>JAQPPZ010015634.1:0-1466639 GCA_028583015.1 Wollemia nobilis | reverse complement strand
TTTGGCTAGAATGTGCCCAATGATCATCAATTTGAAAAAGAGGGGACAAAAGCAAATATTAATATGGCTGACCAATCTCTTCAGAAAAGGTAAAGCAAAAGAAAGGTAAAGGCCTAAAAGACTCTGAGGGCTTCCAAAAAGTAATCAAAAGGCCAAAACAAAAAAATCAACACAATAACTACAGACAAGGAGAAAAAGTGGGAAGGACAAACAATAGATGTGAGGTATTAAAAAAATTGGGAAACTTGGGAACAAAAGGGGATTTCCAAATGGAAGTATTAGAGGAGGATACTCAACAACTCACATTAGTTGATTAGGAACAATATTCTAATCTAGTGTCAGGGAACAAGCAAGAGTAGAACCAGACACAATCTCTTTCATGGAAGAGGAGATTCAACCCATGAGGGAGACCATAGGAGAGGAAATAGAGCAAGGGATAATTTTACCTTAGGAAATAGAGATGAAAGAAGGAAATAAGAACAAATATATCCCTACTATAGGGATTCATCAAGTGGAGAAGAAGAAAATAAACCAATCAGTAGGGAGGATATCAAACAAGGAAAATATGGAGGAATAAAGAAGAGATTTGAACCAGAATGGAAAGGTAAAATCGATGGCTGATTTTTTCTCTCCTAATTCTCAATGATATTAATCACTTGGAATGTGATGGGTTTAGGTAGTCATCCTAGATAAAAGGTAGTTAAAAACATTATCAAATATATGAGTCTAGATATAATTTTGCTATAGGAAACAAAAATGCAAGGAGAAGACTTACAAAAAATAAACAGGAGGATATGGCAAAAAGGAGAGATCCTAACTCAATCAGCACAGGGAAAATCAGGTGGATTGGCCACTGTGTGGAATTACCAACTATTCCTAGAGATAGGGGGTCTCTATGAGAGGGGTAATGATGGTTAAGTTACGAAATAGGAAAACTAGGAAAATTTGTACTGTAGTAAATGTTTATGGAGCACAGACAATTAGATTATAGAGGGATCAATGGGAAGCCATCCAAAATTTCAAGGACAACTACCCGAAGGACCAATGGATTGTGGAAGAAGACTTCAATGCAAATATTAGAATAGAGAAACAACAAGGAGGTAGAGCCATGTTGGAGGAAAAATATAGGTTTTTTTTAAGCAATAACATGTTAAATGAATCTAATAGATATCACAACTATGGATAGCTCCATGACCTAGACAAATAGAAGAAAGGAAGGGGAGACGATCAAATATTGCTTGGATTGTTTCTTCATGGGGGAGGAATTATACTTGCATAGCAAACATCAAGTTATGGTCATGGACAAGATTTATTTAGATCATTTTCCAGTAAGCCTTACCATAGAAGAAGATAATCATAAAGTTGCAGGAACTTTTAAATTTGAGCTATGGTGGCTGAAATATGAGGAGTTGGGGGACCGCATAAAGGAATGGTGGAAATCGGGAAACCAAGATTTGAGACAACACAATTCAAACTCCACAAACAATTGAAATATGTAAGGACCCAACTAAAGGAGTGAAGTAAACACGAGAAGAAAATAACTAGAATCCAAAAGAATGAAATCAAGGATCAAAAGGATAATATTGCTTAGGAGATAAGATAAGGAACTATTATGAAAGAACTATTGCAACATGAGGCAAAAATTATTAGGAGATACGAATATTTGGAGGAACATGAATAAATCTATTGGAGGTAAAGAGCCAAAGTTACATGGTTAAAGGAGGGAGATCAAAACAAATATTCTTTCATAAGACAACAAAATCTAGGAGACAAAAAAATATAATTATAGGTCTTACAGATATGATGGGTCAGGTAAAAACCAGTGGAAGTGAAATGAAAACTATAGCAAATCAGTACTTCCATATTATTTTTAGTAGTAACAAAAATTTGAATGCAATATGGTAGGAGAAGATACTAGAGGCAATTCCACAATTATTCAAACTTGAACACAATAAATTATTAATGGAGAAAATTTCTTTGGAAACATCGCAGATCATATAAAAATGCAAACAGGAAAGACTCCAGGACCATATGGATTCCCCATTTAATTTAGCAAAATTTTTGGAAAATTGTGGGCCAAGCAGTGGTGGAGGCACTGGAGGAAATAAGACAGAGTAAGCAAATATTAAAAGCCTTGAATCATAATTTTATCACTTTGATTCCTAAGGGCCCACATAGTGAGATAATTGATAATTATAGGTCTATTTCACTATGTACTGTAGTATACAAGATATTAACAAAGCTTATGGCAAAAATGTTAAACCTTTTTTACCAAATTTGTTTTCAAGTGAGCAAGGTGGTTTTGTTGAAGGTAGACAAATTATAGATGGAATAGTAGTGGTCTAGAAGGTGATACACACAATAGCAAAGCAAAATAACCTAGGTATATTTATTAAATTAGATATTTCTAAAGCCTATGATAGAGTAGACTAGTCCTTTATGCAAAAGATTTTAGAAAAATGGGCTTTGTAGAGGGGTGGAGAGATTGGGTAAAATCCTGCACATAGACTACATAATTCTTAGTTCTAGTAAATGGTAGTCTCTCTCCCTTGTTCATAGGAGGAAGGGGGTTGAGGCAAGGGGATCCTCTATCCCATTACCTTTTTATCCTTTACACAGAGGGTCTCAGTAGACTGTTAAAAATGGAGACAAGATGGGAGGCTAAGGGGCCTAAAAATAAGTTCTCAAATTGATATAAACCACAACATATTTTTGTATGATACTACTCTTATTAGTCATGCCAATATCCTAATAGAAAGAAACATAAAATAATTTTTATATGGGTATACTCAAGCTACTAGGCAAACTTTTAATGAAAAAAATCTCAAATTGTTTTTTTCAATACAAAAAATAGGGTGAGAGACAAAATTATATAATTTTTGAAACTAATGGAAACTCCTTTACCCATACAGTATTTAGGAGTACCTTTATCTGTAAATAAAACAAAAGTAAAGGAGTGGAAAGGGTTGATGGATAGACTGCAAGCTACATTGAGCAACTAGACTCACAAATGGCTAAGCTTGGGAGGAAGTCTTACAATGATTAAGGTTGTGCTACAAGCTCTCCTAGTTTATAAATTTTCCATACTTCAAGCTCAAAAGATAATTCTAAAAGATATTGATAAACACACAAGAAAGTTTCTATGGTCAAGTGCAAGGGAAGAACAAAAATTAACACTAGTTGGATGGGAGAAGATATGCCAGCCAAAAATATAAGGAGGATTGGGGATAATATCAGCATCCCACAACAACAAGGTTCTAGCTGGGAATTTCTATTGGAGATGGATTACAACTACTAGGGCTTTATGGAGTATATTATTACAAGCAAAATATTACCTAGGAGTGGCTGAGAAAAACATCCCAAGACATAGAGTGGTAGGCGAGGGATCTATAGTATGGAGGACAATTGTAAGGAGTTAATAAAGCCATACCTATATTGGTAGTCAGGGGATGGAAAGGATGCTCTATTTTGGGAGGATTCATGGAATTATTCAAACATTCCTATAGATGGAGAGTTGGAAAGTAGATCTCCAAAAAGTAGGGTGGTGGAAAGCCTCTTACTATATGAAATCATGGAATAAACATGTGCTAGACTTACTACAATGGAAACATACCTAAGAATGGCCAGTGAGGGGGAGAAATTAACAAAAAAACTGTGGAGACTTCTCTAAAGACACCCAATTCAAGATGGTTCTAAGAGGGATATACTTGTATGGGGAGGAAGTAAGTTGAGAATTTATAAGGTAAAGGAGGTATACAAGGTAGTTTAGGGATATGATATTACCCCGACATCACTTCTATGGATTTTTGTTTGGAAAAAGGAAAGATGGAAAAAAACTAACATTTTCTCATGGTTGATTAACCATAGAAAGCCCTCGATGTTGTGGAAGACTCTACCATTGCAACAACCTTGGGGAACATCCATTCTAATCCAACACTAGACTAAGGGATCCTCAACACTCCCTATAAAAAATACACAAAAAGTATTCCAACATGCCATGCTTGCCTTGTCCATGCACACCCTTATACACTAGAACAAACACAACTCAAATTACTCTCTACATGTACAACTCACACTAAAGAACAATCTCATGCAAACCACCCTATCTAGGTGCCCATACATCCAAGAGTAGAAGACATCCAAGTTTGACCTACTGCTCTCTTTCCCTGCTTACTTTGTCAAAGCACAATCCAAAAGCTTCACTGAACAAAGTGCACACCAAGCACAAGAGCAACCAACCTTGTGGGTCAAGGACCATGCTTTTCCAAGAGTTAAGTCCAATGGCAACTTCATCTGGCATACAATCATGGTACACATGAAGAATATTATCCATGCCCAATAATATAGGAACACAATGTACCTCTACTACATCTTTCTCTACCATAATCACTGCTAGATCCTTGAGATCTCACCTTTCATCCATGCAATCTTCATTGCATAACCAATGCTGAACACCACTGCAACTTACCATAAAGCAAATAACTCTTTGTGACTTCATCCTTTTGGATCACTCTTGAACAAGCACAATCTCAAACCATCCATCTACATTCTAATAGAATAATATTATCATTTCCACTAACCCATTTGCACTGACTTGGTCATCCTTGCACCAAGTGAATTGACTGCTTCAAACCTTTTAGCACCTCTAGAGGACAAGAGGTCAAATTTTCTTAGGCTCATTGAGTGTATTTAATTGTGATTAGTGCCATGTCCATTAACACTATGGCTCTCATTCCCTTGATCACCACCACAATATTCAATCAAAGCAAGTCCATTCATATTTAACTAAACCCATATTGGCATTGAGCCCATGAATAGACCCCATCGTTGACCACTAACATGTCCAACTCAACCAGTTGAACAACCTTATCGATATCCATAGCTATTGTGGATTCTCCTTCTTGAGACAACTTCCAACTAGACTTCACACCTCAAGTCTCACGTATGATGTTCCAGAAGACTAACTCAACTTGCTTCACACACTCACTCCTTAAGCTATCAGGGTTCCAAGTATCCTTTGACAACTTCACTATTGAAACTGACACACTATTTGCAACAAAAAAGGCCATTTTGACATCATATGACATGTGAATCATGAACTTGATCAAAGTCCATGACATCTTGCCAGCCATACCACATACCAAGTTGAAAGCCTTATTGCTCCAACCTCTTCCTTGTGGATTTTGTATGCCATCAGATGGTCAACCAATTTTCTCCACAAAATTTGAGTTGTACATTCCAAGTATCATGCTACTACATGCATAAATCATGCTCCTAATAATCCTCCAAATCTTGTTAGGCACTCTCCCAAATCCTAGAAGAATTCCATCAGAAGACAACCTGTCTCGTGTAGAGGAGATCTTGAATCACCTCTTTTTTGGGTGCTCTTTTTGTAAAGACATGGATCAGTTGGTGGAGGTAGATGAGGCAACATTGGGAAGTTTTTGAGAGCCAGGAATGTTGGCAATTTGAGTTATTTTACGTTGTCATTGATGTCACATGAATCATTGATGTTGTATGGATCACATTGAGTTTTGATGGGCAAATCATATTTTGGAAAGCATGGATAAATTTAGGGTTTTTGTGAAAACCAAGGTAGGCAAAATAAAAGGTTTTATTTAAAACCATGGATGGAAAATTTGAAATGGATTTTTCTTAAAACCCAGGTTGGCCTTTTGTTTTGTCCAAAAATGTGCCTCGGTGATGGAGATATTTGATTTTAAATATTTAGTTTAGATTTTAAAATTAAAATTAAAGTTAGCGTCGACGTCTAAAGAAAGAGGGAAAATCAATAATGCACCAACGTCATCAAAAATGAGGAGAAAACTATATAAAGGGGGGTCCTAAGATTTATTTGAAATTCATCCTTGCTCGTGTTAATCGTTGGCTAGCATTAGAAGAGAGCTCGTGCAAAAATTCTTTCGAAAAGGGAGACAACGAATAAATCCAAGGTTGGTCGAAAGCCCAAGACATTGTGGGCAAAGTGGCGCATTTGGATTTTTGTTAAGGTATGTGGCAGTGCTTTACGTCAAGGTTCTAATCTCCTTGATTGCGTTCGAAGGCATTGGAAGGAAAGTGCTCAAAGTGCTTTTGGTTTGCATGGAAGGGAGGAAGGACTTAAGGCATGTCGTGCCTTTTTCCTTTTGAATGAGCGGCTAGCTCGTGTGGCAACCTTAGTAATGGCTAAGGCGCTCATGGCATGTGCAATTTGGTGGTTTGAATCCCCTTGAGGAGGTAATTACGTTTTGCTCTAATTAATTTCGTTGATGCCCTGGGATAGGATTTATAAGATGGTTAAGGAATAATTAATGTTTTTAATTAAAATTTATTTTTATAAAGGCTGTGATTATTATTTCAGAGGTGGATGAGTTGTTGATTTATTTTGATATTCATGAAATTGAAAATGAAGATTTAGGAGAAATAACGAGTTGTTATAAAATATTTTTGAGAGCCTTATTGATTATTATTTTTGATAAGGGTTTTTATTAAAAAATACTTTGGTGGATGTGTTTATTAAGTTGGAGTAAAAAGGTGTAAATTGAGTTATGCTTATCTTGTGATTATTATTTGAAGTCCACTAACCCTTATTGAGATTGGAAAGGAAAGTTGTGTTTAGTGTGGCTGATTTTGTGGATAAATTCTTGGCATAAAAAAGGTATGGGTACATTCTCCTATTGATTGTTTATGGTGGTTGATTTCTGAAATATCATTGGAGTGAAAAGGATTGATTGTGGTTTCCTTTTCAAAAGTGGTTGGTTAAATGCTTCAAGGTTTTCTAGTTTGAGAGTTGTGTTTAAATCTTGTTTTATAAGCATAGTTTTTGAAGCCCATTGGTTGTGAAAGAACTTGAAAAGAACATGAGTATCATTGTTATGTGAGATTTGTGGTTGACCATTGTTGGAAACATTTGAGTTGGTTGATACATTCTTGGACTAGTATTTTTGTGAGAAAGAGTAGTCCCTTGTGGTGATTGGTTGAGTTGAGTTGATTGAGCCTAGTCAAGTGATTGTGTGAGGTGATTGGTCAAGTTCCATGAAATAAACTATTCGATAATTTTGATTTGAGTTGAGATTGAGATTAGAAAATATTGAGCCTCTAACAATTCTATTTATGCTTCTATGAGTTGAGTTTATTTGAGTTGAGATTGATTTGAGTTGAGTTGAGTTGATATTGAGCTTAGAACATATTGAGTCTAACAATTATTTTTATGCTTCTATGAGTTGATTTGAGTTGAGTTGAGTTGATATCATTGTGGATCATTGTTGTCATCCATTGAAAAGTACATTGCCATTCATTGTTGAGTTTATCTTTGAGCTTTTCCTTGATAGATTTGTGGATGAGATTTGAGTACTACTTGAGCATGATTGATTGAGCCTTTGAGAAGGCTTTGTGGATAAATTTGTGGATAGTTTTGGGACAGCTTTGTGGACAATTTTGGAATAGCTTTGTGGACAATTTTGGATAGCTTTGTGGATAGTTTTGGAGATCTTTGTGGACAACTTTGTGGATAGTTTTCGAACAAATTTGTGGATAGATTTGAGCAAGTTCTTGGTGAGCTTGCTAGATCAGATTTGAACAAGGTCTTGATGAGCTTGTTAGAGCAAATTTTGGGCAAGTTCTTGGTGATCTTGCTAGATCATATTTGGGCAAGTTCTTGGTGAGCTTGCTAGAGCATATTTGAACAAGTTCTTGGTGAGTTTGTTGGAGCAGATTTGGACAAGTTCTGTGTGATCTTGTTATTCAAATTTGGATAAGTTTTATGTGAGTTTGTTATTTATATTTGGAAAAATTCTATGTGAACATGTTTTTAAATTTTGTACAAGTTCTGTGTGAGCTTATTATTCAGATTTGGACAAGTTTCGTGTGAACTTGTTATTGCCTAACTTTGAGCAAATCAAAGAAATCATTGTATTGGATAAGGATACTTATTTTTATGTAAAATATTATAAGGAGATTATCTAGTGGAGTACCCCACATTGGGGGAACCACATTAAATTTTGTGTCTCAATTGTGTGTAGTGACTTATGCTCTTGCTTATTACTGCTATTAGAGTTATTAATGCATATTGCTATATTTAGTTATTGTAATTAAAGACATTAATTGATATTTATTTAGAAAGAAAGTAAAAAGTGATCTTATACTGTTCACCCCCCCTCTCAGTATAAGCTTGTGTTCTTCAATTGGTATCAGAGCAGGTTCCTTTGAAAAAGCTAATAACTTGAGGGCAGATTCTACAAGAACACAGATGGCTTCACAGAATGGATCATCTACAAATACGACTCTATTATTTGATGGTATCAATTATGCTTTCTAGAGCATGAGGATGAAGAACTACTTGATATCACAAGGATATGATGCATGACAAATGGTTAAAAAGAGTATAGGGTTGAAGGTGATCCTGAGGCAGATAAGACTATCAAGAAATTGGTTGAGATCAATGCAAAAGCAATGAATTGCATTTTGAGTGGGCTTCGTGAGACAAATTTTGCAAAGGTCATGGTATGTAATTTAGCTAATGAGATGTTGACCAAGTTGCGAAATACTTATGAATGAGATTCCAAGGTAATGTTGGCAAAACTATAAAATCATAGAAAAATATTTGAGAAATTGAAAATGGAATATTCTAAAGATATTGCAAAGTTTTTACTTTGTGTTGATGAGATTACTAACACCATGAGAGGCCTAGATTTTGAGATGAAAGAATCAAAAGTTACTCAAAAGGTTTTGAGATCACTTCCCATGAAATATGATTCTAAGGTTTCAACAATAGAAGAGACAATGGATATCAACAAGCTAACAATAGAATAATTGCAAGGAACTCTTACAACTTATGAGATGAGGGTAAGTAAGCATCAGGTTCCAATAAAAGAGATTGCATTCAATTCTTCAAAAAAAGAGAAAGGGAAAGTTTTAGAGATAGATAGAGTTCCAGATAATGACGAGGAAGCTAACTTCATCAAAAGAAATAAGAACTCAAATAATTTTAGGGATATAAGAAAAGTCAGATGCTACAAGTGTGGTGATCTTGGTCACTATGCATACAGGTGTCCACATGAAGAAAATAGTGATGATGAAAAATAGGGTTAAAGAAGAAAAAAAATATGGAAAGCATAAGCATGACAAAGATGATAGATACAAGCAAAATAGGTATGAGAAAAAGAAAATTTTTCGTAAGGCAAAGCAATATTACTACATTGTAGAAGCAAGTGATAGCTCAAATCACAGTGATAGAGATAAGTCAAATGATGAAAAAGAAGAACATATATTATTAGGAATAGAAGGTGAAAGAGAACAGTGCTTTGAGTGTGGTCAAAGAGATCACAGATCAGGATATTGCAATGGTTTCAGTGATAGTGAAGATGAGATGACACATCAAGGAAACATGTATGGTCAAAGAAATCTTGAGAGTTTGTTTGCTATAGAAGATTATAATGATCTTAGTGATAGTGAAGATGAAGAAGGTTTTTTCTATGGAATAAGAGAAGTAGAAGAAGAAAATTCACTCCAAACATAAGAAGTTAAGCAAGAGGATAATGTCTCAGTTGATCTAAAGGAAGACTTCAATGTTATCCATCAGCAACTACAAGAAGTTAAAGAGAATCTGAAAGAATTGAAATGTTTCTTACTTGATAAATTTGATCCATCAAATGACTCAAAAGGTCAAGAAATTTTAACTAAGAAGGAAACATGTGTTTCAAAGGCTATAGATATGGATGCCAAGTTGCTACATGACACAAATAAAGAAAAATAAGAGGAAGATTCCAAAGCACCAAAGGTCTCATATTTTAGGTTTGGGTAATCACACTCAAAAGAAAAGGAAGTTCTAAAATAAGAAAGCAAGGAAGCACCTAAGATTTGTGAGGAAATTTTCAAAGTTCCTATGGCTCCAAATATTCAGTTTGGATCTTGTTTTGAGATAGGTGAATCAAGTTCAAAAGAAAAAGAAATTCTTGAAGAGGAAAGCAAGGAAGAAACTAAGGAAGAGGATTTAGATTCTACAAAGAAGGTTCAAGGATGCAATGCACAAGTTGAAAATGATCATAAGGATAATGGTAAGAAAGGTATGAGGAACCAAGGCATGAACAAAGGGCTTTTCAAGGACATTGTTTTTCTTGTAATGGATTTGGACATAGGGCTATACACTGCAGGATCCATGGATCAAAGAAGTTTGTTTTTTCTACAAGAAACCTCAAAGGAAGAAGGTATGGTTTTCAGGGGAATTGCTTCTTATGTAACATGATTGGTCATAGAGTTTTTTAGTGCAAAGGAAATGAGAAACATGGCTTTGGTTTTAGAGCTTCACAATTTAGAAGTCATGGTCATAATGGTCATGAAAATAGAGCTTCACAATACAGGGTTCAAGAAAGGAGTGGATATGGAAATTATTTTAAGAATGAATTTAGGACATGGGCACCATCCAAAGGCTACAATATCAAGTGTTTTATTTGCAATAACTTTGGGCATATTGCAAAATGGTGTAGGACTCAATTCCAAACAGGTTCAAGGCAAGAAGGTCAAACAGGTTCAAGGAAAGAAGGTCAAACAGGTTCTAGACAAGAAGATCAAGTAATTCATCAAGAGAAGAATATCACAAAAATATGGAAGGAAGTTGATAGAGGAAATAAATAATGTAGTATGGCAGTAAAAGTACTCCCACCCCAAAATTAATCACCTCAAGAGAGAAGGTGGTGAGGGGGCTAAGCTTAAGAGTCATATCTTTTAGCCCCATAGATGTCCCTTTTGCCATTGATGTCAAAGGGGGGGATATTTGAGTAAGGGGGAGAGCATTGATTTAGGGGGATCAGCCTCCAAAGAGAGCATTGATTTAGTGGGAGCAGACTCCATAGTGATTATTTAGTCAGGGGGAGCAACTTTGATTCTCAGAGATGGATTTTGCAGTGATTATGGTTTTTGCTTTAGAGGTGTTGCCATCAATGACAAAGGGGAAGATTGTTGGCAATTTGAGTTATTTTATGTTGGAAATTTGAGTTATTTTATGTTGTAATTGATGTCACATGAATTATTTATGTCATATGTATCACATTGAGTTTTTATGGGCAAATGATATTTTGGAAAGCATGGATAAATTCAAGGTTTTTGTGAAAACCAAGGCAGGCAACATAAAAGGTTTTATTTAAAACCATGGATGGCATATTTGAAATGGGTTTTTCTTAAAACCTAGATTGGCATTTTGTTTCGTCAAAAAATGTGCCCCGGTGATGGAGATATTTAATTTTAAATATTTAGTTTAAATTTTAATTATTAAAATTAAAATTAAAATTTTAAAATTAAAATTAAAGTTAGCGCCAACGTCTAAATAAAGAGGAAAAATCAATAATGCACTGACGTCATTGAAAATGAGGAGAAGACTATATAATAGGGGATCCTAAGGTTCATTTGAAATTTATTCTTGCTCGTGTTAATCATTGGATAGCATCCGAAAAGAGCTCATGCGAAAATAATTTTGAAAAGGGAGACAACAAATAAATCCAAGGTTGGTCAAAAGCCCAAGACATTGCAGGCGGAGTGGTGCATTGGCAATTGGATTTTTGTTAAGGTGTGTAGCAGTGATTTATGTCAAGGTTCGAATCTCCTTGACTGCATTCGAAGGCATTAGAAGGAAAGCGTTCGAAGTGCTTTTGGTTTGCATGGAAGGGAGGAAGGACTTAAGGCACGTCGTGCCTTTTTCCTTTCGAATGAGAGGCTAGCTCATGTGGAAACCTTAGCCGTGGCTAAGGCACTCGTGGTGTGTGCAAGTTGGGGGTTCGAATCCCCTTGAGGAGGTAATTATGTTTTGCTATAATTAATTTCGTTTATGCCCTAGGATAGGAGTTATAAGGTGGTTAAGGAATAATTAAAGTTTTTAATTAAACTTTATTTTTATAAAGGCTGTGATTATTATTTGAGAGGTGGATGAGTTATTGATTTATTTTGATATTCATGAAATTGAAAATGAAGATTTAAGAGAAATAAGGAGTTTTTATAAAATATTTTTGAGAGCCTTATTGATTATTATTTTTGATAAGGGTTTTTATTAAAAAGGACTTTGGTGGATGTGTTTATTAAGTTGGAGTAAAAAGGTGTAAATTGAGTTATGCTTATCTTGTGATTATTATTTGAAGTTCACTAACCCTTATTGAGATTGGAAAGTAAATTTGTGTTTTGTGTGGTAGATTTTGTGGATAAATTCTTGGCATCAAAAAGGTATGGGAACATTCTCCTATTGATTGTTTATGGTGGTTGATTTTTGAAATATCATTGGAGTGAAAAGGATTGATTGTGGTTTCCTTTTCAAAAGTGGTTGGTTAAATGCTTCAAGGTTTTCTAGTTTGAGAGTTGTGTTTAAAACTTGTTTTATAAGCATAGTTGTTGAAGCCCATTGGTTGTGAAAGAACTTGAAAAGAACATGAGTATCATTGTTATGTGAGATTTGTGGTTGATCATTATTGAAAAAATTTGAGTTGGTTGATACATGCTTGGACTAGGGTTTTTGTGAGAAAGAGTAGTCCCTTGTGGTGATTGGTTGAGTTGAGTTGATTGAGCCTAGTCAAGTGATTGTGTGAGGTGATTGGTCAAGTTCCATGAAACAAACTATTCCATAATTCTGATTTGAGTTGAGATTGAGATTAGAACATATTGAGTCTCTAACAATTCTTTTTATGATTCTATGAGTTGACTTGAGTTGAGTTGATATTGATTTGAGTTGATATTGAGCTTAGAACATATTGAGTCTCTAACAATTCTCTTTATGCTTCTATGAGTTGATTTGAGTTGAGTTGAGTTGAGATCATTGTGGATCATTGTTATCATCCATTGAAGAGTACATTGTCATTCATTGTTGAGTTCATATTTGAGGTTTTTCTTGATAGATTTGTGGATGAGATTTGAGTACTACTTGAGAATGATTGATTGAGCCTTTGAGAAGGCTTTGTGGACAGTTTTGGGACAGCTTTGTGGATATTTTTGGATAGCTTTGTGGACAAATTTATGGACAGTTTTGGAACAGATTTGTGGACAGATTTGAGCAAGTTCTTGGTGATATTGCTAGAGCATATTTGTACAAGTTCTTGGTGAGCTTGTTAGAGAAGATTTTGGGCAAGTTCTTGGTGAGATTGTTAGAGCATATTTGGGCAAGTTCTTGGTGAGCTTGCTAGAGCAGATTTGGACAAGTTCTTGGTGAGCTTGTTGGAGCATATTTGGACAAGTTTTGTGTGAGCTTGTTATTCAAATTTGGACAAGTTCTATGTGAGCTTGTTATTTAGATTTGGACAAGTTCTATGTGAACTTGTTATTCAGTTTTGAAAATTTTTTGTGTGAGCTTGTTATTCAAATTTGGACAAGTTCTGTGTGAATTTGTTATTGCCTAGCTTTGAGCAGATCAAAGAAATCATTGTATTGGATAAGGATCCTTATTTATGTATGAAATATTATAAGGAGATTATCTGGTGGAGTACCCCACATTGGGGGAACCACATTAAATCTTGTGTCTTAATTGTGTGTAGTGACTTGTGCTCCTGCTTACCACTACTATCAGATTTATTAATGCATACTGCTATATTTGGTTATTGCAATTAAGGACATTAATTGATATTGATTTGAAAAGAAAGTAAAAAGTGGTCATATACTGTTCACCCCCCCTCTTAGTATAATCTTGTGTTATTAAAGGAAATTTTTTATGAGAAATGGAAACAATGCAAATTTAAGACTAAAATAATGAAAATGTCATGAAAACTGGGACCTAGCTTCACATGGTGGCAGTTATCGCTAGAATAAAATGCACACATATTTAGATAAGAAAACATAACAAGGGATAAATTATGGGAGAGGATTATGAGAAAGGTAATAGAAACACTATCTATTAGATTATAGGAGGAAACAAACATAAAAATAGAGGAAGTGATTATTCTACGAAGCCTTGGAATAACTGTAAAAGAAAAACAACTAAGGGATGGATGTGCAGGTGAGATCCCCTTGAATAACATAGAGTGGATTCCACATCCTAGATAGTTGATGAAGGCAAAAACATATGGGGCTTCTACTAAATGAAGTATGGAAAAAATGGTGCACTTAACAATGCTAAACAGTGTGCATCTATCACTGGTGTTGAATAAGCATTTACAATGTAAGCATTCAAGTAAGCATAATAAGACAAAGCAAGTGTATGAAATGGGGTTATCTCTTTATTTCATTTGATAGATCAAATCATGGTTACATAAATGTGCCCTTGAGGGCTCTAGAGTGATACACTTGTTTATGGGTGCCCAAGGATCAAATCCTTTCAATAGCTCATGTGCACTTCCAATGTTCTTCCTCATACCCACAATTGAGGTGGGCAAGCCTATGATACCACCACTTTGTTATTAGATGTTATGATATTATGCTCCTTCCTCATGTATTGTAAAACCTGCACCTACACACAAGGAAACCAAATTTTGTCAATAGCAAGTGCAGATTGTGAAACATGCAAAAGCAATACATGCAATAAAAGGCTAGAAAGTGTAAATATGCAATGCGACCATCTAAAACAAATCTAAATGATTCCAAATTATAGAGGCATGCATAAAATATGATTTTGGAAAGATATAATTGAAAAAAAAATAGAAATTACATCTGAATCTATGTCTCATTTGCGGTGTACCTATGAAGCCTATAAAAACCAAAATAAGCAATTTATAACCTTAAACATCTCCAAATCAAACCAAACTTGGAAATTATGTATAAAATTAGATTTTAAGAGAAACCATGTGAATAAATTAGCACAATTGGTCACAAATTCCTGTTCCCCTTCAGATGAGCCCCGTAAGCCTATAAAACACTAAAAATACAATAAATCACTCAATACAACTTCAAATTGCATGAAATTTGAACAATAGGTTCCTAGACTACTCTAGAATATTCCTATTAAAAAAAGTATAAAAATCAGGCTTAAATATGTCACCATCCCTTGCAGGGATGGTGGTGACTATCATAGAATAATAACCATCCTAAGGTGGGATGACCACCAGTTCTGCTCGTTATTTTCCACCAATTATTATGTGAATTGGTCAAAAACCCTCTCAATAGTGTTGTCATCAAGTTTGGTGGTGAAATTCACTCAATTGGTTCATTTTGTAAACTAATTGCACCTATTGAATCACTCGAGAAACTTCTTCTCTAGGTAGATATTTCAAGGGAAAAAGGCACAAAAGGGTGAGGGGAAATCTTGGCAGCACTTTGTTGCTATGTCTCAAAACTCATCTCTTTGTTTGGGTGGAAAATGGATCCACTTTATAGCCAAAGGAAGCCTATGGCAAAATGGGCATGCAGGTACATGCAGGGTAGGAGGTGTCATTTGTCTAAAAGTTGGCATTCATTGGAAGAGGAAGAGAATATCCCTTTTTGGCCTCCATTTTGCAACATGTCATAAGGATTATGCACCCTTAGGTTTGCATGCTTGAATAGGCAGGCTAAATGGTAGTTTTTGGGTGCCATTTATCCAAAATTTGACTTTTTGGGAGTCAAAGCTTATGGCCATCCCACCAGGGATGATCGCTTGCCACCATCCCTGGGTGGGATGGTCATGAATTGTGACCATTCTAGGGTGGGATGGTCATGCCTATGTGGACCAAAACCTCCCAAAAGTGGGGTAGATCCTTCCAAGAGTGGTTAGGACCACTATGTAACCTGTGAGGGTTGCCCAAGGGGGCCATATGATATCAATTAGTCAATATTTTCGATCACCTAATAAGATTGACATTGTTTTAGTGTCTATAGATGCCCCTTTTTGAGATGCATTGTGTACAACATAGCACTGAGAAAAAATAGATAACTAAAATATTAACTGATTAAGCTTATTCGATAACTTAACCAACTTTTGATGCCCCAATCATGGAAAGAGCATGCATTCTTAAACCCTTGCTTCTAACGAGCTAAGGAACTTGATTCAAGTACAACATTTCATGTCCAGTTTACTTGACCTTGGACATTATTCAGTTCATAAGGAGGCAAGGCCTATTATCCTTCATGCTTCAGAATGCCAAGCATTTTTTAATTTAAATTTTTGCTTTTTTGTTGCCCCAAGCAAGGGCATGATTGTCTTTGTCAATGATTTGTTGAATGAATGCAATTTGCATGATTGAGTGTTTGATTGTTGATTGCTGATTATGAATTTGTTAAGTATGACTACCCCCTCAAGTGACGAGTTGATGAGGGAATGACCAATGATAAAAATGATGAGTCACTTGACCCATATGACTTGGTTAGCATTTCCTTCAGTATTACTCATCTAAAAATGGAGCATTATTTAGAAGATTTTGTTGATTCTACATGGAATAAAAGAGCTAAAAACCACATTCTTGTGGTACAGTCAGAACACAATGGCCTTCTTAGGGTACAAAGTAAACACTTTTCCATTTCTCCATGAGTTATTTAGGTTCATATTGATGCATATTGAATTTTGACCAAATTTGAGTTGTTTTTGGTGGATTTTGGACCTTTTTTGGTGCAATTTTGAGCTATTTTGATGACATTTTTTGGTGGCCATCCTAGGCTGGGATGGTTGGCAAATTAGCCACTCATACCACCCAGGGATGGTTAGGGCCTTAGGAAGGTTATTTAAGCCAAAAATAGAGCATTTGGGCTCATTTATGCATTTCCAAATTTTGAGAGGTGAGGAGGAGGAGAGTGATTCTATGTAGCGAAGCACTACAAAAATAATCCTACAGTCACCATGGGCCAACGTGTAGACTCTTCTAGCTATGGAGCTGGTGTGACGCGGGTGAGAATTGAATTTCTTACTACACTATGCTAGTGTTAGAAGTGTAATTATGGCTTGTTTTTGCTTTTTGGTAGAGAACACTAAATCCTTGGTAATTGAACCCAATTAGTGATGTCTTGCAATGTTTTTTTGTTTTTTTTAGATTTTTGTGCAATTTTATTACCTTTTATTGCTTAATTTTGTAGTTTTTTGGTTATTTTTGGTGGCCTAGAAGGTCCATTTTTGCCTAGTTTGGGGGTCATCCCTGGGTGGGACGGCTAGCCTGGGATGTTTGGTGGCCATCCCTATGTGGGACGGTCACAAATCTGGGGGTCATCTTTGGATGGGACGGTCACAAACTGGCCTAAAAAAGAGACCTTTTTTTTGGTCTTTTGTGGATTTTTTGGGGTCTATTTGAAGTATATTTGGTGCTTATTAGTGACTGAATTACCTCTACCAGGTCGTGAATATTCGGTATTGAGTGTTAAATCTCTTTGAGACCACAAGAGACTTATTAACAGAGGAATACTAGGAATAGCTTGATGCCATTGGCCTCAAGAATGTGACAAAATTAGAGCCCATGGTGGGAGATCGTGCTTACTTAACTAATCTTATTGAATTGTGGGATTCATGCACCAACACGTTCCACCTATTGACAGGGGAGATGATGGTGACACTGGAGGACGTTTATCGAATATTGCACATTTTGATAGAGGAATGGTCGATCATATCTACTCACCATGACCAAAGAAATACAATCATGGAGAGGTACTTTGGTAGGTAGTGGGAGGAGGCAGTATGCAACTCACTAAGCAGAAGGATATAGGTGGGGTTTTGGTATGAGGTCAATGTATTGATAATAAAGCATATTTTGTCAATGACACTGATCTCTACTATGCTACTACTAGATTTATTAGAGGCCAAGTTTCACTAGAATCTTCTAGAGTTAGTGTTTACTCTGGTAGAGTGCATTGTAGAGCATACACTAGTGATGGCTTGAGGGACAAAATTATTGGTAAAACTATACAATGAGTTATACGAGATCCACTCCCATGGTGGAAGGGCTTGAGATGTAACTTTCTATTGTAGGTGTGGGGGTGGTAACACAAAGCAGTGGATCAGCCATAGGGATTGCCTTGGACATCATAGGCATAGCTGGCAGATAGGGAGATAGGTTACAGGATCCTATGGAAGTGGGTCCAAGAGGTTGGTCAAAGTCATCGTTGGGCAGGTAATGTGGACCATTATGCACAATCCTTTTCATGAATCAGGGTAGTAGATGTGCTTTGGAGATCGTACAGGGATTGCCCAGCATGGATCGATGTTGAGGTACAACTTTGTAGGGTGAGGCAAGGGATATGGATAGTCAAGTGCCATGGTAGTGAGTAGGAGTACATTTCATATGCTCAAGTCCTATGATAGTTTGGGCTACATCAAGGGTTTCTTGGTGAGTCGATGGTCTACCAGTACCATGAGGATGATAGGACACTAAGATGGCCAACAATGGAGGCAATAAGAGCAAAGATAGATCATGTAGTGGATATTTTAGATTCAAACGATGCCAGGACCACAAAGGAGTATGACTTATGGTGGGTGATACGCCAGTGGTGGGAAGAGGGACCACTAGGGGATGATGCAACTGGGGTAGTGAAGGAGGCTCAGTAGGATGCTCCTGATGAGGGTCTGGTAGAGGCAGGCGAGTGACATGTGCATCATCGCATGGTAGATGAGTGGGTAGACCTCTTGGAATTAGGAGATCAAGATGACTTCAAGGAGGATGACTCTAAGGATCAGGAGGTGTAGGCATAATAGGTCACACGATGTGGGACATATTCTGAGCTATGGGAGGAGTTTTTCAGGGTTAGGTAGGAGAGAGAACTCCTATAGTCACAGGTACAAAGTGCATAGGCTAATCTTAACAGATAGGTGATAGAGATAGTGGTTCTACGAGCATAAGTTAGATCACAAAGTCCTAGTTGAGAGGGCTCTAGCAGTGGGGAGGTGGCTATGTTATAGGAGGAGGTGGTGCAACTCCAATATCTAGTGGGAGTCTTCTTGTATTATTGTCGAGAGGAGCGAATCTATATTGAGGAGTTGGAGGATGAGATAGTGCACCTTAAGGGGTGCTTACCAGCTTGTTCGTCTACTAGTAGGTCAGACCAAAGTAAAAGGAGTGGTATAGGGTAGTATTTTATGAGGATGGAGGAACCTAGCTCTACACAAAGGGTGGATAGAGCAAGAGGTAGTAGGTTTGGGAGTTCTCTATGGGATTCAACTGAGGGCAGAGGTGAGAGTCATAGTACCGGTCCTGTGTGACTATGGTTGGTGAGACTCTGATGGTTCTTTTTTGTATTTTGGATTTTTGGTACTGTGAGGCCTATGACCCACTTTATTGTAGCCTACGAGTAGTTTGAGGATTATGATGTATCTTTTTACCCCATACATATACATGCATATATATATATATGAGCTTTTCTATGTTTATCATCATGTGTTTTGGTACTGCTTTATGAGATGTATGCAATGTATGTAGTTACTTTATGATGTGATGATGGATGCTTATCATGTATGCATATGTTGTAATGTGATTTTATTTGATGGTATGTATATGCGTGGATGCATAATAAAATGGCTGATTGATTGATTTAGATGATGGAATGTGGATACTATATGACATACTATGTTAGTACCATAGACTGTATAGAATTCATCGATCCATTTGTAATGTGGTTTTGTGATAGATTGATGGAAATATAGACTAATGAAGATGTAATAAAATGTAATGAATGAAATGAATGTTATAGAATGTCTATGAGGTTTTCCCGAGACTCAAACACTGTAGTTGATTGATCGAAAGTTGTATACTAACCATGCAAGACTTTTTGACTAGGTACGAGTCTACTAGGATGACCAAGATACTCAATATCCTTGTGTGTTCAAGTGAGTTCATTATTTTAATATGCATAAGATTACCCCAATGCCAAACAGGATTGATGCAACCCATTTGTACTGAAGATCACCCTATGAGTATCATGATCCTAGGTTTTGTACGTAGTTGGACTAGACCACTAGGTAGTATAGACTAACAAAAGCTATCTCATATGCATGCAAACATTGGTCTGTACACACGTAAAATGCTAATGTGATAGACATATCGTCATGCGTAAGGATACCGCCATTTCCAGACAGGCTTGATGCCACCTAACCTGTAATGAGGATCACCTTATGGTTTGTCAAATCTTGAGAAGTCCAGGTATTCAAGTTCAATACTCCCTTATTTTATTTTATTTTATTTGGGGATACTTTCTCATATGTAGTGGTGAAAACCACCATTTTTTTGTATTTTTTTTTCTTTGAGCAAGGTAATTGGGGAGTGGTGATAACCACTATTTATTTTTCTTTTGATTTTTACTTTTTGGGATTTTGCTTATTGATAGTGGTGAAAACCATTGTTTATTTTGAGGAATTGGGTAAGGAGGCATTTGTCCTTTTATCAATTCTTAGAATTTTTGAACCATTCGCACATGGGGATGAGAAAGATAAAATTTTCACTTAAGGTAACCTAGACTACTTTGTAGGTTTCATCTTTCTTTGTGCAAAACTTAGACTTATTAGTGTGAAAATTGTGTTGGGATTTTGAAGTATACAAGGTAAAATCAAAGTAAGACTCTACCTCCTAAAAATTAGGCTAGCTTTCTACAAAATATAAAAAGAAAACTAGAAATGGCTGAGTGACCAAAAAACCTAATGATATTCTAGAAAAAATGAATAGGTGAAGGGAAATGGACACAAATATGAAAAGTGGGAAATCTAGATGGAAATGGTAAGTGAAATATGAAATGGTGTGAATGATGACTTTAACAACATTGATTTGGAATGATGACTAATATACAATCTTAGTGCTAGATATGTATGAGAAACTCTAAAATGCAAAGTGTAATGATGAGTATGCCTAATGCAAGTGATTGTATAAAAGTGGAGCGACGTTGGACAGTTTGGCAAAAATGGGTGATGGCGGGTGGTTCCACACTTAGCATTTTTATCTTGAACTTTTCCATCTTCATTCTCTCAATTGTGCTAGAAATTATGCATGACGTCGGATGGCGCAATGCACTAGGGCAACAACGGACAATGCGGTGTAGTCAACACTTAGCCAATTTTTGCTTGTCTTCTTCTTCTGCCCAGTGTCACACAAAATAGACATGACGTCAAACAATGCAATGAAACTAGGCGATGTCGGATGACACCAGCTTCAACACTTAGAAACTTTCTCTTCATTTTTCTTATTGCCCGCCCAATGTCTCATGGAACAAGGAGTGCCGCCCGACTTCGCTACGACTTCGGGTAGGCTCAACACTTAGAATTTTTTGTTCATTATTCTTTGTCCACCCAATATCGCATGGGATAAGGTGTACCTCCCGATAGAGCAATGAAATGGAGCACCTTCAAGAGGACTTAAACATGTAGAATATTTTGGGGTCTCTTGTCCACTTGTTTAAACTTGCTAGAAAAACTGAAACAACAAAGATGTAGAAAGAAAATAGACAGCTGCAAAGTGCAAAGAGCGTGAAGAAGATCAAAAGGGAAGAGAGAAGGAAGGTAGTAGCAAACTTTTACAAAATTTTTAGAATTGGCATCCCTATGGAAAATGTGACAACATTCCTAGCGGCTCGTGGGGTATCGAGCTCGCCTCAATGCAAGGAACCTGGCCTTTATCCATTGGGCATGGAGTCTTATTCAGCCCCCGCATCCCTCTACTGTTGCTGCTGCTAATGTGTTTCCAGTTGTGGTATCTACTCTTCTTTTGTGTCGCTCTTAGCGGTATCTTCTCTCGAATGTTCTTCTTCTCCTCCCTTTGAACCAGATTGTTTTTCACTTTTTCTCTTCTTCCTATTCGAAGGGATCAACACAATTGTAAACATGATCATATGTGTTTTAAGCCTAAGCTCAGAATACCACATGGAAGGTATCTGGATCGTTGATGTCTTTCAATGCTTTATTTAAGGTCGCAACCTAGTGCACGTCGATAGTGTTGTATCTTTCCCCCAGCTCGTGAAGACAGGTGCTAATTTTGCAAAATCTAGACACCAACTAAGTAACCTATTCTTCCTGAATTGGGTCTGTCCAACTGTCAATTTTAGAAGTGTCTACCTCGAAGGCTTCCCAAATATGCTTCAATTATTCTCTAGGTAGATAGTCTCCATATTTTACAAATATCAAAAATTTGAACAAAGAGAGGGTGTGAAAGGGGCCAGGTAGATATTATTTTCCTTGAGCAATGCATCTAGCATCTTTTTGGTTGTCCTAATCCTCTCAACATTTTTGAAATAAGTTTGCAAGGTTACCCTTACATCAGCCCAATCTAGGGAAATCTATGACATGGAAGGAAATTGGAGGCCTTTGTGCTCATACTCCTCAAGTTTGATCGCCAAGTCCAGCCACTGCTATGCTCGACGCTTGACCTCCTCTATCGTAGGCTTTTCCTCGATAGATACGTCTTGGATCCTTGAGATGAAGGTGAGAACCAATAGTGACCTAGAGACATGGGTTATAAAACCCTTCAATTGGTCGGCCCTTAGTTCTTTGATCCTGTATTTGGAAAATGCATCCACCTGTGAGGATTTCTCCTCTAGCTATTTCTTGATTTCTTGCAACTACCCTTGTAGTTCTACAACTTGCACCAACATGTCCTTTTTTTCTTTGGTCAACTGGTCTACTACCACCTTATTATACACTATCTCCTTTTGAGCGGTTGCAAATTGTTCTTTTAGTTTACCAATTTCCTCCTTGGAAGTCTCCAACTACACTTGTGCCTTGGCTAGATTCTCTTCTAGCTCCCTCTTGTCATCTTGGAGCTGGTATAGTTACTACTTTGTCTCCAGTCGCTTGATTAACATCTTTTCCACCTTCCACTAGATTTTGCCTATCTCATATTCCTTGATGATATCATCAAAGCTCTGGTCCCTGGTTTGGTACTCATAGTCTTTGTCAGTCATGTCCTTGATAGGATTTTTAACTTTGGGTACCATTTTATCTGTATGGATTACTCTTCTATCTAGGTCAAACCTGGAATGCTTCTCTAGAATGATGATCTCCTCTCCTCTTCACTTCTTGACTTCCTAGAAAAGAGAGAGGGAACCATGGGCTACCTTGGCTGCTAGGGGATGTTCATCTGTAGTTTGTAGCTACTTTTTTGCTAGCTCCAACTATCTGAATAGAGGGGATGCCAAAGTTGAATGCTTATACGACATTTTTCCTATGAATAGGGAAGCATGGGGTGCGCCAAAAGATCTAGCTACTTTTTAAGGTGACTAAGTTTGGAAGAAGTGGGCAGATCTTGTGGAGGGGGAGATGGGTTCTCTAGGGCAGTGGTCATGGGGGATGAATGGTGAGGGGAAGTAGGGCTTTCTTCGACATTGACCATGTTAGACAGACATAGGGTTTAGCCTAGGGTTAGGAAGGCATTGGGATCCTAGAAAAAATGGCCAAATGTCTACGAGCTAGGTTGAGGCTATGTAAAGGAGGACTGAGATGAAGTAGCTTGAATGGGTTCAGAGGTGAGAGAAGAAAGTGTAACAGGTAGGATTTTTGGGGTTTGTTGTGAAGGCAGAGAATGTGTACCTACAAGATCTACTTGAGCTGGTGTTTGGATAAATCTAGCGACCCATGCGTCTGTATCCTTTTATGGGTTATTATTTGGGATGGTCATGATTTCACTCGCAATAATCCCCTTTTATGGGGTCACCCTAGTTTGGTGCACAATGTCCTTTGCAGGTGTTGGTCACTTCTCCTTTGTGGTATTCTTAGAACTTTTTATTTTTTCTCTTTGGGCATGACTGCATTTTCTAGTGCAGTTGGGGTGATTGATGCATCGAGAGCCGTAATTGACATTGTAAACTAGTATTTGGGCTTTGACCCGGATGACTCCACACTCTCTTCTGCTTCACCAATTGACTGCTCGGGCTCCTTCTCTGACTATTGTGACCTTTTTGGGGTTGATTTTATCATTGGACCCACTCCTCAGCTCCTTAAAGCTTCACCACTCGAAGTGCCTTGTGAGGCTAATTGTTGAGGTGGGGGCCTCCTTTTATGCCTGGTTCGGGTGCCTTAGGGTACAATATCATGGAACACAAGCGGTTGCCACCTGTAAAAGTTGCTATAATAGAGTTTGGAGAACTCATGGTCACTGGCCAACAACTTCTCTAACTTGTCATGCCTTGTACGATACCTAATTATCCAGCATTAAACTATTTTGTCCTCACTCCATCCTAGTGGTGCCACCTTTGATAGCATTCTTCTGTAGCCCACGGATCTGATTTTGTGGTTGTTGTTATTCTCAGGATCATATTTAAGTTGTTCTAAAGTGTAATCAAAAGTGTCCCCAAACAGTGTGAAATCATCCATATATATTTCCACACTTTCATTTGTCAGATCAGATAATATTGCCAAAATAGCTCATTGAAATGTTGCTGGAGCATTACATAAACCAAAAGGCAGAACCCTATAAGAAAATGTTCCCCAAAGACATGTGAAAGTAGTTTTCTCTTGGTCTTCAGGTGCAACTTGTATCTGATTATTACCAATGAATCCATCAAGAAAACAAAAAAATTTCTTGCTAGCAAGGGTGTCTAAGACTTGGTTTATGAAAGGTAATGGGAAATGGTCCTTATGTGTTACCTTGTTTAACTCTCTGTAATCTACACACACTCTCATTTTTCCATTTTTCTTTGGAACAATAACCAATGGAGAGACCCACCTACTATCTAAAATTGGATAAATGAACCCTACATCTAAAAGTTTTTCAATTTATTCCTTGATAATATCTTTCAGAGCAGGATTCAAACGTCTTTGAGGTTGTCTCACAAGTTTAACATATTTAGTGTATATCTTGTGTGTACACACATCAAGGTGAATCCCAGTCATATCATTATAGCTCCAAGAAAAATCATGAACATGTTTTTGTAGGACAACAAATAACTTACCTCCTATTCATCAGTCAGCCAACTATTAATATTCAAAACTTTACCTGGCTGTATTTCTATTTGTTTAATCCCTGGATGAATAGAGTTGACTGATTCATACTTGCTAATTAAGGAATTTAATGGACAATGATGTGGTTGCAAAGTATGAAATACTCTGGATTATATTTCAAAATTGATACCTAATGGAATCATTCCTTGCATAGGACATGTGAAATAAGGAAGAATATGTTGGTGCCATCCATGTGGTAGTGTAAAAGAGCTTTCTTGTATTGGAATAGGTGACAAATATTTTGAGGTATGTTATTCATCCTTCCAAAATAAGTGATGAACAAGGAATTGATCATATTTAAGTTCTTCTTCCTGTAATGTCTCAACTAGGATAGTTTCATCCTCAAATATTTCTCTTTCTTGTGAGTTGATTTCCTCAATATGTTCCTTTATTATTATTGTGGCCAGAGTGGAAACAATTTATTCCTGTTCTTCATTAGACTTAGGAAACCATATTTGTCCAAAAAAAATTGTTAAAGGTTGGGCAGGTGGATAAAGGGAAATATTTTTAAGATCAATACCATTTGAGATAGTCATTTCCCCAGATATGCAGTCTATAAAAGCAGTTGCAGTGGCAAGCCAAGGCCTTCCTAGAATAATGGGATAGCCATTAGTTGAATTTATAGGCTATAATACTAGGAAGTGCCATTTCCAAAATTGCAGTTGTAGGACTGATATTATTGAGCTGCAGTTTTTGCATTGTTTCTTTAGTCATTATATTGATTGCAGCACTAAGATCAATCAACATATTTGGAATTTGAACTAAACCAATAGTGACTGTAATAACTGGACTCCCTGGGTCACTATATTTTGGAGGAACAAGTTTTCTAGATAACAGGTCAGCCAATTTTCCTTCTACTTGCACAATTTTAGGAAAGGATTTCTTCTTTCTGCCAGGTTTCTTAATGCACAACTCCTGAATAGTTTTCTTGATTAATGGCACATCCTTTATTGCTTGCAACAAAGGAAGGGATATAGTCATTCTATTTAGTTTTGTAACTAATTTTGATTCAAGAATAGTGGCAGTATGATCAAACCTTTTAGGGTATGGTATTACACCTGCAGGGGGTACTTGTTTTTCTTGCTCATTTTTAGTTTTTCTTTTTCTGTTTTCACTTGTTCTAGACTTGGAGACTCTTGCTTTTCATCAATTTCTTCAATGGTGGGTGAAGTAGGGCTAGGTAATACCTTCCATGAATGCAATTGGATATTACTACAATCGAGTACATGAACTACAACATTTTATTCAGACTCAACTCCATAAATAGTGGTTGCTTGTCTGATATTATTTGGGTTAGCCACAGGATGAGCTAGAAGTGGAGGTTGTTTTACCTATTGTGCTTGTTGTGGTTGCATTATTACTTAAAAGTTTTGATTAGGAGCTGGCAGTAGGTTTTGAGTCTGTCCTTGATACCTTTGTTGCCCTTGATATGATGGGTATTGTGGCCCCCATCTTTGCCCATATTATTGATTTTGTGTCCAAGGTGGATTAACAGGATTCCAGGGAGGATGTGACAAATCTTGGGAAGATGTCCAATATTGATTCCATGGTTGTGAAGGTGGTTCCGAATATCCCCATGGCATATTCCAATGAGTTTATCCCCAAATTGTAGGAAAGCGAGGTGCATTTTGATATTGTGAAAAGTTACCTCCCTGCCTCTTCCCAATAACATTAAGTTCCTCAACATGAGTTTCTAGAACATTTTTGAGTTGAGGCAAGAGATGACACTTATCAGTTATGTGCTCTTTTGAGCAAATACCACAAATAGCTGAAAGTGAAGTTCTATTTAGAGGATAGTACTATAAGGCATGCTTGTTTCTACATCTTGGGCAATAGATAGCCAAAGGATGTGTAGAGTTAGATTTTGCATTTATTTACCCTAATGCAAAATTTAATTGGACAAGAATATCAATTTTCATAGTAGCAATTTCTTCCATTAATTCCTTCATATCATTAGTACTAGGACTCTGCTTCTTCCTTCTTTGCCTAGTGCGAGAATAATTTTTGCATAACTCTACAATATCATTAATCTCAAGTTGGTTTATATCTCATTTTCCCATTAAATACAATACTTCTCTAGAATCATCCTGCAAACCTCTCAAAAATATAGTTTTTAATAAGTCAGTTTCTATAGGACCACATCTATTTTGGATAAAGACAAATCTATCAAGATAATCCTCAAGGTTTTCATATTCTTCTTGTCTAATCAAAAATAACTCATCCTTCCTATTTCTCACTCTATAATACTTTTGATACTTATCCAAAAATGCAATTCCATTTGAGCCCAAGTGCGGATTGAATCATGTTCAAGGCTCATAAACCAATGTAAGGCTGCATATTTAAGTGTAGAGGGAAATAGTTTCAATTTTTGGTTGTCATTGACATAATCATAAGTCTGACATAAGACTTTGAATTCAAACAGAAATTGATCAGGATCCTCAAAAATAATTCCCCTAAAGGTTGGCAATACTAAGGGTGAAATTATTTTCATAGGAGCATTCTGAGTAGGATTCAGACAAATAGGCTATTCAAAAGTCCTAATAGGAGGATTTTCAGCATCATGACCAACAATATCCTTATCATGTTCTCCTTGTTTTTCCATAGGTGTTTCCTCAGTTTTGACTTGTTCAACTGGTTGAGATGGAATAGCCCTATGGGTATGTCTAAAAGCAAGTGCCTCTAAGAGTTCTTGCAAAGATCCAAAAATTTTAGTTGATGAAGAAGATGATTCTCGTTTAAGTATTTCATGGAGTTCATATATAGGTAAGTCTTGTGAAGAATGCCTAGGTGGAAAAGAACCAGTTCTGATAAACCTTCCTCTTTCATCTCTTGGCCTATGCATTCATGCTCAACCAAGACAACCATTCTTGACTTTCTTACTTCTCCTAACAACACCTAGGTTCCCTGTTAACGACACCAAAAATGATGAGTATCATCAAACACATCATTTAATCATTATAATTGTTAGTCCAGGGCGGTGTCCAATGGCTGTATATGAGAGCAGAGGTAAGCAGCTTGGAAATCAGTCTACTCAAGAAATGGCTTTATTGATGAGATCAGTTAGTTTTGGGGGTTTTTGGTGTCACCTTTAATCCTATGAGCTAAATTGAACTCCTAATTACAATTGCTGAAACAAAATTGCAAAAATGGAAAGTTTGCAGGAATTTGAAACTAATTACTTTTGTAGAATCAAAAATAACATAAATGAAACCTATTTACGCTTGCAGAATGAAAATGACAGTAAGAACAACCTTGTAAAAATTAAATCCTAATTTTATTAGAAGAATTCAAAATGTTACAGAAATGAAATAGTTGAATACATAATTAGAAATGCCAAGAACTGGAAATAATTGCTGAAAACAAAGAAACTTCAAAAGTGTTGTAAGATTCAAAATCCTATGCTATATTATCAGCTATCTTGCATCTAAATTTACAACACAAGTATTTCATGCATCTACAAATAACAAATGAAAATGAAATTGTTAGGAATATGCTAATTTGCTACAGTAAGAAATGAACAAAAAATCTATCAAAGTTGATCCTTCTCCTAGGCCTGGAAGTGGGTCCTTGCTCCTTGATCCAAAAGAAGTCAATAATACTGCTCTAAATCACCTAATGCTCACACATTCACTCAAGAAACTAATTTAATGGAGAAACTGCACCCTTTTATTGATTAAAACATGGCATTACAACAATGTAGGAAAAATCCTACAAAATTACTACTTTGTTAAAACCGAAACAACTTTTCTATTCCTATTCCTCTATGCAAACGTCTATCTCCTATATCTATCTACTCAAAAAATATGGAAACATATTATTTATACTATTCTATTACATATTTGGATGTGTTCAGTTGATGCTTTTCAGGGATTCAACAACTGTGTTGAAGTTGTCTTCCTGAAATGCAGGAAACTATTCTGCTATAGTTTATCCATTTTCCTTTATGGGTGCCATCTATTAGGAGAAATGCATTGGAAGAGGTGAGAAAACTTCTTATACAGTTGTATCCACCTTCACTCCACCATTTACCACCTTTTTTACCATTCTGTTGATAGTTTTGACCAAAATTGGATCTGCTTCTCTCATTCTAGAGCTGCTACGAAATATCAGACATTGTAATAGTTTTGATGCTTATCTATGCATCACTTTCTCAGGATGATGGGTTTGACCAGATGGATAGTCTTTTGAAGTCCCTAGAATACTAATTCTATAATTTTTACGTGCTAGCAATGACAAATTCCAAGCCATGCTGTTAATGCATAGCTGGCTGGAATTTGTATGGTCAAACTCTATTTTTTGCACAGTCAGACTAGTTTGAACAGGTTTTGGTACCTTTTTGTAGTTTGAATAGGTTAGGAGGTAAGGAAAACAAATAATCTAATCCCAGAATTGGATACACATCAACATACATTATTGCATATTCAAATAAATATTTATTTTCTAAGTAAATTAGCTAAAACAGTACAAAAAATGCAAAAAATGATCAAAACAGAATACTATGCTCCTGAACATGTAAACATTAATACATAATGCATACCATAATCAAAATTAGCATTAAAACATAGCATAAGGTCTATCAAATAGTTTATGAAATATCCAAAAATGGTCTATGAATGAGGCAATTTCAAGCCTCATCAACCCCTTCGTAGCACATCGCATGCCCAATATTAGTGGTAATTAACTTTAACCACCCATAATCCTCCAATAATGTCCACTAATCACAATGCTAGCACATTTCTACATCATCCTCCTACATTATGCACACTTCTCAACCACATCATTCAGCCCAAATTTGTGTCACTTCCCATATACACTCATCTAATTCATCTTCTTCTTTCCAATTTCCTAAATTGCCTCCCTAATCTGTGGCTCTCCATATCTCTCCTTCCACCACTTACCCTTCATCCACCACCATTCATATCCTTGGTGTACCTATTACACATTCTTCTATCGTGTGTTCTACTTGTCCTCTACCATTCTACAATGTTATGCCATCTTCTCATTAGTTGTCTTCCCATCAAGCGTCTCCTAACCATTGCCCATCACATCACATCCATTATTTGCACATCACCCATATTTCTCAACAACCACCCCAAACTCCCCATCCTTCATCTCCTACTATAAAGGATCATTATTTCCTCAATTGCCATCATGGGCTTCCTGTTGGTCCATGATACTTGTAATCTATTCCCACTCTCATGAATCTCATTAGTGGCATGTAATGTAGCTATATTACCCATATCCAGATCAACCACCATCTCATAAATACCATTCCACTCCTAATCCATATCAATCCACCTCCCAACCATACCGATCACACCCCACCCAAAACGTGTATTATCCAACCTCTACATAACCACTTCATTCCTTCTCGTCATCGTACCCCCAACCTCAACCACCTATCTATCATAAGAACCACACTCAAAAACTACCATCACATCCTCCACACCCACAGTCACTCCCATAAAAACCATTAATATCCACCCTTAGGATCCCAAGTCCCACAAGCACCATCTTTTGATCCTAACCACCACCATTACCATCAAGTCTATTTACACCAATTATACCACACTGTCAAGCCATCCTATAGAATCATCATGGAACCCATTACTTAGCTCCCCAAGTTGCTCTAGATGCATTCCAAAATTTGGCAAACAAAGTCAATATCTTGGAATCATAAGTTATAGGCATAGGGTATCAAAATCCAACCATGAGTTAACTTCAAAACTACCCCATCAACCCCTTGGTTCTGTTGGTCACAAATCTGCCATAGGAAATGATTTTATACATATTCGTGCCCTAGACTTGGCCAACATTGAAAGGCCAAGAGAAAGGGAAGTCTCTTGGTCCAATATCCAGAGAGGGCTGGCTCCCAAACTACTCTAAACTGGTTTTTGAAGATAAGGATGCAGGAAAGAAATCGAAAAATGCTAAAAGAGAGGGAAATAACAGAAAGGAATGGAAATATGGCCGAAGCTGATAGTTAATGGGGAACAACCTTAGATAGCAAATATTCTTAAAGTAGATCCTAAAACTTAAGCAACAACATATTCTTAAGCGTATACGGAAATTAGATCGAAACTAGTCGTAGATTCGTCTTCAATTATACTTCAAACATTAAAAAAAAATACAACTAAATTCAGGACAGCAGAATTCAACTTATATTAACACTGGATGAAACAGAAGTAAATTAGACAGAAAAGAAAACATAAATAATAGTTTGGATCTCAAACTCAAAAGACGCTAAGAATAGAGTGAGACTGCATCTAGGATTTTTGCTTCAATTTCTACAAAAAGGTCTTCGTCCTTTTGCTTGAGGTTTTACATTGGTATTTATAGAGGTGCCTGCCTCTTTCTTTCATATTATAGCATTTAAAACATGAAACAAATTTTGAAGAAATGATCCCCTTAATCTGCTTCGAAGAAATTATAGTCCCTATTTTAAATGAATTACAACTGAAGATAAACGAAAACAAGGGACCATATTTCTTCATTTAATGATCGTTATTGGAGCAAGCCAGGAGTTGTTAAGATATCATGAATAGGAGCCTTTAATGCTGGAGGTGTCTTTAATTTTGGTGGCTTCAAAAACTGCTTTAGGTTCTTTTATCTAGAACACATCGGTAATCAGCAACATTTAATCTTTGAACTTCTTTGACCACGATATCAAAATCCGTTGGAGAACTATTAAAACATTACTGCATTTGATTTTATCTTCTCTGCACATTCTCCTCTGCAATTCTAAAGGAAAATGCAAACAGAACTATATCGGGCCTTTGTTATTGCTTCTGTCGCGAAAATGAGACAGGTCACGAAAATGTGACATGTCGTGAAATCACGACACTTTTACCTTATTGCCTTCTCTTCCACCACCAGTCACAAAAATGTGACATGTCACGATATCGCGATGTCTTCTCTTCGTTTAGCTTCGTTTCCATGACATGTCACGAAATTGCGACACTTTCCTTCGCCTACCTTCTTCGCTACTCCAAGTCACGAAAACTCACCATGTCACAAAATTGCGACATCTTCTTCCTTTTGTGTCCTTACCCATGAAACTGCAACATGTCATGAAATCGTGACATCTTTCTCTTCCTTGGCCTTCATCTTCCTGCAAGTAGCAAAAATGGGACATGTCACGAAATCACGACAGTCCGTACCATTTTGCTTCGTTCGCACTTTTGCATCGCAAAAACAAGACATGTCGCAAAATCACATGTTTTTGTCATCCTGCTTCTTCCTGTTTTATCATCGCGAAAGTGAGACAAGTCACAAAATTGTGGCACTTTTCTCCTGCCTGTCTCTATTTCCAAAAATGTCATGAAATCGTGACATTTCGTACTTGGCATTGTCCTTCTTGCTCCTATATCGTGAAAACGTGACATGTCATGATATCGCGACGTTTTTTGCTTGCCTTGTACTTGTCAGCTTTTGTTTTGTGAAAATGCGATAGGTCACGAAAATGCAACATGTCGCGATATCGCGACGTTTTTTCCATTTGGCTCTTTCATCTTAAACAAGTCACGAAATCGTGACATGTTTCTCCATTTGGCTTAATCTCCATAATATGTCACGAAATCATGACATTTTCTCTCTTCTTGTCCTTTGCTACTTTTAGGCCGTGAAATAGCGACATGTCACAAAATCATGACATTTCGTACAATCTGGCTACCTCCTTGCTTCCTCCTCGTGAAAACACGACATGTCACAAAATCGTGACAATTCTTCGCACTTGGTCCTTTCGCCCCAATGTGTTGCGAATTCGTGAAACTTTCCTTCCTCCGCATTCATTATCGCTTTCGGTCACGATATCACAACAAGTCCCTCCTACTGGGATTCGTCCTCAAAAATGTTGTGAAATCGTGACATCTTTAATGCCTTGTGTTTTTCTTTAGTCCCTTTTGCAATAACGCGACATGTCGCAATATCGCGACAACTTTCTTTGGATCTGCCTTTTCCTGCCTTCTACCCGCGAAAACTTGACATGTCACAATATCACGATAGTTTTCATTGGTGCTCTTCCTTGCTGCTATATGTCGCGATATCGTGACATTTTTCAGTACTTTGCTCTGTGACTATTGCAAGTTGCAAAAACGTGACATGTCGCGATATCGCGACAACTTTTCAATAAGTTCTCCCTCACCGCAACAAGTCGCAAAACTCCAGCATGTCACGATATCATGATAGTTTGACCTCCTTGCTACCTTTGACTACGTTGACCATGAAAATGCGACAGGTCACAAAAATGCGACATGTCGCGATATCGCGGCATTTTCTGTACTTAGCCGATTTTTGCATTTGGCACCACGAAACTACAACATGTCGCGATTTCATGACAGTTTCATCTTCTTTGCTCTAACACAAAACTTGCAAATATTTTTACATTTTCCCTTTCAAAGTGCTTGGAGGGACAAACAGAAGAATTAGTATCTCTACAATCTATGCATTCTTTTACATGAATAATAACAACAAAAACAATGTGGCAAAAATGCCAACATTCTTGGCAGCTCTTGGGGTATACAGTTCTGTTGTATGCATGAACCTCAAGCCTTTATCCATTGGGAAACAGAGTCAAGAAGCTGGAGGGATAGAAGAAGTAAGTGCTGGACGTCTTTATAGGCGGCTGCAACAAGCTTCTGATGGCACTCGGCACTCAGAACAAGACCCTGCAACAAAAATTTATAGAAGAGCAAAACTTCCTTTATTTCTTGAACGACTGCATTCTGCATAGCTCGGTTGAGCTGAGAAATCACCAGGTGTTGTTCAAGGATCTCCATGGCGGTAGTGAAAAGCACCTGAGTTGCAAAAATGGAAATGAATGGAATGATGACCAACGGATGCGCAGGCCATGGAATGGAAATGGTGAACAATGGAATGGTGGAAAATGGAGTAGAAGGGGTAGATATAGCAACAGGGTGCTACTGTGCTATCAGATGCTATAAAACAAAAAGTGAAATGGAAGTGAATGGACTGGAGAAGGTGGTGTGAACTATGAAAAAAGTGTTTAAAAGCAAAGAATTAGAAGAATGGGGAAAGAAGAAACGGGAATATTAGAGAGGGGAGTAGAAACAATAGTAGTGGCTTGAATAATTGCATAAGAAGGAATAGGAGAGGAAGGGAATGAAGTAAGGAAGTGGAAGGAAGAAGTAGAGGAAAAGCCACGATCTGCTGGGAAAGAAAAGAAAAAGAAATAAACATACTTGCGGGCTCGCGAGCAAAAAGAGCTGAAGTTCACATTTTTTTTTTGTTTTTTTTTTTGCATCTTTGCATCTTCCATAAAGAAATGTAGGCTTTCAAATGAAAGTTGTTCACTAAAATGGGAAGTGAATTACCATATAAGTCATCTAGATAAAATGAATTTGCTGAACTTTCCTGAATAATTTGGAATGGGCCCTCCCATAGAGCATCAAATTTTTGGTGCATCCCTGGCTTGGCCTTCCTCTCATTCCACTTTAAGACTAAGTCACCTATTTTGAATGTGCGGTTAGTAGAACCTTTATGAAACCATTTTGATACTACTTGTGAATGCTTAGCAAACTCATCATAGGCCAAGGAATGTTGCTCTTCTAGATGCAACAACTGAGCCAATTGTATGCTCATGGGATCCATATTTTCTTCATCATCCGGGAATTCCTTTAATTGTTGCAATACAGGTAGTTCTAAATGAACGGGCAATATTGCCTCTTTCCCATATACCAGGGCATATGGTGAAGTCTTGATAGACTTCTTGATTGAAATTCTATCTGCCCATAATGCCTAGTTTAGCAGCAAGTTCCAGGACTTCTTATTATCCCCCAATGACCTCTTTAAAATATTCAACAAGTTATTGTTTGTGGACTCTGCCAAGCCATTACCCTGAGGGTAATAATTGGAGGAGGTCTTCAGAAAATACCATATTTGTTTGCAAATTCACCTAACCTGGCTCTGATGAATGGAGTTCCATTGTCTGTGATAATGGCATCAAGAATGCCAAAACGTGTAATCAGTCCTTCAATGAAAGTAATTACCACTTCTTGATTCGTAGCCTTGGTTGGAATAGCCTCAGACCATATTGTAAAGTAATCAGTAGCCATTAGGATATACCTGTGTCCTACTGAAGAGTTCGGATCAACGATCCCAATAAAGTCCAACCCCCATTGCTGGAAAGGTGCTTCAACTTGAATTAGATGTAGGGGCAATGATGCATTTCTGATCCGTCCCGTATACCTTTGGCATTTATTGCAAGCTTGAGCAATATTGAAAGTATCCATGAAAAAAGTTGGCCAATAGTAACCAGCCTGAATAATCTTTAAGGCCATGGGTCTACTAGCGTAATGTCCTCCCGACATGCCAGAATGAAATTCCTCCAGGAGTCTAGCCTTCTCAGGTTCCTTCACACACCTTAGGAGAACTCCAATATTTTTGAAGAACAATCCCTCGAGCAACAATACATACCTAAGAGCTTGTAAGCGAAACCTTCTCCTTTGTGAAGCATTTAATTATGGGGGACATCTACCGGTTGAAAAATAATCCACAAGATCTTCTACCCAACCTTGGCCTTGTGAAAAGGTATTCCTTAGATTCCTTTCTTCAACAGGGTCGCTCACTTGATAATCAACTATCTCAGAGGCCGCAGTTTTTGCTAATTGCTGACATAAGGCTCTACCCTGCACCAACTTGGTTGGATGAATCTCACAATAGAACTCTTGAATTTTAGTGACCCAACCAACATGCTTATCACCCATCTCACCCTGAATGATAAAATTCCTTACATAAGGGTGAATGACATAGATGATCGTCTTGCTCTGGGATACAAAATGCTTGAATTTTTTTAGAGACTTCATGACAGCATAGACTTACTTCTCAATGAAATTATATCTCTCTTCATGGTGTAAGATAACCTGGCCAAGGAAAGCAATGGGTCTTTCATCCCCATCGTCTCCTTCCTATGTAAGTACTGCAACATAGCTTTCATCCTCCCCAACTGCATACAGAATGAAGTCCTTAGAATAATCCAGATTGATCAACACAGGGGCTTTTACAATTCTATCTTTAATATACTGAAATGCATTCTTCCTCTGAGTTGTCCACTTGAACTCCATATCTTTCTTTAATAGCTTAGTCATAGGCTTAACTACTCAGGCAAATTCGAAAACAAATTTTCTGATAAAATTGATTTACCCAAAGAAAGATTGCAACTCTTTCTTATTGGCAGGGAGTGATAGTTTATTCAAAGCTTCAGCTCTCGATGGATCAATTGCCAAACCGTTCTTTGAGATGACATGCCCTAATAGCTTACCTTCCTTTACTACAAAAATGGATTTCTTTGGGTTGATAGAAACGCCAAACTCTCGACATTTCTCAAATATATTCCTCAAATGAAAATAATGTTCTTCTCGTTTGTGTGAAAAGACAGTCATATCATCAAGATAGATGACAATAATCTTGTTTAAGATCTCCCCAAATGCGATGTCCATGGCCCTTTGAAACGTAGCCCCAGCATTGGATAATCCGAAGGGCATGTGCTGATAGGCAAAGGTAACCCACTTAGTTGTGAATGTAGTTTTGTGCTGATCCTCATCCTTGACCCAAATTTGATTATACCCAGAGAATCCATCTAGCAATGAAAAACACTGAGCTCCAACAACAACGTGAAGGATCTAATCAATACGAGGCAATGGGTAGTGATATTTCAAGGATGCTCAGTTCAAGTTTCAAAAATCTACACACAACCGTATATCTCCGTTCTTCTTACGAACTGGAATCAAATTAGCAACCCAAGTCGAGTGCTTGATCGGATATATAATCTGGGCCTGCAACATATTTGCAAGTTTTGCCTTCACGAGGGCTTCAATATTTGGATTCACCGGTCTTTGCTTTTTCCTGAAAGGTTTAACTCCGTCCTCCAGCTTGATAGTGTGCTGAATGATCTCTTTATCGTATCCCCTCAGATCTTCATAGCTCCAAGCCACAATGTCAGAAAACTCCTGACACAATTGTCTGATCTCTTGCAATTCAGCAGAAGTGGAATCCATTTCGATCTTAATGACCTTATCGGCCTCCAACTAAAGCTCCATGTATTCTTTTTTATCAACCTCGATCCGATGCTTCTTGGACCGATCATTCTGATCAAACAAGCTTTCTAGAGTGATGAGGCCTCTAGGAATGTGGTTATTTCGCAACTGAATCAACCCTTAAGTTTCTTCATGCTCCAAGGTCCTTCCCTTGATGGTAGCAACTTCTCGAACCAAAAAATAAACAATTTTCTCATCGCTATCGAAGACTTTCCAAAAGGTGTCCTTATCTAGAACAGAGGGCCTATACACCATTCTCACTTTTTTTGGTCTGCTGACCACCTGATCAGTTGGTGAAAAATTCGCTCCCATGGAAGCTAGCAGGTCAGCATATTTATTTTGTTCTTGTGAAATGGAACGTATGCTGAGAGCAAAGAATGATTCAAACAAGTCCTAGACCTTGTTGCGATAGTTCTTGAGATAATGGTGCTTGGACACACACTTATTGGTCACCTAATTGATAATTAACTCAGATTCACCAAAAAATTGCAACTATTTTTCTCCAAGTTTTTCAGCCTTCTTGAGACCTAGGCATAAAGCCTTGTATTCTGCTACATTATTTGTGCAGCTCCAAGTCAAACGATATGAATAGGATCGTTGAATCCCAGAAGGTAATATTAAAAAAATCCCAGCTCTAGCACCATTTCTGCATCATGCTCCATCAAAATAGAGTTTCCAGAGCTGATCTTGACTTCCATCATTCTTCTCTTGAGCCTTTTTTGGCTTAAGAATGGAATAACATCCCAAATCAGTTTCCATCATGGCGTTGAAATTGGCCATAGAAAATTCATTTTCTGGGCGGAGCTCTTCCAAAGCTTCTTCCATTAAGTCAAGCTCACCAAATTCTTTAGACATCATGTGCACTAAATTTGCTAATCTATCCACTTCATCTATTCTCTCCACATGAAATGTGGAAGGCTTTTCATTGAAAATATTCATCTTTTTTCCTTTATGGAGTACCTCCAAATGAGTAAAATCTAGAGAAAGGTAACCCCCGAGTTTAGATATGAATTATCGGGAGAGACACATACCAAAGCATGGCTCTAGGTCCACCACTATGATCTCTTAGATCACAGTAATATGGGGCATGGTGTGTAGGGAAATAGGAACATCCTTAATTACACCCACTATTTTTACCGAAGTACCATCTAGATGCAAAACTCCCGTGCTAGTTCTTGTATATTCCATGCCTATGACATCACATACTACCTTTGGCATGATAGTAGTAGCTGCTTCTGAGTCAATAATACAATTATGCACCACATGTCCCTCCATTCTCAATGAAAGATAAAAAGGTTGTGGCCTATTTTTTCCTGAAACTGAAGAAGTCAGAGTTTGAGATAGAACTACCTGGGCTGGAGCCTTCCCCTGTGCTCTTTAGGGATTCTTGTAAGAGATTTACCTATCCAGGCAACTGCAAAGTGTCATACAAACTTACCTTAGCTAGTATCCTTTTGAGTTCCTCAACGATGTTGTACTCGGGCGAGATCAGCTCTTTCCCTCCGCTGGTAGATTCAAATCTGCTTCTATATTGTTGGGTGGCCTCCACTCATTGTTGTTTAGTCAATGAAGGATACCGCAGCATCGCTCTAGCTTGTTATTTTGGTTCTGTTTGCGACTGAGAGATAGAAGATTGTTCCTTCTCTTTTACTTGTGGTGGAAGTGGATCCTTCGACAAAATAGGTGGTTGTTGTGGAGCTGGAGAATCATGAGTCTTTACAGGTATTTGCTGCTTTGTCACTTGCATAGGAGGCACTTTCAATGGCTCCATCTTAGTTGGATCTACCAACATTGGTTTCTTGCCACTGCGTGTCAAAACTACAATGTATTCCTTAGAAGACTCCATGGAACTTTGATCCACCTCTCGAATCATGTTTACATGGCTTCCTGCAAGAACTTGCAAATAATTTTGGTGAACCATGCAAGTGGACTTGTCATGTGGGTCATTGCATGAAGAACACCAGTATGATAGCTCATGTGTAACTTCGGAAGGGCCAGCCTCTTCACTTACCAGGATCGTTGAGTTCCTCTCAAGTACTTTCTCTATAGCCTTGCTAGGAGTAACTTGCTCTCTGGTTACCGCTAGAACAAATATTTGTGGCTGATAGTTCCTTTTTGCCTCTCTCTGCTCCATAGATGTCATCTTGTTGGTGAGAGCTCTCATGGCCGACTGCATTTCTTGCAAAGCAACCAATTGAGGATCTGGGCTTGTGGACACAGGCGGGGCAGGTAGAGGTAATGGAACTGGTGGAGAAGGTAATGCGGGAGTTGGAAGTGGAGAGATTATCTGTGGAATGGAAATCATAGGTACTGAAGGTATGGGAGGATTCCAGGAAGATGAAGGATATATGGATGGAGCAGTGTAAGATGTAGGGACTACACCTGTATGCTGGTATTGTGGAAGCTCAGGAAAAATAGGCATAGTTATTTTCGGAGGCAACTTCCCAACAAAAATCAAATCAGCCTTAGCCTTCTATGCCTGAGCATATAGTGCAAGAAAGGTTTGAACACTGAACATCCTGATATTCATAGCAATATCGAAATGAAAAGCCCTAAGAAAGTACAATGCAACTTGTTCATGAGTAGGGCGAAGACCCTCAAGAACTCTCTACCAAGTTCGGGCAAACCTAACATTGAAATCCACTACCTCCTCTTGAGGATGCCTCTTGATATTATTAAATTGATGCACTAAAGAAAATGGATCTGCTTGCTCATTGAACCCTTGGATTAACATCTCTACTAATTGATCCCATGAAGTTATGGAGTTGGGAGGCAAGGATCTATACCAGCATAAAAACTTACCTCGGAGTGACAAGACAAGCAATTTGATCATAACATCTTCATCTATGATGTTATGAATTGAAGCCAAGGTTGCCACATATGACACATGCTCGTACATTGTATTTCTAGTCCCATCGTATGTAGGAAAGGCTTTTATTGCTGTAGTAGGAACTGGATTCTTAAAGGCAGATCCAACACTCCTAAATAGTTCCAAGCAGGAACTCACCGTGGAGGAGGTTTTTGACCAGCCATTTGAACCGCAGGATTTGGATCTACTCGTAAGCTTGTAGCAGTACTGGAAGGAGTCGAAGATGGCACAAACTGACCTGCTACCTGCGAAGAAACAACAAACGATGGGTTCATAGGTCTTACCACTCTTGAGCGCTCCCTCCAGTTTTGAACATCAAACTCAAAGAATTCGACTGGATCTTCTGAATCTTTGGCACTTGATCTCATGATCATGAAGTGAAGATTCTCACCAGCTTCAAGATTAGGATTTTTGGCTACTTAAGAATCGCCTTCAGTAGAGTCACCAGATGAACTTATAATCACCGCTTTTGAGGTCAAGACAGTTCATCAATATCTTGATTCCTCCAGGTGTTAAACAATGGAACAGTCAGTCTCACCAATTATGGATCTTTGGGAGATAGAAACAGTCTGTCCCACCAGGCGTGCCAAAAATTGTTAGTCACAAATATTCCACAGGAAAGGATTTTATACATATTCACACCCTAGACTTGGCCAACATTGAAAGGTCAAGAGAAAGAGAAGTCTCCTGGGCCAATCTCCAGAGAGGGCTAGCTCCCAAACTACTCTAAACTAGTTTTTGAAGATAAGGATGCAGGAAAGAAATGGGAAAATGCTGAAAGAGAGGGAAATAACAGAAAGGAATGGAAATATGGCCGAAGCTGATAGTTAATGGGGAACAACCTTAGATGGCAAATATTCTTAAATCAGATCCTAAAACTTAAGCAGCAAAATATTCTTAAGCATATACGAAAATCGGATCGAAACTAGCCGTAGATTCGTCTTCAATTATACTTCAAACATTCAAAAAAAATACAGCTAAATTTAGGACAGTAGAATTCAACTTATATTAACACTAGATGAAACATAAGTAAATCAGACAGAAAACAAAACATAAACAATAGTTTGGATCTCAAACTCAAAAGACGCTAAGAATAGAGCGAGACTGCATCTAGGATTTCTGCTTGAATTTCTACAAAAAGGTCTTCCTCATTTTGCTTGAGGTTTTACATTAGTATTTATAGAGGTGCCTACATTTTTCTTTCGTATTACAACATTTAAAACATGAAACAGATTTTGAAGAAACAATCCCCTTAATCTGCTTCGAAGAAATGACAGTCCCTGTTTTAAATGAATTACAACTGAAGATAAACAGAAACAAGAGACCATATTTCTTCATTTAATGACCATTATTAGAGCAAGTCGGGAGTTGTTAAGAGATCATGAACAGGAGCCTTTAATGTTGGAGGCGTCTTTAATTCTGGTGGCTTCAAAAACTGCTTCAGGTTCTTTTATCTAGCGCACATCGGTAATCATCAACATTTAATCTTTGAACTTATTTGACCATGATATCAAAATTTGTTGGAGAACTATTATAACATTACTGTGTTTGATCTTATCTTCTCTGCACATTCTCCTATGCAATTATGAAGGAAAATGCAAATAGAACTGTATCGGGCCTTTGTTATTGCTTCTGTCGTGAAAATGAGATAGGTTGCGAAAATGCAACATGTGAAATCGTGACACTTTTACCTTACTGCCTTCTCTTCCACCACTAGTCACAAAAATGTGACATGTCACAATATCGCAATGTCTTCTCTTTGTTCAGCTTCGTTTCCATGACATGTCATGAAATTGTGACACTTTCCTTCGCCTGCCTTCTTCGCTACTCCAAGTCGTGAAAACTCACCATGTCACGAAATCGTGACATCTTCTTCCTTCTGTGTCCTATTCTATATACCCATGAAACTGCAACATGTCACGAAATATTTACATCTTTCTCTTCCTTGGCCTTCATCTTTCTGCAAGTAGCGAAAATGGGACATGTTGCGAAATCATGATAGTCCGTACCATTTTGCTCCATTCGCGCTTTCGCATCACGAAAACAAGACATGTCACGAAATTGTGACATGTTTCTGTCTTCCTGCTTCTTCCTGTTTTATCATCATGAAAGTGAGACAAGTCACAAAATCGTGACACTTTTCTCCTATCTGTCTTTGTTTCCAAAAATGTCGTGAAATTGTGACATTTCGTACTTGGCATTGTCCTTCTGGCTCCTGTATCGCAAAAAAGCTACATGTCGTGATATCGTGACGTTTTTTGCTTGCCTTGTACTTGTCAAATTTTGTTTCGCAAAAATGTGACAGGTCACGAAAATGCGACATGTCATGATATCACGACGTTTTTTCCATTTGGCTCTTTCATCTTAAACAAGTCGCGAAATCGTGACATGTTTCTCCATTTGGCTTGATCTCCATAATATGTCGCAAAATAGTGAAATTTTCTCTCTTCTTTTCCTTTGCTATTTTTAGGCCATGAAATAGTGACATGTCGCAAAATCATGACATTCTGTACAATTTGGCTGCCTCATTGCTTCCTCCTCGTGAAAACGCAACACATCGCAAAATTGTGACAATTCTTCGCACTTGGTCCTTCCTCCCTAATGTGTCACGAAAATGCGACACTTTCCTTCCTCCGCATTCATTGTCGCTTTCTGTCATGATATCGCAACAAGTCCCTCCTACTGGGCTTCGTCCTCAAGAATGTCATGAAATCGCGAAATCTTTAATGCCTTGTGTTTATCTTTAGTCCCTTCCGTGATAATGCGACATGTCACAATATCGTGACAACTTTCTTTGGATCTGCCTTTTCCTGCCTTCTACTCATGAAAACCTGACATGTCGCGATATCATGATAGTTTTCATTGGTGCTCTTCCTTGCCGCTATATGTCATGATATAACGACGTTTTTCATTACTTTGCTCTATGACCATTGCAAGTCGCGAAAACGTGACATGTTGCGATATCGCGACAACTTTTCAATAAGCTCTTCCTCACCGCAATAAGTCACGAAACTCCAGCATGTCATGATATTGCGACAGTTTGACCTCCTTACTGCATTTGAATGTGTTGATCGTGAAAACGCAACAGGTCACGAAATTGCGACATGTCGCGATATCTTGACATTTTCTGTACTTAGCCAATTTCTGCATTTGGTGCCATGAAACTACAACATGTCGCGATTTCGTGACAGTTTCATCTTCTTTGCTCTAACACAAAACTTGCAGAGATTTTTACATTTTCCCTTTCAAAGTGCTTGGAGGGACAAAAAGAAGAATTAGTATCTCTACAATCTATGCATTCTTTTACATGAATAATAACAACAAAAACAATGTGGCAAAAATGCCAATAGGTCCTAACACTATCCTATCCTCCTTTGTTCGAAATGCCCAAATTTGAAAAGTTTAAAGGCAAAGAGGATCCTTAGGATCACTTGAGCACATTCATCAATGTATATTATCTCATTTATGATATAGACCCCCTCATGTTCCATACCTTTTTGCTATCCCTTATGGGAGGAACTTTAGATTGGTACAACCATCTACCCATACACAAATTGTATAATTTTGAACAACTAGCCAATCTCTTCATAGAGCTCTTCACTCTAAACATTAAAAATAAGACCACCTTGATGGATCTCACCAACCTTCATAAATTTGATGATGAGTCTATCCTTGATTATGGCAATTGATGGAGAGCAATACTGAATGAGTTACCCTTCTCTATCCCCATCAGTAAGCTAACTTGGATGTTCACTCAAATTTATTCCAAATCAATATCCCTCCTTCAAATCCAACAATACTGAACTCTTGAGGAAGCCCTAACTCAAGCTAAAATTATCGAGGACATCAAAATCTAAGAAGGAGAAATCAAACTTTGGAAGAAATAATGGCTAGGAAAAATGCTAAGGGTAAAAATACAAACAATTAATCCAAGCCTGCCCAATTCAACTAGATATTGTTGAGTAGTCTGACCACTAAACCTCCCCAAAAAAAACCCCCACCTCTGCAACAACAACCCTCTTATCTACCATAGTAGCTGACATACAATATCGTACCACTACCCACATTAAAACAAAATCCCCTTCAATCCACATATTAGGCTATGCACCCCCAATAGGCCCAACATAATTTCACACCCCTCTCAGAGCCCTTGTCCACCAGATTTCAAAAACTTATGGATGCATAATTGATCTCATTATCCGAGGTGAGACATAAATATCCAAAAAAACCTAGAGGAAGAGATTGTAGAGAATATCGGTATTGCATCTACCATCGATATAAGGGTCATAAAATCAATAGGTGCATCCAAATTATGCACAAAGTGCTGGATTTTATTGATATGGGTCTATCAAAGTTGACAACCCTCTTGCCCCTCCTAATAAAAATTTGGGTATCTATCAAAATCCATTGCCACAACATGGTACAACACAACTAGAGAATGGAGACACCACAATTGGCTCTCATCCAAATCAGATTAATCATGTCAATAATATTCCCAATTATTAGGATTTTATTGGCATGATTTATGTGATCACCAAAAATAAACAATACCCAAATCCATCTACACAAACAACTGGATCTTCAAATGTGCCATCCTCAACAACTTTACCACTTCCACCTTTGTAAGTCACCATGCCTCAACCTAGACCAATTATTCATCTCAAAAGTAGGGTTACCCATAGCATCAAAATGGCATTAGCTAAGCTATCACTTTATGATTTAATCCAACAATCACCTCTTCATCGAAAGTTATTAATAAATATTGTCAAAGCTATAGGGCTACAAACCCACAACCCTATTGCTTTCACAATTTTTGTGGATAACATTCAAACTTGCACCTTGTCAATCATTACATTTTATGACATTGAGATTAAGACTGTCGGGTGAAAGGATCATATCCACCCTTGCACATCATGGAATCTATTGAAAATAAAGTTTTCAAACATGTCTTGATTGACAAGGGCTCTTCCATCAACATCATCATATCATCTACCCTCAAACATCTCAATATTCCACCCACTCATATCATCGATTCTACCTTCACTCTACAGGAATTCAATAATACCCTATGCTCAATGTTAGGAACAATCATCCTCCCTATCCAAGTAGGGGTCTAGACTATCCACACTCTATGTCATATCTTGGATGGAGATATGCAATACAATGTACTCCTAGGAAGACCATGAATATAGGATATATGATGCATACCCTTAAAATTGCACCATTAGCTCAAATACACACATGACGATTGCATTCACTACATTTTTATGGATGAAAAACCATTCAAGTATTGTCGTATGGTCGCATACCCACATGAGTCCCCCTGCCTTCAACATATTTGTCCCTCACCCATCTCATTCTCGATTTATATTACCATCCAACCACCCCTCACACTCCCTCCCCTATACAATACATTTTCAATCCGTAACCCACCCACTCAATCTCACCTAATCTAATTCCTTCATCTTCATCCTTGGGCACCAACCATACCCATTCTCTTATCCTAAATCAAAAGCATCCATATTCTTCATCTTCTTCGCATCTTCCTCCTCAATACTACCCATATTCCTCCTATCCTTCTCCAAATGCTCAACCATTCCACCCTTATTCTAGCATGCAAGCCTCTCAATCCTATCCCCAACTTCTCTATCCTCCATATTCTCCTTATACCCCTCCATCCTCAATGTCTAGACCTCCATCATCAACTACACCCATTGCACCCATACCACATCATCCTACCCCTCTAACCCCTTTTGTCAATCACCCCCACCAACTCCATCCAAATCGTACCCTTCATCCCCTTCCATTAATCCCAACCACCATCTTAGGGCTCCTTTCTTCGCTCCCACCATCTCTCCCATTGAATAGGCTACTACCACCCTCACTCCTACCATAGTCACCCCTTCTATATTTCCCATACCTACACCTACACATGCATCCAAAACCATATCTTCTTCCATGAAACATGATCCATCCCCACCTTCAAATTTATCTGATGCTCATCCATCCATATTTAGCATAGATCAAGAGACACACACTTCCATTCTATCACCCTTCACATCCCAATCCAGTTTTATGGACAATACAGAGTCATCATCCTCATTCTCCTCTTCAACAATCTCATATAAGATACCCAATATTGTTGTACATATCACCACTCCTAGCATAGGAGAGTACCTTGTACATAATATTGTTTTTTTACCTCCAATCATAGAGTTGATTAGGAATTTTGGCTGCCCTAGCTACACCCTCTTAACCATCAATTTTGTTGTCCCCATGGTCTCTTCCTCTAATAACATAAATTTTGTGTATGGGAGAATCAATTCATCATTAGATAAACTTCCTAATAAAGAGATCAAAGCCTTATTTTTTAGCGACATCAACTTTTTGGATAACCCTTCATTTACCATGAAGTACTTCCATTGTTTCAATTGGCTAGCATGAAGTCTTGGATGATATAAGAAAGGAATGCAAACTATTTTAGAGCCACATTTTTAGCCTCCTCAAGACAAATCTGGCTTAGTATTTAATTAATATTTTCTGATCGATATCCTCAAGGATGATATTCAATGCATTAACCTTGGCCTCGAGGAGGATAGTGAGGAAAAATGCCTTGATCATGAGCATGCTCTGACATCACCAGTAGAATTTTTCCAAGTCTCCACCATCCATGCCATCTCGTATGACACTTCAGATGATAAATTGGATGAGTCACTTGAGGTATTTTTGATTACCTTTGATAGCTCCAAAGATGAATCATATCGCGTTCATGTCCTCATCATAAACACATGATTTTTATCTATCTATTCTGCATGCTGCTTCCATTTTTTCATATGCTCCTCTTATTGGAACACCCAGATGCACCCATTAATCTCCTAGCTCCAACATGGCTACCTCCACTTGACCCTTGCATACCTATTCTCAATCAACTCCTTCCTTGAAATTATGTGCAAGGGAACTTAGAATCCAATCCATAACCTTCTTCATTTTCCCAAGTCAATACGATTTTTGTTGACTTATGCATGCCCCTCCATAATACATATTATCCTATGCATCCCATTCCCATAAATACCAACCTCATTAACTTTGATTAGATCTCATCCCCTCTAGCTATATTTGAGTTCTATACCTCATATCAATTGCGTAGAGACTCAAATGTTTACTTTCCTTCTTCACCCCCTTCTTTGTGTTCTTTTGTTTATAACATCTAAGTCAGCGAGGCCATAACATCCCTCCTAGATAATGTCGTAGATGGTATCCATATCATTTCTACCTCTCATTAGCTTGAGGAGGGTTCCCATATGCTCATCAGGAAATTATTAACATCAACATCAACACAAATCTAGATAACCCCAAAATCATCAAGAATAGAAAAAGTTTCTTAATTGAAGAGCAAAAAAGTTTTATTGCACTCTTAATTGAATACCAATAGGTCTTCACGTGGTCCTATAAAAATATGCTTGACCTTGACCTGAATCTCATCATCCAAAACCTCACGCTGAACCCTAGTGCTAAACCGGTAAAAAAGAAGCTAAGAAAAATTCATCCTACCATAGCCCTCATGGTTAAAGAAGAGTTGCATAAAATCTTAGACATGGTATTTATCCAACCAATTGACTATCTATAGTGGATATCAAATATGGTGCCCATTGGTAAATACAACGAGGGGATATACATTTGCACTGATTTTTGTGACCTCAATAAAGTGTGTCCTAAGGATGATTTTACCTTCCTAACATCGATACGCTCATGGATTCCACCATGGGCCATAAATGCTCTCCCTGATGGATGGCTTTAGATATAACTAAATTTGGATCAATCCTAATGACCATCATAAAATAGCTTTTACATCTCCTTGAGGAAATTTTACTACAAAGTCATATCGTTCGATCTCAAGAATAGAGGAGCCACATACGAACAAGCCATGACTTACATCTTCCATGATTACATGCATAAAATCATTGAAGACTACATCGATGATCTCTTGGTCATATTCAAAACTTGCTATGAGCATATCGATGTTTTACGTAAATGTTTTGATTGTTGGAAATTTTGAGCAGTTATCACCAAATGTCCAAAGTGAGTTGTCATTGATGTCATGATGTCAGTAAGATGCTAGTGATCATCCTTTGCCAGTTCAAGTGAAAGGGAAACAGTTTTGGTGTTAAGGTAAAATGTCTTCATCAGTGCACTCAAGGAAGTGAGTTAGAGTTCGATTTAATTCCACCATGGAAGCAGATTGTTCAAGAGTAAGATGAGCACATAATATTATAATTCTTATAATATTATTCCAGGTTGAAGGAGAAACCCAAAAGTCAATATTGTAATTTTTGTTAGCGTACTTTGTATTCTAACGTACTTTGTCCTTTACATTATTTAGACGTCTGTTACAACTACGTAACAGATCTGTTCCGCCGGGTTCTATTCCTGGCTGTGTAGCTCATTATTTAAACTATGCAATACAATAATAAACTAGTTGCTGAGTTTAACATGGCATCAGAGCCGCTCGGTTTTTTGGCGAGGTGATTGCAGGGAGGTGTGAAGGAAAAGGCTGGGAGAAGACAGCTATTTTTTTCTTCTGAGTGTGTTGGCATCAACAGCAGAGGAGGGACGTGCAGAGTTCGGTCACCTGGACTCGCGACATCCGCGCGCAGAGTCACGAGGCGGGCAGACCATCGCCCGCGCGCAGACTCGCGGTGCGTGCAGGCCTACGGCCGCGAGAAGAGTCGCGACGCGTCGACGCGGGCAGACAGGCTGCACGTCGCGCATAGAGGAGGAGGGACTAACCCCCCCTCCCCCCAGTCCAGTGCACGCGTCGGACACAGTCCGTGCCACGCGGACGGACCCCCCCTCCCCTCCCCCGTCCAGCGCGCGCGACGCACTCCGCGCCACGCGGCGGACAGGCCCCTCCCCCCCCAACGCGCGGGCGACGCTGAGCGGGAATTTTAAAATTCCCGCTCACGCTCCCAGGGGGGAGTATAAACCCCCCCCCCATGGTCGTCGGCAATTTGCGTGCGGCTCTGCGCGCGGTGTTGCCCCCCCCCCCCAATTTTTTTCAAAAATAGGGAATTCTTTAAAAAAAAAATTCCTTCCGGATCAGCCCGCTGGCTCACGTGGTCGTGAGCCGTGCGGTTAAGGCTCAGGGAGCCTGCAGGTCGGGGGTTCAAATCCCGCCGACTCCCCTCAGGTATATTTTTTTTCAAAGTAATTTTTAATTATTATTATTTTTAATTAAAATTTTTAATTTTAATTTTTTTAATATAGTTTTAAACTTTATAAATTAAAATTTAATTTTAATTTATTTTTTCTAAAGTTTTTAAAACTATATAAATTGAAATTATTTATTTTAATTTTAAATAAATAATGATTATAAAAATGCTTTGTTAAAGAAAGCCTTTTAAGGGGGGATATTTTTCAAAAATCAAAGGGGGATAGAGAGTAATTTTTAGAAAAAATAGCAATTTGGCATTGTAAAAGGTGCATTTTCGGCTGTGACCGACACCTTGTGGGTTATTCTAGTGGGCATTTTTTTTGTTGTATGTTGTATATTTCATTTTTGCACTATAACATTAAAAATTAAAATCAAACACTCCCTAAGTCCCCGGAATATAAAACCCATCTGTGCAATTTATTTGCACTGCAGCGTTCGGTATTTGCGATACCTCTGGCCAGCACTTACAGGTAAAGCTTTCATGATTTGGCTACTGTATCCGCCACCTAATATAGCTTCTATAACGACGTCTGAGCTTGTTCTCTATAAATCGTTGGGGAGGAATAAGTACGCCATTTTTGCATTTTTTACTCCATCCACTACCCTTTATCGCACTTGTGTTTAGGCGTAAATCCTGACGAAGTATTCTTCATAGTGTTTAGGTGAAGTTACGCCCCACGCATGAGAAGAATATTCTATGGTAGGTGCCATCAACAAGGCGATTCCCTTTCAGTACCGCTTATGTTCCACGTATCGTATGATCTCTAAATTTCACCTATAGTTTCCCTCACGTAAGGGCGGGTGATTTTTGTTGATCTTTCTAAATACCTATAGTTTCCCTCACGTAAGGGCGGGTATTTTGTACGGTATATTGGCCTAGCAAAAGGTATATAGAAAGGGGGACCAATTTGGTGATATAAGGAACCTTCACTATGGCCGTTGTTGCAAAGTTGATGACTGATCCGCATCAGTTATTGAAAGGTCCAAATTATACACCATGGAAACATAAAATGAAGGCTATTATCCAAATGGAAGATTTGTGGGATATTGTTACTGGAGTAGCAACTAGGCCTTCACCAACAACAGGATCCACAGGTCCTTCAGCAGATCAGATTGCTTTTGACAAGAAAGACAGTAGAGCAAAGGTGCTCATTTTGTTTGCTGTTTCAGATGAAGTGCAACCTCATATAGCTGATAAAGCAAGTGGTAAAGAGGCATGGGATGCCCTTAGAACCATCTATGAGGGGAAGAATTAATCCACCATTCTTCATCTTCAACAACAACTTCATAACCTGAGTTTGAGACAGGGTGAAACAGTTGAACTCTTTCTGTGTAGAGTGTCTGAGTTGAAAGAGAAATTGAGTTCTCTAGGAGATACTGTGGACGAAAAGCTTCTCATTTCACTTGTGATGAGAGCTTTACCTTATTCATTTGATATGTTGATAACCTCCATCCAGGTGTCCCAACGACAAATTACCTACATCGAGTTGGTCAATCTGCTCCAACAACAGGAGGCACGCCAACTTCACAAGGATGATTCTTCCAATACAGCCCTATACACCAACAGGCAGGGTTCTAGGAAGAAAGGTAATGGGAAAAAAGGAGGCAACTTTCAGAAAGGAGGAAATTCTCAACAGGATACGAAAGGAAAAGGCAAGCAACCTCAATAGAAGAAGAGGTGGTGCAAGATCTGTGAGAAAGACAACCATGACACCAACAGGTGTTGGCATAAGAACAAGCAAAAAGGCCAAAACAAACCACAAAATAAGAACAAGCAACCCCAGGTGAATGTTGTTGTTGAAGAATCTGACTCAGATTCTGAATGGGCACACAAGGTGCTCATGACTACCACAGATTCCACTCAGAGGGATCCTATTTGGTATGTCGATTCTGGAGCTAGTAAACATATGACTGGCGACAGATCGTGGTTTGAATCATTTGTGGCCAAGGAGGGCAAACCTGTCACCATTGCTGATGATAAAACCTACAGGGTTCAGGGAGAGGGTACAGTTTCAGTCACTCTTCCTGATGGCAAGTGTCATATTGACAAGGTCCTCTATGTTCCGGGATTGGCCAACAATTTGTTGTCAGTGACACAAATCCTGGACAGAAATATGGTTGTCAACTTTCGTGTTGAGAATGGAAAGAAGTGTTGTACAATTACCAGGAAGGGTAAGAAGATTGCAACAGCTTCATATAAGCATGGCTTATTTGCACTAGATGCTATCTCTACTCCACATGTTGCCATGACTGTCTCTACCAAGGAGGCAACTTCCCTATGGCACAAGAGATATGGGCATCTTAGTTCTGGCTACTTACTTGAGCTCAACAAGTATGAGATGGTAAAGGGTCTTCCTTCCCTTTCTGCCACATTGCCAGTGTGCTCTGACTGCTTGGCAGGAAAGCAGCATAGAGTACCATTTGAGAAGAGCTCTACAAGAGCAAGAAAACCTCTGGAGCTAATTCACACCGATCTATGCGGTCCTTTCACACCCAACAGTGTTGGAGGGAAGAGGTACTTTCAGTTATTCGTAGATGACTACTCACGAAAGATGTGGGTTTTCTTTCTCAAACTGAAATCTGAAGCTTTCGCATTCTTCCAGCAGTTCAAGAAATCCGTTGAGAAGGAGTCAGGAGCTTCTATCAAAACCCTCCGCTCAGATCGAGGGGGAGAGTTTACCTCTAATGAATTTTATGCATTCCTAGATAAGCATGGGATCAAGAGACAGTTAACAACTGCCTATACTCCTCAGCAAAATGGAGTTGCTGAGAGAAGGAACCGTTCTATCATGGAAATGGTTCGTTGTATGCTCACAAGTGCAACTCTTGGGCAACAATATTGGGCGTAAGCTGTCACCACTGCAGTGTATCTTTTGAATAGGGCACCCACAAAGGCCCTAAAAGGAATGACTCCACAGGAAGAATGGAGTGGTCGAAAACCCTCCATATCTCATCTACGTATTTTCGGGTGTCAAGCTTTCATGCACATATCGAAAGAGAAAAGGAAGAATCTAGATGAGAAAACACTGAGATGTATTTTTATTGGATATTATGAGCACTCTAAAGGATATCGGTTGATAGATCCTTTGACCAAGAAAATTCATATCAGCAGAGATGTTGTCTTTTATGAAGCTTTCACATCACAGAGCACATCTACAGTACACCAGGATATTGTGGAACCAAAGGAAGAGGAGATTCCTTCGTCAACACAGACAGGAGGTCCTTCTACATCTTCTTCACCACCACCGAAGCAGAATCCTAAATGGTGTACAAATACAATCAAAGATGCAAATTTATCCACTCCTCCCAATTTGAATTTGGATAGACCTCGTACACGAAGTATGGCTCAAAAGGAAAGAGAAGCCGAGAAACCGGTGAGGTTGATGATCTTTGTCAATCTTTTGAGGAACTTTCCGTGACTCCAAGTAGAGAAGTTGAGGATATGGATATTGATGATGACAGGGCATTCATGTCTACCATAGATAGTCTTGAACCTGCATCGGTGCAAGATGCTCTTAGTGAGCCTCAGTGGAAGGCCGCTATGGATACAGAATATGAGTCTCTGATGAAAAATAAAACTTGGAAGCTTATTGATCTGCCGCATGGAAAGAAACCTATTGGCTGCAAATGGGTATACAAAGTCAAGTACAAGGCAAATGGAACAATTGATAAGCATAAGGCCCGTCTTGTTGCAAAGGGCTATGCTCAAAAGGAAGGCATCGACTATGAAGAAACTTTTGCACCTACTGCTCGGATGACCACAATTCGGGTTATGTGTGCTATGGCAGCACAATATGGGTGGAAAGTTCACCAGATGGATGTCAAAAGGGCCTTTCTTAATGGTGATCTCCAAGAAGAAGTCTATATGACTCAGCCTGAAGGATTTGAAGTGGAAGGCCAACAACAGAAAGTTTGCAAATTGGTCAAATCCTTGTATGGTCTGAAACAAGCTGCTCGAGCTTGGTATATAAAAATGGACAATCACCTAATGTAGCATGGATTTAAGAGATGTCCGTCAGATGCAAACCTCTATTTCAAGAAACAGGGTTCTGAGATAGTGTTGCTTGTACTCTATGTGGATGATCTGCTCATTACAGGGAGTTCAGAAGATATGATCTCTACTGTCAAAAGAAACTTGTGCAAATCTTTTGAGATGACAGATCTCGGACTTCTCCATTACTGTCTTGGTCTGGAATTCAGCCAGAAGGAGCACACCATCAAAGTGTCTCAGAAAAAGTATGCCAAGACATTGCTCGATAAATATCGCATGACTGACTGCAAGCCAATGGCAACTCCTATGGAGAATGGACTTCAGTTATCACGATATGATGACTCACCTCAGGTAGATGGCACTCTCTATCGACAGTTGATTGGGAGTCTCATATATCTGACCAATACTAGGCCAGATCTCGTATTTGCTGTAAACTATCTTTCGAGGTTCATGCAGAAGCCTAATATTACTCATTGGAAAGCAAAAAAACGTGTTCTTCACTATGTCCGTGGTACTATAGAATATGGCCTAGAATACAAGAGGAACAAAAAATTCTTCTTGCAAGGATACACGGACTCCGACTATGCCGGATCATTTGATGATCGCAAGTCAACTTTTGGATACATTTTTCATCTAGGATCCGGTCCTGTCTCTTGGCACAGCAAGAAGCAACAGGTGGTTGCTATTTCTTCAACAGAGGCAGAATATCGCGCCGCACGTGAAGCTGTGTGCGAAGTGATATGGTTATGTCGCATTCTGACAAGTATGGGCCATCCATCAAAATCTCCAATACACTTGTTCTGCGACAATCAAGGTGTTCTGAACCTCGTCAAGAATCCAGTCCATCATGAAAAAACAAAGCACATTGACACACAATGTCATTTCATTCAAGAGGAAGTTCCAAAGCACCGAATTCAGCTTCAGGACATTCCCACAGATGCTCAAGTTGCATACATTTTCACTAAGGCACTTGGACGTGTCAAATTTGAATTGTTTCGCAGCTCACTTTGTATTGCAAAATAATGTAAGGGGATGTTAGTAGTCTAGTATAGCTATTAGTTATTACATTACCCAAATAATGTAATAAAGGGGGATGTTAGCGTACTTTGTATTCTAACGTACTTTGTCCTTTACATTATTTAGACGTCTGTTACAACTACGTAACAGATCTGTTCCGCCGGGTTCTATTCCCGGCTGTGTAACTCATTATTTAAACTATGCAATACAATAATAAACTAGTTGCTGAGTTTAACAATTTTAATTATAATATTTTGGGTCATAAGGTTGCAATTATTTTATTGGGAATAAATCCAAAATTTGGGTTTAATTCGAGCATTCGGTGCAAAAATAATAAATCCAAAGGTTGGGTTCATCAAGTTTCAAGAAGGCAAGTGAGAAATAATTCAATAACCCAAAGGATGGGTTCATAAAAGTGTAAAGGAGGCAAGTTATAATTATTATTTTAAAAATAACCCAAGGTGGGTTTTTAAAATAATTAATTAAAGGCTTTGCAAAGGTTATATCCTATTTTCTCGTTCAAATTCGAAAGCGCTGACATTTGAAAAGGTGGTGTAATATTTATTATTTAATGCCCTCTCAAACCTTAGAAGAAAACATCCTTGCTAATTCATTTTTGAAGCACATGTGAATTAAGGCTCATGTTTAAAATATTTTATGAATTGCAAAAAGGTTGAAGCGGGGAACATTTGGATTTGTGGAGCACATAGGACAGCTTGGCCTAGTGGTGCTTTGGCTTGGCGAGACATAGGAGGTACCATGTTTGATTCACTTGGAGGTTGCTTGCAAGGTCAAATCGCTCGAAGGACATTTTTATTATTTCGAAAGGCACAAGTTCATGAGGTTTTTTGGTGCAGTTCATGCCCTTTTAGGCACGTGTGGGTGCATGGCCCGATGACGGCTTGGCCATGGTTAAGGCTTTGGGAATGAGGGCATTGGGGGATTGAATCCCTCCAAGAGGCAAGGCAAGTTAAAATTTTAATTTTTAATTTTTATTAAAATAGCCTTAAGGGAGAAATAAGGGTTATGCTATGCCTTAGAAAATTGAAATATTTTTTATGGTTTTATTTTTGGAAGGGTAGCATATTATATATCGTTGGAAAGAATTTTGTAAGGGCTATTTGATTAACTTGATTGAGAAAGTTTTAGTAAAATATTTTCTCTATGGACGTAGCCCAAGTTGGGTGAACCACGTAAATTTTGGTGTCTCTACTTTGTGTGATGTTGTGTACATTGCTTTGATTATTGTTGTTGATATTGCTATCTCTACATTGCATACAATGGTTTGAAAAGAAAAGTAAAAAGTGGTCTTATACTGTTCACCCCCCTCTCAGTATAAGCTTGTGTTCTTCAATTGGTATCAGAGTGGGTTCCTTCAGAAGAGTTTGACAGCTTGAAGGAAAAGTGATCAAGAACACAATGGCTCCAAAAGAAGAAGGATATTCAGATAGCAAACCACCAATATTCGATGGAAGTGACTTCTTGTTCTGGTGTGTGTTGATGAAATTCCACCTGAAGGCTCTTGGCAATGAAGTATGGGATGCAGTTGAAAATGGATATGATGCAATGATAAATCCTCCTACAGAAAAAGAAGGTAAGCTCCTAATGCATGCAAATTCAAGAGCTATGAATGCAATTATCAAAGGAGTGCATAGATGAGAATATTTGAAGATTATGGATTGTAAAACAACAAAAGAAATGTGGGAACTATTGCATGAGATACATGAAGGAGACAAAGGTGTCAGGAAAGCTAAGATCAGAAATCTCAAAGGAGAATTTGAGAATCTAAGAATGTAGGAAGATGAGAATATTCATGACTATCTTCATAAGATAGATGAGCTAGTACATGAGATGAGAGGACTTGGAATGAAAGTAGATGAATCTGATGCTTGTGATAAAATCTTGAGAACTCTTCCAAAAAGGTACAGTGAGAAGGTCTCTGCTATAGAAACTTCAATTGACAGTGATGATCTAACCAGGAATGCATTACTTGGCATGCTTACTACATTTGAGATAAGAACAAAAGAACCTATCTCTCAGAAGGAAGCAACATTCAAAGCAATCAAAGGAAAGGACAAATGACAAGAGTCAAGCAGTGAGTCATCCGATGAGGAAGAAGCTAACTATGGCAGAAGGAATAAAGACTACAGGAAATTTGTGGATCTAAGGTCAGTTAAATGCTTCAACTATGGAAAGAATGGGTATTTTGCTACAAATTGTAAAGAAGCCAAAAATAACAGTGATGAAGAAAGACAAGATCATAGGGACAAAGATTCGAATAGACACAGGTACCAGAAGAAAGGCAAAGGTGAACAAAGTAGATCAGGAAATAAGTTCTTCCAAAGACAAAAGAGGAGCTACTATGCAGACAAGGCAAGTAAGTATTCAAGTCATAGTGATGCCAGTTCGTCAGATAATGATAGAGATGAAATGCTATTTATGATTCAAGAGAAACCAGTTAAGAGTAGAACTCCAGTTATTCTCAAATGCTTTAGATGTGGTAACTTTGGACATCTTGAAGATAGTTGTACAAAGAATGGTTATAGTTTTAGTGATGATGAGTATGAAGACACACTAGAAGGACCAGATGAAAATATTCTAATGGCATTGGAAGATAAAGAAGATGATTCCATAGAAGACAAGTCTAAAGGAAGTAGAAATTCGGACAAAGGCAAACAAATAGAGGAATACTCAGAAGAGAATGGATATGATCTCAAGGGAGAACTCATCTATGCTCTTAAAATAGTAAAGAAGGTGAGAAAGTAGAATTCTAAGCTTGAAATTCAGTTGCAGGAATGTGATGATGAAAGAAGAGCACTCATAGAGGATTTAGAGAAATCCAAGGCTAAGGCAAATAGGTCCAAGGACAAGCTGGAAGCTAAGATCTCAGAATGTGAACAACTAGCACAGGAAGTGGCACTACTCAAGAAGGATCTAGAAGAATCTAAGATCATGATAAAAGGGTTCACAAATAGTTCTAAGAACATGGATAAGTTCAAGAGTGGACAACAAAGAGCTTCTTGCAAATCAGGTCTTGGAAGCAAACAGGTTCAAGAAGATAAGTTAACTACCAGTTTTGAGGATACTTCAGAAGAGGGATTCTCAGATGAGAGTGGAAGTGAAAGTGAAACTTCTAAGGATGAGTCATATTTCAGTGAGTCCAGCAGGAATAAGAACAATGGGCAAAGAAGATTCAGATGGAACAACAATCAGAACAGGTCAAGAGAGACTAGAAGACCAATGAGACCAAGACAAAGTGGTTTCAATGGAAGATGCTTTTCTTATCACAGGTTTGGGCACATGGCTTCATAGTGTAGAGCACAGGGAAGATAGGAATATGGAAGTATACAACACTTTCATGGGTATTGCTACTCATGTAATCATTTTGGTCACAAGGCAGTGAATTGTAGGGTTCAAGATAGAAGAGGATATGGCTTCACCAGGAGAAGTCCAAAGTCATTTGTTCCTCCAAGGAATAATAGCAGTGTTCAGTGCTACAAATGCAATAATGATGGTCACATAGCAAAGTGGTGTAGAGCAGACATACCTGAATCAAGCAGAAGCTAGAACAGGAGGAATTTGAACAAGAACAAGAACATGAATAGAGACTCAAAAAAGAACAAAAATATGAATAGGAATAGAGACTCAAAAAATAATAGGAAAAGAACAAGAAAATGAACAAGGACTTTGACAGAAATAGGAACAGGAACAGAGATAGAAATGAAGATATGGATATGGAAGTTGGTCAGAGAAATCAGAAGAATCAGGCAAGAAGGAAAGATGACAAAGGGAAAGAACAGTGCTTTCTGGGAGTAGAGATACTCCCACCCCGAAATTAAACACCTCATCAGGAGGTGGGGGAGGGGCTAAGCTAAGAGGCTCATTCTTAGCCCCGAGCCCCAAAGGTGACCCTTTGCCATTGATGTCAAAGGGGGAGAGATTAGAGTAAGGGGGAGCAGATTGATAAGTAAAAGGAAAAGGGGAGAGATTTGACCCAGGGGGAGCAATGTCCCAGGGGGAGCAGAGCATAAGTGAGTTAAGTTTTCAGCATGAGTATTTGGGTTGCCATCAATGACAAAGGGGGATATTGTTGGACATTTTGAGCAGTTATCACCAAATGTCCAAAGTGAGTTGTCATTGATGTCATGATGTCAGTAAGATGCCAGTGATCATCCTTCGCCAGTTCAAGTGAAAGGGAAATAATTTCGGTGTTAAGGTAAAATGTCTTCATCAGTGCACTCAAGGAAGTGAGTTAGAGTTCGATTTAATTCCACCATGGCAGCAGATTGTTCAAGAGTAAGAGGAGCACATAATATTATAATTCTTATAATATTATTCCAGGTTGAAGGAGAAACCCAAAAGTCAATATTGTAATTTTAATTATAATATTTTGGGTCATAAGGTTGCAATTATTTTATTGGGAATAAATCCAAAAGTTGGGTTTAATTCGAGCATCCGGTGCAAAAATAATAAACTCCAAAGGTTGGGTTCATCAAGTTTCAAGAAGGCAAGTAGATAATAATTCAATAACCCAAAGGATGGGTTCATCAAGGTGTAAAGAAGGCAAGTTATTATTAATTATTTTAAAATAACCCAAAGTGGGTTTTTAAAATAATTAATTAAAGGCTTTGTAAAGGTTTTATCTTATTTGCTCGTTAGAATTCGAAAGCGTCGACGTTTGAAAAGGTGGTGTAATATTTCCTATTTAATGCCCTCTCAAACCTTAGAAGAAGACATCCTTGCTAATTCATTTTTGGAGCGCATGCGAATTAAGGCTCGTGTTTAAAAGATTTTACGAATTGCAAAAAGGTTGAAGCAGGGAACGTTTGGATTTGTGGAGCACATAGGCCAGCTTGGCCTAGCGGTGCATTGGCTTGGCGAGACACAGGAGGTCCCACATTCGATTCGCTTGGAGGTTGCTTGCAAGGTCAAAGCACATTTTGATTATTTTGAAAGGCGCGAGTTCGTGAGGTTTTTGGTGCAGTTCGTGCCCTTTTAGGCATGTGTGGGTGCGTGGCCCAATGATGGCTTGGCCATGGTTAAGGCATTGGGAAGGAGGATGTCGGGGGATCGAATCCCTCCGAGAGGCGAGGCAAGTTAATTTTTAATATTTTAATTTTTATTAAAATAGCCTTAAGGGAGAAATAAGGGTTATGCTATGCCTTAGAAAATTGAAATATTTTTGATGGTTTTATTTTTGGAAGGGTAGCATATTATATATCGTTGGAAAGAATTTTTCAAGGGCTATTTGATTAACTTGCTTAGAAGGAGAAATAAGGTGTGTGTAAAGAGATATTTTTATTTTTGTAAAGGGGTTCAAAAGTGAGTTTGATTTGTTCTTTTTCAAAGGGGATCAATTCTTTCATGAGGGGACATGGTGAATTTTATTGAGTAGGAGTAATAAGGTGTTATTGGGATATTATTTTTATTGTTGTGATATTACTCAAGTCCTCTAACCTCTTTGTGATTGAAAAGGAAATATTTGAAAGTGTGTTGAGTTTGATAGATTTTGTGGACAACTCCTTGGCATCAAAAAGGTATGGGCAATATTCTCCATTGACTTGATTGGGTGATTGATTTCTGAAAATATCATTGGAGAGAAAAGGATTAATTGTGGTTTCCTTTTTTGAAAGTTGCTTGTTGAATAAGGTTTTTTGGAAAGTGACTTTTGCCATATTGCCTAGTGAATTTTGAAGTTGTTGGTACAAGGTTTTCTGGATTAGTGGAGTGACTTCAAAATTGTTTTGATGAGCATTGTTGTTGAGATTGATTGTGCCAAGACTTGAGAGTGATTGCAAAAGCTTTGGGTTGAGAATCTTGTGCAAAATATTGAAGAGATCATGAGTATCATTGTTATGTGATTAGCATTGTTGGCAAAACTATTTTGAGAAGCTTGAAGGATCATGAGTATCATTGTTATGTGAGATTTGTTGTTGAGCATTGTTGGAAATATTTTGAGTGAGTGTTCATATGCTTGGACTAGGGTTTGTGAGCAAGAGTTGTTTCTTGAGTGATTGGTTGAGTGAGTTGATTAAGCCTAGTCAAGTGGATGTATGAAGTGATTGTTCAAGTTCCATAAAACAAACTATTCTATATTCTGATTTGAGTTGAAATTGAGTTGAGAAAGTGATTGAGTTGTGAGTATAGAACATATTGAGTCTCTAAAAATTCTCTTTATGCTTCTATGAGATTGAGTTGAGAAAGTGATTGAGTATTGAGTATAGAAAATATTGAGTCTCTAACAATTCTCTTTATGCTTCTATGAGATTGAGTTGAGAAAGTGATTGAATATTGAGTATAGAACATATTGAGTCTCTAACAATTCTCTTTATGCTTCTATGAGATTGGCAGTTGAGTGTGGACTTGTATATTGAGTATAGAAGCATTTGAGTCTCTGAGAAGACTTCTCCTTATGTTTCTATGAGATTTTGTGGAAGTTAATGAGATTTGGACAAGTTCTAGGTGAGCTTATTGAGCAGATTTGAGCAAGTTCTTGGTGAGCTTGCTAAGAAGATTTGAGCAAGTTCTTGGTGAGCTTGCTTGAGCAGATTTTGAGTAGGTTCTTGGTGAGCTTGCTGAAGCAAATTTTGAGCAGGTTCTTGGTGAGCTTGTTGAAGTAGATTTTGAGCAAGTTCTTGGTGAGCTTGTTGAAGCAGATTTTGAGCAGGTTCTTGGTGAGCTTGTTGAGCAGATTTTGAGTAGGTTCTTGGTGAGCTTGCTGAGCAGATTTTGAGCAGGTTCTTGGTGAGCTTGCTGAATAGAGATTGGACAAGTTCTGAGTGAGCTTGTAAGATAGAGATTGAGCAAGTTCTGTGTGAGCTTGCTGATAGAGCTTTGGAGGTGACAGAGTATAGAGGATAGAGTCTCAGTGGATAGAGATCCAACAGCCAGGACAATTGAAGATAGGTCTTCTGAGTGAGGAGTCTTCAAGTGGAGAGAGATCCACCAGTCAGTGTAGCAGAGAGACAGAGTCTTCTAGAAGATCACTAGCCAAAGCTGAAGGGGAAAGAGTTCTCCTGTGGAAGAGATCCATGAACTTGAGATTAGGGGATCAATATCTCCATTGGACTGTGGTCCATAAACATTGTAATCGGGAAAGAGTTCCCAAGAGATTGATTGAGAAAGTTTTAGTAAAATATTTTCTCTGTGGATGTAGCCCAAGTTGGGTGAACCACGTAAATTTTGGTGTCTCTACTTTGTGTGATGTTGTGTACATTGCTTTGATTATTGTTGTTGATATTGCTATCTCTACATTGCATACAGTGGTTTGAAAAGAAAAGTAAAAAGTGGTCTTATACTGTTCACCCCCCTCTCAGTATAAGCTTGTGTTCTTCATTGACCACCTTCTTGAGCATAACGTGTGACTTAATCTCAAAAGTGCATATTTGATGTCACTTTAGGAAACCTTTTAGGGTTCATGGTATCTAAGAGAGGCATTGAAATGGATCCTAATAAGGTCAAGGCCATTGTCAAAATATCACCCCCTATGAACCTTAAAGAACTTCATAGCTTACAAGGTAAGATTAAACGAGTTGTCATTTTATCACTCAATTTTTTGATAAATGTAAGGTATTCAATCATCTATTGCAAAATGGGGTCATATTTCAATGGACCATAGAGTGTCAAGAAATTTTTGACGCCATAAAGCATTACCTTGCTTCCCCTCCAATTTTATCCCTATCCAGATCATGCATCCCATTCTATATCTACATATCTGCCACTAACTTTACATTAGGGACTATGTTGCCTCAAAATAATGACACCAATCGAGAGTAGTCCATCTATTACATTAGACGTAGCTTGGTGAGTTATGAAACAACATACACATACGTGGAAAAGCTATGCCTTGTTGTGGTTTTTTCCACCAAAAAGCTTTGCCACTATATGCTCAACCATACAATGTATGTCATTGCTAGATAAAATCCCCTATGTTATATGATGAGTCACACTTACATGAATACCCGTATGTAAAAATGAATAATTTTTTTACAAAATTAAATATTGAATTCATAAGCCAAAAATCCATAAAGGGTCAGGTCATTGCTGACTAGCTTGCTGAAGCTCTTCTTCAAGATGATAAACATCTTATCATAGAGCTTCCTGATGACTTTTTCTTCAATATTACCAAGCTCGACAAGCATATTGAGCCTTAATATGAAGTTGATATCACCCTTTTATTTGATAGGTCTAAGTAAAAACAAGGGGAGGTGCGAGAATTATTTTTTTCACACCCCAAGGGGTTCCCATCCCTTCGTAATTTAAGCTCAACTTCCCCATGCACCAATAATAATGCAAAGTATGAGGCATTAATTATAGGACTTTAGACTATTGTGGCCATGTACAGTAAATATATCCACATCATAGGTGACTCCCTCCTCATTTTCAATCAAGTTAAGGGGATCTACCAATGCAAATTCCTAGACCTAAAAGCCTATAAGAAAATCATTGATAAATTACTAGCCAATTTTGATTGGTATAACATAGAATATTTGCCAAGGTAATATTATAATTTCATAGACACCATAGCCTCTCTCGAGTCCCTTATATTTTAGAACCCCACTAATAGCATCATGCACATTCAAGTCACCACATTGTCCAAATTAGCCATCTCCTAGGAGTCATCTAATGATGAATGAGATGTCCATCTAATTTAGGCCAAACCCTACCACACTATTTTCACATAAATTAAGGCTTTTATAAAATTTGGTACCCTTACTTTTGACTTACCATCTACTATTGAACGCATGTTAAAAAAATTTGGTTCAATATACTCTCCTAAGGGACGTGCTTTATCGTTGAGGATATGATGGTGTGCTTTGTTGTCTCGAACCATAGGAATCCAACATGATAGTGTCTCAAGCACATGATGGTAAATGCGATGGTCATTTTAGTGGGATGACATTCTTGAAGCGCATTCTATGTATGGGGTATTATTGGTCCACCATGGAACATGATTGTTGCACATACATCAAGAAATATCACAAATATCAACATCATGCCAATTTGATCCATATTCCATCACAAGCCTTGTAACCCATTCAAGCCCTATGGTCACTCTCACAATGGGAACTAGATCTTATTGGGAAAATATTCCCTCCATATTTGAGACATCATTCCTTCATCATCACCACCACTGAATACTTCACCAAGTGGGTTGAGGTTATTCCTCTCACCAGTATGACAGGAATTCGAATTACTGAGTTCATAATACAACACATCATATATAATTTTGGTATCCATTCAAAAATAAATTTTGACAGTGGTCCCCTATTCAAAAATAAATATGTTCAAGAACTGTGCAACAAGTACCATATTCAATATAGCTTATCAACACCTTATTACCCTTAGAGCAATGGACAAGCTAAGGCAACCAATAAAACAATTTGTGCAATTCTCAAGAAAATGATACAAGAAAATCATAAAGATTGGTACCTTCCAACTCCCTTTGGTGCTTTGGACATATTGAACTAGAATTCACATGCCAATTGGAGCAACATTGTTATTAGTTTATAATGCCAAAGCCATCATGCCTCTTGAGCTCGAGATCCCAACTCTATGTATATCTTTGTAAGACTTTATGGATGAGGACACAACTCATCAAGCTAGGCTCGATCAAATTACTCCTCTTGATGAAAATTGAATCAATGCTCTTGAGAACCTTCGTGTTTACCAAGATCTAATCAAACGTGCCTATGATCACAAAATTCATCCACAAGAATTCCTAATTGGTGATCTCATGCTTATAGAGAATAAATAAAACTTGAATATTCCACCTCATTTATGCGATAAGTTTACTACTAACTGGTTTGGTCTATTCATTATTAAACAATCATTTGGTTCTAGGGCCTATAAAATTATGACTCTCAATGGAGTTAAGGAACTTGAGCCCATTAAAATTCTTCTTTTACGTGCATTCAATGCCTAAATTATCTTACACTCTAACGCATTCAATTTCTAAATTAAAAAAATCAAACCATTTGTCATCAACAAAAAAATATAATATTAAAAAGGGATTTTCCTCTATCTTCATTTTTATCCAACCATTCTTCAATGTATTAACATGAGAGAATCATGAACATATCAACAACACATGAAGCCAAACTTACAATGACAACACTGAAAGATGTTACAAAATGGTTGGATGAAAAATGAACCATGCCCATCATCAAAAATTCAAAATGAAAAACTTCAAAAAACAAAAAATAAAAAAATTAAACAAACAACACACTCATATCACAAGCATTTTCATTTTTCAATCAACCACTTGCGACCCGTATACTCATTCTTTTCAATGTTTTCCTCATTTATGTTTTCTCCTTCTTCACACATCACTCCTCATTGTATGGTCACACTTCAAGTGGCTACATACCATGGACTGATGTGTTCCTTCCCTCCTTCCTCGTTCCCCTCTTTATTTATTCATATTCTTTTCCTCTCTTTTCCTTCTCGTTCATTCTTAATAATTTCTCACTCCACCACTAGCTCGTTACCTTTTCATTTTGCCCTTTCATTATTGGTCCTAATGCTAATTCATTGTTCAATTAAGTTTGACACCTGTAATTACAAAATATTTTGGTTGTATTAATCAAGGGCATCTTAATAGTCATAGTTGTCTAATATCTTTACATACACTTTTCCACAATATCCACTATCTCCACATTCATAGTTTACCATGCTTTATCTCTTTCATCTTGTAGGTTTGGATAATATTTGTTTTCTTTTGGTCATTTAGTCATACCTAGTGTCTTAGTCAACCTTTATTGAAATTCATGTATAACTTGAGTGCTACATACCTTCCTGGTTACCCCAGGTTTTTTATCGGACCACACACACATCTCATATATTAATTATATTTTAAGTCTAGTGAATATGAAACAAAATATCCCTCTGGCCATAAAGTGAATGATTTACCCTGCTCATCCTATCATGCCATAATCCAACCCCAAGGGTCCATCTTCCAAAAAAAAGAAGCAAAAAAAGTGTCATCATCATCAGTTGTATCAATTATCATGGTTCATAGGGAATTTTAGATGTCTCCATTAGGGCTATAGATCCTGGATGGTAGTGGAGAAACATCGAAGGATTGTGGGGCTATCTCCATTAAGTCTATAGATGCTTGATTAGCAATGGAGTATGTCTGTGGTGACATGTCTATCACATTAGCAACCTTATTTGTATAAACCAATGTATGCTCATGAATGAGCTAGCTTATAATGGATTGAATCACAATCGGTTCGTCCTATCTCACTCAAAATAAAAAAATGAACATTAGTGCACACACCTTGGTATTTGAGCAACTTGAATTCATTGGTTGATCTTAGTATCTTCAAGTGATTATTTGATTATTAGACGAGTTTGATCGATGTCACTAGGGTGTTTAAGCTTTTTGAAAGCGCTTTTCGATCCTTCCTTCTATTATAGGTTAAATGATGATTCATGCCACATTTGTTCTTATAGTTTATTCATTTCCTATATCCATAGTATCACGTTAACTCCATTCCATTATGCAGTTATGTTAGTACCATTGTGTTGATGTTAGGATCCTCAATCCTAACGTTATTAGTTAGTATTAGTTAGTATTATTAATCATTTAATTATTATATTATTAACTTATAAAGTGAACCATCACAACCCTTCATAACGTGAACCATCACGTCTCTTCATACATGAACCATCATGTCTCTTCACAAACATAGCTTTAGGGTTGATATATATATTAGGTTGGCCATCCATATCAAATTGAATAATAATAATAAGAATCATAGATTCCAATGAGGGAGCCCCCTATAGTGGCAAAGCGATTACAAGGGAGCCCCCTTTGAGTGGCTTGCGATTACATTTATAGTAAGACCTTGAGGTCTTACCATTTGGTATCAGAGCCATGTGGAACCCAACCATGTGGGATTTGCTCAAGGAACTTTGTCAAATCACTTCTATGTATGAGTATCAAAATCGGTTTGAGGATATCACCAAACACAACACAGGGTTGGATGAATCAATTCTCATCAATAACTTCATTAGTGGATTGAAAGAAGAAATTAGAATGGAGGAGACAAGGTTCAATCCCTATACCATGATGCAAACCTATGGATCGGCCAAATTAGTCGAAGACAAAATCAATGGACAACATCGATTATGGAAACCACCTCTGGAGAATTCATCAACGACTTACATCACTCCCAAGACGATGCATAATTCTAACCTCGATAAGGCAATAGAAGAAGAAAATGATATAGAGGTATACATAGTGATGGATACACCTGAAGATAGCACTAAATATGGTAACGATGAGGAAGATAATGAATATGAGGAAGCCACAAAAGATAGAAAAGAAGAGGAATATGTGGAAAACAAGGACAATGAGCAAGAAATATCTCAAGAAATTCCCAAAGTGACTCATTATGGCCAAACATGCACTTTACAAGAACTACACTCAAATTCCTCTCCAATAGTGAGTTATCACCATAGGGTCAAACCTATTCAAAACAAGGCAAAAAAGTGACTACACACTCCTCCGTTGCCTCTCCTAGGGAACAACAAGAGAATGTATAAGTTTTATCACCTCTTTTTATGCATCATTCTAAGGTTTATGAAGAACCCGAAGGATTTCCCTTCCCTCATCATCACATAGTTACTAATATTTTTGGCAGTCCCTCGCTAATGCTTCATCCTTCTCGTATGCTTGCCTACGAAAGGATGCCATTAAAAGAGTCCAAGAACTTACACAAATCCTTATTGGAAAACAAAGGACAAAGCTTCTCACTTTGAGCTTTGAGGACAAAGATCTTTTTAAGGAGGGTGGAATGTTAGGATCCTCAATCCTAACATTATTAGTTAGAATTATTAATCATTTAATTATTATATTATTAAATTATAAAGTGAACCCTCACAACCCTTCATAACGTGAACCATCACGTCTCTTCATATGTGAACCATCATGTCTCTTCACCAACGTAGCTTTAGGTTAGATATATATATTAGGTTGGCCATCCATATCAAATCATCCATGAATAATAAGAATAAGAATCATAGATTCCAAGGAGGGAGCCCCCTATAGTGGCAAAGAGATTACAAGGGAGCCCCATTTGAGTGGCCTGGGATTACATTTATAGTAAGACCTTGAGGTCTTACCAGTTGATGCCTTTTATTAATCAGTCACTTCATGAGTAAGTGATATGTTGTTAAGAATTTTTTAAAAATACTCAAACATACATTTATCCTAACATATTCTTTCATTCATAATTTCATAACAATTCTATTTCATGTTACTCACATTTATTATTTTATAAATATAACCATATATCATGAGTATCGTCACATGCATCTCATTTAAATCACTATACACATCATCATACATGATAATAAATCCACACATCATCATAAATCCATAACGCATCACACCATCATAAAAGAACATCAATTTTACACCAAATATGTATATATATCATATCATAAGTATAATAATACATCATAATAATGTTAGGCTTGTAGGCTACATCATCATGGTCTAATGACCTAAAAAATTATGGTCACGTCATTGCCTCATCAGGCCTCAAGGCTGCTCACTTCTGGTCTTGTCACTCCCCTCTTGCCTCAATCCACTAGTCTTGTTACCCCCTCTTACTCATCCCCTCAAGAGAATATGACACCAAAAGATTATGATACAGGTGGCTCTCTAATCTATGGCCTTGCCATGACACCCAAGGGTCCACTAGCAAAGCTCCATTGTGACCATATCAATGTCATCCATGAAGGGATATCCAAATCCCTCCCTAATCAATATATCCTCCATATCCATCACCCTATATTTCTTAAATCATCACTATTCCATGTACCTCATCGCTCTACGATAGGATTCTACTACCTCTACCCATACTCCAGTTAACTCAACTTGAAGTATCTCATGGTCCTCCATAGTTCTTTCATCTTAGCTATCATTCACTCCATCTCTACCATTACTACATCTAGCTATTGGTGTAGAGCCTCCCTCCCAACCACACTCATATCTACCTATTGACACAACTTGTCCCACTCTTTCACCACCACCATTATATCCTCCTAAAGTTGTACCAATATCTATACCAACTTATCCCTCTTGCCCATATCATCTTATCTCCATGCTAGCCACTCCTCCCTATTAGACACCAATAAAATATGTTGTTGCTCCACTCTCGTAAACCTCACTTCCATCTAACCTAGCTTCACTCGTAGGTTGTATCACTCTACCTAAAGCACTATTACCTCATCCCACATCACTCTAGGTAAACCACCCCCACTATCCACCTATCATCATTATCATTCTAGTAGCTCCTTTGGCTCTTCTATATTCTCTACCTCACCTACCACATCCATTCCTCCCTCACCCCCTATGACATCCTCATTGCCCACACTCTTCATTTATCCTCTAGGATCACACTACTGGATCACCCTTTTGGGCTTCCATTAACGTGTCTCCCACCATGTTTCATACTCTAGAGTTATCCTAATGTCATATACATTCATCCCCTCAATGTCCTCATTCACCTCATCCTTGACTACCTCTACTAGTGGCAGTAGTAGAGTGGTCTCATAATTTTACCTCCTATAGATGAGAGGTGGGTTAGAAACCCCCTATCTCAAATCAAAATATCATAAAATCCTAGAAAACCAAAATAGCTCATGCTCTATCCCATGTTGACTAGTCAACCATCTCATCCTCTACACTCAACTCAAGTGCATCCCATCCTCTATCCATGTGGACCCTGCCCTCCATGGCCTCCATATCACTACCTCTACCCTCAAATCTACCCATATCTATTGATAGTACTCCTCACTCTTCTTCCATGATTGACCATGTAGTCCTTCCCTATTGTATCACCATCTCAACATGTACGGTCACTCGATCATCATCTCTCCATCAAGCTCACATGATAACCTTATGATAAATATATCACAAAGTGCACCCACCCCCACACCTACAGTAATACACTACAACCCAATCCCACATTCCTCTACCTATGCACCTCATACAACTTAATCTACAACTAGGTCAACAATGCTAGTACCCATGTATATACGATCATATCTCGATCAAATCTACCACAAATATCAAGATATTCCATGGAAATTGAGATTCATTAGAATTGGTAATATCACATTCAATATCAAAAACATCACAACCAACTATCATGGTGTTAGCTTCCTCTTCCCATACTATATCAAATATTGTATGTCATCATTGCTCATGTCTATTATCTCCCACTCCTCACTGTATATCTCCATCAACACCTCTTCCCTATATGTGGTTGCATGAATAGGAATACCCTCCATTGGTAGCCAAATGATGTAGTACACATCCTCCAAGGTCAATGTCATCTCCATTATTGGGATGTCGAACATTCCCTATCTAGATCCCATCACTCTGCTAAGGCAAAAATGTACCATCGATCCATGTGAATAGGCCCAATTCATGCCAACTCCATCAATCCTATCACCCCCAACTACTACCAATCTACCTCAGTCAACTTGACCCTGGAACTTGTAAACATAGTGCCAAATTGGTATCATGGCCATAACATCCTCAACTACAATCACCATAACAAATTCATCAACTCACCATTTACATTCCTGTTGGCATTTTTGCCACATTGATTCTCATTGATTAATGCATTAGTGTATTGTTGGAAATCTGATCTTTGATTGATGCAGCTTGGGCGAAAAAAGGAGAAAAATTGAGCAAAAAATGGTTAAGTCAAAAAACTGCAGCGACATGCTGACATGTTGCAGAATCGCGGTCAACGCAGTCAACGCAGGCAGGTTGGGCGGAACCGTCGCGATATCGTGACGTGTTCCGGAATCGCGGGTCGGGCGGCGTCAAAGGCATTAATTTGAAAACTTGCAGTGATTCGTTGACATGTCAGCGAATCGCGATGGAAAATGGCGATTGATACGGCGAGAAGAAACATGTAGCGAAATCGCTACATGTTCCGTTTTCGCGGGGCAGAGCGCAGGGAGGAGCAACGACGGAAACATGTAGCGAAATCGCTACATGTGCCATTTTTGCGGGTCTTCAGCAGCGAAGCGTACGACATTATAAGATGTCGCGATTTCGCGACCCGTCGCGTTTTCGCGACCTGTAACTGTTTTCCCGCCAAGTGCAATATGAACGGCCGAGAAGGGTTTTTTGGTTTTCGATGATTTAATATTGACCCGAATTAAATATTTTGCGGATTTCCGAGGCGGTTAAAGTCGAAGAAGCGCCCAGGCCACCAAAATTAAAGGGTTTATTGGTTCGAGGTTGCGGTTCGTGGATGGAGCTAACAATTGCATGCACATGTTTAAAAGAAACGAATTTAATGAAGGGCCGCGAACGTTTCATGGCATTTAATTTTTATTTCTTCGAGATTGCGATTAAGGGGATCATGTTCCTCGTTTCCTTCGCATAATTGTAGATCTCAAGAAGGTCGGTTTAAAATATTTAATGCTGCAAAGAGGACGGACCTCTATAAAAACCAATGTAATTCTCATTTACAAAGGTTGGAAAAACTTGCTGCTAGAAACTGGAATTGTATCTGTGGGAATAAAAGGATCAATTTCTAATTTTTCAAGCGTTGCATGGATGAATTTCTTTTCTATTTTCTGCATTTCTAATAGCATTCGTACTCTTGCATTGCTATTACATTTAAATTCTGCATACTGGATTTAAATAATGCGGTCAGGGTACGATTCCTGGAATGTGGGTTTGGAGGGATTTGCGGCATGTGATTGTGCGAAGATTAAGCTGATTTCTTATGTTACTTGTTGTTGTTGCATTTGTAGTTTCTTGCTGTTGTTTTTCTGATCCCATCACTTCGGCCTGTGGCCATATTTCCCATTTCTTTCCGCAACCTTTTAAATCTCTTTCCAAGCAACCCTATCTTAAACCCAATTTTAGAATAGTAGAGGGAACCAGCCCACTCTGGAGATTGGTCTGGGAGCCATTTCTTGCTTCCAGCCTTTCAATGTTGGCCGGGTCTAGGGCGCAATTGTAAAAATCCTTTCCTGTGGCAGATTCGTGACCAACAATTCCATACATATATCATAAAAAACTAATAAGCAAAAAAAAAAAAAGTTTTTCCTCTTTTCCACATGATCACAATTTTAAAATTTCACCCATCATTTCCCTAATTTCTAAATATCAATTTTATTTTATTTTTTCCCACCCCATCATGTCACAATATAACACATAATTTCCAATCTCTAATTTCTATGCTTAAAAAAAAAAATTGCCTACTTTGGGGTATTTAAAATTTCAAAAAACAAAAATCACAAAACAACTGCAAAAATTTAAAAAAACAATATAGCAAAACAAAAGGAATCGTGGTACTTCTTAGCTCTACATATCCTCCAACTCTTGTGATCATGCTCGCTCTCACTGTCTCATTTACCAACTTCTTCTCTTTCTTTCTCATTATTCTCTATCGCCCTCTACAGTTGCACAAATGAAACCACAAGCCCTATTTATATATTTGTGTTGGTAATCACCCAAACAAGTAACCAACTACCCTAGGTGATCACAAACGTGCAAGCCAACCACCTTGGGTAGTTCCAGTGCCATGCAACTACCCTGGGTGGTTGCCAAGGAGATTTTTCACAAAAAATTACAAATTTTGTAATTGACCTCCAAAATCACATCTTATAAACCTTCCCTTCTTCTATGCTACCATTTTCATCTACCTTTTATCAATCAGATTAAGGTTATATCCCCTTTCTCGCAATACACTCATCGCTTGAGGGGGTTGATAAAGACCTTATGAATTTTATCTCAAATTAGTTCAACACACAAACACTAAATTTTGGAGTTGTGTGTCCAAGAATATTTTCTCAAGGCTCTCATTAACCCCCCCTCTACTGGGAAAAATAGTAGAACTCATATTTTCTTTTTCAAATTTCTAATCAAAACCTTGATTCCAAGACTCAAAATTCTAATCAAATCGATCTCATCAATTCATTAAAGACAAATATTCAAGGATAGTTTTTGCTTCCATAACTAGGGCATCTTACATTGTTCTTGATTTGAGATAGTCTTGCGTCACCATCCTCAAGGTAAGAGTCACTTTTATCGTTCACTAGTCATTTCCTTTGTCCATCATCAGTAATCAATGTCATTGGTTTTTGCACCATATTGTATTTTCACATAATATGGTACAAAAAGGGGGATCTTTAGACACTTAAAAAGTGTCACAGTTGTAATGGTTGATATTAATATTTAATAATGTGTTCAATAATTTTAATTAATATATCATAACCTTATAAATAATTAATTTTGACTATTCTAGCCCCTTTTACCCAGTTAATCCCCTTCCTACACTTAACCCTAGTCATCATGATACCACTCTACTATTTTTAACTTTGGTTCACCTTAAATCTAGTTTGCATTTTTTTGCCCTCTTTCCTCCATATTCCAAGTGTATTAAATGCATTTGGGTGAGGATTCCATCCACCTAGGCATAGTGATGAGAAATATAAATTTGATGGGTTGGGAATCTCTCCATGAAAAGGGTATTTGTGAGGCACATCATAATACGTCATGGCATGTCATAATGCATCATAGGACATCATAGCCCAAAAAATAAAAGTTGCACATTTGTCCATACAAGTGGGAAATACTTAATATTCCTCCCTTCTCTCACTGTACCACTTGTCACCCATATTCCTCTCCATCATTAGTCTTATCCACCCATGGGAGACTTTACAAGTAAGTCCTTATTTCATTTTCATGTATGTGCACGAAAATTATAATGAAACTTTGCTCAAATTTTATTTTATTTTGTTGTGTATGTGTTTGACATTGTGCTTGTAGGTTTACCATTTAGAGATATTGAAGGCTTCAACCATGGAGGCTCTTGGAAGTGTTTTCTAACCCTTGTTTTTACAACCACACCCACATTCAATATCTAATATTACATCAAATTTACAACAAAGATCCTCAAATAAATCCAAGAAGGCTCAAATCCAATATTAAAACCTTCTACCAGATAATAGTCATAACCCCCAGGTGGTTGCATAAAGTCATAACCATACCAAGAGGTTACACAAAGCCACAACCACATCGAGAGTTTACACAAAGAACCAACCACCCTAGGTGGTTGAGCTTCAAGGCAAATAACAACTCAGACTAGCCAACGACTGCACAAAAAGGTAAATCGGGTATTTTACTAAGTTTTGTAATCCTTTCATATAATTTTTTAACTTTTGCACCTAATTTTGTGAAGTTTTGTAAGATTTTATTTGCTTTTGTAACCCTCTTTCATGGTTTTGGACCTCATATCAAAAGGCCCCGCATATGTTATTGATGTTGTCATTGTGAGCTTGTGTGTAGGTATTGGATACACATAGAAGTTTTGGAGGTCAAGCAACATGTCTTATAAACCCTCCCACAACATTTTGTGTGATCAAGGAGATAAATTATGACACCATAGATCTTATAAAAGAAAATCCTTTGTTTTGGGAGGTTGATTGTAATAAAAAGGTTGATTTGTAAAAGATAAAGTTTATCAATATCAAATCTATTGTATTTTGTCTATTTTCAATTGTTATTGTGTATTTCCTCTTTCACATAGATAGATAGATATATAGATATTTCATAGACAAATTTCACCATAAAGAATGGTAGAGTAAATATAGAATATATTTCATAACAAAATTTTACCATAAAGATGATATCAAAGCTATGAAAGCTCACTTTTCCATTAGACCCATAGGATAACCATAGATTAAGTGGTGATCCTTATGAATAAAATATTACTTTAAGTACAACAAATTTAAACAAGAAGTATGCCAAAATTATTAAAATATAAAATATTACTAGGATAGGACACTAGGATTCAAGTATTACATCATCGCTAGGTTAAGTCAAATATTTTTTAATGCATGTTAGTGAATTTTATTACAGTCATATTGTTATTCTTTTTTTTTTCTAGAGGAAAAGGGGTTGTACTCAAGTCTTCCACCCTTGAAAAATCACAAATATTTCCTTTAGAGGATGAGAGTTTACAAATATATTCAATTCTAATCTCAATTGAGTTGCTATAGCTAGATACCTACATTTATTTTCATAATAAGTCTCAATTATTAATTTTTATTTTTAGGATCTTCTTCAATTTTCTTTGTAAATACATATATTTCAAAAATTTATCATCCTTCTTGATATTTTTCTACAATGGCCTTCAAAATACCAAAACTCCACCTCTACTATTTATGCACTTCATCTTAGTAGAGTAATATTTCCAAAAGCTTGTGTTATCATAGTTTGCCTTACCATATTTGAACTATTAGTTTCCTTCTTGAAGAATAAGTGCAACCATAGGAATTGTAATAAATAATTTATATGAAAACACATTAATGTTATAAATTACAACAAATATTACCAATGAAAAAAATTTCGGTAAGTCTTAATTATTATTTGATTCACACAGTCAACATTTTATTGTCAGCTTTAGCTAAACTTACTACTTCCTCTAACCATGGAAAAGAGAGTTTAACTTCATGATCCTCTATTAAAGTCCCTCTATTTGCTAGCCTATTTACACATTTGTTTCCTTCTCTTAACGTATGTGTAAAACCTGATTTTTTCAAACTCTATAACAAGGCCTTGTATTTCCACAATGATCTCTCGTATGTTCCATGGAGCCTTTGTTTTCCTCAAAATTTTATTTATTACTATTAGTGACTTGCCTTCCATCCATACTTTGTTCCATTTCATTTTTTTACATATTTTAACCCTTCCAAAGATACCTAGGCTTTAGCTTCATTATTTGACTTAAATCCACTACTAAAAGCATAATGTGACAAAATATCACTCTATTATTTCTAATTATTCTTCCTCCTCTTGCTAGTCTTAGATTTCCTTTAGATTCTCCATCAAAAATTAATTTTACCAATTCCACTTCTGGTGGTTTCCACTTTATATTATGTCTTCCTTTTGTTTCTCTTGTACCCAACATCATAATTCCATTTAATGACTTTACTCCATCTATCAAGGCTCTCTACTTCAATATTAGGGATTTGGTGAGTTGATAGGGTTGCTTTAGAATCCTTTATGGCTAAAAAAATACTTCTTTTCATTACCTCTAAACTACTTTCGTTCATTTAAATATTCTTTTATTTCTTTTTAGCCATACAATCCAAAGTATTGTATCTTTTGATGTATCCTAGATTATCTATAATGCCTCAATTTTAAAAGTGCTCTACCATTGATTTAATCATTATTTAATTTTTCCATTCATTACCATGCACTTACCATACATATGAAGAATTAATTTCCATAGTTCTCAAACTCTTGAACAGTGTCTCAAGAGATGGTCTATACTCTCATCCTCCTTTTTACATAGAATACATTATGAGGGGCCATGAAAATTCATTTTTCATTAAGTTATCTTAGGATAATAGTTTCCTATGACCTACTAGCCATATAAACATTTTAACTTTTGGAATGCTTGGGCTATCCCAAATATCTCTCCATATTATTGCAATATTCCTATTTTTTTGGTGCTTTACATTATATCTACTTCTTGTTATGTATTATTTTGAGCTATTCAACTCCCAAATCAACTTATCCTTAACTCCTATTGCAATAATCACTATTTTTATCTTTCTACTCAACTTCCTCCTAGCAATATTGTCTGGTATACTTGTAAAAAATTCTGTTTTCTATTTGTATATTCCCTTCTAATCACTGTACATAATTCTTGAAACCTTATCATCATATTTATATTGAAGTAATTGCATCCATTGTTTCATAATTGGATGTAGATTTAGTGGTTTTTTATTACACTAAGTATCCATACAAATGGATTTTTTTTATTTATTTCCCACCACCCATATTAGACCTTTAATCACGAGATCAATTGATTTTTTAAAATTATTCCATAGTGTAGAACCATATAGTAGTGAGAATGTAGTAAATATTAAACTTGGGTGATTAAGTTGAATGTACTTACATAGAATAATTCTTGCCCATTGTCTTTGACTCTCTTTGTACAATCTCCAAATTAATTTTCATATTAGAGCTAAGTTTGCATCCATAAGAACTCTTAAAATGAGTCCTCCCCTAGTTTAATAATCACACACCTTGATCCATTTCACCAAAGGAAATATCCTTTTATCATGTAATCCTAACCACAAAATGATTGCATAATAATTTTTTAAAATTTTTCCTATCAATTTTGGAATAATATACAAGAACATATAATATGTTGAAATGGACTATAAGATAAATTTAATTAACTACACTATTTCTACTAATGATAACCATATACCTTTCTATGTATGTATTTTATAATAAACTTTACTCTTAATTGGATTCCTCAAATCTTTCTTGATTCTCCCCTCAAATAGGGGCATCCCTAGATATGTTGCTAGAAAATTTATCTCCTTCATTTGAAGTAACCTGCATATCGCTGCTTTGATTCTAGATGGAGTGTTTAGCTTTGTCCTATTAACTTTTTCTCCTGATGCTATTTCATATTCCTTTAGTAAGGTGTTCAAAGCTCTGGATTTATGTTTCCTTACCCTCCTAAAAAGGGCTACATTATATACAAACTATTGATGGGTGATGTTGTAGATGTTATTACTAGCATTAAGTCCACTTATTAGTCCATATTTTTATACCTTATTCAAGTTCCTTTCCAATACCTCTACCATAATAATGAATAGATATGGTGATAAAATATCTCCTTGTCTAAGACCCCTCTTGGATTTATATAGTTTTGCTACTAGCCCATTGACCAACACTGAATATGATACTATAGAGACACAAGCTTTAATCCATTTGACCTATTTCTTCCCAAATTCAAACTTTTCTAGTACTACGAAATAAAATCCTATTTAATCCTATCATAGGCTTTATTCATGTCATGTTTTAATATAAATGCTCTTTCTTTTCTAGAAGTTGCTAAATGCATTGTTCATGAACTACTATGATCCCATTTAGAATCTATCTCCCTTTCACAAATCCCCCTTGCTCTTATAAAATAATTTTGTTTTAATAGTGGTTATGATAGATTTTCCATCACTTTGAATATTATCTTATATGCCATATTACATAGGCTTATGGACCTAAATGAATCAAAAATATCTACATCCTTATTTTTTGGAATCAAGGTAAGATATGTTGCATTTATTTTATAAGGTATGTACTATTTTACCCTAGATTGTTCCTCTACCACCAATAAGAATCCTTCACTATTTCCTTGTTATGCTAATAGAATGCTATAGAGAGTCCATTCAAACCTAGGGATTTATCATTATCAAAAGATAAAAGAGCTGAATGAACTTATTCTAGTGTAATAGGATCCATTAGTTTGCTATTGTCTTCATATGTTATAACTGAAGGTACTTCTTGTAGTAGTTTATCATTAAGAACTTCAATCTCCTTTGATCCTAGAATATTTTGGTAAAAAAATCTTACTTCCTTTCTGATTTTTATTTGGTATTCAATCCAAAACCCTTATATTAATTTAATTCTATTAATTTTGGATGTTGATTTTTATACTATTGCCATCCTATGAAAAATATTTGTATTTTTATCAATTTATTTTAACCAATTTTGTCTTGTTTTTTATCTCCAAAATTTCTCTTTCTTACTCAAAATATTATGATATTCACTGAGAAACTACCTTTCATTTTATCTTTGGATTATTGTGCTCAATGTTTTGAAAATTTGAAAGTTTTCCTTTTAGTTCTTTCTTCTAAAAAATGTTTATTTATTTATTTTTAAAGTAAGGTTTTGAAGGGGTTGACCTTTCTCTTTTACATCGACTTGTCACATTGAGCTATTTGGTGCCACTAAGATTTGAACCTTGGTCTGGGTTGCATAAATTATTTGTCCCAACCATTAAACCAAGAACCCATTGGATTTCTTCTAAAAAATGCTATTAAAAGTGTTATTGTTCCATTCTTTTGATCTAGATGTCATTGATTTGATTTGTTTTGAAAGTGTATACAACCCACCATCTCCTAAATAATTTCATGTATGTGCTATCATATCAAAAAATTGAGGATGGTCTTTCTACATATGATCATATTTAAATTATGATATTTTTTAATTCACTTACCACCATTTTAACTCTTACTAGCCAATGATTTGAACCAATCCTTGTCAAGATATTAATTTTAGCACAAGTACATTAATCTAGGCAATGATGTCATGACCCTCCCTTGGTAGAATTTTTACTTTGGATGAAGTCACTTCATATGAATGAATGTATGTTTTATTTTGGTTTTCTATCGATGGAATGATTGATTATTCATGATTTGTTATGCATAATATGGAGATAGGATATACCTCATGTAAAGAAATGGATTATTTCATGTTTAGTTCCTGGAAATAATTACACATTTTATAAAGGAATATGGTATTGCTAATGAAAATATGGTTTACAAGAATAGGTGCTCTTAACAAGTGGTAGAAAGAACTAACCACCGAGAAAGGGATACCTTATAGGAAGTGATGTGATGGGTAAATTGACGAAGAAGTTGGGGTAACTTATTAAATGCCTTTCATGGAGATGCATATCATGATTGAATATGTTTGCTGCTAAATTATCTTTTTCTTGATGAAAAATTTAATTGAAATAATTTTTTATTAAAATAGGAAATAACAATTTACCTATGTTAGCTATCTCAAAAGAGAAAAATAAGGAAACCATTATTGAATGATAACATTGCTATGAGGTCATGAGAAAAGAGTGATTAAAAAAAAACACAATGAAATAGTACTAATAAATGAATGAGTACTACTTATTCATAGAAATGTTTATAGTAGTGTTTGTTCTAAAAAGGAAAAACTAGTGAATGAGAAACCCTTAACCAATTGTTTGCTGATTTTATGGCTTAAAATTTAGTTGATGTGTGTTGTTTAATCATTAAATTTATAAGGAAAATAAAGTAATGCTTGTTATATTGGAATTACATGTGTATGAGATATAAGAGTGGTCAATCAAAAGATTGGTTCATTCGCCCATGTGACCAACAAACGACATGGAAATTAATGACAAAGAGTGGTTGGATGTGCTCATGGTGAGAGTGGGTTTCTTGGAAAAAAATATTCATGGAAGAGAGCAGGGATGAATCAAGTGGAAGAGAGAAATGGTGAATTGAGTAGAAGAGAGAAGTGGTAAATAAACCGAAGGAGAGACCTTGCCATCGATTTGGATCAAAATTTGACTGGAGAGGATGTCATTATAACCAGGTATTATCCAAATAGTTTGGGTGATGTTTTTGGTTGTTAAGTTGTATGGATGAAAGTAAAATAGATATATATATTGTGATATTATCTGAGATTTATTTCTAAATAATCATTCAATCGTTTTCCTTTTCATAGAATAAAAGAACTTGTGCTGGTGATAAGTCACCGATAGGAAAATATTCAATGGTTTTTTTGGATTTATTATTTTGAAAGAATATGAACTATTGCTATTGTATGGGGTTGATAGTAAGAAAAGTACAATGTGTGCAATCAGTAGACTTCTATAATAAGAGTAATGCATTTATTTTATAAACTTGGTATGCTAGTTCCAATGTAACTTGCCATCGAAATACATGAGACTGCACTATAGGATGAAGGATTGATAATGTTTACATTTTATTGTTATGTAAGAAAGAGATTAGTTTCCATTATACATTATCTAGATGAAATGATAAGAATTCATGAGTGTCGGATGTGAATGTAAGTTCATACATCTTTGTGATTTGATTTATATGGTAATCTAGGAAATGTATATTGTTGGAATTAGATTGATCGATTTCCATTTGTACTAGGAAAAAAGGTTATTTTTGTTAAACAGAATAAGAGAATTTTATTTTATGGGTTATGTCATGTAGAAATACTAGTGGATGTAATCAAAATTTTGAGTGAGTAAAAGACTTCTCCTATTCATAATTAGCATTAGGTATTTGAGTTGTATTACATTCTTGTGTGATTGTTGCATTATGTTAAATATGGGAAATGAACATAGATTAAGGAAGTTTTGTGTGAGATGGAAACATAGGAGGTATTTCCATGTGGATGTTGTTAGGATGTGAAAGAATGCATCTCGTGATATGGCACTTGTGTCTTCTGGAGCCGTCTCTGATCCCCATTCAAGCTATATCTTTCTCGATGGTTGGTAGCTTCAACAAGATGATTGATGCAGTGAGACGACCGATACAATGATGAGTGTAGATATTCATGTTCTAGTTTGTAGTTTCTAAATTTGGAGATGAGGGAATGGACATGAATTTCTATAACCATGGTTGTAGCTGAACAAGGAAATCAACATCTATTTATGTTAGATCCTAGATAATGGATCGGTGCACCATTGTAATTTTATAGACATTGTGGATCAATGGAATGTTTTAGAGAATCCATAATTGTGCTTTGAGATACGATTGTACATATTAATGGAATATTTGCATGTAATCTAAATATTTTTCTTGATGATGTGTGACTTGTTGTCAATGATGGATTTAAATGGTTTTAGTCTTCTATCTATTGTTCGTTCGCTTTGATTTTCAGGTGATAATAGTTTTTAAATGGATTAATGTTTAATTTAAGGAATGTAAGACTTAATTATATTATGGACTAATTTTAATGAAAGATAGCTATAGTGCTTGAGTTTTATTGTGAGTAGAAAACTTATCCTCTAAACATTTTTGTTAAGACATGAATGAGCCAGTATGATTCATGATATCCTACGAAGGAATGTGGTCGTCATGTTAGTAAATAGGCTATCATGGGGTGTTTAACTATTGACTAATAGTAAAACCTTAGAAGTGTTGCCATGAAACCTCATGAATGGAAAAGGAAGATACCATGATAGTATGGACATACCTTAAAGGACACCAACTAGATAGTGTCGAATGCCAATCCTTATGGAGCGCTTGGCCTTAGTCGAATAGATAGATATATTAGCTAGTAGTTTTGTAAGTTGATAAGAGTTTTTGGTTGGTACGGGTAGATGGAATGGGTAGAAGTGATAAATCCTTGTTATATATTAAGGATCATCTTATAGAATCATTATATGGTTTGTTAGTTGGTAGAAATTCTTACACTAAAGGAGTTGTGTATAGTTAGAGTAGGGAATGAATACGACTATAGTACTCTTCACTAAATGAATTGTGGCTCCTGTACTAAAGGATTTTTGTAGAGATAAAAAGAGTTATCTTATTCCTAGAAGCTCCCTCACTAAAGGAATTGTGTGGGAAGTATAGACTAGGAACCCACTTTTCAAAGGATTGAAAAGAGGAAGTAACAATTATCTTATTGGGGAGAACAAGATAGTTGATAGAAAGTATTTACATCGAGTACATTCTCAAGCAGACCTGTGGAATGTAGGGATGGATTTTTTTGAAAAGCCATGTTGTGGGTTATAGTTAAAGAACAAGTTAAGAATCCCTAGTGTTTTTGATGAGAGTTCTTTAGAACTAAGTAAATAGAGTTTAGTAAGAGTTAGGGAAGACAAATATATTTTATATATTCTAGAAAAAAATCTCTATTGGGTTAAATTTTGATTTTAGTTGAATGGGAATTTTTAGGGTGTTGACAAATGATCTAAGAGTATGCATCTACCTATATTTTTTGCTATCATATTTTGGTCTATCCTATTTTTGATCCATGTATAGTTTTCCTCTTCAAAATAAACCTCCCATAGATTATTTTTTTGAATAAAAACTACAAAATATCTCATAGTTTAGGATATTTTCATAATTCCTCAAAATTTTCATCTAGCTTTGTTATGGAATTAAAATCTTCTATGATCATGAATTGGGTTTCTTAATCTTTACTTCTCATAAAGGCTTCAATTCCACTCCATAATTTTAATTTGCCTAACTAAGTTGTAGATATATAGGCATTGATAAGGATAAAATGAATATCAACAAAGTAGCAAGTGATTGATGATGTTATCCAATGCCTAGTTTTATAAATGGTTTCATAGGAGGTTCTAGCTATATTCCAACATGTTATAATCCCCCTTGTAGTTCCTTCTAAATCCACAACATCCCATTCACATCTTGACCATATCGCTTTCATAGTTTGGAATCTTTTTTCTTTGCCATTTTAGTTTCCTTGATACAAAGAATGTTAGGCCTATTACTTAAATAAAGGTATATAATACATATCTACTTTAAGAGGGCATTAGAACCTTTTATATTCCATGAAATGATAATCATGTCTCATTAGGGGCTGCAGGCCTCGCCTACGAATTACCAATATCAATTTGCTATTTAGTAAAGAGGAGTTCAACCAACTTAGATTGTGTTCCTTTTTCTATGTTTGTTCTTGATTCCCTTGCTCTTGCTTGATAATTTGAAGGTTTTCCTCTTTACACCTTACCACTATTAGAAGTAGGTCTTATTATTCTATTCCTCAATATTCTTTCATAACTTTCCTTTTCATTAGATATATCCTCTCCAAGCTTCTCGAAGTAAGATTTTGAATTATCCTACTCTCTTTTTTGGTATTTCCTTGTTAATGGTAGAGGTATTAACATCTAACACTACGTTTTCTCTACCACTTTATTTCTTGTACATGGTACATGTAACTTCAAGAGAGTCTTCTAAATTTGATGTGGCACATTTCTTAGGTTTAGCAAGAATGTTCATCCCTACATTAGGATCATACTAAGTAGATGATTCCTTGTTAATAGTTTGATCCTATTATATCATGTCCTCTAAGCTCTGATCTGCTTTTTCTTCATAGGCTAAAACCTCAAAAGAATTGGTATTTATTTGAATATCCTTACTTATTAGTCTCCACTATTCATTTACTTTCATTTGTTTGGACCTATTATTTTGAATTTGAAAACCATCCTCATTCATATCCATTTGTATGTTTATCTTGTGGTTTTCTACATATGTTTATGTTGGACTCTTCTTAGGGCATGATATCTTAGTATTCTCCATCTCATGAAATATTCTACGTCTAAAGATATATTTTCAAAATCCATCTTTTGGGTCCACAAATTACCCCCATACTTAAGAATGGTTGACTCTAGTAAAGATTTACTAATTTGAATCATGACCAATATTTGGGCATAAATAGCCAAGAATTCATCTGTTGTAGTTTTTGAATTCTTAAGGAATTCTCCAAGAGTGTTGCCTATTGCCTTAAAGGTATCCAGTTACTAAAATTCAATGGGTAACCAATACATATAGATCCAAACTAGTACTAGCGATAGATTTATGTTTTTAGGTGCAAAGCCTTCATGCCTGTGAGTAAGGAAGAGTCGTGCTCTTCCCAAAAACCAAGGACTCCTTTTTAGGATTCTATTTCTTTCCTTCCTAGAATATAAAATGACTAGGAAGAAACATTTGATAAGAAAGGATAGACTCACTCCTGAAGAATTCCAATTCATATCAATCCATTTTCTCATAGTGGAAGCCCCTAGCCAAGACCCATTAAATTTACTAATGATTACTTCATCTTTGAGCAACAAGGATATTTGCTCTATTAGGTCATCCTTAAAATTTAATGCTAGGGATGAATCTAAGGATTTATCTATAAATTGATCCATGTGAAGGAAACTATGACTCAAAATCTACTAAAATTTACCATTATATCCTATAGCAATTATACTATTTTAAAATAAACCGACAAAAAATTGCAAGCAAAAATTCTAATATAATGAAGGGATAAATGAAAGTTGAAAAATTATATGCTTAGATAGAATTCCCTACCTTGGTGATGCTCTAGCCCTCCATTGCTCCTCCCATCATCCAAACTCTGGCTAACAAATATTTACTTTTTTGTTTTTTATGACTTGAAAATTTATATCTCCTTGTTTTAAATGGCTAACTTCATAGGCTTATATATCCCTAAATACTGCTTGGATTCCTTCATATGAAAACTTATATTAAATCTCTTCAAATTCCACACAATGTGGTCTGAGAATCATCTGAATTAGACAGCCCTTCGCAAAGATATGGCTTCTAAAAGATGAGATATTTTTCTAGAAAAAATTATCGTAACACTACCCTTGTTTTGAATGACTATATTCACATTGTCATAATTGCGTTAATAGTAGTTGGATTCTTTTGTATAACCATTCATTTCAAAAAATTAATTTTCACACAAAATAACATAAGAATTATCTAAATTAGACAACTATATGCAAAGATATGAATCTTGAAAGATGAGTCATTTTTCAAGAAAAAATATCCTAGGTTTATCAATTCATAATTATCTCTTGGATGATCAGAAAATATTTAATATTATTCTTAGTTGAATCTACTTTTATAAATTAATGTTTATGGAAGTGTTGGATTTCAGGCTAAATTATCTTAGATCCCAATATTATGGATCTTGAGTAGTATCAAATATAAGGGATGTCAATATATAAGTTGACAAACATAATTAATAATAATATTCATGAAAAAAAAATATGAATATAAATGGCCAAAATAATTCATGAAATAACATGAAAAACACTTACAGCAGAATTTCTCAAAATATGCATACAAGCTTCAATATTCATGATAGAATATTTCATACATTTTCGGATACATTTCATGGAGTTTTACCTCCATTATATAACTTTAGAAAGGTGACTCTTCAATACTTGAATATTGTACTCCTAACATATCTAGGAGTTGTAACCTTTCCTATTCCATGCATAAGATAAATCCTCTCATTTCTTTTGGCTTCTCATCTAGCCACTTGTATACAAGACTTTTGAATCTCTATTTACTTACACGCTTAACTCTATGATACTTGCACACTTCTACATGACAATTAACTTCTCTATGCACACCTAATATATGATACTTGTGCACATTCTCACATTATATATTTGCACACTTAATTACATGACACACACATTTTCTCTCATTACACACTTGCAAACTCACATACATGACACTTATGCATATCCTACACATATACACTTATATAAAGGGAAAATCAAACTCCTACACTAAGATTCAAATCCTATTATAATATTTACATTGTACCATAGGAACCTTGGGGGTACTTTAGCATGTACCAAATAATGTAAAATTCTCCAATACTCCCTTGTATTACATTATTTGGTTATCGAAGACTTTAGTATTCAATCTCTAATTCTGACACTACTCGAGATTCTGGTGCTTATCTTCTTTTCTCTTTCCTATATTTTCTATGGATATATTTCTTTTACCTTTGTTGATCCTTTTCTTTTGTTTCTTCATTCTTTTCTTTTTTTTCCTAATCTTGATATTTTCTTTATTGTTCTTATGAATTATTTCCTAATCATATATGTAATTTTTCTATAATATTTGTAACATTGATGCCTTTAGAATTTTTTAAAGATTTTTCATTTTAATCCTTTTTATCATTTTCTTCATTTTGATCGTTAATTAAAGTTGTTGATGTAATAGATTTAAATTTATTTTGTTTATTAGATTCTTATATATCTTGAAGTTATTGAATTTCTCAAACTAGATTCCCTTTTTTATTTTCATCTCTTGATTGTAACTATTTTTGTTGTTGACCATATATATTGAGGTTGATATTGCTTTGGCTAAAAATTTTGAAATGGTCTATTCATTTGATTTCCTTGATTCATATTCATTTAATTTCCTTGATTTATATTCATCTAATTTTCTTGATTCAAATAATTATATCTACAAAAATTTGTATTATGGCCTGATTTTTTGCATGTGTGATAAAATCTTTGTTTTCATATAGATTGTTGCTTTGATGCTTTTGTAGTATTACTTGATATATTTTCCTTAGATATCAAAGCATTATTAGGCATTTCATATTTGATCAAATTTTTAGCTTCATATTCTTGAAGAATATTAACTAAGTCATCAAATTGTGTTTCCTTATTTAGTACTTACAAAGAAGTAGCTAAATGTTTATAATTCTCTAGAATTGCTCTCAATGTAACTTGAACAAGAAATTTATCTTCTATATTTTCTCCAAGAGTCAATAATTTAGCCTTTATATCTACTACTTTTTGAATAAAGAGTTCTATACTTTCTCCATTATTAGCCTTCAAGGAATATAATTGAGATTGCAAATTCAAAATGGTTTCTTTGTTCTTCCCTTCAAATATTTTACATAATTTTTCCAAGCAACTTCTGAAGTTTTTGCTCCACTTAAATGTTGTTGAATTTCATCAATTATCCCAAATGTAATTAGCATAAGGAATTTTGCATCACTCTCTTAAAAAAAAAAATTCTCTTTCATTTTCACTAGATTTTTTCTTTGTTCCATTTACTATTTCCCAAAGTTTTTCTACAATAAGAATTAATTTAATTATGTTTTTCTATGATGCAAAATTTGGTCCTTTCAAGAGTTGAGATTTTTTTTTGAATTTACATGGTGGAATCGATAGCCGCCATGAATCCGGGCAGGCTGTCTAGATTTTTATGGCTGCCACAGTATTTTGTGTTGTTCACCCCAAAAGCCGCCACATAGATCTTCATGTATTCTGCCCCTATAACCACCTTGCCACAATCATTTTAAACCTTTTACGTCGCTGAAAGCACCAGAAAAGGGACAAGCGTTTAGTCCGGTGAGGCCCAAGATTTGAACCTTGGACCTCCGCCCCCTTATGGGGTTTGGATGAACCAATTGGTCTACACCTCAAACCTAACAAGAGTTGAGATTTAGAAAATAATTTTTTTTATTTGATATAATGGAACTCAATTAATTAAATTTACAAATTCATAAGATTCTTCAAATTTCAAATTTTCTAAATATTTCAAATTTTTTCTTTTTTGAAGTAGAAATTATTCTCTCTCCAAAATTTAAATAAAAATCAAATTTTCAAAAAACAAAAAATTGAAATACAATGCAAAATAATTTGCAAATATATAATATCAAATACTTTTAAAAAATACTTAAAGTCCTTATAAACCCCACCTAAACATTATATCCTATGGAGTTGAACTTTTTTTTTTATTAGATTGAAAAAAAAAGAGGTTTTGAAAGGGTCCTTGAACCTTTTACAAATTTACAACCAGGGCATCAAGAAGAAGCTCAAGTAGAACTAAAACATACGGTAAACCAAAGAGAAAGTAGGACCTAAACCAAGGACCACGAGGAACAAAAAACAAGACCTAGCCCAAGAAACCACAAGGAGTAGAGAGCATGGAGAACAGTAGGACTAGGAGGAAACCAACCCAATCATTCAAGTTTAACTTCAAAGATCTCCAATTCCTCCGTAGAGGTGTTATTCTTGAAGTACCTCATCATCCACATGATTTTCTCTACATACATTGCAATAATTTTAATAGACTTACTCAAGGCTATCAAGAGATCACCCATTGTCTTGAGTAGGTCCCAGGTGCTTAAACATTTTTTTTCCTTTCTTAGTAGGGTTCCAACATTATTTCCTGATTTATTTCAAATAAGTGGGGTAGACTCCTATGAAATCTCAAAATTATGGGAGATTTGCATAGGTTTCTCATCCTTAACCAATTTGGACCTTAAGCATTTCAAACACCTTGTAGACTCCTTTACTTTGGGAGACTTATGGTTCTCAATCTTCACCACTAGCTCTTCCAACAATTATATTTTGTCCTCCTTAGAGGAAAATTTTGAAAAATAAAATAACTTGATATTATTCAATGAAAGTGACCTTGCTTAAATAGCAAAGGTGTACAATATGATCCATTGGATCATAACTAACTGAGTTAATCTCAGCCACACAAATTATCCTAGTAACAACTTAGGATATAATATATATTCTAACACCTCCCCTTAAGTGGTACTAGGATATTATAGCACCCCCCTTAAGTGATACTAGGAGGTAGTAAAAAAACAACAGAACAAAACTAGTGGCATATCCACAGAAATGAGTCTCGGTAATAAGTCTTGATAAGGTACTCATGTATAATATATGCATAAGAAAACTCTGGTGAAATATGATGAAAAACCACCTGCCAGAATAGAATAAGGAATGAGGATGGAGAGGAAGGAAGATGTCATCTTCAAACTCCCTTAGGACAACTTCCATCAATAATCCTTCAAATAATCCATCAGATGTCACAAAAAAATAGAGAAGCCTTGTTGTCAAACTAAAATAAATCTTACTCCCATACTGGTTCCTGTGACAATGATGAAGGCTGTGAACCATGAAAAAGGTCACTAAATAAAATACCTTTAAACCAAAGTGTCTTAAAAAATAAAGTGAGAAGATAGTATGGATAAAGAACCACCAAAAATGCAAGGGTTTTCCAAAATGACTCCACAAGTATAAATTGTGGTTTCCACCAATATAAACACAATGGGCTGATAACAAGGTCCAAAACTTGTGGAAAAACAACAAAACAAGGGGATTAAAAAATGAAGTGGCAGAAAATGTAGATATCAAATGTGTCCTTATGGTGACATCATCCTATCAGAATGCATGGGAAACCAGTTGTTGCATTTGATAGGTGCTATAGAGAAGGTGACTAGATACTAGGATCACAATAAAAGCTTTGGGAGTGTTGGGTTCAACTGAGAGGCACTCCATAATACAATATTTTTGAGGTAAAAACACATAGGTTAAACTACCTCAAAATGGAAATTTGACACCACCAATGTGTCCATATCGAAAAAAACCTTTCCAACAACTATAAACACCCCTAGATCGAGTATCAATTTTGGACCTCATCTACAATAAAACAATAGTCTTCTCCCCTCTCTCACAAGGAATATTTCCGGAATATCATTCAAAATAAAACATGTATTTTTAATACAATAAAAATTTCAAAATGCTAAAATATTTGAATGGGCCCATCGTGTTAGCCACAAAATAAAAAAATTGGTATTAAATCCTATACAAATGTATGGAAATCGCTGGTTAAACCCTAGCATTGTGCCCATGGTCCAATGAAAAATAGCACCCTCTGGAGCAACACCGTTTCTTTCTTCGTTGTCAGTCATCGCCTCAGCACTCCATGGTCATGGTATTTCTTGGCTCACCTACTCTTGGCCGCAACATGAGCTCCAAAATATACAAAATAAATTCTACCAATTTTTTTTAATTCCAACCGCTTTCAAACCCTGTTGCCATCGAGCTATGTGTGGGCAGTGTGGCGAATGACTATAATGAAGAAGTGAGTAGGAAATAAAAAATGGCCACCTAATGAGTGAAGAACAACATAAAAAGTGGAAAAATAGCCATAAGATGAGGAGAATTTTTCGTATTTTATGCGGTAGCATAAAGGCCATTGGCAGCACTCCAAAACAAATTGGATCTCCCTACTCGAGCATGCTCCAACTCAGAAGAATTTTTCTATTACTCTGTGCAACTCCATATTTACTGCACCTCAAAGATGTTGATGTTGTTATTTGGTACACAATTACCATTTTGCATGCTCCATTTTAAATAGGATATCAGGGACTCGAAGGAGAATTTCCACGAATACAGTGCTATAGTCGTCACACAAAAATACTTCAAAAGCTAGAAAAAACTTCATCAACTATAGTCCAACTCTGCATTCGACGAACAACCAACATTTGTCTACATTCCATTTTTCTTGGCTTCTAGAGCCTAAACTAGCTCTCTATACGATGAATTTTGGAATCAACAACATCAAATTAATCTTCTGTAGTGATTATATCTGGGCCATTAAGTGAATCTACCAGGTACCTAAAAATCTCCACCTCTCCCATATCAATGTAGTTCACTCGCTAACTGAGTTCTAGTAGACTAGAATCAATATGTGTGAGCTTCCTCATCAACAATAATACATGATATTCAGTTAGGGGCTCCTCCCATTCATCAATTTTAGAGGCATCATCAATAAATATTTCCTAGGCGACTTCCAGGTCAACCTTCAAAAAAATATTTCCATTATCATCGGTAAAGCTAGAGAAACCATTCTTGAGCACTACATTAAAATATATCATCGAAATCCTCCTTTCTTGCTCAAACATGTCAAGCAGCTTGCAAGCATCCTTCACTTGCTCCAGCCTAAAGAAATACTTGGTGATCGCCCAAGCTAGATCCATATCACTCATGAGATGAAATTTAAGACCATATCGGGTCAACATCTGCATCTATGCTGCTTTCACCAAGAGAGGGTCCAAATGATCCTCACCAATATCCACTACATACTGGCCGTATGAGATAATAGTCTAAATTTCTTGAAGGTAAATGAGGACCTGTGTTGCTTTAATGGTCTAGATAACACAATGAGTGAGCAACTAATTGCATGCTTCATTGATTTTCTCTTTTATTAGGACTATGGCCTATGTTGTTCTTGCTACCAATTTATCCTACACATTTTAGATTTGGCTCTTCAATGCCTCAACCTATTGTTTTACTCCTCCTTTGTCATGCTGGTGCTTATGAAGTAATGCCTCAAAATATTACACCCTTTTCTACCACCGAGTGGCTTCTAACTATGCATATTGCAACTACACTTAGTGTTTTTCGAGGGGCTCTTCTAGATCAACGATCTTACCCTCCGCTTAAAAGAAGTGATTCTTGTAGTGCTTTCCATGTAGGAATAAGGAGCCTATTTATACCTGAATATTTCCAACTATCTCCATGTTATCGAGCTTAGTGAAGTTGTTGGTCACCATCTCATAATGAAAATCCTCTGAAGTCATCTCACCCTGAGGCTTCTAAACCTAGGGAATCATCTTCATTGTATGGGCCTCCATGGTAACGAGATCAAAGAAAACCTTGCTTCAAGGGCTTTTCTAGCACCATAAATTCTCTTATCTTCTTACTCTTCAGCCACTGTGATAAGCTCAAGTGAGCTTGGCTAATTTTAACCATAATAGTCTACACTAGTATAGCTCTAATCGTTGATTTAGGTACTACCTGTAACTCCAAAAATAGGATAAACAAAAAACAAGCCGATTGTGGATTGGGATCAAGAGAAGTGGAAACCAACATAGTGGAAATGAAGATGGAAATAGATGGATGGGGTTAAATCATAGTTACACTCCCTTGAGGAGGAACTTGCGTACTTACAGCTGTGGTGAAGGTTACTTGGGCAGATGATACAGGAAGTGCAAATGTATTTGGAGTGGAGGCAAACGAACTAAAAGAAATAAAAGTGAAAGAAGCAAAAATAGAAGGAGCAGGAGTGGTGGTGATTGACGACTAGAAAATGGAAGGTGAAATTGAAGTTGAGCGCATACCAAATGGAGGGGATATAGAAGTGGAAACCTAAGGAAGGGAAGCAACAGTCACCGAAGAATATGTACTTTTGGGCTCTATCACCTTTAGGGCTAGCAAGGACGTGGGTGGCTATGACACTGGATCTTTCCCAACCTGGATGCTTGGTTCAACTGCAACATCTTCCTTGATATTAATAACATCAATGCTCTTGACAAATGGATTTACTAGTATCAAGGGGACGACTTCTAGTAACTATGTATGCCCTATCAAACTGCAGTAGTAGGGTTTGATGAAATTTCTCTAGTTCTTTGCTTCTTTGAAATTTTAATAACTAGAAACTTTTCCCGCCTTTTCTCCTTTCGCTACAAAGGCTCTCCTAACACTTGTTCTTCTTCCTCGATCATAGGTGGCACCTATTAGACCACGGGATACATCTTTTTGGCCATGTCTTCCTCATTTCTTTATCTTTACAAACTCTAAGGTACAATGTAGGTGAACATAATCGGTTGATGGCTGGAGTACCATTCATCATATATTTTCAAAAATATTCCATACATTACTAGTCCATATGGTGACCCGATATTCCTTCGGTGAGCCCGTATGATCTACCGGTTTGTGAGTTTCTCTTCAAACCACTTTGGAAACTGTTCTTTGATCTAGCTAAATAATCTCGATGGAGGAATCTAATATTTATACACAACAAGATTATATTCGGCTTCCATTTTGTAGAAACCATGCCAAGGTAGAAGCGACATCATGTTTTCCACGCGCCACTCTAATTCGTGCCCCTCTGGGTTATTTCAATGATTATATTTGGCATTGGATAATAGTGAAATATTTTGATCTTGATGTGCTCAGCAAAAATACCCAAAGGGTCATACTTCCATTGCTATGAAAATTCCACCATTTTGATGTCATAAAAGGCCTCAGTTATCAATCGATTATGGCCCACCTAACACATGATGCCTCTAAAATGAAAAGGCATCTCACATGTGGTTCTATTACGATACCTTCATCTATACACATCATTAATATAATCATGTTGCCAAAAAACCTCCATAGAAAACAAGTGCTTTATGGCAAAATATGGAAGCAACACTGGCTTACCGGTATAGAAAAAAATACAAAGCACCACACATTGTGTCAAAAATATATCGCCTCTTTGCTTTGAGATGATTTCTTTCCTCATCACCCTTGGTACTCTCTCACTTTTACAATAAATCATCTCAAGGGTGGGACCAAAAAACATTCGATTAAAAATATAGGACTTTTGCCTTGACAAACTAGACGTCCACATATAAACTAGCAATTTTCTATTTTCTTTATCAACCTTCCTACTTGCAATAAAAGAAAATTTCTCATGCATGTGGAAGAAGTACCAAATCAGAAAGGACATATGCCTGAATGACCTTGTCTCCTCACTCTACATATTTTCTAGCTAGGAATGCATCCTTTTAGAAATGTAATCGGCCCAGTCAAAGAAGATGGGATTTGTCCTTTCTATCATTGTCACGGGAGCGTAGAACTCAACTTGAGATATGCACTGCACTAACACTGCCTACCATTTATGCATATTTGAATCTAATGGGAAACCCACAAACCAAGCCACCATAGAGAACAAGTTAGGGCTCTTAAAATCTAATAGTGATTTTGATAATGTTAGCAACTCACCATGCTAGGGTGTTTTTATCAATTGTATTTCCATAAACTGGTGTACTATTACGGTGGACTGATATATTTCCTCTTGCTCCCCAACATGCAGCTTCTTGAAAATAAAATCTATGGGTGATGTTATTCCACAAGCAAACGCTTCACAGATGTCTTTAGCTATAATGGTAAACAATGCTTCTCCTCTCACGTTTTGGACCATCCTGGTCTTTGTATTATAAAATTACAAAATTGCATCAACAAATTTCGGGTAGTAGTGAACTGGACTGCATAAGAACCAAAAGAGATGAGCATGGTATGCTATCGTGAGGAGACTATGAGGTGTTAATCCCCATTGCACTGTAGTGTCCACATCTCAGTGTAATTTTTTAATGCCCTTATTTGTAATTACTTATTACATAACATGACCCCAATTTTGGATCCAGGGGATCGACTTATGATTGCCCAAGTCTAGGCATTACACTTGGTGGATATTAAATGCCCTTGAACAAACTATACTTGGACTAATAAGAGGAGGGAGCCACATAGCAGGAAGATGAAGTTAAACTATTTTTTGGTTTTAGAGGAGGCATTTGTAAAATGGACTATAAAATTTCAGATTTTGGAGGGTCCAGTTTTGGATCACTTTCCCATTTTGTTGGAAGGAGGGATCAAGATAGTGCAACATCACAAACCATTTAAATTTGAAAAATTTTGGTTACAAAAAGAGGAACTTTGAAAGAAAATTCAACAATGGTGGGAAGAAGGTCGCCCAACATATGGGACAACAATGTTTAGATTCCACAAACAACTTCATTATATCAAAGATCAACTAAAACAATGGAGGTGAGCTAACAAGACAGACTTCTAGGTCCAAAGAGCTCCATTGGTGGCCAGATGGGATGAGGTTCAAAAACACTTTAGGGAAGGAACAATTACAGAGTAGCTCAAGGAAGACGATTATGCATTGTGTAAAGCAGTTGAGGACATTGACAACCAAGAGGAAACCTACTGGAAATAGAGAGCAAGAAACACTTGGTTATTAGAAGGTGATAAAAATACCAAATTTTCCATCGGACCGCTTGTGCTAGGAGACAAATTAACAACATGGAAGCTCTTCAATATGAGAAAGGACACTCCTTTGTACAATTCTAGGTATGCATTTCCATTCAATGGATTATTTTTCTAAATTATTTAAGGAAACTATGCTGCAAGATGAAGAGCCTCAAAAAGAAGTTATTGCTGTCATACCATTTGTTATCTCTGAAGAAGAAAACCAGGTCCTAATTAAACCCATTGATAGAGAGGAACTGAAGAATGTAGTATTTGGAATGAGCACCGGAAAAACACCAGGTCTAGATGGCTTTCCAATTGAGTTTTTTTAGGCCTTCTAGGATAACTTGGAGGAGGATGTAATGACTATTATAGAGGATTCCAAAGGTAGTAATAGAATGTTTAAAGCATTAAATCACACTTTCATTACCTTAATTCCAAAATGTGAGGAGGGGGTACATATTTTAGATTATAGACCTATTGCCTTATGCAATGTCATATATAAAATAATCACAAAGGTAATGGTTGAGCGGCTAAAACCTCTTCTACATAGCATTATATCATAAGAGCAAGGTGGTTTTGTAGAGGGTAGGCAGATCTTGGATGGTGTGGTTCTAGCTCAAGAGGCAATCCATCAATGCAAACATCTGGTAATAGAGGAATGTTCATAAAATTAGATATGTCAAAGATTTATGATAGGGTGTAGTGGAGCTTCTTGTAAAATATGATGGCAGCCTTTGGTTTCTCTCAAGATTGGATAGAATGGGTCATGAGTTGTGTTTCTACTTCGACATACTTAGTGTTAATCAAGGGTCTTCCCTCGCAACCATTTTGGAGCTACTCGATGCCTTCGTCAAGGAGATCCTTGCTCTCCCTATATTTTTCTCATATTGGCTAAAGGATTGGGTAGACTCATCTTGAGGAGAAGACAACAAAGTTTTCTAACAGGTATCAAGGTGGGTGAGGAATTTTTGACTCACCTACAGTTTGTGGATGACATAGGATTGGTGGGAGTGGCCAGCTTCAGAGAAGCAAGAATGATTAGAGAAACACTTAATGTCTACCTTAGGGCTACAAACCAAGTCATCAATGATAAAAAATCCAAAGTGGTCTTTTTCAATCTTGATCAAAGGCTTCAGGACAAAATTTTAGAGATCTTAGGATTCACAAGGACTTATCTCCCAGTTGTATACTTGGGGATCCCTTTGCATTTTAAAAAACTAAAAATAGATATCTGGAGGAATATTTTGGAATGTATCAAGGATAGAATCAATCATTGGTCTCATAAATGGTTAAGCTATGGGGGTAGATTAAATTTTTTACAGTCAGTCATTCAGGCCATGCCAATTTATAAACTTTTTATCCTTGTTGCCTCACATACCATATGGAAAGAGTTGGACAATATGGATAGAAACTTTTTATGGGAAGGAGTAAAAGGAGAGAGAAAATGGGCCTTAGTAGGTTGGGATAAAGTAGGCCAGCCCAAGGTAAAAAGAGGTTTGGGACTGAGAAGATCAAAGTTAAATAATAAAGCTTTGGTTGGAAAGCTTTACTGGAGGTGGATTTCCCAACCAACTTCTTTATTCAGTAGAATCTTAACTATTAAATATTTGGGACAGGTAAACCCAAATGAGGTGGGTCATTTCCCTTTGGATGGTAATGTATCCTTAGTATGGCAGGCTCTCAAGTTAGGATCTTAGGTAGTAAAATATGGATTATTTTGGAAAGTGGGAAGAGGGGAGAAGGCACGCTTTTGGACATATTCATGGGATCAATACCCACCTATCATTGTTAAATTTCCTAAATTGCAACCAATAAAAATAGCCATAGAAACCAAGGGGTGGGTCCAAATTGAAATTTATTTCAACACTAGTTAGCTAGGGGATTATAAGTTTAAGCAGTTTAAGAAATTGGATGAGTGACAAATTTCAATCCCTTCGGATTTGACACCCATCATGACTAGAATTTTGGCAGAAATATTTCTCACAGGTAGAGATGAGGAGGATGAATTAGCTTGGGTCTATGGGAGCCTTGGTGTCTACACAGTGAAGGATGGATATGATAAGATCCTTCCAAAGCCTCCTCCTCATACATATTAGGTTGAGGATTGGAGAAATATTTGGTAGTCTAAGGGTTGGCCGAAAGTAAACTTTTTTCCTAGCAGTTCATGCATAATGGAATTCTTACTTTTGATAATCTTAGATGTAGGGGAATCATTGGTCCATCTCAATGTGTTTTATGCTACAAGAGTGAGGAAACAACTAATCACTTGATGTTTGAGTGCCCATTCACGTGCCAGATTTGGGAGAGATGGTTTTAATATTATAAAATTCAAGTTAATGGTGATTTGAATCGGATTAATATTTGGGAAAGATGGAAGAGGGGTAGATTTAAATCTAAAGCTCTTTGTATTGGTTGAGAGCTTGGATTAAACTTCATTTGGTGGCAAGTGTGGTTGGAGAGAAATGCCAAAATTTTTAGAGAAATTTTTTCTTCTTTAGATGGATTTTGGTAGGTCATTTGGAGCAAAGTCACAAAAATTGTGGCAGTCTATGCTAAAGAGGAAACTTAGGTTGTTATTGGGGCAATGAAGAAGGAAGTTGAAGTGCAAGAGGGACAGGACAAAGCTAGTTGGAAACCACCCCCAGAAGGTTGGATTAAAATTAATACTGATGGAGCTGCAAAAGGCAATCCGAGTAGAGCTGGAATTGGAGTGGTTTGCCAAAATCATGTTGGAAAAGTGCTCTATTGGGAACTGCAAGGCTTGGGAAGAGCCACAAACAATGAAGCAGAAGCCTTAGCTATCAAATTTGCTTCTATTTGAGTCGTAAAACAAGGTCACATGAGGATAATCTTAGAATCAGATTCTCAAATAATTGTTGGAGCTCTAGATTGTATGAGGAACTTTGCTTTGAAAACATGGAGGTTGAGGATTCTTGTCACTCAAATTAAGGAATTATAGAGGAAATTAGATGATGTGATTCCAGTTTATGTGAGTAGAGATCTAAATAAAGTGGCAGACTTCCTGGCTAAGATGGGTACTCGAGAAGGAGGTAGGGGTTCGAGTGGCACGGTGACATGGCTATTGAGGATGAGATGATTAGGCGAGTTGGTGAGCAAATCCGATTAGCTTAGCTAATTTGGATAACCATTCCAAAAATACTGTTTAGGAGATTTGTGCTTCAATGCAGATCTTCTTTTATAATTGTAAACAGGTGAACAATCATTGTAAAAATATGGTTTAAGAGATTTGGCTCCAATGCAATGTGTTTTCTTTGACTAAGTTTGAAAAAAATCTCATCCCAACTTGTAAATGACCTTTGTTTTAATACTATATTTTTTCAAATTTAAAAAAAAAATAAAAAAAAAAATAATTGAAAATTTAAACGGTTAATGAAAGATATATGTTTTTTCACTATACAAAGGATATAAATTTTCTCACTATACAATGAACGTTAGTAACCCTCGACTTGGACTAAATATGGGTGTCAAGTTTCATATAAAGCTGTTACTGAGTCGTGTTGTTTTCCGTTCCATAAATAGCTTTTAATTTATTTAAAGTCAATACCGTGCGTATGCACGCACTAAATTTAACAGGCTCGACTCTATTTAAAAAAAAAAATGAAATAACGAGGAGATCGATATATCGTTTTAATTTATTTAACGTCAACACTTCGCATGTGCACGCACTGAACTTTAACAGGTTGGCATTATTATTTTTAACTGAAATAATGAGGGGATGGATAAATCAACGCATCGCATATGCACGCACTGAAGTTAACAGATTGGACTTTTTTTTTTTCAAAACTGAAACAACGAAGGAATCGATAAATAGCTCTTAATTTATTTGAAGTAACAGCTTGCATGCACGCACTGAACCTAACAGGCTAGACTCACTCTTAAAAAAGTTGCATTGACCTCACTTATTGTAGCCTTCCATTTATGGGCTTCTCAAATGATGATCAACATATCACTCTTCAATAAAGCATAAATTTTTGAAAGAGTACCCTAAACATATCATGATTTTTTCCATCAAGGGGTAATAACTAAGCATTTTGGATAAGTAGAAAAGTCTCTCTCTTATAACATACATGATCCTCCCTAAAATATCCTTCTTCCAAGTGGATAAAAGAAGGAATAGCAATACAAATATGTAACTCACTCTCTCTCAAATCCTAAAAACTATTATTTACAAGAAAATAAAGAAAAACAAAAATGGCATGCATAACAAAAATGGTTTATTTAAGACTAGAGGATGAGGATCTTGTTATCCACAAACAACACACCCTTGTTTTACACTCTATATAGCCCCCTGCCCTTTTATTTTTTTAAATTTAGCAAAAAACCCCTTGTGGGGCCACCTTGGTATGAAAAAGCATGACTAGGGGGTTCTACACCATCAATTTTCACCTAGGAGTCGTGCCCTACTGTGACCACACCAATATTATCAACTGGATTTTAGGTACCCAATGTGCATTTGATAGGGTGGATATTCGAACCAAGGACCTCCCTTGGAGGGTTTCCCTACCCTATCCAACTCACCTACAACACGTGGGTAGGACCCTCCTTTTTTTGAGTGTTGGAGTTAGTTTTAGATTTTTTTCATGGATCGTTGAGGCTATGAAGATTAGTGAGCTCATGTTTATAAATTCCTAGTTTTTCTAATATTTTCAATTGGATCTAGATGTTGCAAAGTTTAAGGTTTTCAATTTTATGTTCATCCTAAAAAAACCAAAAAAAAATTCAAACTATTGGGTGTGTTTTTTGGGTCATCTTTAGTCTTGGATAAGTTCCTTCTTCAGAATTTTGGAATTTCAAAGTTTTTTTTTGGGCGAAATACATTTTGCCAAATCCTAAAACCTCAAAATCCCATTCAAAGACTATTTGAAACCTGGAGTAATTTATTAAATAATATTTTTCCCACACAAACTAATTTTTTTACCCCTTTTTGGTAGGTAATCTTTCAGAGGCCATAACTTTTCATCCAAAGCCCCAATCGAGCTCAAATCGGACGTGTATGATGATCCCATTCTATAAACATAATTACTAACATTAGACAAGAACATAATTGTGTTAGGATAAATTCCTAACAATATATGAACACATAATATTTAATTAAACTATTATTTTATGCATAAATGTTAGCTTTTAAAAAAATTAATTGATTATTATTATCCAAATAAATTGTGAAAAACTATCTTCTAAGTGAATCTACAAGAGGATGAAGAGTGAATTAAATTATAATAATTTTCAGATGGAATTTTCTATAATTAAATATTTTTTTGAAATATATAATCTTTGTGTTTTGTCCACAATAGACATTTATAATGTTCTATTATATTGGATCATAGGCCTTTTTTTTTAACCTTGTGTGGTGATTCACATACTCTAATTGTGATCCAATAGCATGTTAAAGCTTATTAGAACTTATGACATTGTATCATGGATATTATTTATACTCCCACTCTCTCATCAAAGTTCTATACATCACTTAGAAAACATTTCATTTTTAGTGGATAATTTTGGTGTCCAAAGGCACTATATCAAATATTTTTCGCCTAATTCTCTTTTTATGTTCCTTATTTTTCTTTTCCTATTTTATATATGGGTAGATTATTAATTCTATTTACTTCCCTTTTTACTATCAATTTGTATATGATATTTGAGTAAGTGTGAATCTCCATCACTTGATCTAAGATTTTAATTCATGTATCTTTTATGATATCAGTTTATTTGCATATTTGTTCTAGAGATATTGATCGTAAAAAATCAATATTTATATTTTTCTTAACCATTATATTTGATCTCTTAATTTTTATTAGATTTAGAATGTGTAGAGGGACAATAACTTTGGATTGTAAAAGATAAACATTTTTTCTAACTTCAATTGATAACCTCAATGCATTGAAAGGCTTTTGGAAAAAACCTAAGGACCATATATGACTCTCAAGTATGTGAATTAGGGAAATTTATCAAATGGATTTGACTATGTCAAGGGAACTCTTCAAAGGGTATTCATTATTCTTGATTGAGATTGATTTCAATCAAGAATAATTAATCGCTCTTGTATTGTGGGAATTTTATGATTTCATTGGGGTTGATATCTGGATGAGCAAAAATCTATTCATGATGTCATTTTTCACTTTATATGGGACCCATATCATGTAAAAGTAAAATATTAAAGAATCAAAATATTATAGTATTGAGACCACAAAGTAATTGTGATGGATGTCGTTAATTATTGCATGGTTGGATCTTTCTCAAAAAGATACCACTACTCTATTTTGTAATAATAAAAATATTATTTAGCTTATTCTATATCCAATGTTGCACCAATAATCTAAGCACATCAAGGTATGTATGCACTATGTTTGTTAGATTTATTTATTATGTATGACTCTATCAATATGTATACCTGTAGTAAATCAAACCATAAATATCCTAATCAATGATATGCTCAATGTGACTTCTATAAGATTGTAGGATCAACTTGGTGTAGGAGAGCATATCTTAAAGGGAATTCTTGTAAGGGTGTCTCTCTATATTTATATTTAGATTAAATGAGGATGTTTTTATAGTGTTAATTATTGCTTAAACCCACAACTAACTTTATATTGTGATTATTGTATCTTTCTTACAAACCCATGTGTGTCTTCTAAGGTGATATTTTATATTATTATCTTGCTATCTGTAACTCTAAAATTTTCACACCCCTTTCCTTCAAGCTAATGGATCCGTGCCTAGAATGGGAATGAGAAAAGGATAGGTCTACACCTCAAAGGAGAGGTACTTGAGTTCGTACCCTCTTATGGTGATTTTTTGATGAATTGTTTAGGGTTCACAAGGAAATATTTTATGGTAGTTTCTACGCCTAGGTTTTTGGAGTTTGTTTTGATGTGTTCATTTTAAAAATCTTACATACACCTAGTTTTGTCCAATATGCAACTATGCTATTCTAAGTGCACTTTCCATTTTTTATGTAAACAACCAAATAAAAAAATATAGACTAAATTAGATAATGCAGTGCTAAAAAAACAATTTGAAACTCTAACATGTGTTCTAGAAGTTCTATGAAGGCTCTAATTCTTGTTGTAGACAATATCGTATGCATCAGGGCAAGATCGTATACATACAATCAGAGATTGTATTCTCCCGATCAAAGATCGGTAGATACGATCTTGACAAAAACCTGCAATTTTATGGATAGAGTGTAGAAAATAGAAAACAAAGAATGCTATGGATGTTTTTAAACATGAATTAGATTTACATGTCGGTCATTGGATATCATAATGACAAGAATTAATAAATGCATGCATCAAACTATGTGAAATATACAGTTACATGTAGATCGGTGAACTCCAAGGATACAAATAATTAAATTCAATATCCTATGCAATAGAAATGATAATTATTATACTAAATATATAGATTAGAACTTAGAAAATGTAAATCAATGTTTGAAATTGCTCCCAAGTGTGTTGTGAGCAAGATCGTATGAATAGAGCAATATCGTATGCATCTAATCGCATATCGTACTATTCGGTCGCTGATCGTATCCTTCAGATCCTACAAAAAATGACAAAACTAATAGACCTAATGAAAAATTACTATGCTCATGAATATGAAAAATAGATCAATGAATTTATGAATATCAAGTATGATAAGAGGTGCTAGGAATCAGGAGCCAGGAGAAATCAGAGGGAAAGGGTGCCTCATTAAATAGGTAAGGTAGGTTGGCTAAAATGGGCTGCAACAAATTTGGTTGCAACTTCTTCCAAAATTAGGACGAGATCGGGAGAATCCAATCTATAACTATTGCACGATTTCATAGGTAAGGAAAAAATGTGTTTCAACCAATTTTGTCATTTTCCTAGATTAAGATTTTTTGTTTTTGAGCAATATCGTATGCATACGATCAGGGATCGTACGATATGATCAAATCTAGGTTACTTACGATCTCATCATGAGGGTACAAAAATTGAGGCAACCAACTAAAGATCAATTTTTACAAGTTGTTTGTCCTTAGTGTAAATTATAGTGTCAATTTTAGGGTGTTACATTTTGTCCCCTTTTTAGCGTAATTTCGAAAGAAAATGTGTTAAAGAAAAGTGCAGCATGCTTTACGAGAAAGCAAAAATTTATTGTAAAGTTTGTTGATGAGTTCAAGTTTTTATGCAAATTGTTTTAAGGTATGATATCCATGATATCCCCTTCGATTTGTTTACGCCAAATTTGACATTTGGGTAAAAACTCAAAAATTAAGAGTAAAATGAATAAATAAGAAAAATAAAATTAAAAATTAATTCATTTGCTTTTTACCATTTCATTATTCAGAGTTCTGGATAAAACATGGCAGAGGCTTCACATCACATCAATTTGGTTTGTGCAGGATATGGAGCACTCCGAGTAAGGATTTCTTGCTTATTTAGGATAGATTTTTCATGTTTTTAGTTGAATTTTTGATTAAATTTGGAATTTTAGGGCACGACTGTCGTTCTGTAGCCCTAAAAATGAAATCATACTGATTTTGTGATATCGTACGAGACGATCGATAAAAATCAATACGATCAATCGATATCGTATCAATACGATATCACAAAAATTGATATGATTTTGAACGTTTTTATACGATTTTGCATAATTTTAATATGATTTTGTTTGCTTTCATATGATTTTAAATTTTTAATACGATCACTACAATTTTTTTTTACTTTTTATTGATTAATGGTTGAGTTGAAGAACCCAGGAGTGCAGGTACGCTTCTCTCCAGACTAACTTGGTTGCTCTTATAGTAGTAGAGCAGACCTATTTAGAGGCTGTGGGATTGAGGCATGTGGCGGAGATGCCATAAATACTAGTTGAAATGAGGGTTCTAATGGCTCTAGTGGAGAGGTGGTACCCAGAGTCTTCTACTTTCAAATTGCCTATAGGGGAGATGGCTCCCACTCTGGAGGATATTTGGAGGATCTTACAGATTCCACTAAGGGGTGCCCACATAGCTATGTTGGGAAACCAAGAATAGGTACTAAGGATACTGATAGGGGACCCAAAATTCTTGTTGAATAAGGGTGGGGTGGTTATTAACATATTAGGAGAGGTAGAGGGCATCTCTTGTTTGACAGTTTTATTGAGTGGTGTTGTGGGTGGCTTAGTTGTTAGCCATCTCAGAAGGAGATCTACCATGGACTTTGGTAGAGGTCATCTATGACATGTGATATCAGAGCATCCACTTTGCGTTGGGACCTTTATTTCTTTGTAAGCTATATTGATTCCTTCATCGAGTAGTCTACAAGGACAAAAATGGGTTGATATTGACTTCCTTTCTATAGATATGGTGTTGGGAGCACATTGCTATTCGGTGGCCTACAGGACTTCCTCTTATTTGAGTTGTAGATGGGTAACCCGAGGTGGATAATGACATGCCTAGGATATTTTACCGGCCACTGCAGAGAGGGCATTGTAGTCGAGTTAGCCTCGATGTGGCAAGGTGACTCATAGACAAATTACAGCCATGAGATATCACATAGAGACCCTAGAGAGATATACCCGGGTGGGGTGAGGATGGCTTTGAGTTGGCCTATGTAAGACAAACCATTTGGTTACACTTAGACCAGGGGGAGTTGGAGTTGCATCGATTTTATCGGGTGCAACACCAGTTCAGTCTTCAACAAGACTTGCCTGAGTGGATGGATATCACATTCTCTCAGGTGACTCGAGATCATATTGTTATTACTAGTGCTTTGATAATGGCTATATTTTTAGATCCATCACCAAATGACGCACCAGTACAGGCAGTATATGGGGATGATGTTGGCATGACAAATAGATACCACCAGTGTTATGTTGGGGTTTTCCTAATGATACTGACTTGATTGAGTACCATAGATTAGGAAACCCACCAGGTCAAATAGCATCGATCTACCAGGTAGTAGCAGCAACAACATGAGCCATAGGTGCCCCCTAGGAGAGGTGGTCCATGCACTAGAGGTGGTCACCTAACTTATAAGAGATGGGATCGACTGGAGAGAGGTGAAAGGAAGGAGAGGAGGACATCACCCCCACAAGAGGGAGGGGGATCTCCTTAGCAGGAGGAGAGGCTAGACTCACTTGATAAGGGAAAGAGGGTTTTGGAGGTGGGTGAGAGTAGTACAGGAGGAGACATCGAGGATGATATAACTAGGTTGAGGGCATATACTATAGCCCAAAAGACCAAGATTGAGTCCCTAGAGGTAGAACTAGCACAAGCGAGGGTGCAGCTAAGCCAGAGAGTTGGGCCAATGACTTCTACTCAGATAGGATTATCATGGAGGAGTCATGCAAGAGATGAGCTAGTACGAGCCTTCCAACATGTGAATTTTTATGAGACTCTATATTTTAGGTAGTTCCTACAGATCAGAGATAGGCTATGTACACCGATATTACGGGTCCTATTTGCATAGGATCCTCATCCCGATCAACCTCTAGGGTGACCACTTACAGGACAGAGACAATGAAAGGATAATTTTGACTGCCACCAGAACCCCCTAGTAGAGATGATGATGCACATAGCTCTAGGGGCTCTAGAGGGGTTTAGGAGTTGATTTTGGACTCTTTTTGTATTATGATGACTGAGTATACCGATAATGGATATTGTCGCATACTAGTCGACTTGATATTGTACATATACCTTGCGATATATATATATATGATTTTTCTTATTTTATGTAACTCTTGTGTACTTTTGATGAATGCAATTTGATTCATTTAAATTTAAAATGATCATGCTTGATATTGATAATTTGTTTTATCATGCTTAAAATAAAAATATTTAATTTAGATTTTGAAAAAAACAAAATGTGTATTGAAAATTGATTTTGTATGGTAATAGATTTCTAAAATATTAACAATATGTACCTCGAAGGATGTTGTGTTGTTATATGACCGTTGGTGGAGATCGATGCTCACTAGGTCATGAAGCTTTTGATCCTGTGATGAGGAAAATTTAATATTGCTAATAAAATGGTTGATTGCTCAAGAATAATTCTTGAGGCTTTATGATGATAATGAAGAAGATTTTTTTTTGGAACAGGATGATGGTAAATTTAAGCATGAAAAATTGAAAGGATGACTTGCGCTAGGAAAAGAATTCCTAAGTGTGAAGTTGTATCAAATAGTTACTTAGGAATTATACCATCATCGTGAAAATTAAAATGCAATACATGATAATATGAAATCATTTGTTTTTCAAAATGCAAAGTAGATGTACAATCATTATGTCACATGTTTGATACGAAATATTAAAAGGATGATTTGCGCTAGGCATAATATTCCTAAGTGTGAAGTTGTGTATAATAGTTACTTAGGAATTATACCATCATTGTGAGAAGCAAAATAAATGCAAGGTAGTATGAAATTGTTTGTTTTTTGGAATATAAATAAATGCAAAGTCATTATCACATATTTTAAAAGGATTTTATCAAATAGTATGAACATGAAAATTTATGAAGATGACTTGCGCTAGGCATAAAATTCCTAAATGTGAAGGTGTACAAAATAGTTACTTAGGAACTATACCATCGTCACGAAAGTTAAAATTGATGCGATGCATGATTGTATATATGATCAAATATTTACAAGCTAGTGTTTCTTAACAAAATTTGAAGAAATATTTTAATTTATTTAAAAAATAAATGTAAATTTATCAAGAACTTTGTGTGAATGTGTGAGTTCGTTATTAATTTTGATTTATCATAATGACACAAAATATCTCAAGGATAAAATGTGTGTGCTTTTAATGTTAATTTACCAATTTTGAGTAAGGTAGTGATGCGAGCAAACCTGAATGAACCAATGTGTGTGCAAATGAAAGGTTCATTAGCCATGAATTTGTGCATGAAATGTTACTAGACTACTATGTAGGTCAAGTCACCAAAAGCTATCTGATACACAAGCAAACATAGGTTTATACAAAATAAGGTCGTTAATGTAACATACATGTTGCCACGCGAAAGGAATTACCCAAGGCCAAGCAAGTTGGGCACAAATCACCTATTATGGGGCATACCTCATGATTTTCAAATAATTGAGGAATTCTAGGGATTCAAGCTCATTCATCCTTCTTTTATTTTTATGGGGTAGGTATTTTTGTTCATTTTGTTTTGAACATGGGGATTTTATGGCTTATTTTTTTTTTTTTCTTTCTTTTTTAGTATACTTGCTCAGATTAGACGTGGAGCAAGGGATTTTTATTCGGGTAGGGGTGAGCTTGTCCTTTTGTCAATTCTCAGAATTCTAAACCATGCACATGATAGGATATTAGGGGAAATTTTTTGCTTAAGGAACTAATACTACTATGTAGTATCATTTTTTGAATTTGCAACAAATCATTTTAAGATGTGGAAGTGTGTTCTTGGTTCAAGAAGTAGTAATATCATTTCCCAAAACTCAAAATATTATTTAATGATATAATAGCGATCTTTGGTACAAGAGAGATTTATAATCATAGTGATAAAATCAAAATAATAATTATGTGCAATTAAGTGCATGGTTCAAGATAACTTCTGCATTTATCCGAAATAAAGTAAAATGTGACTTAAAATTTTGAAATAAAATAATGCAAAATAATTGAAAATATTTTTGGTCATTTTGATGTTTTTTGATTTTTTTGGTTGTTTTCGAGCTTTTGATTGTTGGAAATACGAAATTTATTTACAATTATGTAAAATTATGAAATTATTGCTTTAGGCATAATATATTTATAGATGCATGATATTCATGGGTTATTTGAGATCTTTTCCATCCAAGGTCACCAATTGGTATGCACTCGACCCAAATTTAGTAGTGATGACATATAGCCCAAGCCAATTAGGTTGAAATTTACCTTTAAGGTCTTTACTTGCATTTGTATTTTTTTTATTTTCTTTTAAGACTAGATCACCAATTTCAAAAGATCAATTGTGAACTTTCTTTGCATATGCTCTTTTAAGTTTGTTTTGATAGGTGCAAAGATGCTCTAAAGGATGGATGCACTTTTCATCTAGAAGATCCAATTGACTAAGTCTACCAACACGATATTCATCTCCTACTTTAGCATATTTAAGTAGAAGAGCTAAAGAACCAACCTCTAGCTCAAATGGAAAAATGGCTTCAGCGCCATAAACCAAGACACAAGGCGAAGCACTAGTGGACGTACGAATCCTAGTTCAATAAGCCCACAAGGCAAGATATAATTTACATGCCAATCATGGCCTGATTTATTAACCAATATTTTTAAGATTTTGATTAATGTTTTATTTGATGCTTTTGCTTGGCCATTACCTTGTGGATAATAAGGATTAGACCATCGATGTTGAATCTTATATTTTTGACACAATTTTTTAACATATTTGTTCTTAAAACATGTTCCATTATATGAGATAATATTTGATGGGATTCAAAATCTACACATGATTTGATTAAGAATAAATTTAGAAACTTGAGCTCCTATGCAAGAAGCTAATAGCATAGCTTCTACCCACTTTGTAAAATATTTAGTTGTAGTTATTCTCAATTTGTGACCATCAGATGAGACAAGATTGATTTTACCAATAATATCTAAACCCAATTTAGAGAAGGGTCAAGGAGAGGATATGGCTTGGAGTTCCTAAGTAGGAGCATGGACAATTTTAGCATGTTTTTGACACTTGTCACAATGATGCACATATTCATGGGCATCCTTTTCTATGGTAGGCCAAAAGTATCCTATTCTAAGGAGCTTTTTAGAAATGGCACTACCACTAAAGTGTCCTCCATAGGATCCATCATGGGATTCACTTAAAGCTTTCTTATACTCTTATAAATTTAAACATCTCAATTGGGTATCTTCAAAAGACCTTTTATATAAGGTATTATCGATAATTACAAAGCGAACAACTCACTTGCATAACAATCTATGCTGATTTCTATCAAGTCCTTCAGGAAAAGTTCTTTTTTGGCGAAAGTTGAAGATATTTGTATACCAAGGTTTTGGGGTAGTTTCATTGATTAAAAACACATCTAATGGTTCTAGAAATGACTTAGAAGAAGAAATTTCTTGAGTTGGTGAATAATTATAGTAGCATACTTGTCATCCAACTCCAAAGGCAATAAAGAAGAAGTCACCACCATAGCATCGATGGCACGGTTGCTAGTTCTAGGAATCGCTTCTAAAGTTACTTTCTCAAACAATGATATCAATTTAAGAACATATTATTTATAAAGGCAAAGCTTATCATCTTGTGTTTGATAAAATTTATTTATTTGATTTATCACTAGTTGAGAATCGCCAAAAACTAATAAAAAATTTATTTTTAAAGCTAGAGCGGCTCGTAATCTCATAATTAGAGCCTCATATTCAACAATGTTATTAGTACAAGCAAATTATAATTTGAAAGACAAATGTATGAAGTGCTTTTGAGGAGATATTGAAATAATACCTACACCTACATCACTCATGCATCTAGATCCATCAAAATATAAATACCATGTGTCAGAATGATCTTCCTCTAAATTAAGATACTCATCAAGAAACTCAATGGTTATGGTATGAGTAGACTCTAGAGGTGTAGCAGTGAAAAGGATTGAAAATCCAACTAAGTGTTCTATTATTTACAATTCAATATATAGGCACTAATGGCCCAAAATACATAACCAACCCATCAAATCATGGATTTGATCCAATATGCTTAACCATAAGCTACAAAGGTGCAAAGGAGAATGCACGTAAACTTCTAAGTTAAGAGAAAGGAATATTGCTAACTAGAAGATCCATTTTAGCTATCTTGAAGTACACACTTCCTACTTTGAGTTCACACTTACTAACTAACACTCTAAATGACAACTAGAAGATAACTAGTGCCCACAAGTGCATGTGAGAAGGAGACTCACTTACAATTATTAATTTGCAAGAAATAAACTATGCAAACCTAGCTAGGAACTACTAGAGGGGTCATATGAAAGATTAAACATCAATCCTCATCATGCCTCCCCACAATAGAAGCATTGGACTCCAATGCTTTCAGAAGAATAGGAAAGTCACGGGACATCTGATGAAAAGAAATCCAACGAGCCTGATGCGGCAGCTGTCCTCGCCGAGCCACAAGATATGAGGTGGTAGACCCCTGGCGAGTCTGTCGAGTCTTCGTGTCATAGATCTGATCTGCATCCAATGGTAACTGAGCTTCAGGAACCACGTCCATAGGATGACTGATAGCTGGTGCAGTCTCCAATGTAGAGTCAAAGTACAACTTCAAAAGATCTACATTGACGACGTCATGAATTCCCAAGTGTGCGGGAAGATCAAGGCGAAAAGCATTCTCGGACACCTGCTGAAGAATAGTATAAGGCCCATAGCGAATTGGTTTGATTTTGCTATGAGTCTTATCGAGAAAACGCCGCTTGTCAAGATGCAACCAAACTTTGTCACCAACCTGAAATGGATGAGGAATTCGATGTCGATCCATGGCCTTTTTTTGTTGCTGCTGTGTCTTTTGCAAAATCTCAACCACCTTTGATTGAAGATTGTGCAAGTGTTGAACAAATGAGTGTGCCTTGTCTTGCTCCTTCTGAAGATGTGAAGTGACAGGAGAAGGCAAAGACAAAGGTAACTCATAAGGTGCCAAGGGCTGAAATCCCATACAAACTTCAAAGGGTGAATGACCTGTAGAAGAATGTAGGGCCCTATTATAGGCATGTTCAATATGAGTGAGACTCAAGTCCCACTTTGCTGGTGAAGCGTGATGATAGATTCGTAAACTTTGCACAAGTGTACGATTTACCACTTCAATCTGCCCATCGGATCGCGGATGATAGGCGATGGAAAAGTTAAGGGAAACTCCCAAAATCTTCCACAAAGAATGCCAAAAGTGACCCACAAAGCGTGAATCACGATCCGAGATAATGCTGGTAGGTAGACCAAAGGAACGCCAAATTCTGTCAAAGAAAAATTGGGCCAAGTCTGATGCAGAGCTAGTCTTACGACATGGGATAAACTTAGCCATTTTGCTGAATCTGTCAACCACCACGAACACACAATCATGTTGGCGCACTGTCATAGGAAAACCACTAACCAAATCCATGGAAATGCTTTCCCAAGGACGGGAAGGAATGGGCAAAGGCATGCCTAAGCCAAACTTCCTATTAGCTGGTTTTGAGCGACAACAAACTGCACACTGTTTGAGAAATCTCAACACATCCCTCTGCATTTTAGGCCAATAGAAAAATCGTTGCAAATGATGAAGTGTTTTATGCTTCCCAAAGTGACCACCATAAAGTGTAGAATGAGCTTCCTTAAGAAGTGACACTCTAGGCTCACAAGGAACACAAACCTTGTCCAATTTGTAAAGAAGTCCTTCTTTGATGTAGAAATCTTGGAAAGGACGCAAATTGGAAGAAGAAGGCTTACTCACTTGCTCAAATATTTTTCCAAAATCAGGATCCTGAGAATACCGATTAGGCCAAGTCTGAAATCCCAAGTGCGAAGTGGACATAATTGTTAAGGCAAGAGCGGTTGGAGGCCTACTCAAACAATCAGCAATAGTATTACTCTTCCCCTTTTTGTACTTGATCACCAAGTGAAATTGTTGGAGGTAAGAGGCCCACTTCATATGTCTTGATTCTTCAATTTTACTTTGAGATTGTAAAAACTTGAGAGGCATATGATTAGTGTGTACTACTGTATCTTTTCCCAAAAGATAGTGTCTCCAATACTTAATAGCTTGAACTAAAGCATACAACTCCTTGTCATATGTAGAATAGTTCAACTTAGCAGCAGAAAAGGTTTCTGAATGATAAGCAACTGGATGACCATTCTGTTTGAGCACAACTCCTAAGGCAACTTTAGAGGCATCCGTTTCAATCTCAAAAGGTTGAGAGAGGTCGGGTAAAGTTAACACAGGTGCTGTACAAAGTTTCTTTTTGAGTTTCTCAAAGGCAACTTCTTGGCTTTTCTCCCAATGAAATGGAGTTTTGGACTTAGTGAGATAATGCAATGGAGCTGCAAGGGTGGAATATTGAGGAATGAACTTGCGATAAAAATTCGCAAGTCCTAGGAAACTCCTTAACTCAGTGAGAGTTGTAGGAGGGGACCACTTAAGTAAAACATCAACTTTTATGGGATCTACCTGAATTCCACTCTCACTAATCACATAGCCAAGGTAAGAAACTGAAGTATTGCCAAAAGAACACTTGGAAGAATTGGCATATAATTGATTCTTCGCAAGAAGATCAAGGGTTTGCTTGGATATGCCTAAGGTGTTCCTCCCAAGTTTTTGAGAAAATCAATATATCATCAAGATATATTATGACAAATTTGTCAAGTACATCACGAAATACATCATTCATCAACCTCATGAAGGTTGCAGGAGCATTAGTAAGACCGAAGGGCATGACTAACCATTCAAAGAGACCCATCTTCGTCTTAAAAGTTGTCTTCCATGTATCCTCAGCTTGGATACGCACTTGATGATATCCACTTTTGAGATCTATTTTTGAAAAGAACTTAGCTCCTTGAAGCTGATCTAATAAATCATCAATGCGGGGTAAGGGATATCTATTCTTCACAGAAATTCTGTTCAAAGCACGAAAATCAATGCATAATCTCCAAGTGCCATATTTTTTAAGAACTAACAAAATAGGTGAGGCACAAGTAGAAGTACTTTCCTTAATGAAACCCTTAGACAACAAATCTTCTATTTGCCTTTTTATTTCTTCATTTTGCAAAATAGATTGTCTATACATGGGAGCATTAGGAAGAGAAGAACCAGGAATTATTTCAATGCTGTGATTAATTGTGCGAATTGGAGGAAGAGACTTTGGCTCCTGAAATATGTGTGAATAACTTTGCAATATTTTATCCATTGAAGAGTGTTGCTTTGTAATGGATGTAGATGTAGAAGTGTTTTGAGAGCGAATGAAAATTAGAGCAACATCACCACCTTTCTTAATTACTCTTTTCGTTTGCTTGGAACTTAGAATGATATTAGGAGTGTTGGTGCTTTTAATGAGAAAGACCTTACCATATTTTTGAAGTGTGTAGGTTCTTTTGAAAGCATCATAAACAGCTCTCCTATCATACTAAAAAGGTTGTCCAAGCAAAATCCCACAACAATCCATAGGAGTCACATCACAAGTGACTTGATCTATGAAATGTGGGCCAAGTGCAAATTTTAAAGTGCAAGTGTGAGTGATTTCTGAGCCTCTTCCACTATCCTTCCAACCCAAAGAATAAGGTTGAGGATGAGGCTCCATAGGTAACTTCAAACGCTCGACAATGGACCTCGCAATTAGATTTTTCTGCGAGCCATTATCCACTATACAATCAGTTGCAAAATTATGAAGCAAATGGGCTCGAGTGATGAACAAAGCATCACGAGCCCCTTCTGATGAACTTACATTTACCAAGGTAACTTCATTAAGCTTACCTCGTAATTTCGTATATACTCTACTCTCTCCTACAGACTCAAGGGGACCCTTGGAAGCATCCTCCTCTTGAGTAGTAATTACTAAACTCTTCTTTTTAAGCTTAAAGCAATCAGCTTTCTCATGGCCTTTCTTCTTACAATAATTGCAAAATTTCTTAGAAGAAGAAGAAGAAGATTTAGAAGAAGAAGAAGAAGAAGGAGTAGAAGCGGAAGGGGAAGGAGAAGAAGGAGATGGAGAAGACACATTCTTCTTTTGAGCAAAATTCTTCTTTTGTGAGAAAGAATTATTCCCTTTTGATGAGTTTGCAACCACTTGAGTAACAAGTGCACGGAATGCCCGCGATTGCGCCTTAAACTTGTCCTCCGCAAGTTGCGCTCGGTTGAAAACTCGAATCCAATGTTTCCATAGAAACAAACATTAGTTCCCCGTACAAATGCTCCAACAAGCCACTTTGAAATTTGAGAATCAAACCTGGAACATCATCCTCCACATTTACAAGTATTCTGAACCTGTTAAACTGGAAAATATATTCTTGTACAGACATATTAGTACCTTGTCGAAAATGAAACCATTTAATAACCAATTCCCTAGAATAATTTGAAGGATAGAAATTGGTCTTAAGACATTGTACAAGCTCATCCCATGTAGTGAGTACATCGTGTCCTCTTTTTCGTTCAACAAGTACTTTGGCTAAGCCAGAAAGTTTTAGCTTAGCATAAGGCACTATATCATCTTCTGAAAGTTGAGAGTAAGAAAACCAAGAACTCATGTCAAGAATCCAACTATTCAAGACATCAGGGTTCCTGGATCCATCATACAATGGAACTTCACAACGAACTCTCAAACGAGAATCATGAGCAGAAGTTGAAGCATTATGCAAAGAAATGTCATTTACCTTCATGGCAAGATTGCCAAGGACTTCTGCCATGGTAGTGTCATTAGCTTTATCTGCCAAAGCATTTACAACATGGGCCAATTCTGCCACTTGGGCAGCCAAGTCAGAAGCCATGTGTTCCCGGGTATAAGCCAGGAGTAAAGATGAGAAAGCACTAAATCAAGGAAATACAATGAAAATTTTCCTTGTTACAATGGAGTGCTTCTGCAAATTGAAATTTTACTCCTAAGGCTCAAAATTGTGAAATTTGAAACTAATTTAAGGTGCAATTTACAATTTATTAATTTAAAAATAACTTAATTAAAAATTAAATTTCAATTAATCCAAGATTAATGAATTTAATCAAGTTATTAAAAATTAAATTAATAAAAAATAAAATTTTAACATGCAACCCTAAATAGTAAAAATTTAAAAATTTACAATAAAATTACCCTTCAAGTTGCTGTTGAAACTGGAAATGCACTGCACTTTACATGAAATTTTTGCATGCAATCTGCAAACTTCCAAATCCTCCAATGCACGCTTCCCGAGCAAAAAATCCAACAGCAAATACAGTTGCAGAAGAAGTTAAGTTGGCACAAATTTTCGTGCCACAAGTCTCCTGCTCAAACTGTCGTGCACAATTTTCCTGCACAAATTACTGTGCACAAAATTTCGTGCACAAAGCAAAGGGATCCAAGCACGCAGCCGCCCCTGGCCAGGCTGGTGTTGGCCCTGACGCTGTCAGCCGTAGGCCCAGCAGATGTCTGACAGCACTGTCAGACGCTGCTATGGGTGGCTCTGTGGACCGCAGTGCGACAGTCGCCTCGACAAGTTGTCAGCGTCTGCATCGCAGTGACCAAGCTCGTAGACGCCGACAATGTTGTCAGGCGCTGCGACGGTTGTACCTACTGCACCGAGCCGCGGCCTGACTAGTCGTCAGTCGTCGGCCGGACGACGGTGCAATCGCCATCGGCTCGGCTCTGGCGCCGCGCCATCGACGGACAACGATGGCCGCGGCGTGTCGCGCTGTCAGTCGACGATAGGGTCGGATCTACGTCGGACTCGATGAACGCGTCGAGCGACAATGCAATCGCTGTCACTGCGGACAACGATTGTCGTCGACTGGCTACCCGACGACAAGCGGCCGACAGGCAATGGCGGATAGGCACCGTGGGCTACCGAAAGCCGTCGTGGCCTGGCCGGGCTGCTGAATGCAGCCGAACCTGCTGCAAGGCTTCGGCTGCGGGAAAAAAAAAGATATAATTTTTTTTTTTTTTACAATGGCAGCCAATTAATATATTAAAGAAAATAATATATTAAGAAAAACTAAGCTTTTCAATTACAAACTAAAAAAATTAAAAAATTAACCAGGGGGGTTAATTCTAAAATTTGAAGAAACTTAATTTGCAAAAATGCAAGCAACCAGCTCCCACCAGTAGCTCTCCTTTCAAGATCCGGTCGACACACGACCAGCGTTTGAAAGGCAACCAGATCTAAGTCGACACACGACCTAGCTTTGATGTCCTCCTGGAGCTCTTCAGTACTCAAAAATGGGGGGGCAATAGGGTCAAATGGCTCCCTAATCCTAATTGGACCGTAGCTACGATCCAATCCCTTCCAAGGATCACAATACGAAGAACTCTAGGGCAAACTTTTCCTATACCTCTTGAGCATAAGCAAAAAGTTGGAACGAGGAGTTTGTCGGCGAAGGAACTTCCTTCTCCGAATGGTTTTCAAGCTCCCTTTGGGCTTAAACCGAGTCCTCAATGAGAAAATATTTCTCATAATAAAACTATCTCCTATCCTCTCACCTCACAAGCCCTAGTGCAAACATGAACTAGGCTCTGATACCAATGAAAAGGATTGAAAATCCAACTAAGTGTTCTATTATTTACAATTCAATATATAGGCACTAATGGCCCAAAATACATAACCAACCCATCAAATCATGGATTTGATCCAATATGCTTAACCATAAGCTACAAAGGTGCAAAGGAGAATGCACGTAAACTTCTAAGTTAAGAGAAAGGAATATTGCTAACTAGAAGATCCATTTTAGCTATCTTGAAGTACACACTTCCTACTTTGAGTTCACACTTACTAACTAACACTCTAAATGACAACTAGAAGATAACTAGTGCCCACAAGTGCATGTGAGAAGGAGACTCACTTACAATTATTAATTTGCAAGAAATAAACTATGCAAACCTAGCTAGGAACTACTAGAGGGGTCATATGAAATATTAAACATCAATCCTCATCAAGCAGCTAATTGATCAGCTATAATTTGGTCTTTAGTATATTTTTTATCGATGAATGCGTTTTCAAATTCACTCAGAGCAATAAACCACTTAGTTGTGCTACCCAACAAGTAAGGTCTACTCATCAAGTATCTTAATGGATCAAATTTAGTAATGACATATGTTTTCTGACTAAGCATATAATGGTTCAACTTTTACATAGAAAATAAAACTACTAAACAAAGTTTTTTCTAATGGAGTATAACAAGTTTCATAACTTATTAAATTTCTACTTATATAACGTTCTTTCTTTTAATCATCAATTTGGGCTAACATGGCTCCAAGTGCAAGTTTCGAAGTAGAAATATACAAGATAAAAGGATAATAAGGCTTAGGAGGAACAAGCACTGGAGGATTTAGAAGATATTGTTTAAGATGGTCAAATGCTTCCTTACATTCATCATCCCATTGAAAAGGGATATTCTTCTTAAGTAATTTAAGAAAATGTCTTGTTTTATCCACCAACTTGTCAATGAAGTGATGGATAGATTAAAGCTTACCTTGTAAAATTCGTAATTCAGATATATTCTTAGGTGATGACATATCCAAGATAGCTTTAATTTTGAGAGGATCAATTTATATGCCACACAAAGAAACAATGACCCCCAATAACTTTCCTGATTTGACTCCAAATACACATTTACCTGGATTTAGATGAATAAGATATTATCTTAATATATCAAACACTTTTCTTAAATCATCAATATGATCATCTTCTTTAGCTGAACGTGCTATGATATCATCTACATAATCATGTAGAATTTAATACATCATATCATGGAAAATGTATGTTATAGCTCTATGATATTTTACACTTGCGTTCTTTAGACCAAAAGGTATTACTTTCCAACAAAATGTCCCCCAAGGGATAATAAAGGTTGTTTTGGCTTGGTCTTCAGGAGCTATTCTGATTTGATTGTATCCTGAAAAACCATCCATAAGGGATAACATCCCACTTTCGACTGTAAAATCTATGATTTGATCCATGTTAGGAAGGGAAAATCATCTTTAGGACATGCAACATTAATGTCTCTAAAGTCAATGTAAACCCTAATCTTAGTAGCTTATTTTTTTGTTATTGGGACAAAATTTGAAATCCAATTGGCATAATCAATAGCTTGAATAAAAATAACATCTAAGAGTATTTGCAATTCACCTTTGACTAGTAAGGCCACTTTAGGATGCATCTTTCTCAGTTTATGTTTCACTGGTTTCGCATCCAGGCACACTACTAGATGGTGCATGACTACAAAGGGATCTAGGCCTGGCATATCTACATATGTCCAAGCAAAGACATCACTATATTCTATGAGAAATGTAATGTATTGTTTTTGTTTTTCTTCACTTAATTCTGATCCAATTTTGACTATGCGAGGGTTCTCTTTTGTCCCAATGTTGACTTGTAAAACATTCTCCACTTCAATATTTAAATCTCTTTCAAAATTAGGTGGGGTGGGTGAAACACCCATTTCTTGTAATTATTCCAAGGTTAACTTGGCTAGTTCTTCTTGAGGTGTTATGGCATCAATATGGGCTATACGTGGTATAGATCCATCAAAATAAAATCCATTATGTAAAAGTTCATCAATATAAATGTCATGGAAGATATAACCTTCTAATTGTTCATCCGGTTCAGCAGTCATCTCTGGAAGTCTACGGATAGCATATTACAATAAAATACCCTACTCATGGTTTAAAATATTCATTTTGTTCCAAGTAATCTTGGTATGATATAAGTCGGTCATCATCCTCAAATGGGAATGGTTGAATTTTTTTGGGAATATATCCAATACCACATCTACCAGGTCATTCCTCTATCTCTAAGGGTTCTTTTATGCCAATTTGGAAAGGTCCTAAACCTTTACCTCTATATCCCATATTAAACATGATTTGTCTTAATTTTTCATAACCATTTGAGAAACATCTAGAAAATCCATCATGATTAATTGTAACACTCATAGGTCAGATTTTACTCCAATAATATCCTACATAAATAAAAACACAACTTCCAACATGGTAAATACTTCCCACTAGTTGCAGTAAGCCCAACATTCAAGGAGATGGCGATAATTGAGCTAGGGCAAGATAATATTGAGTGGAGAATTTATATCCTTTCGATGTTATGAGAATTGAGGATAAATATGGTAGAAGTTCATCTAAGAGCGGGTATGAAGTAGAAGGAATATCTTCTATAGCTTTAGATGATGTAGATTTAAATGATACAAATGTGGATGAAGAAGATGTAGATGTAGTAGATATAGAGGATGTGGGTGTAGATGTAGAATTGAAATAAGGAGGTGTAGAAGGTATAGGTGTAGAAGGTGTAGGTGTAGGTTTTGGTATAGAAAGTGTGGGTGTAGGTATAGAATTGGAATATGGAGGTATTGAGGATGAAGGTGTTGACGATGGAGGTATAGGTGATGGATATGAAGGTGGAAGTTTTGAGGAATATGTTTAGAGGATGCAGATGTACTAGGACAAGTTGCAGATATAGCAAGACAAAATTGAACTCCTATTGGTTCTGCCAAAGCACACATATCAAATGGTCTAGGATCACCATGAATGGTGACCAATTGATTTTTAAATTTGAATTTGACACATTGGTGTAATGTGGAAGGTACAACTCTCATTGCATTGATCCAAGGTCAACATAAAAGTATGTTTTACGATGTAGGGTAATGCACAATAAACATGATTGTATCCAAAATCCTTGGGCCGACTTGCAATGGAATCGATAAAACTCCACATGTTTCTTGCATTATGACCATATCAATTCTTTTCATTTCATCACTTTTGAATCCAAATCTTTGGAAGAAGTCAAATTTGCATATATTTAATGATGAACCATTATCAATTAAAACCCTTTTGATCGCTACATTCCAATCAATGTTGTGATGTATAAAGGGTTATCTTTGTGCATACTATGAAGTGGAATTTCCTTATATTGAAAATCAATATAATTTGTTTCATGGGAAATTACAACATTTACCACAACATCAGGTTCTATATCTTGAGGTACCATCATTTTACTCAAAGTATTCATTAATTCCTCTCTATGTATGGAGGAAGTCCTTAGAAGATCCAAAAGAGATATTCTTGCTGTGATGTTAGCAAGTTGCTCATTAATATCATAAGGAGACCTTTGTTGTGAACTTGATGCATTATTTCCTTTTGTAGGAGCTCTTAATACAAATGGAGCTGATTTCTCATTTTGACTTTGATTTTGTGATTGAGAATTTTGTGCTTGTTGTCTAGTAATAACTCCAATGGTACCTACAACATTATTATGTCCATAATAAATGGGTCAAGGTCTATAGTTTACTACTTGCTCATTAGGGAGTAATTGTTGGGATGAGGGTCATGTGGTAACTCTTCTAGAAAATGGCTCTTCTGGAACCATCAAATCTGTGATAGGGAGAATAGCCTTTGAATCATCTTCAAAACTATTCAAATTGTTGGAAGTAATATCTAGTTCACTTTCTGTCTCACTTTCTGTGTCATTTTTTATATCACTTTTCGTGTCTTTTGAAGATGAAAGTTGAAAATTTTGTATAGGTCTGCTTGTGACCACAGATAGAGTAGTTCCAAATGATGCTTGTGAGTTTTTACTAGGTATGAAACTACTAATAGTTCCTACATATCTGGTTGGAGGAGGAACATTATGATGCTCAAGTTTATTTACAGCTTCTTTACCATGCTTAGGTAAAGGATGTTGAAAAATATCCAAAGTTTGATTTATGTTTTGATTTTGAGTTTTTTGTGTATTATTTTGAGCATTTTGTTTTGGTGGAAAAAATTTCACTTCCATTTTTTCATTAACAATCAAATTTTGTATCACATGTTTCAATATTTTACAAGAATTTGTTGAATGTCCATAAGTTCTATAAAAGTTGCAATGTAAATAAGCACTATATCTAGCTACAGTTGTGTTTGGTTTTCGTATATTAGGTAACTGTATCAAACATTGTTCCAATATTTGAGGTAGAATCATAGTCAAAGGCTGATTTAATCTTGTAAATTCTCTTGGAGGTTTACCTGGTATTTTTAATACAAATTTTTTTGTTGCTTTTGTAGTGTTGGCAAGTGCAGTATTTCTACTAGCAATGACTCCATCACCTACCACTTATTTATTCTTTTATTTATTTTTAGAAGATGTCTTCATATTTCTTCTTAAATTGACCTCTTCTAATGAGAGAGTCTTCAACTTTTTTTTCTAAATCTATAGCTTGATAAAAAGTGGTTATTGTAGTAGTAGAAATCTCATAAGATAGTTGTTCTTGCATATTACCAATAAATATGTCCAACATCTCACGATAAGGTAATGCAAAATATAATTTCCCTAACAATTATCTCCACTTAGTCAATAATTCAGAAAAGCTCTCATCTTTACCCTATTTTAGGTTGTATAAATCCTTAATAGTCACATGCCTCTCTATGTAGGCACTAAATTGATGGACAAACATCTCTACTGTCTCTTAAAAATTCCTCAAAGAATTAGTGGGTAACTAATAATACCAATCTAAAGCCATACCTCCAATACTTTTAGGAAATATTTTAGCAAAAACAAATCATCATATGAGATATCATGACAAGCTATTCTAAACATTCAAATATGCTCAATATGATATTCAGTTCCTTTTGTATATCGAAATGATAGACATAGGAAAATGCTTAGGATATGGTTGGGAAACCACAATAGGGTCTAAGGGTTGGCTACACATCTCTCGATAGATGTACGAGGGACAGTAGGGATCCATTTGATCTAGGCGATAATCTAATTGTTTAACCATAGCTTCAAGCCCATATGGTTGTCCACTAAATTGATTTTGTTGCATCATGTTATTATGTATTTGAGGGTAATATTGTGTTGTATAAGGATTTCCAATTGAGATACTATTGTGCAAGTTATTTGTAGGAATGGTATTATGAGATTGATATGGAATTGTATTATGTTGAACCTTTTGCTGATTTTGATTAGGATTGGGTATCTTATTAACCTTTTGTGGTATAAACGTATGTTTATTTGTAGCATAAGTCTATTGTTTCTATTGAGGATTTAAATTTTTTTCTAGTAATGGTTGAGTTATGTTTTTATTTAGATTTTGATTCACATTTTGAGATGTGCCAACTTGATTTTGACTTATATATGGCATTGGATTTCCAGCCAATTGAAGAGCAACTTCTAAAGAAGCCTCCGTAGAATAATCTCCCACAGGGAGTTGACCTTCTGTCTGTATCACATGATTAATGGCATCTATATTATTTTTGATAAATCAAGTAAAATGTTGTGTGGATTTAAAGATGAGATTACCTTCCTCATCCGTTTGAGGTTTAACATTGTATATGAATTCATCTTCTTTACTAAGGTTTTCTTCATCTGGTTCTAAAGATACATAATCTTCAATAAGTGCCTGATCTTCAAGATTTTCTTGAGCTTGTTCTCCCACATAATCATCTTCTATTTTCTTACCATTTCTTAAAATTCTAGGCATTTTGTTTGTGATAAATTACATCTTGCAAATATATATATATATATATTTATATATATATATTTTATATATATATATATGCTTAAATTATGGGGGTATATATTTTATATATACCTAATTAATATAATTATTTTGGGGTTTTTGTAGTTTTTAAAGTGCAAGGAGTGAAGAGAAAAAATAGAAACTATAATATTATAGATATTATACTTTAATTATCTTGGAAAAGTCTATAGATATCATTAATGGGTTCCAGTTCCTCAGGTGTCATATATTGTTCTTCTTCAAACTGAAAGTTGGATTTAAGAATTTTATAAAATGGGCTATAGTGATACAATCAACCTCACAAATTGACATATAAAAATACAATTCATGATAATATTCCCAATAAATCACAGCCCTAGGAAATTTATTAAATCTTCTCTTATCATCTAAGACAATTTCTTGATCTTATACACGGGATAAGAACTTATGTACTGTTATTGCATTCTCAAGATAATCTTCAAAGGAGTAAAGACTTGGGGAAATAATGGCTCTCTTATCTGCTAGCAACCTATCACATACTCTTTGAAGGTCAAATTAAAAAGGTGCGCTATCAGGATCTAGGATTCTAGATAAGTCAAACCTTATGATTTTCTTAAGCACATGTTCTTGTGTCCTTATGATTTCTAATGTTTTTTAAATCTCAGGGTATGGTAAACTACCTAGTGAAGGAATTTCTTAGGTTGACAATAATGTACCAACATAAATTTGAACATCTCTTCTTATGTTGTAATCTACCATCTATGAAGATGTGCAAATGTGCAATTTTAATCAATGATTTTGATTTTTGGTTTTTGTTTTATTTTATATTTTATGTTCTATGAATTAGAAAGATGCCTATGTATTTCACGTCGGGTTCACCAAATAATGTAGCTCTAAATTTTTTGCACCTCTTTCCTTCAGGCTAATGGATCCGCACCTAGAAGGGGGATGGAAAAGTGATAGGTCTACACCTCAGAGGAGAGGTACTTGAGTTTGTACCCTCTTATGGTGATTTTTCAATGAATTGTTTAGGGTTCAACAAGAAACATTTTATGGTAGTTTTCATGCATAGCTTTTTGGAGTTTGTTTTGATGTTTTCATTTTAGCAATCTCACATACACCTAGTTTTGGCCAATATGCAACTATGTTATTCTAAATGCACTTCTAGTTTATATGCAGACAACAAAAGAAGAAAACAAATACTAAATTGGATAATACAATGCTAAAAAGGCAATTTGAAACTCTAATCTATGTTCCAAAAGTTCAATGAAGGCTATGATTATTGTTGTAGACTAGATCATATGCATCAAGGCAAGATCGTATAGATACAATCAGATATTGTATTCTCCTGATCAGATATCGATAGATATGATCTTGACAAAAACCTACAATTTCATGGATAGAGTGTAGAAAATAGAAAATAAAGAATTCTATGGATGTTTCTAAACATAAATTAGATTTACATGTCATTTACTAGATATCATAATGACATGAATTGATAAATGCATGCATCAAACTATGTAAACTATAAAGTTACATGTAGATCGGTGAACTCCAAGGATACAAATAATTAAATTAAATATCCTATGCAATAGAAATGATCACTATGATGCTAAATATGCATATCAAAACTTAGAAAATGCAAATCAATGTTTGAAATTACCTCCAAGTGTGTTGTGAGAAATATCGTATGAACAGACCAAGATCGTATGCATCTGATCATAGATCGTACCATCCAATCGTCGATTGTATCCTTTTGATCTTGCAAAAAATGACAAAACTAATAGATCTAACGTAAAATTAATATGCTCCTGAATATGAAAAATAGATCAATGAATTTACAAATATCAAATATGCTAAGAGGTGCTAGGAATTAGAAGCTAGGAGAAATCAGAGGGGAAGGGTGCCTAATTAAATAGGTAAGGTAGGTTGGCTAAAATGGGTTGCAACAAATTTGGTTGCATCTTCTTCCAAAATTAGGACCAGATTAGGTGAATATGATACGTAACTGTCACATGGTTGCACAGGTAAGGGAAAAATATGTTTTAACCAATTTTGTCATTTTGTTTGATTAAGATTTTTTATTTTTGAGAAATATTATATGCATACGATCAAGGATCATATCGTACGATCAGGGATCGTAAGATACAATCAAATCTAGGTTACTTACGTTCTCATCACACAAAAATCAAGGCAACCAACTAAAGATCAATTTTTACAAGTTGTTTGTCCTTAGTGCAAATTATGGTGTGTCAATTTTAGGGTGTTACACTATCCAATGGTCAGTCTTAATGATTTAACATTATGAAAATTGTATCATGGATGGTATTTATACCCCCATTTATCTAACCAAATATTATCAATTAAAGATCATCCTTTATTCATTAATAAGATATTATTAGCATCTAATGATGCAATTATTTATTTTTATTCCCTATTATTTATTAGTGTTATACTTTAAAAAAATATATATATATATATATATATATATATATATATATATATATATATTAAGATAAAATCAAGAGTACAATACAAAACTTATATAATCAAGCCTTGTTGCTATTAGCCAAGTAGTAGTCCGAATAATACTATAAATTCAAATTAATCTGCCTACCCAAAAAACCAACTATCCTTCCATTAGAGCTTGTGACTATTGGAACAAGACCCTCTAACATCCTTTATCATGGCTAGAATTGAGGAACTGCACAATAATAGAGAAGATCAGATAAGAACAAACTACACTAAGGATTGCACAAGGACTAATTTAATAACTGCATAAGAACTACCTAAAGAACTATACAAGAACTACCTAGAGAACTGCACAAGAACTACCTAAATAACTACACAAGAAGTACAAATCTGTACAAAAATTACCTAAAGAATTTCATAAGAAAAACTTGAAGAACTCAAAAGAACTGCCCAAGAAATTTCTTATCAAGTTAGCTATAGCTTCTAACATTATCATCCAGATATTGAACAAGGAGAAGATCTATCCTAGTTTGGTCTAACCACCACCTAGGAGGGAAACCATAACACCTAATATATCCTTTGTCAAGAGCCCAATTTGCCATAGAATTTGCCACTCTATTTTGTTCTCTAGGCACATGATTGAAAATAACCTCTTGAAAACTAGATATTATTAATCTAATCTTATCTATGATCCTTTGAATTTTCCAGTCTACCTTCTCAGGTCTTGAAGTTGAATTTAGGTAATTGATCATAATTTGAGAGTATAACTCTACTATCACCCTTCTCCATCCTGACTTCAGTGCCTCATGGAAACCTCCCAAAATACCCTATCCTTCTACCAAGGTATTTGATAGAATTCCAAAATTTTAGCAAAAGTAAATATTGGAGTACCATCCTCCAACCTACCTATTTCTCCTATACTAGCTCTACTAGGATTTCCTCTGGATGCTCCATCCATATCTATTTTTCCAATATTCTTTGGGGGAGGTTGTCATTGCTTTATTCTATCCATCATATGAGTGATCACTTTATTCCTTCTATGTTGGGCTAATCTTGGGCTAATATTTAATTGGACCACCATTTTTTTCTAAGTAATATGGTTGATTTTATTCATTGTTGAATATATTATATAATTCAATAACTACAAGGGTCAAAAATCATGTAAGAACCTAAATCAATGCTAAAATTGAAAAGAATGAAGATGCTAGTTAACATGTCAAAAAAAATGCTCTCACTATAATGCCTAAAACAAAAATGAAAGATATTTTAGTAAAGTTGATGTAGAGTATTATAAGCCCACCATGTCTCACATCTATTATTAATGTGAAGTAACTCTTTTAAGTATATTAAAAAATAAAAGCTTTTTATTCATATATACTTAGAGAAATGCATTCAAAAATTTATTTTGAGAGATGAGTAACATTAAAACAAGAAAATTTCATAAAATTGTCTATTATTCATTAAATACTAATAAATTTAATAATATATTTTTTTGTTAACATTAGTCACTTCTTCAATTTAATACAATTTAAAAGAATATTTATTTCACCAAGATCATATGAAATATCTAGCTTCTAAAACACCTGCATAAAAATAAAATAATAATCATCTCCTTCAATGTATGCATAAATAGATTAATTAATATTTATAATGGTTACACGATACAATGGGTTAAAAAAATATTTCATGCCTAAAGTTTAGTCAAATTTATTTGGGTAAGAGTTGGTTTGTCTACAATATATTAATATCATTTAAGTATTTGTGTGTTTTATAAGCCCTACAACTTACAATTATTATTAACCTTAATATTACTTAAAAAAAAAACTTCTTCTTTAATATATTATATGTATAAATAAATTGTGTCATAGCTTAAAATTATTATTAAATTATAGGAGAAATGGTTTCTTATTAAAAAATAATTAGAAGAAATGACTAACCTAATAATTTTATACACGCATATGTAGATGGGTTGTTCTAGATATAATAGGCTTATAAAACATTATGTCGATATTAAATAATTTTTGGATACAATATTAATCCAATATTGCACAACTCATGACAATTTACACATAAGTATCTATAATGGTATCTCAACACAAGGAGATGAATTTCAACAAGGATGCCAAAATCTTTTAGAAACCTTGTATGATAAAATATCATTTTTTTATTTCCCATGTGAATGTGGGATGAGATAAATGACATAATGTATTCAATATACAAATTACATACACATCAATTCTTTTGTTCTTCATCACCAACATATTTAATCACCTTCTTTCTAACTAAGTTCTATTGATGACACATGTTATCTAGTTTCAAATGGGTTTGCCATATCATTTTTTTAAAATAATATGATAAATTCAATGCTACTTTAGTTATATATTCTATTGTAAATTATTTGCCATTGATGTCAAATTAGATAGATGAAAAGGTTTGGTGTCTCCTTTCCACTTCTAGACAATATTCCTATATGCAATAGATCATATACAACACCTTCCTCATAGTAAACTAGGTAATATGTATTTTATTAATGCATGAAACAAGCCTTCAACCAATAATACTTCATTAGAAGTTTACTTTTATATGACCCATGTATTGATTAGAAGGAAACTTCATAGTGGATAACCATTTTGCATCTTTAGATGGCCTTGTCGCTAGAACGATCTAGGTAATGGACGATAGGGTCAAATTTTACTTCAAATGGATCTTTTTAAAAAGTTACCTCAAATGGTAATATATTGTGACAAATCTATATGTCTCTTCTAGGTGACAAGTTATATGACAACACCAATGTCCTCAGATGACAACAATTCATGATGGTATCTCCTCTCTAGATGATAAGTCCACCTCTAAATGATAAATTTTCTCTATATGATAACTGCAAATCTAGATGACAACTATTCTCTAGATCATTTTATCTTGGTGTATCACCTCATGTTCCTTTTGTCTTCCTTGTTTTTCTTTCTATTTTTTTTTTCTTCTTCCCTTTTTCCTTTGCAGGTTTTGAGAGCTAACTCTCTCTAGAGGTCTTTTCCTCTCAGGCAGTCCCACATGAGAGAAAAATTTCAATGTTGATGCTATATATGAGTGCAAGTGTGAGCATAAATTTTTAATGGTCAACAAGTATAATAAGGAGAGTTATAGCAACTAAATGCTATATTTTCCATATTAATTTACACTTGTATTAGTGGATGATATGTTTTATGTCATTAGAATGAAACACTTAAAAAGAAGTACATGCTTATAGAATAGATACATAGTAAATTTGGATTATATAAAAATCAATTGAAGGAACTCAAGATACATTGTATCTTAGGTGTTTCCAAATACATGAAATAAAATATTTATTATTGTATCTCAAGTATTTATTCTCTCATAAAATATTTATTCATGTGTAAGATCATTGGAACCTTATGTCATAAATTCATAATGTTATACACTTATGTTTATGGTCCAAGTGGGATTTAAACTGAAGGTATTTATCATTGTTACAATGTCTAATTATCATGCTTCCAATAAATAGATTTTTAATAGAATTTATAGAGCCAATACTTATCAATAATTAAAGCTCAAACCTTATAAAGACTACCAAAATAAATAGATTTTCCATATTAGGTTACACTTGTATTAGTGGATGATATATTTTTATGTCATTAGAATGAAACACTTAAAAAGAAGCACATGCTTATAGAATAGATACGCAGTAAATTTGGATTATAGAAAAATCAATTGAAGGAACTCAAGATACATTGTATCTTAGGTATTTCCAAATACATGAAATAAAATATTTATTATTGTATCTCAAGTATTTATTCTCTCATAAAAGAGTTTTCAAAATATTTATTCATGTGTAAGATCATTAGCACCTTATGTCCTAAATTCATAATGTTATATACTTATGTTTATGGTCCAAGTGCGATTTAAACTGAAGGTATTGATCATTGTTACAATGTCTAATTATCATGCTTCCAATAAATAGATTTTTAATAGAATTTATAGATTCAATACTTATCAATAATTAAAGCTCAAACCTTATAAAGACTACCATAAATATGGAAGATCAAATTAAACTCATAATCATTCATTCATATATATGACCAATAACCAAATCTTTACCAAAATAATGCATGATCAAAGAAAAATCATAATAATTTATTCATGGATATGATCATAACCAAAATTTTGAATAGACATTTTGTTAGGTATCTACTTCCTTGACACACCTCAAACAAGGACTTACTACGTGATCTCTTTTTATGTAGCAAAAAAAAAAAAAATAGTGAACATTAAATTCATAATGTTATATACTTATGGTTATGGCCCAAGTGGGATTGAAACTTGAAGGTATTGATCATTGTTAAAATTTATAATTCTCATGTTTCTAATAAATAGATTTTTAATAGACTTGATAGTTCCAAGACTTATCAGTAATTAAAGATCTAATCTTGTAAATATTACCAAAATATTGTAAGATCAAATTAAACTCGTAATCATTTATTCATTGATATGGATATATCCAAATCTTTACCAAAATAATATATGATCAAATCAAACTCATAATAATTTTTCATGGATATGACTATAGATATATCCTTTTTTAATCTATGGAAAAAATACAACATTTTTAGGTCTACCACCATTTTTGTTACTCTATGATGTGTTGAGTATGGGTCATAATATACTTCTTCTAGAAAAATATTTCTCATATTTTCTAAAATGTGGTACATATATGCATTCTTGAAACCTAAGTAATCTAACCGATTCTAAATTACAACCCTCAAATATATGATCATTTGTGTTTGTCTCTAAGGTAGTCTTACACCAACTTTACTCAATATCTATTCATTTTAATTTATTATCTTAGGTGGTAACAATTGATACATGTATTCTAAAACTTAGGGAATCAACCACTCTATTCAAATTTTTATTATATACATATACTAAAATCATAATCCAAAAAGAATTTTAACCATCTTCATTACCTAACATTTAATCATAGCTATGTAAAAATATTTATGTAGCTATACCTCACTCTTTGGGACTGTTTGACAATTTCATAACCCTAATAAGTGTGACTCCTTATGCCCTCTCTTCATATCCCTTATTTTATCCATAAATAATATTTCTACATTAGCTTCCCTTTTGATTTTCATATAGTTGTTAGCTTTTACATTTTAGCCTTTTGACTTTGGAGCATTGGACATGATGGAGGGTGAAGTTAAGGTTTCTCTTAATGTTTTAGAGGATTTATTATAGAAAATTCAGTAAGTCCATGGCATTGGACGAGTCTCTTTTAACTCTTTATTTTTAAAATTACATAGTTTACATCATTATTTCAAGCATTTTTGTTTTCAATAATTTATTATCTATTTGCTTTAGTAATTTATTATTATTATTAAATATCTATGTGGCATTTACTAAATTATTTTCATGATTTATAGGTAGCATGATTATCAAGTAGTGAAGGAAGATTTGGATTTGCAAGTTGTGTTGTTCATTTTGCTACTATCATTTTTTATGCATTTCATGTATTTGCATTGGTCTTAACATAGGAATTCACATCAATTTTGGATATCATATTGTCACTTTGAATTGTGAAACCTGATATTGCATCTTTTTATACTTTAATTTTGTAAGTCATGTTTAATATTATTAATTTTGTAATGAATTTTATATTATTTTTTAATATGTAATTTTTCTTATATTTACATCTTATCAAATGATTGGTTCTAAAATATCAAACGATTCTATATTTATCCATTTATCTCATGCATTAAAATATGAGTAAAATAAAAACCATTAAGCATCTCTCTTTTGGATGTCCATTTGATCAACATCTATGTTAGATTAGAGTCTTTCAATATTTTAACATTAGTTATAGGTTTCATAGAACCACACCCATTTAGCAAGTCTTGATATTTTCTATAGACACCAAAACCTAGGCATCCACAAGACCTCATTTGCATACCACATCACAAATCCTACATAATAAAATTATATACCTAAGTCTAAACTTACGTGTATAAAACCTTACACATTATGTTAGTTTTTAATGTAGCAAGCATGAAGAGATAACAATAACAAGATGTAGAATAATATGAAATAAAGTAAATCTGCTAGATGATTGAAATATACAATAAATAGAAATGATATAAAATATTACAATATAGTTATGGAGGAAATGAACACTCCAATATAAAACTACTGAACTACATTGCACCCATCACCAATGGATGGTATCACACACTAAGCTACACTATGTCCCTCAAATATCTCTAAGACTATATTACTCTATTACACTATCTATCTATGAGGTCATACTTATATAGGTAAAATAGGATACTTGGCCAACACTCTATCTAACTGTGCAAGGGATAACTTGCACATTGATACTTGTGCACTTATTACATTGCATGAAGTAACTAGATAACTTATCCCTAAAAATAATCTATGTATGTACCCTGGAAGATACATTTACATAACCCAAATGATGAAATAGTCTCTATTTCTAACACCCCTCCTATATTACATTATTTGGGTCTTGAAGAATTTAGTCTTCAATATGGATCTTCTTCTTCCTCCTCCTAATATTCTACTACATTCTTTGTAACCTTTTCAAGAAAATAACTCTATTTAAACTAAAAGTAAATTATATGAGAAATTAACCTTATCTTATAACCTTATAACTCTATTTAAATCTAAAAGTAAATTAGATGATAAATTAAGTCTTTGTACCTTTAAGATGTTGGGTGAATATGACAGTGAACTCTTCTTCTTGAGCTTGAATTACAAAGGCTTTAATGCTCTTCATGAATGCTAGTTGACCAAGAGTATTTTCAACTATACCTATTTTTCTTTGGATCCTTGTTGAATAACACCTAAACTGCTACTGTGAGTTTGTATTTGATCTATTGAGTAGTGATCAAACTATTGTTGAGCATCTACCATAGATCTACCGAGTAGCACCCAAACTGTTATCAAAAATCTATTTTTGATCTTCAAGTAGCTTCCAAATTTTACTCGTGTTGTTTCCAACTATTGCGCTTCTTTCCAAAGTCCAACCCATATTTAATACGAGATAGGAGTGACAAGTGTCACTGTATGAGTTTTTGAATGCTCATGAAAGCTTCAGCGTGGTTGGTGGAGGTACCAAAGTCACTCCAATATTAATGACAAGTGTCACCTTTAGGTTAAAATATGTTTTTGATTCTCTCTTAAGCGTTATCCAAGAAATGCTCCTTCCTCAATGTCTCCAAGCTATATTTCCTATAACATATGTCAAGTTGTATGTAACTCCACTATTTGGAGTATGGGCACCAAGAAGTGTAATATCTTCTTTGTGAGTATTATAGAGTATCTTTCAAAGGATAAAAACTGGTAGTTGCATGCCTTTATTTATATCAATACTTATATGAAGACTCTCAAATGTGTTTTCCACCTTAATCCTTGTTGATTTACATAGATGCTAAAGTATCGCCAACTAATGTTTGAGTTGTGGTGGAGATACGATGAAGCTTTGATGGAGATATGGAGTAGCTTTGGTGGACTCTGAATGGAGTTTGAATGGTAGCGCTTGGATGAAGAGTCCCTTATGCTTGACTCCACTGTTAGAATTTACTAATGGTAGAAATGCTTTGATAAGAATGCTCATTTACTTTGACGTCTGTATGCTTTATATTCCACTCTGTACACTATTTGATCTTATCCTATGCTTTGTCTTATGTAGGTTCAACCGTCCAATATGAGACACTTTGAGTGGCTTCTATTGCTTGGGAAGAGTGCTTACATTCATCTCTTTCTTGGTTATTTTTCCTGTGTTTTATTGTGCCTTTTTGGGGCACATCCAAATATTCTTTTGGACTATAGAAAACCATATTAAAATGGTTCTATAAAGTGTGCTATAGTATGTACATAAACCTCCCTTGATACAACACTTTTACACTATTATTACATATCAAAAGTTTTGGTTTTATAGTGAATTTTTCTCATGCAATACAAGGGTTTTGAGGTTGTCTTTTATGAGTAAACACCTTCCCCCTTTTTTCTTGGACACTTAGTTAACAACTCCAAGCTTAGATAATAGTAGATAGAATCTTTTTATGTAATATTTTGCATTTTCTTTACTTGCATTCAATCTTGTAATGCTTTTAGATTTGAGACTCACCAAGTGTCAATCTTTAAATCTTTTATTTCTATTTTAGGTTAGTTGTGTTCTTCTCCAAGTTTTGGAGGATTCTAACCTTTTTGGGTGGCTTCTTTAGACCACTACGAGTTGCATATTTTTGTGCTTCAATAGTGTCTTTAGACACATGATACAAATCATATTTTGTGCCCTTCAAGAATACAAAATTAATTTCTTTTGAGATTAGTGTAATAGTACAAGTTTTATTACTTTTAATGCACTATGATAACACCTTATCACTCCAATCAACTCTTAAATTAATGCATTAAGTATTTATTGCAATTAATCAAGAATAACCTAAAATGAATCTTTAAGATTTATTTTGCAATTTTGCTACAATTAATATTGTAGAGCTTAGTCTTATTTTTCTTTTTCTAAAATAGACAATAATTAATTGATAGAAGCTATTTTGAAATCTAATCAAATCCTATTAAAAATGCAAATGAACCTTAAAAAGAACTTTTATTTTTTGCACTTTCAAATATTGTAATCCAATTTTCTATTTGCAACTTTAACCCAAATTCAGGTGCTTCTAATAAATCTAATAAGTAGATGTATTAATAAACCTACTTGCACTAGTTGCATACCTTTTTTGTAGTAGCTCTTTAATCTCTTCTATAGAGGATATAGATCTTGGTATCTAGAATCACCAAGTTGTTGCTACAAGAATGTCCTTGTAGATCTTTGTAGACTATATTGAATAGCTCCTTCTTCACAAAATTATGGTCTCGATATTTATTTTTTGAGCCTAGGATTTGATGGCTTGTTCTCCTCTTCTATTATCCTCCTTCTAATGTAGATTTGAAGAAGTCTTTGTCTCTGAAGTGATGCCTTCTTTCTATGAGAGTTAATATTAAAATCTTTAATATTTGGTGAGCTGCTGTCTTCAAGTCATCTTATCGATTTTTTACTGCAAGCAGGATCTTCTTCTGATATTTGGAACTCCTTACTAAATTCATATTCACATATTTGGCACACCTTGCCAAATTCTTCTTCATAGATTTGGCACTCCTTGCCAAATTCTTCTTCATAGATTTGGCACTCCTTACCAAATTCTTCTTATTGGATTTGACACTTCTTCTATTGGGTTTGTTGTCGGATGGTGATAATTATCCCAATTCCTTCACTATCAAAGGCTTTTTCTTGATATTGGATTTTTCCAATGAGTTCTCCTTTGAGAATATCTTTAGTAAGGCTCTCTTAGCCTTTTTCTAGATGCTCGATAAGACCTTATCAAGTTCTCTAATCTGCCAACTTTTGATGGTCTTCCTTAAGACTGTTTCTTCAACCTTCTACTCCTGGAAGTGTTGGTTATGAGATCTGCCTTTGGATCTCTAATTTATCTACTTTTGTATTTGAGTAGGACTCACCTAGTCCTTATTCTCCTTTTTCTTCCTTGACTGAAAGTTCTGCAATGAGATCTTCTCATGAACTCCTTGATTTTGCTTCAGATGTTGAATTGATTATGAAGAAGATATCCTTCCTAAATTTCTTTTAGGAAGTTTCCCAACTCACTGAATCTTATTTCCCTACAACAAAGTAATAGTACTAAAATATTTAATCTGATTTTGAATCTCTTCAAATTTAGTATCAAGGCTACTATGGCATTTTTTAGTATCAAGGCTTCTATGGCCTTTTTAGTACCAAGGCTTCTATGGTCTTTTTAAGTATCAAGGCTTTTATAACCTTTTTCAGTATCAAGGCTTCTATGGTCTTTTTTAGTACCAAGGCTCCTGTGACCTTTTGGTATCAAGACTTTTGTGACTTCTCCTTCAAGGCTCCTCTAGCCTTTTATCCAAGGTTTATATGGTCTTTCTATATAAAGACTTCTATGGCCTATTATTCAACCTATGAAGTTCTTTGATTAAAAAATAGAGATATTCAATCTCCTAACTTCACCACAAATCTTCACAAGAAGTTTTCTTTCACAGTATTCTTCTCTTGCACAAGGAACCAATATTTGCACTATGAGGGCACGTTGACCTTCGAGTAATGAATTTGGAGTATCATAGCTTTATGTCATAGGAGGAGTACCAACCCTCTGAGAATTATATTTATGTAAACAAAAGAAAATTTAAGTTATAGTTAGAAAATTATAGATTTCCTAGATAGTCTCAATGAATATTTTACCACTTGGGCAAAATCTGTGATAAAATTTTGAACAAAGTTAATCTTCCAAAAGAATGATTGCAAATTTTTTCTTGTTGGTTGGCAATGGAAGATTTAGTAGAGCTTTGGATCTAGCTATATTAATATCCAAACCGTTCCAAAATGACATGGCCCAAGAGTTTTCCTTCCTTTATAGCAAATACGAACTTCTTCGATTGATAGATATTCTGAACTCCTGGCATATTTTGAACACTTGGCTTAAATATAAACTATGCTTCTCCTTATTATGAGAGAAAATAGTCATGTCATCCAAATAAATCATAATGACCTAGTTTAAAAACTCACCAAAATATACGTCCATCACTTTCTAAAAGGTTTCTCCAATGTTCGAAAGACCAAACAACATATATTGATAAGAAAATGTTCCTCATTTTGTAGTGAACAATGTTTTATGTTGGTCTTCATCCTTGACCTAGATATGGTTATAGCCAGAGAATACATCCAACAGAGAAAATCTCTGAGCACCAGCAACTACATGAAGAATTTGGTCAATATGGGCTAAAGGATAATGATACTTCAAGGATGCCTAATTTAGATTTCAAAAATCCACACACATGTAAATATATTCATTATTCTTCTACACAGGGACTAGATTCGCTACCTAGATCGAATGCTTGATTGGGTAAATAATCTTTGCTTCTAGCATTTTTAGTAACTCAACTTTCATCAGGGCTTCAATCATGGGATTGACTCACCTTTGTTTCTACGTGAAGGGTTTCACTCCTTCCTACAGCTCATGGCACAGTTATTTAATTTGCTCAAGATCCTCTAGAGTGCAATATATTCCAAACTTGATTGACTTGTTAGGTACAAACTGTAGCTTGGTGTACTCCTTCTTGTCTACTCTAATGTTATGCTTTTCAGCTCTATAATTCTAATCAAAGAGACTTCAAGCAAAATTAATCCTTTTAGGATATTATTATTCCTTACCAATCCTTCAACTTATTTATTTATAAAGTGTTCTAATTTCCACAATACTAGCTTCTCTTATCAAAAAATTTATAATTTTATCATCACTTTCGAACACTTACTAGTAGATATTCTTGTCAGGGACTGAAGGTTGGTAAACCAACCTTACAATCTTGGGTTTTCTCACCACATGATCAACTGGGGAAATGTTAGCACTAAGGAATGCTAGGAAATCAATATATTTGTTCAAATACCATAAGATCACTTGGATGTTCAATGTTGTGTAAGATTCAAATAGGTCACAGACTCATTGTGGTACACCTTCAGGTAGAGTTTCTTGGAAGCACACTTACTAGTTACCTGGTTTAACTTCCATAATTAATCAAAAACAAGATCTTGATCATCTGATCCTGTCACTTTAGATTTTTTAGGCTTGGTAATGGTGTAATAGCCAATTTTAGTCTCCATCATGGCATTAAAATTAAGCATTGAAAACTCATCTTCCATTTGAAGCTCATTCGAGACTTCTTCCATTAAGTCCAATCCTTACAATTCTTCAGTCACTATGTTGACAAAAATCATATATTTTTCTTCTTCTTCAATATTCTCTATATGAAAAGTAGAAGGATTCTCATTATATATTCAGATTCTCTTCCCTTTAAAAGGAGCCTCCATATGGTAATATTCCATAGAGAGATAGCCTTCCAACTTGGTAGTAAAATCTCTTGAGAGACACATGCTGAAATACAACTCCAAATCAACTACCACCACCTATTGGATTACAGTAATCTGAGGCATGTTATGCAAGACAATGAGAATATCCTTGATAACATCCACTATTTTCATAGGGGTTCCATATAACTAGAAGATACCTAGGCTGCTCCTTGTATATTCCATGACCATGACTTTGCAAATTACCTTTGGCATGGCAGTTGTTGCAGCGCCAAAATCGATCATGTAGTTGTGCATGATCCAACATTCCATTTTGAGAGATAAATAAAATGAGGGTGGTCTATTCTTTTCTATTTGTAAAATTTAATGATTGAGAAAAAATATTCTACGTAGGATTTTACTTTTTATCTTTCATAAAATTCAAATACTCCTACAACGTATTGATGACTAGGCAATTGCAGTGCATCATAGAGACTAACCTTGGCGGGAATATTTTTTAATTCTTCAACAATGTTGTATGTGGGTGTGTGGGACTCACTCCCTTCATGGGAAGCCTTATACTTTCTCTGATACTATTGTGTAGCCTCTACCCTCTAAATCTTGGTCAAGGATGGGTACTTGAGCTTTTCCCTAGCCTGTTCCTCCGTTTTATTTTTTTCCTACAAGGTTTTCTTGCAATGTTTCTTTCACTCATGGGGGAAAGATATATTTTAACGTGAAATTTGCATCTATATTGGGTGTTGGAAAAGGTACTTTTTCTTATGTTTATTTTTTTTATTTTGTGCCTTTAGGTCAATGGGTACGTTTAACGACTTCATTTCAGCTAGGTCCACTATGACAAACTTTCTTTCAACTCTCATGAGAAGTAAAACTTGTTCTTCAAAAGGAACCATGAAATTATAATCAAATTCTATAATCATGTTAATTTGACCTCCAAAAGTGCTTTCTGCCAATGTTTACACATATTTCAGGTGAACCATATGTAGACACCAAAACAGCACCAATCCGATTATGTGACTGCAAACACTGATCGCTTTGACACACACAGCCCCCAGGGCAGCCCTCAGAGGTTAAACAGTGGTCCTAACCACTTTTATAGCAATTTTGTAAGGTCAAAAGGCAATTTGGCACATTCAGGCACTTTGCTCGGTATTCGTCTCACCCAGGGACGAATTCTAACTGGGATTCGTCTCACCCGGGGATGAATTCTAAATTCATCTTTGGTCAGGATGAATTCCAGGTTTAACGGGCAAAAAGAAGAATGCCGCCAAGTGGCAGCCGAGGACAGTCAATTATTGCCTCCTATCGTGCATGCGCGTGTAGGTGGGTAGATTGGCAGTTAGAGGACTGTCACAAAGGCAGTCATGGAAGCCCAAGTCAGGGAGGAGTCTCCTCCCTCTTGGGAAGGCATGGCCACCACATGGCATCCCTGCATGCCCCTCCAAAGAGACCCCTTGGGTCTATAAAATGGTGGACTTTCCCACCCAAAAGAGGACAGGTTGGAGGCATTTTCAAGCAACGAAGTGCTGCCAAATTGAACACCCCATTGCACCCTTTTTCGATTCACCTTTTCACATCCTTAATCTCTTTCACAAGAGAGGTTATTGGGTGGCTTTTGGAAGCGTGGATCCGAACCCAAACCCAACATTTGACCACATTGAATCCACCAATTTTTCGACAACCCATTCTAAGAGATTTTGGGCCCATCCCTAGTGGATTGGCGCCGAAATCAAGTTCCAACGGTGGGTGGCCCACTCGGGCACCCCGCACTTTTTTGAGTTTCATTCTAATTCATTTTCTATCATTTATTCATTTCTCATTCCATTCTATGCTGACTAGATAGTTCATGTATTCAATTTCATAATATTTTAATCAGATTTCATCATATGCTTGTCGCTTTTGTCGCTTTTGTTGTCCCACTAACTTGCAGGTAGCGACGCCAAATTCCCACTGATGGAGGTCAAATTGGGAGAATCCGACCATCTGGGTCATCCCAAAATGGCCCCAATTACTTAACCCCTCTGTTTGTAGGTGTTTTGGAGATCCCGAGGTGTGACATTTGAGCGGCATCAACTCGGCGTTTTAACACAGTAGAATTCGTCCTACCCGGGGACGAATTACAGCAGAATTCGTCCTTCCCAGGGACGAATTTTAGTTGAATGCAAATTGGCCGACTGTTTCAATGACAGTGGCCCTCTGGTAATGTTTCCTGGTTCATGTTCAAATTGCAAGTCATTTGGAATCAGTTTAGTCATCATTTTATTAGGTTCTATGCATGCATCTTTTATCGTTTTAGAGAACAAGTGCTTCTTATTTGCAACAGGTGCTACTAACAATGTCGTTGTGTCTCTGAACGCAGGATAAGCAACGAGAAGCGAGGATTCATCAGCATAAGCGACGGCAACACTTTGGCCCGCCCATTTCAAATGTGGGCATGCGAAAGAAGGATTATTGATCACGATTGTAACCAAATCTATTTAACGCTCCTAACCCCTAAAAAGGGAGGAGGCGATTTTGTAACCGAGGTTAAAGAGTTAAATAAAAGGGCTGTGATTTCTCTAAATTCTTGTATCTCATTTCAATTTTGCCTCTTTCGTTTAATGCACTTCACATTTTAGGACTTAAGCGTTAGTTTTGATTTTGAATGCATCGAAATAGTTTTCCTTTCAAAACTTCTGGAATCTCATGCTTTCAATGGCGATCACGGTGGGACTCTGTCCCCTAGTTTTTAAGATCAAGTAACTGATCCATTTTTGTGTTTGGTGCTTGACAGGTACCATTTTTCAATTTTTGACTGTAATTCGTCTTTGACTATGGCGATTACTTTACTGTAATTCGTCTGACCCTGGGACGAATTCCAATTCATCTCAGACCAGGACGAATTCTGTTCTGTAATTCGTCTCTGACAGGGACGAATTTTTGTCTGTAAATTTTTAGAGCCGAAGATCAGAAACAACAAGTCTGGGCAGAAAAGAGGTAAGGTTCCAAAACTGTCCCTGTCATTTTTTTGATTTTTTGCTTCTATATTTCTGTCAACTTTTGCTTGCTTAGGGAAAGTATGGTTGCTTGCATGTTTCAATTTTAATTAAAATAAACCACACACACATCACGTGGTATCTTTAAACCAAGGAGCTGGTCGTAAGACCCCAGCCCTTGATCAAGACCAACGGTGGGTTCATCACCACCTTGGCTTGATTTTGCATCCATTTCCCCGATTGTCACTGTTGTTAGGCGTAAATCCTGACGAAAGCTGACCGAGTGTCACTGGGGTGATTCCCATGCATGCGAGGATAAGTCTTCTATGGTAGGTGTCATTAACAGGACAATCCCCCTTCCATACCGCCTATGTTCCACGTACCATCTGCTCTCACGTACCTATAGTTTCCCTCTCGTAAGGGCGGGTATATAGAGAGGTTGGTATATCGGTCCGACAATGGTATATTGAAGGGGCGACCATTTATGGGAGTCATATGAGCCAACATTCTCGCATTTAAACGTTCTTCAAAACTTTCAAAAACAAAACAAAATCATCAAAATGCACTAAACCAGTTTAGGACACACCATTAATCTTTAAAAGAGATAATCACCGTTTGTGCATGTGTGTGTTCATTTTTGCTTAGTGTAACAAAAAAAAAATCAAAAATCATAAACAAAAAGATAAAAATCTGCTTAGCTAGTAGAAGAGCACCACAATGGTGTACACCCGTAGCCAAGCCCAATCAAGGGCAGATGCTATGGAAGGTGCACAAAGAGAGGGCACCGGTCGCCTTCGCTTTAGCCCTGAGGACTTGGCCATACCGCCTTGGCGGTCTGGCCTACAAGAGAGTCCACATCAGGCCACATCAAGAAGGAATTATTGGGACCCCCTCTTGTGGGGTATGCCCATTCAACACAGCCCCTTTCGGGAAGAAGCTTTACATGTAGCACTCAACGTAAATAGAAAACCGCCTTTTGAGGCTAGATATGAGTGGCCACAGCGCGATGAAGCGCTAGAGAGGCACAGTGTCCATGAGGAGAGACAACGTGAATACGACATCTCTCCTTTGCCTCCCATTAGAACTGAAAGACAAAACCCAGAGCGCAGGGCTCTCCACACCAGGCGAGCTAACTCCGCCCGCCCCTTTCACACCCATGAAAGGGAGTACGAGGAAGACCATCGCATTCCTCGAGAACAACACACAGTGCAAGAGCCTTGCGTTTCTGCACTTGCTAGATATCATGGTCACACATCGAGGCCAGAGCCTCAAGTAAATGCCGTCGACCTCGACAGAGGGAAGCGACCCATTGAAATCTCGGATCATCAAGACCGAGGCAAATACATAGGAGAAACATTCAAGCCTCCTGAGCAAAATATGGCGGACCAAATTGACCTGGCAGTCACCAGACATGCCGCCCGCCAAGCCCGAATCACGCGGCTTGAGCAAGGTCATCAGGAGTTAGAGCACTTATACCGCCTTAATAAAGAGCGCATGCAGCGCGAAGCGGATGAGCTGCGTTATAAACTACCTGAGAGGGTGCCAACCCCTCGCACCCAAAAAGCAGAACAATATGAGAGGTATAATCCTTTGGTGCAGGACAGGTCTCCGCGACCTCGTCAAGCTTTGCCTCCGAGACCTTATAGACCCGAGAGGGAGGCCACTCCCCAAAACAATGATGGGTACCCTCAGCGGGGACTCACTCAGGGTCATAGGTCTCACCCAGAGACTCCTCAGGAAGTTTATGAGGAATATGAACCAGAAATAGAATGGGCCGAAATGCCCTATCAAGGCGGGAGGGCTGCCATTCGGCCACCCCCCCATAGGCCTCCAGTCTCCCATAACTCACAATGGGAGCAAACAAAAGAGGAAGAGATTAAATCTTTCGATGCATACAAAGCGCTATTGGAGCGTTTGGAGTCTATGGAGACAAAAGCTTCTGGGCATCAAAAGCCCATGTTACGTCAACTCCACAGTCATCCAGTGCATCCCTCAGTGCCCACACCTCTTTACCCCGAACATTTCAAGTTGCCTCAGTTGGCAGTCTTTAAGGGTGAAGAGGATGCTCAAGAGCATGTGACAAGATTCCTGAGCCAATGCTTTGGCATTCAGGATAATGATGCATTGTTGCTAAGGACATTCATAACCACATTCGTAGGTCCTACCTCGGATTGGTTCACATAGTTGTCGAAGCACAGCATAAATAACTTGGATCAATTAGTAGATGCGTTCCTTGAACGCTTTGCCTTCAACACCAAGAAGAAGGCATCACTGAGTGATCTAGCCAGCCTCAAGCAATATGAGGAAGAGACAATGGCGGCATACGAGAATCGATGGAGGTCTCTGCTTTCTAAGCTACCTTACCTTCCCCCTATGTCTGACCTCACACAAATGTTTTCATGGAGTTGTCTGAAATCGATCTCTAGGCTATTGCAGCTGCAGCAATACGCCAGCCTAGAAGAAGCTTTGGCGCAAGCCAGAGTTATAGAAGAGATCAAAATACAAGGAGGCAAAATCGCCAAGCCTAAAAAGAAAGAGTGGAACAAAAACACTAAGACCGGGACTACGCAATCACAACCCGCTGTGGTTAATCAAGTTGCGATAAATGTCCCCAAGCTTGTGCAAGAAATACAGCCCCAAAAGGCTAATTATCAGGCAGTGCCTCCTAATTATGAAAGAGAAAATAAAAAATAGGAGCAAAATCAGCAGCGTCACCCTAGGCGACAATTCACCCCTTATGCGGAGTCCAGGGACTCCCTATTTGACCGCTTGTCAACGGCAAATTTAATCACCCTTCCAGAAATCCAAATCGTAGATCCTAACGCTCCCAAGCCTAAGGGATACAGAGAGGAATTATATTGTAGGTTCCATAGGCGAAGGGGACATGACTTGAATGGATGTTGGAAATTCAAGGGATTAATACAAGATTTGATCGATAATAAAACATTGGCAGTGGACAACCCCATAGCACCAAATAATCAATAGATGGGGGTTTTCAAGGACCCTTTGCCTGCCCATGAGGCACAGGCAAAACCTCTTCGAGTCAATGAGGTGCGATAGAATCTTCCCATGCAAGGATTTGTGGGAATGATCAACATAGTGACCAGGAACAAAAAGTACCCAGGAGTTGCCCCCGAGGCAGCTACAAGAGAAGTTCCAACAACGTCGCAACCTCAACAATGCCCTGTGTAGTTGCCTCCGCCTAGACCCGAGGTCACGATACGGACCAAACTCACGCAGATTTTGTGGACCACATCGGCTAGGCTTTCCATTTACGAGCTTATACAATAGTCAACACCCCATAGGGAAGCTCTCATGGAAATTTTGAAAGCCATCGAGTTGCAGCCTCACGAAGCGAATTCCTTCAATAACTTCGTGGGACATGTAAAATGATGTACGGAGCCGATCATTACCTTTAGAGAAGATGAGGTTAAAATAGTATCGAATGACATGGCAGATCCACCCCTGCACGTTATCGCGCGGGTCAACGGGATCCCGTACAAGAGAGTGTTGGTAGATACTGGCTCGTCCAGTAACATCATTACCACTACAGCATTAAAACATCTAAAGCTGCCAGCCTCTCATATCACGGCTTCCACATACACACTACGAGCATTCAACGATGCGATATGCTCGACAGTCGACACAATTGTTCTACTCGTCCAGGTAGGACAAAAGACAATACCTACATTGTGCCATGTTTTGGAAGGCGAGATGGCATATAACATACTGCTAGGGCGGCCATGGATTAGGGACATGAAGTGTGTCCCTTCGATCACTCACCAGTGTCTAAAGTATGCATTTGAAGGAGAAGTACATGTAGTCCCGATGGACTTAGAACCCTTCAAATATTGCAATGCGATGCAATTAATGCCTCAATCGACCCTCCCATCAACGCACTTGGATTTCCAGTTAAATCCATCTAAACAGGGTCCAATGCCATGGGCACCACTGGTGACTAAATCATCAAAATCCCAGCCAGGTGAGTCTTCATCATCCGCTCCTTCACTACCAATGCCACCTGTCATGGCTAAATAGAAGGACAAAGGAAAACAGATCCTGGAAGAGGCTCAGCCCCTAGAAGAGGGGTTGCCAACAATATCAACTGTCTCAACAGAAGAAATACCTAGCACAATGGAAGCTGAGGCTCCTAATCCACCCAACATGGAATGGACTCAGGAAGGCCTTCCATTTCCTCCCTCCCAATCATCAACAATTACTGTTGAAATGGCCAGTACGGGCCTGGGGGAGTATCTAGTGCAGAATGTTGTGGCAACGCCCGCATTAGAATCAGTACAGGACATGGGGAGACCTCGCCTTCCCATAGGGATAGTTGTTCCTCTAGGTTACCCACCAAACCAGACTAATTTTGTGTATGGGGGCCTTGATCATGGTGCTGAACCATGCAAGCAAAAGGACGAGGACGAAGAGCCTTTTGCTAAAAATGTCAATTATCTGTCAAACCCGGACTTCGCTCTGAGATATCTCGGCCAATGCAATTGGCATGGATACGGGCTAGGCAGGTATGAGCAAGGGGTGCGTGTCCTTTGCCAACCAAGATACCAAATGTCGTATGATAAGTCGGGAGTAGGGTTCAACCACCCCCTGCCCTTAGACATCTTGGTGGAAAACATGCAAGGCCTAGGAATAGGCAACAAGGGTGGATTGGCATCAGATCCTTATGCCAACCCAAATACAGAATATACATTGGGAGATTACCTCCCATGGTCAACAACCACCCTTGGTAACATCAATAATCCCTCTCCTTTGCTAGAGAGAGGTGAAAGTTCGGACACTAACTCCCAAGGAGAGCATAAACGGTGCCCAAAAATCTTTTTGAAACTATTCCCTTTAGAGGTTCCAATTGAGCCAGTGCTATGTCAAGAGAATCAGGTCCCTCCACCGAGTGTGGAACAACCGCAATGGGACCAGATTAATTTGCTCGAACAAGATGAGCCCTTAACGTTGCAAATAGTTGCTAAAGAAAATGAACATTTTTGGATCACCGACAATGATTACGAATACAAAACTGAGATGGAATATCTCAATCACTGCGACAAATGCAACAAAGGCAACAAGTGCAACAACGCGTCCCTTGGGGATTAATGAACTATTGGCACAGATGGGCATAAGGCCAGGGCATGAGTGGTATGTAGACCCAGCAGGGTGGGACCAAGTGTTGGATCCATGGCTCCAAATCTACGATGAGCACCGTCCACCCCGAGACCCTATAATGACATCAGTGCCGAGGGAAGACCCTGTCTTCCTATCAGCACATAGGGCAGATCCGTTCGTGCCCGTTCCCCTAGAGCCAGATCCAGAGTATAGGGAGCATCCAGAATGTTCGAGTTATCATACCCATGGTAATGGAGACCAAATTCATTCCATCCACATGATCTCCATTGATTTGACCGCACCCATCCGCAATCCGGCCGATCCAACATGGTCATTGCATCTAGACACAGATGCCATCGATCGGGATCGCGTCAATTCACCTCTCTCACCATCGAGTACCGGCCTTTCGGTAAGATGCCTCATTTTACCCCAGGGACAACTCAAGATATTTTTTAGGCCGAAGAGGAACCCGAGGTTCCCAACGTAGATTTAAATTCAGCTAATGATATCCATTTGATCCCGACTCCACATCAGTTGGAGGACGGATCCCACATGTCAGTCGAGGAGACGACTGACGTAGATATCGGCTTGGATCCAATGAATCCATAGATTATCAAGCTAGGGGTAAGCTTATCCCCTGAAGAGCAAGCCGACTACATTGCCCTTCTCAAAGAGAAGAAGGAGGTTTTTGCATGGTCATACAAGGATATGCCAGGACTAGACCCGCAGCTAGTCACGCATAATTTAACGCTTGATCCGACAATCAAGCCCGTAAAGCAAAAACTACGTAAGATGCACCCACAAGTGGCCTTGATGGTCAAAGATGAATTGCAAAAGCTGTTGGATGCACAGTTTGTCATCTGCATGGATTATCCGCCATGGCTGTCCAACATGGTGCCCGTCAAAAAGCCCGACGGGAGGATTCGCATATGCACTAATTTTTGAGATCTAAACAAAGCGAGTCCTAAGGATGATTTCCCCTTGCCGAGCATCGACGCATTGGTAGACGCTACAGCAGGTCACGAAATGCTCTCCCTCATGGATGGTTTCTCAGGATACAATCAGATTCGTATCAATCCTGAAGACCAACTAAAAATGGCGTTCACAATGCCTTGGGGGACATTTTGTTATAAGGTCATGCCTTTTGGCCTTAAAAATGTCTGGTGCCACCTACCAACGTGCCATGACGTACATCTTCCATGACTACATGCATAAAACTTTGGAAGATTACATGGATGATTTGTTAGCCAAGTCTCTGTTGCGCTCAAATCATATCGATGACTTAAGCAAGATCCTCGATCGCCTCATGGAGCATAAAGTTAGACTAAATCCCAAGAAGTGCGTATTTGGCATCACATCTGGAAAACTCTTGGGTTTCATAGTCTCAAAGCGAGGCATCGAGGTGGACCCAAAGAAAGTCAAGGCAATCCTTGAAATGGTCCCCCCAACTACCATTAAGCAGCTCGAAGTCTGTAGGGAAAGGTCGCGTCGATTAAGCGCTTCATAGCGCAATTATCTGACAAGTGCCGACCCATGAACAAATTATTGCACAAGGGGGTTACATTTCACTGGGATGACGAGTGCCAGTCAGCCTTTGATGACATCAAACAATACCTGGCTTCGCCGCTAGTATTGGCACCACCTAGACCAGGAGTGTCATTCTACTTATACATCTCAGCTACTGAGGTGGCACTGGGCGCCATGCTAGCCCAGAAGAATGAACTTCACAAAGAATAGGCTACTTACTATCTTAGCCGCACCCTGGTCAGTTATGAACTTAACTATGCATACGTCGAGAAACTCGCTTGGCAGTGGTGTTTGCTACCAAAAAGCTATGCCACTACATGCTGAGCAACACTACGTATGTTGTGTCTAAGGAGAATCCATTGCGATACATGATGAGTCGTACTTATCATAGTAGTCGCACGGCGAAATGGATCATGTTGTTGACGAAATTTGACATAGAGTTTATTGGACAAAAATCTATCAAAGGACAAGTCATAGCCGATCAACTAGCAGAGGCTCCTCTCGAAGACGATCAGCCTCTAGTCATAGAACTACCCGATGATGGGGTCTTCCATGTCTCAGAATCGCCAGATTCTGATGAGCCTGAGTCACAGGCCGACATAACCCTATTTTTTGATGGTTCTAAATGTGAGCAAGGTGGTGGCACGGGAATAGTATTCTTCACACCGCAGGGCGCTCCAATGCCCCTATCATTTAAATTAAACTTCCCGTGCACCAACAATAATGCAGAGTATGAAGCCTTGCTCATAGGTCTTCAGACAACAATCGCCATGAACATCAAATGACTGAACATCTTTGGTGATTCGCTGTTAATTGTCAATCAAGTCAAAGGGGTATATCAATGCAAATGCCCAGTTCTGCAGGCTTATAAAGCCCTTGTGGACAAATTCCTGGCAAAACTTGAGTGGTATGACATCGAGGCACTCCCTCGGTCATCGAATCATTTTGCGGACACAATGGCCTCCTTGGGGTCACTAATTCCGCAAGACCTTTCCGGTGATATGACAACCATTCAAGTCAAAACCTTATCGCAATCCGTGATGGAGCGTGCAAGCTCTGACTTGACGCCAGGAATCCACATGATCCAGATTGAACCATCCTCGGATAAGTTCTCTCGAATCCATGATCATTTGAAGCATGCTAATTGGGGATCCTTGTTCTCCCCTACTCCCATTAATAGCAACACAACGCTATTCTTACAAGTTCTATCCCGTTCAGCGTTTGCTAGGGATGAACTTCAAGAGGGATTGGCTGTTCATACCGTCGAGGTTTCTGATCAACAGGACTGGTATTTACCCATTAGAGACTACCTCAAGTTAGGTAATCTCCCGCTTGGATTGACGCATGCCGCAAAACGAGCATTCAAGCAGAAAGCGGCTAAGTATGTCTTGATAGGAGACATTTTGTACCGTCGTAGCTATGAAGGAATCCTCCTTCGTTGCTTGGACCAGCAAGAGTCCACTTGGGCAGTCGCCCAAGCGCACGATGGTACATGTGGTGGCCACTTCAGTGGTATGGCCATCGCAAAGCGCATTCTTCGCATGGGCTATTATTGGCCATCTTTAGAGCGAGATTGTTGCGCATATGTCAAGAAGTGCGTGAAGTGTCAACATCATGCCAATTTGATGCACGTACCTTCCCAGGCCTTGCAGATAGTCCAGTCTGCTTGGCCATTTTCGTAGTGGGGCTTCGATCTAATTGGAAAGATCTCCCCTGCATCGTCAGGCCATCACACGTTTATCATAACGGCCACAGAGTATTTTACCAAGTGGGTGGAAGCAATTCCGCTTACCTCTACGACAGGACCCCGCATTGTGGAGTTCATTTTGCATAACATCATATGTCATTTTGGTATTCCATCCAAAATAGTCTCGGATAATGGGATGCCTTTCAAGAACAAAGACGTGCGTGCTTTGACCACAAAGTACAAAATTCAGCATAGTTTTTTGACACCCTATTATCCGCAAGCGAATGGGCAAGCAGAGGCGTCAAACAAAATGCTAGTTGCCATCCTTAAAAAGATGGTCACAGATAGTCATAAGGATTGGCACATCCAAATCCCACTTGCCCTATGGGCCTATCGCACTAGCATTCGGACGCCCACCGGGGCCACTCCATTTTCGCTCGTGTATGGCTCCGAGGCAGTCATGCCTCTAGAGTTGGAGATTCCTTCCCTGCGCATATCAATGCAGGAGTTCATCGATGATGACGCTGCATGACAGGCCCGGTTAGACCAGCTTACGTTGCTTGATGAACGACGCGTTAATGCTCTCGAGCATTTACGTATTTATCAAGAGCGACTTAAGAAAGCTTACAACATGAAAGTTCACCTCAGGGACTTTCGGGTTGGTGATTTGGTTTTGAAGGAAAACCAACAGAATTCTAGTTTGTCGTCCCACCTAAGGGACAAGTTCATGGCAAATTGGTTAGGTCCATATGTCATTGATAGCAAAATAGGACCCGAGACGTACCGGCTAGCCTCTCTTGATGGAATCAAGGAAACAGAACCCTTGAACATCAGTCATTTGCGCCCATTCCATATCTAAGAGAGCCATATCCCAAAAATGCTCCAAGGATTCCTAAAATCGCTTGGTCAATCCCAAAATGCTCCAAGGATCCCCAAAAATTGCTTGGTCAATCCCAAAATGCTCCAAGGATTCTTAAAATCGCTTGGTCAATCCCAAAAATGCTCCAAGGATTCTTAAAATCGCTTGGTCAATCCCAAAAATGCTCCAAGGATCCCTAAAATCGCTTGGTCAATCCCAAAAATGCTCCAAGGATCTCTAAAATCGCTTGGTCAATCCCAAAATGCTCCAAGGATTCTTAAAATCGCTTGGTCAATCCCAAAATGCTCCAAGGATTCTCACAATCGCTTGGTCAATCCCAAAAATGCTCCAAGGAATCTCACAATCGCTTGGTCAGAAACTCAAAACAATCCAAAAATCATCAAAAATAACAAAAATTTGCATCTCATTTCTAGGCATGCTCAAATTCATTAAAAAGCACTTCTCACATCTCATCTTCATATTCACAAAAATCAATCCATCAAAAATACAAAAAAAATATGTAGCTGCATTAAGCATCGCACCCATACATTGCATATTTGTGGTCGTAAAGGTCAAAGGCACCATAGACTGTAATTATTCTGCTAAGTCCATCTTGTTCCACACTTTTCCATTTTACAAAATAGCAAACAAACGCCATTCACTGTTGTTTACCACAATAGAGTCAGTGGTCTTATAATGTATCAAGAGTTTTCGTAATTCAGTCATCATTTTGCTCTTTAGCCACGTAATGTACCGAGTCAGATAGATTTTACGAAGGTAGAGTTACACTTGAAATACGCCTTGTTACGTAGCATCCCAACACAAATTAAAACACATAAAAATTCCCAAGTTGTGTGAACGAAAGATGAAACCTGCATAGTAATCCAGTGTCACCATAAGCGAAACGGTTATCTTGCTCATCCCCCCGTGCGAATGGTTCTAGAATGCTGAGAATTGATAAAAGGATGAGCTCTTCCCTATTCATTCACCTTAATATACAGTGGTTTTTACCACTACCAAATCCCAATCATAGTTGGTTCCCAAAGTTGTAAGGATTCGTACTACACGTCCCTGCCAAGGATGGGTAGTCATCCCCAAGACCTAAAAGGATCAACGCCATTCACGAACAAAATTCCAACAAATCATCATCCTAACCCTTTCCATTCACCTTTGGTCTCCAAGTCGTAAGGATTCGTACTATCCGCCCCTAACCAGGATGGGTAGTCATCCCCAAGGCCTAAAAGATCAATGCCCCTACTTCATAATCTCCATCATCCCCTTGGTCCCCAATGTCGTAAGGATTCATACTATCCGCCCCTAACTAGGATGGGTAGTCATCCCCAAGGCCATGAGGATCAAAGCCATTCACAAGCTCAAACTCACACCGCTCAAAATACAAAATCAAGTAACAGTGGTTATCACCACTATTCAAAATCCTTGCTCAAAAAGAAAAATAAATAGAAAAATAAACAGTGATTTGCATCACTATATAGACGAGCAAGTCTCCCAAATCATTCAGCCAACAAATAACCTGAACTTGAATCTTTGGAATTCTCAGCATTCGAAAACCATCTAGGTGATCCTCATTACAGGTTTGGTTGACAACCTATCTGGCAATGGTGGTATCCTACCCGCATGACGATATGTCTGTCACATTCGCTTTGCGTATATGCAGACCAATGTTTGCATAAGGATGAGCTAGCTTATGGTATCCTGGATAACACCGCAGATTAATCTAACTAAATACAACAAAGGAGTTAGTGGAGCTAGTTAGGTGATCCTCAATACAGGTTCGGTTGAAAGCCCATCTGGCACTGGCGGTATCCTGACAAATACCACATAAATGAACTCAATTGCACACACAGGGATGTGAAATAGCTTGGTCAAAAATGAGTTCGATTCATACCTTGGTCAAAAGTCTTGTAAGACAAAGTACAATCGTGGCTAGTGAGTTAAAACCGTCTGAGTCTCAGAAAACCTTAGCTACATTTCTAAACCAACTGCGCTACTTTTCATCTTTGCAATACCATCAAAAAATACAAAAAAAGAGAAAAACCACATGTATACATACAAAGTGATGCATCACAGCAATCGCCTAAAAACAAAATAACAGAGTTCTAAATAGTCTATGGTGCCATAGCCAAACATCACAAATCCCATTCATCCATTTCATTTCTGCATATCACATATAAATCAAAAACATTTGCATTCATCATAGCATATGCATCCATCAAAATAAATCAACATGCATACATCCATATTCATCAACCATCATGCATAAAGATCAAATCATCACATGTGCATAACCACAATAAAGCCGATATATATATATATATATATTCGTCAAAAAAAATGCCCGTAGGCTACAAAACTGGTCCTCTGACCCCGTAATCATATAACAAAAACCACCCACCCTAAGGCGTCGGCCACCATGATCACGCAGGATCGGTGCGACGGGAACTACCCCCCATGGTGTGGGTCCTATGGGACCCCTCAGGATGGCTACTGCTAGCCCCCACATCATGCCTACTATCGCCTCCCTCATCCAATCGCCTGCGACGAGATGATGCTGACTGCTCAGTAGCACTATCCCTCGTCCGGCATGAAGATCCACCTCCCGACGGCTCAGGTAGCCACCCATCGAGGCGGATGACCTCCCTCTCCAAATCTAGCCGATGTCGGCACCACTCTCCTCCCGTCGATGGTAGTAAGCTACTGCATCATCGTGCTGTGCCAAAACCCTATCCCGCTCTGCTAGCTGAGCCCGCAGGAGATCCCTCTCCCGCACCGCATCCCCCAGCTCCTGATCTCGCATCCGTAGTAGCTCTATCAATCGTGCATTCTCAGCGCATACCCTGAACTCCATCTCCTCCGCATCCGCCTGAGGCATGGGACTCTCTAGAAATAGCCTGCTCTGGCTCCCACTGCTCCGCCATGTCCTGCATGTCCGGTTGATCCGGAGCCCCCAAATCTACATCCTCATCCCCCACCTCCACCATGTCCGCATCCTCCAACGGAGCTCCCCAGTCATCCCCTGGTGCCTCAGCACCCTCCGCTGCCACCTCCGTGCCTCCCAGTGGCCCCTCTCCTCGCCATCGTCGCAGTACCCACCACGAGTCATACTCAGTGGTAGTCCCGACGTCATCCACGTCCGGGACGTCGATCACCGCGTCCGAATCCTCGCCCAGTGGCACGATGACCGGTCGGTCTAGAGTCCTCTCATCTCCCGGTGCTCGATAGACCACGGGCTCACCAAGCAACCCCTGGCGCACCCCAAACTATCGTGTAACCCGGCTATATGAGAAGAACTCATGCTCGGTCCCGTGTCGCCCAATCAACCACCGCTCCCTACGTACCCGTCGGAGCCACTCTCCAGCCTCCAGCCAGGCTGGACAGTCCCGATAAGGGCGCCAAACCACCTCCCCTGGAGTGAGCCGAGAGAAGGCATCGACATAGTGCCCTACGACACCTGCCCACCGCCGACTCTGCCCTTGCTCTCCGGACCGCCGCCACAAAACTGCATAACCTATCTCCTTATCCTCCATCGCCGCCCGAGTCATCCATGGTAACCCGGTTGGCCTCTCAACCGCTATGTGCCGCCAACCCCAAGACTCGCAATAGATAACCGTAGCTGATCCCCTTTCGTCGTCGGCAGCGGACCTCATACAACTCCCCATAGAGCTGTGCCAACGGTGTCCGTCCCCATCTCGGGATCAGCGGTGCCTCTATCGGGAACTCTACCAACCGCCACACCAAATCCAGCAGGTTCCATGGGAACCTCGCGCCTGACGAGTTGGAAACGAGGCCCCTAAGGAATGTGTGCCTCACTCCCAACACCCCCTCTCCCCGCCACCATCGGACCAAAATCCTGCCAGTCTGGCAGTCCACCTCGACCGTCTCCATCGGGCTCTCTACGCCCAACCGCTCCCCATGCCCGAAGCATCTCGTTAGTATAGCGGTCCGCTGATCACGCGACGATGTCCTGATGGGCAGTCCATCTATCGAAATCCACAAAAGCCGATAGATATCCTCCAAAGTGACAGTCATCTCCCTTGTCGGGAGATGGAAGGTGTTGGTCCACGGATCCCAAAGTTTGATCAGGGCCATCAAATAGGCCTGATCCGCGACCACAGGCTCCAGTCGAGCCACCTTCTTGAGCCCAAGGGCATCAAGCCACTCCCAGTCGGCCTCGGTCAGCGCCCCCGTGCCTCAGTGAAAGCAGTGGGTACACGGTACCGGCTCCTAACAACCTGCAAAAGAAAACAATTCAACAAAAAAAATTAAAATCATGGAAAAGAACTGTACAGCAACAACAAGCACAAAAATTCAAACAAACATCAAATTTTCAGTTCTAGGGTTTCTAATCCTAACTGATTAATTTACAAACAAAAATTCAAAATCCAAACAATTTTTCAGTTCAAGGGTTCCTAAATCCTAACTGATAAATTTCAAAAAAATAAAACGAAACAAAATAAAAAAAAAAAAAATTAATTTTTCAGTCTTAAGGTTTCTAATCTTAACTGATTAATTTAAAAACAGCATAAAAATTTCAAAAACACAAAAATTACGTCTTAGGGTTTTACGTTCCGTTATCCTAGGGTTTAGTTGTAAGCAAAATCCTTTACCTAGGTTTTACGCTACGTTTAGTTGTACACTAAGTCTTAGTCATCTTCAATTCAGTTTCAGGGTTTAAGTTTTAAAATTTTTGAAAAACATCATCACAAAAATAATCAAATAAAACAATTGCAATTTTAAACAAAAATAAACTCTAGGGAGCACTTACTGGTCTCGCTTCGGCTCCGCCGCTCGACCCGGTTTGTGCACTCATGATGGCAAGGAAAATCCGGCAGCGCTTCGCTTCGCAGAATTAACCTCCTCCTCCCCAGAGCTCCAAATCGCAAGAAAAATTAGATGCAAATGAGCCCAAACTCAAGTTTTGGCCCTTAAATAGGCCTTTTGAGCTTCAATTCATCCTTCCCTGGGACGAGCGCTCTAGTTAGCGCTCGTCCCACCCAGGGACGAATTCTAAAGCTGGAATTCGTCCCACCCCGGGACGAATTCAGGCCAAAAACTTCAAAAACATCAAAAATTGGACAAAAATGCACTAAAACAGATAATAAATTTGCCCGATGAGAGTGTTGTTGCACTTGACATCCCGGGCATACAAAATAGACGTTGGGGTCACAAATTGTCATTATCCTACTCCCTAAGAAGGCTATCTTAGCCGGACCGCTCCATGGGAAGACGGATTTTTGCCAATTTCAGCTCCAAACAACGTCACAAAAAGGGTTAACACCCACCAAAAATAGGTCTAAATGTTGGAAAAATTGCACATGCTTAACGATAAACCATCTAAAGGCACCCTTGCACAAGTCATCTTGGGTCAAGCGACTCGTCGCTTTTCTCACGAAGGTCATTCCCTCATCGATTCGTCGCTTGAGGGGGTAGTCACACTTAGTCACCAATCAACAAACACACACCCAATCAAAGCAATGACATGCATTCAAAGAATCATTGACAAAGACAATCACGCTCCTGCTTGGGGCAGCAAACAAGCAATAATCACAAATTGATCAAACACTTGGCATTCCCGAATCATGAACACAAGGTTTCCCCCCATGGACAAAAGGTTGCGCCCTTTGCCTATTCATGACTGATCAATGTCCAAGCTCAAGTCACACCTCACCAAAATAGGTTAATACTTGAAATCAAATTCCTTAGCTCGTCAGAAGCAAGGATTCAAGAATGCATGCCCTTTCCATGCTTGGGGCATCAAAAGTTGGTTAGGTTACCAAGAAACCCTAATCATTAGTGCTTTGGTTATCTATTTTTGCTCGGTGCTGCGCCATGCACAGCGCATCCCAAAAAGGGGCATCTGTAGACACCAAAACAGCACCAATCCGATTATGTGACTGCAAACACTGATCGCTTTGACACACACAGCCCCTAGGGCAGCCCTCAGAGGTTAAACAGATGGTCCTAACCACTTTTATAGCAATTTTGTAAGGTCAAAAGGCAATTTGGCACATTCAGGCACTTTGCTCAGTATTCGTCTCACCCAGGGACGAATTCTAAATTCATCTTTGGTCAGGACGAATTCCAGGTTTAACGGGCAAAAAGAAGAATGCCGCCAAGTGGCATCCGAGGACAGTCAATTATTGCCTCCTGCCGTGCATGCGCGTGTAGGTGGGTAGATTGGCGGTTAGAGGACTGTCACAAAGGCGAGTCATGGAAGCCCAAGTCAGGGAGGAGTCTCCTCCCTCTTGGGAAGGCATGGCCGCCACATGGCATCCCTGCATGCCCCTCCAAAGAGACCCCCTGGGTCTATAAAATGGTGGACTTTCCCACCCAAAAGAGGACAAGTTGGAGGCATTTTCAAGCAACGAAGTGCTGCCAAATTGAACACCCCATTGCACCCTTTTTCGATTCACCTTTTCACATCCTTAATCTCTTTCGCAAGAGAGGTTATTGGGTGGCTTTTGGAAGCGTGGATCCGAACCCAAACCCAACATTTGACCACATTGAATCCACCAATTTGCCGACAACCCATTCTGAGAGATTTTGGGCCCATCCCTAGTGGATTGGCGCCGAAATCAAGTTCCAACGGTGGGTGGCCCACTCGGGCACCCCGCACCTTTTGAGTTTCATTCTAATTCATTTTCTATCATTTATTCATTTCTCATTCCATTCTATGCTGACTAGATAGTTCATGTATTCAATTTCATAATATTTTAATCAGATTTCATCATATGCTTGTCGCTTTTGTCGCTTTTGTTGTCCCACTGACTTGCAGGTAGCGACGCCAAATTCCCACTGATGGAGGTCAAATTGGGAGAATCCGACCATCTGGGTCGTCCCAAAATGGCCCCAATTACTTAACCCCTCTGTTTGCAGGTGTTTTGGAGATCTCGAGGTGTGACATTTGAGCGGCATCAACTCGGCGTTTTAACATAGTCGAATTCGTCCTACCCGGGGACGAATTACAGTAGAATTCGTCCTTCCCAGGGACGAATTTTAGTTGAATGCAAATTGGCCAACTGTTTCAATGGCAGTGGCCCTCTGGTAATGTTTCTTGGTTCATGTTCAAATTGCAAGTCATTTGGAATCAGTTTAGTCATCATTTTATTAGGTTCTATGCATGCATCTTTTATCGTTTTAGAGAACAAGTGCTTCTTATTTGCAACAGGTGCTACTAACAATGTCGTTGTGTCTCTGAATGCAGGATAAGCAGCGAGAAGCGAGGATTCATCAGCATAAGCGGCGGCAACACTTTGGCCCGCCCATTTCAAATGTGGGCATGCGGAAGAAGGATTATTGATCACGATTGTAACCAAATCTATTTAACGCTCCTAACCCCTAAAAAGGGAGGAGGCGATTTTGTAACCGAGGTTAAAGAGTTAAATAAAAGGGCTGTGATTTCTCTAAATTCTTGTATCTCATTTCAATTTTGCCTCTTTCGTTTAATGCACTTCACATTTTAGGACTTAAGCGTTAGTTTTGATTTTGAATGCATCGAAATAGTTTTCCTTTCAAAAACTTTCGGAATCTCATGCTTTCACCATACAAGTTTCCTCACCATGTAGATCATTGTAGGTAGAGCACTAGTACACTTTGTTTGATGGGTCGGCTTCTTTATTTGTTAATACGATGGGATTCCTCTCAGGAACCTTGCTAGTCAAAGCTACTTTCTCCTTGGATATTGGCAGAGGTTGAAATCCCCTAGGTTGGAAATATCTTTTATCTTGATTCTTCTTAATCACCATGATATCATTGCTCATTGCTCTTATGGTTGAGTTCATTGATTGTATCTTTTTAGCAACTTCTCTTGGTGATCAAGATTCGAGGGTGCTGGAGGAGCTGGTAATGGAAGTGGTATAGTCAAATATGATAGTTCTGGAAATGGAACCAGAGTGGATAGTAATGTAATGGATCGAGTAGGTAGTTGCAGGATAGAAACTATCATCACAATCTGGGATAAACTCATATTTCATTAAGGGACCAAATACATGGGAGACATTAGCAGGGACTAAGAATATGTATTAGCATACAAATACTATGGTAGATCAGGAAAAATAGGCATCGTTATTTTTGGTGGAAGCTTACCGATAACAATCAGGTCAATCTTAACTTTTTTTTCTTGAGAGTATAGATCAAAAAATATGTTGACATTGCACTATCGGATGGCTCTACTAATATCAAAATTGAAGGGTTGGAGGTAATAAAATACAACCTTCTCAAGATTCAATCGGAGACCATCAAGAACTCTCTGCCAAGTTTGAGTGAATCTAAAATTGAAGTCCATGATTTCCTCCTATGCATACCTTTGAATATTTGTGAGCTAGTGTAGCAAGGAGAAGGGATCAGCTTGTTCATTGAAACATTTTATCAACAATTCTTCCAATTGGTCTCATGTTGTAATAGTGGTAGGTTACAAGGATCAGTACCAGTACAACAACTCTCCTTAGAGTGAGATCATGAGCAGTATAACCATGATATCCTCATCTATAATATTATGGATTGTCACCAAGGAAGCTATATCTTGGGCATGCTCATAAGTAGTCTTCCTCATACCATCGAAAGTAGGCAAAGCCTTCAATGCTACTTGTGGGATCGGGTTTTGAGCTTGCAGATTCAAAGCTTCAAAATGGTTCCATGCTAGAAATTATTGAGGTGGTTATGGAGGATTTTGAACCATTTGGACCAAAGTATTTGCTTGAGATGGAGTAAAGCTAGTAGTTGTGCTAGTGGGACTCGAAAGAACCAAAAACACACCAACTACCCGTGGAGATGTTGCAATTGATGGAATATTCGGAGTGACTAACCTAGGATGCTCTCCTAAAACTTGGGTGTCAAGCTCATAAAACTCAATGTGATCTTTAAAATTTTTGGCCTTCAATCTTGTGATCATGAAGTGAATATTTCAGTCACTTCACATTTGGAGGCTTTTGGGTAAAACTGAGTCACTGATTCACTAGATGTCTTGGTGAGACAGTAAAAAGATGAACATCAAACCTTAATTATTCAAAGTGGAACTTTAGTGTCCCACAAGGCACGTCAAAAATTGTTGGTCATGAATCTACCTAAGTACAAAATATTTATGCGCCCTAGACCTGACCAACATTGAAAGGTCGAAGGATAGATATCCTTTGATCCAATATCCATAGAGGGTTGGCTCCTTTACTAATATAATAATTGGTATAATCTTAGAGTAACAAAAATATATGGGAAATGATATAAAGGAATGGGAAATATGGTTATGAGCCAAAAATGTAAGGTGGGGATAAACTAGCAACTAAAATTCAAATCAAGTTTTAATTAACATTCAATAGAAAGGAAAGCACCAGAACCATTCACGACTTGTAGAGATAACTTCCAGTAAATATTTTAGAATTTATTTATCTATCAAGAATTAAATTCAAGGTGCATAATTTATATTTATCTAATAATAAAAATGAACATAACCGAAATGCTAGGTAGAAAGTGATAGCACACAACATTGTTCTAGGAAACAGAAACCAACTATCTTCCAATTGATATAGAGAACTCAAAGTTTTTTTTGGCATAATGTCTATCCTCTATTTTACATCAAAATTCTTAGTATGTATAGAGTATTGCATCTCTAAAATTAAATGCAACTACAAACAAAATGCTAGTTGGTCAAAAACTAACAAGAGCAATTATCTCCTAGATAGTAGTAATGCTCGAATCAGAATATTCTTTAGGAAGCGGTGATCCCTCTTTCATGGAGAGCACCTGGGAAATCAACAAAAATGGATGATGGGAACATTATTCTAGATTTCAATGCATTGGAATGCGATAATATTACATGAAAATCAGGAGTTCAAGCATTAAATCTCGCTTGCCACTTTTTCATCGTGCACCTTAAAACTTTATCATTGCTCTAAAGAGTGAAGACCCAATGAAAACCAAATTCATTTTGAAAAGGAACAAAAAAAATGTAAGACACCTTGAGAATGAACAAGATCATATCAGAAATCAAGAATGTAGTATAGACATTAAATTTGATGTCCCACGAATTGAATTGATCAACCTTTGTTCTTTTCCCAAAAATATTTGCACTGAAAAACATCTTCGAAGAGGAACTTTACTGAGACGGAAAGGCAAAATTTAATTTTGCCAAAGCAATGGGATGAAAAACCATTTCATTTCAATTGTGGGTAAAAATAGAAGTTCATTTGGTATTTTCGCCCATCAATGCACTTTCACCTTCAATCTGGTTAATTGCGCCCCAAAATCATCTTCTCTCAGGAATTTTGTCCAAAATGTTGTCTTGCTTGAATGAGGTGTAAAAAAATGAATTTCACCTCCAAAGGAGGGTGAAAATAAATTTTGCTCTAATTCGGGGTGACTTTGACTTTGACTAGCCTAGAAATAGGCTTTTCTATTACTTTCACCCCAAACTTGGGTGCTTTCGTTGCTTTTACCCCCAACTGGGGTGAAATAATTAAATTTACTAAAAATAAGGTGAAATTACTTGAGAAATACCTTCATCATATTCCTTAATTATTTTGGAGTAAATTTGACTTTGACTGATGCACTACTTTTGCCCAAATGACGCCTACTCAATACTTCCGCTCACAACTGACCTAAAAGTAATAATTCATCCAAAAGAGGGGTAAACATGAATTGTGTCCCCTTTCTGGGATGACATTGACTTTGAATTCATGAAGTGCATGCTTTTGCTTTATTTTTGCTTTGAAATTACCTAAAGAATTTCACAAGAACAACTTGAAGAACTCACAAGAACTGCCCAAGAAATTTCTTATCAAGTTAGCTATAGCTTCTAACATTATCATCCAGATATTGAACAAGGAGAAGATCAATCCTAGTTTAATCTAACCACCACCTAGGAGGGAAACCATAGCACCTAATATATCCTTTGTCAAGAGCCCAATTTTCCATAGCATTTGCCACTCTATTTTGTTCTCTAGGCACATGATTGAATATAACCTCTTGAAAACTAGATATTATTAATCTAATATTATCTATGATCCTTTGAATTTTCGAGTCTACCTTCTCAGGTCTTGAAGTTGAATTTGTGTAATTGATCATAATTTGAGAATATAACTCTACTATCACCCTTATCCATCCTAACTTCAGTGCCTCATGGAAACCTCCCAAAATACCCCATCCTCCTACCAAGGTATTGGATAGAATTCCAAAATTTTAGCAAAAGTAAAAATTGGAGTACCATCCTCCAACCTACCTATCCCTCCTATACTAGCTCTACTAGGATTTCCTCTAGATGCTCCATCCATATTGATTTTTCCAATATTCTTTGGGGGAGGTTGTCATTGCTTTGTTCTATCCATCATCTGAGTGATCACTTTCTTCCTTCTATGTTGGGCTAATCTTGGGCTAATATTTAATTGGACCACCATTTTTTTTTAAGTAATATGGTTGATTTTATTCATTGTTGAATATATTATATAATTCAATAACTACAAGGGTCAAAAATCATGTAAGAACCTAAATCAATGCTAAAATTGAAAAGAATGAAGATGCTAGTTAACATGTCAAAACAAATTCTCTCACTATAATGCCTAAAACAAAAATGAAAGATATTTTAGTAAAGTTGATGTAGAGTATTATAAGCCCACCATGTCTCACATCTATTATTATTGTCAAGTAACTCTTTTAAGTATATTAAAATATAAAAAAAAATTATTCATATATAATTAGAGAAATAATTACTCATTCAAAAATTTATTTAGAGAGATTAGTAACATTAAAACAAGAAAATTTCATTAAATTGTCTCTTATTAATTAAATACTAATAAATTTAATAATATTTTTTTGAGTTAACATTAGTCACTTCTTCAATTTAATAAAATTTAAAAGAATATTTATTTCACCAAGATCCTATGAAATATCTAGCTTCTTAAACACTTGCATAAAAATAAAATAATAATCATCTCCTTCAATGTATGCATAAATAGATTAATTAATATTTATAATGGTTACACGATACAATGGGTTAAAAAAATATTTCATGCCTAAAGTTTAGTCAAATTTATTTGGGTAAGAGTTGGTTTGTCTACAATATATTAATATCATTTAAGTATTTGTGTATTTTATAAGCCCCTACAACTTACAATTATTATTAACCTTAATATTACTTAAAAAAAAAAACTTCTTCTTTAATATATTATATGTATAAATAAATTGTGTCATAACTTAAAATTATTATTAAATTATAGGAGAAATGGTTTCTTATTAAAAAATAATTAGAAGAAATTACTAACCTAATAATTTTATACACGTATATGTAGATGGGTTGTTCTAGATATAATAGGCTTATAAAACATTATGTCGATATTAAATAATTTTTGGATACAATATTAATCCAATATTGCACAATTCATGACAATTTACACATAAATATCTATAATGGTATCTCAACACAAGGAGATGAATTTCAACAAGGATTCCAAAATATTTTAGAAACCTTGTATGATAAAATATCATTTTTTTATTTCCCATGTGAATGTAGGATGAGATAAATGACATAATGTATTCAATATACAAATTACATACACATCAATTCTTTTGTTCTTCATCACCAACATATTTAATCACCTTCTTTCTAACTAAGTTCTATTGATGACACATGTTATCTAGTTTCAAATGGGTTTGCCATATCATTTTTTTTAAATAATATGATAAATTCAATGCTACTCTAGTTATATATTCTATTGTAAATTCTTTGCCATTGATGTCAAATTAGATAGATGAAAAGGTTTGGTGTCTCCTTTCCACTTCTAGACAATATTCCTATATGTAATATATACAACACTTTCCTCATAGTAAACTGGTAGTATGTATTTTATTAATGCATGAAAAAAGCCTTCAACCAATAATACTTCATTAGAAGTTTACTTTTATATGACCCATGTATTGATTAGAAGGAAACTTCATAGTGGATAACCATTTTGCATATTTAGATGGCCTTGTAGCTAGAACGATCTAGGTAATGGACGATAGGGTCAAATTTTACTTCAAATGGATATTTTTAAAAAATTACCTCAAATGTTAATATATTGTGACAACTCTATATGTCTCTTCTAGGTGACAAGTTATATGACAACACCAATGTCCTCAGATGACAACAATTCATGATGGTATCTCCTCTCTAGATGATAAGTCCACCTCTAAATGATAAATTTTCTCTATATGATAACTGCAGATCTAGATGACAACTATTCTCTAGATCATTTTATCTTGGTGTATCACCTCATTTTCCTTTTGTCTTCCTTGTTTGTCTTTCTATTTTTTTTTTCCTTCTTCCCTTTTCCCTTTGCAGGTTTTGAGAGCTAACTCTCTTTAGAGGTCTTTTCCTCTCAAGCAGTCCCACATGAGAGGAAAATTTCCATGTTGATGCTATATATGGGTGCAAGTGTGAGCATACATTTTTAATGGTCAACAAGTATAATAAGGAGAGTTATAGCAACTAAATGCTATATTTTCCATATTAAGTTACACTTGTATTAGTGGATGATATGTTTTTATGTCATTAGAATGAAACACTTAAAAAGAGGTACATGCTTATAGAATAGATACATAGTAAATTTGGATTATATAAAAATCAATTGAAGGAACTCAAGATACTTTGTATCTTAGGTATTTCCAAATACATGAAATACAAGATTTATTATTGTATCTCAAGTATTTATTCTCTCATAAAATATTTATTCATGTGTAAGATCATTGGAACCTTATGTCATAAATTCAGAATGTTATACGCTTATGTTTATGGTCCAAGTGGGATTTAAACTGAAGTATTGATCATTTTTACAATGTCTAATTATCATGCTTCCAATAAATAGCTTTTTAATAGAATTTATAGAGCCAATACTTATCAATAATTAAAGCTCAAACCTTATAAAGACTACCAAAATAAATAGATTTTCCATATTAGGTTACACTTGTATTAGTGGATGATATATTTTTATGTCATTTGAATGAAACACTTAAAAAGAAGCACATGCTTATAGAATAGATACACAGTAAATTTGGATTATAGAAAAATCAATTGAAGGAACTCAAGATACATTGTATCTTAGGTATTTCCAAATACATGAAATAAAAGATTTATTATTGTATCTCAAGTATTTATTCTCTCATAAAAGAGTTTCCAAAATATTTATTCATGTGTAAGATCATTAGCACCTTATGTCCTAAATTCATAATGTTATATACTTATGTTTATGGTCCAAGTGGGATTTAAACTGAAGGTATTGATCATTGTTACAATGTCCAATTATCATGCTTCCAATAAATAGCTTTTTAATAGAATTTATAGAGTCAATACTTATCAATAATTAAAGCTCAAACCTTATAAATACTACCATAAATATGGAAGATCAAATTAAACTCATAATCATTCATTCATATATATTACCAATAACCAAATCTTTACCAAAATAATGCATGATCAAAGCAAAATCATAATAATTTATTCATGGATATGATCATAACCAAAATTTTGAATAGACATTTTGTTAGGTATCTACTTCCTTGACACACCTCAAACAAGGACTTACTACGTGATCTCTTTTTATGTAGCAACAAAAAAAAATAGTGAACATTAAATTCATAATGCTATATACTTATGGTTATGGCCCAAGTGGGATTGAAACTTGAAGGTATTGATCATTGTTAAAATTTCTAATTCTCATGTTTCCAATAAATAGATTTTTAATAGACTTGATAGTTCCAAGACTTATCAGTAATTAAAGATCTAACCTTGTAAAGATTACCAAAATATTGTAAGATCAAATTAAACTCGTAATCATTTATTCATTGATATGGATATATCCAAATCTTTACCAAAATAATATATGATCAAATCAAACTCATAATAATTTTTCATGGATATGACTATAGTTATATCCTTTCTTAATCTATGGAAAAAATACAACATTTTTAGGTCTACCACCATTTTTGTTACTCTATGATGTGTTGAGTATGGGTCATAATATACTTCTTCTAGCAAAATATTTCTCATTTTTTCTAAAATGTGGTACATATATGCATTCTTGAAACCTAAGTAATCTAACCGATTCTAAATTACAACCCTCAAATATATGATCATTTGTGTTTGTCTATAAGGTAGTCTTACACCAACTTTACTCAATATCTATTCATTTTAAGTTATTATCTTACGTGGTAACAATTGATACATGTATTCTAAAACTTAGGGAATCAACCACTCTATTTAAATTTTTATTATATACATATACTAAAATCATAATCCAAAAAGAATTTTAACCATCTTCATTACCTAAAATTTAAGCATAGCTATGTAAAAATATTTATGTAGCTATACCTCACTCTTTGGGACTATTTGACAATTTCATAACCCTAATAAGTGTGACTCCTTATGCCCTCTCTTCATATCCCTTATTTTATCCATAAATAATATTTCTACATTAGCTTCCCTTTTGATTTTCTTATAGTTGTTAGCTTTTACATTTTAGCCTTTTGACTTTGGAGCATTGGACATGATGGAGGGTGAAGTTAAGGTTTCTCTTAATGTTTTAGAGGATTTATTATAGAAAATTCAGTCATTCCATGGCATTGGACGAGTCTCTTTTAACTCTTTATTTTTAAAATTACATAGTTTACATCATTATTTCAAGCATTTTAGTTTTCAATAATTTATTATCTATTTGCTTTAGTAATTTATTATTATTATTAAATATCTATGTGGTATTTACTAAATTATTTTCATTATTTATAGGTAGCATGATTATCAAGTAGTGAAGGAAGATTTGGATTTGCAAGTTGTGTTGTTCATTTTGCTACTATCATTTTTTATGCATTTCATGTATTTGCATTGGTCTTAACATAGGAATTCACATCAATTTTGGATATCATATTGTCACTTTGAATTGTGAAACCTGATATTGCATCTTTTTATACTTTAATTTTATAATTTGTGTTTAATATAAAAAAATCTTGTAATGAAGTTTATATTATTTTTTAATATGTATTTTTTTGTTATATTTACATCTTATCAAATTATTGGTTCTAAAATATCAAAATATTCTATATTTATCCATTTATCTCATGCATTAAAACAAGAGTCAAATAAAAACCATTAAGCATCTCTGTTTTGGATGTCCATTTGATCAACATCTATGTTAGATTAGAGTCTTTCAATATTTTAACATTAGTTATAGGTTTCATAGAAGCACACCCATTATCAAGTCTTGATATTTTCTATAGACACCAAAACCTAGGCATCCACAAGACCTCATTTGCATACCACATCACAAATCCTACATAATAAAATTATATACCTAAGTCTAAACTTACGTGTATAAAACCTTGCACATTATGTTAGTTTTTAATGTAGCAATCATTAAGAGATAACAATCACAAGATGTAGAATAATATGAAATAAAGAAAATCTGCTAGATGATTGAAATATACAATAAATAGAAATGATATAAAGTATTACAATATAGTTATGGAGGAAATGAAAACTCCAATATAAAACTACTGAACTACATTGCACCCATCACCAATGGATGGTATCACACACTAAGCTACACTATGTCCCTCAAATCTCTCTAAGACTATGTTACTCTATTACACTATCTATCTATGAGGTCATCCTTATATAGGTAAAATAGGATACTTGGCCAACACTCTATCTAACTGTGCAAGGGATAACTTGCACATTGATACTTGTGCACTTATTACATTGCATGAAGTAACTAGATAACTTACCCCTAAAATAATCTATGTATGTACCTTGGAAGATACATTTACATAACCCAAATGATGAAATAGTCTCTATTTCTAACACCCCTCCTATATTAAATTATTTGGGTCTTGAAGAATTTAGTCTTCAATATGGATCTTCTTCTTCTTCCTACTAATATTCTACTACATTCTTTGAAACATTTTCAAGAAAATAATTAATGTCTCTATAATATGTAGCATCTGCTGATAAATCTTTCACCTCATAAGAATTTATGGGTTCTTCTAGTTCTTCAATTTCTTCTATCCTATATACTTGGTGCCCCTTCTAATTTTTCTTCTAATATTCCAGTTGAGAATAATTGGTTGGTCGTTGAAATTACTATTGATGAGGGTTTCTTTGATATTATCGATTTTGAAAAGGATTTCTACTATGCATCTGATTTCCTTGCTTTTGATTTTTGAGAGTTGTATTTGCAATAGCTAGTATTATGACATTTCTTTCTACATATCTGATAATACCATGTTTTTCATCCTCTTATCGAAGATGCAATATTTCCTTGTGGATTATATTTTTATGCCAAAGTAGTATTAGTCAATTCTTCTTTCATAGAATTTTCTACTTCATATTCTTGAAGTATATTGACTAGATCATCAAAAGAAGTATCTTTACTTAAAACCTGTAAAGATGTGACCAAGTGTTTAAAATTGTCTAGAAGTGCTCTCATGGTTACTTGAGTGAGAATTTCATCCTTAATTGATTCTCCTAAGGTCAGTAGTTTACTTTTAATATCTGTAACCTTTCTTAGGAATAGTTCTATGCTTTCTCCACTATTCATCTTTAGAGAGTGAAGTTGAGTCTAGATATGAAGAATAGTCACCTTATTCTTCCATTAAAATAAGGATAGTCACCTTATTCTTCCATTCAAATATTTTTTCTAGACTTGTCCATGCATCTAAAGAGATTTTGGCTGAATTGATATATTGTTGAATCTCATCAATGATAGAAAAAGTTGTTATCATTAAGGCTTTTGAATCATTTTCTTCAAACTTTAGGATTTCAATTTCACATATAGTAGATCTCTGTGTTTTCCCTTTAACAACATCCCAAAGTTTTTATATACCAATATTGCTTTCACTTTATTTTCCAAGAGAAATAATTTGGGTCCTTGAGTAGTTGAGATTCTTCTAGGAAGAATTTGTTTGATGTCATTTAAATATTCCTAATATCAATCCTTGGATATGTAGGCTTCCTTATGTCTCCCTAATGTTTTTTGGAGTATGCTATAGTGCCTTTGTAAGATATAGTTCAATTTCTGGTTGATTTTGTACTATCTTTGTAAGGATAAAAAATTGAATTCTTAGCTTCTTAATAATCCTATTGAAATAGGCATTTTTCAATTTTTAAGAGGTTTTAATATTGGATTTTTTTTATTCCTAAGGAGAAATATTATGATACAAGAATATAAATTTTAAATTTTGATAAACGATTTTAATAACATGTTTTGAAACCCTTAGGAATTTTATTCAAGTGTTTCTAATTTCTAAAAATCTAGTTTGAAGTTGTAACCCTTATCACTACCAAATTTGGAAAACTAGAACACACTAATATTTGTAAACTTTAAATGGATTAATTCCAAGTAGAATCCCTTATTGCTCTTAAGTTATATTTTACAAATATTCAATTTCTCTAAGTTTTTCTTTCAAACAAAGATTGATTTTAATTAATATATCAACCTTATCTTATAACCTTATAACTCCCTTTAAAACTAAAAGTAAATTAGATGAGAAATTAAGGCTTTGTACCTTTAAGATGTTGGGTGAATATGACAGTGAACTCTTCTTCTTGAGCTTGAATTACAAAGGCTTTAATGCTCTTCATGAATGCTAGTTGACCAAGAGTATTTTCAACTATACCTATTTTGCTTCGGATCCTTGTTGAATAACACCTAAAATGCTACTGAGAGTTTGTATTCGATCTATTGAGTAGTGATCAAACTATTGTTGAGCATCTGCCATAGATCTACCGAGTAGCACCCAAATTGTTATCAAGAATATATTTTTGATCTTCAAGTAGCTTCCAAATGTTGCTCGTGTTGTTTCCAACTATTGTGCTTCCTTTCCAAAGTCCAACCCATCTTTAATACGAGATAGGAGTGACAAGTGTCACTGTATGAGTTTTTGAATGCTCATGGAAGCTTCGACTTGGTTGGTGGAGGTACCAAACTCACTCCAATATTTGTGACAAGTGTCACCTTTAGGTTAAAATATGTTTTTGATTCTCTCTTAAGCGTTGTCCAAGAAATGCTCCTTCCTCAATGTCTCCAAGCTATATTTCCTATAACGTATGTCAAGTTGTATGTAACTCCACTATTTGGAGTGTGGGCACCAAAAAGTGTAATATCTTCTTTGTGAGTATTATAGAGCATATTTCAAAGGATAAAAACTGATAGTTGCATGCCTTACTTTATATCAATACTTATATGAAGACTCTCAAATGTGTTTTCCACCTTAATCCTTATTGATTTACATAGATGCTAAAGTATCGCCAACTAATGGTTGAGTTTTGATGGAGATACGATGAAGCTTTGATGGAGATATGGAGTAGAATTGGTGTACTCTGAATGGAGTTTGAATGGTAGCGCTTGGATGAAGAGTACCTTATGCTTTACTCCACTGTTAGAATTTACTAAAGGTAGAAATGCTTTGATAAGAATGCTCATTTACTTTGACGTCCGTATGCTTTATCTTCTACTTTGTACACCGTTTGATCTTCTCCTATGCTTTGTCTTATGTAGGTTCAACCATCCAATATGAGACACTTTGAGTGGCTTTTATTGCTTGAGAAGAGTGCTTACATTCATCTCTTTCTTGGTTATTTTTAATTTAATTTTTATTTGCCGAAGTCCGGAAGCAGGAGCGAAGTGCGAAGGACGAAGGGCGCAGGGCGAAGGAGGAAAGTGTGAAGTGCGAAGGAGGGTTGCGCAGCCGGGTTGCACATGGATCTGGTGCGTAGTCGGGTTGCATATGGATCTGGTGCGCAATCAGATTATGCACGGACCGAGGTGCACAGTTAGGTTGCTCATAGATTTGGTGCGTAGTTGGGTTGCGCACGGACCGAGGTGTGCAGTCGGGTTACACATGGATTTGGTGCGTAGTCGGGTTATGCTAGTCAAAGGTGCAAAGTCAAATTGCACTGGTCAAAAGCAGCAAAGTCTGACTTCGCTACGAAGTTGGGAGGATAGCTCCAGACTTAGCCAAATTTTTGCCTTGCAGAATTTTGTTGTTCGAAGGCTTGCGCGACTACGACGTTGGTTTCCCTGGCTTGGGAAGAACTGTACAGGAGGAGAAAAACACCAGATCTGAATGTAATATTTTAGATCTGAACTCAAACTTATAAATCCCAAAATAAATCACTTTGAGTCGATTTGTACAGAGAACAATAGCAGATTTTAGCACACAGAGATAACTACAAACCCTACAGATGTCTTAAAACAACAACAACTTTTATTCATATAAGATGAGGGTTACAAAAGTCCTCAACTGAGGAAAAATAACATCTACAGGCTAAATTTGTAGGATAAACTGAGATCGATAACAAATGTCAAGTCTGCTGCTCGGACATTAAACATATGAGCCACACTGCTCACTAAAATTATCTCGTCTCCTACTCTACTATTTCTCCAAATTTCCTCCTGCTCTCCTCTCTTTCTCGACTCTCTTTCCACATCCATTTTTGAAGACCCGAACTACCTTATATAACCACGAGGAGAGGAAGATAAGGTTTTTCCTTTGACAGGTTCTGACAGACCCTCAACTAGGGTTTATGACCAATCGTCGAATTGGCATTAAATTGCCAAACTGGCATTAACTTCTACAGTGATCGAATATGTCAGACGTCACATTTGTTAGAGGGTAGGTGCGATGTCATGTCAAACTTTTGTCAGGATCCCTGACTACGCAAGCGCAGTCCGACTGAGGTGTGAAATATGGGTTAATATTTCTAACACCTTCCTTTAAACCTAATTTCATGAGCACTTTGACTCCAAGATGCTCTCGTAATCTGCTAAAGTCTTCCTCCTTCAAAGGCTTCGTGAAAATATCTGCCAACTACTCCTTGGATCTGCAAAACTACAGTTGAATTTCTCTAGACTTGACCAAATATCTGATGAAGTGATAACGAATATCAATGTGCTTTGTTCGACCATGGAACACGAGATCCTTTGATAGTGCAATGGTTGATTTGTTATCACAAAAAATTGTTGTTGCACCTTTCAGAGGATAATTTAGTTCACTCAGAACTCTTCACAGCCAAACTGCATAGCATGCGGCTGATGTGGCAGTGACATATTCTACTTCAACTGTGGACAACGCAATGATGGGTTGCTTCTTGAACGACCATGAGACTGCCCATGATCTGAGATGGAAAGCATACCTGGAGGTGCTCTTTCGTTCATCACTACTACCAGCCTAGTCACTATCCGTGAAGCTGACCAGTTCCAACTGGTCCTGTCTGGCATAAAATAGGCCATTATTCTGCGTCCCATTGACATAGCGCAAGATCCCCTTGCCTGCTTGATAGTGCGTGTCCTTCAGAGTCTCCATAAAATAGTTGATTAGACTGACTCTGAACATCATATCTAGTCGAGTTGTAGTCAAATACATCATACTGCCAACTAGCCTGTTGAACGAGGTTGGATCTACATTCCTCCCTGAATCCAGCTTGCTTAGCTTCAAACCTATGGCTACAGGTGTGATGGCAGGTTTATTGTCCTCCATCTTGAATCATTTTAGGACATCCTTCGCATAATTACCCTGAGAAATGAAGATGCCATCTGTCGATTTGTCAACTTCAATTTCGAGAAAGTACTTCATCAGCCCTAAGTACATCATAACGAACTCCTTCTTCATGGCTGTTCTGAACTAGTCGAATAGGACATTGTTGTTGCCAGTATAAATCAAATCGTCTACATACAAGTAGACGATAATGAGCTCACTTACTTCATTTGTCTTCATGTACAGGGTGTGCTCATATGGGCATTTGATAAAGCCATTTTTCTAAAAATAATTGTCAATCTGGCTGTACCAAGCCTAGGGCGCCTGCTTCAAACCATACAGGGCCTTCTTCAGCTTCAAGAATTTGCCCTCCTAGCCTTCAATTTCCTAACTTGGTGACTAGTCTATGTAGACCTATTCCTATCAGTCAAAACTTCAAGTGAAAGAGAATTATGGCATAAATTATTGGGTCATACTAGTGCATCATCCTTAAATGAAGTAATCAGATACAAAATGGTTGAAGGGATACCAAATCTTTCATGGGAATCTACAATATGTCCATAATGTTTAGCAAGAAAACAACATAGAGTACCTTTTAAAATTCATCAACATAGGTCTCAACAACCACTAGAGCAAGTATACACATATCTATGTGGTCTAATGAATACTACTAGTATTGAAGGACACAAGTAGTTTAAGCTTTTTATTGATGATCATACCAGGAAAATGTGGGTATATTTCATGAAATACAAGTCAGAGGTTTTCATTTGCTTCAAACAGTTCAAATTTCAAGTAGATAAAGAATCAAGAAAGACTATTAGAACTCTTAGATCATATAGAGGAGGAGAATTCACTTCAAATGAGTTTAATCTATTTCTCAAAGAAAATGGAATTAAAAAACAACTTACTACAACATATTCACCATACAAAATGGTATTGCAAAAAGGAGAAATAGATCCATAATGGAAATGGTAAGATGTATGATAAAAGAAGCTCATTTGGATAATCAATACTGGGAAGAGGTAGTTCAAATAGTAGTATATTTACAAAATAGATTACCTACAAGAATACTTAAGAATATTACTCTCGAAGAGGTATGGTTAGGAAAAAAACCAAGTGTTGCAAAGTTAAGGATTTTTGGATGCAAAGCTTATATGCATATCCTAAAATAGAAACAAATAAAGTTGGATGAGAAGAGCATGGCAGGTATATTTGTTGGTTATGATGATGAATCAACAAGGTACAAAATAATAGATCCATGAACAAGGAAAGTGTATATAAGCAAGGATGTAGTATTTGATGAAGGATTCAAAGATGACACTAGAGAAGAAGAAGAAAGTAATTTAGAAATTGTTCTAGAACTCACAAAATAAATAGAATCAAAACCTCAAGTAGATATAGAAATAGAATCTACAAGAGAGATAGATATTGAATCTACAAAGGAGATAGAATCAAAATCAGATCACATAGAAACAAGTACAATTCCCCCAAGGAAAGAACCCATATGGCTTAGAAATACTCTTAGAAAAAATAAATTTGGTATAGATGCCAAATATTACTACTACAAGACCTCAAAATCATAGTCAAAGTAGAATAAATAGAGGGTTACTAAGTGTTACAAAATAACCATTGACAACACTTCAAGAACTAAAACACTCATAGTGGAGAGTAGTTATGGAATTAGAATATCCATAATTACAATAAAAAATGGAATCTAGTAGATTACCTCTAGGAAAGAGAGTAGTAGGTTGCAAATGGGTTTATAATATTAAGTATACAGTAGATGGAAGTCTAGACAAATACAAATCTTGTCTAGTGGTAAAAGGATACACTCAAACAGAAGGCATTGATTATGAAGAGACATTTGCACCAAAAACTAAAATGAATACTATCATAGTAGTATGTACCTTAGCATCTCATCATGGTTGGTAACTACATCAGATGAATGTCAAGAGTGTCTTTCTTAGAAGAGAAGTCTTCATGTCTAAACCACAAGGTTTTGTTATCAAAGGATAGGAACATATGGTTTGTAAATTGAATAAGTCCTTATATAAGCTGAAGCAAGCACCTCAAGCATGGAATATAAAGATTAATAGTCATCTACTACAACACAACTTCAAGAGGAGCACATCAGATCTAAGTTTATATACAAAAAATATTGGGAATGATATATTAATTCTCATAGTGTACGTTGATGATATAGTACTTATAGGAAGTTTTAAAAAATTGATAAATGAGATAAAGAGGGATCTTGAAAAAGATTTTGAGATGACTGATCTAGGACTCATGAGTTATTTTCTTGGTTTAGAAGTACATCAAAATAAGGACAACATTACAATTATACAGATAAAGTATACAAAAATATTATTAGAAAAGTATAAGATATATAGTTGTAAAGCTAAGGATACACCTATGGAACAAGGAATACAATTATTCAAAATTGATGGTACCTCTTCAGTCTCAACTATAAATTATCGTTAGTTTATTGGAAGTCTATTGTATCTAACAAACACTCAACTAGATCTAGTTTTTACAGTGAATTATCTTGCAAGATTCATGCAAGAACCCAAAGAAAGTCATTGGAAAGCTACAAAAAGAATACTGCACTATGTCAAGCAAACCATAGATTATGGAATGACTTATACAAAGCATGATAAATAATTTTATCTATAGGGGTACACAGACTCAGACTATGTAGGATCTATAGATGATAGAAAGTCTACTTCTGGATATATCTTCTATCTTGGATCAGGATCAGTTTCATGGTACAACCAAAAATAACATTCAGTAGTAGAATTATCCATAAAAGCATAGTATCATGCAGCCAAAGACACTATTTATGAATCTCTATGGTTACAATACATCTTATTTGATATGGGTATAAACAAAAATACAACTCTAATACATTGTGATGATCAAGGAGTACTTAATTTGATCAAAAATCCAATCATACATGAGAAAAAAAACACATTGAGGCTCAATGTCACTTTATCAGAGATCATTTTAAGAAACAACACATCAGCTTAAAGTATGTACCTACAGAGGAATATAGGGTAGATATATTTAAAAAAATACTAGGTCAAAACAAGTGTTAGATATTCAGAGATCAGTTATGCAACTCAAGAAAAGAATATCTCAAATAATGTAATACGTGGGGTGTTAGAATATATTCCATTAATTGACATGTAGAATATCATGAGAACAAGTATCCTAGTTAGGTATGCATGTGTACACATGTCTATCATGCAGGGAAAGAATATTCAGTGAGTTGGAAAACTTTATACAAGAAAGTTAGGAAGGATATCTTCTTCAGAATCAATTCAACACCTAGAGAAAAATCAAAGAGATTATGATAAGATCTCATTGTAAAACTTCCAGTCAATGAAGGAGAATGAGAATAAGAACTAGGTGATTCCTGATCAAATCCAAAAGTAGTAGATTCAAAGATCCAGATGAAGATCTCATCATCAATACTTCCAAGAGTAAAAAGTTGAAAAAAGGTCTCAAGGAAGGCCATCAAAAGCTGACATATTAGAGACCTTAACAAGGTCTTACAGAGAATCTAGAAAAAAGTCTAGGAGAGCCTTACTGAAGATATTTTCAAATAAGAACTCATTTGATAAATCCACTATCAAGGAGAATACTCTAATAGTGAAGGACTTGGGACAATTGTCACCATCCAAAAACAAACCCAAGAGAAGAAGAATTTGATAAGGAGTGTCAAATTTGGGAAGAAGAATTTTGCAAGGAGTGCCAAATTAGAGAAGAATAATTTTGAAAAGAGTGCTAAATCTTAGAATAAGATCTTGCTTGAAGTTAAAATTGACAAGATGACTTGAAGATAGAAGAAGCTCACCAAATCTTGAAGATTTGAAGATTACCTCTCATAGAAATAAGGCATCGCTTCAAAGATAAAGACTTCTCTAAATCTACATCATAAGGATAAGAACAAAAGAGGAGAACAAGCCATCAAATACTAGGCTCTAAAAGAAAGTTCAAGACCATCATATGGTGCAGAAGGAGCTATTCAAGATAGTCTACAAAGAGCTACTAGGATATTCTCGTAGCAACAACTTGGTGATCCTAGACACTAAGATCTACATCCTCTACATAAATGATAAAAGAGATATAACAAAAAGGTATGCAAATTTCTAGTGCAAATAGGTTTATTAATTCATCTACCTATTAGATTTTTTAGATGCACCTACATTTGGATTAAGGTTGCAAATAGAAAATTGGATTGCAGCCTTCAAAAGTGCAAAAAGAAAAAGTTATTTTTAGGTTCATTTGCACTTTTATTAGGAGTTGATTATATTTAAAAAATAGTTTTTTTTTTGGTAAATAAGGTACAATATCATTACTACCGGGTTTTACAGGTTGAGCCAAAACCTATTACAAAATCAGCACAAAGCTTAAGCGGAACAAAAAAAAGCCACACAATCTGATCGTAGCCCCCTACTAGGGCCACACAGCCAACAAAGAGCATCATGCTTACAAAGGATTACACACACCTTAAAACACAGGCAGTCGACAATTTCACCTCCTAACACTTTCTCTCCTCTTTTGGTCGCGATATTGTGACATGTCGCAAAATCGCGACACTTTTCCTTCCTCCTCTTTCTTTTCTCTTTTGGTTGCAAAAAAATGACATGTCGCGATATCGTGACACTTTTCCTTCCCGCTCTTTCTCTTCTCTTTTGGTCACGAAAATACGACATGTCGCGAAATCGTGACACTTTTTCCCTCTTGCTTGTTCTCTTCACTTTTGGTCGCGAAACAACGACATGTCGCGAAATCGTGACACTTTTTCTACCTCCTGTTTCTTTTCTCTTTTGTTCGCGAAAAAGTGACATGTCGCGAAATCGTGACACTTTTCCTTCCCGCTCTATCTCTTCTCTTTTGGTTGCGAAAATTTGACATGTCGCGATATCGTGACACATTTCCCTCTTGCTTATTCTCTTCACTTTTGGTCGCAAAAAAGTGACATGTTGCGATATCGCTACACCCTTTATTTCATTCTAAACATGTCGCAAAATCATGACACTTTTTCTTTCCTCCTCTTTCTCTTCTCTTTTGGTCGCGAAAATGCGACATGTAGTGATATCGTGACACTTTTCCTTCTCGCGACATGTAGCGATATCACGACACTTTTTCTTTCTTGTTTTTTCTCTTCTCTTTTAGTCGTGAAACCAAGACATGTCGCGATATTGCAACATTTTTTCCCACTTGCTCTTTCTCTTCTTTTTGGTCGTGAAAATGCAACATGTTGCGATATCGTGACACTTCTTCCTTCATGCTCAACATATCACCAAAAAGCGATATATTTTCCTTCTTTCTCAATATGTCGCGATATCGCGACACTCTTTCATTCTTGCTCATCATGTCGCGATATCGTGATACTTTTTCCTTTTTGCTTTTTCTCTTCTCTTTTGATCATGACACCGCGACATGTCACGATATCGTGACACTTTTTCTTTCTTGCTCTTTCTCTTCTCTTTTAGTCGCGAAAACATGACATGTCATGAAATTGCGACACATTTTCCCACTTGCTCTTTCTCTTCTTTTTTGGTCATGAAAATGCGACATGTCGCGATATCGCGACACTTCTTCCTTCATGCTCAACACATCATCAAAAAGCGTCACTTTTTCCTTCTTGCTCAACGTGGATCGACAATGCGACACTCTTTCATTCCTGTCGTGATATCGTGACACTTTTTCCCTCTTGATTTTTTTCTTCTCTTTTGATCGCGACAACGTGACATGTCATGAAATTGCGACACTTTTTCCTTCTTGCTCAACATGTCACAAAATTGTGACACTCTTTCTAGCATGTCGCGGCATCGCTACACTTTTCCTTTCTTGCTCTACATGTCACGAAATCATGACACTCTTCCTTTCTTGCTCAACATGTCGCGATATTGCGACCTTTTTTCCTTCTCGCTCAACATGTTGCGATATCGCGACACTTTTTCTTTCTTGCTCAACCTGTCTTGAAATCGCTACACTTTTCCTTTCTTGCTGAAAATTGCTTTTCCTAAAACTCGAACAATTCATGAAAACGTGACATCGGTCTTTGGCCTCAGCCGTTGCACCTGACCCCATAACATGAAGCCACCTGGATCCTTCCCCAGTTGCAAAGAAAGCTAAAGCCGTCACAATAAGGACTGAAGCAATCCTGACAAAACTGCATTGAAACTGCTCTCCCTTTTTTCGATCCCCACAACTTCATCATCATTGGCGATCATTTTGAATTATTTTATTCACTTCACTTGGGACCCCATGTTCCCAAGTGACCAACCCAACGGCTTCCACCCCTAAATTGGCCAAGATATCAGCAATTTTATTTGCTTCCCTAAAAACGTGTTGGGCCTTCCGATCGTTCCTGGCATGGTAAAGGATCCTAGCCTCTTCGATGACAGTCTTAATCTGCCATGGAGGATTTTTCCCATTGCTGAGAAGGTTTATGACCTACATCGAATCTTGATTCGATAATTAGTTTACCTTCAATTTAAAAAATATTTTCTATCAACTACCTATTATCTATTTTGAAAAAGAAAAAGAAGACTAAGATCTACAATATTAGTTGTAGTGAAATTTCCAAATAATTCTTAAAGATTCTTTTTAGGTTATTCTTGATTAGTTGCGGTATATTCTTAGTTCATTAATTCGAGAGTTCATCAAAGTGATAAAGTGTAATCTTAGTGCATTAAAAGTGGAAAAACTTGTACTATTGCACTACTCTCGAAAGAAATTAGTTTTGTGTTATTTAAGGGCACAAAATTTGATTCGGATCAAGTGTCTAAAGATACTATTGAAGCACAAAAATCTACAACTCGTAGTGGTCTAAATGACCCACTCAAAGAAGGTTAGAATCCTACAAAACCTGGAGAAGAACATAACTAACCAAAAATAGAAATAGAAGCTTACAGAATGAGACTTGGTGAGTCTCAAATCCAATAACATTAAAGGATTGGATGGAAGAAAAGAATTACAAAAAATAAAAAGCTTTTATCTATTGTTGTATAATCTTAGAATTGTCATCTAAGTGACCAAGCAAAAAGGAGGAAGTTGTCTACTTGTTAAAGACAACCTCAAAACCCTTATAGTGCAGGAAAAAATCTACCATAAAATAAGAAGTTTCTAATCTAAAATAAGAGTGCAAAAGGAAGGTGCATTAAAGAAAATTTGTGTACACATTATAGTACATATTATTGCACCATTTCAATCTGGTTTTTATAATCTAAAAATAGATTTGAATTTATCCCAAAAAGGGACAATAAGCACAGGGAAAACAACCAAAATAGGATTGAACGTAAGCACTCTTCCCAAGATATAGAAGCCACTCAAATGGGCTCTTCAAGGACTCTTGAACTTGTAGAAGACATAGCATAAAGAGAATATCAAACAATATACAAATCAAAACATACATCATAGGAGAAGATCAAGCAGTGGATAAAGAAAATGAACATCAAAGGAAAGGAGCATTCATACCAAAGCATTTCTACCATTAGTAAATGCTAACAATGGAGGTAAAGCATCGCAAAGTCTACATCCAAGCACTGTTATTTGAACTACATTCAAGGGCCACCAAAGCTACTCCATATCTCCACCAAAGCTCCACCACATATCCACCACAACTCAACCATTAGCTGGAGATACTTGAGCATCTATGTAAAACAACAAGGATTAAGGTGGAAAATATGTTGGAGTCTTCATATAAGCGTTGATAAAAAAAATGCATGCATATTCCACTTGTCATATGTTGAAAGATATTTTATAACACTCACAAAGGAGACATTACATTTCTTGGTTCCCATGCTCCAAACAGTGGAGTTACACACGACTTGGCATACATTACAAGAAAGATAGCTTGGAGACATTGAGAAAGGAGTGTTACTTGGACAACACTCAAGAAAGAATAAAATAAGGAAACATTTCAACTCAAGGGTGATACTTATCACCAGTAGTGGAGTGAGTTTGGAACCTCCACAAACCAAATGAAGAGCTTCCATGAGCATCTAAGAACTCATAAAGTGAAACTTGTAACTTCTCCTACCTCATATTAAATATGGGTTGGACTTTGGAAAGGAAGCACAATAGTTGGAAACACCAGGTGCAGCAATGGAAGATACTCGGTATATTGATGGTAGAATATCGACAAGACTTCGGGTGCTACATGGTAGATAGTTGATGGACGCTCGATAGATATTCGGATAGAATTTGACAGAGTGACGATGGATGTATGACACCAGTTCAGGTGTGATTTGGTAGAGTTCTGAAGCAAGGCAAATATAGTTTAAAAAAATCTTGGTAAATTAGCATTCATGGAGTGCATTAAAGCCTTGGGAATCTATGCTCAAGAAGGATAGTTCTTAGCCTCATTCACCCGATGTCATAAAGGTACATAGCCTTAATTTCTTATTTGCTTTTAATTTCAAAAAGGGAGTTATAAGGTTATATATATCATTTAAAATCAATCTTTGTTTGAAAGCAAAAACTTAGAAAATTAATATTTGCACAACTTAGGAGCAATAAAGATTCTACTTGGAATTAATATTTTTAATTTACAAATATTAATGTGTTCTAGATTTCCAAATTTGGGAGTGATAAGGTTTTCAACTTCAAACTAGTTTTTTGGAAATCAGAAACACTTGAATAAAATTTCTAAGGGTTTCAAAAGGGGTTATCAAAAGCTTTTATTGAAGTTGAAAATTTATGTTCTTGTCTCTGGAAAATTTTTCCTTAGGGACAAAATATATCCAACATTAAAACCTCTTCAAATTTGAAAAGTTCTTAGTTCAATAGGAGTATTAAGAAGATTAAAAAGTTGATTTTTGATGCTTACAAAATTTTGTACAAAATCAAAAAAAGTTGAACTATATCTTGCAAAAGCACTATAGAATACTCCAAAACATAACTAGGGAGTCATAAGGAATTCTACTAAACTTGATAATAATATTATTTATAAATTATCAAGTTATGAAGATATAAGCTTTCTTCAAAAACCTAAAATTAGGCATTCATAACTAGGGAGATATAAGGAAGCCTACAATACTGATAAAGGGTTTATCAAATAAATCTTATATACTTCAATTAGAGAGCTACAAATTATATCTTATTTCTTCTTCAAATGGGTAAAGGAATGGCAATTAATCATGAACACATGTGGTATATTGACTCGAGAGCCAGTCATCATATGACAGGAAATATACAATGGTTTGATTGTATTGAAATTGCTAGAGGTTACAAACTAAGAATTGCAGATAGCCAAACATATCCTATACATGGATATGGATGTGTAACACCAAGCAAATCCTTTCTAGATCTTCTACTACATAAAGTATTGTATGTTCCTGGATTAACATTCAATCTCATCTCTGTAAGCAAGTTAGTTGAAAACAACTATGTGATTAATTTTGGATATATGGATGGGATCAATACTTGTCTCATTATGAATCAAGATGGCATAAAAGCAACAGGTTCAATTCATGAAAATACATATATCCTAGACTCAATGGAAATCTCACAAGACATTGTGATATTTCAAAAGGATACTAACATATTTATAGAGGAATGGGTTGAAGAAAATGAAGAACTAGTACACCAAAAAGGCAAGCACAACAGGATCAAAAATAAAAATATGAGAGAACATTTGCATCATGCCCTGCTCATTCATCAACAACCAAAACCAGATAGATATACTTGCAAGGAGAACTATAGATGTGGCTAGATAGAAGACAAGGAAGATGAATCTGAACATGTCCTAAACCATTACTTGAAAGAAGAAGGCTCAACTCCAGCTTACTCTGCATCTTATGAAGACACAAATTACCTATTGAACCTAAACACAAAGAATGCAGAGATAGAAGACAATGTTCAAGAAGAAGATCCATATTGAAGACTAAAGTCCTCAATACCCAAATAATGTAATACAGGGGGTGTTAGAAATAGATTATATTCCATCATTTGGTTTATGTAAATGTATCTTCCAAGGTACATACTTAGATTACTTTACGGAGAAGTTATCTAGTTACTTCATGCAATATAATAAGTACACAAGTGTCATTGTGCAAGTTATCCCTTGCACAACTAGATAGAGTGTTGGCCAGGTATCCTATTTTGCCTATATAATGATGGCCTCTTAGGTAGATAGATATATAGATTAAGAAACACATAGAGCGAAAAATACATAAAGTGTAGCATAGTGTGTGATTTCATCCATTAGTGATGGATGCAATGTAGTTCAATAGCTTTATATTGGAATGTTCATTTTCTCCATAGCTACATTTTAATCTTTTTATATTTCAATTTACTTTCTTTCACATTATTTTGCATCTTATGATTGTCATCTCTCCATACTTTTTACATCAAAAGCTAACATTGACAACAACTATATCGAAGACGGTTCTTTCTTTAACACCCTTTGCGGGACAAACATCAACAAAAGGGTGCTCCTTCTCCATAAGCACATATAAAACTTCTTTTTGCAACTTTTGAGCTGCAAGGTGCAAAACGGTTTGACCGTATGCATCTTGCACATATAAAACTTCTTTTTGCAACTTTTCAGCTGCAAGGTGCAAAACGGTTTGACCTTATGCATCTTGTTTATGCGCCAGAGAGCTGCCTTTAACAAAAAGTAGTCAAAGACGCGTTGACGACCCCAGTAAGTAGACCAGTGAAGAGCAGTCCATCCTTCATTATCCGATGCCTGCAGTTCTACCCCATATTCTAGAAAGTATTTACAGATAAGCGGCAGACCCAGTGAAGGGCAGTCCATCCATTCGAATCTTTTGCATTTACCAACTCTTCTTGACGCTTTGCATCGCTACAGTTGCCCAACAATTTTTTTGCAACTGTTATTCCGTCATCTTCATTGCCGAATCCACTGACATAGTGCAGGACGCTTTGTGTGTGCTCGTCAAGCTTTGTTTCACACCGGTCGCCGCATTCTACCAGCATCTTGACCACTTGAGCATCACCTTGCATAGCTACAAGGACCAAAAGCTTCTTTAAAAATCGTAGTTTCCATTGTCTTAGTAGCACCTCCACATTGCATTGTTCTCTACCATCTGTTCTAAACGTTTTGGGTCACCTGCGGCCTTCTGTGACAAGTAATAGACAATTTTCTGAGCACAATTTCCGTCTGAAGAATGTCCCAGTGGCGCATGTATGATCTGGCAGCAGAATCTGGAGATATAGAAGAGAATGCCAGTGGCAATCTTGAATTTTTTGTTGGTTTCCGTCTCACACTGATCTTTGATCTCTTCAAGACCCCAGTATGCATACCAATCTATAATGGAGGATGCAAAACAATCAGACAAAAAGTTCAAGTCCGTGGCTTGAACTCCAACCCAGGTGAGCTCCAACCTTATCTCACTCAATTTTTTGACTTTATTATCTATGTCAATTTCCTTACCGAAAAGCCGGCAACTGGTTTCTTTATGTACTTTTGCAATTTTAATCATGCCCGATAACACCTCTTTAACTGAATCAGGGTCAGAAAAGCTCTTGCTTGCGGCTTGCTCTCTCTCTCGGGGGTCCCTCTTCTTCAAAATTTCTGGCTAGAAAACTGATCATATCGCACATCCCTTTGAATTGCCAGACATCGCTGAAGGGCACTTTACCATCTTTAACATCTCGAGGATCCAGAATCTCCGTCTTTGCCCACGAATTGAGCAATCAATAAACTATTTCGAAATTCCAACCTTGCACACACAGTAACAATGCCACGCGTTTCCCTTCAACCCTGAGAGTAACATTTGCATATACGGTATCCGAAAGGAATTTTCTATATTTAGATGATCGGGTGGAATTTAAAAAAAAACAGACGAATCCACTAATATAATCTTAGCACCTAAGCATAAAACCATCGAATTAGAGTCTCGAATAGTACACGGTCTCAGGTGAAACTCAAAAATTGAAGTCTTCAAAAGTACACGGTCTTACGTGAACTTCACCAACCAGCTCAATTCAAATAATTAAAAAATTTAAAAGTATAAAGTTCTTTTTGTTTTAATAAAATAAATTTATTTAAAATTAAATTTATTTTTAAAAGCAAATATTTTTGCTCGTAATATTTTCATGTTTTATATAAAAATTGGGACAAACATATAATATATTAATATATAATATATAATATATTAATTTGTAATAATATTCGTTGTGGATTTTATTGATAACTTATAAAAATAATCACTAAAAATTTATAGTTTTTAAAACACTTTAAATATAATTATTAATAAATTTAATTATATATAAGTTTGAGAAAGTATAATTTATTAAACACACCTTTCAAAGTTTTTTTATTTATTTCATGTATTTTTTAAGGATATCAAAGAAAGTGGAAGTGCCTTTAGAAAGACTACAAAAGAATTTCTTATAATATGGCATTGAACATAAAATACATACACATCTGATAGCTTGGGATACCTATTGTCAGCCTTTACAAAATAGAGGTCTTGGATTGAGGAAGTTGAGAGATCTAAATAGAGCCCTTCTAGCTAAACATGGTTGGAGGCTTTGTACTGGAACATCAAGGAAATGGGCTAGCATTATCCAAAACAAATACTTGGAGGGCAAAAATCATTTTATCAGTAGTTCTAATCCTCCACGTGGGTCTTTTTTTTTGAAAAAATATTATTAACACTAAGAAATTTCTATGACAAGGTCTAAAATTGAAAGTATGCAGGACGAACAAAATAGACTTTTGGAAAGACCCTTGGATTCAAGAGGAGCCTTCAGCGAACTACAAAAATTTCAAATATATTAAAGAGCATTTACCTAGAACCTATGGTAAGAAAATTAATGGCTACATTCATTGTGAGCCAAAATTAGTCTGAACTGATTTATTCATGATAATTCATTACAATATATAGCTTGGGAATGTAACTGAAGAATCTCCCAAGTTAGTAAAAGACAGAACGAATCTTCCAAGTGGGTAAAGAAAACAAATATATGAGAATCAAATGTTCTCAACATCACACCAAACCACCTAAATATTACCTATTACAACTGGAGATATTCACAGGGAATATTGCCTCATGAAAATAGAAAAACACACTAATAATAGAAATCAATCAAGCTCCAACATACTCCCCCTTGAAGTTGAGGGGACTGACAAGGAAGTTCCTCGGCTTCAAAAATTGAGCTTTGACAACTCCCTTGGTGAACAAATCTGCAATGTTGTCTTCAGTGTTGCAATGATGCAATTCAATCACCTTCTTCTCGACCATGTCTCGGATGAAGTGATACTTCATATCAAAATGCTTTGACCTGCTGTGATGAACTGGATTATATGCTAGTTGAATAGCACTCATGTTATCACAATACAATGTAGTAGGACCATATTGTTGTTCTCCAATTTCTTCAAGGACTTTCCTCAACCACAATGCTTGAGCACTAGCACTTGTGATTGCAATGTATTCTGCTTCGGTGGAAGAGAGAGCAGCTGTAGTTTGTTTCTTTGAGCTCCAAGTGATTAAACCAGACCCAAGGCTGAAACAATTACCTGATGTAGACTTCCTGTCATCTATATTACTCCCCCAATCTGAATCACTAAAACCAAACAATTTTACATCTTCATTTTTACAATAATGGATGCCAAAATCCATTGTACCTTTTACATATCTCAGTATTCTTTTTGCAGCTTTCATGTGTAATTCAGAAGGGTCACTCATATACCTTGATACAAGTGATACAACACATGCAATGTCTGGTCTAGTGTTGGTGAGAAACATCAAACTCCCAACCATACTTCTATATGTGGTCACATCAACTTTTTCAGTTCCATCATCCTTACTCAACAACTCACCATGAGCTATTGGTGTTGCAACAGGTTTACAATTTTCCATCCCAAATTTTTTTAACATATCATTGGCATATTTGTTTTGACAAATGAAAATTTCACTATCACTTTGATACACCTCCATACCAAGAAAATAGTGCATCAAGCCTAGATATTTCATCTCAAATTCATGCATCATGGCATTCTTGAAGTCATCATTCAACTTAGGATTACTACCTAAGTAAATCAAGTCATCCACATATAAACAAACAAGGAGAATATCATTACCTTGTTTCTTATAGTATAAGGTTGGCTCACTCTTGCTTCTCACAAAACCATATTGACGGAAGTACCCATCAATTCTTGAATACCAAGCTCTTGGAGCTTGCTTAAGACCATACAAGGCCTTCTTCAACTTGTACACAAGATTATCCTTACCTTGAACTACAAATCCTTGAGGTTGTTGCACATAAACCTCCTCATCCAAGAATCCATTCAAAAAAGCACTTTTTACATCCAAGTGATGTACATTCCAGCTTTTATGAGCAACAATAGAAAGAACCATCCTCACTGTTTCTTGTCTTGCAACTGGAGCAAAAGTCTCCTCATAATCAATGCCATACCTTTGTGTGAACCCCTTGGCCACAAGTCTTGCTTTGTGTCTCTCCACACTTCCATCAGAATTATACTTTGTTTTGTAGACCCATTTAGAGCCCACAACTTTCTTGCCTTTTGGAAGCTCAACTAGCTCCCAAGTATCATTCTTCTTGATGGAGTTCATTTCTTCTTTCATTGCCTTCATCCATACATCATTAGTACATGCTTGTTCATAACAAGATGGTTCTAAATCAACAAGAGACATTAAGGCATAATTCACAACATCACCTTTGGGCTTACCATCATTTTCATCACCATACATATGCAAGTTTTCAAGTCTTTTCACCACTTGATCTACCTCTTGTGCTTGACTTCTTGTAACTCTTCTTTGAAAATTTGTATCTAACATTTGAGAGGATGGATGTTTTTGTTGGAGCTTTTTACTTTTCAACACATTACTTGGAGAATCTTCACTCAATAGTGTGAAATCTTCATTTGTTTGAATAGTACTCCTTCGATAAATGTCACTTAAGCTTCTTACCTTCCTTGGTGGACTTGAACTTGCACTTGAAACTGAAGAACTAGATGAGGGGCTGCTTGGTGGAGAACTAGATGAAGGGCTTCTTGTTGGAGAGCTAGATGAGGGGCTGCTTGGTGGATTAGTAGCACTTGGAACTAAAACATTAGTGGGCTGCTCATCATCATCAATAATACCACCAGTCAAAACAGATTTTGACTTCTCAATATGGCCTTTTTGATGACCATAAACTCCCCCTTCATCAAAAATCACATCTCGAGACACGACAACCTTGTGTGTCTTTGGATTAAAGAGCCTATATGCTTTGGTATTTTCACAATACCCAAGGAATATGCATGCTTCACTTTTGGGATCTAACTTCTTCCTTTTTTCATCAGGAACATGTGCATAAGCCAAGCAACCAAAAACTCTGAAATGACTTACAGTTGGTTTCCTTCCATACCATGCCTCATATGGAGTGATGCCATCCAAGCTAGAAGTAGGACTCCTATTCAAAATATAAATGGAAGTCCTTACCGCATCAGCCCAATACATATTAGTTAACCTCTTTGTTTGTAGCATGCTTCTTGCCATATTTACCACTGTTCTATTTTTACGCTCAGCCACACCATTTTGTTGTGGTGTGTAAGCAGCTGTGAGTTGCCTTCTAACACCACAATATTTACAAAATTGAAGAAATTCATTTGAACAAAATTCTCCTCCCCTATCAGTCCTTAAACATTTTACATAGTGCCCACTTTGATTTTCAACATGATTTTTAAAATCTTTAAAACAATCAAATGCCTCATCCTTTGTCTTCAAAAGATAAACCCAACACATTCTTGAAAAATCATCTATGAAGGTGAGAAAGTATGAATTCTTACCAATACTTTGAGTCTGCATTGGCCCACAAATATCAGAATGCACCAATTGAAGGGGATAAGTGGCTCTCCATGCTTTGCCTTTTGGAAAATTCATCCTTGAGTGCTTGCCCAAAGCACATCCTTCACACACACCTTTTTGATCATCAATTTTAGGTAGCCCATATACCATCTCTTGAGAAACCATTTTCCTCAAACTAGGAAAATTTACATGGCCAAATCTTAAGTGCCATAGCCAACTTTTGCTATCAATGGCTGCACATGCAAAATCATTCTTTTCTTCTCCAAATTTTAGAGGAAACAATCTATTCTTGGTCATGGGAATGGTAGTGACGTGCCTATGCCCATGATTCTTATCAAAAATCTCACACTTATTGTTTTCAAACACAAGCTTAAAATTCTTTTCCATGATTTGCCCAACACTCAACAAATTATGTTTTAAATTTGGAGTGTAGTAAATATCAGTCACTTTCTTCTTACCTTCATTAGTTTGTACCTCCATGGTTCCTTTGCCTTCAACTTGCAATGCTTTATCATCTCCAAGCTTGATCTTGGACTTGTAGGAATTATCAATTGTAGATAGCAACTCCTCCTTGCCGGTCATGTGATTGGAACATCCGGTATCAAGAATCCATGTCTCATTCATATTTTGATCAGATTTGCCATATGACAAAAACAAAATTGATGAGTCCTCCTCCTCACCATAGTGTGCATTATTGCTTCTTCCTCCATGTGATGCTTTCAATCTACAATCTTTTTCAAAGTGCCCATACTTGTTACAATAGTAACATTGCTTGTTACTTCTTCCTTGATAGCCATTTCTTCCTCTTTCGTGAGAGCCACCTCTTCCTCTTTCTTGGAAGCCACCTCTTCCTCCTCTTGGAGAAAAACTACCTCTACCTCTTGAAGAAGATCTACCTCTTCCTCTCCATTGGCCTCTTCCTTGGCCTCTTCCTCTTGAACTAGATTCACCTTCTTTGGATGAAAATGCTTTTTCTTCCATTCCCCCAACATTTGGAGTTGAAGAAAATCTCTCCTCATGGGACATTAAGGAACCCATGAGCTGATCATATGTGAGAGTAGTCAAGTCCTTACTCTCCTCAATTACAATGGATACTTGGCTCCATTTGGGTAAAAGTGTCCTCAACACTTTCTTTACAATGACTTCATTATTCACTTCTTCACCAAGAGTCTTCATTTTGTCAACACATGCTTTGGCTCTCATGCAATAGTCTCCAACCTTTTCATTTTCCTTCATCCTGAGATTTTCAAACTCCATTTTTAGAGTTTGCAATCTCACTTGCTTGACTTGAGTGTTGCCTTCATAGCTCTCTTTTAGAGCTTGCCATGCATCTTTGGCTGATGCACAACTTGCAATCCTTGGGAAAATGCTCTCATCCAAGGTTGTTTGCAAGTAGAATATTGCAAGACTATTCTTCTTTTGTGCCTCTCTTGTTGCTTGTCTATCGACAGCTGGAACAGTACTCCAATCGGTTGGCTCTATGTAGCCATCCTCCACAATCTCCCAAGCACCTTTGCTAATGAGCAAGTGCTTCATCTTGATTGACCAGTAGTCATAGTTGGCTCCTCTAAATTCTGGGACTGGGACATTAATGTTGCCATTTGCCATTTTTACAAATCAATGGTGCAGCTCCTTCCTTACTCGCTGGTGGACTTTCAATCCCAATGATTGTTCTTCAAATGCAACAAACAGCGCTGAATTCCAATAATCACAAAAACACGTGCTGATGTGCACATCAGTTTTTTTTTTTTTGTTTTTTATTTATTTTTTATTTTAGTGACAACTATCAATCAGTTTTGACATTAATCAGACATCCATCATAATACATTTTGATAAATATTACAAGCTCGAACGTTAAAGGAGCTTCAAACGAAGAAGTACCAAGTGAATGGGACAAGGATGTTTAGATTTTGATACAAAGAACATAACGTACTAATAAAATGGGAAATATTTATTCAAATATCTTCCCAAACAAATTGCATAGTCATCATTTCCCGCAGAGTGTCCAAACCTAGAGAGGCCGGGCCGAACTTCGTTGCTACTTCCAAAGCCTCAAACCTCGAACGCGACTGGAGCAAATATTACGTCTCCTGACCTGCTCCCCTGTGATGGTGAACTCTACCGCAAAAGTAACCGTGGCAATCTCTCTGATTACCTCTGACGTCTCTGAAATTTTCCCTCTCAGTTTCTTCACTCAATTTCCCTTTCCCTTAAAAACACCGTTTGCCCTTCTGAAGATTTGTACAGGGATGACTGCAAATACCCTCGCTCACGCCGTCCTGAAACAACACAAAAAAAATTCTTAAAAAAATTAGCAAGGTTTCTCTCAAACCTGAATCTGATACCACATGTGAGCCAAAATTAGTCTGAACTGATTTATTCATGATAATTCATTACAATATATAGCTTGGGAATGTAACTGAAGAATCTCCCAAGTTAGTAAAAGACAGAACGAATCTTCCAAGTGGGTAAAGAAAACAAATATATGAGAATCAAATGTTCTCAACATCACACCAAACCACCTAAATATTACCTATTACAACTGGAGATATTCACAGGGAATATTGCCCCATGAAAATAGAAAAACACACTAATAATAGAAATCAATCAAACTCCAACATTCATAGCGTGGGTGATTTTCAAGAGTGGAAAATCCTGCAAGAAGATATGAAAGACCCGAGGGGTAAAGATATGAAAAACCTTTTAAGGAATTACTATTTAGGTAGAGGTTCAGAGAATGATCAAATAATTTGGAGAAGAAACCAGCAAGGCCAATAATTGATGAAAGATGGATATAGAGTCTTGGGTAAAGTAACCTCGAAGAAACCCGAGCTTAAAAGAATTTGAAAGCTAAACATCATCCCTAAGGTTGCTATGTTTTTTTGGACTGGCATTCTCAATAAAATCCTCACAAAATACAATATGTTCAAAAGAGGGATTGTGATTCTAAATGCTTGTGTGTTGTGTAACAAAGAGGATGAGTGCATGGACCACATGTTTGAAACTTATGATTTTTTCATGATATCCTAAATATGTTATTGAGAGAAGTTAATGTTGCTTGGATTATTCCAGATTCTCTAATTAGGATTTGAGAACAGTGGCACTTAAGAAGCAATATTTTTTTGGCAAAAATGCATTCCACATATTTGATGGGGATTTGGTTGGAAAGAAAGAGTGTTCAAAAATAAAACTAGAGGAATAATTAGGGTTTATACCAGGATAAAAAAAACACTCTTAGAGAATTGTATTAAAAACATTATCAACCAGGAAAATCTTGGAATGATCCTCTCTAAAGAAAAATCAATAAGGTGAGACTAGATACTAGATGGGAATGTCCTCACAAAAATTGGGTAAAAATTAACTCCAATAGGGCTGCAAAAGGCAACCTGGGTCAAGTTGGTGGTGGGGGTCTCATCAGGAATGACAAAGGTCAGGTAGTGTTTGCATATGTTGAAGATCGAGGAATTACCACAAATCGCCAAGTTAAAGCAAGGGGGATGCTTACAGGCCTCCAAATTACGATGAATTTGGATTTTAGGAGAATTTTTATTGAGAGGATTCCAAGAATTGTATAACTTTCTTTCAAAAAGGGAAGCTAAATAATTTTAGCCTTTTCCAAATAATTACATACGCAAGGACTATTTTGGGAAACCTAGAAAAAAATTAAATTAAACATATTTATAGAGAGGGAAACAAAGCTACCGATAAAATGGTGAATATGGTAGTTAAATCTAAGAATTTCAAGGTCTGGTCATATGTCCCCATGGAATTGGAAGAGATTATAAGAATTGATAATGAAGCTAGCACATAAATAGGCCAGATCAAAGATATGGGATCATGCGATAAAGAATTTGAGCACACTAAATTACATTGTTGTCAACGGTTTCTTTATCAATTATGTAAAGCATTGAGCATTGCATAAGCCTTATCAAATAGAAGGATAGCAAGAGGGATATTATTTCAACTTCTCCATCAATAGGTTTAGCCCAGGTTTATTTGTTTTACTAAGATAGGGCTATCTTGCATTTGTTTGATCTTATATTATTTTTTTCTTGTACATCTTTCAAACTGTTTGTAAAGGGTTGAGGCCCTTCAACCTATTTTTTTATCAATACCAAATATATATATATATATATAATTGGAATAATAAGTTTGATTTCAAAATTAGTTAGAATGCTTCCAAAAATAATTTTTTAGAAATATATAGCGAGCTTTTAAAAACCCATAATGATCCAAAAATTCTCCAAATTGTTCTAAAATTCTAGACAGTTCTTCACTATCTAGTTGTCCAGCTTATTTCTAAGTTTTTAAAATATTCATCAAATCTATAAATAAGACCATTTGTAATTTTCTACTTTATTTTTCAAAACACTCTATACATAACTATTAATAAATTCAATTATATATATATATATATATATATATATGACATGTATTGAATGTTCTAAAATAATAATGTTGTGTGAATACTAACATGTCCTTAGAAAGTCCGCCTTTGTAGGGCAAGTGGAGAAGGCGAGCCTAGACCTATTGAACGAGAGGTACACAGTTCGAACCTCTATGATACAAAGAAGGACAAAATAATCTCTTTTGTCTTCCCTCTAGATAGTGCTATACCTGGATGGGACAACATTACTGACCATCTAAGAGCGACTCTCGAGGTTTCTTTCTAACCTAAAAAGTTTTTATTTTTAAATCTACGAGGGCCTGCAGACTACATGCACCACAAGCCCTAATTTTTGGAAAATAGCTCAATAGCCATGTGGATGCCCTTTTGAGCAAATAACCACTTTTGCAGATGGCCTTGTAGTTGCATGTTGATCTACTGAGATGAAGGTTGGGTCAACTAGAGCCGCAGTTGGGTGCTGGGGGAAGGTTGGGTCAGTTGATGGCTTTGTAAAGTTTGGTTGTGTTGTTGGATGGTTTGCAAATATTGTTCATTCTAGGTTGCTGGGTTTTATGGTCTGGTTGAAGGAATTGCAGCAACAAGCTGGTTGTTGGGCGAAAGGTTGGATCAACTGATAGAATTGTAGTTGAGGGGTTAACTGGAAGGTTAGGTCAATTGAAGAAACCATAAAAATTGGTCGTGTTGTTGGTGGAAGGGTGGACCAATTTCTAGGTTCTCGATTTCTTTTAAACCATGTTCAAGGTTCTGGGTTCCTCTTAAAATCCTATTCAAGGTTTTGGGAGTCTATAAAACCCTGCGGTCCTCTTTTGAGGCCAGATGTATAAAAGGTTAGGAGATCTTGTTAAAAATCCTTTGTTTGGTTTCTTCCTATGAGCACTATGCTTTTGGATCTTTTATGTGTGCCTACATTTGTTCTCTACTTCCTGTCTTGTGCAGGATGGTTCTTTTGTCGGTGCTTATTAGCTCCAAATCCTCTTTTGTCAACTGTTTTATCTTGCTCCTTGACTACTATCCGATTTTGGTTAGTTGTGATATGCAAGAAGGAAGGATGTTGCTAATCTTACCATTGGGTGTGAAACATGGGATTTCAAAATACAAGCAAAAATTTCTATTTAAATTTATTTTGTCGATATATGTTAGCACCAATTCCTCCTTATCCGGTTGTTTCACCTCTTACCTTGGTTGTATTCCATTGTTGGTTGATCGTGGATCACAAGATCATCGATTTTCTTGTTGGACAGGAAATGTTTGATTTCAATATTAGGTAGGAAATATTTGTTCGATTTTGCCCCAACCTTCCTCGAGTGCTTTGAAACTTATGATTGTGTTCTCTTTTGGTGCTGAGATTTAATTTTAAATTCTAAATTTTAATTTCAAAGTGGAAATAAGACGGGATTACAAGATCCACGAATTATTTGATGTCAAATTCTCATATAGGATGTTGGATTCAATACCTTTGATGTACTTCTTTAAAACTTATTGAATACTCTTTGGTTTCCTTTAAAAAAACCTTTTTGTTAAAGGTTTGAGAACCTTTTCAAAACCCCTTCTTCCATCATAATTTAAAAAAAAAAAAACATATCCTTTAAAAATAAAACTTATTTCATTTTAAAAAAAAATTCTTGCGTTACCTAGTGCTCAGTAGTGGCATCTTTCTTCTGAATGTTATAAATACAAGGAACAAAATATTTAAATAAACTTTCTGTGGGAACGACAAGCATGTGGCCGAGACACATTGTGAAATCATCTCCTAGTTTGAAGTCATAACCGGGACCGCTTATCCAACCGTCGAGAAGACGCGCTCTGTCCCATTTGTTTAATATGCACCGCTCCTTAATTGCGTCGAGACCATCTCTCGCTTCTGCAACAGTCGCTAAACGCCAGCCGGGTGGAGTGGAATAACTCCTGTCAAGCTTGTCAAAAGACAAACTTCCGTGTGTCCTTATGAAGAATATAACAAAATTCCACTTTCCCAAAGCAGGGATCAAACTTCAGAAACCATGACGATCAGATGAGCTCAGCTATACATTATTTATACGTGTGTTTGTTCATCATCTACAAAGTAGCTTGCAATCAAAAAGCAAATTCCCTTCAACAAAATTAATAGAGTAGCTTTCAATCAAAAGGAAGTTTCTTTTCCACAAATTTTGCAAATGAAAGGAAGTTTCTCTTCTACAAAGTTTTTTCAAAGTTCATCACCTCGCAAGTTCATCGAAGTTAGAATCTAGGAGGGACTTTCATTGGCCTGCGTACTCTCCACCGCAGATGTGTCTATACCCTTCACAGATGCTGCTATACGTGTTTACATGTGTGGAAATGCATTTTGAGTTAAAAAACAGGAAAAAAAAAAAAGCTTTTGCCTTCTCATGTTAAAAGATGTTTATTTATATATATATAAAGTAATCCTAATCTTGTTGCGGAAGAATTGGGGTCCATGTCTATTCACTTATATTAAGCTACCGTAATCCTGATTGTTTATTCTTTTTATATTGAACATCGCTTACAAATATGTACAAATATCAGCGTTTGTTCGAATAAACATAAAAAAACTAACTAGACAATTACAATTACACCAAAATACGAGGCACTAAAGTCTATCATCAATATTGATGGAGTAATAATAAAGCCTAACTATCAATATTAATGGAGTACTAATGCAATGAGGGTTTACTGTACTAATGATCAATGAAATCGACGGAGAATTCTCTGGAAATTTATCTCTCAAAAAGCGTGACAGATGGCATGTGAGAAGTCTCTTCTGTGACATTCAGCACTTACTAGACCGTAGTGCAGGAGGGATTGCATTTACGTCCCACGACGACAGGAAGCGATTGATTTGAAGGTGTGTCGGCACATTATCTTAGCGGATTTGCTTTTGGCGTAGCAATCAGCGAGAGAGATGTATTCACATGGAACAATGGAATGGAATAGGACTTTAGACAACAGGAAAATTTGCTTTTCCTTGGTAGGTACTGCCAGTCTCTAACGGTTGATTTTTTTTTTTTAATATTGTATACGCAGATTAAAACGTTTTACAAGCGAAACAGGACAAAAGTGACAATAATAGACTCAATCGAAGTAAGAGCGACTGACAAAAATGACCTTTATTGCGAAATGGAGTGATAATAATAGGCTCAATCTTTGAACACATTGGTAACATTAATAGTTGATGTTACTACAATTTTATATGACTTCACTCACTTGGCGCATTAATTTGGGGTAATGAATTTGTAAACATTCAAATGCTATCATCTAACTTATTTTTTTGTTTTTTTGAATAGCCTTAAACCTCCTAAAATGAGGCCAAAGTTTTACTGATTGCCATGTCCTTGTTTAACTACCTCTTATTGCATTATTATTCCATGGATAATTTTGTCAACACTCTTCACCTAGGCTAGCTTAGTGATAAGGACTTTGGGTTTTTTTTTTTTTTTTGAAAAAATATTGCTTATATTAATACAAAAAAATCAAAATACAAGACATCGCAACAGATTACAAAAATCTGCTCAAGGACATCCAACCATCTGACTTGTCCTGAGCAGAGCAGTCTTTGAGATCTTTGATTATAAGCCTCTTAAAGGCTCTACATTGGAACTGAATATCAATAACAACATTGGACACAATCCCAAAAGCAGGAATAACTTCATCTCGAAAAACTAAACTGCATCTCGCCTTCCAAATAGCATACAAATTCGTTGCTCTGATAACAGTCCACACCCCCCTAAGATGTTGAGGGCAGCCAAAGGCATCTCCCAAGAGAACCAATTTCCAACTCCACCTATCACCTAGGATAGGATAATAGGTCCACTTCAATATTTTCCAAACATTCCTTGCTACACTACAATCCCAAAAGATATGTTTAACAATTTCTTTTCTGCCACAACTACTACAGAGGTCTGAGATATTCATCCACCTTGCCAACCTTACCTTGCAATGGATACCTTGGAAAATAAGCAGCCAAAGAAAAACCTTGAGCTGAGCAGATAATCTAAATTTCCAAACCTGCTTTAGCCTCTTCTTCCACTTCTTCTCTAGATAGACAATGTCCCAACATCTATTTAACAGGATATGCAAAGAAGTCTTAGGCAATAGAGTTTTGTAAATCTTAGTGGATTTGTAAGAAATGATGCTCCCCTGAAAGTTCCACCTCCAGTCACGCCAGATAGGGCCAGGAAAACCACCATTTAACTTATACTGCTATTCAGAGGGAAGAAGAGAATGAATCTAAACAATAGCATCCCTGTCAGAAGCTTTCAACTTAAACTTATTGCAAAGATCCTCCCACTTAATCCAATCAGTGGCTCCTGAATCCCACAGATCTACCCATTTCTTAATTCCCCTCTTAACCAACCTCTTGCATCTAAGATGAGGAAGGTTCGAGGCATACACCCCATTGTCTTTCCATAACCAAATAGACCTATATGGAAGCACCCAGCCTCTACGCTCTTCCATATAGGCCCAATAAACCATAGAGCCAACCATCTTCCATGCCTCCTAGATCCTCTTAATAAGGATACAACCCCATATTTTAAATTGAATAGGATGACCCACAATATCCTCAATATGAAAATCCCCCTTAACACCATCAACATGAAGACAGTTTTGAATTCTATATCTCAAGAGCCTTTGCCAAGGATCAACACCTTCCAATGCTCTGACCACCCATTTGGCTGCCAACACCTTACCCTGCATCTGAATGTCCAAAAGACCCAGACCACCTTCCTCCTTAGGAATAATGCAATAGTTCCAAGAGATAGAGGGCATTCTCTTGGAGCCATCAAAATTAGACCAAAGAAAGCCTCTAATAAGCCTTTCCAATCTTCCAAACTGAGAAGCATTGGGCAACCAACACGAAGAATAATAAAGATGACAAGCTTGTAATATTTTTCCAACAATAATTATTCTACCAGCAAAGGATATGAGCTTATTTTTCCAGAACTGAATTTTCTTTGCAAATCTCTCAAGACACCAATCCCACATGCCCTTCAAAGAAAGGGCCTTGCCAAATGGGATTCCAAGGTATCTAACAATTTCACCATCCTTCACCCGCCACCAACCAGGAGAGAAATTATCTGGAAGAGTGTCACTACCAATCAGCCAATAGTCCGATTTTTCTTCACTAATGATGGCTCCAGAGGCTTTGCAAAACTGCTCCAAGAAACCTTTGACATTCTGCAATGACAAGGCATCCAACTAAAAAGAAAGAAGGGAATCATCCGCAAAATGATTATTCAGAATAGGACCTCCAGGAGTATCAATCCCTTTGATTAAACCTGCACCTCTCTTCGATTCCAACATATAACCTAGAGCATCAACAGTGATAACAAACAAAAGGGGAGCAAGAGGGCACCCTTGTCTAATGGACTTGAAAAGACTTATTTGATTAGTGAGCTTACCGTTAACTACAACTTGAGCAGAGGCACAGGTGAATAAGACCTTGATTTTATCCACTACCCATTTGTTGAAGCCAAGCCATTCCATCATACTAAAAATAAACGACCAATCCACCCGATCATAGGCTTTGTCAAAGTCAATATTAAGCATAATGGCTTTCTGCCCACTTTCCTGTGCCCATTCCAAAGTCTCCCAAGCAGTCAGGACCGTATCAAGAATGAACCTGCCCTTGATAAAACTTGTTTGCTCCCGTCTCACAATCCTAGCAACAACATCTCTGAAGCGAAGAGCCAACACCTTAGCCACAATATTATAGGAAACATTTAAAAGAGTGATAGGTCTCCATCCCCCCATAGTATCTTTCCTGTTAGCCTTCGGGATAAGCTTAATCAGACCTTGATTAAGCATATCAAAAAAGGAGCCTTTCTCAAACACTTCCTGAATCATCTTAGTATAGTCATTACCCACAGTATCCCAAAAAACTTTGTAGAATTCAATAGGAATGCCATCAGGGCCCGAAGATTTACCATCCTTCATTTTCTTAAGCGCTTCAAACAATTCATCCTTTGAAAAGAAATCAGCTAGACGATCATTTTCATAACTATATACCTTCTTAGGAACACACTTCTTAAACTCTTCTCTAGCCTCCAAAACCTCAAGACTCAAAGGATAAATGGAAAAGATCTTACAAAAATGATCTTCAACAATGGCTCGGATACTATCATCATCTTCCACCAATCTATCATCAGTAGTGTGAAGAGCAGTGATTCTCTCAACAACAATTTTCTTTTTAATGTGACTGAAGAAAAACTGAGAGGGGGCATCTCCTTGCTGAAGCCAATGAATCCTGCTTCTAATACGGGCACCTCTGCTAACGTAATCCTCATAGCACCTGATTTCATGTTCACACTTAGCTGCTTTCTCCTGAAGTTGAACATTAAAAGAATCACCTTCAAGGTCTCTTCTGGCTACCTCCAAGTCCTTCCTGAGTTGTTTTAATCTTCCCTTCCTTCTCCTAGCAACCAATCTACCCCAACCCCTCAAAAATTTGATAGTGCGCTTGATAGCCGCTTCCCACCAACCAATCCATCCAGAGCCAACCGAGCGTGGCTCCAAATTCCAAACACAATGAATCAGGTCCCTGCAGGCTTTAGAATCCAGATGAGAAACATTAAGTTTGAAGGGAAGTTTCTTATCCACCACAACAGCTCCACCAAAGAAAATGGAAGAGCTAATAGGGAAATGATCAGAACCGGAGGTCGAAAGATCCACAAAAATAGCTCTGCTCCCTCGACCAATACATGTAAACACATTTCTATCCACATAAATCCTATCCAAACGAGCCATGATTCTATCTCCCCCTCTTCTCTTATTAGACCAAGAGAACCATCCTCCAGATTCCAGAGACTTTTGCCTAAAATTAGCATCAAATATTTGTAAAGAAGCCTTCAAGCTGCACCAAGAGTCCTTCTTAGCACCTACAATACAACCACCGTGCCCCCTTCATGATCTCCATCCCATTCCACCATATTAAAATCTCCCCCTATGATCCAATTAGCATCGGGTAAATTTATCTGCATCCAATCCCACAAGGTAGTCCTCTCACTAGAAGAATTAGGAGCATAAATAGAACAAATACCAATTACTTGGCCAACAATCATGAAAGTAGCCCAACAAATCCTACCAAATGGGCCCTCCCCCTGATCAATCAACAACATAGCTAGCCAAGACCTGACAACAAGGACCACCCCCCAGAACCTCTATCATGAGAAGAAGCCCACCAGGCCCCAGACCAACTATTATCCATACAACTATGGAGAGCAAAGCCATCCACCTTAACCCCTTGAAGACAAACTACATCAGCACTAACAAAACGCAAAAAATTACTAACCAAACTTCTCCTAGTGGGAATAGACATTCCCCTGACATTCCACGAACTGAAGTCCACTTTCATTGAGAAACCTCAGTATTAAGGGCTTCAAACCGATTGTTGACTTGCGTAGACCTACCAGCTGGAGATCTACTTCTTTCTAAAGTTGAGCTTCTGCTATTCTTTCTACCCTCCGTAGCCTCCAAGTCTTCATTGAGGTTCCTACCAATCTCTGATATTTTGTTAGCCCAAGGAGTATCCTTGGAGCCAACATTAACCTCTCTGGATCTCCCCCTAGAGGAAGAGGAGCCCTTCTTAAATTTAGAGGGCCTATCTGGTGAATCCTCTACCTCTCGCCTCTTCTGAACCAACTTCCAACCAGTGTCTTCTTTGTTTCCCATTTCCTGGTTCCCTACATCCATCTCCATTTCTTGAGTCTCCTCATTAGTATCCTTGTTGGGCTGAACCTTCCCACTGGCTATAGAAGAGTCAGGTCCCGTCACACCCTTCTCATTTTCTACCTTTCGAAGTTTTCTCAAAGGATAGTCACGGATTAAGTGATCCTGAGACTGGCAGAAAAAGCAGGCATTAGGTAAATTTAAATAACGAACCTCCTGCGAGATTACCCCTTCTTGTGTGACGATTTTCAAACATTTTGGCAACTTCCTTTGTAGGTCAACTTCTACACACACCCTTGGGCTAAATCGAAAAGACATACCTGAAGAGGGTTCAATAAGAATCCATCCAAATATTTGAGCCATGGAACAGATCATACCTTGAAATTTTGATTTCATGGCAACAAATTCGATCCAAAGAGGATATCTAGCCTACAAAACATCTTTAGGGTCAAAATTTGGTCGCCATGATTGAGCAAATGCAACCGAACCCGCAATAGACCATGTCCCGAATTGCAACACAAATTTGGCAACTTTTGGAGAATAAAAAAGAATAGAAATATAGCGTCCTCCCAAACCCCAGTAGGATTGCACATGAAATCCTTTAGCCTCCCAATTCAGTCGCACCCATTTTTGAAAATCAACTTCTCAAGACATTTTACGAAGAAAAAATAGAATAACTCCATTTCTCAAGAGGTTATTCCTTGCTGCCAAATACTCTTCATGTTTATCTGCCATAAAAGTAAACTCATTCTCACCTAAATCTACCAACATGAAATCCATTTTATCTAATCTAATAACCTCTATCCTCCAACAAATCTTCGTTGTATAAATCCGCATTTGCATGCAATTCTTTGCTCAGTCCTCCATTTTTCATGATCAATAAAATTTACTAGTCAAGTGTTTTCAATAATGATTTTGGATTCTCTTTAAGAAAACCCAAATTTAAACCGGATAAATTAATTAGTAAGAACTCAAATGTTTATAATAACAAAAATGTTTTAAGCAAAGATACTATCGATCCCCTATTTTGCCAAAAAAAAAAAAAAAAAAAAAAAAAAAATTATATTATGACAGTCCATAATTTTCAAAGTTCTTAGCTGTGAGAGTTCAATGGAATCTTCAGTCAATAGCTGCATCTATCAGACTGACTGCTAAACTATGTACTACGTGAGTAGACTTTATTCAGAGATTCCATGAACATGGAATTGCGGTGGTATCACCACCGTACAGATTAAAAGATTCCGGAGACACTAATCACCAAAAATGAACATGAAGGGTGGAACAAAGTACGAACGTAAAGACTCTATAGACCCCAATGAACTTTTACGGCGATCTGAAAATTCTGGACTATCTACAACACTCTTAATGGAGTAATAATGTAACGAGAGGTTTATTATATTAAAATAAAAATTATAGATTATTTTGACAACATCAATAATAATAATAATAAAAGTTTATTGTACTAAAATGAAAATACAGAGTATGTTGACAGTAGCATTAATGTCACGAGGGGTCTATTGTTGAAAATTATGGATTATATTTATTGACATCACCAATAATGTAATGAGGAGTCTATTGTAGTAAAATATAAAGTATTGACTGTGTTGACAGCACCAATAATGCAATGAGAGGTTTATTGTACTAACATGAAAATGCGATAGTGGGTTTATTGTACTAAAATAAAAATTATGGACTAGGTTGACAGCACGAATAATGCAATGAGAGGTTTATTGTACTAAAATGAAAATGCAATGGTGGATTTATTGTACTAATATACAAATTATGGACTATGTTGACAGCACGAATAATGCAATGAGAGGTTTATTGTACTGAAATGAAAATTATGGACTATGTTGACAGCACCAATAATACAATGAAAGGTCTGTTGTATTAAAACGAATAATGAAATTAAAGGTCTATTGTACTAAAATGAAAATCATGGACTATGTTAACAACACGAATATGCAATGAGGATCTGTTGTACGAAAATCAAAATTGTAGACTAACACAATAACCCTGTTAATAGAATGAAAAGCATACTATACTAAAATGAAAAATTATAAACTATGTTGACAGCACTATCGATGGAGTAATACTACAGTCAAGGTTTACTGTGCTAATGATCAATGAAATGAATGTAGAATTATCTGGAAATTTATCTCGCAAAAAGTGTGACAAATGGCATGTTAAAGGTCACTTCTGTCACATTCAGCACTTATTGAACGGTAGTCCAGGTGGAACGCATTTACGTCCCACCCACGACAACAACAACCAATTTGAAGGTGTATTGGCACATGATGTTAGCGGATTTGCTTTTAGCGTAGCAATCGGCCAGATAGAGGGTATTCACATGAAACGATGCAATGGAATAGGAATTTAGGTAGAGAACAGGAGAATTTGCTTTTCCTTGGTAGGTACTTCCGCCTCTTCTGGTTGAAAAACATTTTTTTTCTTTTTCTAAATCTTAAATTGTTTCATGTGATTCCTTCCAAACAATTTTGTCCCCTTCTAGTAGTGTCCTTTACTTTTTAACCGTGAAACTGTTTTGTAGCCTTCTCTTTTCTTGAAACATGCATAATTAGCATAATTAGATTTATTGTAAAGTTAAATGTGTTATCTTGTCTCTTATATATATAAAAAAGTAAATAATTCTTGTCTCTCTTATATATATATACAAGTAAAGTTTATTTAATTTAGATTTAGGATAATTTTGGATGATGATTTGATAGGTTAAAAGTATTAGTGATTATTTTAAATGTTTAAAAGAATATGTTGATTTAATTGAATGTTATTAGATTTTATTTAAAATTGGGACAGTAATTTTAATAATAAATTTTAAGGTACTTTTAAGTTTGGTATAAAGGCCAAAAATTAGTTAATAAGTTCAGTAAAAAAAAGTTTGGAAAAAAAAGTTAACTAGTATGAAAAGCTTAGCTTAAGATTATTATGTAATTGGGCACCTAATGTGTATGGGTCGCTATGATGTAATTGATACTTATAATTATTTTTTTTATTAGGAGTTACTAGCTCCAGTCTATCATTTGAATGTGGATCAACCCTTGAACATTAAGGTTTGGATCTATACAAAATCAAGAGTGAAAATGGAATATATCAAGTCATTTAATAAAAATTGTAATGGAGCTCTATTTCTAAGGAGGTTGCTTCCTCGAAGAGTTCTATTATATCAATTTCTCTTGATTAATAAAGTTGTTGCATTTCCATTCTGGATTGTTCAAGCACTACTATTATTTTATTTCTTGCATTTTCATTAATTTTGGCAAATTATGTTGTGGATGTGCTTATTTTTATCTGAAGGTTCTTAACAAGTGATACCATAACACTTTTTAGGGCTACGTTTGCTATAGTAGTGACAATTATTGTCTTGTTGTTTATTTTCTGTTAGGTATTTTTTTTTATTTTGCTCTTTTTTGCTAAATACCCTACAATAAAATAACATAATTTTTTTTAGTGGATTAAGTTAGAAATCTTGTATTGGGAGTTTTAAATATCATAGAGGAGTAAATTATTTCTTAGCTAAGCTAGATTACCCATAAGGTTTTTAGTGAAGTGAGAGGTACTAAAACTCTAATATCCAGGCTTTAAAAACAATTGTACACTACAATGAGCTCTCACATACCCTCACATATATAAGGAGACCCCCTAGGAATAGAATAAGCCTTCAACTTTAGGAAGATATTGATTGTCAAAGTTTTATGATGTATTGATAAGCATTTAGTCCTAGGAAGTTACTCTCACAATACATTTGAAAATAGATAGTGTGACTACAGGTATGATGGAACTCTCCATAGGTAGAGCTTTGAAATATTGGGTCAGCCACTAATCATGACAGAGATGGTCTTTAGGAGAGTCCATGAAACCAAACACACTAGACTAGATTATCCCTATTGAACTTATTTTCAGTCCTTTCTCAGTCAAACTCAAGAATAAAAATTGTGTATACTATAGAGGCGATTACAACCATCACATATTGATGATGCTCAAACTAATTTATAAGACTAAAAGAATATATAGAGATGGTAAAAAATAAAATCAGAGTAGTCAATTGATAGTCTTTAGAGTAGGTAGTTGATAGTTGCTATTTTGATAGAGCAAAAAACACCCTATCTGGATGTTCAAACTTGATAGTGCAAAAAGGACCTTGTTAGACAATAAAAACACTTAGTTGGTAACTACACAAAGAATATTTGAAAGTAAAAAATTGATCATTTTATGGTATATTCCATTGTGATTTTCTATTCAAGCTAATTGTTTTTATATATAGCTTCCATAACCGTTTCTGGAGGTCAAATTTTTATCTTTTTTGCTATAACCTATTTTGATTCTCTTTGAGCTGATTGTTTTACTATATAACACTCATAAGTTTTTTTGGTAATCTTGGGGTACCTAAAAATGGTCAAATCTACTTGAGGCATCCAATTAGAGAAATTAGATAAACAAGTGAGTTATTGATACAATAGTAGCAAAATTGGAAAAAGCTACTCTCTACCAAACTAAATGGCTTTGAGAGTAATCTATTAGGCTTCGATCATAAATATTACCAATTAGGCAACAAGGGATTAGAATGTAAGGTAGGCTTAAAGGGTGGAGCTTGCAACCTTGTTGAATAATAATATTTGTAAAATACCCAAGCTAGATTTTCCAAATTTTGATGGAGAGGGCCACACTAGTTGGTTATATTGGACAAACCAATATTTTGTTCTTCATGATATTTCCTAAAATATAAGTCTTACAATAGCATCCATCGATTTTGATACTAACGTGCTTTAATGATGCCTATGATTGATGAACATGCATCCAAATCTCTATTAGGTTAAATTTGAGATCTATTTATTGACCCATTTTAGACCCAATGAATATGAGGATTTCAAAAGAGCCTTCATCTAAAACAAACCACTACAATTTGAGATCTTAGAAGAATTATTGAATGCCTTAGAAGATATTTAAAGTAAGAAGTACTTTTTGAAAGATTTTAAAATTAATCTTTTGAAATTCAAATTGCATAGAAATATTTGCAAATAGTTTAATATGGAGGAATAAGGATTTCTACATCGAAATAGAAATATTAAAGTTGTAAATACCTTTGTTTTCTAAATTTCTAATTAAGAAGTTATAAGGAGTTCAGCATCAACTTAGGTTCTTGAAATTTAGAAACTTTATTATTAAAAATTGAAAGATATAAGAAACACAACATAGGGTTATTGAAAAGTTGGAATATTACATTGGTATCAAGAATTAAGAAATCCAACTTAAAATTAAATAATCCTATCAAAAATTGAAATTGCATCAAAATTATCTTTAGCTTTCTATTCATAAATAGGGATATAAAAGGGATTCAACTCAAAGGTAACTTAGAAATCAAAGTATCTTATCAAAGCTATCCTACAAATTTGAGAATTGAAAAGAGTTTATCAAATTTTATTATATACTCAAAACTAGGGAGTCATAAGGTAGTCAACCTCAATGTTTTTGAAAGTTAAAAGATTCTATCAAAACTATCTTTAATACCTAATACTAGGAGTCATAAGGAATTCTACTTCAAAAGTTAATTTAGAAGAGGTATGGATGAAATAGTGAGGAATGCATTTAATAATGAAGAACTATTTCATAAACTAAAGTTTTATTCATGAAACTTAATAGATACTTTTGATGGATACAAATATTTGTCTACTAATTTAAAAGAAATATTTTCTTTGTTTCTCAAGGAATCAAAAGCAAAAAAATTTATGACATTAATTGGTTATCTTCATGAAGTAATTTTCAAATTTTAGCGGAATGCTCAAAGCATAGTTATGCTTACTTCAAAAGAACATTTGATGATATATTTCATTAATTATTTTTGAATTCTTTCAAGGGATGAAACAAAAGAAATATGAACATATTAGAAATGAAGTACTGAATCCTTGTCAATACTATTGTGATGATGTACTAACTCACCATATTGAATATATATTACTAGTAAATGTACAAGAATGAAGAAAGAAAAGAAGCAAGAAAGTAAATCAAATCAAGAAAGACAACGAAGATTGAATCTAAAGAAAATACTCATTTGAAGAATCCAAGATAGAAATCAAAGATGTATTATTATGATAATTTGCCAACACAATGTTTAGAAGGTGAACCATCATTGAAGATACAAAACAAAAGAAAGAAAAAGAAGAATAGAAGAAATCACATAAGAAATATTAAACATTAATCTAATCAAACTAAAGGACTTATGAAAGACGAAGACCATACTTCAATAACCAAATAATGTAAGGGGGTGTTGGAATATATTACATTATTTGGTATATACTAATGTACCACCTTGGGTACATCTTTAGATTAGGCATGTGTCTTAGATTAGAGTTTGATTATTTACTTTATGCAATGTAATAAATGTATAAGTAGTATTAGAATGTGTAAACTATTCAATAATGTAAATGTGCATCATAGTCCATGTGCACATGAGTCCTTAGAATAGAAAAGTGAAATGCACAAGTGTATTGAAGTTAGGTGTGCATGTGCACAAGTGTTCATCATGTAGAGTGCACATGAGTCCATAGAATAGGAAGGTGAAGAGTCATAGGAATATGGAAGGCCAAGAGTCACATCTCATTATATATAGGTCTTTGTGAGAAAAATATTAGAGGCACAATGTAGAGGTGTAGTAGAGAACAAGGTAGATACAATGTAGAGCATGTATGAAGTATGGAGAGTTAGAGATCTCCATTTTATATCAATATACTATTTTTATGAGCTTTCATTAATGATAGTTTTATGAGTAGTTGCAAAAGTTTTTTATGAGTTTTACATGCTTAGTATATTGTCATTATATTATATTTAATATTGCATGCTAATTTAAGACCTTTTGATTGTTTTTCAATAAGTATTTAGCATTCAAAAGTTAAAAAATTAAGCTATTTGTCATAGAAAACTTTAGGACATTCTTATTGCTTGAAAAATTTCTTATCAAGACTGATAGTAGGAATTTTAAATGGGTCATGTCAAAGCAAGTTTTTGCTCAACTATGCAAAGGTATATATGCATTGTGGCAATCCGTCTTATCATAGTACCAGTTTGATATCAAGTACATCCTAGGGAAACAAAACTCATTACTAGATGATCTTACAAGTAAAATGGTACATACTAATATTTTCTCCCAAGTCTTTAAATGGTCATATTTTCCACTTAATACTCCTAATGATTGTTTTTAGTTTTGGAAGAAAATTTGACATTTATTTCCTTCCATAGAAGAGTTAAGTCCAAGATATTATTTAGTAATTGATTTCATTTATAATTTAGCTAGACAAATAAATGTTTTGCTCATTAATGCTTGGTGGAGTTTTTAGATAGCTCAGATGAGTCCTAGACCATGGGAAATTAGATGACATATTAATGCATAACGTCTTTTTTAAATTATTTAATGAAAACACATAAATCCATTATGATAAGAATTATTAAAACAAGATTTAATTAGAATAAACTTTACTAAAGCCAATTTGATAAGGGTCTACATCAATGAATAATATCAAGAGCTCCCTCAGCAAAACCAAAGACAATCATCACAATAAAACCAATGATAATCATCACATGCAAATATTGTACATGATAGTTAGGAACCTAAAATATATGAAGAGATTTTTTAGAATATTGAATCTGAAATTATAAATTGTAAGGACCCCTTTTGGTCCCCTTACAATTTATGCAAAACCCATCAAAGTTTTCACAATAGTTTTGGGTAATGGAAGTTGTGTTGTCAAATGCTTTAAAATATATGACTATAGATACATTAGGATTGATTTGTACTCAAAAGCATGGGTAGACACTACTAAGATTCCACGAAGCCTTAATTGGAAGAACCTTCATGCCATTAGTAGATAAGATAGAATATTTTCAACTATGTTAATATATCTTTTCTTGAATATTCCCACTCTCTAGCTGTAACACCTCAATTTTGCCAACTTGATTGTCCATTCACCCCAAGTCTACCTACTTGGTTGTCCAACATCAAAGGTTTTAATTTTTATAAAAATTCTCTCTTTAAAAAAAAAAAATCTTATATCATTTTCTAGTATGAACATGTCAATTTCATCTTCATGAGTGTTATTCTACTGCAATCAAAACACTCATGAGATCGATATTGGCCAAATATATTAGAGTTACCTCTTTTAAATTCACTCTCCTCTTGAGATTCCAAGTTCAGGTAGTGGGTTTCTTTTCCTCTAGGGTCCATAACACCTAGAGGTGTGATGCATAACTTTCATGTGTCTTAACATGAATTTATGAACTTGAATTTTTATATCATGTAAGATTTAGCACATACATGCTCGAGCTAGGCGATCATCCATTCTTTTTGGAGCATCGAATAAGGTCTTACCAATATCCAATAAGCACCTAGCATCTTGTGTAGATTAACGAACACGATATCCCATACCATCATGTTTTTTGATTCATCTAGTCTAAAACAATTCACCACTCATCACTAGCAGGGATAACCTAGAAGATATGCCCATACAACCCTTCGTTACCTCCCGTTCTAACATTTTTTTATCAAAAGTATGGTTAGAGCCCTAATCCATGATGAATGCCTTCCCGTTTCATCATTAAAACTTATTTTCTATGGTGATTGCCTACCCGCAACACCATTAAATTTATCTTCACAAAATTATCCTCCTCGCAATCTTGATTTTTATCAAGGTTGTCCTACCCACAACCTTAGGTTAAATTTAAAGTTTATTTAATCCACAATTCTAAAATTCAAATTTCACTAATTTAGCTATAGTTGGAATTGACTATAAAGGTTTGACTATTTTAAGGTTAAATAATCACCACTCTCTATTGGCTTGAAAATCAATAAGTTGCTATACATTTTCTAGTTTTCAAATTTCTCTAATGCAATTAAGGCTAGTCATAAATTAAGATACCTTGAAAGTATAGTAAATAAATTAAGAAAACCCAATTTTGCATTACTATTTTATTTCAATATTACTATTTAATTCTTTTCTTTAACTAATATAAACTACCTCTAAAATTAATAAAAAGAAAGACATCTCTTCTCTTTTGGTTCCATAACACTTACGCTACACAATAAGTGATTAAGCGGTTTGCTCTCAACAAACTAAGTATTGGATAAAAGCTCAATAATGAATGATCTGAAAGAAAATTTTAAAAGAAATTTCATTTCTATTGATTAAATTAAAAGAACTAACACCATACGTGAATCTTGCTAGAGTGCATTCACTATCCTTTACTGTCTTGATCGAAATATCAATGATCAACAATTTTCACACTAAGGTATCCGTCTATTATCTCTATTTAGCTTATGCTTAGTTTTAATCTAAAAATATTTTCCCTATAAACTCTTATATCCGACCTTTGTTTGAATTGAGTATCCTTCTACAAGGAATAAAGCTTTCAAAATTTACTATGTTGAAGCTTCCCTACCAATTATTTTAGTAATTGTTGGAAAAGTAAAAGACTTGATATTATTGAATGACAAAGATCTTGCTTAAATAGCAAAGGTGTATAATATGATCCATTGGATCATAACTAACTGAGCTAATCTTAGCCATACAACTTATCCTAGTAGAAACTTAGGATATAAAATATTAATATTCTAACACCCCCCTAAGTGGTACTAGGAGGTAGTGAGAGACAAAAAAACAAAACAAGTGGCATATCCACAAATATGAGTCCTAAAAACAAGGCCTGATAAGGTACTCATGTACAATATATCCATAATAAACTATGCTCTAGAGATGATGAAAAAAAACTACCAAAAGAAGGAAGTTGTGGAAGGAGGATGGAGAGGAAGATGTCCTCTTCAATTTCCTTAGGATAACTTCCATCAAGAAGGACCTATAAAGGATCCATGTGATGTTCCAAAATGTATAAATATCTCATATATGAACTAAATGTCTTCCTACTCCAAGAAGGTATGAGGAAGAACATGAAATCTAGAGTAAGTGATCATAAATAAGGATCCAAACCAATGAAAAATTCACCAAAGGAAAACCCCTTGTACCAAAGTATCTCACAAAAAAGAAGAGTGTGAAGATAGGATGGAGAAATAAGCACCACAATCGCAAGGGTAGTCCAAAATGACTCCACAAGCACAAATATTTGGTGTCCACCTATACAAACACAATGGGTTGATAACAAGGTCCAAAACTATGTGGACAAACAACCAAACAAGGGGATAAAACCCCTTTAAAACAAAGTGTCTCACAAAAGGAGAGTGAGAATATAGGATGGAGAAAGAACCACCACAATCGCAAGGGTAGTCCAAAATGACTCCACAAGCATAAATATGTGGTTTCCACCTATATGAACACAATGCGCTAATAAAATGTCCAAAATTTGTGGACAAACAACAAAACAAGGGGATAAAAAATAAAGGGCACCAAGGTAGCTATCGAACAATGAAAAAGTCACCAAAGAATCCAAACAAGGGTCAAAGGGACTTTATAAATTTAGTTCGTAGTAGCCACACAAAAATATTTCAACCAAGAGAGCACTTCGAGATACAACAATATTCAAGCCACAAAAAAAAATATAGAAAATAATTTCAAAACTGAAAATGAACACCACCATTGTGTTCAGCTCGAAAAAATCTTTCCAACGAGTATATATAACATATACTTCTAAAAATAAAGATACTCAAAAATGCAAAAAAAATGATGTTCCTCTAAGTAAGTGCATCTCCGAGACTTCCCAAGTGATCACCCATCCAAGTAGTATTCCGGAACAAAATGCTTAACTTGGAAATTCTTAAGACTTTTCCTACCAAAAAAAAAACCTCCAACTTGAAATAAAATACAAGCAAATATTCATTTTTTTCCCAATCATAACACAAACAACATGGAGACAGGCAAAAAAATGCAGGGTTACAGCTGTGCAGATTTTGATGGACCACCAAAAAAAGGGAAGAAAATGGTACAGAAATAGATGACATCCACCAGCAGGAACATTTATTTTCAGGCTAACCAGTCATTGGCATACAAGGTAAATAAGTACGAGATAGAATTCCTTAAGTGTGGACTCTTCTACATGCTTTCATAAACATTGAAATCAAAATAGATGCCGATCTGCACTGTTTCTAGCCACAAGCCAATGACGTTGCCCCTCTTCCTCCATCATGAATACCAAAGCACATGAAAAACATTGGTCTTAAACATCGATGATCGCAAAATGCTCCAGCATTGAATTCTGGAGCATGAAGAGAAAAAGAAAATGATCCACCACATGGGTCTGCTTCTCCGCGGGGCCCAAGTATACAACTAAGGGAAAGAGTTCCACGATCCTGAGCACTCCTGATTCTGCACCGTCACCCACAGCCCATTGTTGCCCTTCACCACAAACTCAAACATGGAATGCAGAGTTGTCATCCTACCTCTGATTACATTGGGTCTAGTGTAGAGTATGATAAGATGCTGTTGAGGAATATTTCTTTAGAAAATTGAAAAATGGGATCTGGAAATAGTAGAAATGCATTTGTATCACCAACAACAAAAGAAGGCAAGAAGGCAATGCATGAAAAAGAACCGTGGCATGTCTGGCTTGGTGCTAAGATGTTCCTTTAGCGAACCATCATTGAAGCCACTGTTGCATTCTCTATTTCCGTGCACTTGAATTTTTTGATGAAGAAAATCATGTTTACGACGTCAACATCCTGTTTCCAACATCATGTCAGTTTTCGAACGCGACGGTGGTGGAGCAGGCACTGGCAGTGCCCATCATCATCTGGTGGTGTTTATTTACAGATCGAGTAGTTCTGCAACATTTTTTTTGTAACCTCACCCTAAGTGTTTTTTAGTTGGTGCTTGTTCTATTTTGGTGCTATGACAGTTTACTGCCTGTGGCGAATGATGGGAGAGAGTTACAGCTCATCATGGTAACCTCTTGTTTGTTTTTGATGTTCTTTAGCTTCATGATTCCCTTCTGCATGAAATATCGAGCTTGAGTGAGAGCTTTACCATAGCTTGCATTCGTAGCTTTATGGCTTCCTGGTCGGCTTGGCGATAGCATAGTTGAGAGCGATGCTCTTCAATCCTTGTGTTTTTTGTAGCTATACAGAGAGGTCCAAATCATAATGCCTCCTCTTGTGTTCTCTGTGTTACAACGCTTATTTTTTATCTCGGCCCAAGCGTTGCACGTGTCGAAAGAACGAGGGCATATTACGCGTCGTTTAGTCTCCTCCAATTGGTGTGAAGATAGAACCTATCAGCTCCTTGCAAATTTGTGACCTCCCTGCATAGCTTTGAGTAGCTTGATAGATGCATCTTACTGCTCTATGTTTACTTGATGTTCGTGAGGCTGCTATTCGTGATCCGGTCCGCCAGGTGCCCCGCATTTACTATTTTTTATTATCGTTATGGGAGGATTGTGCCCAGTGATATTTTACACATCAGTCAAGACCAGCTGGCGTCTGAGAGCAGATTTGTTGTTGCTCCTTATACTTTCATGTTTGGCAATCTGGCCAAATATGGATAGCACCGTGGAGAAAATGTTGTTCAATCAGTTATATTATAGCGGACCAAATGCGATGAAACCTTAGAAAATGCTACCTTCCATGGGATTTGTTTTTTATTTGAGGGTATGGAAATTTTAGTGATGATATTTTGCGATTGTGTAAAAGAAACAGAAGACCACAACATTACATTTTTTCTGTGCCAATCTGTTGCTTAAAGCTGCTATCAAATATATCACCTATTTCAAAATTTATTTTGCAGATAGGTACAGCTTGGTGACAGCTATGCAACAATGGCTCCAAGAGATCGAAATTGAAGAAATGGTTGTGATAATCCCTAATTTTTTCTGTGATTCATGAGATCGGCAATGAAAACAAATCTGCTCAACGCCGTCCAAATCTGATGTTACATGATGTTAGAGTAAATCACTATATAAAATATAGAAAAGTATATAAAATATAGAAAAGCAATTATAGTGTTTCAAACTTTAACAACATAATTAACAAAATAAGACAAACACACAGTAGAAGAGACAACGATTTTAACGTGGTTCATCCAATGTGGGTTACATCCACCGAGAATTTTCAGTCCTTTCTTTCTCAATCCAAGAAATAGAGGGTTACAACCTACAACAAACATCTACTGTAATTTCCTCTCTATATTTACAAGGAATCAACACAATAATTTTCATTGTATACTCTGTTTTTCCTCACAACTATATATAAGAAAAAAATAGAAAAAAAAATTGCTTTTCTTAATACATTCCAAGATTAACACTGAGTTCCCAACATATAATTTTGGGATAAAAACAAAAAAACTTTCCCTGGCTGTCCTGTTGTAAATCCGAAAACTTTCTCTGGTAGACTAATAGACTGTAAATCTAGAAACTTTCCCTGCCCGTCCTACAGTAAATCCAGAAACTTTCTATGTTTAGCCTCCTCATAATTAGACTCCATTCCTAACAATCTCCCACTTGGAGACTAATTCCATTGCACCATACTGCAACCAAGGACTAAAAAATTCTCATCATGGCCTCTTATTCCTTAAGGCCAACTAAAGTTGAGCAAAAGCTCAACTTTTCTCTTGACACCACTTTTGTAAGCATGTCAGTAGGATTTTGTGATGTGTGAACTTTTCCTAATTTCAAAGATCCATATTCCACTACTGATCTAATGAAATGATACCTGAGTTTGATGTGTTTAGTTTTTGAATGGAATACCGAATTCTTCGCAAGGTGTATAGCACTCTAGCTATCACTCCGCAACCTATTATCCTCTTGCTTCTTCCCCAGTTCTTCCATTAGTCTTTGCAACCAAACCATCTCTTTGCTTGCTTCTGCAGTAGCAACATATTCAGCTTCAGTGGTTGAAAGGGCAACTACGTGTTGGAGTTTAGAAATCCAACTAACCGCTCCTCCTCCTATAGTAAAGATGTATCCAATAGTGCTCCTTCCACCATCAAGATCACCTGCCATATCAGAATCTACAAAACCTTTCAAGCATATATTAGAGCCTCCAAAATTCGAATAATAATTTGAAGTTCCTCTCAAGTACCTGAGTATCCATTTTACCACTTGCCAATGTCCTTTTCTTGGATTACTCATAAATCTACTCACTACTCCCATTACGTGGGTAATGTCTGGTCTTGTACAAACCATTGCATACATCAAGATTTCAACCACCGATGCATAAGGAACCTTAGCCATATGCTCTTGTTCCTTTTGTGTCTTGGGACACAAATCTTTGGTGAGTTTCAAATGCTTTGCCAATGGAGTAGCAACAAACTTTACATTGTTCATGTTGAATCTCTTAAGCTCTTTTTTAATGTATTATGCTTGTGACAATTTCAGAGTGTGACTCTCCTTATCTCTTGTTATCCTCATACCAAGGATTTGTTTGGCTTCTCCCAAATCCTTCATGGCAAAGGATTTAGCCAACTTCTTCTTGAGCATGTTTATATCTTGCATATTTGTTCCTGCAACCAACATGTCATCCACATACAATAGCAAAATAACATAGTTACCATTTCCAATTTGCTTAAAATATACACAATGATCACTTTGACATCTTTCAAACCTTTGATTAGCCATGAACGTATCAAATTTTAAATACCACTATGTAGGAGCTTGTTTTAACCCATACAAGCTATTTTTCAGTCTACATACCCAATCCTCTTTACCTTTCACCTGAAAGCCTTCTGGTTGGTGCATATAAATTTCCTCCTCCAAATCACCATGAAGAAATGTTGTCTTCACATCCAATTAATCCAGATACAAATTTCTATAGCTATAAGACTCAAAATAGCTCTAATAGAGGTCATTTTTACAACTGAAGAAAAAATCTCATCAAAATTAATACCTTTTTTTTGAGCGAATCCCTTGACCACTAGTCTTGCTTTGTATCTCTTATGCCCTTCATTCTCCTCTTTAATCCTGTACACCCATTTATTGGTCAAAGCTCTTTTACCTTTGGGTAGCTCAACCAAATCCCAAGTTTGGTTGTGGAATAAAGAGTCCATTTCTTCATTCATTGCAAGCTCTCACTTATTCCTATTATCCATCTGTAATGCTTCCTGAAAACATTCTGGCTCACCAGAATCAGTATACAAAACATAATCAGAGAAATGTTGAGGAATTTTACTTATCCTGGTAGATCGTCTAACAACACTTTTTGGAGATTGAGGTGCTTGTTATTGCTGCTGTACATTTTGATCTTCTATCACTTTTGGAGTTACCTTTTCTATGTGTCCATCAAGGTCTATGTATTTGGTAATTTCCTCTTTCTGTTTCTTTCCCTGCAACCGATATTTATACAAGTTTTTTTCATTAAATATGACATCCCTACTTCTAATGACTTTTCAGTTATCATAATCCCATAATCTGTAACCCAAGACATCAATACCGTAACCAATAAAATAGCACTTTTGGGCCTTAGCATCTAACTTATTTCTATTCTCTTTGTCTATATGCATAAAAGCCTCACATTCAAATACCTTAAGGAAAGAATAATTTATTGGTTTACCTGTCCAAAGCTCTTTCAAAATTCCTCCATCCAAGGCACTAGACGGTCCTCTATTAATCAGATATACTACAGTATCAACAGCATGAGCCCATAAAAATAATGGTAAGCTTGCATGTATTCTCATGCTCCTAGCATGTTTCATGATGGTTCTATTCATTCTTTTTGCAACCCCATTTTCTTGAGGTGTTCTTGGAACTACCTTGATTCTTCTAATTCCATTTTTAGAACAAAACACATCAAATTCTCTACTGCAATATTCTCCACCATTATCCAAATTTAGACACTTTAACCTTTTTCCAGTTTCATTTTCAACTAATGCTTTCCAATTCTTGAAGGTATTAAAAACATCACTTTTATTCTTAATGCAATATATCAATGTTTTCCTTGTTGCATCATCAATAAAAAGTACATAGTAAGAGGAATCTCCAAGAGAAGTTACCTGAGCTGGGCCCCAAACATCTGAGTGCACAAGCTCTAATTTCTCTTTCTTCCTTTCCTTGCCATTCTTGAGAAATCTAACTCTCTTTGCTTTACCATAAACACAATCCTCATAGAATTCCAAATCAATCTCTTTTAACTTACGCAATAACTTTCTTGAATGTAAAATTTCCATACCTTTTCCACTCATATGGCCAAGTCTTTGGTGCCACAAAGATGCACTCTCACCTGTAGAAAATAAATTCATGGAGCAGTGAGAAAAATCAATAAGTAAATAAAAAGTACCCACTAATTTACCTCTAGCCACTATCAATGAACCTTTAGTAACTTTCCAAGCATTTTTTTTTAATGCAACCGTGTATCCTTGACTATCAAGCTTACTTGCCGATATCAGATTTCTCTTTAAATCTGGTATGTGTCTCACCTCTTTAAGAGCCCATTGACATCCATTTGGGGATTTAATCAAAATCTTTCCAATACCCGCAATTTTACATGGTTGGTCATTTCCCAACAAAACCTATCCATAATCTCCAAAAACATAATCTATGAAGTATTCCTTATGTGAGGTAGCATGGAATGAAGCACCACTATCAATTACCCAATAATCACTATTTCTATCAAGAGATAATATTAAAGCATCTTGTATAATTTGTCCAGTAATATTGGCTTCTGAAGTGTTACCATTATTATCATTAACTTCATTTCCATCACCCTTTTTTTGCCAATAGTCCTTGAGATGACCCTTTTTGCCACAGTTCCAACACTATAGCTTTCCTTTTCCACGTGATTTGGATCTGCCTTTGGATTTTCCACGATGTGAACTCTTGCCTCTTTCTCTTCCTCTTCTATTCTCAATAGTTAAGGCGGTGCTAGATTATTCTCTTGTGGTTTTTCTTATCATGTCCTCATTGAGTATCACACCAACCACATTATCAAATTCTAATTTATTTGAACTCGAAGCAGAGCTACTTACCGCCATTACCAAACTGTTCCAACTTTTCGGAAGAGAGCATAAGATTATTAAGGCCCTAAGCTCATCATCAAAATCCAATCCTACTGAATGCAATTGATTAGTGACAGTATTAAATTCATTTAAATGATCATGCACAGATCCTCCTTCACTCATTTTCATGTTAAATAACCTTTTCATTAAGAATAACTTATTTTATCCTGATGGTTTCTCATAAATCTTGGCCATCTTATCCATGAATCCCTTGGTAGTCTTTTCATCGGAGATGTTGAAGGCTACGGTGGCTCCCAAGCACAGCCTCACAGTACCCAATGCCTTTCTATCAAGGAGACTCCACTCCTCATCAGACATAGTTGAAGGTCTCTTTGTTTCCCCTCAAGAGGTAATTAAAGATCCTTCTGGTACAAGTAATCCTCCATCTGCATATTCCAAAATTGAAAGTTTTGGCCATTGAATTTTTGAACTCTAAACCTCTCTTCTTTCGCCATTGCTCCCACTTGATCCAAAAATTCTCCTTCTGTCAAGTGCACCCAACAAAAAAAATGCTCTAATACCACTTGTTAGAGTAAATCACTATATAAAATATAGAAAAGCAATTATAGTGTTTCAAACTTTAATAGTAGAATTAACAAAATAAGACAAACACACAGTAGAAGAGACAACGATTTTAACGTGGTTCACCCAATGTGGGTTACATCCATCGAGAATTTTCAGTCCTTTCTTTCTCAATCCAAGCAATAGAGGGTTACAACCTACAACAAACATCTGCTATAATTTCCTCTCTATATTTACAAGGAATCAACACAGTAATTTTCATTGTATACTCTGTTTTTCCTCACAACTATATATAAGAAAAAAACAAAAAAAAAATTGCTTTTCTTAATACATTCCAAATTAACACTGAGTTCCGAGCATATAATTTTGGGATAAAAACAAAAAAACTTTCCCTGGTTGTCCTGTTGTAAATCCGAAACTTTCTCTGGTAGACTAACAGACTGTAAATCTAGAAACTTTCCCTTCCCGTCCTACAGTAAATCCAGAAACTTTCTCTATTTAGCCTCCTCATAATTAGGCTCCATTCCTAACACGTGAGACCATCTCAACACCCCTACAATCCAGTGAACGATGTCTCCTACCATTTTTGTTTACCTGAAACACATTGTATGGTCCCTCGTAGCTCTAGTCATGGATGTTACAACTTCGAGAAATACAGATAGTGACCAAAACAGTGCACATTGACTTGGCTTCTATTTTTTGATAGTGCATATTGATTGACATGCATATTAATACGACAATCACGATTTTGTTGGGACACTCAGGCATATAACCCTAGAAGATATGCCCATACAACCCCTTCATTACCTCCTGTTCTAACCTTATTTTTTATCAAAAGTATGGTTAGAGCCCTAATCCATGATGAATGCCTACCCACTTCATCATTAAAACTTGTTTTCTATGGTGATTGCCTACCCGCAACACCATTAAATTTATCTTCACAAAATTATCCTCCTTGCAATCTTGATTTTTATCAAGGTTGTCCTACCCACAACCTTAGTTTACATTTAAATTTTATTTAATCCACAATTATGAAATTCACTTTCCACTAATTTAGCTATAGTTGGAATTGACTATAAGGTTTGACTATTTAAAGGTTAAATAATCACCATTTTCTATTGCCTTGAAACTCAATAAGTTGCTATATGTTTTCTAGTTTTCAAAATTCTCTAATGCAATTAAGTCTGGTCATAAATTAAGATAACTTGAAAGTATAGTAAATAAATTAAGTCTAGTTTTCAATATTGCTATTTAATTCTTTTCTTTAACTAATATAAACTACCTCTAAAATTAATAAAAATAAAGACATCTCTTCTATTTTGGTTCCATAACACTTACGCTACACAATATGTGATTAAGCAGTTTGCTCTCAACACACTAAGTATTGGATAAAAGCTCAATAATGAATGATCTAAAAGAAAATTTTAAAAGAAATTTTATTTCTATTGATTAAATTAAGAGAACTAACACCATACGTGAATCTTGCTAGACTGCATTCACTATCCTTTACTGTCTTGATCGAAATATCAATGATCAACAATTTTCACACTAAGGTATCCGTCTATTATCTCTATTTAGCTTATTCTTAGTTTTAATCTAAAAATATTTTCCCTATAAACTCTTATACCCGACATTTTTTTGAATTGAGTATCCTTCTACAAGGAATAAAGCTTTCATGATTTACTATGTTGAAGCTTCCCTACTAATTATTTCAGTAATTGTTGGAAATGTAAAAGATATTATTGAATGCCAAAGATCTTGCTTAAATAGCAAAGGTGTATAATATGATCCATTGGATCATAACTAACTGAGCTAATCTCAGCCATACGACTTATCCTAGTAGAAAATTAGGATATAAAATATTAATATTCTAACACCCCCCCTAAGTGTTACTAGGAGGTAGTGAGAGACAACAAAACCAAACAAGTGGCATATCCACAAATATGAGTCCCAAAAAAAAGGCCTGATAAGGTACTCATGTACAATATATCCATAATATACTATGCTCTAGAGATGATGAAAAAAAACTGCCAAAAGAAGGAAGTTGTGGAAGGAGGATGGAGAGGAAGATATCCTCTTCAATTTCCTTAGGATAACTTCCATCAAGAAGGACCTGTAAAGGATCCATGTGATGTTCCAAAATGTATAAATACCTCATATCTGAACTAAATGTCTTCCTACTCCAAGAAGGTATGAGGAAGAACATGAAATCTAGAGTAAGTGATCATAAAAAATGATCCAAACCATGAAAAAGTCATCAAAAGAAAACCCCTTGTACCAAAGTGTCTCACAAAAAAGAGTGTGAAGATAGGATGGAGAAATAAGCACCACAATCGCAAGGGTAGTCCAAAATGACTCCACAAGCACAAATATCTGGTGTCCACCTATACAAACGCAATGGGTTGATAACAAGGTCTAAAACTATTCGAACAAACAACCAAACAAGGGGATAAAACCCCTTTAAAACAAAGTATCTCACAAAAAGAGAGTGAGAATATATGATGGAGAAAGAACCACCACAATCGCAAGGGTAGTCCAAAATGACTCCACAAGCATAAATATATGGTTTCCACCTATATGAACACAATGGGCTAATAAAAGGTCCAAAATTTATGGACAAACAACAAAGCAAGAGGATAAAAAATAAAGGGCACCAAGGTAGCTATCGAAAAATAAAAAAGTCACCAAAGAATCCAAACAAGGGGCAAAGAAACTTTATAAATTTAGTTCATAGTAGCCACACAAAAATATTTCAACCAAGAGAGCACTTCGAGATACAACAATATTCAAGCCACAAAAAATATAGAAAACAATTTTAAAACTGAAAATGAACACCACCATTGTGTTCATCTTGAAAAAATATTTCCAACGAGTATATAAAAGATACACTCCTAAAAATAGAGGTACTCAAAAATACAAAAAAATGATGTCCCTCTAAGTAGGTGCATCTTCGGGACTTCCCATGTGATCACCCATCCAAGTAGTACTCTGGAAAAAAATGCTTAACTTGGAAGTTCTTAAGAGTTTTCCTGCCAAAAAAAAAAAAGAACCTCCAACTTGAAATAAAATACAAACAAATATTCATTTTTTCCCAATCATAACACAAAAAACATGTAGACAAGCAAAAAATGGAGGGTTACAGCTGTGCAAATTTTAATGGACCACAAAAAAAGGGAAGAAAATGGTACAGAAATAGATGACATCCACCAGCAGGAACATTTAGTTTTAGGCTAACCAGTCATTGGCATACAAGGTAAATAAGCACAAGATAGAATTCCTTGAAGTGTGGACTCTTCTACATGCTTTCATAAACATTGAAATCAAAATAGATGTCGATTTGCACTGTTTCTAGCCACAAGCCAATGATGCTGCCCCTATTCCTCCATCATTATGAATACCAAAGCACATGAAAAACATTGGTCTTAAACATCGATGATCGCAAAATGCTCTAGCATTGGATTTTGGAGCATGAAGAGAAAAAAAAATGATCCACCACATGGGTCTGCTTCTCCATGAGGCCCAAGTATACAATTAAGGGAAAGAGTTCCACGATCCTGAGCACTCCTGATTCTACACCGTCGCCCACAGCCCATTGTTGCCCTTCACCACAAACTCAAACATGGAATGCAAAGTTGTCATCCTACCTCTGATTACATTGGGTCTAGTGTAGAGTATGATAAGATGCTGTTAAGGAATATTTCTTTAGAAAATTGAAAAATGAGATATGGAAATAGTAGAAATGCATTTGTATAACCAACAACAAAAGAAGGCAAGAAGGCAATGCATGAAAAATAACTGCGGCATGTTCAACTTTGTGCTAAGATGTTCCTTTAGCGAACCATAATTGAAGCCACTGTTGCATTCTCTATTTTTGTGGAGTGCACTTGAATTTTTTGATGAAGAAAACATGTTTACGATGTCAACATCCTATTTCCAACATCATGTCAATTTTTGAACGTGACGGTGGTGGAGCATGCACTGGCAGTGCCCATCATCACCTGGTGGTGTTTATTAATTATTGTTTACAGGAGCGCAAGGTGAAGGGGGGCCCAAACTCGGGCTGCGCAGCCAAAGTCGGGTTGCGCACCCGAAGTCAGGTTGCTCTCCCATGTTTATGCAGTTGGGTTGCACAAGTGAAACTTGCACAGTCAGGTTGTGCAAGGGTTTATGTGTGCAGTCGGGTTGTGCATGAAATATGTGCGCAATCGGGCTATGCACGAAACAAATTTCTAAGTTAGGGAGCGACTAGTCAACGCCCGACTACGTTGGTCAAAAGCAGTGAAGTTCGACTTCACTGCACAATCGGGAGGACAACTTTAGACTTAGGCAAATTTTTACCTTGCAAAATTTTCCTGTCTGAAGGCTTGCACGGCTACAACGATGGTTTTATTGGCTTGACAAGAACTTGGGGAGGAGAGAAACACCGAATCTGAATGCAATGTTTCAGATCTGAGCTCAAACTTATAGAACACGAAAGAAAATGCTCTAAGGTGATTGTACAGACAACAACAAATTTTGTGCCAACAAAGATAACCACAAACCCTATAGATGCCTTAAACAACAACGAATTTTATTCTTATAAGATGAGGGTTACAAAAGTCGTCAACTGAGGAAAAACTAACATTTGTAGACTAAAGCTACAGGATAAACTGAAAGGGAAAACAAATTTTGAGTCTGCTGCTCAGACATTAAACATATGAACTACACTGCTCACTGAAACGATCTCATCTGCTGCTCTGCAAATGACTTCTTTTCTCTTGCCTGTTTCCCCAAATTTTCTCCACTCTCCTCTACTTGTCTGAAGACCCGAATTGCATTATATAGCCGTGGGGAGAGAAATATAGAGGTTATCCTCTGACAAATTTTGACAGACCCTAAAATAGGGTTTTTGACCAATCACCGAACTAGCATTAAAATCTACGATGATCGGATCTGTGAAATGTCACATCTGTTAGAAGGCACATGTGACATCAAGTCAAAAATTTTGTGGGAATTGCTAACTTCACCCAAGTTCGGAGTGTAGCTTGGTAGAGGCGTGAAATTATGATTAATATTTCTAACACCCTCCTTTAAATCTGATTTCATGAGCGCTTTGACTCCAAGTTGCTCTCGCAATCTACTAAAGTCTTCCTCCTTCAAAGGCTTCATGAAAATATCTGCCAACTGCTCCTTGGATCTGCAAAATTGCAGTTGAAGTTATCTAGACTTCACCAACTCTCTGATGAAGTGATAACGAATATTAATGTGCTTCATCTGGCCATGGAACATGGGATCCTTTGACAGTGTGATGGCTGAATTGTTATCACAAAAAATTGTTGGCATGCCTTTCAGAGCATAGTTCAGTTCAATCAGAACTCTTTGCAGCCAAACTGCCTGGCATATGACTAACATGGTGGCCACATATTCTGCTTTAGCTATGGATAATGCAACGATGGGTTGCTTCTTGGACACCCATGAGACTGCCCCTGATCCAAGATGGAAAGCATACCCGAAGGTGCTCTTTCGATCATCGGTGCTACCAACCCAGTCACTATCTGTGAAGCCCACCAGTTCCAACTGGTCCTGTCTAGCGTAAAATAGGCCATTGTTCTGCGTCTCATTGACATAACACAAGATCCTCTTGCCTGCTAGCTAGTGCGTGTCCTTTGGAGTCTCCATGAAATGACTGATCAGACTGACTCTGAACATTAGATCTGGTCGAGTTGCAGTTAAATACATTAGATTGCCAACTAACCTCTTGAATAGTGTTGGATCTACATTCCTCCCTAAATCCAACTTGCTCAGCTTCAAACCTGTGGCTATAGGTGTGATGGTAGGTTTGTTGTCCTCCATATTAAATCACTTCAAGACATCCTTCACATACTTGCCCTGAGAAATGAAGATGCCATTTGCCAATTGGTCAACTTCAATGCCAAGAAAATACTTCATCATCCCTATGTCTGTCATCTCAAACTCCTTCTTCATGGTTGTTCTGAACTGGGCAAACAATGTTGTGCTATTGCCAGTGTAAATGAAATCATCCACATACATGCAGACGATTATGAGCTCACCTACATCATTTGTCTTCATGTATATGGTGTGCTCATGTGGGTATTTTACAAACCCATTTTGTTGAAAATAACTGTCAATTCGACTGTACCAAGCTCGGGGTGCCTACTTCAAACCATACAGTGCCTTCTTTAGCTTCAGGACTTCACCCTTCTGCCATTCAATTTTGTAACCTGGTGGTTGGTCTATGTAGACATCTTCCTCCAACACTCTGTTGAGGAAGGTTGACTTGACATCCATCTGGTACATCTTCCAACCCTATTGGGCTATCAATGCTAGGATCATCCTGATTGTGTCAAGTCGGGCTACAGGCACATAAACCTCATGGTAATCGATGCTTGAATTCTACTTGTAACCCTTCACCACCAGTCTGGCTTTATGCTTGTCAACGTCTCCTTGGGTGTTGAACTTTGTCTTATACACCCACTTGACCCCAATGGTCTTCTTCCCTATTGGAAGATCTGTCAGTTGCCATGTATCATTATTTTCAATGGCTTCAATATCCTCATCCATAGCCTACACCCACTTTTGATTTTGAATTGCATCTTCGAACTCTACTGGATCAACTTCAGTAAAGAATGCAAAGTTAGAGTATTATTCATCTACATGGGTTTGGGTTGCCTCATAGATTTCTTGCAAGTTCCTTGTCTTTGCTGGCGTCACCAGGTTCTAGATTCTACTTGCACATGGAGGCGACCAAGATGGAGTGGTTGTGCTATTACTGGCATCATTTTTGTTGCTGGAGGATGCAGGTGGCTACACACTTCCTTCTTCCAAGTCAAAAGAATATACTACTGCTGGTTCTGATCGGCCAGTCTTCGACTTCTAGTTCTAGGCTTCATCTTCAAGAAACTTCACATCACGACTGATGATGAGTTTCTTCGTCACAAGGTTGTACAACCTATATGCCTTCGCCTGCTCATTGTACCCTATGAAAATGCACTTCTCAGCTCTATCATCCAACTTTTGCCGCTTCTCTTCTGGAACATGTGCATATGCAATGCACCCGAATACACGCAAGTGAGCCATACTTGGCTTCACTCCGCTCCAGGCCTCCTGAGGGATTTTGTCCTTCATGCTTTTGGTGGGACATCTATTCAGCAGGTAGATTGCACATGTTATAGCCTCTGCCCAAAATTCATGTGGCAATCCCTTCACCTTCATCATGATTCGTGCCATCTCCATGATGGTCCATTTATTCCTCTCAACTATGCCGTTCTGCTGTGGCATGTATCTGGTAGTGAACTGCCTTCGAATTCTATGTTGCTTGCAGTAGTTATGGAATTTTTTAGAGATGTATTCACCTCCGCCATCTGTCTTGAGAGTCTTGATATGATATCCACTATGTTTCTCCACCAGAGCCTTGAACTCCTTGAATCTGGCAAATGCTTCTGAATTTAGCTTGATGGCATAGATCCAAGTCTTTCGGCTGAAGTCATCTATGAACATTAAGAAGTATTTATTGTTGGCAAACGTACTGGTCTGCATCAGACCATAAATATCTGAGTGCACCAGCTCTAGTGGCTATGATGCTCTCCAAGACTGACCAGAAGAGAATGAATCCCTATGTTGTTTACCAACTAAGCAGCCCTCACAAACTTGATTTTGCTTCTCTATCAGTGGTAGACCCTTCACCATCTACTTATTGTGCAGTTGATTCAGGCCACTGAAGTTTAGGTGACCAAATATGAGATGCCACAACCAGGTAGCATCTTTCACAACTGCACTCAAAGACATCAAGGATTCATTCTGAATATGTAGCAAAAACATCTTATTTTTCATCATGGACACGATAATAATTTGCCCATGTGACTTGTCTCTGATGGTGCAAGATTCATCTTTGAACTGGATCGTATGTCCCTTCTATACGAGTTGTACAATGATCAACAGGTTATGCTTCAGGCTAAGCACATAGTAGATGTCACAAATCTGCTTCAGTTTGTCATGCCTAGTGTGGATGAGGATCTTTCCTTTCCCCATTATGGGAACCTTGTTGTTGTTCTCTATCTTCACCTCAGACTGGACTGTTTCATCCAGTTGGGAGAACATCTCCTTGTTCTTGGTCATGTGGTTGTTGCACCCACTATCTAAATACCAAAAATTATTTTGGCACTCCTCCTCAATGTTGCAAGTCAACAACACGTTTCATCCTACCACATTTTTGGTTTCATCCGTGTAATGGGCTTGCTGCTGGTTCTCCTTGACCATCCATTTTTTGCACTATGAGATGTAATAGTCGAACTTCTTGCAAAAATAGCACTGGACCTTTGACATGTCCTTATGACCAGATCTAGCTTGCTAATTTTTTGAATTGCCTCTTCCACCTTGCTGATGGAAATTACATTTGGTCTCTCCTTCACTAGGGTTTTACCATCATCCTTGCTTGTTGCCTTTCCCACGCCTGCCTCTGCTTATTGCTTCGTGAGAACTAGAGGCACCATGGTGGGAATATTGTCTGCTACTGTCTCAGAATGAGACCTAAGCCTTGAATTCTTGCTCCAAAGAGGTCTAAGATGAATGGCTTAGCCTACATTCATGTGTCTATAATGAACCCATGAGCTCATCTATCAAGAGGGTTGTCAGATCCCTCATCTCTTTGATTGCTATCATAATTGAGTCAAACTTGGCAGACAGACTTCTAATAATTTTATCCATGATTCTTTGGCTCTACACAATTTCTCCGTTCAACTGCATCTAGTTGATAATGTCCATCGTCTGGGTGAAGTGATCACTCATGGACTCAGACTCACTCATCTGTAGATTTTCAAACTCCCTCCTGAGCATATGTAGCTTCACCAACTTTACCTTATTAGTGGTATGAGCTGGATAGAATCTCCCAGGCCTACTTTGCCTTGGTGGCTGATGTGATCTACGAGAAAATGGACTCCTCGATTGCTTGCATGATGTAGAAGAGGGCCTTTTGGTCCTTCTTCATGTTCTCTTTCAACAGGTCTTTGTCTTCTTGAGAGAGGGCGACTAGTGCTGCTGCATCTTCTGATTCTGGGTAGCCATTCTTGACTAACTCCCATAGCTCCTGAGATCCGAACAGGATCTTCATCTGGATGCTCCAGTAATCATAATTCTTCTTGTTGAAGCACAGGATTTGCAACTACAAGTTGTTGCTACTGGAAGCCATTCTGCTTTAGTATCCGCATTAAGGGATCAACAACTCTGATGCCAATTTGAAGATTTATTTATAAATCATCGTTTGTGGGAGTGCAGGGCGAAGGGGGGCCTGAACTCTAGCTGCGCAACCAAAGTCAAGTTATGCTTCCATCTTTACACAGTCGGGCTGTGCAAGTGAAACTTGTGCAGCCGGGCTGCACAAGGGTTTATGTGCGCAGTCAGGTTGCGCACAAAATATATGCACAATCAAGCTACACACGAAATAAATTGCTAATTAGGGGAGCGGCTGGTCAACGCCCGACTGCACTAGTCAAAAGCAATGAAGTTCGACTTTGCTGCGCAGTTGGGAGGACAGCTCCAGACTTAAGAAAATTTTTGCCTTGCAAACTTTTCCTATCCGGAGGCTTGCGTGGCTACATCGATGGTTTTCTTGGCTTGGAAAGAACTAAATGGGGAGGAGAGAAACACTGAATCTGAATGCAATGTTTTAGATCTGAGCTCAAACTTATAAAACACAAAAGAAAATGCTCTGAGATGATTGTACAGACAACAATAGATTTTGTGCTGAAAAAGATAATCACAAACCCTATAGATGCCTTAAACAACAATGAATTTTACTCTTATAATATGAGGGTTACAAAAGTCCTCAACTAAGGAAAAAATAACATCTACAGACTAAAGCTGCAAGATAAACTGAAAGGGAAAACAAATGTCGAGTCTGTTGCTCGAACATTAAACATATGAGCTACACTGCTCACTGAAATGAGCTCATTTGCTGCTCTGTAAATCACTTCTTTTCTCTTGCCTGTTTCCCCAAATTTCTGCCACAAGGAGAGGAAGATAGAGGTTATCCTCTAACAGGTTCTGACAGACCCTGAACTAGGATTTTTGACCAATCACCAAACTGGCATTAACTTCTACAGTGATATGATCTGTCAGACATCACATTTGTCAGAAGGCACGTGCGATGTCAAGTCAAAAATTTTGTCAGGATCCTCGACTGCGTGAGCTCAGTCTGACTTCACCCAAGTTCGAAGCACAGTTTGGCAGAGGTGTGAAATCAGGATTAATATTTCTAACAGTTGGCCCTGCTAAGTGAGATTCGATGTAGGGCACCTAATTTTTTTCCACACGCTATTGCGGCTCTAAGAAACCTAAATCATGACTAGAATAGTGCACACTGACTTGTCTTCTATTTTTTGTTAGTGCACATTGATTGACATGCACACTAATGCGACAATCACGCTCCTGTTGGCCCTGCTAAGTGAGATTCGATGTAGGGCACCTTGTTGTTGATTTCTTCGATGCACTATTGCCACCACAACACCCATTGTTTTTCTTGATGCTTGATCTTTGGCATAACACGGGCAAATGATGAAGCTGCCAGTTATTTTAATATTTGATTTTATGAAAGGATAGTCACATTTTAAATTTTGTTTCCCACATGGATCTAGGGGCCATTTTACTAAAAAAAAGGATGACTAGTGGGGGCATTTATTAAAAAAATCATAAGGGCTGCTTTATTTTTTATTCTCCTTTTTTATTTTTTAAAAGTGGATGGTCCACATTATATGGGGATTTAGAATTGTATTGGATGAGGGCGATACCATATTTTTTTCTTCTTTGCAATCATGGGTGTCGAAGTGTTCAGATATTCACAGTGTAGCATATCTATAGGAGATGGTTTGGATTCCCGTTAAAGAGCCAAGTCAAAGACATTTTTGTTGTCGTTGTGGCACCCCTAATGAGGAATATTCTCACTATAATCTGTTGTGATAGAGTGTTCTTCTTCATGCAGGAGTTTTTTTTGAAGACCAACCTGGGAGACTGGGTCGATACTATGTGTGCAGCTCCTGCCTGCTATTGCTAGATGCATAACGTGGGAGAAGAGGGCCCCACCCATCATGTACTATTGCTATCGTTATTTTTTTAACATTACAATTTTGTTTTATTCTTGTGAGCTAAGAGGGTTGTTGAGCGGTAAGATATGCAGTCCGTGATATGCAGTATAAATCAGATGTCAGAGTGTAGCCATGGACAATCGTTGCTCCTATTCGAAGTGCCATCATACGACATGATCCTAAAAATGAAGTTTTTTTCGATGAAAATCGATGGCAACGGTGTTGAGGGTAGATAGAAAAGATGACTCCGCGATGGAAATTTGATTTAATCCTACATGCAGGATGCTCAAGTTCACAACTACCCAGTCGGAGCTAAATTAGTGCATGTTTGCATCTATTTTATTCCTATAAATATAGTTGCCATAGACAATAGCATGGCCACGATGGTGTCATCTTTGATCAAGGTTGGCGGGAGACTCCCACACTACAATGCAAAGATTGGTGAACCAAACACATATGTTTCCCGAGCCGTACCTTGACAGACGATGGAGTTTGAAGCTGGTGTTGGGCGAAGGTTTATTTTTTATTCAAGATAGAGATCACATAGCTCGAGCAGTGCGAAAGAGGACATATTAATTAAAATGACAAGATGTTTTTCAATTTTTTGTAAAGATGCAGACAATTTTCCCCATTGAATCGGATCTAGGATTTTGCCAAGCGAAGTACAGAGGTGGATTTAGAGATCGATGGAGTTTGGATGGGAGGATTGGATCTGGCATGAATGTTTAGTATGTTTAGAGGCATTGGGTGCAAGAGACGAAGTCAATTTTTGATCTCGTGGGCTGCCATGGATGCTGTAAGATGCATAAATAGCAAAGCTGATCTCTAGTGAGTCGTTGGATTACAACAACCTAATAGATATGATCTAATCATAACTAGGAGTTTATCAATATCAACAAGAGTGATAACTCAAACAAAATATCCTAGTAGAACTTAAAAGATACTCTAACACCCCCCTTAAGTGATACTAGGGGTAAGTGAAAAAAGGAATAAACAAGATGTGGCATACCCATAGAAAATGAGTCCCAACAACAAGGCCTGATAAGGTACTCATGTACAATAGAGATGGTATAGCCACAAAAATGAGTCCCGACAGCAAGGCCTGATAAGGTACTCATGTACAATATGTGATCAAAAAGTCTCTGCTAAAAGATGATGAAAAACCACAAGTGTATAAAAAAGAGTGTGAAGATAGGATAGATAAAGAACCATAAAAATCGCAAGGGTAGTCCAAAATGACTCCACAAGAATGAGTATGTGGTTTCCACCTGCCAGTATAGAAGAAGAAGAAGTAAGATATGCATGGAGGATTGAGAGGAAGGAATATGTCCTCTTCAACCCCCCTAGGACAACTTCCATCAAGAAGCCTGCAAAGGACCCATTAGATGTCTCAAAAAAGTAGAGACTCATCGTAGAAATGAAATCATACTCCTAGACTGGTGCATGTGAACCATGAAAAAAAGGTCACCAAAGAAAATCCCTTGAGACCAAAGTGTCTCACACAAAAAAAAGAGTGTGAAGATAGTGTGAAAAGAACCACAAGAATCGCAAGGGATGTCAAAATTGACTCCACAAGCATAAGTAGTGGTTTCCACCTACATGAACACAATGGTCTGATAACAAGGTCCAAAAAAGTGGACAAACATCAAAATAAGGGCACCAATGTTGGGAGTGTCGAGTTCAACCAAGAGTGCACTCCATGATACATTATATTTGAGGTAAAAAAAAAGGTATAACTACCTCAAAATGAAAATTGGACATCACCAATGCGTTCATCTTGAAAAAGTATTTTTGATGACTATAAATACCCCTATGATTGGGTGTGAAATAGTCCTTCATTGCAAGAAAAAATAACAACCTTCTCCTTTCTCACAAGAGAACTTGTGAAATGAATTTCGAAAAAAAATATTTCCTCGCAAGGAATATTCCAAATATTGGAATAATAAGAAAAATGATTTCTTATTTAAAAAAAAACTTACATGGCCTATATGGGCCATCCATTCTCCATTTGTTTTTAAAAAATTCATGTGGGCCTTTAATCTTCCTCACACTCATTTAAAGAAGAGGATTAAATATTTAAAAAAATATTGTGTGCCATCGACCATTGTTCCCTCTCTCAAGTTCCCATAAAACATGTTCCCTCCGCTACTTTTACATTTAAGATAATTAAAAAAGGTTAAAGGTTAAAAAATATAGCCTTCCTACCTTTGTTTTAAAATTATTTCCTTCCCATTTCACTCAAAAAATACATTCATTGAGCTTGAAAAAACCAATTTAAAATCATTTTAAAAACAACCTAAGGGCACTAGGACATGTCTGGAATTTTGAGGAGAGTGGAAAAAAAAAAAAACTTCTTCACTCCTAGTCTCAATGATTTTTCCTGTGCATGAAGAGCACGACCTGCCACGACAAGAGAACAGTAGGTCCACGTCATCCTCATTCTCGTCCAACACATACTGATCATTAGGGCACTTCACTTCATCGCTGGTCAAAAAACTATTCCGCTTGATCTGGATTATTGGCAACAAATTCTCCTCTTGCAAAAATCAGATTTTGGCTCGGCATTTTCAACACCATCGATAATTTCTAAACCATTCCCATCAACAAATTACGTCTAGTTGATCATCCTGTCGACATCACTAACAATGTGGTCTACTTTGAAAACATTGTATAAAAAAAAAATCAACAACCATCATTGCCTCCATTAAAAAAAAAATAAAGTAAATGTTAAAAAAACACTTAAATATGGGCCACATTTCCTCGGTTGGCGAGGATGATAATGCCCAAATGTGGGCATAATAATAAAAGCACTTGCAATTATATCTTGTTCCAATAATGGGAATGTTGTAGCTTTGCAGAAACTAAGGCCTACGATCTGGGTGCCCATACCTTTTGCTGCAGTATTTACGGAGCACCCACAAGACTTTTCAAACATAGACTTCACAACATATCTACATTGAAAAAATAATACCACATGGCCTCAAGATTTCCCCAGTGACAACCATTCGGTAGGCCAAAAATAGATTCCAAGCTACACAAATTTTGATGCATTGAAGCAGGTCATAGCCTACAGCGACAGAGCATAGACAAATTTATGATAGATGATAGCATTGCACATGCCAAAAATAATATTGTCACCACAGTTCGGATGCCTCCCCTAGCGATCCCAGTGACAGGTGGGCCATTTGACCATTTTCTCCCCCATTATCGATATTTATAGGCCTGATATCTCTTTTGATCGTGGTCATATTCGATAAACATGTTAAAGTTGCATGCCCAGGGAGCTGAGCTCCAAAAAAAACTTATTCAACTTGTTAACAAAACAGGCATTATAAAAAACAAAAGCTTCTTCTGCCTTTGTTATTCTCCACTCCACGTCATGGGTAACTGGTAACCAAAAGTAGCCATAAAACAAGTCAACATCACTCAATTTTAGCAATGCCTCTACCTCCTGGATTTTGGATGACGTGATCACCAACTGCCAATTTTACTTGGCCATTTCGAAGATGTCTGGCAAAAATATTGTATGCACAGATGATTTGCTTACCTTCACACTGGGATACAAAGAGTAGAACTACAAAGCATCACAATATTTGAGAAGACAAATAGAACTAATTACTAAAGTATTTCCTCCATTATTTGTACTAATTTACTTGATTTTGGGTAGAGGCCTGATTTTCAACTAAGGCTTTGAAGATTTTGAAGTGAGATAGAACATCACTTTTGTATTTTAGGAAGTAGACCCAAGTTCTTCTGGAAAAGTCATCAATGAAGGTTAAAGTATATTTTTCTCCTTTGAAAGAAGGTTCTGGAAAGACCATCAAGTCACTATGGACTAACTCTAGAGGGGATGAGGCCTTTAGAGAACCACTTGGATGGAAAGGATCTTGATATTTCTTTCCAAGAGCACATCCATGACATACCCTATCAATAGAAGAGACTTGAAGTGATCCTGATACCATTTCATGGGTGTTTAATTCCTTTAGGTAGTTGTAACTGAGATGACCAAATATTTCATGCCAAATTTTGCTTTCAAGATCTCCATGTGCAACAAAATAGGAGGCCCCTTTTGAATTATGGAATCCTTTGAAGTGAAATAGGTAAGTTTTATGATCAATATCTCCTCTTCCTATAAGAGAGTTTGCATCTTGAAGGTCTCTTCTCACCAACTATTATTCACTCCTAGTATCACTTAAAGGGGGTGTTAGAATAAGTAAGTATTCTCTTAAGTTCTACTAGGATAGACATACTTGAGTTTCTCCTCCATGAGTCAGGTGAACTCTTAGTATAGTCTAGATCATATTTGATGAGTTGTTGTAATCCAACGACTCTCAATGATCAACTTTGCTATTTATACAAAGTTGATCCATGGAATGAATCAATCATTTCTATTTGATTTCTCAAATATTGTGATGCAGATTACACAATGGATGCACATATATATTTTTTTATTTGCAATGCTACTCACATTTGATTCCATTCATGGCTCTAGCGGATTCATTCATGCTTGACAATAGTTGAAACAACATTTACATGACCCGCAATCGCATGGCTCCAAAAAACTTAATAGAGATGTCATTGTTTTGGACCACATCCATCATGGTTTGGATGGCTTCGCAATCAGATTATAGCATCTTCGAACTCATTGAATATTTTAAAGAAGAAGTGCCACATACACCCTCATCTTCATCTGCTTTCAAGTCTCCACAATTGCTATGTTTTACACAAAAGAAGGACCAAACAACTCTTTCTAATCAACAAAAATAAATGGCATTGTAGCACGCTTCCCATGGCTAAGCACAGTAAAAAAATTGGAAATCTTAGTAGGCCCACGAAAAACAATCCAGTTCTAAAAAAATTTAAAAAACCCAGATCTGATTCGTGCATAAATAACATGGAAGAAAAAAAAAGAAAAATAAATTTTTGTAATAACACACTATACAGACTGAACCAGATCTAAAAACTAAAAAACTAAAATGACCTCTCAAATTTTAAAAAATAAAAGTAAATTTAAACCATTTGGTTTCTGATCCATCAAAATATGGAGAGCATACTCCCTTGGTAAAAAAAATTAAGAAAAAAAAAGGGAAAAAAAGAGAGAGGGATTTCCATGAGGGAAATCCCCCCATGAGGAAAATATCCTCAGGCTCATAGGGTAGGGAAGGCCTGCTCTGATACCATGTTGGAAAAGTAAAGGAATTCATATTATTGAATGGAAAAGACCTTGCTTAAATAGCAAAGGTGTATATGATCCATTGTATCATAACTAACTCAACTAATCTCATCCATACGACTTATCCTAGTAGCAACTTACGATATAAAATATTAATATTCATACATCAATTCCTATGCTTAAACCCGCACTTCAATTTTGTTATAAAGCTTTCAAAAAAAGATGTGGTAAAACTGTAATTCAAATGTCAAAACTAAACCTATTCTGCGAACCCAAAGTTTTACTCATTTTCTCAATCCATTGTAGAATATTAAGGACTATTTAGGGTGCTTTAAAAACTAGACCATTTCATTTTCAATTTGAAATGGTGTAAGATATAACCAAGTATACTATTACGAATTCAGATGAGAAAAGGAAAATAGACATCGTTCACTGAGTGATAAATTAAGTTTCCAAGACTATTAAGCATCAGATCTAAAATCAAGAGGTTTTTCCCATTGATAGAGATTTTTACCTCTAAAATATAAATTGTGTTTTAAGAATCACGTCCTTGCATCAAGTCTTCATAATAATTAACCTTATTATAATTAAAATATTACAAATCTAAAAAATTACACACAACACTGATGTATACAAGCTCAACATGACAATTGAAGAATGAAACACACTGTACTTTGTCTTATAAAAAAAGGAATTGCTCTTCTCTTCAATAATATTTATGTTTAACAATAAAACAATATAACATCTGAGAGTATAATGTTTTTACATCATGTTCCTAAGTCCAACCATGCACTTATTTTCGGACTATATGCTCAATATCAATACATAATATACAACCTCTGCTATGTTTTTCACCCAAGAGCCACATTTTCCAATAATATCGCATGAAACTAATTAGCTACAACCCTATATGACTCAGACGTTAATATTTCCATGAGTAGAAATTCCAGGTACCCAAAAGGAATAACACAACATTACTCTCACCTCTTTATACATGAATCTTAACACCCGAATGTTGAAGAAGTCTTAAAAGAAACAACATGCATAATGTTTTGCAATGTTTCACATAAATTTTTCTCCTCTCCCAATTACCTAATGGATTCAAGGGTCAGAACAGTCGTCCTACCATGCAATACATCTAATTTTACATGCATCCATTGTTTTTAGAACATAAATCAACATGTAATAGTTTTAATATTCATTCAATCCTATATACACTTCATGGCAACATTTACATAACATGCAGCCTCAATATTTATTTTAGAGAAGGAAAGAGGTTCTTGGTTCCCATCAAATATTTCACACAACAACTTGTCATTGCTTAAAATCATCACAACATGTAGCAACAGTAATTCAAGAAGAATTAATTTAGGTTTAGTTTTCAACAAAATAGACTTATAGCCACTCACCAACACATAAAAAAATAATGCAGTAAATCTTCAAGAGCACATGCATTATAGAAATCACACAGATTGATTGATTTTCCTTATTGCATATCCTGAATTCTTAATTCAAACATACCTAAATTTTTCCATTAAATTTTCTTTTAAATTTTAAATTCAAAGAGCACTTATTGTTTTCTCCTCGCCTCCCACTCTTTTTATTCTTTTCTTGTACTCTATTCCCTTGTCCTTTCTTCCATGTTTTGCTTTGACCTTCGATGGAATCCTTGAATCACCATCACCACCCTCTTTCTCCTCTTCTACTTGCCATCTAGATGATGGTTTTTCCCCACCATCCTTCATACGTAAAAACCGGTGGTAGTTTATAGCTTGTATAATCTAAAACATTGCTAGGTGGTCTCCACTACTCCATTTTTTAACCATCTTAACCTTCGTAGATATACCGACAAGTCATTGGTTATCTTTTGCAAAGAATGCCCGAGCAATACAATTTGATATTCGAATTATTATATATATATTTAAACATTTATTTTAATATAACATTTGCTTAAAGTCCTTTATTTACCTTACCTCCAAAGCATCCATAAAACAAATATTATTATTTATTTTTATTATACTTATATATATATATATATATATATATATATATATATATATATAAAATAAATCCATTCCTTAAAATAACACACATATTTTTCCTTTAAACCTCAAAATAATTTTAATTCTATTCCATTTATTTCACTAATTTTTAACTATGGATCCCATGCATTAAGCATTTTCATTACCATTCGTCATCACAATTTCACAAAGTATCACACATCAAACACTCCTATAAATGCAACTACATGATATGCATACTACATGGACCGTTGGCAAATGCATTACCCATAGGGTTCCTTACCCCTATCAATTGACAAATACACCACCACTCATCATATCTCTTGACTTACCTTACACTGGAGTAATACTCTTGCCCTGTTGAGGAGACCACTTTCCTTTGCATTGTCTTGCCAGTAATGAAACCTATCTCCTATAACCACATATACATTAGCAGTATCTCATCCTTGCAGAAAATTAGGCGTATAGGAGAATAGAGTTTTGGAGGGTTGTTACATACTCCCCCCTAAGATTAAACACAATCCCTGTGTTTGCATTCACCATTATAAACATAAATAAAGAAAAAATTAATGCCATGATCATATAAAATCAATCCAAAACCTCATCAAATTTATATTATTTCCAATGTGATTCATCATTCATTATCAAAATATGCATAAGTACTAAATATATGTATCATTTTTTACAACCCAAGATATGATAATATTCAAGATAAAATTATGTCATGTAATATGCATAAATATCAGATACATATATCATACTTCACAAACCAAGATATGATAATGTTACTGCTTAATCAAAATAAAATTATGTCATGATGATCATAATGTTCAAATACTACTCAAACAAAAACAAAAATTGTCTCTTCATGATGGCCACATATTCCCACATGGCATTTGAAAGCTTCTTCACATCGTCCTTCCCATTTAAAAGCTTTTCCTTTCTTTTGAAGATTGGTTATTGGATAGGCTATTTTAGATTTTTTTTGGATAAAACGGCGATAGTATCCAGTCATCCCCATAAAAATTCACACTTCAAAAATATTTGTGGGAGTAGGTCAATCAACAGTAGCCTTAATTTTCTTTGGATCAATAAACATACCCTCCATAGAAATTATATGATCTAAATATTGTACCTGAGTTGCATAAAAATTACACTTATACATTTTTCCATATAATTGATTCCTTCTAAGTATTTCAAGAACAGTTCTCATATGATGGTCATGTTATTCTTTGCTTCTAGAGTAGATCAGTATGTCATCCAAGAATACTAGCACAAACTAATCTATTTGTTCTCAAAACACATTGTTCATCAAATTCATAAAAGCTGCTAGAGCATTAGTTAAGCCCAAAGGTAACACGATGAATTCATAATGACCATATCTAGTTCAAAAAGTAGTTTTATGAGTATCTTCTTCTCGGATCCTCAATTGATGATAACCAGATCTAAGATCAATTTTGGAGAAAATCATGGCTCCTTTTAGTTGATCAAACAAATCATCTATTCTGGGTAGAGAGTACTTATTTTTAATAGTCATTTTGTTTAACATTTTGTAATCAATACATAACCTTAATGTCCCATATTTCTTTTTCACAAACAACACTAGTGCACCCCATGGTGAAATACTAGGTTTAATATGTCCTTTTTCCAGAAGTTCCTGAAGCTGAGTTTTAAGTTCTTGCAGTTCTATTGTGGTCATCCTATAAGGTGCTCGAGCTATTGGCATCACTCCTGGAAAAAGTTCTATAGTAAATTCAAACTCCCTCTAGGGTGGAAGACCAGGTAATTCTTTAGGAAAAACATAGCGAAAGTCATTTAACACTAGATATGTTTGGAATAGACTCGCTCCAGATTCATTTTCCTTCTTTTTATTAAGTTTAACCACAAAGAATCTACTACCCTTTTTCATAGCTCTTTTAGCTTGCATTGCAGTCATAAGATGTGGTTCCACTGATTCACGTCCACAGTGTACCCGAATCCTTTGCTTAGTATAATCAGAGAATTCCATCCATATTTCTTCAAAATTTAATAATGCTTTATGTACCTTGAGCCAATCCATACCTAAAATTATATCAAAGGTATGCAAAGGATCTACATATAAATTCCATCGGGTTTGTCCTTGAGGTAGAATTATTTGAGGATAAAATAGACATTGGTTAACAGTATAGGTTTACCTAGACCCATACTCGACTTTCCACCCATTAGCCATAAATCTAGGTGTTTTCGATATGTCCCTCAAAATATTTGGTGAAACAAAACTATCAGTTGCTCTAGAATCAACCAAAATACAAACATTTCTATTATAAATTTTGCCCTTCAATAAGAAAGGTGTTGCTTGGCCATTGAGTTTAGAGTTACTTGTTGTTGCATATATCTTATGAGCAGGTTCCACAAGTTCTTTCTTCTTATCCACTCGTAAAGGACATTTATTAGCATAATGAGGTTCTTTACAAATCCAACAACCCGTTTGTGGTGCCCTCTCTTTCATATTTCCCTCATTATATTCGTGTGTACCAACTTTTGGTGCATTAACTCTTTGCTCATACCTATCCCTAAAATTTCTCTAGCCACCCTGATAATTTTTATTTCTCCTGTTTCCTTGGTATCTATTCTTATTTTTGTCAAACATGTTTCTATTCCCATTTCCACGATTCTTGTGCCAACCCCTATCTCCTTTGGTTGGACCTACGTTTTTCTTTTTATGTGGTTCTTCCTTTTCTAAATATTGTTGATAATAAGATTTCTTGACCTTAAAATAATCTTCTTCTTATCGACTCAAGTCATAAGCAACAATTAGGGTAGTAGGTTTTAACATAAGAATCAAGTGCCCAATTTTTGGATGTAACCCTAGGAGAAATTTCTGAATTTTAATCTCATTCCTCTGCTCATATTCAGGCATGTATTTGAGCAATTGCACAAATCATTGGTAGTACTCAATTACGGACATACTGCCCTATGTTAACCTTGAAAATTTTGCAGTCCTTTCAAGGTAAAATTGCGGTGTTAGGAACCTATCCTTAAATGCCAATACAAATGTATCCCAAGGTACATCGACAACCTCTACATTATGAGTTTTCCTATATGTATCCCACCAATTAGCGACAACTCTAGTCAATCGAAATACTTCCCATGAGGTTTTTGATTTAGAAGAAAGGGTCCTAACCATAAAGTATGCTTCCACACTATTCAGCCACATTTCATATTATTCCTCATCACCTTTACTATCAAATTTAGCTATAATTCTTTGCATATCCTTGTCCAATTATGAACCTACTTGTTTTCTTCCTTGGTCAATAGTTGTCTCATCCTCAACTATTACCGTTTCTTTTCCTTTGGATAAATTTTCACTCATTTTCTGTTGGTGGGATATCATTTCTTGCTGCTGAGCCAACTAAGCTTTTGCTGTTCCATATGCTCTATCATTTGGGCATTTTGTTATGCCATGTGTTCAACAATATGAGTATTTTTTTTCTCCATTTGTTCTTTCTTGGATCATTTTATCCTCCTTATTAACCAGTTCTTTTTCCTTCTTATTTTCTCGAGGATGTTCTGTGACTTCTTCTAATGCCCCAATCTGCATAAATTTTTGAATAACCCTTCTAGGGTTCTTGATCAGCCCTTCCTACTGAACCGTCATAGTTCTTTTTGAGGAACTAGCTTTTTGTCCGGATGCCATTGCCTACCCAAAAAAAACAAGAGCCTTATCAACTTATCAAGTCTTAGGTGAACACATTGATAATATCAAATTAGATTTGACATGGGTTTTCTAAAATTTTGTTATTTAAAATATTCACAACCTTGGCTCTGATACCAAATGTAACACCCCAAGTATGCCCACTTGGTTGTTCATTCACCCCAAGTCTGCCCACTTGGTTGTCCAACATAAGAGGTTTTAATTTTGATAAAATTCTTTTTTTTTTTTAATTCTTATATCATTTTCTAGTATGAGCATGTCAATTTCATCTTCATGAGTGTCATTCCACTGCAGTCGAAATACTCATGAGATCGAGATTGGCCAAATCTCGTAGAGTTGCCTCTTTTGAACTTCACTCTCCTCCCAAGATTCCAAGTTCAGGCAGTGGGTTTCTTTTCCTCTAGGGCCCATAACACCTAGAGGTGTGACGCATAACTTTCCCATGTCTTAACATGAATTTATGAACTTGTATTTTTATGTCATGTAAGACTTAGCGCATACATGCTCGAGCTAGACGATCATCCATTCTTTTTGGAGCATCGACTAAGGTCTTACCAATACCCGATAAGCACCCAACATCTTGTGTAGATTAACCAAAATGATATTCCATACCATCATGCTATCGGATGCACCTAATCTAACATAATTCACCACTCACCACTAGTAGGGATAACCTAGAAGATATGCCCATACAACCCTTCGTTACCTCCTTTTTTGACCTTTTTCGTTTAGAAGTACGGTTAGAGCCCTGATCCATGATGAATGCCTACCCTCTTCATCATTAAAACTTGTTTTCCATGGTGATTGCCTACCCGCAACACCATTTAATTTATCTTCACAATATTGTCCTCCCCGTAATCTTGATTTTTATCAAGGTTGTCCTACCCACAACCTTAAGTTGCATTTAAAGTTTATTTAATCCACAATTTTGAAATTCAATTTTCACCAATTTAGCTATAGTTGTAATAGAGTTTTGAATATTTAAAGGTCTAATAATCACCACTCTCTATTGGCTTGAAAATCAATAAGCTGCCATACATTTTCTAGTTTTCAACTTTCTCTAATGCAGTTAAGACTGATCATAAATTAAGAGACCTTGAAAGTATAGTAAATAAATTAAGAAAACTCAATTCTGCATTACTATTTTATTTTAATATTACTATTTAATTCTTTTCTTTAAATAATATAAAATACCTCTAAAATTTATAAAAATAAAGACATCTTCTTTTCTCTTTTGGTTCCATAACACTTATGCTACACAATAAGTGATTAAGAGGTTTACTCTCAATGGACTAAGTATTGGGTAAAAGCTCCATAATGAATGATCTGAAAGAGCATTTTAAAAGAAATATCATTTCTACTGATTAAATTAAGAGAACTAACACCAGATGTGAATCTTGCTAGACTCCATTCACTATCCTTTGTTGTCTTGACCGAAATATCAATGATCAACAATTTTCACACTAAGGTATCCATCTATTATCTCTATTTAGCTTATGCTTGGTTTCAATCTGAAAATATTTTCCCTATAAAATCTTATACCGAACCTTTATTTTAATTGAATATCCTTCTACAAGGAATAAAGCTTTCTTGATTTACTATGGTGAAGCTTCCCTACTAATTATTTCAGCAATTCCCATGCTTATACCCATACTTCAATCTTGTTATAAGGCTTTCAAAAAAATACGTAGTAAAACTGTAATTCAGATGTCAAAACTAAACTTGTTTTGCAAACCCAAAGTTTTACTCGTTTTCTCAATCCATTGTAGAATATTAAGGATTGTTTAGGGTGCTTTAAAAACTAGATCATTTCATTTTTAATTTGAACTGGTGTAAGCTAGAACCAAGTATACTATCGTAGATTCCAAACATGTTACATATCAGATGAGAAAAGAGAAATAGATATCATTCACTGAGTGCTAAATTAAGTTTCCAAGACTATATTAAGGATCGGATCTAAAATCAAGAGGTTTTTCCCATTGATAGAGATTTTTACCTCTAAACTATAAATTGTGTTTTAAGAATCACGTCCTTGCATCAAGTCTTCATAACAATTGACCATATTATAATTAAAAAATATTAAAAATCTAAATAATTACACAGAGCACTTATGTATACAAGCTCAACATGACAATTTAAGAATGAAACAAATTGTACTTTGTCTTATAAAAACACAAATTGCTCTTCTCTTTAATAATATTTATGTTTAACAATAAAATAATATAACATTTCAGAGTATAATGTTTTTACATCATGTTCCTAAGTCCAACCATGCACTTATTTTTGGACTATATGCTCAATATGAATACATAATCTACAACCTCTACTCTGTTTTTTACCCAAAAGCCACATTTTCCAAGACAATCCTATATGACTCAGACGCCAATCTTTCCTTGAGTAGAAATTCCAAGTACCCAAAAGGAATAACACAACATTACTCTTGCCTCTTTATACATGAATCTTGACACCCGAATGCTGAAGAAGTCTTAAAAGAAATAACATGCATAATGTTTTGCAATGTTCCACATAAATTTTTCTCCTCTCCCAATTACTCGATGGATTCAAGGGTCATAACGGTCGTTCTACCATGCAATGCATCTAATTCTACATGCATCCATTGTTTTCAGAACACAAATAAACATGTAATATTTTTAATATTCATTCAACCCTATATACACTTCATAACAACATTTACACAACATGCAACCTCAATATTTATTTTAGAAAAGGAAAAATGTTCTTGATTCCCATCCAATCATTCACATAGCAACTTATCATTGCTTAAAATCATCAGAGCATGTAGCAACAGTAATTCAAGAATAATTAATTTGGATTTAGCTTTCAACTAACTAGAATTATAGCCACTCACCAACACATAAAAAAATAATGCAATAAATCTTCAAGAGCACATGCATTACAGACGTCACACAGATTGATTACTTTTTCCTTGTTGCATATCCTGAATCGTTAATTCAAACATAGCTGAATTTTTCCATTAAATTTTATTATCAAAGAGCACCTACTATTTTCTCTTCACCTCCCACTCTTTTTATTCTTTTCCTATACTCTATTCCCTTCTCCTTTCTTCCACGGTTCGTTTCGCCCTTCATTGAAAACTTTGCATCACCATCACCACCCTCTTTCTCCTCTTTTATCTACCATCTAGATGATGGCTTTTTTCCACCATCCTTTTTACGTAAAAATCGATGGTAGTTTATAGCTTGTCTAATCTAAAACATTGTCAGGTTGTCTCCACTACTCCATTTTTTAACAACCATTTTAACCTTCGTAGATATGCCGACAAGTCCTTGGTTATCTTTTGCAAAGAATGCCTAAGCATTACTCTTTGATATTTGAATTATTATTATATATATATATATATATATATATATATATATATATATATATATATATATTTATAAATATTTATTTTAATATGACATTTGCTTAAAGTCCTTTATTTACCTTACCTCCAAAGCATCTATAAAAAAATAATTATTATTTGTTTTTATTATACTTATATATTTATTGGTGTTTATACTATTAGTTGTATATATATATAATTAAATTTTAAATAAATCCATTCCTTAAGATAACACACATATTTTTCCTTTGAACCTCAAAACACTTTTAATCCTGTTCCATTTGTTTTACTAATTTTTAACTATGGCTCCCATGCATTAAGTATTTTCATTGTCATTCATCATCATAATTTCACAACATATTAGACATCAAACACTCTTATAAATACAACTACATGATGTGTATATTACATGGACCATTAACGAATGCACTGCCCATAGGGTTCCTTACCCCTATCAACTAGTAAATACACCATCGCTCATAATTTCCCTTGACTTACCTTACACTAAAGTAATCCTTTTTCCCTATTGAGGAGACCACTTTCCTTTGCATTGGTTTACTAGTAACGAAACCTGTCTCTTGCAACCACAGATACATTAGCAATATTTCATCCTTGTAGATAAATTAGGCGTATAGGAGAATAGAGTTTTGGAGGATTGTTACACTAGCCATTTGATCTAGAAATAATTTGTGTAAGGGTCATTATGAACATAAAATATCATGAACATAAAATATCAATGAGTCTATGTCCATTGAGAAAATTAAGATCTTTTGTATTCCTATTTTAGATTAATATAAGCTTATAGAAAGGCTCCTGCCTTAGTGAAGTTTGTTCTATTAATCATCCAATTTTTTGATCATTGATCATCTAGGAAGACAACCCCACTAGATTGGTTTAAGCTTATTTTTAATATAATTAATTAGACACCCTATTATATGGCTTAGGGATAACCTCCCATTAGGATGCTTAATGCTTACCAAAATTTTTGTATCAAAGCCTCGTTTCAAGAAATTTTGTTGAAGTAATCAAAATAAAGTGAACATGACGATGCAAAGGAGTGTGTCTATGCATACTATAATGGAGAACTTTGGTCATGCAAATTTAAGTCCTTTTGTTTTACCTTTGGAAAATTTTATTTTGGAAAAAGAAATCTTCGTTAATGATGAAGGTCACTTTAACTATTCACTTGTAACTAAGGTAGATTTATATAGAGAAAATAAGTTTTAAGAATGAATGCTAAGTATAATTAGACAAACAAAAGTAAATCTTCAGGTTAAAGGTGTAGGTATCAAGCCATTGTTCCTTCCATTCATTACTATAGAAGTATTAAAATAGAAATAAGTTGTATTTTTTTATATTCACATCGCAGAATTAGATGTTATAATCTATCCTCAAATAAACTATGATATAGGAGCACAATATTTAGCTACACTTCATGTGAAGCATACTTTATGGGATAATGCAATAGTTACCCGTTTAAGGGAAAACTAGATAGAGATGGATTTTTTTGTTCATTCAAAATTTACTCTGTCATGATGAAAACGTCACAAGTGTTTTAATATTGTGTTTAGAATTATGAGGTTTATTTAATACCTAGATCACTATATTACATTGTAGGTGCTAGATGTATTTTCTTAATATTAAATACTATATTTCTTCCTATAAGAATTAGGTGTGGTGTGCAGTATCTAGTAGGGTCAAATAATTTTCTTGAGGTAATAAGACATGTAAATACTAAAGATTATTCAGTTGGGTTTCCTTGTATTGTAAAATATGTGGATAATCAATAGTTTAAAACCTTATTTCCTTGTATTGCAAAATATTTGGGTAATTAGTAATAAGAAAAACAAAATTTAGCCTAAATCCATGACCAAATGTATGTTGAGTTGAAACCATGAATTTGATCACCAATCCTTCAATTTCAAGGTCATTGCCATTGGTACAATTATATAACCCCAATTCTAGTAAGCGTTCAAATAGAGATATTAAAAAAGCCAAACTACCTAAAGATATGTATATCAAAATAGATCCTAATCCTCAAGTGGAAGTAAAGCATCAAATTAAAATAATTAGGTCTGGTTCTTCAATATCAATGGAATGGAATGAATCCAAAATGATATGGTTTATCACAAAGGAGGGAGATGACCTCTAAATAAATCATTCTATACCACATTATTAGAAGAACCATTGCAAACTAGGGTGGATATTATATGTTTATTATAATATTCAGCACAATAAGTCAAAGAACAAGGTGATCATATAAGGTAGTTAAAGTATGTAAATAATTGGACACAATATGTAGAAGCAAGCATGGATTCAATCAATTCAAAATTTTATGGCCTAACTGATGAAATACAAATCATTTAGGGAAATTTACAAGCTTTGGTAGACTACCAAAATTCGTTACAAAAATAGATACAAAAATAATAGAGGGAAGCTAAAAAGATTCAAATTTCATTATCACAAGTTTTCGAAACATTATCATTATTACTAGAAGGCTACAATGTGGTTAAATCTAAGAAATTTGTAAAGAAAAATCAGTACATCAAAAGCAAACATATTTAGCAAAAACCTAAAGAAGAGAGTAGAAAATAAATATCAATATTTAATGGCTATAGGCCTTAAGGGAATAATAGTGCTAAATATATATATATATATATATATATATATAATATATATTTTTTTTTTTTTTATTTGTGGAAAACATCCCAAAAGGGATGCCACTTTCGGGTAAGACCCAAGGAGGTAGGGGTATCCATTCCGCAAAAAACGCCCAGGACTCGGACCTGGCATACCACCTTTGACACACTCAAGGAGCAAACAAACACGCAAAACCAATTTAAAAATAAGTAAATATGGATCAACCATTGATGGTGACCCAAGTCCAACAGATTCAATTACCATATGGATCAACCATTATAGGTCCCTACAACAAGTTAATAATTAGGATGATCTAGCAACAATATAAATTGCAACAAGGAACATAGATGGAAATGTTCTTCATTGGTAGAATAATTATTCATATGAATCTAAATATACTTTAATTCAGTCAGGGTTGTTAGAACTAAAAATGATACTATTGAATGAGTTTACTCCTAACCAGTCAAATAAGATAAGAGAAGATCAATTACTTGGAAAATATCAAACTCTACAATCTCAATCAATCTGAATATTTTACTTCCAAATACATGCACAAGGTTTATTTCTTGAGTCTTCACAAAGACCAATTTGTGAAATTTTAGTTCTTATGAACACTACCTAAAGTGATTGGTCAATTAGTGTTGGATAAAATTTTCCAACAAGGAATATATATTAATACCTTGTATTATGTAGATTTGATTGAAATTTGTAGACAAGAGATTCATAGATTGTGTCTATAAAACAAAGTACAACAAAAATTCCCAAACTATTAGGGAAATAATATTATGAATTTGACAATGCACACAAATATGGTTACCGAAATAAATTAGTTAAAAAAAGTTAGATTAAAAAAAATAAAACCTGATAATTGTTTACCATATAAGTGTTAGAATTTCACAATAGATATGCAAAGAATTACAAGAGATGAAGAGAAGAGTAGAACTGATTGATTTATTCCAAGGATCAACTCTGTATAAATAGTAGAGTTGATCATTGAGAGCCGTTGGATTACAATAACTCATCAAACTTGATGAAGACACCACTGAGAGTTCTCCTAACACATGGAGGAGTGGAAACTCAAGTGTCTATCCTAGTGGAACTTAAGAGAATATTCTCTTATTCTAACACCTCCCCTTAAGTGATACTAGGGTTGAACGTACAAATGAGTCCTTCAATAAGGTTACTCATGTACAATTACTTCTTTTGTAGAGATGGTAAAACCCAATGGGAAAAAACCATCAATCAAAAGGAAGTTAGAGGCTTGTATTCGTATGGCGAAGATTGTCCTCTTTTACAAGAAAGAAAGGTGAGTCCCGATGACTAGGCTTGATCAGGTACTCATTTACATAATATTGTTGGTGAAAAAACCCCTGTGGGGAAAAACCAACAATGAGAGGCATGTCTTTGTATGGCAAATATTGTCCTCTTTATACAAGAAATAAATATGAGTCCCGACAACTTGGCCTGATTAGGTACTCATTTACATAATATTGTTGGTGAAAAAACCCTTGTGGGGAAAAACCAACAATGAGAGGCATGTCTTCGTATGGAGAAGATTGTCCTCTTTATACAAGGAATAAATATGAGTCTCGAGAAACTTGGCCTGATTAGGTACTCATTTACATAATATTGTTGGTGAAAAACCCCTATGGGGAAAAACCAACAATGAGAGGCATGTCTTCATATGGTGAAGATTGTCCTCTTTATAAAAGGAATAAAGATGAGTCCCAAAAACTTGGCCTGATTAGGTACTCATATACAATAAATAGTTGGTGAAAAAACTCCTATGGGGAAAAACCAACTATGATATGAAGAGAGGCATGTCTTCGTATGGCGAAGATTATCCGTATAAAACCAATCAATGCAGTTGTTTGAATCCAATATTTTCTCACAACTAAAGGTAACATGGAGAAGGAAATGGCTTGGTGAAGATATCTATAATTTGTGCCTCAGTTGGAATATACTCCAACTGAATGTCCCCTTCCTGAATATGTCACCTTATGAAGTGCATGTGTATCTCAATGTGCTTGGTTCTCTGATGTTCAACTGGATTATGTAAAATATGAATTGTGCTCTTATTTTCACACCAAAGAGTTATAGGATGTTCATGTGTGAAGCCAAATTATTTTAAAATTTGACGAAGCCAAAGAGCTTCCTGACTAGCCAAAACTATTGCCCTGTATTCTGCTTCTGTAGAAGATAGGGCTACTACTTGTTATTTCTTGCATAACCAGGCTATCGGTGAGGAACCAAGGAAAAAGACATAGCCTGATGTGGAACATCTATCTTCCACTGAACCTTCCCAATCAAAATTTGTGTAGCCAATGATATCCATGGATTTCCCTCTGTAGAAGAGCCCAAAGTGAGTAGTGCCCTACAAGTAATGGAGGATCCTTTTTGTTGCTTGCCAATGACTGAAGTGAGGTTGATGAGAGAATATGGATATGAGGCCAACAACATATGAGATATTTGGGTGAGTATGAGTAAGGTATAGCAAGCTTCCTACAAGTTGACGGTATAGAGTAGCATCACAAAGAGGGGATGAGCAAGAAGTACTAAGATTAATGCCAGATTGAAATAGGGTAGGAGAAGGTTTACAATATATTATTTTGAATCTTTGTAGTAGATCTAGAGTGTAATTTTATTGGCACAAAGATATACCTTCATCTGTTTGACTTATTTGGATCCCAAGGAAGTAATGAGCTTTTCCTAGATCTGCCATTTCAAATTTTTTAGAGAGAGTCTTTTATAGTCTGAATGTGAGTCAAGTTACTACTAGTGAGAAGAAGATCATCAACATAAAGAACAAGAATGGTGATGTTGCCTTCATTTCTCCAAATGTAAATTGTGTTATCAGACTCACAATGAGAAAAACCTGTTAAAAGAAGGAAGGAGTCCATTTTTTCATACCAAGCTCTAGGGGCTTGTTTGAGGCCATAGAGAGACTTTTTAAGCCTACAAACTAGAGAGGAGTCTTGAGTAAAACCAGTAGGTTGTTCCATGAATATTTCTTCCTTTAAATATCCATGTAAGAAAGCACTTTTGACATCCATTTGATAGACATACCACTTTTGGGAAGCAACTAGAGCAAGAACCAATCTTACAGAATCCATTTTAGCAACAGGAGCAAAGGTTTCTGCATAATCTATGCCTTCAATTTGAGAAAAACCTTTGGCAACTAGATGAGCCTTGTGTTTGTCTATTTCTCCATTAGGCCCATATTTTGTTTTGAAGATCCATTTACAACGAACTAATTTTCTTCCTTTAGGTAAGGGAATTAAGTCCCAAGTCTCATTTTTGATCAAGGAAGAAAATTCATTTTCCATGGCATCATCCCATTCTTTAATACCTGAGGCTTCTTTAAAGGATTGAGGATCAGAGGAAATATACTGACATACAAGGCCAGTGCCTATGGGGTTGGATGATCTTATTTAAGGGAGATTTTGGATGTAAGGAGTAGCTTCTTTAATAATGGTGTGGACCCATTTTGGCATAGAGGAAGGAGTTGAAGGAGTTTAAAGACATTGAGATGGAGTTACAGGTTCCTCATATTGATTATCAATAACCAAGTTAACTTCAAGAGTTGGCTCTTCATAATATTGAGGTTCTACTATAGGAGAAGGCTCAATGGAGGAAGAGGGCTTTTGAGGATCTTTTTGAGGGAATGTTTCATCAAATTGGACATTCCTATGAAATAATACCTCATGAGTTGAGGGATCAAGAAGCCTGTATGCTTTCAATTCTTCACAATAACTAATAAAGATGAGATTTTTGCTTTTCTTATCAAGAGCCTTCCTTTTCTTCTTTGGGATGTGAGCCCAAGTAGTACACCCAAAAATATTGAAGTAGGAAACATATGGTTTTAAGCCAATCCATGCTTCTTCAGGAGTTAAATGGTCAAGAGCTTTATGAGGTGTGCGATTTTGAATATAATTTGCACAGTTAATAGCTTTTGCCCAAAAAATTTTTGGAAGATCTCTTGAATGGAGCATACAATTAGCCATCTCTTTTAATGTCCGATTTTTCCTTTCTGCAATACCATTTTATTGAGGATTATGGGAGACAAAATGCTGATGAATGATGCCATGATTGGATAAAAAAGTGGAGAACTCATTATTGTAGTATTCTCCCCCATTATCAGTGTGAATCTTCTTGATTTTGCAAGATGCCTAATTTTCAACTAAGGCTTTAAAAACCTTAAAGTGGGATAGAACATCACTCTTATATTTTAGGAAGTAGACCCAGGATATTCTAGAGAAATCATCAATAAAGGTTAGAGCATACTTTTATCCTTTAAAATATGGTTCAGGAAAGGTCATTAAGTCACTATGGATTAAATCTAGAGGTGAAGAGGTTTTTAGAGAACTACTTGGGTGGAAAGGATCTTGATGTTGCTTTCCAAGAGCACATCCAGGACAAACTCCATCACTATAAGAGACTTGGGGTAATCCTGTAACCATATTATGGGTGCTCAAATCCTTTAGGTAGTTGAAACTAAGATGACCAAACCTTTCATGCCATATTTTACTTTCAAGATCACTATGAGCCACAAAAAAGGAGGCTCCTTATGGATTTTGAAAACCTTTGAAGTAAAAAAGTTGAGAGTTGTGATCAATATTCCCTTTGGCTATAAGAGATTTGGGATCTTGAAACTCTCTTATTTCAACTCCTATTGGGGAGAAGAGAACAATTTTCCCCTTTCCAGAAGTACAAATTTGGTAGACGGATAGGAGATTAGTGGCAATGTTTGGAACATAGAGAACATTGTTAATAGAGCCACCATAAATGGTTATATCTCTTTTTCCTTTGATAGGGATAAAGGAAGAGTCACCTACTTCTATGCTACAAGTAGAACTAGAGGAGATAGAAGAAAAAGACTTATCTGAAGTAGTCATGTGATGAGTAGCTCCAGAATATAGGACCCAAAAATTAGAGGAAGAATTAGAAGTTTTTCCTTGAACATTAAGGGCTTTTCCTATTTGCTTTTTATTGTCTATATTTTGATCTTTTATAGCTGCCTCTAGTTGTTGTAATATTTTCCAACATTTGTTAGCAGAGTGACCATTCTTTTTGCAGTGAGTACATGTTATGGGGGTCTTTTCCTTCTTTCTAAATTTTTATTTAGAATATGTGGAGGCTACTAAGGCTTTAGAAGAAGAGGAAGAAGAAGATATTTCATATCTAGCAAGTTTAGTTTCTTCCCTAGTTAATCTATCACAAAATTCTTCTAAAGAAGGCATTTTAAAGGTTGCACCCAGAGCATCTTTGGTAGATATAAAGGTGGTAGCAAATATCTAAAAAACACCATTTAGCTTAGAGAGGATTAGATAAATGCATTCCTCTTCAGTATTAGTCTTCCCACTGCCTTTGTATTGAGTGAGGACTTCTTTGAACTTAGTGAGGAAGTCAACAATACTACTAAAATTTTCAAGAGATAGAGATGTGAGTTCAGCTTCTAATTGCATTGATCTCATCTGATCTACTTTCCCAAATAGAGTCTTCAATTTCTCCCAACTTTCATAAGGATTTTTGCAATCTGTAATATGAAACCACAAACTTTCATGAACATTAGAGCTAATAATACCCATAGTTTCATGTATTTTTCCTTTATGAACAAATATTTCATATTCTTTATCAAATTATGGTTGCTTTTCTTCTAACAAATGAGTAAGACCTTTTTGAGAGATAAGATTTAAAATTTTAGGTTTCCAAGTGTGAAAGTTATGAGGGGTGAGAGGTTCAATTGAATTCATATTTTTAAAAGGATTGAAGTTTTAATTAACCAATATATCCCCCCTTAGAAATTCAATTAATTTATTAATGCAAATGGAAGAAAGAAAATATATGAAGCTTTTCAATATATATGACTCAAAATACCCGCCCTAACGAGAGGGAAACTATAAGTATAATGAGTTTTTAATATTGTTTGCTTGAGAGAGCCAAATCCTTTTTTTATTCTTCACAATACCCACCCTTACTTGAGGGAGATTGTAAGTAGAGAGAAGAATTTGGAAGGGTTTTGGCTTGATATGCAGGGAAAAAATCAGTTTATTTGGTATTTTCTCAAAAACTTGCCCTTACGAGAGGGAAACTATAAGTTAGAGAGATACCCAAAGAAACGGATTATAGAAAAATATTTGCTAGGCCTTTATACCAATTGCTTCAAAAAAATCTCCCTTACGAGAGGGAAATTATAAGTTTTTATTTGTACTAATACATGAAACATAGGCAAAAGTTATTTGAACAAAAAAAAATGAATTATTTTGAAATATTGTAGATTAAAATTTTTAATGATTTTTAAAAAACACTTAAAAGGAAAATATGGGAGAAATTTTTTTTATTTTAATAAATAATCTTATCTATGAAATAAACAAGGTTATAATGAACAAATATAATTTTAATGCCCAAAGAGAAAATGCTTTTTTTTTTTTTGAATTTAATAGTAAACTTGAGAAATTTTAAATTTTATATTAAATCAAATAAAAGTGAAAGATAGCAATGAATTTAAAGATAGGCCCCCCTTTTTGAATAAAGCAATTTTAAGGAGTTAATGTGATTTTCTCTATGAAATTTAAATTAACATGTAAAAAATATAACCTCATAAATTTACTTGAAAGAAAGTAAAGGCATAGATGAAGATAGACAAAAGAAAGCACACCCCCCCTTAAATGATGGACCAATGGAGTGCAAAAATGCACTCACCCCCTTCCCAAAAAAAACTTTTATTAAATTTTACAATAGGGTCTCACGTTTTGAATAGAGCCAAAAAAAAATGGCTTCTTAAAAGGAGACAAAGGTGTTTCTTCGAAACACAAGGATTCGATAGAAACATTTTACCTAAATAAAATAAATGAGGAGGAATAAAAGAAAAAATACAAACTCTCGCCTCAGAAAAGGATAGGCAAATTATTTTAAATTTTCTTGCACATTTAAATTCAAAGATGTTGTTTCGATTCTTGCAGGTGACAACAAGGTCGAACGAAGACGACGAGGCATCCGTCCGCAATGATTGCACAATATGGAATCGTCTAGAGTAGAGGAAGCCATCGAGAGGGCAGTCTGATGTCACCCCAAGCAATCTGGAATCATCTAGTGCAGAGGACATCACCGACAGGGCAGAATAATTTTACCCTGCAGAAGTTAATGTTATATATAAAAATAATAATTCAACATGCCAGCGACCCCTGTACAAAACGTTATTGCTCTGCAGAAATTGTTAATTTAAAGGAAGCAATATCGATAATAGGATGATATATATATATATATATATATATATATATATATATATATATATATATATATATATTTATTGTTTTGGAGCAGAGGATGTTTTCGTATGGGTAGATGGAAGAGCACTTTCCTCAGACGAACCAGCGAAACCTGCACAAAACGTATTTAAAAGAAAGGGACCTCTGCAGAAAACTTAAAAGGGAAAAGAATCCAGTGAGATGATTGACCGATGAAGAGAGAGTCGGGTGAAACCTACACAAAATGTATTTAAAAGAGAGGGACCCTTGCTAAAACTATTAGAAATATTTGAAAAAAAATGTTTAGCATGAGCAATAATATATGATTTAATAAAACTAAATAGAAAGTCTTGGAATTTGAAAACTCTGCAGGAAGATGATATATATTGACCGACGAAGACAGAGCATCGGGTGATATGCAACTCAGAGGCAGGAATAGCAAAAATAACAACAATCGAGAGACATTGGAAGGGCACCAAGGACCAAGGAGTCTTATCACAAAGCGGCCAAATAGAACGTCATGAACGTCGAGTTGTAACAGGAATGAGGAGACCCATTATCAACGATAATGGAGAGACGTTGGAACTACGCCAAGGAGACGTTCCACAAAGTAGCCAAAGAGAACGTCATGAGTGTCGAGTTTAAAATGGGAATGAGGAGACCCATTTGTTGGTGATCATATAAAACTCAAACCATTTAAAGAAAACACTATTAGTTAGAAATATAACGATATTTGTGCTATAAAAATAAGCAAAAATTTAAATGATATTTCTATATTTGGTGGGCCGAAAAGAGTCAGTTAAAATGAATATCGAAGAGAGGGAAAAAGTAAAAAAAAAAAAAAGAGGCTCTTCTTTTGAACATGGGCTAGAATAGCATCGTGCACACAGGTTAAACCTTGTGTTTAAAGAAAAAAAAATAAGCTATATGTTTTTTTAAGAAAAATTCCCTCAAGCACGAATTCAACACAGATTTGAAAAAAAATTGCAACATATATTTCAAAAAAAAAAATATGTTGAAAGAGTAAACTATGGATAAAATGAGACTACTTCAAAATTTGAAGTAAGATATCCAAATAAAATTATCCAAAGTAAATGAATCAGATCTTAGAACCTTCAAGAGAGAATACTAGCAAAATCTATCTTGCTCTGGTACCATGTTAGAATTTCACAATAGATATGCAAAGTATTACAAGAGATAAAGAGAAGAGTGGAACTTATTGATTGATTCCAAGGATCAACTCTGTATAAATAACAAAGCTAATCATTGAGAACCATTGGATTACAATAATAGACTTGATGAAGACACCACTGAGAGTTCTCTTGACACATGGAGGAGTGGAAACTCAAGTGTCTATCCTAGTGAAACTTAAGAGAATATTATCTTATTCTAACAATAAGTATTACACAACAAAAATAAATACAAGACCTAAACCAAGAGATGTTTGTTGCTATGCATATAAAAAAGAAGGGCCATTATGCTTCTTCTTTCCTAAATAAAGCCTCAAGAGCTATAAAAGCTTTATTTGAAGATCCTCAAATTTATAAAGAAGGGGCATTAGTAGATTTTTTAAAATAATTTGAAGAAATTCCTCACAAAAATGAATAATTCTATGTTCAAAAGCAACAATTTAAACTTGATTTTGATGAAGATAGGAAATATGTCAATCCGTAGGAAATTGAAGAAATAAATCAATGTTTATGGTCGGGTGAGGAAAAGAATTATGTATAATACATTTTGTGATCTTCCACCATCACTTGAAGATATCATAGATAATGATTAGTCAATATCAAGTTTAGAAATATAAGAAGCTTATGAATATTATCATAAAAATCATAATCATACAATTGCCAAATATTCTTATCAATATCTAGATCCTCTAGATAATGTTTCATCTAAAAAAGAAGATGTTAAATTAACTAATTATTCAAACATTGAAAATCAACCCATTTTGTAGACCAAGAAAGGATATGACCCAAAAATTTACCCAAGAGCCTTAATGCCTTAGGAGAAGACTTACAAAAAAAGAAAAGAAAGGATTTTCCGAATTTCCTTTAGCATCCAAAAGAACTCAAGTTAACATAAATAAAATGGTAACTTCATAGTCTATTGTTCTAATTCCTATTCAAATTGTAGAATATGGTAATATGTAATTCACAAAGTAGGTTGCATTCACAGATATAGGGTCAAACATTAACTTCTATCATGAAACATTTGTTACAATTTGGCTAATATCCTCATCTAGTTATCAAGTATCCATAATGAATGGGTTAAATACTTTACTATTAGAGTTCCTATTTAGGTAAGGAATAAAGCATTGCTCACAAATTTTGTTTAGATTAATTACTTTGGTTACGATTTGGGGCTTGGAATTCTATTTCTAGATTTAGTGGGGCCATATGCAGTAGGTCAACATTACCTTGTGGTAAATGTGGATAACACAAAGATTACAATCCCAAGAATATCAAATGTTTTCCAAGAAAAAAGACTGAAAGCACAATAGACAAATCCCATAATGTCTCAAATTGTCAAGCATAAAGCTAGCCTTAACCAAGCTAAAATAAATAATGTCCTTTTGAACCAATTTACAACATTTTAAATGGTAGTCATACACAAAACTTGCTAAAAGCTAAGAAAGAATTACTACAATGTTGCATTGAACATCCCCTAGATAAATGGAATATTGACTCTCTAGTAGCAAATGTTCTTACTATCCACCAATTTCTAGTAAAAGGTAAAAAGATTGTTTTAAATAAAAAAGATGATTTAGAGGTACACAAACAAATCCAAAAATTACAACAAAAGCATTTGATATAACCCTTCTCATCCAATTACTCGTGTTCCTATTTTGTGGTTAAGAAGCATTCTAAAATAAAAAGGAAAAAAACCAATATAGTTGTAAACTATGTTTTCCTTAATGCAGTGACTCAATCAATAAATTGACCCTAACCAAATAAATCATAATTAATCCATAGATGTGCTCAGCATAAAATATTTTCAAAATTTAAATATATCTCATCAAATCAGAATTAAAGAGTTTGATATAAATACTTTTTCATCTCCTCTAGGACTGTTCGAATGGCCGAATACGGATGAAATAAAAAATTTGACTCTTATTATCACTTTGTGGTAAATTATATAGATGATTTTCTAGCGTTCTTTATAAAAATTGATTTTTTTAAATGTTCTTAAAAAAAAAAAACTTAAGGAGCATCTCAAATGCTTTCAAAAGATCGTCACTCACCATGGCGTTGGGCTATTAGCAGATCCAAAAAAGTTCCAATTTGCAGTCAATGAAGTCAATTTTATACTAGTCACTTTAAATGGGGTTGGGCTATTAGCAAATCCAAAAAAGTTCCAATTTTCTGTCAATGAAGTCAATTTTCTACTAGTCACTTTAAATAAATAGACAAATTTGTATCTGTTTCATTTTCATAATGGTCGATGATAAGCAATATTGTATGTTTAACTTTATGGCCTTGCTTTCTTAAATTGAGACAAGTATTTCTGCCCCAGCTCTTAGACTTGGACACCACATGCTTGTAGCAAGCCAGCCTTCCTTTGTCTCCAATTTTGTGAGAAGAACCTTTAGCGAATAGGTAAAGAAAAAGAATAAATAAATAGTATAAAAAATTAATTTGTAAAATCAACCAAAGGATATTTGATTGCAGCCTTTTCCAAGGGCAACCAAGCCAAGAGCAGCAAATATTTTCTCAGGCATACTCTAGTGTTATTAACTGTTTGAGACATTGTATAACTTTAAACATTTGGTTCAGATTATATTACAATCGGCCTTTAAAGGGTGCTGATCGAGATGTGGCTAACTGTTCTGCCATTGGAATCTGGAGGTAAAAATAAGAATAACATTTAGAAAATTGAAACTTATGATTAAGCAAGAGAACTGTGAAGGCTTTACTGGCAATATAAACGTAGGTTGTCTATATTAGATTTGTGAACAAATTGTATGCTTATGGAGCTCTAACCTTCAAATGTTGCATTTGTCACGAGTATGGGCATTTCCCAGAAATTGTCCTACGTTGACAGACGCAAAGAACCAAAATATTCGTAATATTTCTCACAATAAGTAAAGTCATTACCTTTCCAAACAAACACAAGGACAAGGCAGACCAATGCTCAGGCTATGGCCACTTAAAGTTACTTGTAAATCCTTCTAGTCTTTGACATTATTCAAAGGGAAAAACTTTAGATTCTTTGGAGTGCAAGTTACTGGTTGCGCCAATATGAAAGGTAGATAAAAGACAGGACATTTCAGAGCATGTTGAGCTTATTCATCCGCCTGAAATGAAAAATACTAATATGGTTAAAAGAATTTTGACGGTGTCTAGCAAGCACAAGCACCTCCCCTTCTTCCCACAAACAACTTACCACTACACCTGCTGTATTTGTTGTGAAAATAACAACTTTCACATGTTGTGCAAATATGCATATTGGGTTTCTTTTTACATGGAAAACACATTTCCAGCTAAAACTGTGATTAAAACAAAAGGCCCCACTTTAACATGACGGCTAGATAATGAATAGAGAGGGCACTTGGGTAGTTGTACACCTACTCTCATCTTGAAGAAAGGAAAAGTATATCATTTTCTTTGAAGGCTAAAAAAAAACGTCCAATGCGGTGTTCGCAGAAATCGCACACAAAAGTTTCAAGGAAGTTTACTGATAATCTGCATTTCTTGTAACTTGGGCAAATTAGCCAGTAAGGACATATAAATAGATAATGGGACCTATGTAATGGCCACTCAAAAATTCGTACACAGAGAACTAATTGGCCATGTTACATGTTTTTCTATATTTAATAATGTTAAAAAGTTGGAGTGTCACGACCGGCACAAATCCGTATCTCAATCGCACACGTCATCTTTTATTGATTCAATTCACTCGTACTTTTCCGTTATTATTTTCATGTGTCTATGTGCAAATTAAATGTAACCTTTATGGACCAGAGTATTAGCGAGAGGGAGGGGACTCCCTACAAAGTATTATAAGATAGTATTTTTTTAAGGAAATGGAAAGTATTTTGACAGTTTGGTTTAGCAGTAAAGACAAGGCGGTGTCATAAAAAAGACCAGGGTTAGAACCTTGCGGAGGCTAATCTTCCCCCATTTACGCAGGGGAGGAGGCGAAGAAAATCTCTTTGCCAGTAAATCATATTTTATTTAATAAAAACAAAGTAATCTTAAGTAGAAAGAAGTAGAAGCAAACCACATTTCTACAGACGGCGATGATATTATGTAAGGCAGAATTAAGGGATTCCAGACTAACGTGTTTAGTTAAACCATTACCTAATATTATACTAGGAAGGAATACCATTTGCATGTCCTCCACCTGCTAACAGAGAAACGAGGGACGGACTAACATCCAAAAACAAAAATAAAAATAAAAATATAATTTTAAATATAAAGATAAAGACAGGTTTTAAAGGTGAAGTATGCATAGTATGCATTCTCAAACTAAAACATAAACTTGATAGACTTTGACAAACACAAACCCACCAATTCTTATTTCTTTCTCCAGGTAAACATAGTAAACAAAGAGTAGCTAACAGATTTTTAAGAGAAAGAAACACAATGGTTCGCTATTCCATTCTTAGCTTGACCTCTTAGCAGTTCTCAGCGTGCTTCCTTTAAGAGACCTGTTAATATGAGGTTACATGCAACAAACACAACAAGAGAGCCTCCTAAACCCAGACATAAAACGAGACCAGCCAAGTACATATGTTTCGTTTACTCTAATTTAGACATCAAAGTGGGTCAAATACATGTGTTGCATCAGAAAATATTTGATTTAATTTAGATATCTAAATCAGACGAACATAGAACACCTAACGGGTTTGAACCCAATACTAGCCTTACCTAAATATTGCCTGTTTTGATAACTAGAAAACTGGGTTGAATTTTAACGCAATCTATAAGAAGTCCTCCTTTCCAATGTCCACCAATCTTTTTCATGCAAACCTTCACTTCCTTTGGGCTATCGTCATTTTCTTCCACAACAAATTCCCCTGCATCAAATTCCATCCAACCGTTCTCTACATGCCTGAAGGAAGTCTTCTGGAATCCTTTATCGTAAACAGATTCCCTTGTATTTTGCAAATACCGAGCAGATTGCTGCTGATGTCTATAAGGAGTTGTAATTTCAAACTTGACTGGCTCAGGACCCCGCCCAGAAGGTTCGTCCAGTTTCAGCTTGAAAGAAACAGTATATGGTATACCACGAGGCAAAAACTTCACGTCGAATTGACCACCCACATCAAGCCAACATACACTCTACTTCCCTGAAACTGCAGTCAAGAGTAGAAACATTTTCTTTATCTTAAGTATAGTGGTCATGTGATTAACACAGACAATAAGTTGAAAAAAACAGAGTTACCTGGAGTTGTGTCGACGAATTCAACGCCAGTACCTCTCAACGTGTCCATGGGCTATAATTAAAATTCTAGAAGACAACATGAAGCATATTTTACGCGTGGCTTGATCTAGCCAGAACTTCTGAACGAAAACATGTGGTTATTGACCCCATGAAAAAAACATTTCAATTATTATTTTTTTGATTAGAAAGATTAATAAAAGGATTTTAGACCCTAGCTATCTGCTAAACGATTTTAGAACATATCAACAATAAAAAGCACAAACGGTAAGAGATTTTCCATGCCTTGGTCCCATTGTCAATGGTAACTGGACTACAGAGGAGAAAATACGATTCTCCCTCGACGAATAATAAAAAAGTAGTGTGGTTGTAACCAATTTTTTATGTATCAATTAAAAATAAAAAAAAATTATCAAAAAAAATTATATTTAAAAATGTATAAATATGTGTTGAATGATAGTCTCTTCCCAACAGTTACCTATAGGAGATCTAGGTTCAAACTTTGGGGAACGTATGTTGCAAAGTTAGGAGTCTGATCCAAATCCTCTTAGTGACTCAAGTTTAAATTTTGGGAGAAATCTGTTGTAAAGGTAGAAGTCTGATTTGAATCCTATAAGTGCACACCAAATTGACTATCTTGAATATCAGGTGACCCATAACGGTTTAGTTTAATGAATACAACCATGTAATTTGAACTCGGAACTTATCTTCCAATTTTAATATGATTGTAACCACTCGATAGAAAAAATAGGTATATGGCTTAGAATTCATGTGACTTCGCTAAATTTCAATTATTCATTGACCAATGTATGTCTTCGGCGGCTAGCGTCGGAGGTTGGTGGGACCCGCTTGAACGGCCTCCGCCCACGAAAAACTTTTATGGACTCTGATATTGATAAATTTATATTTTAAGAAAAACTTTAGACTCTAGTGATATGATAAATTTATATTTTAATATGTGTTTGAATTTAGAAGATAAAATTACATATAAATAATATATTTATTAAAAAAAATTATTTGAAACTATTTTAAACAAAATTATATATAAATAATATTTTTTATTAAAATCTTTTATTTAAAACTATTTTAGTCCGTGGCTTATGTTCAGCTGTAATTTATTGACTGGCTAAAACTTTGATAGAAAAATTTTAATTTTAGATTTTAATATAAAATATTTTAGTTCAACTTTTAGATAACTGGGTTATTCGTTTTATCAAGAAAGTAAAGATTAATTGAGTAAATTAACTACCATTCAACATTGATTTATGTCCTACCCACACTATATGTGTCGTTAAATATGCACGCTAATTTAATGGAAACATTAGAACCATGTGTCCTATAAATTGTACGAAAAAATTGTATTACTAGGTTTCACTATCCCCGTGGGATGGTGAACACGTATGCTCTCAATGGCATAGTCCATTAACTTGTTTAAATCATTTTTTAAAATTGAAAATCAGTAAATATAATATTAAAATAAAAGAGTAATACAAAATAATCCAAAGGCAGAATACTCGAAATAAAATCAGGATTAAGAGTTTACCAAACTACACCAAAGTCCTTAAAAGGACGGTAAGTACATATATCACTAGTATTATACAAAGTATCATATTTCGTTTAAAACATATTTATACAATGCTTGAATAAGTTAAAATGAAAATCACCAAAGTGTTTGCATCCATCCATAGCGTTGTTGTTCACACTATGATTATGCTCTTGGAAAGTTTGAAGAAAGTGTTTGAAAATATCCTTAAAGCAAAGCACGGACCTGACAACCTGTAAAAAGATTTTGAAAACTATGAGTCTCCTAAGAGACCTAGTAAGAATCCTCTGATTATTCTGAAAAATATCCATATTTCTAGCCAACCAAATATACCATAAAACTTCAGTCGAAAGCAACAACCAAAAATTATTATAACACCTCTGCATAGTAGGAATAAAGCCAAACAATATATGCTGCCTGGAAACATTATCATTAATATTCCAGCCTGAAATATTAGAGTAAAATAATAACCAAATTTCTTTAGAAAAAAACAATAAAAAAATTGTGCTTAACAGTATCAAGTATCAAGAACTCTGCATAAAGTGCAGCTCATTGGTGATTGAGGATATCTGTTGGTGGTGATTGAGGATATTGGTGATTGGATAAATGGAATAATAAGTAGTTATTTGTTACTAGTAGATTTCAATATTGTCAATTTTTTTTTTGCTTACTCTATCTATTTTGCTTCAGCTAGGTCATTTTGTTCATATCAAATTAATGATATTCATAAATATATACGAAATTTTTATGGGCCGGTGGTAATGCAGAGATAAAAAAACATAAGGTAAGGTGCAATTGGTGCACTGTTAATAAATATATTGGCGGTCTTGGGTTGAAAAATATGGTTGTTCAAGGTATGTCCTTAGTCATCAAGTGGATAGTGAATTGTATTAACGACAATGAGCCATGGAAAGTTCTTCTCAGGCATAATATTATTAAGGTTGGTCCTAAAAAATTTCATGCTTGGAAAGATTTTCATATGATTGATATCCTTTTTGGTAAGTTTTCGGTTATTCCAGCTGGGTCAGAAGTTTTCAAGAGCCTTTGGAAGGCTTGGTATAATGCTAGAGGTTTACTATCTATTTTCGATTCTCAAAATACTTTCTTCTTGCATAGTTCTATCTGGTGGAATATTTCTCATAATAATAAGTTGCTTGCTGTTACTCAAGGTTGTTCTGCAAAAAAGTGGGTGCATAAAGGCATTGTATCATTTGCTAATATTATTAAAAATGGATGTCTTAAATCTTGGGAGTCTCTTAGTATTCAGTATGATATTCCTCGCTCTCAATGGAGGACATACTCTTTACTTCGAGTCTCGTTTTTGTAATTAAGCAGTCATATATTTATTGATGATGATCAAAATTTTTATGGCAAGATTCAGTGGCATGATGGCACAAAATTGTTCAAAATCAAGCCAAAAAATCTTTATAATTTGCTCACTAATACTAATGATATTTTACTCCATATTGATAACAGTTGGTCTATGAAAGTCTTCACTAATCATGGGCATAGAATTTTACAACATATCTAGTCTAGATTTCTTGAGCCTAAAAATGTATGCTTTCGTTGGTTATTACTTCTTCAGAGGCTTCCTGTATGTTTAAATCACATTTTAGATTGGACTGTCCTATTTAGTAGCTAAGCATGCGTATTTGCCTTCAACTAGTCAAGAATCACTCAAATTTATTTATTATTGTATTATTTTAATTAAATTTTTATTTTTATTTTTGGAGTTGATATTATAACAATCTATTTAATGAATCTGTTACTATAAATTATGATATTATTATTTTTGGTTAGTATGAGAAATCCCTACAAGTAGTTTCCTTCCAACCATGACCCCATGCAAAACCGAGAGTTATGCTTATCAATAAGGAATTTAACACATAGCCACCACCTCACATAGTCGCCCATGTCGGGGTTTGAACCTTGAACCTCCCCAAGAAGAACCAAGGCCCATACCATTATGACATATTTGAATTGTATCAATGGTAAATTTAAAACTAATTTAATTTTAATAATAATTAAACTTTTATTTTTATTTTTAATTTAAATTATTATAATTATAATTTTTGGTAGCTTTATCTATATTATATACATTATGATTGTGTAACAATATTACAACATTTTAGATATTGCTTATCAAGACTCAAACCTAGTCTCCTCTTTAAATTAAAGAATTTAATCAATTAAATTGATACTAATATCATTTGATATTGTTATTTTTTTTTAAATTTACATAGTGGAATCGATAGCAGCCATGAATTCGGGTAGGTTGTTTGGATTTTATGGTCGCCACAGTATTTTGTGTTGTCCATCCCGAAAGTTGCCATAGATTTTTGTGTAGTCTGCCCTTATAACCACCATGCCACAATCATTTTAAAACTTTTACGTTGCTAAAAGCACCAGGAAAGGGACAAGTGTTTAGTTCGACAAGGCCTAAGATTTAAACCTTGGACCTCCGTCCCCCTTATGGGGTTTGGTGGAACCAATCGGTCTACACCTCGAACCTCCATTGTTATTATAAATATTATTATTTTTATATATAATTTGAATAATTTATATATATTTTTTATATACATAAGGGTGTTGGTTACAACCACACTATTTTTAGTAATTGTCAAGCGCAGGGTTCAAACCATAGGGGCTACTTCCAACAAGTCTATTCCACCTCATTTTTGTTGACCCGACATGAGGTAGACCACCGATCGCTTGGGATTTGTATCATCATATTTAGTCTGGCACATAATCAAAGCATTCAGATTCTCTTCTTGGTAAATGTTTGGTCAAACAAGCAACTACCAATCCACCTATCCTTTTGGGGCTAAAATGTGTGTTATTAGAAACCTCAAGAACCTAGCTCTATGGTCAACCATAGTTGTCCTATCAGGGTATACCACATGGCATCGGTCACAAGGGGGTTGAATTAGGATTCAGAGTCTCTTCTTGGTAAGTATCTAGCCAAACAAGCAACTAGCAATCCACCTAGTCCTTGGGAGCTAAAATATGTGTTATTAGAAACCCTAAAAATCTAACTCTATGGCCAACCATAGTTGTCTTATCCGATATACCATGTGGCATCAGTTACAAGCGGGTTGAGTTTAATGAGTATCCATAGGTTGGGTGTAGGGAAATGAAGCTTGTGTTGGCCTCTACTAGCCTACACGACATTTGAAAATTGTGCCTACATATCTAGTAGGATGGAGGCAGCGAGAATGTAACTTGGGTCAACCTCAACTAACACCCAAGGTATTTGCCAACTACTATATGCATATAGATGAATAATTTACATGTTATTATTCATATAAACATAAAAATGAAAAATTGTTTTATTTTTGAGTCGACCACTACGTTGCTAAAGAGGATAAAATGAGGTTACCAATTTTCCTCCATAATCCCCCCCAAAAAAATATTGTTCATTTTTTTGAAAAATGAAAATATTTTATATTTATAGAAACTATACTACAATGTAAAATGAGTTGGACAGGAAATACAGGATAAAATAAATCCTCCACAAATCTCTCCTAGCTCAAAATATACCCATCCCTTTATATTCATGTTGTTTCGCTCTATGGCCTAACTATGATAGATTTATTAGAATCACTAGTTGATATTTCTATTTTGCTATCTTTTTGTACCACCTCTCGCATCCCTTGGATTATTTGGTATTAGCTTGTCTGATTTTTCATTTGAGAATCCACATATTGCCCTTACTCCAATTATTTTCCCCATTTTGTTAAATAATCTACCACCCTATTTCCCTCTTTCTTGATATGTGTAATAAAAACATCCAAAAAAACCTTCCAGATATTTTGAACTGCTTCCACTTTCCTTCTCTCGTCAATTTCCAACACCTAAAAGGGTCTTATAGGATCCAATATTCCAGCCCATATTTGAGAGTCTGTCTCTATCCATAACTTATGTAAATGTAAATTTACAACTATCATTGATGCTGACAAGATTGTTTGTCCTTCTACTTCATTATTTGTTGTCTCCCCCATATCTTCTGCTCTCCAATACACCTGTTCTCCTTTCCAATTTCGTATGATAATGCCAAAATCAACTTTTCTAAGGTTTTTAGTAGAAGCTCCATTTGTGTTTGCCTTCACCCACTCGTTGGGAGGCAATCTCCACTCTATGTTATTTGAGAATATCTCACCTACGCATCCAACCCTTAGTTATTTTTCTTTTACAGTTATTCCAAAGCTTCGTAAAATAGTCACTCCTTCCATTTCTATGTTTGTTTCCTCCTGTAATCTAATATATAGTGTTTTCATTACCTTATTCATAATCCTCTCTCATACTTGCTCCCTTGTTTTGTGCTCTGATCTAAATATGCGTGCATTTGCTTCTAGCTATAACTACCACCATATGAAGTTAGACCCTAGCTTCCATACCATTTTCATTGTTTTAGTCTTAAAGCTGCATTGTTTCCATTTCCCATAAAAGCTTTCTTGGATCTCAAAAATTTTCTAGTGTTGTCTCATTTACCTCCACCAACTGATCCATATGTCTTTAGAAAAAGAACACATAAAAAATATGTGATTCATTTTCTCCTCTACTCTTCCACACAACACATTTGGAAGGGTCGTAGAAACCTCTCTTTCTCAAATGTCAAGTACTTTCTATGGTTAATCAGCCATGAGAAAATGTTAATTTTTGGCAATCTTTCTTTTTCCAGACAAATGTCCATGGACGTGGTGCTAAGGTAATCTCATATCCATAAAATACCTTGTATCTCTCCTTTACCTTACATATTTCCAACTTGTTTCCTCCTCATCCAATAATATCCCTCATAGAACCATCCTGAATTGGGTGTCTTTGGATATGTCTCCATGGTTTTTCATTTAGTTTCTATGTCACCCTCATTGGCCATTCTCGGGGATGTTTCCAATGTAGTAAGTATGTCACATGTTTATTTCATGATTTCATATAGGAAGAGGCTTTCCACCACCCTATATTTTGAAGTTATACCTTTTGAGTCTCTTACCATTCTCTATATGTTTTTGTGGTTAAACAAGATTCTGAGTGAAACTTGTTTGTGGTATTGAAGAGGTTTTCTGAAAATATTAAGTTGAGGTTTGTATGCAAGTTTTGCAATTAATTTGAATAAGCTTTTGTGAAAGCTAGTGGACAGATTTGAGTAAGTCCTAAAGGGGACTTAAGGATAGATTTAAACAAGATTTTGTGAAATCTTGTGGGTAGATTTGAGTAAGTCCTAGAGGGAACTTAAGGATAGATTTGTGTGAGATTTTGTAAAAGATTACAAGCATATTTGAGGTAAGTCTTGGTGAAGACTTATTGAGTAGATTGGACAAGTTCTAGAGAGAACTTGAGAACAAATTTGAGGTAAGTTTTAGATAAGACTTGAAAGCAGATTTGAGGTAAGTCCTAGTGAAGAATTATTGAGTATATTAGATAAGTTCTAGAGAGAACTTGAGAGCAGATTTAAGGTAAGTCTTAGAGAATAATTGAAAGCAGATTTGAGGTAAGTCTTAGAGAAGACTTGAAAGTAGATTTGAGGTAAGTCTTAGAGAAGACTTGAAAGCAGATTAGAGGTAAGTCTTGATGAAGACTTGTTGAGCAGATTGGACAAGTTCTAGAGAGAACTTGAAAGCAAATTTAAGGCAAGTCTTAGAGAAGACTTGAGAGCAGATTTAAGGTAAGTCTTATAGAAGACTTGAGAGCATATTTAAGGTAAGTCTTAGAGAAGACTTGAGAGCAGATTTGAGGTAAGTCTTGGTGAAGACTTAAGAGAAGATTGAGCAAGTTCTTGAGAGGACTTATGGACACATTTGAGGCAAGTATTTGAGAAGACTTAAGAGTAGAGTTGATTGATTTATTTGTTCAATATTTGAGTTAAGGCTTGGGACAGATCTAGCAGACTTAATTTGTGATTAGATAAGATTTGTGTTAAGGCTTGAGGACATATTTAAGTATAGATTTTGATGCATATTTGAGGATATATTTGTGCGAGATCACAGAAAGACTTATGAGTAGATTTATTCTAGATTGAAGGACAATGTTTAGTGTGGATTAGAGTTGAGAATAAGCTTTGAAGGTGACAAAGCAGAGGATAATAGTCTCCAATGGATAGAGATCCATTAGCTAGGGTAGGAAGGACAAAGGTATTTTGAGTGAGGACAAAGGCCTTCAGTGGAGAGAGATCCACAAGCCAGTGCAGTGGAGGCAGTAGTCTTCTAGAGGATCACTAGCCAGAGTAAAGGAGGAGTTTTCCTGTGAATAGAGATCCACAAACCAGCTAAGGGGATTGGCGTCTCCCGTGGATAGGTATTCATAAACTTGATTAGAGGATTGGTGTCTCCTTTGGACATAGGTCCATAAACATTGTAATAGGGAAGGATTTCTAAGATATTTATTGAGAATATTTTTAGTGAAATATTTTCTCCGTGAAGTAGCCCACATTGGGTGAACCACGTAAAATTGGTGTCTCTATTGTGTGTGATGATTTGTGCATTCCTTTGGTTATTACTATTGATATTGCCATTGATAATATTGTATAATATTGTTTGGGAAAGAAAAGTAAAAAGTGGTATTATACTATTCACCCCCCTCTTAGTATAAGCTTGTGTTCTTCAATTGCTATCTCTCCATGCTTGCTACATCAAAAGCTAACATTGACAACAACTATATCGAAGAAAATTATTTTTTCAATATCCTTTATAGGATAAACATCAACAAAAGGGTGCTCATTCTCCATAAGCACATATAAAACTTCTTTTTGCAACTTTTTAGCTGCAAGGTGCAAAATGGTTTGACCATATGCATCTTGCACATATAAAAATATTTTTGCAAATTTTCAGATGTAAGGTGCAAAAGGGTTTGACCATATGCATCTTGCACATATAAAACTTATTTTTGCAATTTTTCAGTTGCAAGATGCAAAACGATTTGACCATATGCATCTTGCACATATAAAACTTATTTTTGCAATTTTTCAGTTGTAAGATGCAAAACGATTTGACTATATGCATCTTGTTTATGTGTCACAAAGCTACATTTAACAAAAAGGTACTCAAAGATGTTTTGATGACCCTAATAAGTAGACCACCCCAGTAAGTAGACCAATGAAGAAAAATACATCCTTCGTTATCTGATGCCTTAGATATAGTTTTACCCCATATTCTAAAAAGTATTTATGGATAAGCGGTCGATCCCTGAAGACAACCTATTGAAGAGCAATCCATCCATTAAAATATTTTGCATTTACCAACTCTTCTTGATGCTTTGCATCACTACAGTTGCCCAAAAAGTTTTTGGCAACTATTATTCCATCATCTTCATTACTAAATCCACTGACATAGTGCATGATACTTTGTGTGTGCTCATAAAGATTTGTTTCACACAAGGTGCCGCATTCTACTAGAAAATTGACCACTTAAGTGTCACCTTGCATAGCTACAAGGACCAAAAGCTTCTTTTAAATATCATAGTTTTCATTATCTTCATAGCACCTCCACATTCCATTGTTCTCTACCATCATTTCAAAATGTCAAGGGTCACCTGCGACCTTCTATATCAAGTAAAATATAATATTTTGATCACAATCACCATCAAAAGAATATCCCAGTGGCGCATGTATGATTTGGCAATGAAATTTGAAGATATAGAAGAGAATGCCAATGGAAATCTTGAATTTTTTGTTGGTTTCCATCTCACACTGATTTTTTATCTCTTTAATATCCCAGGACTGTGCATATTTAAGATAGAGATTGAGCAAATTTATGCTAGATCGAAGGACTATGTTTAGTGCAGATTTGAGACAAAGATTGAGCATATTTATGCTAGATCAAAGGACTATGTTTAGTATATATTTGAGATAGATATTAAGTAGAGCTAAGAGTATGCTTTGGAGGTGACAGAGTATATGACAATAGTCTCTAGTGGATAGATATCCATTATCTAGGGTAGTGAGGACAAAGGTCTTCTGTGGAGAGAGATCCATAAGCCAGTGTAGTGGAGGTAGTAGTCTTCTAGAGAATCACCAGCTAGAGTAGAAAAAATGGAGTTCTTCTATGGATAGATATCCATGAACTAGCTAAGGAGATTGGTGTCTCATGTGGATAGATATCCATGAACTTTATTAGGGAATTGGTGTCTCCTTTGGACAAAGGTCAATAAAAATTGTAATAGGAAAGGATTTCGAAGAGATTTGTTGAGACAATTTTAGTGAAAGATTTTCTCCATGGAGTAGCCCACATTGGGTGAACCATGTTAAATTGGTGTCTCTATTGTGTGTGGTGATTTGTGCATTGATTTGATTATTGTTTTTGATATTTCCATTGATATATTGCATAATATTATTTGAGAAAGAAAAGTAAAAAGTGGTATTATATTGTTCACCCCCTTCTCAGTATAAGTTTGTGTTCTTCAATTTTTAAAATAAAAATTCTATTATTTATAAAATGAAACTCTATTATCATTTTAAAATAAAACTTCTATTATTTATAAAATGAAACTCTATTATAGTTTTTAAAATAAAACTTCTATTATTTATAAAATGAAACTCTATTATCATTTTTAAAATAAAAATTCTATTATTTCTAAAATGAAACTCTATTATCATTTAAAAAAAATATATTATTTAAAAAATGAAACTCTATTATCATTTTAAAATAAAACTTCTATTATCCATAAAATAAAGAGTACGAGGTTTTTAAGCAAAACAATGAGATTTCAAAAATAAACAAATACTAAATGCTTTCCAAACCATTGATGCAAATTGTGATGAAGTAAAAGACAATCAACCATATGCAATCGATAAAGAGGGAATATTTCCATCAATCTAGTCATATGTCTCAGCCCCAGAGGTTATGATAGCTACTAGGATATCAAATAGGGCTCAAGGTGGCTAGCTATTGATGATTATCCCTAACCAAATGCATACCTATATGAAGGTATCTATCCATGTTACCCTCGAGTTGCCTTAGTCATCATTTCCTCAACCTCAAGTACCCTCGCTTATGATGGATGATTCTACTTCTTCCACCCATAAGTGTACCTGATCCTACACATTTGGCAATATGTTAGCAGTACCATGATCTTCCAAATCAACTAAACATCGCATAGTTGGTTCAATTTCCTAAACTAAGTATTAAAACATCATAAATTAATACATTGTTTCTTTGTACCAAAAAGCCCACCAAATAAGGTCATGACACTTAGATTCAGTAAAGGAGGCAGTTTCAACCAATTGAGACCACTACCAAGCCATGAATAAGAACCACTACAAATGCAATCAATAATTTGGACCAAATATGAAGGCATTTGCGGTTATTATTGGCCATCATCTAGATTTAAAAATAAGTGATAATTATGGGCCATCATAGAGGCAGTTGTAGTTATAACAATTATGGAATTTCATCGAGCTTTGAAGGAGAACCACCTTAAGAAACACAACCAAGCTATATGAAAGAGTTGATGCGATAGAAAAAAAGATCAAGTTTTTTGCATAGTAAATTTCTACAAGAGGTATACCAGAGTGCCCATTCTTTGTCAATTGTATTTTCTTTTTTGTGTCTTATCTAGTCACCCTTGTTTCTTCTCCATTATTATATAAGTTTTTCTAAGGAGGTGCTCAATTTATTGAGATCACTTCTAGTGTCTGAGGCTGAAAGTAGGAGGCTCTTTGTTACATCATTTGAATGAATATTTGAAGTTCTCCATTGCATCATTTGAATGGAGAAATTATTTGTATTTGCTCCATAAGATTTGGTTATCCTGATTAAACTCCCTTGTAATGATCTATTGTATTAATATAATTTGTTTCCTCCTTTCAACATTTCTATGTGTAGTTTTTTTTGTTGTCTTGTTTACATGTTACATCAGTTGAATGTGTAAATGGTGTCTTCCTTCACTGGCATGTTTAATCATCTTTATTGCATTATATTAATGAATTTGGTTGGCTCAGTTTCTATCCTCTCCCTCTTTTTTCCTCACCCTCCATATTTTTTCCTCACCATATTTTTATTTTGGCTATAAATTCCCAATAGATAAGGTACCAATCTATTGATTTAAGTTCTAGCTGGAAGGTACTTCGAAGCTTGATCAAATGTAATGTTACAATTTTTCTTTTTGCAAATCTAGATGAGCATGAGCATATGAGAAATATTATAGGCCCACCTATAGGGTTTTATTACCTTACTCGATCTGTCTAGAGTCTTAGGATAATATTTTCCCAAGTCAAAGAGGTGGATCCACCAGAATCCACAATGTCAATTGGATTAGAAGTCTTGCAGTGTGACAAATATCCAAGGGTGCAAGAATTTCCTACAACAGGTATCTTTAATGTAGATTGTGTACGTGATCTCAATTGATGATCTACTACCAACTTTATGTTTTGTCTACTATGGATTCATTATTCATTTATACATTTTAATATTTGCTTGAGGTCATGACCATCCTTGTATTGTAATCATTTCTATATTTTCTTATTGCCCCATGAACGCCTTGACATGTGAATTTATTGTAAATTATTTTATTATTATCCATTGATGGACTCTTTAACTTTGATATAACTTGTATTATCATTGTATTTATACCTCATCTTGTTGAACCATTTCTTCATTGGTTGAAGAAAAATATTATTCAATAATAATATTATAGGTTTCTAACAACATATTTAAATAGATGTACTTATTATGTGTGATTTACTTTTGGTTTGCTAAATAATGTGTTGAAATTCATTTGTTCATGAAGATTTGGAAAATTCCATCATTTTAAATCTATATAACTATATTTCCAATACTTGTCTTGAATTGGTGGTGGCTACAACAAACTTGGAGTTTGACATTTTCTCCTTTATTATTTAGCACACTTTGTATTTTATGATAAAATATTTTACATGTCACCCTTTAATAAGTTGTAAGAAAATGTAAATGGTAAGAAAATGTAAATGGCCTATTGAAAAATATACATGATTCATGGAGGATTCACTAACTGATTTTGGATTATTTTATCAAGAAAAAACTATCATTCTTTCATAAAATACATACATTAAAAAATTCGTGGTCTAAGGATATCCGTACTTTAATTTTGTTGATAATACACAAATTAATGGTGTCTTCCTTCACTACATTCCTCTATTACTCTAAAGTCTATGCAATCCAAACTAGAATGAGATGAAATATGACATGAATAGGTGGTGAATCTTTGTATTTACCAAAGAAAGCATTTGCTCCATGTTTTTTCTCTTTCTTAAATTCTTTCTCAAAATGGTGTCTTCCTTCACTACATTCCTCTATTACTCTCAAGTCTATGCAATCCAAACTAGAATGATATGAAATATGACATGAATAGGTGGTGAATCTTTGTATTTACCAAAGAAAGCATTTGCTCCATGTTTTTTCTCTTTCCTAAATTCTTTCTCAAAATCATAACCTAACAAAGTTATCAACTAGTTATTTTGTTTCAAAAAATATATAAATTTAAAAAATATATATTATGATCAATTTTGATGATGAAAAATCATCTTAGAAAATAAGATAACTTTTCAATTGCACATATAATATCCATTATTTTCTTATCATAAGTTGATTTTTTAAAATTCTTCCTATAAAGTTATTTGATCTTCATATTTAGAGGGTGGTCATCCTAAACAAGCACAACATTAATTCCTATTTTTGACACATCATATTTGGTGATAAGTTGTTTACTAAAGTTTAAAGTGGACAAAACTAGAGGTGAGCACATGTCCTCTTTCAAAACATTGAATGATGTTGCAGTTGCCTTTCTCCATGCCAATAAATATCTCTTGATAAATATTATTGATAATCCTCCTATAATATCTTGGAAGGCCAACAAACCCATAAATATCTGAGAATGGTATAGTCTTGCATAATTTAAATATTCTTAGGATCCTTCATACCATATCAAGATATAATATTATCTAGATAATTTGACTTTGAAACCCTAAAGGATAATTTAGAATTATTAAAAAATACTTTTTGTTGCTTAAATAAGTGGAACACTTATTATACATGAATCCTCATATTATTGTTTTCTATAGATCAAAATATACCAATACATTTTTTCATGAAAATGGATGAAATAATATATTCATAAGGCTCTAAAAGGTGTATGAGGTATTATTAATACCAAAATACATTAGAAAAATTCCTAAGATCCTTAGGATTCCCTATAAATATTGGGCATATCTTTTTATTTAATATAATTTGGTGAAAGCTTATGCATAAGTCTTAGTAAAAAAATTATCCCCATGCAATTCATCTAATAAATGATCAACAACATAAACAAACAACTTATATTTGATGGTATGTTTATTTAGAGGACAAAACAAATGGATACATCCTCAAATAATTATCCTTTCACTTGACCATGTATGTTGGTAAAGAGTAAGGGCTAGTGTTGGGACAAACCTTGTTGTAATATGCCCTAGACTAATTTTTATCTTTTTTTTTCTAATTGTTAATAAGGATATTTATAATTTCTAGCATTAGATGAATGGATACCCAAAACTAGACATATAGTATAACCATGTGTGTGATTAGGTGAAAGTCCATTTGGTTCCTCTAAACCTTCTTAATAATTTTTTTTATATGATAAATTATATGATAGATGGGATAGTGATGTCTTTTGACCTTCCTTTTTTTGTTCCAAACATAAATGCTACTCATATATACCATTACTTCCTTTCCTAAATTTTTTATCTATTTTATAAGAATTAACCACATTGAAGTATGGGGACTACATACCTTATAATTTAATTAGCTTTCCATTTTTTTTCTATTGGACATATAATTTTTGGAGATTCAACATGTAAAACACCAACCAAACCATCCATTGAGAAATTAGACTAATATATCCACCTTGCAAATGTATTATATTTAAATTTAATACTTAAACATAACTACCAAGAGTAAGTGAAATATTGGAATACTCGACCCATGTAAGAAGCATCACCAATATTGGAAATCAATACATTGAATTTTTTAAAGTATGGACTTATAGGCCAACCTCTTAGTAGTCTTACTACCAATATAATTATGAGTGATACAATAACATTTCAAAGTATATACCTATAAATTTTTAATGAATCTTTGCTCTTTTGTGAATACAAATATAAACGAGTGAAATTATCTTTCTCATATTCACTTAACCATATGTGTGACTTCTTCTTCACTTTTTTTATCAAGAGTGATTTATATAATCAAAGCCTCACCATTCACATCCATGTGAAAAGGTATGTTTATTTATATATGTACTATAAATTATATAAGGATGTTGAGATTTATACTTTTTATAAAAAATTATGTTGATTGTTCATCATTTCAAGGGTTGAAATATAGTCTTCATGTATTGAAATTTATTTATGTTTGGCCCCTAGACATATTAAATTTATTTTGTGTTATCTTGACCAATATTTTGGCATCTTAGATAGAATGGGGATCATGCATATCAATTGCCATTTGGATCTCTTATTTTAACTTATTTTGAAATACCAAAATTATCATAGTAAGACTCAAGTTACAAAAATCATTTAGAATGGTCATGAATCCAGTACAATATTTATCAACAAAACCTATTTATTTAGTATACAGTAGTCTAACTACATATGAATATGATGATCCCTATCAAAATTTACAAGGCATGATATTAAATTAAAGTCATAGGATAGAACATATAATGTTTATTAAAGAATAAAGAAGTGGAGGAAAACTTCTGAGCATTATTCATTCCATGCCTAATTTTACAACAATCCCTACTAAAGGAACTAATTACTTTGAGATTTTTTTGGAATAAGTTGCTATATAAACAAATTATCATCTTATGTTGTGTGAACTAGTTGTAATACAACAATACACTCATTGGTATATTTTTCTTCTAAGAAGTATATCATATTTGTAACCAGTTTAAAATGTTATATCCAAGGTGGTAATGTTTCCCAATGCACAATTGGCATAAGCAATTCATACCCAATCAACATAGTAATATGTGAACTTATGACTTGATATCTAGAATTAATAGACCCCTTGTTGCTTACACTAATAAGATTTACAACATTTATCATCTATACAACAATATTATACATGCAAATCATATAATTTTTATAAATGAGATGGGTCAAATTTAGAAGGTCAAACATTAGAAACTGAATTCAAGAAAAAGTAAGGAGTATCATTTACATCCTTATTAATGAGATGAGCTTCATAGGTCCAAAATTATTTTACAATTAGAGATTGTAACACTCATTCTCTAAAAATAAAATAAAATAAATAATTTAGGGAGTTGTTGTATGATATTAGTTTGTGACCTTGATTAGCTATCACTTGTGAAGTATGAGCCAATCTACATAAATATCACTCATGATATGATGTTTTTGAAATGTTTTAGACCAAATAGTTAGATTATATGTACCTTAAGGAGAATTTTTTGGGCTTGAACAAGTTTCCTTAGACGACTTCTTATCCAATATATGATTCCCATACAACAGTGGATATAGGGAAAATATATATTAAATTTGCTAGAAATATAACTCATAAATAATCTTGATGTGGTTGATAGACATTTCTTGCTCCTTATAGTATATTTAGACGTATTGATTGGATACACATTATAAAAGAAAGGAATGTTGGAGCCTAGCCTAAAAATCATAGTTATCAAGTTCAATTAAATGTCCAAGGCTTTACATATGGAATTCTATGTTCCACTCCCACTTTCTTCATGTTGAATTATTGATTTCTAAATAATTAAACATAATGCTCTTAGATTATTGTCTAATGCAATTTCTCCATTTATCTTTTAAAAAATTGATATATAATCATTTTACACACTTTTACAATAATAATAAATTATCACGTAGATAAATTAGTAATCATCAACATAGTGTTAAGACTCTCCTAGAACCTCTTACTACTAGAAAGTAGGCAATTCAAGTGACCCCGATCAAATTATTTTGATTATTCTTGAATATTTTTTGTAAATTTTATTCTAATTTACTCTTTTCTTAATTTTCAATCCTTTACTAAGATTTTCCTTATGTTTAACCTCAAACCCCTCTTCAAGTTTAAAAATTCTTAACAAGTCTAAGATGAGTCCTAATCTTGAGACTGGTTATAAAGCTATGCAATTTTTATTTACAATACACGATTGTCATATTTTTTGATCTGGTAGTCCTATATTTAGTGGATATTTTTTGTTTTTCCCTTTCATTCCTGTTTATATAAACAATTAATCATAAGTAGTTGAATTTTAATAATTCTAGATATAACATATATATAGTATTTTTATTGAGTCTTTATTATTATGAGAATTCAAGCTAAAGTAGTAATTTAATAGCTCCTCTAAATTAAAATTATTAATTCTCATATTATCCCTAGAATCATATCCACCATGAAGTGCTTAAGGTCCCTTATAAGTTGTAAGAATACTTAATTCAAACTACACTTTCTTCTATAGATCTACTCATTATTTCATAGGATAAGTAGCCAAGAAACATATTAGCTTTCTTAGCTTTATTATTTTTAATTAACACTTTCTTCATCTCCTTCTCTTTTTTTTATTTGTGGAAAACATCCCAAAAGGGATGCCACTTTCGGGTAAGACCTAAGGAGGCAAGGGTATCCATTCCGCAAAAAATGCCCAGGACTCGAACCTGGCCTACCACCTTTGACATACTCAAGGAGCAAACAAAGACATAAAACCAATTTAAAAATAAGTAAATAACAACAAAAATAATAAAATAAAATAAAAAACATGCTCCTTGAGTGTGTCAAAAACAAAAGCACAACCAAACACGCACAATAAGATAAAAGAAACCCCAACACAAACCACATAGAAAAACACAAGAACCACATAACAAAACACAAACAAGACAAGAACAATAGAACACTACAAAGACATAACCCAAAAAAACATGAAAAATAAACACAACCAAAACCTAAAAAATTAAAAAATAAAGTAAAAATAAAAATAAAAAACAACCAACAATAGAAAATAAACAAAAACAAAAAAAATAGAAAACACTCACACATAAAAACACGAAATAACACAAACAAAGAGAAACCCAAGAACAAGAATGAAAAAAACACAAGAACAATAACAAAAAACAAAACAACAAAAACACAAGAACAACAAAAAACAACACAAAGAACACAAAAACAAAACAAAATAAAAAAAACCACCCACCTTAAAAAACTAAACAAAAAAAAACAAAAAAAGAAAAAAGAAATAAAAAATGAACAAACAATGCCCTATCTAGACCATAAGACTATTAAGGCAAAAATCAACAGAGGAAACAAAATAAAGAATAGAATAAGCTAGGGAACTAAAAAAAACTGAATGAACCAAAGAGAAGCAAAAAAAAAACAAGAAGAAACTAGGTACCTTCGAATCGAAGCCATCCAAAGAAATGATAGAAAGAAGAGCTTCCCTAATTTGAGAAGCCCACCATATAGGAGGGTGGCCATAACAAGTAAGATCACCTTTGTCCAAAGCCCAATTAGCTAAAGCATCACCACTCTTGTTTTGATCTCTGACCACATGATTGTAATCAACTTTCAAAAATCCCATTTGGATTAACTGAATCTTCTCAATAATTATTTTTATTCTCCAATCCACCTTATGATTCTTAGAAGGATTCTTCAAGAGATTAATCATAAGTTGAGAATCAGACTCAACTAACACCTTTTCCCATCCAATATTAGTAGCCTCTTGAAGGCCTCTGAGGATACCATACCCCTCAACAAGGTTATTAGAAAGAATACCCAAATTCTCAGCAAAAGTAAAAACCAGGGAGCCATCTGAAAGTCTACCAATTCCTCCCACACTGGCTTTTCCAGGGTTCCCTCTAGAGGCTCCATCAATATTGACTTTTCCAAAGTCCTTAGGAGGAGGTTTCCAATTTCTATTCCTATCCATATTACTAATACACACATTCCCTTTAAGTTGGTTTCCCTTAGAAGGTTTAATCTTCAATCTTTGCATCACTTGATCCCATATTTAGTGGGAGTTTTGGGGGTGATTAAGGAGATGATGGACTTATTCAACTAAGTTGGCTATGGTCTTTTGCAAAATATAGTGAATATCCTTCCTATCCTGATTAAAAATTTGGTTGTTCCTTTCATTCCAAATATTCCAAAGAAGAATGGTAGAACCCATCCAAACTGAAAGCACGAGATTCCGGGCAAAGGAAACACCAAGTGCGATTGCATTCAAAATTAAGTACGCTAAAGTCCTAGAAATGTAAATTGCATGAAATGGAAAAGAAACACATTGGAAGAGACACAATCAGATAGATAAAACACAGCCCTTTCATTAATTTCCCTTGATCTCTGTTACAATGATGTCTCCTCCCTTTTCAGGGGCTAGGAGCGCAAATAGAGTTTGATTACAATCACTGAATGATTCCTCTTTCCGCGTGCCCACGATTGCAATGGGCGGGCCAAGATGATGTCGCCGCTGATGTCGATGAGTTATTCACCTCTGCTGCTTCTCCTATGAACAAAGAAATGACCAAGACGTCAGTAGCACCTGCTGCAAATGAAAAGCGTTTGCTCTCTAAAACTAACGAAATATGCATGTAAATATTTTCCTGAAACAGTGAATACAGTGACCCCAAATTGCTTCAAAACTTGACAGAAGATAAGAAAAGTTACCAGAAGGCCACTACCACTGAGGCAGCTGGCCAATCCACCTTAAACTAGAATTCGTCCCTGGGCAGGACAAATTCTGACTGCAATTTGTCCCTGGGTGGGACGAATTCTTCTGTGGTGAAGAAACCGACTTGCTGCTGCTCCAATGTCGGATCCCGAGACCTGTAAAACGCCTGCAAAAAGGGGGGTTATGTAATTGGGGCCATTTTGGGACGACCCAGATGGTCGAATTTTCCAAATTTGGCCTCCACCCTCGGGAATTTGACCTTGACACCTGCAAGTTAGCGAAACGACAAAGCAATACAAAACATCCTAGAATCTGACCAAAAGTTACAAAATTGTAGCTATGGATTAATCAAACCTAATAACACCAAATGCAATCTGAAAAATGATCTAAAATGCTCAAAAACTAAAAATAGGACTTGGGAGGTGCGGGGGTGCCCAAGTGGGCCTCCCACCGTTGGCCCTCGATTTTGGAGCCAATCCACCAAGGATGGGCCCAAAACCTCTTAGGATTGGGGGGTCGGAGAATTGGTTGGTTCAGGTGTCCATGCGTCGGATTTGGGTAAGGTTCGAGCTTCTAAAGGCCACCCAACAACCTCCCTTGCAAAAGAGATTAGTGGATGTGGGAAGGTGAACCAAGAGGGCTGCAAGTGGGTCTTCAATTCGGTAGCACTTCGTTGCTTGAAAACTCCTTCCACCTGTATGTTTTGGGTGAGAAAAGTCCCACCTTTTATAGACCCAAGGGGTCTCTTTTGGGAGGGAAGCACAAATGCCATGTCTTGGCCATAGGCGCCATGTGGCAGTCTTGTCTTCCCATGAGGGAGGGGAGTCCTCCATTGACTTGAACTTTGATAAATGCTTTTTGTAACGAGTCTTCTAACGGCCCCTCTCGTCCACTTACACATGCGTGCAAGGCGGGAGCTCTTAACCGATCGTTCGGGCTGCCACTTGGCACCATTTGACTTTTTGCTCGTTAAGCTTAGAATTCGTCCCACCCAGGGACGGATTTAGAATTCATCCTGGGGTGGGACAGATTCTATTTTGAATTCGTCCCGGGGTGAGACGAGTACTGGGCAAAGTTTCCAAGTGTGCCAAATTGCTTCTTGACCTTACAAAATTGCTATGAAAGTGGTTAAGACCACCGTTTAACCTCTCGAGGGCTGCCCTGGGGGCTGTGTTTGCCAAAGCGATCAGTGTTTGCAGTCACATAATCGGATTGGTGCTGTTTTGGTGTCTACAGATGCCCCTTTTTGGGAAGTGCTGCGGGTGACGCAGTGCTTGAGCAAAAATAGATAACCAAAGCACAAATGATTAGGGTTTCTTGGTAACCTAACCAACTTCAGATGCCCCAAGTATGGAAAGGGCATGCATTCTTGAATCCTTGCATCGACGAGCTAAGGAATTTGATTTCAAGTATTAACTGTTTTGGTGAGGTGTGACTTGAACTTAGACATCGATCGATCATGAACAAGTGAAGGGCATTTTTATCCTCGGGGGAACCTTGTGTTCATGATTCACGAAATGCCAAGTGTTTGATTGATTTGATTGTTGCTTGTTTATCGCCCCAAGCAAGAGTGTGATTGTCTTTGTCAATGATTCTTTGAATGCATGTCGTTTTCCTTAATTGGGTGTGTGATTGTTGATTGGTGACTAAGTGTGACTACCCCCTCAAGCGACGAATCGATGAGGGAATGACCTTCGTGAGAGAAACGACGAGTCGCTTGACCCACGATGACTTGTGCAAGGGTGCCTTTAAAGGGTTTACCGTTAAGCGTCTGCAATTTTTCCAACATTTGGACTTGTTTTTGGTGGGTGTTAACCCTTTTGGTGATGCCGTATTGAGGTGAAATCATCAAAAATCTAACTTCCCGTGGAGCGGTCCGACTATTGTAGCCTTCTTGGGGAAGTAGGAGAGCGATAATTTGGACCTCGACATCGATTTTCTTTGCCTAGAGGTTAAGTGCAAGAGCACTTATGTCTGGCAATGTTTATTGCTTTTTGTTTTTGTGTTGCATTTATTTGTTGTTTTTGTTGTTTTGATTTTCTTATTGTTTTTGAGTGGGCTTTGACCCATTTGTGACATCGTTTGGGGATGAAATTGTCAAAAATCCATCTTCCCGTGGAGCGGTCCGGCTATGGTAGCCTTCTTAGGGAGTAGGATAGTGACAATGTAAACCCCGACATCAATTTTGCTATGCCAAGAGGTTAAGTGCAAGAGAAGTTGTGTCTGGCAATGTTTATTACTGTTTTTGTTTTTTTTTTTTTTTTCTTGTTGTTTTTGAGTGGGCTTTGACCCATTTGTGACATCGTTTGGGGATGAAATTGTCAAAAATCCATCTTCCCGTGGAGCGGTCCGGCTATGGTAGCCTTCTTAGGGAGTAGGATAGCGACAATGTAAACCCCAACATCAATTTTTCTATGCCAAGATGTTAAGTGCAAGAGCACTTGTGTCTGGCAATGTTTATTGCTTTTTGTTTTTGTGTTGCATTTATTTGTTTTTTTTTGTTTTGATTTTCTTTGATCTTGTGCATGATGGTTGATGAATATGGATGTTGCATGTTGATTTATTTTGATGGATGCATATGCTATGATGAATGCAAACGGTTTTGATTTATATGTGATATGCAGATATGAAATGGATGAATGGGGTTTGTGATGTTTGGCTATGGCACCAACGACTGTTTAGAACTCTGTTATTTTGTTTTTAGGCGATTTCTATGATGTATGGCTCTACATGTATACATGGTTTTTCTATTTTTGTGTTTTCTGATGGTATTTGCAAAGATGAAAAGTAGCGCAGTTGGTTTAGAAATGTAGCTAAGGTTTTCTGAGACTCAGACGATTTTAGCTCACTAGCCACGACTGTACTTTATCTTACAAGACTTTTGAACAAGGTATGAATCGAACTTGTTTTTGACCGAGCTATTTCACATCCCTGTGTGTGCAATTAAGTTCATTTATGTGGTATTTGTTAGGATACCACCAGTGCCAGATGGGCTTTCAACCGAACTCGTATCGAGGATCACCTAATTAGCTCCACGAATTCCTTTGTTGTATGTACTAAGATTAATCTGCGGTGTAATCCAGGATGCCATAAGCTAGGTCATCCACATGCAAACATTGATCCGTACGCAAGTTAATGTGATGGATATATCGTCATGCGGGAGGTTTATACATATCGATAGGCTATCAACCAAATTGGTACTAAAGCTTGCCTTATGACCTATAGAATGCTGAGAGTTCCAGGGATTCAAGGTCAACTCCCTTCTTTTCTTCAATTTTATTGGGATACTTGCTCATTGTAGTGATGAGATCACTGTTTATTTTGATTTGTTTTTTCTTTCAAGCAAGGTATTTGGGTCATGGAGTGACGAAAATCACTGTTGTTTGTGCCTTTTGATGTGTGCACTGTATTTTGTCAAATTTGGAGTTTCGACATTTTGCAACTTTTTTGTTTTTTGCAACTATTGAGAACTTTAGGGATTCTTAGGGAATTGGGTAGGGAGGATTCTTGTCCTTTTGCCAACTCTCAGCATTCTAGGGGTCATTCGCATAGGGGGATGAGCAAGATAACCGTTTTGCTTGTGGTGACCTAGATTATTTTGCAGGTTTCGTCTCGTTCACACAATTTGGGAATTTTTAGTGTTTTGATTTGTGTTGGGATGTTACGTAACATGGTGTATTTCAAGTATGACTCTACCTTCGTAAAATCTGTTCGACTTGATACGCTACATGGCTAAAGAGGAAAATGATGATCGAATCATCGAAACTCTTGGTACATTCCTAGACCACTGACTGTAGTGTGGTAAAAGTTATGCATGGTGTTTTTGTTGTTTTTGTAATATGAGACAATGCAAAACAAGATGGACTATCAGAGCTATTGTAGCCTATGGTATTTGACCCGTATGACTACAACTATGCAATGTATGGATGCAATGCTTAATGCAGCTATGTATTTTTGTAATTTTGATGGATTGTTTTTGGTAAAGTTGAAATGAGGTGCGAGAATATGAATTTTATGATGAATTTGAGTATGCCTAGAATTGAGATGCAAATCTTTGTTGTTTTTGATGATTTTTGTTGTTTTGTTTTGTTTTTTTTTTTTTTTTTGATTTTTGACCAAGCGATTGCGATAATCGTTGGTGCTTTTTGGGTTGACCAAGAGATTGCGATACTCCTTGGAGCTTTTTGTATTGACCAAGAGATTGCGATAGTCCTTGGAGCTTTTTGGTGACTAAGAGATTGCGATAATCCTTGGAGCTTTTTGGTGACCAAGAGATTGCGATAATCCTTGGAGCTTTTTGGTGACCAAGAGATTGCGATAATCCTTAGAGCTTTTTGGTGACCAAGAGATTGCGATAATCCTTGGAGCTTTTTGGGTGACCAAGAGATTGCGATAATCCTTGGATCTTTTTGGGTTGACCAAGAGATTGCGATAATCCTTGGAGCTTTTTGTATTGACCAAGAGATTGCGATAATCCTTGGAGCTTTTTGGGTGACCAAGAGATTGCGATCATCCTTGGAGATTTTTGGGTGACCAAGAGATTGCGATAATCCTTGGAGCTTTTTGGATTGACCAAGAGATTGCGATAATCCTTAGAGCTTTTTGGGTTGACCAAGAGATTACGATAATCCTTGGAGCTTTTTGGGGTGACCAAGTGATTGCGATAATCCTTGGAGCTTTTTGGGTTTGAATTATGGTTCTTTAGGGGATAGAGGTACCCCCAGCTTGATGGTCTTTGCACTCCGGATCTGGCTCTAGAGGTATGGGCATGAATGGATCGGCCCTATGCACGGAGATGAGGACAGGGTCCGCCCGCGACACTGATGTTGCTATGATGTCTCTTGGTGGAAGTTGCTCTTTGTGTGCCCAAAGTTGTGGATGTAATGCTTGGTCCCACTGCGGTGGGTTAACACGCCACTCATGCCCTAGTATTATGTTTATCTGTTGACATGCTTCTTTGATTTTTATGGGATGTCGATGCTGTCTTATGTGATTGTTGTGGGCTATGTCTGTTTCATCCTCACCTTCAAACAATGTGTATAGCTCATCAGAATCTATAGATTCTGAGACATGGAGGACTGCATCATCAGGTAGCCTTACGGTTAAAGGTTGATCCTCTTCGAAAGGAGCCTTATGTAAGTTGGGCCTTGGGAGCTCCAAAATATTGGTCTCTACCAACTCTAAGTGCTCTAGTTCTTTGCATGTATTGGGAGATTTGAACTCCTCCTCTTTGGTTGGTTCTTGTTGAGGAACTTGGGGCTTATGGAGGGGTGGCCATATGGCACCCCCCATGCCTTGGTAGGGCAGTTCATCCCATTCTTCTTCGCGCTCTGATTCCTTAGAGGCTTCTTGATGAATTTCTAAGGGTGGCTCATAAGCCTGGGTGGATGTCTGAGGAAGGCACCCGTCATTGGTTATAGGAGCGGCCCCCCATTCATGTCTAGGAGGCATCGGGGGTGGTGCTTCAGGAATCGGGAGAGTAGCTTCCCGCTCCTGTCTAGGAGGTGTTGGGGGTAGCTTTTGATGAGGTCGCGATGACCTATCTTCCCCCCATGGGTTGTGCCACTCAAAATACTTTGTCTTATGCATGTGAGGGGTTGGAGTCTTCTCTTGTATAGTGTGTTGGAACAGCTCATCCTTCTGGCATTGAAGGTGCTCTTCATTAATATGGTACGGTTCCTCTAATGGTAGTCGTTCGAGCTCAAGTTGCGTGAGTTGCTTGAGATGTGTGATATATTCGGCAGATTCTACGATAGTTGGTCCCACCACCTCATGTCTAGAAGGCCTAGACGCCTCTCTTAGATAAAAATCTCGGTCATAGTGATCCAAGATCTCTATAGGACACATCCCTCTGTTAGGGGTAGCAGCATTCTCTCGGGGCTTTGGCCTCAGTGAGTGGTCCTGATAGTTAGCAGGTGTGAAGGCGTATTGCTCCCGCATGGTATATTGCTCTAGAGGAAGGTATGAGTCTTCCTTGTGTTCTATTTCATAAGTGAAAAATGGGTGGACGGAGCTATCTCGCCTCGCCCGAAGAGCCTTGTGCTCTGGATTTGTCTTTGTAGTCCTGACAACTAGTTGGGGTGGAGGGGTAATGTAATCATGTGGTTCCCCCCATCGAACCCTATGTTGACCTAGCACTTCATCGTGCGATGACCGCTCATAGCGAGCATCTAAGGGAGCTCTCTTATGACTATACCCCTCATGGAAGGGTGTGTGTTGAATGCTATGCTGAATAGGAGTGCTCCTCGAAGAGGTGCCCCTATAGTCCCTTTCCTTTAAGGTGTGGAGGGGACTGCCTTGTGTGTTAGATCGCCAAGGTGGTATGACCAAATCCTTGGGATTGTAATGGAGATGACTTGTTCTTCCTTGGATATTCCCCATATCCTCCGCCCGTGATTGGGCTTGGCTATGGGTGATCACCATGACGATGTCTCTCTAAAAACCCTAAAAATTGAAATGAGTCAGATGGGGCCCAAAATTGATGTGCGCATCCCTCTTATAGTAGATAAGACAAAAATGAAGTTTCAAGTCCTAGCTCTAAATACATTAGGAGATATTGACATCCGAATAGCTCAAAAAGTGCATAGAATTGTGTGTCCAATTTTAAAACCTAATTTCGGGGCACTAGATGATGGAATTTGGCCTCAAAAACTGACTTTTTTGGGCAAATAGGATTCTAGGGAAACCTGCAAAACCTGCAAAATGACTTGTTGCTGCTCCAATGTCGGATCCCGAGACCTGCAAAACGCCTGAAAATAAGGGGGTTATGTAATTGGGGCCATTTTGGGACGAACCAGATGGTCGGATTTTCCCAATTTGGCCTCCACCCTCGGGAATTTGACCTTGACACCTGCAAGTTAGCGAAACGACAAAGCAATACAAAACATCCTAGAATCTGACCAAAAGTTACAAAATTGCAGCTATGGATTAATCAAACCTAATAACACCAAATGCAATCTAAAAAATGATCTAAAATGCTCAAAGACTAAAAATAGGACTTGGGAGGTGCGGGGGTGCCCAAGTGGGCCTCCCACCGTTGGCCCTCGATTTTGGAGCCAATCCACCAAGGATGGGCCCAAAACCTCTTACGATTGGGGGGTCGGCGAATTGGTTGGTTCAGGTGTCCATGCGTCGGATTTGGGTAAGGTTCGAGCTTCCAAAGGCCACCCAACAACCTCCCTTGCAAAAGAGATTAGTGGATGTGGGAAGGTGAACCAAGAGGGATGCAAGTGGGTCTTCAATTCGGCGACGACTTCGTTGCTTGAAAACTCCTTCCACCTGTATGTTTTGGGTGAGAAAAGTCCCACCTTTTATAGACCCAAGGGGTCTCTTTTGGGAGGGAAGCACAAATGCCATGTGTTGGCCATAGGCGCCATGTGGCAGTCTTGTATTCCCATGAGGGAGGGGAGTCCTCCATTGACTTGAACTTTGATAAATGCTTTTTGTAACAGTCTTCTAACGGCCCCTCTGTCCACTTACACATGCGTGCAAGGCAGGAGCCCTTAACTGATGCGTTCTGGGCTGCCACTTGGCACCATTTGCCTTTTTTCCCATTAAGCTTAGAATTCGTCCCACTTAGGGATGGATTTAGAATTCGTCCTGGGGTGGGACGGATTCTATTTTGAATTCGTCCGGGGGTGAGACGAGTATCGGGCAAAGTTTCCAAGTGTGCCAAATTGCTTCTTGACCTTAAAAAATTGCTATGAAAGTGGTTAAGACCACTGTTTAACCTCTGAGGGCTGCCCTGGGGGCTGTGTTTGTCAAAGCGATCAGTGTTTGCAGTCACATAATCGGATTGGTGTTGTTTTGGTGTCTACACAAACTAATTGCATAATAAAATGATCAACACCCTCTTGATTAGGCCAATCCCTCCAAAATTGTTCAAAAGTAAAAAAATTGGACCACTATAAGCCAAGTAAAGTGGCCATTCTCCTCCACAACTCAGAGGCTAAAGTACACTCAATAAAAATATGGTTGATATTTTTTACATTCTCTTCACACATTTCACATCTAAAAGGGCCATGAAAACCACACTTCATAAGTTTCTCACCAGTAAGCACCCTACGATGCAATAAAAGACAATTAAAGAACCTCACCTTAGGCCAGAGCTTTTGAGCCAACAATCGAGAAAATATGTCAGAAGAATGGTTGGGATTATTATGGCATAAGGTCAAATAACCTTGAGCAATTGAATCCTCACCTTTAGTAGTGTTGTTCCATCCAAAACAATATTTTTCATGGGACCAAGAGAGGGATCTCATATGAAGGATACCTTGGATATATTGTCTTTGCTTTTCTGGGATTTGAATAGGCCAGTCCTCAATAGGGATCCAATATCTACCAACCTTTGAATTACCAGTATGGTACCGAAAGTAATTAGCCACCTTTATCCAATTAGCTCGGTGAAGCTCCTCCATCCAAGGCCTCCAATCGGGAAGCTGAGTTATCAAAGGCTTGTGACCATCCCACGAATCTATCCAAAAATTTACATGTTGACCATTATGAATGATCCAAAATATTTTTTTCTTTATCAAATCCTCACCAGTCTTAAGAACTGCTAAAATGGGAGAACCTTTGGTAGGAAGTTGATAGCGAACAAGGTCTTCAGGACTTTTGTTCTCAGCATATTTAGCATGAAGATTATTGTCCCAAAGAGCATTGGGGTTATGCAACATCCTCCAATATAATTTAGTAGCTAAATATTTGTTGTTATTAATTGAAGATCGTAATCCTAACCCCCCTTCACTCTTAGGAAGACAAAGTATCCCATTTCACCAAGGCCCATTTTCTTTTCTCCTTAGTACCACTCCAAAGGAAACGATGACTGATTTGGTCCAATTCTCGAAGAACAGCCTTTGGGATATTCAAAACAGAAGAAACATAAATAGGAATATCTTGAAGGACTGATTTTACCAAGGTGATTCGACCCCCAGAAGAAAGCCACTTGTTGGTCCACTTTCCAATTTTCTTCTTGACTTTGTCCAACAACCAATTCCAATATTTATTTTTCTCCCTTTGAATATTAATGGGAATACCTAAATAAGTGATTGGAAGAGAGATATTCTTATATATTAGTTTATCTAAGACCATGGATTCCTGTCTAGCAGAGCAGTGAAAGAAAATAACTTTAGATTTGTCTTCATTGATCAACTGCCTAGTAGCCTTAGAAAAATAGCTAATGATTTGCTTAATATTATAAGATTCCTTAACTGTAGCTTTACCTAAAAGAGTAGAGTCATCCACAAATTGAAGACGAGAGATAGGTCTAGCTCCATTATCAATGGTAACTCCCTCAAGGGTTTTGTTTTCCCTCTTTTTGGTTATAGTCCTACCCAAGCATTCAGCAAGAATGCTAAATAAATAAGGGGTTAACGGGTCACCTTGCCTAATACCTCTGGAAGATGGGAAATACTAAGAAAGCCTGCCATTGATAAGAACTAAGTAGGAAACTAAAGAGATACATCCCATAATCCAATCCATCTAATCCTTAGAGAAACCAAATTGCCTCAAAACTTTGATAAGGAAGTTCCAATTCACTTTGTCATAAGCTTTGGATAAGTCTAACCGAATGAACATGGAAGGGGAATTTTGTGTATCCATGGAATGGGTGGCTTCCTGAGAAAGAACTATCTCATCTACTATTTGACGTCCTTCCACATAACCCCCTTGCTCTAGGGAAATAATCTTATACAAAAGAGGCTTCAACATTTCTGCCATGATTTTAGTAATGATTTTGAGAAGAACATTACATAAATAAATAGGTCTAAAAGTTGAGATATGATCAACCTCTTGAGCTTTTGGAACAAGAGTAATATAAGTTTTATTGATAACCTTCAAAATTTCTTTGGCTTTCCTGGCTTCTTCCACCACCTCTAATAAATCAACATGAAGGATATCCCAGAACTCTTGGTAGAACTCAATAGGAAAACCATCGGGACCTGGGGTTTTCCCTTTTTGCATTTTAAAAACTACTTGTTGAAGCTCATTGATAGTAACAGGAGCAGTCAAAATAGATTTCTCCTTAGAAGTGATAAGAGAAGGGATTGCTTGAAGAACATTATATTGTGAAGCTAAGTCAAGGGGAGTAGCAGCAAAAAAATTGGAAAAGTAATCAACAACAATAGATTTCATGCCATCCCAAGTATAAACAACATCTCCAGAATCTGATTTTAAGGAAGAAATAAAGTTGTGAGATCTTCGAGCTAGAAGAGATTTGTGGAAGAAATTTGTGTTTCGATCTCCTTCTTTGAGCCATTGAATTCTAGATTTTTGCTTCCATAATATTTCTTCTCTTTTTTCCCATTCCTCTAACCGAGTTGTGAGTTTAATTTCATCCGCACTTCTCTTCTCTGTGAGGCCATCTAAATGGATTTTCTTATTCAAATTTTCAATATGAGCAATAACTTCATGTTTTTTTTTTTATGAACATCCCCAAACTCTTTCCAGTTCCAAGTCTTGATTTTGGATTTAATGTATTGTAGTCTTTTGGAAAAATAGAACATCTTAGTCCCATGCCTAGGTTTACCTTCCTTCCACCATTGTTGTACATGAGGTCTAAAAGAAATGTCTCTAAGCCACATTAATTGAAAATGAAAAGGATAGAAACTCACATTGGTTTTCCACATTTCCACCACGACTGGCCAATGATCAGAACCAACATTATTAAGAGTCTTCACTTTAGGAATGTGACCATGGATTAAGAAATTTTTAGAGAGCAAAATCCTATCCAATCTCTCCATTATACAAGCTAAGCCTTGCCTTCTGTTATACCAAGTCATAAGGCCATTATCTGGTTGGATATCCACAAGATGGAGGTTTAAAATATATTCGCTCATGAGGTCAGTGTTTTTTTCCAAATTTCTATTTCCCCCCATTTTCTCATCTAGAGAGAGGATGGTATTGAAATATCCTCCAATCAAGATCCAAGCTTTAGGAAATTGAGAGATAATATGAGTAATATCCTTCCACTGTCTTCTTTTTTCCTCCAAAGAAGTCGTAGCATAAACAGTAATGCAGAGCATAATCTGGTTGGAATGTCTACTTTGAATAGCTATAGCCAACAAACCCCAACTGCCAACCATATGGTGAATAACTACCTCTTTTGGATCCCAAAGACAAGCAATGCCACCCGAAGTCCCTTGGGAACCGAGGGAAACCACTTTTCTAGTTGGCCAAATTTTACTGGCAATTAAGTCCATATCCTCCATTGACATCTTTGTTTCTTGAAGGAAAACAAGACGTGGATGATTTACCTGAATCATTATTCTAATTTCATTTTATTTTTGAAAGACTCTCTTTGAGTCCTCTAATATTCCAAGTGATGATATTCATTAATACCAGGGCTAAAAAAGTTGGGAAGGGCATTAATCTTACCTTCCTCTACAAGCTTTTCACCTTCTTTTACCATATGATATTGATTGGTCTTGCGACCTACTTTTTTATTAGAATCCATATTCAATTTTTTTTTCCCTGTTTCTTGACTTATTCCAATTGAATCTGAGATGGCTTCTAACCTTGAAGAATGCTTGTACACAACCAAAATTTTACTAGATCTTTCAATAGAGTCTATATTGGGACCTGCATTATTTGAAGTTTTGACATTTGAAATATTGTTTTTCTTGTGAAAATTTTCTCCTTTTTTTTGTTGAAAACCTTTGATTTGCTGGTTTGTCTTTGAGTTCTTCCATTCATATTTAAATTGTGTTTATAAGATTTTAGTTTCCATGATTTCCTCTTCCTCACTTGGGACATCATTTGTGGAAAGAATTTCAAACATATTAGCAGATGACTTTGATTGATCCTTCATAACTGGTTTTTGTAAGTGTTCTTCTTCTTAGGTATTTGAAAACCTGCTGAGTTTATATCTTCTTTATTTTGATCAGGAATTTTATTTGGGAAAGCACTGGCCAAATGACCATATTCATGGCAAATTCTACAATGAAAAGGAATGTTCTCATAGTCCACTACTTGCTCCCAAGTGTCTTCCCCAAATTGTAATGTGATATTTTTAGGTAGGGGTTTGTCAAAATCTATTAAAACACAAATTCGAGCATAAATAATATGTTCAAAATTTTGAGTACAATCAACGATCATCATAAAAGTTCCTAAAGAGTTTCCAATTGAAGAAAAAATAGTAGGATTCCAAAATTCAATAGGGAGGCCAAAGAGTCTAACCCACACGGGAGCTATAGAAGGCATCTCTTCTTTGACTTTAAATTTAGTATGCTAGGGCTTCATGAAAAGCCCTGCACTTCCAAAAAACCAAGGACCCCCTTGAAAACTTTTCTCTCTATCTTCATTATTAGCAAATAAAACAAGAAAATAATCATTTGGATAAATAGAGATTTGTAATTCACCTTTAGTTTTCTAGCTTTTTGTAGCCCAGACTTTGAAAGCAGATAGACTCGGACGAAAACCCACGAACCAAAAAATTAGTCTTCTTTTTTCCAAATATTCAATGCCAGTCTGAATGTTACCCATATCAAGCTTAACAATAGGAGTTCCATCAGCTGCTTTAAGACATCCTAACTCCATTTTTTTGGGATCAATATTAGGCATTCTTAGAGGTTTATGGGAAGCCCTAATATTGATATTAGCATTGGGCTGAGGCTGTCCACCATGAAGGGTATCCCTAAAATTTATTTTTGGGACTGAGTGTTCGAAATTCTTACCCTTGATAGGGGTTTTCACAATAGAATTATTTTGTGGATGCACCTTAGCACCAGATTCACTTGAGGTACGAGCCATTTTTGATCAACTACTTGAAACTTGTTTCATGATATCTTTAATCCTTGCCCTAGACGTCGTGGAAAGGTATGGTTTTCATTTTTATTTTGTGCAGCAAATTGGAAGTCGTTGTCACTCAAGTTCATAATATGATCTGTTGAAAGACAAATTTCTAACCCATCTTGTATCTCCTATAACATTTCTTGCTAAAATATTGAGCATAAACCACAAAAATATTGGTCACTAGGGCCCAAAGGCCCTAAAAACCAACCTCTGGAGCTGCTTGCACTCAACCCAGATGAAACCCTCGTATAGTCGCTTGCCAAATATGTCGTTTACACATAGGGATGCGCTAGGATCTGTGTTGCTCCAAATGATATGAAAATTGGTGGAGACGTTCTAGGGTTTTTCAGGCATCTACCCTCAAAATGTCAGCTCAATCTGAGTTTGGATGAGTGAGATATGGCCGAAATGAGTTCGACAGTTTGGGCCTACGAAAAATGTCTCATCTATATCCAAATACTTTCTCAAATTTTCAGAAATACACATGATTCTTGTCTATTAAACATCAAAAAATTTCAATTCTCATCTCCTTCTCTTGAATATTACATACAAATTGCTAATTCTTAAGCTTAACATGCTAATTATCAAAGTTATAAGCCTCTGCTTTAAATCTATTTCAATTACATAATGATGTAAAAACATCATTTATCTAAAATAATCCAAATTTATATTAACTTTAAATCTATTTCAATTACATAATCATGTAAAAACATCATTTATCTAAAATAAACCAAATTTATATTACATACAAAGTGCTAATTCTTAACATTAACATGCTAATATCAAGGTCATAGACCTCCACTTTATATCTATTTCAATTATATAATCATGTAAAAACATCATTTATCTAAAATAAGCCAAAAATATAATTATATAAATCTACTTTGGCCTAGCCTCTATATCATTTCATTATTCCTATTTCTAAAAGTTTTGAATACTATTAATTTTTTTTTATTTTTATTATTTAATCAAATATTAAAAAAACTTATTTTCTATTAAATGATGAAAAATATCAAAATTGTTTTATAAAAGGTAAAAAGTCAACCTTAAATTTTAGTATTAAAATATTTTTTATATATTTCGTGTAGTTTTGTTAAAGTTTAGTTTTGTTAAATTTCCTTTAAACTTTATTTCCTTATAGAGCACAAACAGTAAAAGTTTTGAAGTTTCTAAATTTTATTTAGTTTCACATTACTATTGATCTAGAGAGCCATTTATACAGTTTTTTTACGTGTGATTGCTAGCTATGTTTTATTCTTTATGGGAAAGAAGGATGTCATCGTCAATTACGTAACCTTATCAAATGTTTAAAAAACTATAGCATTTTCATGGTGTTTATATATATAACAAAACTGATCGACTAACTTTTGGCGTCAATATAATGGTTTGAGTCACTCTTGCTCGTGTTGTATCATTATTGATTCACCATAGCGAATCCCATAATTTTGTACTTCAAAATTATTAGAAAATTATGTCTCACATGCCCTTGGCCCCTTGGCATCATTCCTTTACGTGATTGTATTACACTAGAGAGTTTTCGTCTAAGGGAAAGCCTTCCTGATTTATTTTTGTCGCTATTTACCACTATTGCATTTAAATATTGACTTGTTGGTCTGTATTTCTCAGTTATGCTACATCAACGTGGATCATACTCCGTTTGTATTGCAGAAAGTAGAGCATCAGGCGTTAAGTTGACTTTCTCACTTATTTTTTATTTTTATTTTTAAGTTTGTCATATTTAGCCTTCAAAAGGAACATGATTTAAACACCTTGTCATTTTGAAAAGAGTTATAATACCGTTTAAAATAAAAAAATTTATCATATTTTATTTAATATATGTTTTACCATCTTATGATAAATTTTTATAGTTAAATATTTTTATAATAATAAACTTATAGATGGTTAAAATAATTAAAATTAAAATACTATTAAAAATATTTTTCAAACATAATCAAATTTATGAGAAATTTTTAATATGTTTAAAATCTTAAAATATAATAATTTATTTATAAATTTTAAAATGAAAAAGGATTTAATAAAAATGCAGAATAGACAATATTTTATAATAATATTGGAAAAAAATCTCAAGTTCAAACATAGTAAGGAATCTTATAATATAGTTCTTAAACTATGTAACAATTATTAATTCACTGATCAAACTATCTAAATTTAACATATAAATCAACTCCTATTCTCCAAGTACTGGCCAAGAAAGATGTTGAGCTTTACAATGAAATCTAAACCTTTGAAATGTCTGAATTCCTTTCATTTTAACATCATAATATTCTAATGTTGACCTCAATCCTCACCAATTTTGCTGCTTTATTTTAACTTCTTCCTCTTCAACCTTTCTATCATTATATTTCCTTTCATCTTTTATCACTTGTTCTTTCAATTCTTTTATTTCCTTTCTCAAAGATTGGAGTTGTTCTTTCACTTCATCTAGTTTATTTGGACTAGCTTCTCCATTAATTTCATAATTCTTTGCCTCTTCTTCTGATTTTTGTAGTTCATGGCTACTCATTATATGGCTCTCTTGTTCTTTGACAAAATGTTCTACAATCATGTGGAGAGAAGGGCCTTCAGGCTGTAAAGTTTTAAGAATGCTGATATTGTTCCAATTCTGCAAAACAAAATATCTTTTTAAAGATAAACTATTATTGTATTAATAATTAAAGTTCAAAAAAATATAACATAAGTATTATATTATAACATACCTCTATAAGAATATTCATGTTGTCTTGCCATTCCCAACATAAAAATATCCAAGTGATCAACTGTTCCTGCCATCTTACCAAATCTTTGGCTTCATTGCTTAATGATAAAATGTTCCACACTAATCTATGATAATTGAGGAGAACCTTCCATTGTCGAGGATGTTTATGAGAAGTTAGGGTCTTGAAGTACTCAAATGCAAGTAATTCTCCTTTATTATACTTTGTAAATAACATCTCTCTTATACTAGTTGATATTATAGATGTAGTAACACCTGCATTGTATATGTCAACATTACAATATTTATTAATACTTAAATTTTATTTTACATTTAAAAACATAAAACTAAAATTATAATATATATAATCAAGATAAAATACACTTAATAATATATTTACTTATACTTTTTATGTTTTATCTTTTTATTTATTTTTAAAAATTATATATTAATTTTTATACTTGTTTATAACTTCAAATAATTAAAATTAGTTAAAATAAAATATTTTTAATTTAATTTTTTATTTTTAATATATATAGTTACGTACTTGTATTTTTTGATGCATGGCTTGAACCTTGATCGTTCCGTAATAGTCCACCTTCACTGGAATCATTGGAATTGCCACTGAACCTCCCAACACGGTTATCTAATAAACACAATCCATCACATGATAGTACTTAATAATATATTTAAAACAATTAATTATTTTCTTCTGAATTGGAAAACCAGTATGTTTATAAATTAAAATATAAAAAATAAAAATTAAATCATTTTTCTCTCCCACCAAAATTTGGTAACTTACTTATACCTGGCGTAGTTGGTTTCGTAGAATTGATATCGCCTTCTTCGTGGAACACACCTAAGTGACGTTTCAGAAACTTCCAAAGTTGATTCTGACTAGGTTCTGGAAGTTCGAGTGGCAGCTGTATTATCTTTTCCATATATTTATCAGAAAATTCCTGACGAACTTTAAAGGACTCATTAGTCTCTTGATCTCCATAGTTTTTAACTACTGCCCTTGCCATAATTTCTTTGTCCATTCCTAATACCACGCTGATCTCACAAACCGCTAACACAAGGTTAACGGCTGATAGAACCTGTACAATGTAGAAATGACCCTAGTATTAGGTATAACATATAAAAATTGCTTCAACATAACATCACAAAAGCAATAACCATAAAATACCTGCAAGATAACTGATTCCTCGCATCTATCAAGATCATCTACGAAAACAATTATTCGAAGATTTGTGCTTGACGCAGGCATTACTTTTGAAATTGCCCAAGTCTCTCCTGAGCACTTGAGATTGGAGAAGAAGTAGGTAACCCACCATTTCACATCATTAACCAAGTGCACCAGCGCGCCATATATGCTGAATACCCAAAAAGGCTTTTTTCCGATCTCATCTTTTAAGAAAGAAATGTCTGAAATTACTCTTTCTTGATAACCGAGCTTGTCTATATGGGCTGGAGTTGTGATATAGCTCATCAATTGACTACTTACAGGATTCAAAATGCTACTCACTGCCTTTGTAAGAGTCTTTGCTATGGTGACTACAGCTATAGGTAAACATGCATATTTTGCTTTCACCCATGCTTTAGGTTTGAGATTGAGTTTTTCCAATATCAGCCACACAATTAGAAGAAATGAACAAGCCAAAACAATTATAAGAAGACACGGAAAGATAATTTCAATCCAGATGGTATATTTTGTTTTCCTCCACGTATTTCTCCAGCACGTGCTTAACCATTGGGCTTTAGTCATCCGTTTTTCCATTTCTTTACTGATTTCAACTGCCATACCTGCCAATGCTTCTGTTTCATTCTTATACATCCATGCATTATATCTGACAGTTAAAATAGCAGGCACACTTCCCTCTAATAACGAATCTCTTCTTGAAGATGAATTCACATTTGTTGTGAACTGAAAATGGAAGAAAAGTGATAAATAAGAACTAAAACTTAAGGAAAGAAATAGTTAAATACAGCAATAATAAACTTAAATAGCCCAATCTACCGTATAGAACTTTCTGCAGTGCTAAAATCCAATCAAAAATGTTTATCTTTTAAGTGGGATCTATTGAGTTAATATTTTTTTTTATTATTATTTTATTGATCATTATAATTTAAACCATAGTTAAAATATATATGCTTTTTAATTGAAACAACATCATGTCCGACAGGTGCTTTTTGCCAAAAGAATAGACTTGTACTCTTAACTTAAAGACATGAAATGAAAAACACTCAAAACTCACTTTCAATAGAAATTTTAACTGCCTAAGGTTAAAGCTTCCAGGCTTACCATGTCGCTTCTATCCATCACAGCTAGTGATTTGAGAATTTCATGATTTTTAGGCTTGTAGTTGTGTAGAAGATCAACTAAAGAGTCTTCCTTATTTCCGCTCTCCTGAACAATGATAGAGCAAATATTAAAATTTAATAATGAAAACTCATTAAAAAAAAACTTTTTTTTTCCTAAATATGATTAAATTTATAAAAAATTACCTCTGTGTCAGATCCTCCTTCGTTATTCTCTGTGTCAGATCCTCCTTCGTTATTCTCTGTGTCAGATCCTTCGTTATTCTCTTTCTTTATAAGTCTTTTAATCTTATTGATAACATGCTTCATCTTATTAATGACATCATTGATCTTATTGATAACATGCTTCATCTTATTAATGACATCATTGATAACATCATTGATCTTATTGATGACATTCATAAAGAAGTTTTTGTTATACTGGTCACTCTTCTTCAACAAATCCAACTGTCGCCTTATTCTCTTATATTTCTTTTTACCAGTTCTCGATAATTTCGAATCTTTGACTCCGGGAAAATTTGATGATGGACTTGACGTTAGCAATGCGAATTCTGCTGATGTCTTCAATAAAATGCTTTCTATCTGAATCGAAGCGAACAAAGGAAATTAACAAATAAAAACAATTTCCCATTCCAATTTGAAAAACAAAAGACACAATCTAATGATGCTACCTGTAGCATTAGGCTTGATTTTCCTGAACCCCAGCTACCAAAGATACCCACAGCAAGCGGAGGTTTTATGTAAGGATTCAAAAGTAGTACAGCAAGACCACATGCAAAGTCAACTCTGTCTGCTCCACGATTGACACGTAAATAAAGTGAGTAAAAATAAAAACAACCCCTCAATATTTTAGATGACAAATTACTGTTTTTTACCTAAATTATCTGATAAGGTAGGCTGGTCGTTTCCTTGTTCTGCAATTTTCTCCAGTTCATTTGAAACTGCAGACAAGACTCTCTTAAACAAATGGCAGATGCATTGTCATAAGTATTAAATAAAGCAATGCAAGGACGGACCTTGAAATACCTCTAACAACGTTCTCCCTCTGTTCGTCATTTAACTCCTTTCTCCATTGTTGATCGTGAATGTCCGCAATGTCACCGCCTCTGGTAAGCAGTTCTTTGGTCATTTCCATATTACCTATGCAAGCAGCCGTTTGCAACAAATTGTCTGCATGAAATTTTTTCTTTTGTCTAGCCAGATACTTTTGGAGTGGAGGATCTGTTATGTTTTGGTCAGCAGTGCCTACTCCTGCTGCGGAGGCCCACAGAAGGAGCGCTTTCTCTTGCTCACTTGTACATCCTTTTAAAATCAATTCCGCCAAATTTATTCCAGCTTGTCCAGTTTTTCCTTGGACTGCATAGTGGAGAGCTGTCCTCCCGTCCAAGTCCCGCTCTTCAAGTGGATGAGCATGATAGTCAAAAAGAATATCTATTACATCGCAATGTGCACCGATTGCGGCTTTATGAAGAGCTGTTTGTCCAAGGCAATCTGCTATCTTTATCACTTCCGGATTATTCATCAGAAGAAACTTAGAAACCCGTTTATGCCCTTTCATAGCGGCCGAGTGGAGACAAGTCGTTCCTTTTTTATCCGGTGTTTCTACAAGTTTTTTCTTATGTTGTTCTATAGTTTTTGTCAATATTTTCTGAACCATATCCATTGCTATACTCTCATCTTCAAAAACAACAGCGAGATGTAAAGTTGTCTTGCCTGCGTCATCACCAGTACCAACTGGCAGATTTGTACCACTCTCCACCAGCTTTTCTACAATATTTGCATAACCATCTAGTAAAGATTGGCGTAGAAGCTCCTGCTGATTTAATTCCTTAAAATATTCTACTGGTTCTCTGCATTTTGATAACAACTTTGCTACAAATTTGATGTCATCCCTTATTTCTGGCTTGGCAACAGCTATATCGAAGACGGTTCTCCCTTTATCATCCTGTATACCACAAACATCAGCAAAGAGTTGCTCCTCCTCCATAAGCTCTTATAGAACTTTTATTTGCGATTTTTCAGCTGCAAGGTGCAGAACGGTTTGACCATATGCATCTTTTGCAGGCGCCATAGAAGGGTAACGTCTAAAAAGGAATTGATAGACTTTTTCACGATCCCAGCAAGCAGCCCAGTGAAGAGCAGTTTGTTCGCCTTTAACAGACACAACTTCCAGAGAATCTCCCTCAAATTTTAGAAATAATTCACAGATACGCGGCCGATCTCTGAGCACAGCCCAGTGAAGAGCAGTCCATCCATTTGAATCTTTTGCATTTACCAACTTTTGCATTTGAATCTTTTCATCGCTACAGTTTTTCAACAATTTTTCTGCAACTGCTAATCCCTCATCTTCATTGCCGAATCCACTGACATAGTGCAGGACGCTTTCTGTGTGCTCGTCAAGCGTTGTTTCACACTCAGCGCCGCATTCTAGCAGCATATTGACCACCTGAGCATCACCTTGCATAGCTACAAGGACCAAAAGCTTGTTTAAGACATCGTAGTTTCCATTGTCTTCGTAGCACCTCCACATTGCATTGTTCTCTACCATCTCTTTAAAACGTTGATGGTCACCTGCGGCCTTGGCCTTCTGTGACAAGTAACAGATAATTTTCTGAGCACAATTGCCGTCAAAAGAATGTCCCAGTGGCGCGTGTATGATCTGGCAGCGGAATCTGGATATATAAAAAAGAATGCCAATGGCAATCTTGAAATTTTTCTCGCAAATGGTTTCCGTCCCACACTGATCTTTGATCTGTTCAAGACCACTGTATGCATACCAATCTATAATGGAGGATGCAAAAACAATCAGACAAAAAGTTCCAGGCCGCGGCTTCAACTCCAACAAAGGTGGGCTCGGGCTCCAACCTTATCTCACTCAGTTTCTTGACTCTTTTATCTATGTCAATTTCCTTACCGAAAAGCCGGTAAGTGCTTTCTTTCTGTTCTTTTGCAATTTCAATCATGCCCGATAGCACCTCTTTCACTGAATCTGGGTCAGAAAAGTTCTTGTTTGCGGCTTGCTCGCTCGGCGGTCCCTCTTCTTCAAATTTTCTGGCTAGAAAACTGATCATATTGCACATCTCTTTGAATTGCCCGACTGAAGGACGATTTTAAATTTCAATCGCCGAAGTCCGACAGTTCGGACTGCGCAGGGCGCACGGCCAGCTCCCAGCTTCGGGAGCGAAGTGCGGACGGCGCCGACGCACGGGCGAAGTCGGTCACTCGCAAGCGCAGTGCGGACTGCGCTGGAAATGTTGTCGAAGTGCGCACTTCGCGCGCAGTGCGGACTGCGCTGGAAAAACTGGCGAAGTGCGAACTTCGCGCGCAGTGCGGACTGCGCTGGAAAAACTGGCGAAGTGCGGACTTCGCGCGAAGTACGAACTTCGCCGGATCACGAACTTTGCCGAACGCAGGAGGGAAGTCGGCAGCGAAGTGCGAACTTCGCTGGCTGACGAACTTCGCTCAGCGCAGACTGACAAGCTTCAGACTTGGCCAACTTTGGCCTTCGACTTCTTCGTCTTCTGCGGCTGCCGCTGGGTTTGCCTGGCTTGGCAAGACCCGAATGAGAGGAGAGAAACGCCGAACAGAGAACAACAAACGTTAGCAAATAAGCTACTGCAAACCCTAAAGATGCCACGACCAATCAGCAAAGTTTATTTATATGAAACTAGGGTTACAGCATTCCTCAACCGAGGAAATAACAACTTCTGCAGGCTAAGCTGCAGGTTAAACTAAAAGGGGAAATGTCAACTCTGCTGCTCGGACATTAATCAGCTGAGCCACACTACTCATTGAATCACTCGCCCTCCTTTCTCTGCTCTATTCTCCGCTTCCTCTTTCACGAACTTCTCTCACACACCCTTTTCTTCTACTTTTTGTCTGAAGACTCAAACTGCCCTTTTATAGCCGCACGAAAGAGGAGGATAAGGGTTATCCTCTGACAGCTTCGGATAAGGGTTATCTTCTGACAGGCCCTCAACTAGGGTTTCTGACTAATCGTCGACTTGGCATTAACTCGCCTGACCAAATGTTGAACTGGCATTAACTTCTGCGACGATGGGATCTGTCAGGTGTCACATCTGTCAGAAGGTAGATGTGACGTCATGTCACACTTTTGCCGGGATCCCGAACTGCGGGAGCGCAGTCTGACTTCGCCCATGTCTGGAGCGCAATCCTATTTCGCCCAAGGTTCGGAGCGCAGTTGGGCACAGGCATGAAATCTGGGTTTCTTTTTCTAGCACCCTCCTTTAAACCTGATTTCACAAGCACATTGACTCCAAGCTGCTCTCGCAATCTGCTGAAGTCTTCCTCCTTCACCAACTCTCGGATGAAATGATAACCAATATCAATGTGCTTCATCCGGCTATGGAACACGGGATCCTTTGACAGTGCAATGGCCGAATTGTTATCACAAAAAATTGTTGTCGCGCCTTCTGGAGGATTGTCCAGTTCACTCAGAACTCTTCGTAGCCATATTGCCTGGCATGCGGTTGTCATGGCGACGACATATTCTACTTCGACTGTGGACAACGCAACAATGGGTTGCTTCTTGGACACCCATGAGACTACCCCTGATCTGAGATGGAAAGCATACCCGGAGGTGCTCTTACAATCATCGGTATTGCCAGCCCAGTCACTATCTGTGTAGCCTACCAGTTCCAACTAGTCTTTTCTGGCGTAAAATAGGCCATGGTTTCGCGTCCCGCTGACATAGCGCAAGATCCTCTTGCCTGCTTGCCAGTGCGTTTCCTTCGGAGTCTCCATGAAACGATTGATTAGACTGACTTCGAACATCAGATCTGGCCGAGTTGTAGTCAAATACATCAGACTGCCAACTAGCCTCTTGAACAAGGTTGGATCTACATTCCTTCCTGTATCCAACTTGCTCAGCTTCAAACCTGTGGCTATAGGTGTGATGGTAGGTTTGTTGTCCTCCATCTTGAAGCGCTTCAGGACATCCTTCGCATACTTGCCCTGAGAAATGAAGATGCCATTTGCTGATTGGTCAACTTCAATGCCAAGAAAATATTTCATCAGCCCCATGTATGTCATTTCAAACTCGGACTTCATGGCTGTTCTGAACTGCGCAAATAGGCTGCTGCTATTACGAGTATATATCAGATCGTCTATGTACAGGAAGACGATGATGAGCTCACCTGCTACATTTGTCTTCATGTACAATGAGTGCTCATATGGGCATTTTTGAAACCCATTCTCCTGAAAATAGTCGTCAATACGGCTGTACCATGCCCTGGGTGCTTGCTTCAACCCATATAGGGCCTTCTTCAGTTTCAGGACTTTGCCCTCTTGCCCTTGTATTTCATAACCGGGTGGCTGGTCTATGTAGACCTCTTCTTCCAACACTCCGTTGAGGAAGGCAGACTTGACATCCATCTGGTACACGCTCCATCCTTTCTGAGCTGCCAGTGCAGAATCATTCTGACTATGTCAAGTCGGGCTACAGGTGCATACACCTCATGATAGTCAACTCCTGACTTCTGCTTGTAGCCTTTTGCCACTAGTCTGGCCTTATGCCTATCAACTTCTCCTTGGGCATTAAACTTTGTTTTATATACCCACTTGAACCCAATGGTCTTCTTTCGTGCTGGAAGATCTGTTAGCTGCCATGTCTCATTCTTCTCAATGGCTGCTATCTCCTCATCCATCGCATTCACCCATTTGCGATTCTGACTTGCCTCTTCAAACTCCACTGGATCACATTCAGTAAAGAGAGCAAAATCAGAATAATCTTCATCTAACTGATTACGGGTTACCTCATAAATGTCTTGCAGGCTCCGAGTCTTCGCAGGAGTCCTCAGGTTTTGAATTTTGCTTGCAAGTGGAGGTGACCGTGATGATGAGGTTGTGCTACTGCTGGCACCACCGTTGCTCGCTTGAAGGCACAGGTGGTAGGACACTGTCTTCCTCTAAGTCTACAGATTCAACAGTTGCTGGTTCAGACTGACCAGTCTTTGACTTCCCGTTCCAGGCTTCATCCTCTAGGAACTTCACATCTCGGTTGATGACAAGTTTTTTTGTCACAGGATTGTACAGCCTGTATGCCTTTGCTGGTTCGTTGTATCCTCTGAAGATGCACTTTTTAGCTTTGTCATCCAACTTCTACCTTTTCTCATCTGGAACATGTGCATATCCTATGCACCCAAAAACTCGCAAATGAGCCACACTTGGCTTCAACTTGCTCCAGGATTCCTCTAGAATTTTGTCCCTCACACTCTTGGTGGGACATCGGTTCAGCAGATAAACCGCACAACTTACGACTTCCGCCCGAACTCATGTGGCAAACTTTTTGCCTTCAACATGCTCCATGCCATCTCTATGATTGTTCTGTTCTTCCTCTCAGCTACGCCATTCTGCTATGGCGTGTATCTGGCAGTGAACTGCCTCCAAATTCCATGCTGCTTGCAGAAGTTGTGGAATTCGTTGGAGATGTACTCTCCACCTCCATCAATTCTGAGAGTCTTCACATAATGATCGCTTTGTTTCTCAACCAGAGCCTTGAACTCCTTAAACCTTGCAAATGCCTCTAACTTCAACTTGATTGGATAAATCCATGTCTTCCGGTTGAAGTCATCAATGAAGGTCAGGAAATACTTATTGTCGGCATATGAGGTGGTCTACATGGGACCACAAATGTCTGAGTGCACCATCTCCAAAGGCCGTGATGCTCTCCAAGACTATCCTATAGGGAATGCATCCCTGTGCTACTTGCCGACCAGGCAACCTTCATAAACTTGATTTGGTTGCTCTATAAGGGGTAAACCTTTCACCATCTACTTCTTGTGCAGCAGATTCAGGCCATTGAAACTCAGGTGACCGAATCTGAGATGCCATAGCCAGGTAGCATCCTTCTCAACTGCACTCAAAGACATCAAAGATTCATTCTGAATCTGTAGCGAAAACATTTTGTTTTTCGTCATGGACATAATTGCGATTTGTCCATGGACTTTGTCTCTGATGGAACAAACACCATCTTTGAACAGTACAATGTGCCCTTTCTGCACAAGTTGTCCAACACTTAGCAGATTGTGCTTCAACCCAGGCACATAAAAAACATCTTCAATTATTTTTCTATCATCGTGCCGGGTGCGGATGAGGATCTTTCCTTTCTCCATCATAGGAACTTTGATGTTGTTTCCCATCTTGACTTCGGACTAGACTGTTTCATCCAGTTGTGAGAACATCTCCCTGTTCCCAGTCATATGGTTGCTACAACCACTATCAAGATACCAGATGTTTTTCTTGCTCTCCTCTTCAATACTGCAAGTCAGCAGCACATTTCCTCCTACCGCATTTTTAGGTTCCTCCGTATAATGGGCTTGCTACTGATTCTCGTTCGCCATCTTCTTTCTGCACTATGTGGCATAATGGCCAAACTTACTGTAGTAGTAGCATTGGACCTTTGACATGTCCTTCTGCTGAGAGCCACCTTGCTGATTTCTGCTAGTGCCTCTTCCTCCTTGCTGATGAAAGTTGCAACTTGGCTTAGCGTCCTGAGGGTTTGATCTCCCTCCTTGCTTGTTCCTTCTCCCACGCCTGCTTCTGCCTCTTCCTCTTTGAGAACTAGAAGTGTTGTGGTGGGAGTCTTGTCTGCCGCTGTCTCGGACTGAGACCTGTGCTTTGAAGGCTTGCTCCAAAGAAGACTAAGTTGAGCGGCTCAGCCTCTGTTCATGGGTCTGCAGGGAACCCATGAGTTTGTCTGTCGAGAGGGTTGTCAAATCCCTCGACTCTTCGATTGCTATCACAACCGAGTTGAACTTGGTAGACAGACTTCTGAGAATCTTCTCCACGATTCTTTGGCTCTGCACATTTTCTCCATTCACCACATCTGGTTGATAATGTCCATCGTCTGGGTGAAGAAATCACTCATGGACTCAGACTCAGTCATCTGCAGGTTCTCAAACTCTCTCCTGAGCATCTGCAATTTCACCAACTTCACTTTATCGGTGCCCTGATACGAACTTGCCAGAGTTTCCCAGGCCTGCTTGGCCTTGGTGGCTGATGCAATCTGCGGGAAGATGGTCTCCTTAACCACTTGCATGATGTAGAAGAGGGCCTTCTGGTCCTTCTTCTTATGATCTTTCAACAGATCCTTGTCTTCTTGAGAGATGGCGGCTAGTGCTACTGCATCTGCCGATTCTGGGTAGCCGTTCTCAACTAACTCCCATAGCTCCTGAGATCCGAACAGGATCTTCATCTGGATGCTCCGGTAATCGTAGTTCTTGCCATTAAATCGCGGGATCTACAACTGCAAGGAACTCTTTTCAGAATCCATGATTCTATCTTCGTGTCACGGCTCAATCAGCTCTGATACCAATTTGAAGGATGATTTTAAATTTCAATCACCGAAGTCCGACAGTTCAGACTGCGTAGGGCGCACGGCCAGCTCCCAGCTTCGGGAGCGAAGTGCGGACGGCGCTGACCCACAGGCGAAGTTCGTCACTCGCGAGTGCAGTGCGGACTGCGCTAGAAATGCTGTCGAAGTGCGCACTTCGCGCGCAGTGCGGACTACGCTAGAAAAACTAGCGAAGTGCGGACTTCGCGCAAAGTACGAACTTCACCGCATCACGAACTTTGCCAAACGCAAGAGGGAAGTCGACAGCAAAGTGCGAACTTCGTTGGCTGACGCGAAGTCTACACTTCGCCGCATCACGAACTTTGCCAAACACAGGAGGGAAGTCGACAGCGAAGTGCGAACTTCGTTGGCTGACGAACTTCGCTCAGCGCAGACTGACAAGCTTCAAACTTGGCCAACTTTGGCCTTCGACTTCTTCATCTTCCGTGGCTGCCGCTGGGTTTGCCTGGCTTGGCAAGACCTAAATGAGAGGAGAGAAACGTCGGAACAGAGAACAACAAACGTTAGCAAATAAGCTACTACAAACCCTAAAGATGCCACAACCAATCAGCAAAAATATTTATATGAAACTAGGGTTACAACATTCCTCAACCGAGGAAATAACAACTTTTGCAGGCTAAGCTGCAGGTTAAACTAAAAGGGGAAATGTCGAGTCTGCTGTTCGGACATTAATCAGCTGAGCCACACTGCTCAGTGAATCGCTCGCCGTCCTTTCTCTGCTCTATTCTTCGCTTCCTCTTTCACGAACTTCTCTCACACACCATTTTCTTCTACTTTTTGTCTGAAGACCCGAACTGCCCTTTTATAGCCGCACGAAAGAGGAGGATAAGCGTTATCCTCTGACAGCTTCGGATAAGGGTTATCCTCTGACAGACCCTCAACTAGGGTTTCTGACTAATCGCCGACTTGGCATTAACTCGCCTGACCAAACGTCGAACTGGCATTAACTTCTGCGACGATGGGATCTGTCAGGTGTCACATCTGTCAGAAGGTAGATGTGACGTCATGTCACACTTTTGTCGGGATCCTGGACTGCGGGAGCGCAATCCGACTTCGCCCATGTCTGGAGCGCAATCCGGTTTCGCCCAAGGTTCGGAGCGCAGTTAGGCACAGGCGTGAAATCTAGGTTTATTTTTGTAACACCAACATCGCTGAAGGGCACTTTACTATCTCTGACATCTCCAATATCCAGAATTTCGGTCTTCGCCCACGAATTGAGCAGCGAATAAACTACTTCAAAATTCCAATCTTGCGCACACAGTAACAATGCCACGTGTTTTCCTTCATCGCTGAGAGTAATACTTGCATATACCTTATCTGAAAGTAATTTTCTATATTTAGTTATAGGGTGTAAAATCCTTTTAAGAAAACAAAAACGAATCCACTGGCATAATCTTAATAGAGTCTCAATATGTTAGGAAACTGAAAAAATTTAAGTCTCCAATAGGGAATTGTACACGGTCTGAGTTGAAATTCATCAACCAACTATATTTTACTAATTAAAATTTTTAAAATTATAAATATTTTACTGTATTACTAAAGTTAAATTTATTTATAAACAGATTCATGTTCAAAAGTAATTAGTCTCGCTTGTAACTTATATTCATATTTTATATATGAAAAATTAATTATTAATAATAAATTTAATACTATATAAAAAGAGATATGATATGTACTGGCTTAAAGGTTGTATAATATTGATGTTCTCTGAATATTAAAAAACTCTTACTATAATATTTATTTTATTTTATATTTTTTTAATATTATTTTTTATTTGTTTTTTCTCTTATCTAGCGTAACATACTTAATAGTGCCGGTTTTGACATTAAATAACTAAAAAAACATTTTTTTTTTTTTCAATTACATTTGAGGTGGATTAAAAAAAATGCAAGAGAACGTAAGCGTGATGCGTACCAGAATCATCTTTGGGAACGAGGAGCATGTAGCCGAGACACATTCTGAAATCATCTTCTATTTCGAAGTCATAACCGGGACCGCTTATCCAACCGTCGAGAAGACGCGCTCTCTCCCATTTCTTTAATATGCCTAGCTCCTTAATTTCGTCCAGACCACCTCTCGCTTCTTCAACAGTAGCTAAACGACACCCGGGTGGAGTGAAATAACTCCTCTCAAGCTTCTTGAAAGACATCCTTCCCTTTTCCTTAAACAGAACTTTGTCTGCTGCACGGGAGCAGAAACCCTTTGAGATTTGTACTTGGACGAAAGGATACCAATAAATAAAATACAAGCAAAGGAAACAAGTGCAAAATGAAATCGGTTAGTTTAGCTCACGTGTACATACCCGACATATTACTGTGCTAATCAACCAGGTGTAGTCACCAAAAATATGATAACAGAATTCTACATTGGAATGAATAATATAATAAGGATTCTACGTTAGAGATGATGGACAACCCAAAGCAGGGGAACTCCAGAAGCAATGACGATCATCCAAGCTATTCTATATTCATAGATATGTTTGTTAATGGTCTGCAATCGCAAGGAAGTTCGCCTTTGACACAATTACTCGAGTTAAAGTAAATTTCCATTAACAATATTTATTTATTTATTTTGGAAAGGACTTTTTATTAACCTGTCTGGTTGTTGAAAGGAAATTTTCCTTCATCGAAGTTAGAAACAAGGAGGAGTTTCTGCCTGGGCGTCATATGCTTTGGAAAGCACGAACTTAGACCGCTATAAACTTATATTGAGATAAGAAAATTCTGGACCTATATTTGACAGCTCTATTGATTTTAATAATAATAGAATATAGGAGCTTTTAAGGGTTAAGTGAATTATTAAGATTTTGGGTATTTATTAAAAAGATGAGATTTAGGTATAAATCTTAGGTATGTTTAATAAAGGCAAAGGTAGTAGTATCACTTGATTCTGTTGAATGTAAACCAACAGTCTGTTGAATGTAAGCCAGCTTAACAGACTGCTGTACCAACCCTGAACCACCAAAAAAAAGAATTTAAATAATTTAACCTGTATTAAGAAGCAAAAACCTCATTCCTAACTACCTACCAAGAAAAGACAGGCATTATATTACCGATTCCCTCTATAGAAAAAGAATGTAGGATTTACTGTGTTGAAGTCCATGGTTAATGGAATTAGGGAGGAGTTTTGGGAAATTTATTTCACAAAAGTTCATGGCCGGTGGAAAAGTATGGAGAGTTTTTGAAAATTTTATTTCACAAAAGTCTAGGTCAGTGGAAAATTATGGTAGGCAGTCATTTATATTAAAAAGGACATAAAGCTGTTCCATTCAAAACTGCTATGTGTCTTTGCTTAAAACAAAATGGCCGTAACTGTGAATTCTAAAGTAACCATGAAGTGACACTCATTTAAAATGAAAAGGACATAAAGCTCCTACATTTAAAAGAGCTAAACAAAATGGCCTTAACATTTAAACTGAAATGCCCCTCATTTAAAATGTAAGGCACATAAAGCTGCTATGTGTGTCCGCTTAAAACAAAATGTCCGTTCAAAGCCCACGTCAAAGCACATCAGCAGCTATCAAATTATTTTCTTTCGTTTGAGAGAGGGAGAGGGGTATTCACGTGGAACGCTGGAATGGAATAGAATAGGAATTTGGGTTGAGGACAGGAAAATTTGCTTTCCTTGGTACTTTGACCTGGACATCATCAGCTATCAAATTATTTTCTTTCGTTTGAGAGAGGGAGAGGGGTATTCACGTGGAACGATGGAATGGAATAGAATAGGAATTTGGGTTGAGGACAGGAAAATTTGCTTTCCTTGGTACGTTGACCTGCACATCATGAGCTATCAAATTCTTTTCTTTCGTTTGAGAGAGGGAGATGGTATTCACATGGAACGATGGAATGGAATAGGAATTTGGGTTGACGACAGGAAAATTTGCATTCCTTGGTAGGTTGACATGCACATCAGCAGCTGTCAAATTCTTTTCTTTGGTATGAAAGAGGGAGATGGTATTCACATGGAACGATGGAATGGAATAGGATTTTGGGTTGAGGACAGGAAAATTTGCTTTCCTTGGTAGGTTGACATGCACATCAGCAGCTATCAAATTCTTTTCTTTGGTTTGAAAGAGGGAGATGGTATTCACATGGAACGATGGAATGGAATAGGATTTTGGGTTGAGGACAGAAAAATTTGCTTTCCTTGGTAGGTTGACATGCACAACAGCAGCTATCAAATTCTTTTCTTTGTTTTGAAGGGGGAGACAGTATTCACATCGAACGATGGAATGGAATAGAATTTTGGGTCGACGACAGGAAAATTTAAGGTATTCACGTGAGAATTGTGAGGTACACATTTAAACTGAAATGGCCCCCATTTAAAATGAAAGTTACATAAAGCTGCTATGTGTGTCCGCTTAAAACAAAATGTCCGTTCAAAGCCCACGTCAAGCCACGTGAAGTAAGTAAATGAAATGGACATCAACTACTTGCACTTAAGAAGGCCGCTGATTTTATTTAAAATGAAATGTACGTCAATCAACCACATTTTTACAAGGTATTCTTATTATCACTTTTAAATTTAGATATGGAACTTGTAAAACTTGGGATTAACTAAGTCATACGTATCTTGTCTTTTATGATTTTTTAATTTAGAAAACTAACATGTCAAACTTTTAACTAAGTTACACATTTATGCATTTAACACCGCCACTTCATTTTATTTAAATTTTACATTTGGATTGTACTACCTATTTGTTGGTTTTGTAAATATTACCATCAATTTACAATTTTTCTGAATATGTACTGGACATTTTTCTGAATATGTACTTCGAGAGTATTTAAAATGAAAAGGACATAAAGCTATTTCATTTAAAGCCGCTTCTTGTTTCCGTTTAAAACAAAATGGCCGTTTAAAGTCCACGTGAAGTGAAGTGTGAACTATCAGGTACACATTTAAAATGAAATGGACATAAGTACTTGTGCCTAAAAAAGGTCATTCCATTTTATTTAAAAATGGATGTTCATTTACCTCATTTTTTCAGCTTAAATATATGAAGTGCGAGACTTTGGGCTAACTAAAACACACATTTGCATAATTAAAAACGGCTACTTGAAAATGAACATCTATTCACTTCGTTCTTATTATTTTTAAATTCAGATATGGAGGCTTTACTAAGCCATACATTTGGACATTTAAAGCAGTCATTTCATTTTATTTATTTAAAGTAAAATGGACGACTGACTTTTAAATTTAGATATCTAACGTGTTCAACGTTGAACTAATTAAGCCACAAATTCGTACATTTAAATGAATTACTTAATTGTATTTAGAATGAAATGGACATTTATTTATCTAATTTTGTTTACTTTTAAATCTAGAGTGAAACGTTGGAGTGACTAAACTACACATTTTTGCATTTAATACGGTCATTTGATTTTATTTAAAATGAAATGGACGTTCCCTATGACTTTTAAATTTAGGTATCCAACGTGTGAAAAGTCGATTAACCAAGCCACGCATTTGCACATTTAAAACAGCCATTTCATTTTATTTAAAATGAAAAGATTTTTAAATTTAAATATTTTAAATGGGAAACGTTGAATTAACTAAGCCACACATTTGTGCGTTTAAAACTATTGCTTTATCTTATTTGAAATGTAATGGACGTCCGTTTATGACTTTTATATTTATAAATCAAAGGTGTAAAACGTTGGACTAACTATTTACGCGTTTAAAACTACTACTTAATTTTATTTAAAACGAAATGTACGTCCATTTAGCTCATTTTTAAATTTTTAAATTTAGACATCTAATGTGTAAATCGTGGGACTGATGAGGAATCTAGTGTGATATGTAGTTTAATCTCACATCATGGTATTCATCACGAATAGCATTAAAAATGTGTTTATTAGATTACTAGATCATCTCATGAATGGTTTGGCAATACTATGGCAATACTATCTCAATTGGTGATGACTGATCCATTTTCCAAGTTTTTATATTTTAAAGTAGCTTTATTTCATAACGAGAATATAAGTAGTCATACCATCATATTTTCTTTTTCAAGATGGTGAATGGATATCCACATTAGCAACTCGTTGTTCTAAGAACATTTCTTTATTCTTGTTATTGAATATCACTAAATCCTTTAGTGTTATAGTTCAAATTAGTAAATCAACTATCAAATTTAACATAACTTGATGAATTCAATATAGAAAAATATTTAGAGGCATCATTTGCATTTACATCTAAAATATAGATTTCCTTTGTACTTACTATATTTGTCGAATGGGTTTTCCAATCATAATAAATGCTTGTTGTTAAGTAATATGAAGGTTTCAAACATTTTGGACAAGTGGATAATTTTGAGCAACATGGGAATTTTGCATAGCTAGTTGACTCTATGTATTCTATGGTTTTAGCTTGTTGGATTTGTTGTTGTTCAACTCTCGTTGGGTACAAGCATAATATGCAATAGATTTTGTCATTGAGAATTTTATTGTACCTATTAAATTATAGGCATAAATTGACTATATTGATTTGGTTTTATCAAATATTGACCAGATTGAATGTTTATTAGGTTGCAACATATTCACAATTGGATTGTTGAATGAAAAAATAGAGCATTTACCTTATCGATACTATGAGTCTTTTGGATCTTTAATGTTTTACCTTATTTCTAAATGGGAGTCTTTCTTTGATATGTCAGTAGCTTTATAGAATCAACGCTCTCTTTGAATGTAAAATATTTAGATCTTGTATTCATAAAATCTTCAAATCCCTCTTCTCAATGGAATCACTATAAAAATGTGTATTGGAATGCATGAAGGTTTATATGTACTTTTGTCTATTGGAACTATAAGAAAAACATTCAAAAATCAATTCTAATATCCCAAAAATTGAAATATCAATTATTTACCTCTATTTGATGAATTATAATCTTGACTAAGTCAACAAATTGCTAGGATATTTGAATAGGTGAATCATTATCTAGAAGACTTAATTTAAATTTTAAAAGTTTGATGTTGAGAGACATTTACAAAACTATGACAAAATGCTACTTGTCAAACTTGGTGAAAATTTTAATATCTTTCAGATTATAAAGGAATCATTTTTTCTAGGTGAATTACTTGTTTGGGAACTTGAAAGTTTTATGAGTAAATCTTTATCTTTTGGATAATTGATTGGTTTTTCAATAAATCATTGATTAGTCAACTTAGACAAAAGTTGAAGCAATTTTCAATGAGTCACTAGGCTTTTCGCAACTCATCATCATATAGATTTGAAGGATTTTTTAATTTTAGTTCCTTGGAAAGCAAGCCTCCAATTCCTATAAAAATTAGTAAATCTAAACCCTATTGGAGATAACAAATATACAAAACATCAAATATAAGCATAATTATTAGGTTATTTCATAAAAAAAGTTGTCATGCAAGAATATTCAATGGGTTTTAGTAGATTTGGAGGATAATGTAGATAAACCCCTAGATACTAATATAAAAATATTAGATCTAAAGTCAATCTAGGCTATACCTAAAAAAATATTTCTAGGTTTTGTTGAATCTAAGAGTCTTTACTACAAACACTTTTGTGGATTTAATAAGATAATGCATATATTTATCTATATATAAAATATGAAACCATAAAAAATGTAAGTCTTATGAATGGAAGTGGTTCAACCAAGATAATTTTGAGAGGAAATTTGATGGTCGTACAGGGCATGCTAGAATTTTTTTTATCCATGAGAATCCATTCTTCTAATTGTTCCAATCCAACACAATCAACATTGAAGTAGATAATATTAATTATCTCAATCTTTAAGTTTAGGTTGGATCCCTACTAATCTAAAAAAAATATTCTAGAATACTTTACGAAAAAAGAAAAGAAACAAAGTAAAATATACTAAGTGAAAATATTACCAAGTAATATTAAATTAGTGTAATCTAGATAAAATATTCCAAAGAAATGATAGCTTTAGTGCATTAGATCTCAAACAAACTAGCAATATAATGCATTAAATATCTAATAGGAGATATAAAAAGATGCATCCACATAATTGATCTTCAATTTTTGTTCTAAGTTTATCCATTGATTATAATATGAAATTACAAGTCTAACTCAAAGAATAGTTACTTTTGTAAATAGCACTCACATGTTGTAGGTGAGTTGGAGAGGTTAGGGCAAATACTCCAAGGAAGGTCCCTGGTTAGAATCTCCACCCTAGAAAATGCACATCGAGTACCCAAAATCCAGTTGATAATGCTGGTGTGGTTAGGGTCGAGCACGACTCTTGGGTGATTTTGATGATGTATAAACCTCTGGTCATGGTTTCTCAGACCAAGGCGGCCCCGCAAGGGATTTTTTGCTAAATTCAAATTTTATTTTTCTAAATAGCCAAAAGGACCCTTATAAATGAGACTTGAGATTATATTTATACTCTAATCCTACCTATGGTAAAGTATTTTATAATCCTAGTTAAATGATTTAATAGTATCTTTGAGAAGGAGATGTCAAATGGTTTCTTAGTCATCTAGATTTGGAATTAAAACTTTTCTAAAGCATTTTAGTTATCACTAAAATCATTTGGAGAGAGAAAAATCATTGTCTAGGTCATTATATCAATTTTTGTGCCTTAAAATTTATTTCCATGATGCCTCATTCAAAAAATTGATCTTTGAGTGCATTGGCATTTCCTTTGATTGATAATAAACCATTGTAATAAATCAGTTAGTCACTAATTTATTGGTAAATTACCCCTTCTAAACTATGGTGAATTCTCATCAAACTTAAATAGTGAATCATCACCTTTAGGAATCAAGTAATTTTTCCTCCAAATTCTTGGGTTTTGGTTCAAATTCTTCAAAATTAGACCACTCTAATGATTCATATGACCTATTATGTTTTCCAGTTACCCCCATCTATTTTTTATCTCAAATTATCTCCATCTCAATTCCTTGATTTTCTTACACTTTCAATATCATTTTTGGAGTGTTATAGTTTTAGTAGAATTGCTATAGATTTTATTGAAGAATGTATGATAATATAATTATTTTTACTCTAATATTGATCATAAGCAATAAAAATTATCAATATGAGTTTAGAATTTACTCATTCTTTTATAGAAACAATTAGGAATTTTTCATGTAAATCAACATTCTAGATAATAAGAACCAAAACCTCACTTTAAAATTTATAAACATTAGGATATTTAAACAAAAATGTTTTCCTCATTAGCATGTTAAAAAAGAAAAAGGGAGAGGATAAACATTTTAATTAGGAAATGGATCTATCATTTGATGTTGTAGAGTCCATAAAGTGTTATGAAATAAAAAATTAGTGATATTTCATGGTATTTTAGAATGAACTCGTATTGTTTATATAAGTAATAAAGCATGGCAAGAACTAGCATGACATTGATTTCTTGATGACAAAAGCAATCAAAATTGCTCATTTAATTAAAAATATTTTTCACATCCTCGTTTAATAAAATGTAATTGATATTATTTGGTTTTAGAATTTTTCCTTTATATTTTTTATTAGGTAAATAAAGAGACGGGTTTTTTGTATAGGGTCCCCAAAACCTATTTACAAAAATATTTCAGACTTCATAAAAAAACTAAAACATATCCCCAATAAAATTGAAGCATTACTAATTTACCTCTTATGCTTCTTGAAAAAAATTATGTCTGCACCATTCAGAACATACCAATAGGTCTTGTTTGAATGTTCTTTCAACAATTCTTGTACCACATCATTTTACATCTTAATTCATCATCATTATGTGTCATGTTATCTTGGGAGTCACATCCAACACCCCCATTAAGCCATATCCAACTCATCATCACATTCCACCTCATCATAATTTAATTTATATGAATATTTATACAAATATTTGACTTTTTTTAAAACCTCATAGTTAATATCATATTGACCATGAATTTCAAATTAAAAGGTTAATCATAAGAATAATAAAAAAAATCATATTTCACTAACTAAAAGGATAAAGCTTTCCATGGTCCCCAATATCTTCATCATATATATAAAGCATTTGTCATTTGATAGTTTTCCCAAGAAGGTTTTTCACTAGGGTCTATCTCTTTAGCAATATATTTGGTCTTATTTTTATAATGACATGTTGAGAAGTAATATTATCACATTAAAATTTCTTTGATTTCTTTAGATCATTCCTTGGATCCTACGAATGTATCTATCTTTATAAGTGTTAAACCCCTACATAGGTTATTTTAGATACCTTTTGCGACTCAAGCAAAACCCTCGCTAAAATATCTCTACTTAATTACAACCCTAACATTATCATTTCTCCTTCCTCTAGGATGTTACTCTTTTGGATCAATCATCTCATACTTCAATTGTATAGGTATCTACACTAGTATGTAGTGTTTATTATGCTCCTTTGACTCTTTTTGTGTTGCTCTCACATTTTCTTTCTATTTTCCAACTATGCTCCTCTTGGATGATCTTTTTTCACTATACAACCATACTTGTCTTAGGTTATTTCTTCTAATGCCTCTCAATGTTCTCTTTGGATGTCCCTGTCTAAAATATCCTATTTCTTTCATGCATACATCTACTACTTGTGGTTTCTCTTATGTTTTTTTGATAATGTTAATGGATCTAGTTTGAGAATATTCTTTTATTTTATAAGTTAATCTCTTCAAGGTTGTTCTATTAAAATTCTTATCTCCTTTCTATAGATACCTAAAAATCACACATTGCCCTTCATCCTACCATCACAGTTGATCAATTTTCAAAACCCATAAAATTTACATATATTAGCCTTAACATATTATTCATTCATCAAAATCACTATTCATAAGCCCTCTTTGGCCACTTAAGCCCTTTTATACTCTTAACTCTTGGTCCCCATGTGACCATCATTCTAGTCTAACCTTGGTTAATCTCTAACCTTAGTCAAAAGCCACCTCATAGTCAAACTCCATCCATGGTTAACCTAACCTTAATCAACCTAAACAATGGGAACATCACCTAGTCTACTCTTTGGCTAGCCTAACCTCCAACTCATCCTCTTGACCTTAACTAAACCTATGTAAAACCTAATCATGGTTAACGTTGACCCTTTCTCCACACATATCCCTATGTGCATTAAACTTCATAAATAAAATTTTGAGACTTTTGGTGTTTCAAAGAATGGGAGGCATGGTTATTCACCTTTCACCTCACCCAAAATTCAACATCTAACCTATGATTAAATTAACCCTAGTAAGACTTAACCCTTGCTCCATTTCAAATCCCCATGTGCATTTAACATCATAAATGACATTTGGATACTTTGATCTTTCAAATAATGGGAGGCATGGTGAGTCATCTTCTACCTCACCTATGTCAACGCTAAACCTATGGTTAATCCTACTATGATTAGGACTTAACCCTTACTCCACTCCATATCCCCATGCTCATTTATGACATGTAGATGGGTGAGGGATTCTCTCACCCAAATGCACTTATGAGGTATGACACCCATGCCACCTTAGGGGACACCTTGTAGGACACCTCATAGGGGATACCTCACAAGATACACCTCACAAGGGACACCTCATGGGACACTTCAACCCCTCATAACCTCTCAAAATTATATAAATAGAGGCTCATTTCCTCTATTTCCTTACATCCACCATTTACATACCCATACTATACCAAAATCCATCTAGAATAAACTACACTTTGTCATCAATCTCCATAAATAATCATATAACACATCTTTTTGTACCTTTTTTTTGTATCAAATTGCTCTTCATTACAAGTTCTAAAGGTGACCCATCAAGGATAAGATCTGTAACAACAACAAAATATCATTTTTGATAATCTATAATTGTATCTAGATATTACAATCCCAATTGTAAGGTAACCTACAACCCAAACGGTCACACCTTAAGGTGTGATGCTTTACAAGGGTTAGTTTAAGACATAAAAAGGATAAAAATCCTCTAAGTAGGTAAGAATCACTACCCAAAATGGTTTTGTAACTATTTTAAATGCTTTTATAATAAATTAACTGATATAGACCATCAGAGTTGGATAGCTCAAGGAGAAGATCTTGTCTATGAGAGAAAGTATGGCTAGGATATGAAATAGATTATTATAGAGCTTGGTATCTTTAGCTAAGTTGTGAAAAGGGCAGTTTTGTGTTGAATAGTCTTGCAGGTATTGAGTCAGGCATAAGGGTCCAATTCTTCTATAGTCAAAATTTAGAAGGAACTAGAGTGTTGACTTGGAGTAGGAGACGAGTGTCATCTAGGAGATTTATTTTAGAATATGGGAGAGTGCCTGACAAGTTTAGGAGGATTTCTTAGAGCAGAAGTAGTGTAGGTAGCAACATGGTACTTGGCATGTATAGCATAATTCTAGTGGAGAAATCTAGTTGATGATTTTATAACATACAGAACCATAGGGAGTATGGATTCTTGGAAGGATCTTAGAGTAGTATGTTTTAATGTGGTATGCAGAGTGGCTAGCAAGGAGTCATGGGCTCAAGTGGAGCTCATGAGTCACAATTTATTGGATGCCAATAGAGTTATTGTTGTTGTAGATAATTCATTGGATTCAAGGAAGTGAGGTCATTGAAGGATACTTAGAAATATTGAACCGCTACCAAGGTGAGTAAAGTTGTTTTTTGGATACAAAAATACAATCAATTATTCACATTACTTTTGAATTAGTCTTTAAAAAAAATGGATACAAGATTTTGATAAACCCTTAAAGGTTAATCAACATATACCTAGTCCCAAAAGAATTAATATTTACAAAGACCACTATCGATTTGCAGGTCAATACATGATTGTATGAATAGCACTATTCGTTGGCTGGGATAATAAGGATGGTCTCTAACCACCATGGTCGTCATTGTTGATTGAGGGGGTGAACCAAAATCCTCATTTTTTAGAATATCAAAATCTAATGTTACCCTAGAATTTAATCTAAGAACCCTCGATAAAGTCAAACTCCTCTTTGTTCTTTGTTGTCCTAGTTATTCCTTCTTAAGATGAAGCAATAGCTTTCAAATACTTTCTCGATGAATTTTAATCAAAAGTCTAGACGAAAAAAAGGAGGTCCAACTTGTCTCCCTTTGTCGTGATTGTTTAAAGCATCAAGGTTCAATTTATTACCTATTGTTATAAGCAATAGTAACTATTGGAGTTTCATTCATATGGTATTTTTACTTTTTTCTTGGGTAAAATGTATTAGTCATATTAAAGGATTGAAATTACGTGCAATATTACCACATGGAAGTATTGAAAAACAAGTGGAAATAAATTCCTTGTAGAAAATAATTGTGCTATGTCATTTTAATTATATCTGATATATAATGCATGTAACCATTGCACCAAATGGGAAGTGAGGGACGATGCAAATCCAAGAATTGCAAATTAAATAAAATAAGTTTTTCTTACTACCTGATATTTTGAAAGTTTAAGGGTATTTTTAATTTAATGGCATGTTGAATTGAGAAATCATGAATTGGAAAAATAAGTTAGTTTAATAATTTAAAGTTTTCAATAGCAGAAGAAAGTTAAAGAAAAAAGGGAGAAGGTTGTTAAAAGCTAGAGTTATAAGGTTAAGGTTTAATTTTTTAATTTTTTGAGTTTGGATAGATAAGGTTAAAGTAAAATATAGTTATGTTTTGATTTAAAAGTTAAATTTATTTTTTAGTTGGAGTTGAAAGATTTAATAAAGTTTCTCGAGTGAAGTAATTAATTTTTTTAAAGGTTGATTATTATTTAAAGTTTTAAATCTTTAATAATTTTTTAAAAAACTTTAAACTTTAATTTCTTTTAATTTAATTGAAGTATTTGAAGTTTAGAGAATTTGAAAATCAAATTAGAGAATTAAAAGGTATTTAACATAAGAGGTTAAATAACTTGTAAATTTTATATTAAAATTATTATTTTAACTTGGAAGTCAAGGTTTTATATTTCAAGTAGAATTTGAGCTTTTGAATTTGATTTATTTGAAGAGTTAGTTGAAAGTTTTTAATAATTGTATTTTTGGAAGTTATTTAAAGTATTTTTGATATTTTACAAATTTAATAAGAAGTTAAAAGGACTACTACTTCAAAGGTTTAGAAATTTTAAAAAATTGTAGATTTTTAGTTTTTAAAATTTCAATTATGGAGTTATAAAGTTGTCAACTTTAAAGGAAATGACAAATACAAGAATTTCTTTTTTGAATCTTAAATACAATGGGATATAGAGACACAGGTTTGGGAAAACATGGACAAGAAATAAAACAACCAATTGTACCAATAATAAGATAAAAATATGGTCTTGGATATACAAACAGGCTAGCAGTAATAAATAAAAAACTAAATTCATTATAAAAACAATGACATCAAATTAGTGACAAAGACTAATAGAATTAGTAATAATAATAAAAAAAAAATTATAACATGGAACATAAGATAGAGAAATATTAGAATCTTCATTATTATGAAACTTGTAGAGGAAAGAATCATTCTCAAAATTTTTTCTACAGGAAGAGAAAAAAAAAAACAAAAATTAAAAATAGATTGTGGATGGATAAGTATGAATGGATGGAATAAATGAAAGGAATGTTGTATGGTTTCTATAAAAGGAATCTATGTGTGATGAAAAATTAAATTTTGTTGAATGATATTGGTATTACCATGAAAAAATATGAAATGTAATACGAGGGGGTGTTGGAAGTATTACATTATTTGACCCCCTTATAAATATTAGTTTGGTAGTTGATTTATATTTTATATAATGTATGTGTCAATATAAGAGGAAGTGCAAGGTGTCAAGAGATATAATGAATAGTCACATTGATATGTCATAAGATGAGAGTTTAATATCAATATGAGGAATATGAAAGAATGCATCTCCTAGATGTTAGAGAAGAGTAATAGTTAGGGTACTGAGAAGTATTATAAAATTATATGTTGGAGATAAATATCAATGCAATGAAATCAATATACATCATTCTTGTAACCTTTTGTATATTTTGTTTATATTTGTGAGATATTGTTGTTATTTCAATATTGTATTAGTGGCATTTATTTGATTTATATTTGATCATGGAGAAAGCTTTCTATGAGCTAATCTACATGGAAAGTTAATAGTGGCATTAGAGCCATGGAGTGCTATAAAAAATCACTTCACAACAACAAGTGTGGAGATTGAACTACAATCAATTTGGAGTTACATATATTTTGGAAGGTATTTTAAAGTTAAATGTTTAACTAAAGATTTTATTAAGTTTATGAAGGAGTTATAAGGTATGATAGAATAGTTAAAAGATTTAATTAATTTATGGAGTGATAAGTATTTATTTTTTTAGTTCTAATTTTTTATGCTAGAGATATGGAGTAATAAAGATGTCTACTTAGTTAATTTTTTAATTATTTGAAATATTAAAATAGTTAGAAGATTTATTTTATCAAGTTTGGAGTGATAAGGAATTCAACTAGTTTTTTAAAAGTTTTTAATTTTTTTTATAGAAGTTTAAAGTTGTTTTAATATTCAAAGAGAGAAAATTTGTGAGACAAATTTATAGCAGCCAAAGATCTATTTTTAGAACTCCAATCTAGGTAACTTATTGTAATTTTTGTCATCAAAGAAATTCAATCATATATTTGAATGAAGATCTGCTAGATAAAGAGTGAAAAGATTTTGTACTTGGTGTAAAGGAGCTCAAAGCATTATGCACATAAATCTTGAGAAGTACAATATATATATATATATATATATATATATATATATATATATATATATATATATATATATATATATATATATATATGAGTAAATCTAGCTACAAGAGGTCAAAAAAAATACCTCCTATTACATAAAAACTATGATAAATGAAAATAATATGTAAAATCCTCCATTCACATAAAAACTATAATACATGGAAATAAACCAACATATATTTTCTTTTCTTATTCCTGGATTCACTTCTCCTTATTTTAACAATGCAATACCAAGGGAATATATATCCCTAAAGAAACCCTAAAAGAAAACCCTAAAGCTTGAAGCCCTAAAAGAAACCCTAAATCTTAAAGCCCTAAAAATAAATATTACTATTTTTGGCAAATTTATTTTTCTACAAAAAATTACCTTTTTAAGTAATTACTCTTTTCGGCAAATTGTTTTCATAAAAAATTATCTTTTTTAGTAATTACCATTTTTGGCAAATTATTTTTGCATGAAAGAATTCCATTTTGAGTAATAAAAAAATTATTTTAAAACTTCTTTAAAAAAATCCTCTAAAGATAGGCTCTTGCATCATTCTCTTCTGGTTGAAAAGAACTCTGCTCCTACGAGTTCCTTTGATCAAACTCATAATTGCTCTCCATATAGGGCCACACATCTGCAAGTACTCCTTAAAGTATCAATCTCCTTTCGAGGTTATGTATCTCAAACCTCTTGCAAGAACTACACATAGTGTCAATTCTTCCTTCAAGGTTTGAAAATAGCAAACCTCCTGCAAGCACTACACAAAGTGCCAATTCCTCCCTCTAAGGTTTTACATAAAAAAAAACCTCTTGCAAGCACTTACACAGAGTGCCAATTTATTTATCCAAAGGTTTTACAAACCTTCTGCAAGAACTACCCAAAGTGTCAATTTCTTTTTTTGAGGTTTTACATAAAAAACCTCTTGCAAACACTTATACATAGTGCCAATTTTTTTCTCCAAGGTTTTACAAACCTTTTGCAAATACTACACAAAGTGTCAATTCCTCTCTGATGTTTTACAGAAAAAACCTCCTGCAAACACTTACATAGAGTCCTAATTTCTTTATACAAGGTTTTACAAACCTTCTACAAGCACTACACAAAGTGTAAATATCTTTATTTAAGGTTTTTACATAAAAAAACCTCCTCCAAGCACTTACACAGAGTGTCAATTTCTATCTCCAAGGTTTTACAAACCTTCTGCAAGCACTACACAGAGTGCCAATTTTTTTTGGAGCCTCTTTGCTCTCCTCTCATTTTCTCTTTTTTTTCTTCTCTTTTCTCCCCAACAAGATCCAACTTGCTTTGATACCAAATTATGTAAATCCAGCTACAAGAGGTCAAAACAAAATACCTCCCATTACATAAAAACTATGATAAATGAAAATAATATGTAAAATCCTTCATTCACATAAAAACTATAATACATAGAAATAAACCAATAAATATATATATTTTTTGTTCTTGGATTCACTTCCCCTCCTTTTTACAATGCAATACCAAGGGAATATATATCCCCAAAGAAACCCTAAAAGAAAATCCTAAAGCTTGAAGCCCTAAAAGAACCCTAAAGCTTAAAGATCTAAAAATAAAATATTACTATTTTCAGTAAATTGATTTTTCCACAAAAATCTGCCTTTTAAAGTAATTACAATTTTAGGAAATTTATTTTTTCATAAAAAAATGTCTTTTTTAGTAATTACCATTTTCGGCAAATTATTTTTGCATTAAAGAATTCCATTTTGAGTAATAAAAAAATTATTTTAAAACTTCTTAAAAAAAACTCTCTAAAGATAGGCTCTTGCATCATATATATATATATATATATATATATTTAGTCATGACGGTTTTGTTCACAAAGGTTCAAAAATAGTTATGTCTGAGTTTAGGTTGAAACCATTAGAGTATAGCAAAAGCTCACCATTAAAATATAATTGGTGGTGAAAAACAATAGGCTTGCGAAAAGGTGCCTTTATTCATCCATAAAAAAACACTCTTTGTTGTGATCTTCGACTCCACCATCGAGTCATTGCTAGGGTGAGGAAAGTTTTTTTGGACATAAAAATATAATTAATTATTCACATTACTTTTAAATTGATCTTACAAACAAACAAGAGGTGCAAGATTTTGACAAACCTTGATAGGTTAGAGGTTAGTCAACATATACCTCATCCCAAAAAAATAATATTTACAAAATGCACTATTGGTTTGCATGCTTGACATGTGATTAACACTATTCATGGATGGGAGGATAAGGATAGGCCCTAACCATCGTGATCATCATTTTCAATCGAGGGGGTGAACCAGAATCCTTATGTTTTAAAATATCAGAGTCCAATGTTACCCTAGAAGTTAACCTAATAAGAGCCCCTACCGGAGTCAAAATCCTCTCTATTCTTTATTGTTGTAGTGATTCCTTCTCCAAGTACAATCAATGGATTTCAAATACTTTCTTAGTGACTTTAAATTAGAAGTCTAGATGAAAAAGGAGGTTCAACTCATCTCCCTTAGCTGTAATTATTTAAGGCCTCAAGGTCAAATACATTACCCGTTATTTTGAGCAGTATTAATTATCATAGTTTAATTAATATAGTGTTTTTGATTTTTGATTGGGTGATATTTATTAGTCATATTAAAGGATCGAAATTCCATACAATATTGATGTATGGAAGTAACCAAAAATAAGTGGAAACGAATGCTCTATAGAAAATAGTCGTGCTCTATCATTTTAGTTAGATTTGACATCTAACACATGCATCCATTGCACCAACTAGGAAGCAAGGGATAACACAAATCCAATAATTATGTATTAAATAAAGTAATTTTTTCATACCTTAGGATAAAAACACCATTTGTTACAATCTTTGACTCCACCATCAAGTCGTTGCCAAGGAGAGGAAAGTTTTTTTTTTACACGAAAAATACAATAAATGTTTCACATTACTTTTGAATGGATCTTACAAACAAACAAGGGGTGCAAAATTTTAACAAACCCTTATAGGTTATATGTCAATCAACATATACCTAGTCCTAAAAGAATTAATATGTACAAAAACCACTATTGATCTACATACCAATACTTGATTGTGTGAATGTCACTATTCATCAACTGGGAGGATAAGTATGGTCCATAACCACCATGGTCATCATTGCCAATCAAGAGGAGTGAACCCAAATACTCATGTTTTAAAATATCATAATCTAATGGTATCCCAAATGTTAACCTAAGAACCCCTAGAAGAGTCAAACTCCTTTCTATTCTCTGTTATCCCAAATATTCCTTCTCCAAGTGTAAGTAATAGCTTTCAAATATTTTTTTGATGAATTTCACTTGAAATTCCAGATGAAAAAGGAGGTCTAGCTCATCCCCCTTAACCATTATTGTTCAAAGCCTCAAGGCCAAACATATTACTCGTTGCTTTGAGTAGTAGTAACTGTCAGAGTTTCATTCATATAGTGCTTTAATTTTTGCTTGGGTAAAATTTATTAGTCATAATAAAGGGTTGAAATTGCATGCAATATTACCATGTGGAACTAATGAAAAATAAGTGGAAGCTAATTCCATATAGAAAATAGTCATGCTCTATCATTTTAGTCAGATCTGACATCTAATGCGTGCTTCCATTGCACCGGCTAGGAAGCGAAGGACGACACAAATTCAAGAATCATAAATTAAATAAAGTAAGTTTTTCTTATTACTTAAAGTTTAATGGCATATTGTTTTGAGGGATCGTTGAATTGGATAAATAAGTTAGTTTAATAATTTAAATTTTTTAATAGGAGAAGAAAGTTTTTTTTTTTATAAAAAAAAGAAAAAAGAGAGAAGGTTGTTAAAAGTTGGAGTTATAAGGTTAAAGTTTAATTTTTTTTTGAGTTTGGAGAGATAAGGTTAAAGTAAAAGATAGTTATCTTTTGATTTAAAAGTTAAAGTTTTTTTTTTTTTAGTTGGAGTTAAAATGTTTATTAAAGTTTCTTGAGTGAAGTAATTTATTTTTTAAAAGATCGATGATTATTTAAAGTTTTAAAGTTTTTAGAAAATTTTGAAAAGCTTTAAACTTTAATTTCTTTTAATTCAATTGAAGTATTTGAATTTTAGAGAATTTGAAAATCAAATTAGGGAGTTAAAAGGTTTTCAACATCAAAGGTTAAATAAATTGTAAATTTTATATTAGAATTATTATTTGTACTTGAAAAAGTCAAGGTTTTCTACTTCAAATAGGATTTGAGCTTTTGAATTTGATTTATTTGAAGAGTTAGTAGAAAGTTTTTAAGAATTGTATTTTTTGAAGTTATTTAAAGTCTTTTTGAGATTTTGCAAATTTAATAGGGAGTTAAAAGGATTACTACTTCAAAGGTTTAGAAAATCTAAAAATTTGCAAAATTTAGTTTTTAAAATTTCAATTATGAAGCTATAAGGTTATCAACTTCAAAGGAAATGGTAAATACAAAAAAAATATTTTGTAAATCTCAATTATTAAAGGGTCCTAATTTTATCCCATGGGAAAATAAGATGAGGTCAATACTTATGGTTGAAAAACTTTGGGGTGTGGTGAATTGACAAAGAAACATTGCAAAAGATAAAACAAGAATTTTAAAATTTATAGATGATGATGCTAAAGCTCTTATGTTAATTATTTTTTTATATTATTATACTAGAGGAATCAATAACTTGTTACAATTTTCAATGTCTCTTCGTGGGTTATTTTGCTAAGGCGGAAGGAGAGAGTGGAGTTAAAGAAGCATGTGGTGCTTTGTTAAACTCAATGAGCGCTTGGCTCGTGCGGCAATTTTGGTCACGGTTAAGGTGCTCTAGGGGGCAACGTTGAGGGTTCGATTCCATCCAAAGGCAAAGGTAATATTTTTTATTTTAATTTTAATTAAATACTTAAGTTGGAGGTATAAGGTTGTTTAGTGGTTGAGTTTGGAAAGGTTGCTTTGTAATAAATTTGTGGTAGTTGAGAATTACCTTTAGGAGTTATAAGGAGAATTCTATTTTTATTTTTAAGTCTTAAAATTGCTATTGTGGAAATATTGAAAGGTTAAGACTTTGTGGCTAGTATGCTATTTTGAATTAAGGATTTTTGTGAATATTGTGAGGATATTGATTATTATTTAAGTTGGGGTAATAAGGTGTAATTTTAATATTATTTTTGTGATATGTTTTGTTGAATAAAATTATCCTCTAACCCTTATTGAGATTGGCAAAGAAGTAATTGTGAGTGTGGCAAATTTGTAATGACAACTACTCTTAAAGAAAAGATATGGGCAAAATTCTTCTTTGGTTGACTTGGTTGATTAACATTATAGAAAAATTAAGTTTGGAGTGAAAATGATTTGTTTAGGGTTTTCTTTTCGAAAGTGTTTTAGTTAATGTTTCAAGGTTTTCTGGATTGAGAGTTGTGATTAAAACCATTGTTTTATAAGCATTGTTGTTGAAGCCATTGGTTATGTGAATAACCTAAGTTAGGGTTTGAAAAGATCATGAGTATCATTGTTATGTGAAGAATATTTTATGAGCATTGTTTTTGAAGTGAGTTGTTATGCAAATAACTTGAACTTGAGTTTGAAAAGAACATGAGTATCATTGTTATGTGAGATTTGTTGTTGAGCATTATTGGAAATATTTTGAGTTGGTATTTACATGCTTGGAATAGGGTTTGTGAGAAAGGGTTGTTCCTTGAAGTGATTGGTTGAGAAGAGTTGATTGAGACTAGTCAAGTGGATGTATGAAGTGGTTGTTCAAGTTATATAAAACAAACTATTATATATTCTGATTTGAGTTGAGATTGAGCATTGAGTATAGAACATATTAAGTCTCTAAAAATTCTCTTTATGCTTCTATGAGATTGAGTTGAGAAGGTGATCAAGCTTTGAGTATAGAACATATTGAGTCTCTAAAAATTATTTTTATGCTTATATGAGATTAAGTTGAGAAAGTGATTGAGCATTGAGTAAAGAACATATTGAGTCTCTAACAATTCTCTTTATGTTTTTATGAGATTGGACAAGTTCTGTGTGGACTTGTTAAGCATATTTGAGGTAAGTCTTTGAGAATACTTATGGATTGATTTTGTGTGAGCTTTTATGGAAGCTTATAATATAGATTTGAGCAAGTCCTAGAGAGGATTTATTGATCAGATTTGGACAAGTTATGTGTGAGCTTTTTGAGCAGATTTGAGCAGGTTCTGAGTGGACCTATTGACCAGATTTGTACAGGTTCTTAGTGGAATTGTTGAGCATATTTGAGCAAGTTCTGAATGGACTTGTTGAGCATATTTGAGCAGGTTCTGAGTGGACCTGTTTGGTAGAATTGAGCAGGTTTTGAGTGGACTTGTTGATCAAATTTGAGCAGGTTCTGAGTGGACCTTTTGAGAAAATTTGAGCAGGTTCTGAGTGGACCTATTTAGCAGATTTGAGCAGGTTTTGAGTGGACCTATTGAGTAAAATTGAGCAGGTTCTAAGTGGACATGTTGAGTAGAATTGAGAAAGTTTTGAGTGGACTTTTTGAGCAAATTTGAGGAGGTTATGAGTGGACCTATTAAGCAGATTTGTACTAGACTAAATGAACTGTGTTTAGTGTAGATTTGAGTGGACTTGTGCTAGACCGACTGGACTATGTTTAGTGCATGATTTGAGCATAATTATGCCAGAACAAATGGACTATGTTTAGTGTAGATATGAGTAATATTATTGAGAAAACTTGTGCTAGACCAACTGTGTTTAGTACAGATGTGAGTAAGCTTATTGAGTAGACTTGTGCTAGAATGACTAGACTGTGTTTAGTGCAAGAGATTGAGTATATATGTGCTAGACTGACTGGACTATATTTAGTATAGAGTTGAGACAGAGCTTTGAAGGTTATATAGTAAGAGAGGATAGAGTCTCTAGTGGATAGAGATCCATCAGCTAGGGCAGTGAGAACAGGTCTTCTGAGTGGGGACAAGAGTCTTTAGTGGAGAGAGATCCACAAGCTAGTGCAATGGAGGTAGTAGTCTTCTAGAGGATAATGAGCCAGAGTAGAGGAGAAGGAGTTCTCTTGTGGATAGAGATCCATAAACTAGATTTAGGGGATCAACATCTCTTTTGGATAAAATTCCATAAACATCGTAATTGGGAAGGATTCCTAAGAGATTATTTGAGAGATATTTAGAAGAAATATTTTCTTCATGGAGGTAGCCATCTTTGGGTGAACCACATTAAATCTATGTCTCTATTGTGTGTGATGATTTGTGCATTTATTTGGTTATTGCTATTGATATTGCCATTGATTATATTGATTAATATTTTTTGGGAAATAAAAGTAAAAAGTGGTCTTATATTGTTCGTCCTCCCCTCTCAGTATAAGCTTGTGTTCTTCAGTGCTATAAAAAATCACTTCACAACAACAAGTGCGGATATTAAACTGTAATCAATTTGGAGTTACATATATTTTGGAAGGTATTATCAAGTTAAATATTTAACTGAAGCTTTTATTAATTTTATGAAGGAGTTATAAGGTATGATAGAATAGTTAAAATATTTAATTAATTTATGAAGTGGTAAGTATTTAGTTTTTGAGTTTTAATTTTTTTATGCTAGAGATATGGAGTAATAAATATGTCTACTTAGTTATTTTTTTGATTATTTGAAATATTAAAGTAGTTAGAAGATTTATTTTCTCAATTTTGGAGTGATGAGGAATTCAACTAGTTTTTTTAAAAGATTTAAATTTTTTATAGAAGTTTTTAGTTGTTTTAATATTTAAAGAGAGAAAGTCTATAAGACAAATTTAAGGTAGCCAAATATCTATTATTTTAGAACTCAAATCCAGGTAACTTATTGTAATCATTGTCATAAAATAAATTCAATCATATGTTTGAATGAAGACCTGCTAAATAAAGAGTGAAAATATTTTGTACTCGTTGTAAAGGAACTCAAATCATTATGGACATAAATATTGAGAAGTACTATATATATATATATATATATTAGTCCTGACGATTTTGTTTACAAAGGTTCAAAATAGTCTTGTCTAAGTTTAGGTTGAAACCATAAGAGTATAGCAAAATATCACCTTTTAAATATCATTGGTGGTGATAGAAAATAGGCTTGTGAAAAGGCGTCTTTATTCATCCATAAAAAAACACTTTTTGTTGAAATCTTCAACTCCACCATTGAGTCATTGTCAGGGCGAGGAAATTTTCTTTTGGACACAAAAATACAATCAATAATTCACATTACTTTTAAATTGATATAATAAATAAACAAGGGGTGCAATATTTTGATAAACACTAATAGGTTAGAGGTCAGTCAAAATATACCTTGTCCCAAAATAATTAATATTTACAAAAAGCACTATTGTTATGCATGCCAATACTTGATCATGTGAATAACACTATTCATGGATGGGATAATAAGAATAGGCCCTAACCACCATGATAATTATTGTTGATTGAGAGGGTGAACCAGAATACTCATGTTTTAAAATATCATAATCTAATGTTATCCCAAAAGTTAACCTAATAAGAGCCCCTAGTAGTGTCAAACTCCTCTCTATTCTTTGTTTTCCAGTGATTCCTTCTCCAACTAAAAAAAGAGAGAAGGTTGTTAAAAGTTGGAGTTATAAGATTAAAGTTTAATGTTTTATTTTTTTTGAGTTTGGAGAGATAATGTTAAAGTAAAAGATAGTTATCTTTTGATTTAAAAGTTAAAGATTTTTTTTAGTTGGAGAAGATTTTATTAAAGATTTTTGAGTGAAGTAATTTTTTTTTTTAAAGATTGATGATTATTTAAAGTTTTAAAGTTTTTAGAAAATTTTGAAAAACTTTAAACTTTAATTTTTTTTTTTTTAAATTTAATTGAAGTATTTGAAGTTTAGAAAATTTGAAAATCAAATTAGGGAGTTAAAATATTTTCAACATCAAAGGTTAAATAAATTGTAAATTTTATATTAAAATTATTATTTGAAATTGGAAGTCAAGGTTTTCTACTTCAATTATGGTTTGAGCTTTTGAATTAAATTTATTTTAAGAGTTACTAGGAAGTTTTTAATAATTGTATTTTTTGAATTTATTTAAAGTCTTTCTGAGATTTTGCAAATTTAATAGGGAGTTAAAATGATTACTACGTCAAAGGTTTAGAAAATTTAAAAATTTGCAAAATTTAGTTTTTAAAATTTTAATTATGAAGCTATAAGGTTGTTAACTTCAAAGGAAGTAGTAAATATATATATATTTTTTCTAAATATCAATTATTAAAGGGCCTAATTTTATCCTATGGAAAAATAATATGAGGTCAATACTTATTGTTAAAAAACTTTGGGATGTGGTGAATGGACAAAGAAACATTCTAGAAGATAAAATAAGAATTCAAAAATTCAAAGATGATGATGCTAAAGCTCTTATGTTAATTTTTTTTTTTTAATTATTATATTAGAGGAATCAGTGACTTGTTACAATTTTCAACACCTCTTTGTGGGTTTGAATCTCGCTCCTTGTCACCACTATAACCTCTAATTTAATCGGGTAAACCTTTTATGTAGCTGGCTATGCTGACATGATATGCCCACCGGTACTACAGGGCCTGAGGGATTGGAACACTGGTCTCTACAATCCTATAGAAGCATTTTAACTGTTGAACCAAGCCCTTGGACCTAGCTCTTATGTTAATTCTATTTGGCATATTCGATGAAATTCAAGCACACATTAGTGAAGTAAAAAATTCAAAAATTCCATGAGAAAATTATGTATGATATTTGAAGGAAAGAATAAGGCAACCATTTTACATCTACAATCACAATTGTATGCACTAAAAGTTCATGATGGAGAAAACATAGAATATTTTCTTGAATGATATCAGAATTAAAATCAAAATTACATTCCTTAGAAAAAATATTGAATATAACCTCTTAGTTTCAATTTTACTTAGAGCACTTCCTAAATCATTTAAAATGTTGATCACATCTCTTCTAGTATCAAACAAAAAGGTGTCATTTGAGGAGTCAATAAATATTACTCAACAATATGAAATTGAAAATCAATTGAAAAATGATTCATCCTATAAGGCCCTTGTAGTAGATAAAATAACTTGCACTTCATCACAAAACCAAAACAAAAATAAAATATTGTCATATTTGTGAAAAAGGACATAATATAAAATCTTGTAAATATAACGTATTTACTAGGAAGGATCAAGACCAACAATATTCTAAAGGGAATCAAATAGTTTATAGTAATCAAATAGGGTATGTTGCATAATCAAAATCTATACATAGGAATATTACGACAAATCACATATATCTGTTATCATGTAATGAGGAATCTAATAAGGAATTGGAACCTATGACAGTAAATGAATGTTGTGATACAAGAAGAAAAGATAGAGAGTGCAACTCAAATTATTTGAGTATAGTTTTTAATTGGTTAGAAAAATGTTTTGTTGTCATAATTGGTGATGATAGAGATTCAAATGATGGTAAGGATAGTGATGCTCAAAGTTGTGTTGATATTGATAAGGATCAGTCTAATGATCAATTTGGTTATTTTGATAGGGATTAATATTATATTCTCTAATATTATTCCTTTCACATGAATCATGATGAATTTCATTTAATACCCACAAATATCATACGTATTAAATGTCGACTTATAAAGTTATACATGTCTATAAATATGTTTTTGATTGAATACAATGGTAAGTTTTTTATTGTGCCATTCTCACATTCGTCTCTTGAGTGTTCTTCCCACATCATTGGTATTAGAGCAAGGTGCAAGAGTTTTTGGAAAGTATCCTATTCCTAATACCAGATTGGTTCAAAAATAAATGAGAAATCCAACCCCTATATCTTGATGGGTGAACACGCTTTTTCTATCGTGAACACTTTCGAGCACTCATATTTTTGAAAACTCTTTGTTGGGGTCCCTCTAACTCTTGATCCTTAGCTAGCTATGGAGCCTGTAACTATCAATATTTAGCTCTTGATATAAGAATTCATCTTGGATTTGTTATTTTTTGACCTTATTTTTTCATGACCATCATCTTTTTTCGTATCTGATGATATGATTTTGAGTTCTACCATTTTATTTATCGACTTCACCATGAAAATTCAATAATTCCATGCATAAATGATTATCAATTTTTAACATTTTCAAGCTGAAATCGCTACTACTGCTAACAAAGATATCACTAATGAAGAACCAGATCCTAAAATGGTTCTAGATATTGAAGAATCTATAGAAACACCTAGAATCAAAATAGGATCTCTAGGTGATATACCTAATTTCTTACAACTAGATAATGTTATTTCTATTTATATTGAATATGTTTTTGTTGCAGATTAGACCCCTCTAGATATTGCAGTTCCAAACTCACTAGAAGCTATTGTAGTTTAAGAACAAGTTGATCTCTCTCTATCGTCATCATCATGCCTCTTTCACTTCATGGACTACCAGTTCATCCACAATCTCTATGCTATCATTTTCTTGATCGATGGTTCTTCTCTCAGATGCTAGTTTTATATTTTCAACCCCCATCACAGAAATTTTTAGTATCTCTACACATTTCACATCTTGATCTAGCATCTTCATGGCTTTGGAGTTTCAATCTCATATTTTTGGGTATTGTTTCATTGCCACCACAACTTGATTGGTTCTATGATTTCCTGCACGTTTTTTGAGCTTCTATTTTCTTGGTGATTCCTAGGCCTTTTCATAGTTTTATGTTAATAGGCCTTACCCATGGTCTCCACCGCGTGTTCTACCCATTGACCATGGTCCACCGAGCTTACCATTTTTAAATACCCAATTTATTTCATTAATGATGGTATTTTTATGAAGCATACCAAAGGCTACCATTTGATCAAGTAAATTAACAAAGACAAATTAACATGCTCAAAAATGCTTTCAACTTGTTTTATTGAGAAACTGATACAAGGTTATAGGGTGAATCTCCTTTTCTTTCTTAACAAAATGTGAAGCACTCTCATGGTTTCTCTTGGGGTCCCTCGATTATAGGTGTGCTTTAATGCGTGTGAGCCACCATTATGTTGTTGTTGTTGCTATTGTGTTTGCTATTGGATTTTGTGTTTTCACACTATTGGAGGTTTTGTAAAATAATGTTAGTTCATTTGGAGGCCTGTCATGGATCATACTCCATATTGATAAATAAAAAATGATATTACAAACATGAAATAAAACCTAAAATTAAGTGTAAATACTACAAGAACATGAAATAAAGGTTACCTGGGTTTTTTGTTGTTGTAGATTAGTTGTACGACCATATCATAAGACAAGGGGTGATCTACAACTCAGGTTTGTAGGTCAAGGGGTGAACCCAACTGCAGGTACCTTTTTTTGTAGATCATTCATCTAGATGGGCTCTTAGGATGCTTAGATGATATTTGTACCATCCATAATTGAAAGTAGGGTTTTTATGGGATTTTGGTAGAGTTTTTCTCTATTTATAGGTAAAGATGAGATTAGTAAAAGGGGTTAGATAGACCAACCCTTAGGATTACCCCATGCTGGATTTAGGTTAGGGTTTTGACTAGGTTTCAAATCCTCATGGCCTGAGAAATATCTCATCCTCACACATGTGAGGAGAGATTAGGGATAACTAGGGTCAATTAGATCCTAGGTTAGGTTAGGGTTTCCCTAAATATCCTAACTAACCTAATGTGCACACATGTGTGAAGGAATAATTAGGACTAATTTGGGTTTAGGATCCTAATTAACATTTTTAAGTCATAAAGTATACTTAAGTGAAGTGACTTTACAATTAGAAATTCAATTAACTTAATTAGGAGTTTTGGGAACTAATAGTCCCGTGGGGGTCCTAATTAGGTGTAGGAAAGGGCTTCCGTTGACGTATAGAATTTATAGGTGACCTCCTAATAGATAGAATGTGGTTAGGATATAAATTGTATAGTTTAGCAAGGTTTTGTGCCTATAGGCAAATGAGATGGCCTACGTAGGTCTACGAAGGTCTATTTATTGAGCATGTTATGGGGCTAGTTGGCGAAGTGCCTCCACAAGAGGGAGAGACACAAATTGGATCGAGGGTGAAGGCTAATACATATCTTTGATGATCGAGGGGACTTCAAAGAGGGGAGTCTAGTGAACCGAGTGAGATAGATAGGATTGTAGAGGATATGGTAGCTGGTGATCAGCCCGTAGTGGAGAATGCAGTAATGGAGGATGTAAATATGGATGTGGAGTTTGATGATATGATTTATTTTAGGGATATAGGATATATCCCATGAGGAGAGATGAGAAGGAGTTGGTGATGCTATGTGATTGGGTCAACACTTAGAGGAAGAGCCATATGATTATGAGGAGTGATTTATGGTAGTTGATGTAACGAGTGCTACAAAGAAGAGATATCTAGAGTTGTGGTGTGTAGATCTCTGAGAGAGGTTGACAACATTAGATACAGTGAGGGCTAAGATGAGGAGGGAGCTGAAGCTATAGTATGCAGAGCTGTGAGGTAGTATTATTGTGGAGGAGATGAGGTATGCTAAGTCAGTTGAGAGTTTACGTGCCCTCATGATAGAGGTTGTAGCAATAACAAAAACGTTCAAGGTGGAGGTTGTTAGGATGGAGAAGCTAGAGGTATCTATGGAGATTGAGCATGTGAATCATGCTATCGAGGTGACTGATTTACATGCTAATATAGAGTGGTTACAGTAGAAGCTAAGATAGGTGAGGGCTCCTATAGATGTGGCCACTCTTTAGGCCGAGATAGAGTGGTAGAGGAAGGAGAATGAGGATCTAAAAGATAAGATGAGAGATGAGGTGTTGATGAGGTATGAATGTGAGATGGTACTAATTTTCCAAGGTATTATATTGTCAGATTATGATAGGTATCGATCAGGGTCAAGATCGTGATCACGAGCATGGACTTAGTCTAAGAAGATTCATCAAAGTAATATCTCCATAGGATGAAGAGAGGTTGGTATGGGCAGGTTGCCATAAGTGCAAGTGGGTGGTGAAGCTCTTGGATTAGAGGGAGCTATAGTAGTTCCAGGCATTAAGACATCTAGAGCTGATATTGAGTTGAGCAGGGCAGCAATAACATGTAGAGTAGAGCGGGCAGGTGGGGCTTACAAAGGGAGTGGAGAGACTCCTAGTGATCAGCAGGGGTGATGTGTGTATGTATGGGTATTGATCTCTATTGTAGTCATTATGCATTTTTTAGGATAGATAGTGGACACTATCCTATTTTGTATCCTGAGGGTATTTTGATGATTATATATACAAATACAACTTTTATCATGACTCTTATATGTGTGTGTGAATTTTCAATTATCATTTTGTGTTGCTTTTGTGTGTGATTATTATAGTGTATGAATGTGTAATGTATAATATTGGTATGTACTCGTATGATAAATGAATTTATGTGTATGGGGTAACACATATGAAAATTAGATCATTGTATTGTAGACAACACTTCTTAGTTATTTAACACTGATAAATACATGTTGGATAGATGTAATGTTGCATGATGAAGATTGATATGTTGATATGTAATGCAATGTGACTAATATGTATGTGTGATAGATGTGATGTTGTATGTATCTTGAGATTTGAAATATGTCGAGGGAAAACTTATATCATAATATAAACCTATGTGGATGTGATATGTACCATAATTTTAAGGATACAAGATGGTATAGGGGTATGTGTGAGACTTTTGACTAACATAGTTATCCTAAATAACTAAATTGGATTTTTATTGATAACATATGACTAACCTTACTAGGTCAAAGTCTATTATAGACCAGTGTGTGTACAAATGAGTGATGTTCATTTATCCATTTTAATGGAGATAAGACGAACTTGTTGTAAACATATCCGAGATAGCTAGCTCATCCACAAGCACTTAGTGATTTGTACAAAATAAGGTTTCTAATGTGACAGACGTGTCACTACTTGTAAGACTATTCTACTAGCAGGTAGGCGCTTAGGTCCTATTGCTGGTGATGGAAATTATCCCATGATGTTATGTTAAACCTAAGGACCAAAGGTGAAGAAGCATAACAATTTTGATATCTGGAGGATTTTCCTTTTATTTTATGCCCCTTGTTTATTGTTTGTGTTTCATTTTGCAGTGCTCTTTTATTTTTTTTATGGGTGTTAGATTTTATTTTTTGCCTGTATTTGTGATGCTTTGTTATGATTATCCCTAGATTGTATGTTGATCATGTAAATGCTAGGATGAGCAGGGTAATTCATTCTCTAGATGTTGATATCTATGCAAGGTGTTATATTCCCTAGACTCAAAAGGTGCTTTAAATATATGCCATGTGTGGATGGTCCCTGAAAGAAGTTGAATCAACAAAGTAAAGTTATAAGGAGTGTAATAACCTATCATGTAGAGGTGATTCTTGATTGGTTGTAACTATCAGATGGTCAAATATTACATAATACCCTAAAATCTATGATCCTAAGTGAAAGGTGTGGACATCTATGTAGTGATGCTAACAAGTATGTATGTTATTTATTGTCATGAGCACATTTTTAGAAGGAGAATATACAAACTTGAATAAAATTTTGACAGAAGAAGTGATGGATATATGCAATGAAATATGGGATGTGCGAGGAAGATTTAATTTCAAGAGAAATTTGCATGTAATAAAGCTAGGTGAAGATTTTGAAATTCATATTTATAGATGATCATGTGTAATGATGGTGATGAGAATCACAAGATGTGGTGAGATTACCCCAGCATGTGGGGGATGTATCAAATTTGAAGAGATTTGTAGGTGTAGATGATGTATGTGATGAGAATAATCAAAGAAATGTTGATTGAAAAGGTGATATAGTAACAAAAAAGAAACAGATACAGGAATAAATAGGATATTAGAAGTACAAGAAAAGTAGAGGAAGAGGAGGAAGACGATAGAGGTAGCATAGATATATAGCCACTTGAAGGGTGACCATACAACTATGCTTTATGATAGAAGGGGAAGAAAGAGGAGAAGAAGATAAAAAAGATAAGAGTAAAATAGAGACTATGAAAATTATGAGGATCAAATCGTGCTCGAGTTGGTGATGTGACAAAGTGACCTAGGTATTATTGAGTTATATAGCTGGCTAGTTGTTGGAATTGACATGATGATACTATGCTAGATTCATGGAGTGGCAATGGGTGAGATACCAGACAACGTGGAGGGCTTTGAATTCGTATGGATTAAGGGGCATCTTTAGGTGATTGGATTATTTATTCAAATAACATATCATTTACCAGGGTTTCAAAGGTACTGTAGACACCAAAACAACACCAATCCGATTATGTGACTGCAAACATTGATCGCTTTGACAAACACAGCCCCCAGGGCAGCCCTCAGAGGTTAAACAAAGTGGTCTTAACCACTTTCATAGCAATTTTGTAAGGTCAAGAAGCAATTTGGCACACTTGGACACTTTGCCCAGCATTCGTCTCACCCAGGGACGAATTCAAAATAGAATCCGTCCCACCCCAGACGAATTCTGAATCCGTCCCCGGGTGGGACGAATTCTAAGCTTAACGGGCAAAAAGACAAATGGCGCCAAGTGGCAGCCCGTAACAGTCGGCTTGATGACTCCCGCCTTGCACGCGTGTGTAGGTGGACAGAGGGGCCGTTAGAAGACCGTCACAAAAGGCATTTATCAAAGCCCAAGTCAACGGAGGACTCCCCTCCCTCATGGGAAGACAAGACCGCCACATGGCGCCTATGACCAACACATGGCATTTGTGCTTCCCTCCCAAAAGAGACCCCATGGGTCTATAAAAGGTGGGACTTTTCTCACCCAAAATATACAAAGTTGAAGGAGTTTTCAAGCAACGAAGTGCTGCCGAGTTGAAGACCCACTTGCATCCCTTTTGGTTCACCTTCCCACATCCACCAATCTCTTTTGCAAGGGAGGTTGTTGGGTGGCTTTTGGAAGCTTGAACCTGACCCAAATCCAACACATGGACACCTGAACCAACCAATTCGCCGACCCCCCAATCCTAAGAGGTTTTGGGCCCATCCCTAGTGGATTGGCGCCGGAATCAAGTGCCAACGGTGGGAGGCCCACTTGGGCACCCCCGCACTTTCTAGGTTTTAGAGCATTCTAGATTACTTTTTTAGGTTGCATTTTGTGTTATTATGTTTGGTTAACTCACAGCTGCAATTTCGTAACTTTTGGTCAGATTCTAGTATGTTTTGTGTCGCTTTGTTGTTTCACCGACTTGCAGGTGTCGAGGCCAAATTCCTGAGGGTAGATGCCAAATTGGGAGAATCCGACCATCTGGGTCGTCCCAAAATGGCCCCAATTACATAACCCCTTGTTTGCAGGCATTTTGCAGGTCTCGAGAATCGACATTGGAGCAAAGCAGAGGTCGGCTTCTTCAACACGTAAGAATTCGTCCCACCCAGGGACGAATTGCAGTCAAAAATCGTCCCACCCAGGGACGAATTCCAGTTGAAGGCAGATTGGCCAGCTGTCTCAGTGGCAATGGCCTTCTGGTAACATTTTCTGTCTTCTGTCAAGTTTTCAGGTTGTTTAGAATCATTTTGTTTACTGTTTTAGATAAATGTTTGCATGCATCTTTTGATGATTTTAGAAGAACGAACACTTTTCACTTGCAGCAGGTGCTACTGACATCTTGGTTGTTTCTTTGTTCGTAGGAGGAGCAATGAGGTGAAGGACTCATCGACATCGTCGACGACATCATCTTGGCCCGCCCATTCAAACGTGGGCACGCGGAAAGAGGAAGATTAAGTGAAATTGTAAATACGAATTTAACGCTCCTAGCCCCTAAAAGGGAGGAGACGTCTTTGTAACCGAGAGATAAGATATTTGAATAAAGAGGGCTGTGATTTCTACATTTCTTGTCTCTCATTTTAAATTGTCTCTTTTCTTTCATGTTTGTTTATAGGACTTAAGCGCATTTGGTTTTCTTATGTTGCATAATTAGTGCTCCCTCTGCCCGAAATCTCGTGCTTTCAGTGGCGATCACGGTGGGACCTGTTCCCTGTTTTTAAAATCATAGAAACTGATTAAATTTTTGTGTTTTGTGCTTGACAGGTACATTTTTTTGTTGCAGACTGCTATTCGTCTCTGCAGGGACGAATTCTATTCTCAATTTGTCTGACCCTGGGATGAATTCAAATTCGTCTCTGGGAGGGACGAATTCTGTTCTGTAATTCGTCTCACCGAGGGACGAATTCCTCCTGTGGATTTTCAGAGCAGAAATTCAGAAGCAACTGGAGCAGGCAGAGAAGAGGTAGGGATTTTTATAATCTCTGTTAAAATTTCTGTTTCTGTTTCTGTTTCTTTGACTGTTTTCATTTTTATCCTGCATTACTTAGGGAAAATCATTCATGCTTGTTTCAATTTTCGCTAAATAAAATGAATCTCACACACTCCACGCAACAATTTTAAACCAAGGAGCTGGTCGTAAGACCCCAGCCCTTGAGCAAGACCAACGGTGGGTTCATCACCACCTTGGCTTAGCTTTGCATCCATTTCCCGATTGTCAACTGTTGTTAGGCGTAAATCCTGACGAAGACAGACCGAGTGTCACTGGGGTGATTCCCATGCACGCGAGGATAAGTTTTCTATGGTAGGTGCCATTAACAGGACAATCCCCCTTCCGTACCGCCTACGTACCACGTACCTTCTGCTCTCACGTACCTATAGTCTCCCTCTCGTAAGGGCGGGTATATAGAGAGGTTGGTATATCGGCCTGGTTGGTATATTGAAGGGGCTACCATTTTGGGAGTTATATGAGCCATCATAATGCATTTAAACGATCTTCAAAACCTACAAAAACAAAACAAAACACCAAAATGCACTAAACCAGTTTAGGGCACACCAATAATCCTTAAAAGAGATAATCACGGTTTTGTGAATGTGTGTGCTTAATTCTGCTTAGTGTAGACAAAAAAAATCATAAACGAGATAAAAATTTATTTAGATAGCATAGAAGCACCGCAATGGTGTACACCCGCAGTCAAGCCCAATCAAGGGCAGAAGCTCCGAAAGGTACACAAAAAGTAGGCACAAGTCGCCTTCACTTCAGTCCTGAGGATTTGGTCATACCGCCTTATAGGTCTAACCTACAAAAGAATCCAATTCAAATCCTCGATGGGGTATGCCTATTCAAAGCAGCCCCTTTCGGGAAGATGCCTTACATGTAGACCTTGACATAAATAGAGAATCACCTCTTGAAGTTAGGCATGAGTGGCCATCGCGCGATGAAGCGCTAGACAAGCACACCATCCATTTGGAGGGGCAACGTGGATATGGCGTCCCTTCTTTACCTATCATCAGAACAGAGAGACCAAATCCGGAGCGCAGGGCTCCTTACATAGGGCGACCTAACTCCGCCCACCCCCTTTACACCCATGAAAGGGAGTACGAGGAAAGCCATCACATTCCTCGAGGGCAACAAACAACGCGGGAACCTTGCATTTCCGCACCAGCAGGATATCATGATCACCCCTTGAGGCCGTAACCTCGAGCACATACCGCTTACCTCGACAGAGGGAAGCGACCCATTGAAACCTTAGACCAGCAAACTCGAGGTAAACACATAGGAGAAACATTCGAACCTCCTGAGCAAAATAGGGTAGACCAAATTGACCCAACTATCGCCAGATATACCACCCGTCAAGCCCAAATCATGCGGCTTAAACAAAGTCATCATGAGATAGAGTATCGACACCGCTTGGATAGAGAGCGCATGCAACGCGAAGCGGATGAGTTACGCTATGAAATACCTGAGAGAGGGCCAACCCCTCGCATCCAAAGAGCTGAAAAGTATGAGAGGCGTAATCCGTTGGTGCAGGACAGGTCTCCACGACCTCGTCAAGCTCGCCTCCAAGACCTCATAGATTCGAGAGGGAGGCAACTCCCCGAAACAATGATGGGTACCTTCAGCAAGAGCTTGATCAGGGTCATAGGTTTCGCCCAGAGACTCCTCAAGAATTTTACGAGGAGTATGAACCATAAGAGGAATATGTTGAAACTCCCCATCAAGGCAGGAAGGATGCCATTCGGCCACCCCTCCATAGGCCTCCAGTTTACCGTAACTTGCAACAAGAGCGAACAAGAGAGGAAGAAATAAAATCTTCCGATGCATACCAAGCGCTATTGGAGCGTTTGGAGTCTGTGGAGACAAAAGTTGCTGGGCATCAAAAACCCACATTACGTCTACTCCGCAGTAATCCGGTGCATCCCTCAGTGCCTACACCTCTTTACCCCGAACACTTCAAGTTGCCTCAATTGGCAGCTTTTAAAGGTGAAGAGGACGCACAGGAACACGTTACACGATTTCTAAGCCAATGCTTCGGCATCCAAGATAATGACGCATTGTTGCTTAGAACATTCATAACCACATTCGCAGGCCCTGCCTCGGATTGGTTCACACAACCGCCCAAACACAAGGATAAGCAATTTAGATCAATTAGTAGACGCGTTTCTTGAACGCTTTGCCTTCAACACAAGGAAGAAGGCATCACTAAGTGATTTAGCGAGCCTCAAGCAATTTGAAGAGGAAACAATGGCAGCGTACGGGAATCGATGGAGAGCTTTGCTTTCTAGGTTACCCTACCGTCCTCCTATGTCTGATCTCACGCAGATGTTCACAAAAAGTTGCTTAAAATCAATCTCTCGGTCTATTGTTACCGCAACAATACGACAGCTTAGAAGAAGCTTTGGCGCAAGCCGTAGTCATAGAAGAGATTAAGATAGGCGAAGGCGCAATTGCCAAGCCTAAGAAGAAAGAGTGGAATAAAACCACTAAAATCGGGACAACGCAACCACAACATGCCGCAATCAACCAAGTTGCGATAAATGTTCCCGCGCTCGTGCAAGAAACGCAGCCTCAAAAGGCTAACTACCGTGCAAGGCCTCCCGCTTATGAAAGAGATAATAGAAGACAGGAGCAAAATTACCCGCGTCGCCCTAGGCAAAATTTCACCCCATATGCGGAGTCTAGGGACTCCTTATTTGACCGCTTGTCGCCGGCAAATTTAGTCACTCTGCCGGAAATCCAAATTATAGACCCTAACATTCCCAAGCCTAGGGGGTACAGAGAGGAATTGTATTGTAGATTCCATAGGCGCAGAGGACATGACTTGAATGGGTGCTGGAAATTCAAAGACCTAGTCCAGGATTTGATCGACAATAGAACATTGGTTGTGGACAACCCCATCGCACCAAACAACCAACAAATGGGGGTATTCAAGGACCCCTTGCCAGCCCCAGAGGCATAAACAAAACCACTCCATATTAACGAGGTGCGACAAGATCTTCCCACACAGGGATTTGTGGGAATGATTAGCATAGTAACAAGGAATAGAAGGTACCCGACAGCTGCCCCTGAGGTAGCTACGAAGGAAGTTCCGGCAACATCGCATCCTCAACAACGCCCAACGCAGTTACCTCCGCCTAGACCTGAGGTCACGATACGAACCAAACTCACGCAGAGTTTGCGGACCACGTCGGCTAGGCCGTCCATCTACGAGCTTATTCAACAATCAGCTCCCCATAGAGAAGCTCTTATGGACATTTTAAAAGCCATTGAATTACAACCCCACGAGGCAAATTCTTTCAACGCCTTCGTGGGACATGTGAAACAATGTACGGAGCCGGTCATCACATTCAGAGAAGATGAGGTCAAAACGATATCAAATGACATGGCAGATCCACCCCCGCACGTTATCGCGCGGGTCAACGGGATTCCGTACAAGAGAGTGCTCGATAGATACCGGCTCGTCCAAAGAACATCATAACCACTCGCAGCCTTAAAGCATTTGAAGTCGCCACCTCTCACATCACAACCTCCACGTACACACCGCGAGCTTTTAATGATGCAATATGCTCGACAGTCGACACAGTTGCTCGCCATCCGGTAGGACAAAAGTCAATACCTACACCGTGCCATGTGCCTGGAAGGTGAAATGGCTTATAATATACTCGCTAGGGCGGCCTTGGATCGGGGATATGAAATGTGTCCCTTCGATCGCCCACCAGATGCTTGAAGTATGCTTATGAAGGAGAAATACATGTAGTCCCAATGGACTTAGAGCCCTTCAAGTATTGCAATGCGGTACAATTCATACCTCAATCGACCCTCCCTTCAACGCATTTGGATTTCCAATTAAATCCATCTAAACAAGGTCCAATACCGCAGGCACCACTGGTGGCCAACAAGGCAAAATCCCAGCCAGGTGAGACTTCATCATCGGCTCCTTCATCATCAACGCCACCTATCATGGCCCAACAGAAGGACAAGGGAAAACAAATCATGGAAGAGGTTAAGCCCTTAGAAGAAAGGTTGCCCACAATTTCAACAATAACAACAGAGGAAGCGCCCAACGCAACGGAAACCAAGATTCCCGAACCACCAAACATGGAATGGACTCGAGAAGGACTACCGTTTCCTCCCACCCAATCATCAACAATCATCGTTGAAATGGCCAAGACAGGCCTGGGGGAATACTTAGTGCAAAATGTTGTGGCAACCCCCACACCGGAGTCAAGATAAGACATGGGAAGACCTCGCCTTCCCATTGGAACAATCGTCCCTCTAGGCTACCCACCGAACCGGACAAATTTTGTGTATGGGGGCTTTGATCATGGTCTTGAACCATGCCAACAAAAGGAAACAGACGAAGAGCCTTTTGTTGAAAACATCAATTATCTGTCAAACCCAGAATTTGCCCTAAAATATCTCGGCCAATGCAATTGGCATGGATACGGGCTTCGCAGATATGAGCAAGGGATGCGGATCCTTTGCCAACCAAGATATCAAATGCCATATGACAAGTCAGGGTAGGGTTCAACCATCCCCTGCCATTAGACATCTTGGTTGAAAATATGCAAGGCCTAGAAATAGGCAACAAGGGGGGATTGGCATTGGGTCCTTATGCCAATCCGAATACAGAATACACATTGGGAGACTACCTCCCATGGTCAACAAACACCCCTGGCAACAACAGTAATCCCTCTTCTTTGCTAGAGAGAGGCGAAAGTTCAGAGATTAATCCTCAAAGAGAACATCAACGGCTGCCAGACATCTTTCTGAAACTGTTCCCCTTAGAGGTTCCAGATGAAATAACACAGCCTCAAGAGAATCAGGTCCCTCCACTAAGAGTGGAACAACCGCAATGGGACCAGATTAATTCACTGGAACAGAAGAGTCCTCAACGTCGCAAGCAACAGATGCTGAAGAGAATGAACAATTTTGGATCTATGAAAGTGATTCAGAAGATGAGACTGAGATGATCTATCTCAGACATGCGCGACAAAATCACCGCGCTCTAACTCATGAAGATCTAATGGGACAGATGGGTATACTGTTAGGACATGAATGGCACGTAGACCCAGCGAGGTGGGACCAAGTGTTAGACCTATGGCTCCAAATTCAAGATGAGCATCGTCCACCTCGAGATCCCATCATGACAGAAGTGCCGAGGGAAGACCCCGCCTTCCTTTTCACACATAGAGATGAATTTGCACCTAGAGAGGATCCATTCGTGCCCGCTCCCGTAGAGCCGCATCCATAGTATAGGGAACATCTAAAAGAATCAAGTCATCACACCCGCGGTTCTGGAGACCAAATTCATTCCATCCACATGATCTCCATTGATTTGACCGCACCCATCCGCAATCCGACCGATCCATCACGGTCATTGCATCTAGACATGGATGCCATCGACTGGGATCGCGTCAATTCACCATTGTCACCATCGTAGTACTAGCCTTTCGATGAAATGCTTCATTTTACCCCAAGGACAACTCAGGATATTTTTCAAGCTGAAGAGGGACCCGAGGTTCCAAACGTAGATCTTAACTCACCTGATGATATCCATTTAATCCCAACTCCACATCGCTTGGAGGACGGATCCCACATGTCAGCCGAGGAGACGACCGACGTAGACATCGGCACGCATCCAATGAATCCACGGATTCTCAAGCTGGGGGTAAGCCTTTCCCCCGAAGAGCAAGCCGAATATATTGCCCTTCTCAAAGAGAAGAAGGAAGTTTTTGCATGGTCGTACAAAGATATGCCAGGGCTAGACCCGCAGCTAGTCATGCACAATTTAACGCTTGATCCGAAAATCAAGCCTGTAAAGCAAAAACTAAGAAAGATGCACCCAACAAGTGGCCTTGATGGTCAAAGATGAATTGCAAAAGCCGTTGGATGCACAATTTGTCATCTCGCATGGATTATCCGCCATGGTTGTCCAACATGGTTCCCGTCAAGAAGCCCGACGGGAGGATTCGCATATGCACCGACTTTCGAGACCTAAACAAAGCGAGTCCTAAGGATGATTTCCCCTTGCCAAGCATCGACGCATTGGTAGACGCTACAACAGGTCACGAAATGCTCTCCCTAATGGACGGTTTCTCAGGATACAATCAAATTCGTATCAATCCTGAAGACCAACTCAAAACGGCATTCACAACGCCTTGGGGGACATTTTGCTATAAGGTCATGCCTTTTGGCCTTAAAAATGCCGGCGCTACATACCAACGTGCTATGACGTATATCTTCCATGATTACATGCACAAAACTTTGGAAGATTACATGGATGATTTGTTAGCCAAGTCTCTCTTGCGCTCATATCATCTCGGTGACTTAAGCAAGATTCTCGATCGCCTCATAGAGCATAAGGTCGATCGAATCCCAAGAAGTGCGTGTTCGGCGTCACATCTGGAAAACTCTTGGGTTTTATAGTCTCAAAGAGAGGCATCGAAGTGGACCCAAACAAAGTCAAGGCAATCCTTGAAATGGCTCCCCCAACCACTATCAAGCAACTCGAAGTCCGCAAGGAAAGGTCGCGTCGATTAAACGCTTCATAGCGCAATTATTCGACAAATGCCGACCCATGAACAAATTATTGCACAAGGGGGTCACATTTCATTGGGATGACGAGTGCCGACCACCCTTTGACGAAATCAAACAATACTTGGCTTCGCCACAGTATTGGCACCACCTAGACCAGGTGTGCCGTTCTACTTATACATCTCAGCTCATCGAGGTGGCACCGGGCGCAATGCTAGCCCGAAAGAATGAACTTCACAAAGAACAGAGCTACTTACTATCTTAGCCGCACCCGGTCGGGCTACTGAACTTAACTATGCATACGTTGAGAAACTCGCTTGGCAGTGGTGTTTGCTACCAAAAGGCTACGCCACTACATGCTGAGCAACACTACGTATGTTGTGTCTAAGGAGAATCCATTGCGATACATGATGAGTCGTACTTATCATAGTAGTCGCACGGCGAAATGGATCATGTTGTTGACGGAATTTGACATTGAGTTTATTGGGCAAAAATCTATAAAAGGACAAGTCATAGCCGATCAACTAGCAGAGGCTCCTCTTGAAGACGATCAGCCTCTCGGTCATAGAACTACCCGATGATGGGGTCTTCCATGTCTCGGAATCGCCAGATTCCGATGAGCCTGAGTCTCAGGCCGACATAACCTTATTTTTTGATGGTTCTAAATGCGAGCAAGGTGGTGGCACAGGAATTGTATTCTTCACACCGCAGGGCGCTCCAATGCCCCTGTCATTTAAATTAAACTTCCAATGCACCAACAACAATGCATAATATGAAGCCTTGCTCCTAGGTCTTCGAACAACAATCGCCATGAACATCAAAAGATTGAACATCTTTGGCGATTCGCCGTTAATCGTCAATCAAGTCAAAGGGGTATATCAATGCAAATGCCCACTTCTAAAGGCCTATAAAGCCCTCGTGGACAAATTCCTGGCAAAACTTGAGTGGTATGACATCGAGGCACTCCCTCGATCATCGAATCATTTTGCGGACACAATGGCCTCCTTGGGGTCACTAATCCCGCAAGACCTTTCCGGTGATATAACAACCATTCAGGTCAAAACCTTATCGCAACCCGCGATGGAGCGCGCAAGCTCAGACTTGACGCCAGGAGTCCACATGATCCGGATCGAACCATCTTCGGATAAGTTCTTTCGAATTTGAGCCTGTTTGAAACGTGCCAACTGGGGGTCTTTGTTTTCCCCCACTCCCATTAATAGCAACACAACGCTATTCTTACAAGTTCTATCCCAATCAGCATTTGTTAGGGAAGAACTTCAAAAGGGATTGGCTGTTCATACCGTTGAGGTTTCTGATAAACAGGATCGGTATTTACCCATAAGAGACTACCTCAAGTTAGGTAATCTTCCCTTTGGATTGACGCACGCCGCAAAACGAACATTCAAACAAAAAGCGGCAAAATATGTCTTGATAGGAGACATTTTGTATCGTCGAAGCTATGACGGAATTCTTCTTCGTTGTTTGGACCAAGCAAGAGTCCACTTGGGCAGTCGCCCAAGCGCATGACGGTACATGTGGTGGCCACTTTAGCGGTATGGCCATCGCAAAGCGCATTCTTCGCATGGGCTATTATTGGCCATCTTTAGAGCGAGATTGTTGCGAGTATGTCAAGAGGTGCGTGAAATGTCAACATCATGCCAATTTAATGCACGCACCTTCCCAGGCCCTACACATACTCCATACCGCTTGGCCATTTTCACAGTGGGGCCTCGATCTAATCAGAAAGATCTCCCCGCATCGTCAGGCCGTCACACGTTTATCATAACGGCCACAGAATATTTTACCAAATGGGTGGAAGCAATTCCGTTAACCTCTACGATAGGACCCCGCATTGCGGAGTTCATTTTGCATTACATCATATGTCGTTTTGGTATTCCATCCAAAATAATCTCTGATAATGGGCCATCATTCAAGAACAAAGACGTGCGTGCTTTAACCACAAAGTACAAAATTCAGCACAAATTTTCAACACCCTATTATCCGCAAGCAAATGGGCAAGCAGAGGCGTCAAACAAAACGCTAGTCGCCATCCTTAAAAAGACCGTCGCAGACAGATCATAAGGATTGGCACATACAAATCCCACTTGCCCTTTGGGCTTATCGCACTAGCATCTCGGACGCCCACTGGGGCAACTCCGTTTTCACCGGTGTATGGCTCAGAGGCAGTAATGCCTCTCGAGTTGGAAATTCCTTCCCTGCGCATATCAATGCAGGAGTTCATCGATGATAACACTGCACGGCAGGCCCGATTAGACCAACTTACGTTGCTTGACGAACGACGCGTTAATGCTCTCGAGCACTTACGTATCTATCAAGAGCGGCTTAAGAAAGCTTACAACATGAAAGTTCACCTAAGAGACTTTCGGGTTGGTGATTTGGTTCTCAAGGAAAACCAACAAAACTCTAATTTGCCATCCCATATGAGGGACAAATTCATGGCAAATTGGTTAGGTCCTTATGTCATTGATAGTAAAATAGGACCCGAGACGTACCGGCTAGCTTCTCTTGACGGTATCAAGGAAATATAACCCTTGAATATCAGTCATTTGCGACCATTTCATATCTAAGAAAGCCATATCCCAAAAAAAAAAAAAAAAAGCTCCAAGGATTATCGCAATTTCTTGGTCAACCCAAAAAGCTCCAAGGATTATCGCAATCTCTTGGTCACCCAAAAAGCTCCAAGGATTATCGCAATCTCTTGGTCACCCAAAAAGCTCCAAGGATTATCGCAATCTCTTGGTCACCAAAAGCTCCAAGGATTATCGAATCTCTTGGTCAACCAAAAAGCTCCAAGGATTATCGCAACTCTTGGTCACCCAAAAAGCTCCAAGGATTATCGCAATCTCTTGGTCAAACCAAAAAGCTCCAAGGATTATCGCAATCTCTTGGTCAATACCAAAAAAGCTCCAAGGATTATCGCAAATCTGGTCACAAGTTTTTGGTCACCAAAAGCTCCAAGGATTATCGCAATCTCTTGGTCAATCCAAAAAGCTCCAAGGATTATCGCAATCTCTTGGTCAACCCAAAAAGCTCCAAGGATTATCGCAATCACTTGGTCAAACCAAAAAGCTCCAACGATTATCGCAATCGCTTGGTCAAAAAAAATCAAGAAATTCAAAAAAACAAAACAACAAAAATCATCAAAAACAACAAAGATTTGCATCTCAATTCTAGGCATACTCAAATTCATCAAAAAATTCATATTCTCGCACCTCATCTTCACCTTCACCAAAAACAATCCATCAAAATTACAAAAATACATAGCCGCATTAAGCATTGCATCCATACATTGCATATTTGTAGTCATACAGGTCAAAGGCACCATAGGCCGCAATAGCTCGATAGTCCACCTTGTTCCGCATTGTCTCATGTTACAAAAACAACAAAAACACCAAGCATAACTTTTACCACACTACAGTCAGTGGTCTGGGAATGTACCAAGAGTTTCAATGATTCAGTCATCATTTTCCTCTTTAGCCATGTAGTGTATCAAGTCGAACATATTTTACGAAGGTAGAGTCATACTTGAAATACACCTTGTTACGTAACATCCCAACACAAATCAAAACACTAAAATTCCCAAATTGTGTGAACGAAAGACGAAACCTGCAAAATAATCTAGGTCACCACAAGCGAAACGGTTATCTTGCTCATCCCCCTGTGCGAATGACCCCTAGAATGCAGAGAGTTGGCAAAAGGACAAGCATCCTCCCTACCCAATTCCCTAAGAATCCCTAAAGTTCTCAACAGCTTGCAAAACACAAAAAATTTGCAAAATGTCAAAACTCCAAAATTTGACAAACTACAGTGCACACATCAAAAGGCACAAACAATAGTGATTTTCGTCACTCCATATCCCCAATCCCTTGCTCGAAAGAAAAACAAATCAAAATAAACAGTGATCTCATCACTACAATGAGCAAGTATCCCAATACAATTGAAGAAAAGAAGGGAGTTGACCTTGAATCCCTGGAACTCTCAAGGATTCTATAGGTCATAAGGCAAGCTTCAGTACCAATTTGGTTGATAGCCAATGGGTAATGTAAGTAAACCTCCCGCATGACGATATATCTGTCACATTAACTTGCGTACATATCAATATTTGCATGTGGATGAGCTAGCTTATGGCATCCTGGATTACACCGCAGATTAATCTTAGTACATACAACAAAGGAATTCGTGGAGCTAATTAGGTGATCCTCAATACAGGTTCGGTTGAAAGCCCATCTGGCACTGGCGGTATCCTAACAAATACCACTAAATGAACTCAATTGCACACACAGGGATATGAAATAACTGGGTCAAAAACAAGTCTGATTCATACCTTGGTCAAAAAGTCTTGTAAGATAAAGTACAATCATGGATGGTGAGTTAAAACCGATCGAATCTCGTAAAACCTTACATTCATTCCAAAACCATCCGCGCTACTTATCATCCTTATGATACCATCGAAAATACAAAAAAAGAAAAACCATGTAAATAAAGAGCTTCTTAAACAACCTATAGTGCAATCATCACAAATGTCATTCATCCATTTCACCTCGCATATCACATAGATATCAAAAACATTTACATTCATCATAACATCTGCATTCATCAAAATAAATATAAACATGCATAACAAAAATCACATCATCACATGTACAAAACCAAAAATAAAACCGGTATATATATATATATACGTCAAAAAGATGCCCGCAGGCTACAAAACCGGTCCTCAGACCCCGCAATCATATCCAAAAACCCAACCTAAGGCGTCGACCACCATGATCACGCAGGATCGGTGCGACGGGAACTACCCCCGTGGTGTGGGTCCTACGGGACCTTGCAGGGCGGCTACTACTAGCCCCCGCATCATGCCTCGCTACCACCCCCTCATCTAACCGCCTCGACGAGATGATGCTCGACCGCTCCGCCGACTATCCCTTGTCCACCGTGAAGATCCACCGATCGAAGGCTCATGTAGCCGCCCACCAAGGCGGATGACCTCCCTCTCCAAGTCTATCCGGTAAAGACACCACTCTGCCTCTCACCGATGATAGATAGACAATGCATCATCACGCTGCACCAAAACTCTATCCCGCTCGACCAACTGAGCCCGTAGAAGATCCCTCTCCTACCGCGCATCCCCCACTCCCGCCTCGCATCCCCCAACTCCAGATCCCGCATCCAGCAGCTCGTCCCGCGCAATCTCAACGCCTACATCCGACCCCACCTCCTCTCGTATCCGCTCGGATGCATAGGACTCACGTGGACAGTAGCCTCGCTCAGCTCCAACCGCTCCTCCACATCCCGCATGTTCGGCTGCTCCAAAACACCCAAGTCCACATCCTCATCTCCCACATCCACCATGTCCGCATCATCCAACGGACCCCCCAATCACCCCCTCGCCCCTCAAATCCTCCACTGCCGCCTCCGCGCCTCCCAGTGGCCCCTCTCCTCTCCAACGCCGTAGTACCCACCACGAGTCATACTCAGTGGTAGTCCCGATGTCATCCACATCCGGGACCTCAATCATCGCATCGGACTCCTCGCCCAATGGCGCGGTGACCGGTGGCTCTAGATCCCTCTCATCTCCCCGACGCCGATAGACCACGGGCTCACCAGGCAACCCCTGGCGCACCCCAAACTGTCGTGTAACCCGATGGTACGGAAAGAACTCATGCTCCGTCCCGTGCCGCCCAGTCAACCACCGCTCCCTTCGTACCCGTCGGAGCCACTCTCCAGCCTCAGGCCAGGCTGGATGAGTCCCGATAGGGACGCCAAAACACCTCCCCCGGAGTGAGCCAAGAAAAGGCATCGCTGTAGTGCTCAACGGCACCGCCCATCGCCGACTCGCCCTCGCTCCGCAGACCGCCGCCACAAAACCGCATAACCAATCTCCTCATCCTCCATCGCCGCCCGAGTCATCCACGGTAACCCGGTAGGCCTCTCAACAGCTATGTGCCGCCAACCCCAAGGACCGCAACAAAAACCGCAATCGACACCCTTCCGCTGTCGACAGCGGACCCCATACAGCCTCCCCGTAGAGCCGTGCCAACAAAGTCTGTCCCCATCTCGTAATCAACGGTGCCTCTATCGGGCACTCGCCAACCGCCACACCAAATCCAAGCAGGTTCCACGGGAACCTCGCGCTCGACGAATCAGGGAGAAGAATGTTAGAAATGAGGCCCATCAGGAATGCGTGCCTCACTCCTAACACCCCCTCTCCCCGCCACCACCTAACCAAAATCCCGCCACCGGCAATCCACCTCGACTGTCTCCACTGGGTTTGCTACACCCAGCTGCCCCCCATGCCCAAAACATCTCGTAAGTATAGCAATCCACTGATCAAACGACGATGTCCTAATAGGCAGACCATCTATCGAAATCCGAAGCAACCGATAGACGTCCTCAAGAGTCACAGTCATCTCCCCTGTCGGAGATGGAAAGTATTGGTCCACGGATCCCAAAGCTTGATCAGGGCCATCAGATAGGCCTGATCCGAAACCACAGGCTCCAGTCGAGCCACCTGCTTGAGCCCAAGGGCATCAAGCCATTCCCAGTCATCATCGGTCAATGCCAACCGCGCCTCAGTAAATGCAACGGGTACACGGTACCGGCTCCTAACAACCTGCAAAGCAAAAAAAAATCAACACAAACAAAAAAAAAAAAAATATATAATATATCAAATTTTCAGTTCTAGGGTTTCTAACCTTAACCGTTAAACAAAAACATCACAAAAAATCTTAAAGTTTTGAAAAGCGTCAACACAAAAACAATGCATCAAATAAAAGCAAAATAAACTCTAGGAACACTTACAGGTTTCGCTTCGGCTCCGCCGCTCGAACTAGTGTGTGCACTCATGATAGCAGAGAGAATTCCAGCAGCGCTTCGCTTCGCAGAATTACCTCCTCCTCCCAGAGCTCCAAAATCGCAAGAAAAAATGACACAAATGAGCCCAAAATCAAGTTTTGGCCATTAAATAGGCCTTTTGCATTGGAATTCGTCCTTGACTGGGATGAGCGCTCTGATTAGCGCTCGTCCCACCCAGGGACGAATTCTCCAATGGAATTCGTCCCACCCATGGACGAATTCAGAGCCAGCACTAAAAAAAATCAAAAAATGACTAAAAATGCACTAAAAATAGACAATAAAATTGCCCGACAGGATTGCTACTGCACCCGACAACAAGGGCATACAAAATCGACATTGGAGTCACAAATTGTCACTATCATACTCCCTAAGAAGGCTACCATAGCCGGACCGCTCCACGAAGACGGATTTTAGACAATTTCATCCCCAAACGACATCACAAAAGGGTCAAAGCCCACTCAAAAACAATAAAAAATGCAACACAAACAAATAGAAAAAACATTGTCAGACATAAGTGCTCTTGCACTTAACCTCTGGGCAAAGAAAATCGATGGCGAGGTTCAAATTATCTCTCTCCTACTTCCCCAAGAAGGCTAACATAGCCGGACCGCTCCACGGGAAGTTAGGTTTTCGATGATTTCACCTCATTACGGCATCACCAAAAGGGTTAACACCCACCAAAAATAGGTCCAAATGTTGGAAAAATTGCACACGCTTAACGGTAAACCCTTTAAAGGCACCCTTGCACAAGTCATCTTGGGTCAAGCGACTCGCCGCTTCTCTCACGAAGGTCATTCCCTCATCGATTCGTCGCTTGAGGGGGTAGTCACACTTAGTCACCAACCAACAATCACACACCCAATTAAGGAAAATGACATGCATTCAAAGAATCATTGACAAAGACAATCACGCTCCCGCTTGGGGCAAGAAACAAGCAACAATCAAATCAATCAAACACTTGGCATTTCGTGAATCATGAACACAAGGTTCCCCCCGAGGATAAAAACGCCCTTTGCCTCGCTCATGACTCGATCAATGTCTAAGTTCAAGTCACACCTCAACAAAATAGGTTAATACTTGAAATCAAATTCCTTAGCTCGTCGAAGCAAGGATTCAAGAATGCATGCCCTTTCCATACTTGGGGCATCAAAAGTTGGTTAGGTTACCAAGAAACCCTAATCATTAGTGCTTTGGTTATCTATTTTTGCTCAAGATCGCGTCACCCGCAGCGCTTCCCAAAAAGGGGCATCTCGTAGACACCAAAACAGCACCAATCCGATTATGTGACCGCAAACACCGATCGCTTTGACAAACACAGCTCCCAGTGGCAGCCCTCGGAGGTTAAACAAGTGGTCTTAACCACTTTCATAGCAATTTTGTAAGGTCAAGAAGCAATTTGGCACACTTGGACACTTTGCCCAGCATTCGCCTCACCCAGGGACGAATTCAAAATAGAATCCGTCCCACCCCAGGACGAATTCTGAATCCGTCCCTGGGTGGGACGAATTCTAAGCTTAACGGGCAAAAAGACAAATGGCGCCAAGTGGCAGCCCGTAATAGCCGCTTGATGACTCCCGCCTTGCACGCGTGTGTAGGTGGACAGAGGGGCCGTTAGAAGACTGTCACAAAAGGCATTTATCAAAGCCCAAGTCAACGGAGGACTCCCTCCCTCATGGGAAGACAAGACCGCCACATGGCGCCTATGACCAACACATGGCATTTGTGCTTCCCTCCCAAAAGAGACCCCATGGGTCTATAAAAGGTGGGACTTTTCTCACCCAAAATATACAAAGTTGAAGGAGTTTTCAAGCAACGAAGTGCCGCCGAGTTGAAGACCCACTTGCATCCCTTTTGGTTCACCTTCCCACATCCACCAATCTCTTTTGCAAGGGAGGTTGTTGGGTGGCTTTTGGAAGCTTGAACCTGACCCAAATCCAACACATGGACACCTGAACCAACCAATTCGCCGACCCCCCAATCCTAAGAGGTTTTGGGCCCATCCCTAGTGGATTGGCGCCGGAATCAAGTGCCAACGGTGGGAGGCCCACTTGGGCACCCCCGCACTTTCTAGGTTTTAGAGCATTCTAGATTACTTTTTCAGGTTGCATTTTGTGTTATTATGTTTGGTTAACTCACAGCTGCAATTTCGTAACTTTTGGTCGATTCTAGTATGTTTTGTGTCGCTTTGTTGTTTCACCGACTTGCAGGTGGCGAGATCAAATTCCCGAGGGTAGAGGCCAAATTGGGAGAATCCGACCATCTGGGTCGTCCCAAAATGGCCCCAATTACATAACCCCCTTGTTTGCAGGCATTTTGCAGGTCTCGGGAATCGACATTGGAGCAGCAGCAGGTCGGCTTCTTCAACACAGAAGAATTCGTCCCACCCAGGGACGAATTGCAGTCATAAATCGTCCCACCCAGGGACGAATTCCAGTTGAAGGCAGATTGGCCAGCTGTCTCAGTGGCAATGGCCTTCTGGTAACATTTTCTGTCTTCTATCAAGTTTTCAGGCTGTTTAGAATCATTTTGTTTACTCGTTTTAGATAAATGTTTGCATGCATCTTTCGATGATTTTAGAAGAACGAACACTTTTCACTTGCAGCAGGTGCTACTGACATCTTGGTTGTTTCTTTGTTCGCAGGAGAAGCAGCAGAGGTGAAGGACTCATCGACATCAGCGGCGGCATCATCTTGGCCCGCCCATTGCAATCGTGGGCACGCGGAAAGAGGAAGACTAAGTCACATATTGTAATCGAATTCTAATTTAACGCTCCTAGCCCCTAAAAAGGGAGGAGACGTCTATGTAACCGAGGATAAGATATTTGAATAAAGAGGGCTGTGTTTTCTCCATTTGCTTGTGTCTCTTCCAATGCGTTTCTTTTCCATTTCATGCACTTTACGTTTCTAGGACTTAAGCGCATTTGGTTTTGGTTATATTGCAATTAGTGTTTCCTTTGCCCGAAATCTCGTGCTTTCAGGTACGACACATGTTGATGTCATGCCTCAATTGGTGATGGTAAATACAAAATTGATTCTCATGAAATTTTCATGGCTTGGGGCGTAGTGGACCTATAGGATAAATTTTGGATAGAGCAATGAGGTCCCTGGTCCAGTAACTGATGGAATTTTTGGTCTAGTGGTGCATATCAGACTATTATGGTATAAATGTAAGGTTTTAGTGGTGTCAAGTGGGGAAGGGATGGAGTGGAGGTGAGTGTGTGGGATGCATATCAAGAATCTAATGATGGTCTAATCTTAGGTATAGTGGTCATCCTAAGATGCGGTGTAGATATTTAGGTTGTAACAAGTTGGTGAGGATAAGTACAATAAGGCCAATGATTGAAATGGAGTTCAACATTGTAAAGGTAGGATAGAATGTGTTGGATATCAAGTGAAGAGGGTGACAGAATCGAGGGTGGTGGGGATCAATATTTTGATGAATATGTCATAGTGTGGTATAACTATGAAGATCTAGGTGAATATGGAGAGTGGAACTATGCCATTGATGATGTAGTAGGCTAAAATAGAAGACCACGTAGTGCAGATGGTGGTGTCTACAAAATGGGAGGAGTAGGAGATGGCTCGAGTTGGCATCGATGATAATGTGGGATAGGTTTCTAAGTAGTGAGTAGGGAAGCATGTGCTTAGAGGGTTTGAAGGTATGGGGACATACCACTTGAGAGGGATGGAGGTAAACATGGAAGGCATGCTAGGTGAAATGTAGGCCTTATACTAGGTGGGAAGTAACATTAATGAGGATGATGGACCAAATACAATGGTATATAAGGGTCCCTCTCATCATGGGATGGATGGGATTGAGATCCTTGCGTATGAGGGTATGAATCATCCTCTTTATCATCAAAGGAGGATAGTGATACCTAACTATCACCTAATCGAGGCAAGTAGGAGAGCCTATGTGAACAGGTAAATTATTTTGGGGTGATGGGTGATGATATGAGTGGGAAGACAGTAAGGATGGTCAAACATGAGTCAAGACAAGCAATCATGTGAGATCGAATGGAATGATTGGAACTTGGGGTAATACTAGGGGGTATTGCATGGTGGGATCCAAAGATGTTGTGGGTGTATGCATAGAATGTTCCATAGCTATTGATGATATGATATTCAATGATGCAAAAACCTATGTTCTAAGATGAAATTTGACTTTTTTGAAGTTTCTGTTGTGAATCCTTGTTGTTTTGGGGTCTGTAGAGCAGTTTTATCAAAAATTGTAGGTTAGGGGGTGATCTGACCCTGGATTCATAGGTTGAAGGGTGAACCATATTTAGGAGCTTGAAACTCCTATTTAGATGACCTGAGAGGTGTCTTAGGGTTTCAGGGATCTTGTAGAAGTCATAGAAAACTAAAATTATATTAGATTTGTAGTAAACTAATTTAATATAACCTATTGTGGATGGTCCCACTAGGTGTGCCAGAATGAATCATACCAAATACTACCATTTGATCAAGCAAACTAACAAAGACAAATTAACATGCTCATAAATGCTTTTAACTTGTTTTATTGAGAAACTAATACAAGGTTACAGTCTGAATCTCCTTTTCTTTCTTAATAAAACAAAAAGCATTCTGATGGTTTCTCTTGGGATCCCTCAAATGTAGGTGGGATTTAATGCGTGTGAGCCACTGTTGTGTTGTTGTTGTGTTTGCTACTATTTAAGGACCTATAAAATAATGTTAATTTGTTTGGGGGCCTGTCATGGATCAATCCCCATATTGATAAAGATAAAAAAACATTATAAACATGAAATAAAGTCTGAAATGAAGTATAAATGCGATAAGAACATGAAATAAATGTTACCTAGGATTTTTTTTGGTGTAGATTAGTTGTACGACCATCTCATAGGGTAGGGGTGATCTAGAACTTGGGATTGTAGGTCAAGGGGTGAACCCAACTATAGGTGTCTTCTAGTGGATATCATTCATCTGGATGGGCTCCTAGGGTGCTTAGATGCTATTTGTACCATCCAAAATCAAAATTAGGGTTTTTGATGATATTTTGGTAGAGTTTCTATAAGTTATCTAAAAGGGAGAGATAGAGAGATAATGAGATGGGACCCTCCATTTATAGGTAAATATGATATCAGGAAAAGGGGTTAGATAGACCAACCCTTAGGATTTTTCCATGTTGGAGTTAGGTTAGGGTTTTGACTAGGTATCAAATCCTCATGGCCTAGAGAAACATCCTCACACATGTGTGAGGAGATATTAGGGATAACTAGGGTCAATTAGATCCTAGGTTTCCCTAAATATCCTAAATAACCTAATATGTACACATGTATGAAGGAATAATTAGGACTAATTTGGATTTAGGATCCTAATTAACCTTTTTAAGTCATAAAGTACACTTAAGTGAAGTGACTTTATAATTAGAAATTCAATTAACTTAATTAGGAGTTTTGGGAACTAATATTCCTGTGGGGTCCTAATTAGGTGTAGGAAAGGGCTTAGGTTACCTTAGATAATTGATAGGTGACCTCCTAATAGATAGAAGGTGGTTAAGACATGAATTGTGCAATTTAACAGGGTTTTGTGCCTATAGGCCAATGATATGGCCTACATAGGTCTACAAAGGTCTATGATAATATAGAGCAGTCTACGATGGTCTAGAGTAGTCCGTAGTGGTATACAATGGTCTACACTGATCTACAATAGCCTAGAGGGGTCTAGTATGGTTTATGCAAACCTACAAGTGTCCAAATAGATCTACAAGTACGTAGGAGTAGACATGTGTGACTTTTGGGTGTCTACATTTTAAATGCAAAATTTATTCATTAATGATGATATTTTTAAATGCCCAATTAATTTTATTAATGATGGCAATTTTTAAATGTGCAATTTATTTCATTAATGATGGCATTTTTAAATGCCCAATTTATTTCATTAATGATGGTATTTTTAAATGTGCAATTTATTTCATTAATGATGGTATTTTTAAATGCACAATTTATTTCATTAATTATTTTTCTTCCCTTTGGAACGCATTGGAGTCCAATGCTTCTACAATGGGGAGGAATGATAGGGATTAATATTATATTATCTAATATTATTCCTTTTACATGGATCATGATGTATTGCATTTAATACCCACACAGATCATGCATATTAAATACTGACTTGTAAAGGCAGACATAGCTATAATATTTTTTTTGATTGAATACAATGGTAAGTTTTTCATTGTTATATTCTTGTGTTCACCTCTTGAGTGTTCTTCCCACATCATATTTTGAAAATTATAAATATATTGGTTAAAAATTGTTAAATAAAATGGGATATAGAGACATATTTGGGAAAATATAGACAAGGAATAAAAGAGCCAATTGTACCAATAATAAGATCATAATATGAAGGTCTTGGATATACATGACAGACCAACAATAATAAATTAGGAACTAAATTCATGATAAAAAATAGTGACATCAAATTAGTGATAAAGATTGATAGAATTAGTAATAATGAAAAAAGGAATTTTGTAACAAGGAATAAATGTAATTAAATTGTACCTATTAAATTATAAGTATAAATTGACCAAATAGATTAGGTTTAATCAAATATTGACTAGATTGGATGTTTATTAGGTTACACCATATTCACAATTGGATTGTTGAATGACAAAAAAATATCATTTACCTTATCTAGACTATGAGTCTTTGGGATCTTTAATGTTTTACCTTCTTTCTAAATAGGAGTATTTCTTTGATATGTAAGTAACTTGATAGAATCAATGCTCTCTTTGAATGTACAAGATTTAGATATTGTATTCATAAACACTTCAAATCCCTCTTCTCAATGGAATCACTATAAAATATGTGTATTGGTTTGCATGAAGGTAGATATGTACTTTTGTCTATTGGACCTATAAGAAAAATATTCAAAAATAAATTCTAATATCTCAGAAATTGAAATATCAATTATTTACCTCTATTTGATGAATTGTAATATTGACTAAGTCAATAAATTGCTAGGATCCTTGAATAGGTGAATCATCATCCAAAAGACACATTAAAATTGTAAAATTTTGATGTTTAGGGATATTTGTAAAACTATGACAAAATGCTACTTGTCAAAATTTGTGAAAATTGTTATAACTTTTAGATTATAAAGGAATCACTCTTTTTAGGTGAATTGCTAGTTTGGGTACTTGGAAGTTTTATGATTAAATATTTACCTTTTGGACAATTCATTGGTTTTCCAATAAATCATTGATTAGTCAACTTCGCCAAAACTTGAATTTATTTTCAATGAGTCACTATGTTTTTGGCAACTCATCATCTTATAGATTTGAAGGATTTTTTAAAATTTTAATTCCTTGACAAGCAAACCTCGATTTCCTACAAAAATGAGCAAAACTAACATCAAATATAAGCATTATTATTAGGTTATTTCATTAAAAAATTTGTCATGCAAGAATATTCAATGGGTTTTAGTATATGTGAAGGATAATGTAGATAAACTCCTAACATGAAAATGTTAGATCTAATGTCAATCTAGCTATACCTAAAAAATCATTTCTAAGATTCATTGAATAAAAAAGTCTTTGCTACAAATATTTTTGTGGATCTAATGTTTTAATGCATATATTTATCTATATCTAAAATATGGGACCATAAAAATGTAAGTATTATGAATGGAAGTGGTTCAACCAAGCTAATTTTGAAAGGAAATTTGATGGTTGTATAGGGCATGCTAGAAATATTTTATCCATGATAGACTATTCTTCTAATTTTTCTTATCCAACACAATCAAAATTGAAGGAGATAATTTCAATTATCTCAATCTTTGAATTTAGGTTGGATACCTACTAATCTAACAAAAACTAGTCTAAAATACTTTGAAAAAAATACACTAAATGAACACATTGTCAAGTAATCTTACATTAGTGTAATCTAAACAAAATATCTCAAAGACTATAAGATAATCCAAGCTATTATTTATTTATAGGTATGTTTTTTAATGGTGTGCAATCGCAAGGAAGTTCGCCTTTGACACAATTACGCGTGTTAAAGGAAATTTCCCCTTAACAATATTTATTTATTTATTTTGGAAAGGAATTTTTATTAACCTGTCTGGTTGTTGAAAGGAAATTTTCCTTCATAAAAATTAGAAACAAAGAGGATTTTTTGAATAACACAGGCTTATACTGAGAGGGCGGGGTGAACAATATAAGATACATTTTTTTACTTTTCTTTCCAAAGCAGTATTATCCAATAATATCAATTGCAATAATGAAATAATGTACAGATAATCACACACATAAGAGACACAAATTTATCGTGGTTCATACAATATGGGCTATGTCCACGGAGAAAATATTTCTTATAAATTTTCTCAACAAATCTCTTGGGAACCAATTCCCTATTACACTGTTTATAGGCACCAACCCAAAGGAGACACTGACCCCTATGCTCAAGTTCGTGGACCTCTATTCATAGGAGACACCAATATCCTCTACTATGATTTGCTTACAAAACCTACTCAACTATACTCACAACTCTGCTCAAACCTACTTACAACTCTTCTCAAATCTGCTCATAAAAACCTACTCAAAAACCTGATCAAATCTGCTCATAAAACCTGCCGCAATCTGCTCATAAAACCTACTCATATACCTTATCAAATATTTTTATAATATTTCTCATTCTTGCATATAAACAATGGTCAAAACCAAACATGACCATTATACACATTTACTTCACAAATTTTATCTATAATTCTTGCACTTTCATTTCAAATTCACTCAAAGCAATGCATAACTTTGTTCTCAAACCCTAGAACATTATTTCCAATTTAATTCATCACTTATGCACATCAAGTCAATCCTTATATCTCCACCATATGATATCAAAAATATTTTTCTTAAACAAAACCACCTTGAGAAAGGAATCAAATCACCATACCTCTAAGGTTGCCTTGATGATAATCTTCTATGTGTATTGGCTTCTCAAAACTTATCTTAAAATAATTTCCCTTTCTTTTTCCACTTCAAAAATAGGTTAGCAAATATCCTTTTTAAATCATCCACATTAAAATCCTTCTCAAAAGATGTGCACAATAAGGCTTGAAAATAATACTTTTTAAATTCATTTTTTTTTTAGTTTACCAAAAAAAGCTTGTAATAATGATTAAACCGTCAAATTTATTTTCTAATATGTGCTAAAAATACAAACAATAATAATCACAATACACCTTATTTCTCCTTTCTAGAACATGCAAAATTAAAAATCATAATAATCATAAATACACCTTATATTTTCTCTAAATATGCAAGATCACAACTTTCAAATAATACTCAAATCACCTTATGTCTATTTACCTCATGCAAACATTACAATATCAAATAATTCTTATTACAACTTATGACTCCATTTAAATTAGATTTGAAATAAAATATTTTACCCCCTTTATATTCAACATGCACAGCGAACGATTTCCCTTTGTTAATTGATTTTAATCAAAAATTTATTCCTACCTTTCACCAAGCACATGATTTTCCTTTCCTACAACCAAGTGCACAATTTTAATTTCCTACCTTGCAAAATAATGCTTGTAGAATTTGACACTACGACCTCCTACTCTACGGCACACTAGCACTAGCTAGACGTCCATTTGGGATACCCCAGTGGGTAGTCACCTCCATGCAGAATGATAGCTTGATGTTTTCCATTTCAATCAAAATATTTTATCCTTGCTGTCAAGAAAAATAGGATCTGTTGAATTTGACCCTACGACCTCCTTGCTTCCAGTGCCTTAGTGCTAGCTCAATGACCAACTGGGCTCAACACTTAGTTGAGATAAAAATTGCAACACTTTATATTTATATTCATATCGTTGTTTCACCAAAAATCATGTCCACTCCCTTTTGTAATCCACAAATTTTAGGGCACGAGGAGAAATCAAAATTTTGCTCAAAAAAATTAGACTACCCATCAATTTTGGTGACATATTTATATCCTTTAGCCTTCCTCTTCAATGATGTTGACGCTCATGTGTTTTTTGAATCTCCTTTGCTCTATATTATTTTTGGTGTCTTGTATTTTTAATCCTTATTGATATTACAATAATTTAAAACTAAATATTTACATATTATAATTTTTGCCTTAAAGCCTTTGTCCTCCATTTAAAACTTTTGCTTCAAGCACTTAAAAATATTTTTATTATAATATTTAAATCCTTTTCTTTTAAACCTTGGCCTTGTCTTCTCTTTTAAATCTTTTCTTTTTATTTTAAACCTTTGGCTTGCCTTATCTTTTAAACCTTGGCCTTATCATTTAATTATTTAAACCTTACATTCTATTTTAAATCTTTGGCCCAATCCACTTTGTTCCAAGTAACTCTTAAACCTCTTTGTCCTTCTTTATAATATTTAAAATAAATATTATAAACCTTTTCTTTACAATAATTTTCCTTGCTTTGAGATATACCTTACCTTGAAGAATATTTTTTCCTTGAATACCATGCAACCTTTTGAAATCAACCCTTTTACATCAATGACAACTCAATATTCTCAATATTTTCAACAATCTCCCCCTTTGTCATTGATGGCAACCCTTAAAAAAAAAAATCCTTTTACTGCAAATGAATTCCCAAATCGCTCCCCCTAACAAGTTGCTCTCCCTTACTGAATTCTCTTCCTCTTTGACATCAATGGAAAAGGGCTCCTTGGGACTAAATATAAGACACTTAGCATAGGCCCCTCACCACATCCTTTCTTGAGGTTTATTAGTTTTGGTATGGGATTAAAACTACTCTCAAATTTTCTCTGAGATATTCAAAAGTTTCCTTTAGAATAGGCTTGGTGAATATGTTAGCAATTTATTCCTTTGTAGTAACATATTCCAATTTAATCTGTTGATCCATCACCTGCTCTCTCAAAAAATGATATTTGATTGGAGTGCTTGGTCCTTGAATGCATCACTGCATTCTTTGAGATATTAATGGTATTTGTATTGTCACAAAGTATGGAGATAGGATGATCATGCTTTATTTTGAAATTCTTTAAAGTTTGCTTCATCGATAACACCTATGTACAATAAGCAACTATTGCAATGTACTTTGCCTCTGTAGTGGATAATGATATTGATGCTTGTTTCTTGCTTAGCCAAGAGACTAAACAATATCCAAGGAAGAATGCTCCTCCACTTGTTCTTTTTCTGTCATAAACACTGCTTGCTCAATCCACATCTATATATGCTATGAGAGTGAAATTATTGCAACTATTACACCACAATCTAAAACTCATAGTACCTTTTAAATACTTAAATATTCTCTTAACTGTTTGTACATATGTTTCTTTTGGTGCAGCTTGAAATCTTGCCACCACTCCAACTACCTACATTATATTTGGCTTTGTAGCTATGACATACAATAAACTCCCAATCATAGATCTATACAACGTCTTATTTGCCTCAGGATACTCATCATATTTACTTAAATTACATCCTGTAACCATGGGGGTACTCATAGGATTGCAATCCTCCATCCTAATTTTTTTCAACATTTATTTTACACACTTGGTTTGAGAGAGAAATATACCTTTATCTGATTGTGAAATTTTTAAACCAAGAAATAAAGACAACTCTCCAAGCATTGACATCTCAAACTCATTTTGCATACTCTTTGCAATTTTTTGACACATCTTATCATTACTGCCTCCAAATATGATATCATACACATAGACTACTACAATCAACAAGTCATTTTATTCATTTTGATGTATAGATTGGTGTCATCTATACCTTTTTTGAAACCCTATTCTTGAAGATACTTATCCAACATAAAGTATCAAGCTCTAGGGGATTTATTTAGTCCATAGAGAGCCTTATTTAATTTACATGCATAGTATGACTTATCTGTCAAACTATAACTATTTGGTTGCTCAATGTAGACCTTTTCCTCTAAGTATCCATTAATAAAATCTGATTCTACATCAATTTGATATACTTTGAAGTTTTTGAAACTTGAAAATGCCAAAAACATCCTTATGGTCTCAAGATATGCAACAGGAGTTAGGATGGAGATAGGATGATCATGCTCTATTTTGAAATCCTTTAAAGTCTGCTTCATCCATAACACCTGTGTACAACAAGAAACTACTGCAATGTACTCTGCCTCTGTAGTGGATAAGGATATTGATGCTTGTTTCTTGCTTAGCCAAGAGACTAAACAATCTCCAAGAAAGAATGCTCCTCCACTTGTGCTTTTTTTGTCATCAACACTGCTTGCCCAATCCGCATCTGTATATGCTATGAGAGTGAAATTATTGCACCTGGGGTACCACAATCCAAAACTCATAGTACCTTTCAAATACTTAAATATTCTCTTAATTGCCTGTACATGTGTTTCTTTTGGTGCAGCTTGAAATCTTGCCACCACTCCAACTGCCTGCATTATATTTGGCCTTGTAGCTATGACATACAGTAAACTCCCAATCATGGATCTATACAATGTCTAATTTACCTTAGGAGACTCATCATATTTACTTAACTTACATCCTGTAACCATGGGGGTACTCACAGGATTGCAATCCTCCATCCTGAATTTTTTCAACATTTCTTTTACATACTTGGTTTGAGAGAGAAATATACCTTTATCTGATTGTGAAATTTGCAAACCAAGAAAGAAAGACAACTCTCCAAGCATTGACATCTCAAATTCATTTTGCATACTCTTTGCAAATTTTTGACACATCTTATCATTACTGCCTCCAAATATGATATCATCCACATAGACTACTACAATCAACAAGTCATTTCCTTCATTTTTGATGTATAGATTGTTGTCAGCTATACCTTTTCTGAAACCCTATTCTTGAAGATACTTATCCAACCTAGAGTACCAAGCTCTAGGGGCTTGCTTTAGTCCATAGAGAGCCTTATTTAATTTGCATATGTAGTCTAACTTATCTATCAAACTGAAACCATATGGTTGCTCAATGTAGACCTCTTCCTCTAAGTATCCATTAAGAAAAGTTGATTTTACATCCATTTGATATACTTTGAAGTTTCTGAAACTTGAGAATGCCAAAAATATCCTTATGGCCTCAAGACGTGCAATAGGAGCAAATGTCTCTTCAAAATCAATCCCTTCAACTTGTGCATAGCCTTTGCATACCAATCTTGCTTTGTTTCTGACAACCTAACCATATTCATTCAACTTATTTTTGTAAACCCACTTGGTGCCAATTACATTCTTGTCTTTTGGATGTGGGACAAGTTCCCAAGTCTCACTCTTTTCTATTTGGTCTAACTCTTCTTTCATTGCCTTGACCCAATATTTATCTTCACTTGCCTCATTTAAATCCTTGGGCTCAACTTTAGATAGTAAAGAAATATTTGCTTGTTCACCTGTTCCTATTGTCTTCCTCCTTGTTTGTCTCTCATATGGATTCCCAATAATTAGATCTCTTGGATGATTCTTTTGCACATACCTAGATGGTGTTTTAGGTGGTGTCATTTGTATCTCATCTTCATCAGTTTCTTCTCCTTCTTCTTCTCTGCAACTTTCTCCTTCTTGATACACAATCTCTTGAGTTGGTTCTCTTAGATCTATTTCTTCATCAAATCTTACATTTGCACTTTCCACAATTGTATGTGATATTTTATTGTAGCATCTATAGGCTTTTCTCTTAGTGGAGTATCCAAGGAAGATACCCTCATCACACCTGGAATCAAACTTGCCCAAATTTTTCTCTTCTCTTCTAATGTAGCATTTGCTTCCAAAATTTTTGAAGTACTTTATAGTAGCTGGTCTTCCCTTCCAAAGATCATATGGGATTTTGTGGTGATTTACTCTTACTTGAGCTCTATTGATAATATAAACAGTTGTATGAATTACCTCTTTCCAAAACCCATCAAAAATCTTAGACTCATTTAACATAGCCCTGGCCATACCCTGAACTGTTCTATTTTTTCTTTCAACCACTCCATTTTGTTGTGGAGTTCTTGTTGTTGAGTATTATCTCTTAATTCCATGTTGTTCACAGAATTCTACAAATTCACCTGAAGTGAATTCTCCTCCTTTATCTGATCTTAGACATTTGATATTTCTACCTATTTCATTTTCTACTAGTGCCTTGAATGCCTTGAATTTTTCAAATGCTTCTAATTTTTCCTTTAAGAATGTTACCCAAGTCATTCTAGAGAAATCATCAATAAATAACATGAAGTAACTCTCACCTTGTAAACTCTTTGTCCTTGTAGGACCACATAAATCAGTGTGAACTAGTTCCAAAGGCTTGGATGAAGAAAATTCCTTTGATCTAAAACTAGATCTTGTTTGCTTGCCATACTGACATTGTGCACAAATCATGTTTGAAGGTTTTGTTATCTTGGGCATATCTCTGACTGCCTGTTTGTTGCTTATTTTTACTATATTTTCAAAGTTCAGATGACCCATTCTTCTATGCCATAACCAACTCTCATCTTCTTGTGATAAAAAATATTTTTCTCCTTTTATCTCACTCAACACATAGAGATTGTTTGTAGTTCTACCGGTATCTGCAATAAGCTTTCCTATCTTGGATTTCCTAATCTCACATCCATTTGGGTGAAATGTGACTGTGTGCCCTTGATCACAAAGTTGACTTACACTTAGTAAATTGTGCTTCAATCCTTCAACATACAACACATTTTTTGTTTTTGACCTTCCATTATCCAAGCTCAAAGTCCCTTTTCCAACAATTTTAGCGGAAGCATTATCACCAAATTTCACTATTCCTCCATTTATTTTCTTGAGAGAAATAAATTTACTTTTGTTACCTGTCATATGACTTGAGCAACCACTATCAATGTACCACTGATTTCCTTCATTTTGCACATGAAGAGCTATTTGTACCAACATGGATTTTTCTTTATCTTGTTCCTTCTTTTTCCAAAATTTTAAGGATAACCCCTTTTGAGTTATTTTATCTTCCTCCTTCTTGCTTTATTTAGGAAGTTCAGAAAACACTGTATTACACTATTTAGATTTGTGCCCAAAATTATCACATTTGTAACAAATGACATTGTTATCCATGAGAGGTGCAAATGAATTAAAATTTCTACCAACATCATTTTTCACATGGACCATGCAATGTACAACTTTATGACCATATTTTTTACATGAAAAACAATAACCATGAAACCTGTTTGATTGCCTTGGATAATATGGTTGCATGCCATTTCTATGATTGACTTTTGTCCATGATGATTCTTTGCTTTCTTCCTCCTTGATGCTTTTACTCTTTAATACATCAGTATAAGTCATGAGCTCTTTATTACTTACTTTCTTTGATGTCCCTTTTGAGCTTGATTCTTCCTTTTGTAACTTTATATTTTGTTGTGACCTATTCTTAGATTTTTCAACTTCCTTTCTTAGAGAGACAACCTCATGTTCCAATTTTTCACATTCCAACTCTTTTACCTTTAATTGTTGAATCATTACTTCTTCAATTCTCTTTGCCTCTTCAACTTTCACTTTTAAGTCTGTGAGATCTTGTAGAAACTTTGTCTTTGTTTCCTCATCCTCTTGAACTTGAGCTTTCAATATTGAATTCTTCTTTCTCACCCTTTTTAATTCTGCAAGAGTAGTGGTAAGTTCCTTCTCTATGTCAACCAAGCCTTCCTTTTCTTTTTTTGGATCTCTTTTGTTGATTTCAATCATAGGAGCAACTTCTATCACTTTAGTGGCCATGTGTGTTCTTGAAAGATCTTCCTTCAAGCTGTTAGGCTTTCACGAAGGAACCCACTCTGATACCAATTGAAGAACACAAGCTTATACTGAGAGGAGGGGTGAATAGTATAAGATAAAACTTTTTACTTTTATTTCCAAAGTAATATTATCCAATATTATCAATTGCAATAATGAAATAATGCACAGATCATCACACACATAAGAGACACATATTTAACGTGGTTCACCCAATATGGGCTACATCCACGGAGAAAATATTTCTTATAAATTTTCTCAACAAATATCTTGGGAACCAATTCCCTATTACAATATTTATGGGCACCAACCCAAAGGAGACACCAATCCCCTATGCTCAAGTTCATGGACCTCTATCCATAGGAGACACCAATCCCCTTTACTCAATTTCATGGACCTCTACCCACATGAGATACCAATCCCATCTGCTCTGATATGCTTACAAAACCTACTCAAATCTACTCACAACTCTGCTCAAACCTACTCACAACTCTACTCAAATCATCTCATAAAACCTGCTCATAAACCTTCTCTAATCTACTCATAAAACCTGCTTATAAACCTTCTCATAAACCTGCTCAAATATGCTCATAACATTTCCAATTCTTGCATACAAACAATGCTCAAAACCAAACATGAACAATATACAAATTTACTTCACAAATATGATCTATAATTCTTGCACTTTCATTTCAGATTCACTCAAAGCAATGCACAACTTTATTCTCAAACCCTAGCACATATATTTCCAATTTCATTCATCACTTATGCACATCAAGTCAATCCTTATATCTCCACCATATGATATCAAAAATATTTTCCTTAAACAAAACCACCTTGAGAAAGGAATCAAATCACCATACCTCTAAGGCTACCTTGATGATAATCTTCTATGTGTATTGGCTTCTCAAAACCTGTCTTAAAATAATTTCCCTTTCTTTTGCCACTTCAAAAACAGGTTAGCAAATCTCCTTTTCAAATCATCCACATTAAAACCCTTCTCAAAATATGTGCACAATAAGGCTTGAAAATAATACTTTATAACTTCCCCTTTTTTTTAGTCTCACAAAATAAAGCTTGTAATAATGACTAAACCCTCAAATTTCTTTTCTAAGATGTGCCAAAAATACAAACAATAATAATCACAAATACACCTTATTTCTCCTTTCTAGAACATGCAAAATTACAAATCACAATAATCATAAATACACCTTATCTCTCCTCTCTAAAGATGCAAGATCACAACTTTCAAATAATACCCAAATCACCTTATGTCTATTTACCTCATGCAAACATTACAATATCAAATAATCCTTATTACACCTTATGACTCCCTTTAAATCAAATTCAAAACAAAATATTTTACCCCCTTTATATTCAACATGCACAGCGAACGATTTCCCTTTGTCAATTGATTTTAATCAAAAATTTATTCATACCTTTCACCAAGTGCATGATTTTCCTTTCCTACCACCAAGCACACAATTTTTATTTCTTGCCTTGCAAAACAACGCTCACATAATTTGATACTATGACCTCCTACTCCACGGTGCTCTAACACTAGCTAAGTATCCATATGGGCTACCCCAGTGGGTAGTCACCTCCATGCAACATGACAACTTGATGCTTTTCCCTTTCGATCAAAATATTTTCTCCTTGTTGCCAAGAAAAACAAGATCCATTGAATTCGACCCTACGACCTCCTTGCTCCCAACACCTTAGCGCTAGCTTAGTGACCAACTGGGCTAGCCACCTAGTTGAGATAAAAACTACAACACTTCACCTTTATACTCAGATCATTGTTTCATCAAAAATCGTGTCCACTCCCTTTTGTAATTCACAGATTTTAGCGCACGAGGAGAAATCAAATTTTTGTTCAAAACATTAGTCTACCAATCGATTTTGGTGATATATTTATATCCTTTAGCCTTCCTCTTCAACAACGTCGATGCTCATGGGTTTTTTGAATTTCCTTTGCTCTAAATTATTTTTGGTGCCTTGTCTTTTTAAACCTTCTTGATATTATAATAATTTAAATCTAAAGATTTAAATATTATAATTTTTGCCTTAAAACCTTTGTCCTCCATTTAAAACTTTTGCTTCAAGCACTTAAAAATATTTTCATTATAATATTTAAATATTATAATCCTTTTCTTTTAAACCTTGGCCTTGTCTTCTCTTTTAAACCTTTCTTTTTCTTTTAAACCTTTGGCTTGCCTTCTCTTTTAAACCTTGGCCTTCTCATTTAATTATTTAAACCTTACCTTCTCTTTTAAACCTTTGGCCCAATCCACTTTGTTCCAAGTAACTCTTAAACCTCTTTGTCCTTCTTTATAATATTTAAAATAAATATTATAAACCTTTTCTTTACAATAATTTTTCTTTCTTTGAGATATACCTTACCTTGAAGAATATTTTTGCCTTGAATACCATGCAACCTTTTGACATCAATGACAACTCAATATGCTCAATATTTCCAACAGCTTTTGTCTAGGCATCATATGCTTGTAAAGCATGAACTTAGACCACTATAAACTTATATTGAGATATGAAAATTATGGACCTATAATTTATAGCTCTATTGATGTAATAATAATAGAATGTAGGAGTCCTCAAGGGTTAGGTGGATTGGTAAGACTTTGGTCACTTACCAAGAAGAGGAGACCTATGTTCAAATCTTGGGTATGTGTAATAAGGGCAAATGTAGTAGTATGACTTGAGTCTGTTGAGTGTGCACTGGCTTGATGATGGTTGTACCAACCTTGAGCTGTCGGGGTCTCTCTCACCCCCACGTTTACTGAGGAGAGACAAGGTTTAGAGGGAGCTTCAATGATTTGACTTGTGTTCAAAAGTAGAAACCTCACTCCTAGCCACATTTACCAAGGAGAGGCAAGGATTATAGAGGGAGCTTCAATTATTTGACCGAAGGAAGAAACCTTGAGGAAAATATCATGAAAGGATATACTGATTTCCTCCTATAAAAAAAATAGAATGTAGGATTTACTGTGTAAAAGTCCATGGTTAATGAAATTAAGGAGGAGTTTTGGAAAATTTATTTCACAAAAGTTCATGGCTGGTGGAAAATTAAGGAGGAGTTTTGAAAATTTTATTTCACAAAAGTCTAAATCAGTGGAAAATTATGGTAGGCAGTCATTTAAATTGAAAAAGTACATTAAGTTGTTCCATTTAAAACTACTATGTGTCTCTACTTAAAACAAAATGGTCGTTGGTGAAGTAAGTGTGAATTCTAATGTAACCATGAAGTGACACTCATTTAAAATGAAAAGGACATAAAGCTTTTACATTTAAAACAACTAAACAAAATGGTCTTGTAATGGCCCTCATTTAAAATGAAAGGCACATAAATTTGTTGTGTTCGCTTAAAACAAAATGTCCGTTCAAAGCCCAAGTGAAGCCACGTGAAGTAAGTAAATGAAAAGGACATTTTTCTGAATATGCACTTTGAGAGTATTTAAAATGAAAAGGACATAAAGCTATTTCATTTAAAGTCGCTTCTTGTTTCCGTTTAAAACAAAATGGCCATTTAAATCCCACGTGAAGTGAAGAGTGGACTGTCAGGTACACATTTAAAATGAAATGGACATAAGTACTTGTGCTTAAAAAGGTCATTTGATTTTACTTAAAATGAAATGGATGTTCATTTACCTCAATTTTATGCTTTTTAAGCTTAAATATATGAATTGTGAGACTTTGGGCTAACTAAAACACACATTTACATAATTAAAAATGACTACTTTTTTGAATTGAAGATCGTAAACTTGTATTGATATAGAAGGAAAGATACAAAATTAGACCGAAGGCACAATATATAAACTAGCTGGAAAGAAACCAGAACTACCTATAAAAGACTTAGACTACATTATATGTCTTTGATCATTACAATAATTTAACTCAAAAAACTTATACTTAAAGCAATTTATATAATGCTAGAATAAAATAAAGTACTTATAACCAAACTGTCTAGAATTTGAAATGTGCCTACTATCATCCTAAACCTGATAACTCTTGAGAAGCTTCTTGAACTTGTCCTTGTAATACAACATGCTCCTGGAAACCTGTATAGCAATTTTGAAAAGTGTGAGTCTCCTAAGAGACCCAGTAAGAAACCTCTGATCCATCTAGAAAATATCCTTGTTTCTGGCTATCCATAAAAACCATAGAATCTCAGTATAAAGTAAAAGCCAAAATATGTTATAAAAATTGCCCATATGCGGAATAAAACAAAAAATAGCTTGTTGTTTAACCATATGAAGATTATTGAAAGAATTCAAAAAAAAATTATTGGATGGAAAGGTCATCTTCTATCTCAAGCAGGAAAGTTGACCCTCACTAAGGCCTCTCTTCAGAGCATTCTAGTCTATTTCCTCTCCGTTTTCAAAGCCCCTATGAAGGTTTTCTAGAAAATTGAGAAACTCCAAAAATAATTTTTATGGATTGGATCAGAGGAGAAAAAAAGGATACACCTTGTAGGATGGACCAAAGTGTGTAAACCCAGGGAAAATGGGGGCTTAGGTTTGAGGAGAATTGCTCATATAAATTTAGCTTTACTAGCTAAGCAGACGTGGCGTCTCATTTTTGGCGAAGAAAATGAATGGACAGATATCATAAAATGAAAGTATCTTCAAAATATGGAATTTCTAATTGACTTAGTTCCAATCGAAGGTTTTGCTTTTTGGAAAGCAATTCTTAATTGTAAGGAAATCATCAAAAAAGGTTTAAGATGGTTTTTAGGCAATGGTGAGAGGATAAATTGTTGGAATGACAGGTGGGCTAAGGACGAACCACTGACGCAATATCCTAACTTAGCTCGAATCATAGATATCACGGAAGAACTCATTGGCGGAAAAGTCTCTGATTATATGGTTGAGGACAGAGGTAGAATGAAGTGGAAACAAATAAGAATTCAGGGATTTCAAGTGGAATCAAATGATCTTTGTAACATTCTCGGGCAACAGTTTATCCCCATAAGACCCAAGGAATATCAAGTGACCTAGGATCCTATGGAAAATGGGCAGTTCACTGTTAAATCAGCTTACAAGCTTCTATTTGACGACGAGGATTTTGTCCTCCAAAAGGACTTAGTTTGGATAAAAAATTTAATTCCAAAAATTGTAGTCTTTTCATGGTTGGTTATCCAAGGAAGAATTCTAACCATTGATAATATGATGCGTAAAGGTATTTGTATCACTAATCATTGTTATCTATGCAGGGCTAATTGGGAGACCATTTATCACATTTTTCTTGAGTGCCCTTTTTCCTTGACTATCCTAAGTGGGGTTTTTCAGGCCTTCAATATTTCATGTGTTAAACCAGCCATCATACTTGATTTGTTCATCCAGTGTCATTACCTCTTTTTAAGCCAAAGACTTAGATACATGTGGAAAATTTGTCTCAATCACTATCTTTGGTAGGTGTGGTTATAAAGGAACCATAGAGTCTTTAATGAGTCTATCCATGATCATAAAACTATCATTGCTAGGATCCTATCCTTTGCCAATGAGAATGTGAACCTTATCCCTTTTGATAGCTGTAAACCTCATCTATAGGAGACCACGATTGCTCAATATTTAAGCTTAACCTTGTTATATGAGTTTGTGCCTAGGGTAGTCAACCCCAGAGCCAATGTTAAGTTGTCTCCACCTCCTACAGGTTGGTTTAAGCTTAATTTTGATGGAGCAACTAAGGACAATCCTAGCAGAGCAGGCACTGGTGGCATTGTGCGAGATCATAATGGGAATATGATGCTTGCATTTTCTAAATATTTGGGAACAAGGATGAACAACGAAGCTGAAGCTAGAGCTATGTGGAGAGGCCTTCAAATGACTCAAGACTTAGAAGGCAATTTGATCGTAGAAGGAGACTCTATGTATGTTATAAATCTCCTCAATAATTGGAAAACACCTCCTTGGAGGATTAAAACAATTTTTGAAGAGGCTAGGATCCTTTTCTAGGGAAGAAACGACATAAAAGCCCAACATGTCTTTCAAAAAGCTAACAAAATTGTTGATAATCTGGCCAATTTGGGTGTTGATGGTGACAAACTTTTCAAATGGGAATACAGTGTCCCGAGTGAAGTAGAGGATCTTATTCAACAAGAATGCCAAGAATGATAGTCGAATTTACCAACAGGGAAGGCAATGTAAGTTCGAAGGCTAGGAGTATTCTTGTCTCTTTTTTGAATTGGACTCACAATAAAAATGATCTAAGTTGTCAGTATTTGTGGATGCTGCTTGGAAATACCACAAAGACTAATGGGGATAGTCGCATGTCAGATAACATGGCTCCTAGTCATATTAGTAATTTGAGGTTGGTTGATAATCACAGGGAAGGAAAGAAACGACAATATAATACTTCGAACCAAAGCCACATGGACCACCAGATAGCCACCACCATAAATATAGCCAGTAGGTTCACTTCTCCAAGGTTGATTGGCCAAGATAGTATGTGGTACCAAAGCATATCATATACGAAAGAAAGTAATTACCAAAGAATTATTAAGAGTAACTGTCAATACAGAGCTTGTGGGAGTTTTTTTAGTACTCTACTATGTGTGTCTGCAGCTTTTTTTTTCTCCATTGTCTCAAGGAAGGGATCCGTGTCTGTTTATTTTTTGTAATTATGATGCATGTGTGTTTTCTCGGGGTATACCCAAAATTTTGTATGGGAAGTTTATTTTTGATAACAGGCTATGTGCCTTACCGGATGTAATGGCTTTGGTGGCATGTATATTTTACATATATAGGATCCTTAGTAAGGATATGTTCATCAACAACCCTGGGATGATTTTTGTAAAAGGCTTTGGGTCAACCTGTAAAACCCGGTATTAATGCTATAGTATCTTATCTGCCAAAAAACCATATCAAGATTATAATTCTAGCCTGAAGTATCGCAGAAAAAAAGATGTCATATTTCTTTAGCAAAAAAAAATTCAAAAAATATATGCTGAGCAGATTCAGGAACCTTGCAGATAGAACATAATGTAATATCCTTCGGATCTCTAGATATAGGAAGTCTTTGAAGCAAAAAAATCCATCAAAAATAACTCTTTTTAGGTTGTAAAATAATGAACCATATTGTCTTCAACATGTTTTGCTCAAACATGGTGTTAAAATCTAGATGCCAATTGTTTATGATATGAAGAATGATATCATTATTATCCATAACCAGATTATAAAGTAATTTAGGTTTAACTTTGCTAAATTTTGTACCATCTTGCCACATAACCTTGTCAAAAAAAATTTGCTCATCATATATAATAACAGGCTTAGATTTCTTGATAGAATCTCTTAGTAAAGAATATGTTCTCCACTGAGATAGAGAAATATCATACTGAGAACTAAGAGACTGCCATGATTTTAGAGCACCATTATCCATGATATCATCAAAAGTAATAATACCTTTATAAGCCCAATTCTTAGCAGAACAACCTTGGGTTAAGGCAAGATGCTTATTATTATTAGATAAAGACCACCATATAGATCTGTGAGAAAAAAAGACATTATTATCCACAATGTGATGATTATAAATAAGAATTTTATATTTCACCAAATGCCAAGCTTTCCAAAGACTCTTAAAAATAGCTGAACCAATAGGAGTAGCTAAAAAAATACCAAACAAGATATCAATCATATGCAGACCTTTCCAAGTACGAGCTTTTTTTGGGACATAATTGATAATATAATGTCTAATTAAAACTTTCCAAGGTTCATCACCTTCGATACTCTTAAAATTCCATTTAATAGCTAACGCCATTCCTTGCACTCTTAAATTTTTTAGACCTAAACCACCTTTTATTTTTTTGGTTGTACACAATATCCATTTGACAGCATGCCTTTTGTTACAAGTATTAATGCCTATCCACAAAAATTTCCTGATATATTTATGAATATTATTAACTTGATATGAATTGAATAGTCAGGCTGAAGCAAAGTAAATTGTATAAGAGGAAATGATTTTTTGACAAACTTGAAGTCTTCCCGCAATGGATAAATATCTATTATTCCACTTATTAAACTTATTAATAATCCTAATTTTGACCCATAACCACATTTCCTTTAGATTAGGATCAACTGCAAAAGGGATTCCCAAAAAATTAACCTGTTTAGAAGGACCTCCCCACTAAATATAAAATTTAGCCAGCCAACTTAGAGCCATGAAATCCCAACCAGATAAAATGGATTTAGACATAGCAACTTTAGCTCCAGAAGTATTGCATAAACATGATAACTTAGCAAAAATAGATACAAAATTTTCTTCAGTTAACTGAATAAAAATAGAAGTTGCATCAGCAAAATGTATGTTGACCAGCTCTCAACCATTTGGTAATTTAATACCACGAATAGGAGGACTGATACAATTTTCTCTTAAAATATAGAATAAAGCATCATTAGCTATCACAAATAGGGATGGAATTAATGGAAAACATTGCTCGAATAGATATTTGTAAAAGAATAGGTTCATAAAGAGAACCATTAACATCAATGTAAGCAACAACATCAGTAAGAAGAAATTTGACCATTTTGTAAAAAAGAGGAGGAAAACCAAAAGCTTCAAGGGCCATAAGAATATATGCCCATTCAACTCTATCATATGCCTTTTCAAAGTCTAAAAGAAGAATACCAACATTTTGACTGGAACATTTTAACCAATTTAACGCCTCCTAGCTGGTAATCAGATTTTCAAGTATATACCTACCTTTTACAAAACTTGCCTGGACTGAATTAATAAATTTAGGAAGGTACTTAGAAATTCTTAGAGCCAATACCTTGGCTAAAATTTTATAAGATACATTAAACAAATTTATTGGCCCCTAATTTTTAACCAAGGACTTATCACCATATTTAGGAAGAAGTTTGATAATACCAATGTTAATTTTCTTCCCCAAAGAACCATTATTAATAGCTTCAGAATACAACTGGAAGAGGTCATCAATAATCCAGTGAGAATTTTTCTTATAGAATTCTATAGGTAACCCGTCAGGCCCAGGAGCCTTATCATTATTAATAGATTGAATGGCCTTAAGAATTTCTTCTTTAGAAATAGGCTGATCTAATATAAAAGCATCCTGATTAGAGATCTTACGAGGGATGAGAGAGCAACAATATCATCTATCCTCTAATCTGGAATCATTATCTTCAGAAAAAAATAAATCTTTATAATACTGAAAAAATATATTCTTAATAATACTCGGATCAACAATCAACTCATGACCATTCCATATACCAGCTATTTTATCAATCAAACCTCTTTCTTTCAAAAACTTGAAGAAAAATTTTGAACCTTTATCTCCATCATGAAGCCAACTAAGCCTTGCCTGAATTCTTTGACCATGAACTCTATTGGCTTGCAGGTTCCTAAGATCATTTTTGATGGAAATAATATCTTCTTGATAATCTATATTAGAAGGATATTTTTGAAGACATGATTCAAGCTGAAATAGTCTTGATTGAAGATATCTTTCATATTTCTTTGAATCTAATGCATATTGCTTTCCTATGGTTTGAAAAATATTCTTCCAGCTACAAATATTCATATTCCATCTATCAATAGCACTGGACTTACTAAGTAATCATTTATTAATCTCTTCTAGAGTAAAAATAACATCTAAATAATCTGAAGATTCTAGTAATGAAGTATTAAGATGAAATTTCTAAGATGTATTCACATTATGCAGTATTTCATTATAAAATTTCAACTGGACAACAATAGGATAATGATCTAATAATGGATTAGGTGATACAAGAACCTTGCTTCCATTTGAAATTTGATCAACCAGAAAAAATGAACTTGAAACATAAAACCTATCCAATCTGCAATAAATCCTATTGATATCCTTTTGCATATTACACCAGATAAACCATAACCCCTTATGACTATTTTTTTGGCCCTTCAAAGGATCCATTAGATTAAAATAAGACTTCAGATTTGACCAGTGAAAACATTCCTCACCCTTCCATTTAACACTTAAACCTCCACATTTATCTTCCTATGATTCCACCATATTAAAATCACCACAAAAAATCCATGGTATTTTCTAAATATTAAGACCCTATTTCCATAGATCACATCATTCTCGATGATCATTAGACGCATAAATGGAGCAAATTCTAAACTTACTATTGTTATTTTCTAAAATTACCCAAACAACTTGATTACAAGGAGAGCAACCATGATCAATAACCTTATATGACCAATATGGTGATAATAAAATCATAGCACCACCTTACCAGGTGAATGATTGGTACATAAATACCCGACATCTCTCCAAATCACTTTAAGAGCAAAGTGTAATAACAAACTTGAAGCTTTAACTTCTTACAAGGAAAAACAATCAATTTTACCAATAGAATGTAAGAAATTCTTAACAAAATACTTCCTTTCAGGGGATTCTAAACCCCTTACATTCCAGCTAAAATATTTAAATGTCATTTTCAAAATTATGTGATTTAGATCTACCTCTAGCCAACTCCTTGGCAGCCTTAATAAATTTATTATTAGTAACAGGATCCAAATCTCGTCTTCTTTTCTTCTTTTCCACAACAGACCAACCAATATCCTGAATAGCATCAACATCCCTTACCATATGATTATCAATAGACTTAATTATTTCCATACTGGGAAGAGCAAGCACATCAAAAATATCCTCCTCAGTTAAGTTTTTAGTTACTGCTGATGACTCAAATATTTTAAAAGAATTATTTTTCTTATAATCTAATGCTCTTTGATTAATAGTAGCAAGAGCAAGCTCCTGAGCATTCCTTTTATGCCCAAAACCAGAATTAATATCATTAACCAAATGAACATCATTAACTTCATTGTCATTACAAACTGAAGACATCACATGCGCATCAGTATTATTAACAATAACCCCACAACCTTGGGCATAAGTATCTTGAAGATTAACTGAATCAGTATTAATACAACCATTAACAGGTTCTACGACTTCAAAATCAACATTATGTTTATAGTGATTGGGAGCAACTTCACAAGTAACAACACCATTGTTAACAGCCATGACATAATCTAGATGTAAATCGATCAAGACATTATTTGCCATATTATCAGAAGAAATAATATTATTCTCTTCCACAATATTCACATTTTTAGAAACAATCCTACTATTAGAACCAAGAGTTTCATTTCCATCATTCGAAGAGTTTAAGCAAGAGGTCGCATTCATATTTATAACAGACGACTCTAAAATATTACCAGTAATATTCATTTTTCCAACATCAACATTATTATTATGACCAACAAAACCATTTTCCAAAGAAGAAGAAGAAACCCCATCAAATATTTTAACCGTACAAGCTTCTTGATTAAGGTTAGGGTTTACACTCATCCTCACATCATTTACTGATTTCACAGGAGAACCAACCGACTGTATGTTATTAGGAGAAATATTATTATCAACTGAAAAAGAGAAACCCCCACTTTTCTTACGAAGAAGAGGACAATTTTTGTGAACATGACCTTCTTTTTTACAGATAAAGCAAGCATTCATGCCACCCAACAGTTCTAGTTTACAAACAAAGCTATTATTATTACTTTAATTATTGAAATATTTACTGAGATATGTTGATCATTATTGGATCTATATTTGTGATTATATTTTGTTATATTGGATTATATTTTGTGATTATATTATGAGAACTAATACATTATGTCATGTTTGGCTATATGATTGGTTATTATAAATGGTTTATGATTGTTATTTAAATGGGTCAATCCATAGAGGGTTGAGGTGAGATAAAGACCATAGGTTTTTAGCATGTCCATCCTAGGCTAGAGGCAACATGGCTTCTCCGCATAGACCATTTGGGTATCCCACTAGATGGATGTGATTCCATCGATAGCTCATGGATATTGGAGGTTTGAGAAGGTGACCTCCTTTAAGTCTATCTTTGATACACGTTTTGGGGGATCCACCAAAATAAATGTGGATTTCATTAGATATTAAAGATAAAAGGTTGGAGGAACCTTCTTGAAAAAATATTTATAAGATGGAGATGTGGTGATGGTTGTTGCTATAGATTGGTTTATATTTTTTATTATGTTGCTTATCCAAATCCAATAACCATAAATTTGCATATATTATATCATGATGTGCAATAACATTCATATTATTAAATTGTTATAATACCACTAAATGATTATGATATAATACAAGTAAAATTATTTCAATCGAATAAAACCATTTAAAAAAAATTACTAATAACAATAATATTTTATAAAAATTATTATTATTTTGAACCTTCTAATGTATTTTAATCTCAAACATTTGAGTAGTGCTTATAATGGCTTCAAATTTAGTTGCTACAAAAATAAAATGTTTATGATAAAAATAATATTTCATAAAATTATTATTATTTTGAATCCCTTAGTGCATTTTAATCTTATACCTTTTAATAGTGCTTATAATGACTTCAAATTTGGTTGCTACAAAAATAAAATGCTTACGATTCTTTTTTTTTATTTGGTTAGTGTGAGAAACCCAATCTTAGACATTTTAATAGTGCTTATAATGGCTTCATTTTTGTTTCTACAAAAATAAAATTCTTACAATATTTTTTTTTTTGATTTGGTTAGTGTGAGAAACCCAATCTTAAACCTTTTAATAGTGCTGATAATGACTTCAAATTTTGTTGCTACAAAAAATGCTTATGATTTTTTTTTGTTAGTACAAAAACCTCTACGATTGATCCTTAGGGCTAAGTATTCCCATCCTAGTCATGAACTGAACTAAACTTATCAATAAAGGATTAACAGAAAAGCATGGTTTGAATCCAAAAAGATACCACTATAACTAATTGCTCCACCTCGGTAAACTTTTACACCAAATGAGGGGGACTTGGTGAGGCTTGAGATTGGAACTGCAAACCTTAAGCTGATCAACAGAAACCCAATGGGTCTACTACCTCCATCCCCTCATTTATTATTATTTTTTTAATTCATAGGAGAGTTGGTTACAACCACACTACTGACAAGCACATGGTTCAAACCATAGGGACTACTCCCACCAAACCTATTCCACCTTGCTATTTTTGACCCGTTGTGAGGAGGACTACCATCGATCAGGATACATATAGTTGTTGATGATCTAACACACACTTAGAGGATTCATATCAGACTACTACCTTTGTAAACATGCTGCCCCTAATGTTCGAATCTAGGTGTCATCTTGGAAAGTGTCTGGCTAGATAAGAAACTACCAATCCACGTAACCCTTAGGGGCTTAAAAATGTGTGTTATTAGAAACCCCAAGAACCTAGCATCGTGGCCAGTCGTAGCTGTCCCATTCGGTATACCATGTGTCATTAGTCACAAGGGGGTTGATTTTAATGAGTATCCATAGGTTGGGCGTAGAGAAATAGAATGTGTATCGACCTCTACCAACACACAAGATATTTGCGAGTTGTGCCTACATGTCCAACAAGGTGGAGGTAGTGAAAATAGAACCTGGGTCAGCCTCAACCAGCATCCAAGACAATTACCAACTGCTCTACACAAGCAAATGCCTCCTCATTTATTGTTGTTAAGAGGTTCCACAACCTGGCTCGACGTGAAGCAACAATACAAGTTTACCACTGAAATTTAACTTCCAATCCTTTTAAATTTTAATGGTCATAATATCTTCGTAGTCATTGGCACATGAAATAAAATAATTGCTTTATGGTCTCCAACACTAGTTGTATTCTTGACTTCAATGTTGGAATCCCAGGTTTTTTCAAGGTATACTTTGAATGGTTTTATGTTAAAAAAATTCTTTTGTGAAAGCCAAGTTCTTGTGGGGTGCACACATCTCTGCCTATGATAATAAATCTTTAACCCAAAGCATTTTATGTTGTATTGTACATTCTTCTATTTACCTTCATTGAAGTGTAAACCCTCATTTTAAGTCCCACAAAAAAATATTTTGTTTGTAATGTGGACTATATGAATACATCTATATCTCATATTTCCATGCTATATTGTCTTAATACCTTTCTTGTAAGTCAAACCCCTCATCATTCTTGAGGATCTTGAGCCTTGGACTTGCCTGATACATTACTTTAACCTATATTAGATATTCAAACCCATCATCATTATTGAGGGTCTTGAGCCTTGGACTTGCCAATTACATTACTTTAACCTATATCACATATTCAGTGTTGCTCAACACTACTTTTCTCCATGTGATGCAAACTTTACCTTATGAGCCTACATTCCCATATTTTATTCAAGTGTCTCTCACTAACTCATGTCCCTACACAAGAGAGAACCTTTTCCTATTGAAAAGTTGTTTAACTAAGTTCTATCTCATGACACTTTTGCAAATATATCTAAGAAAAATATTATATCCAAGTCATGACATACCCCGTCTTCTAAAAACATGAAATTTAAATACGCCCTCAAGATATAACTAGAATTTACTTTGAACTTTCAAAAACACAAATATAGTAATGGTGATGGGGGACTATGAAGTGTTTGTCAAATAGGTTTCTCTATAGAATAGGTATAGAAAGGTGAATAATTCTAAGGTTTTGAGCATATCTATCCTTAAGGATACTTTTTTCGTCCTACATTTATGATGCAACATGCCAAATGCCTTGATCCATAAATAAGAAATATCTTCACTATACATATAATTAGAATTATGATATTGGAGCTAGAAAGCTTTAGAAAGAGAAAAAGGAAGAGTATTATTACTTTAATTATTGAAAGCTTTATTGAGATATGTTGATTATTACTGGATCTTTATTTGTGATTGTATTTTGTTATAATAGGTTGTATTTTATGATTATATTATGATAACTATCATATTATACCATGTTTGACTAAATAATTGGTTATTATAAATGGTTTACTATTGCTATTTAAATAGGTTAATCCTTAAAGGGTTGAGGTGAGATAAAGACCATAGGCTTTTAGCATGTCCATCCTAGGCTAGAGGTAACATGGCTTCTCCCCATGGACCATTTGCTTACCCCACTAGATGGACGTAACCCCATCTATAGCTCATGGATGTTGAAAGAGAAGGAGACCTCCTTTAGGTCTATTTTAGATACATGTTCTAGGGATCCATCAAACATATGTAGATTTTATTAGATATTAAAGATAAAAGGCTAGAAGAACCTTCTTAAAAAAAATATATAAGATGAAAAAATGTGATAATAGTTGTTGATATGAATTGGTTTATATTTTTGATTATGTTGCTTATCCAAATCTAATAACCACAAATATGTATATATTATGATAACACAATAACATTCATATTATTAAATTATTATATTACCACTAAATAATTATAATATAATACAAATTAAATTCTTTCAATCAAATAAAATCAATTAAAAAAATTACCAATAAAAATAACATTTCATTAATTTTTTTTTATTATTTTAAACCTCTTTGTGCATTTTAATCTTACACCTTTTAATAGTGCATAAAATGGCTTCAAATTTGATTGCTACAAAAATAAAATGTTAACAATTATTGTTATTTTTTCTCAATGTAATATGAACGGGCCTAGAGCCAATTATAATCTATTTTTCGTCCACCACTTGTGTCCTAGGAGTCAAGATCCTTTATTGTTTTTAGTTATATAGGAAATTGGTAAAGTTTTTATTATTTTATTTTATTAATTTTGTTATGAAAAGTTATTACTAGAAACACTTTAAGTGAAAAGACCACCTAAAAGCTTGAAATTAGCCGCAACCAAACTAACAAACACAAACCAAGGCGTTTACTACTGTTGTTACATTTCACTGTCAAGAGGGTCCACAATCCGTCTACTCCCTCCTAGCTCAGCGTGAAACAACGAGACATGTTTGCCACGTATCATTTGACTTCCGATCCCTTTAAATTAATGGTCATAAACATCTTCGTAGTTATTGCCCTGTGAAATAGAAAAATTGTTTTCTTTTCTCCGACGCCATTCTTGACTTCAATGTTGGAATCCCGAATTTTTTCAAGGTATACTTGAATGGCTTTAACTATGGCGGCCTAAACTTGAGAATACCTGATGCGGTGATCCATATGTGAGTATTTCAACAGAAACTAAATGGATTTGGACCTGGACCTTGTTATCCACCATATAGATGCTTCTTTATCTGCCATTATGTTGGACAAGGTATTCTAAATTGTTAGATCCTCTTCATTTATTTATAATTTTAATTTCTTATTTCTTAATTCGCTCTTTGTTCTGTATCTGTGCAACAAAAAATGAGCTAAAAACTCTCTGGTCAAATGACAGAGCTCCCGCAGCAAAACAAGCAAAAGCAGTATAAAATTCAATAATTTTGTTGAGCCTGGTACTTCCGGATTTTCAGAACTATTAGAAGGCATCTCTGAAGGCTCTAAGTCGTTGTTTTCCAATCAGGTACTGTTAAAATGCTAAGATAAATGTTTTCTTAGAAGTCAATTTATGTTTATTCATGCTGTGAATCTTGTTCAGTTCATCAGATTTAGGATGATATTGGTTTGTTTGAATAGAAAACATTTTCGTCCAGCGTATGGGTCAGCGATGCGAGAACAGTAGCAGTCGATATCCTGAGAGGATTGAGTAATAACTTACAATGGGGTACGATTGGACTGTTGGCAGTGGCGATTGTTATCGAAAGGCTTGATAATATTTCTTCAAACGACAGAGAATGCGTGGACCTTCTCAGAGGGATGGCTGATTTGGCTAAAGGGGTTAAGCAGCTGCATGAAATCAACGCCCATTTGCATAAAGATATCAGAGAGAAAATGAGTGAGGGTGTCTATTTGGTAATCACTGGAGCAATGATGTGTTGCTCTGTTATCCGATCCAAAAAGTTAGCCAAGTAAGTGTCAAACTAAATTATTACAATAACGGGTTTATCTTGAAACAGCCCAAAAATGGCTAGTTGCATGTGGTTGTGAGTTCGAAATCTTCGAGGTACCCAGGCAAAAATAATTAGTATTTGTAACAATACTTGAAATTTGAAAACGATTGTCAGGTTCTTGTTGTGTACGAAAATTCGTGAAGAAGTTATTTTTTTAAGGGGACAAATAGATGGAATGTTCAGAAATCTAATGTACAATAAGGGGAAATAATTATTAATGTCCAAGTACAACTGAAGACCTTGTCCTCTTTTATTTCCTATACATCACACCAGTCGTCGTCAGAAGCTTCAGGTAGGCGATTCTGACTAGTAGTCGTCTCTTAATATTATTTAAGTACTGAATTATCAGTGATATATCTGTGTCCTGATAAATTTTGATCTGTGTTCTTTGTCCTGATAAATTTTGATCTGTGTTCTTTGTTCAAAATGTTATCTCAACTTGCAAGAACAAAATCATGGCTATAAAAAACACATCAATCTTTTATCCAAGGTCAGACTGCATATATTTTTATAAAATAATAAATTTTAATTTTTTATATTCAAGTTATTTCTTGAGCTTTAGCTGACTGTTCCTACGCTATTGGTTCAGACAATTTAGGCTACTGCCTTAAGCTCTGGGTTCAAACCCCTGGACTATATTTTAGCACTTCAAACTCTAATTTTAGGCTTCTACTCTTCAAATTCTTGCTTTATGCTTCACCTCTTCAGGGCTCTGACACCCTTTGCTCTGGCTTGTATGGCACAACCATTGCCTTTGGTGTAGCAAACTGCTATAAAACAGCCCTTTTTATTTGTTAAATTTTTTTATATCTCTTTAGTAAGAGATATGGTAGTGGTATATTTTTAAGTTTTTATTCAGTTCAAATTTAAATATAAAAAGAAGGAACTTTTATTTAAATTCAAGTATAAGAGGATGAAACCTCTTATAAAAACTTTCTTTTGAACTTTTAATTTTAAGCTTAAAAAATTAAACCATTAATAATAACAAAATACTTATAAATTGTTCACTTAAAAAATTAGATCCTATTAACTATCTTTAAAAAACAAATTAAAAATTATAAAAGTTCCTTGGCCTTCAAGGTTTAAGATTTAGGGTAAATAAATCTGAAGAACTTTTCATTGTCTAATTTTGTTTTCAGCTGACATATGAATGGGATCTAAAGGGTTCTCCTTGCATGAGCAGATAGTGTTTGTTTGCAGTCTAAGATTGCTGAACCAGAAATTGCCCCCGCAAGGGCTGTGTCTTTGAGCTCGCACCCAACAAATAGCCAACAGCCCATTTAGGGGAAGCATAGCTACTCTTTCAATACTGGATGCAGTAACAACACTAGTCGTTATCAGAGGCGAGGAGTAATATCACGCATTATTCGTGGAATTGGAGGAGGTCGAAAGAGCGCAGCGGATGAAATATATGACCATTTGGTTAAGAAAAATGGAATTAAGGATTTGGAAAGAGGCACGGCTCTGTTTCCATACCGGGAAATTCGAATTGCATCGCAGGATTTTCATTCAAGTAATAAGATCGGAGAAGGTGGATTTGGGTCCGTGTATAAGGTAAATGACAATGGAATATGATACTCCATCATTTTTTTGGCATTGAGGTCATGTTACAGAGCTGAGTTTTACAAGTTTTATTGCTTATACTGTAGGGAATTTTAGGAGATGGTAGACTGGTGGCCATAAAGAGATCGTCCGAGAATGGAAACAGTTTAGTTGTGAACGAATGGGAGATACGTTCACGTTTACAACATCGTAACATTGTAAAGGGGTTAGGATGTTGCTTTGAAGGACAGGAAACATTGCTTGTTTATGAATATGTCCAGAAAGGATGCCTCGAATCCCACCTCTTCGGTGAGAAAACCAAAGAAAAAGATCCGTTCTATATATAGGATTAAAGGTGTATGATTGTAAAACTAGTAGATCTATACGTTCATTTAGATTTAAAACCATAATGATGTCAACTGCAGATGCTGTAAAAGCTCAAATTCTTGATTGGAGAACCAGACTGAATATAATTCGAGGAGTGGCACGTGGACTTGCATATATTCACGAGGATTGCGGCATTCGGATAGTGCACAGGGATATCAAAACCGGCAATATATTATTGGACAAGAATTTTGATCCCAAGATTACAGATTTTGGATTGGGGAGAGTATTGGGCCAAGATCAGGGCGACGAAGACGTACCAGTTGCTGGAACAGAGTAAGATATCTATATTTGTGTGTAAATGCTGAACTGTGATTTATGCTTCTGTTAACTTTACTTTTTTTGTAATTTTGAGTGGAGCAGAGGTTATATAGCTCCAGAATATATATCCCACAGCCGCGTAACGGACAAGGCTGATGTTTTCAGCTTCGGCATAGTCGTATTAGAAATCGTGTCTGGCAGAAGATGTTCGGAATATAGTTCTTCGGTCCCAAGCCTTCTCAAGGCGGTGCGTATGCAGTGCATAAATTTCCCGTAATTTTTTTTTTTAAGGGAAAGAATTAGAGAGTTTATTATGAATCTAATGTGAATGCGGGTGTTGCTATAGGCATGGATTCTTCAGGAGGAGAACCGCGTTATGGATTTGGTGGACAGGGGATTAATGTGTAGCGAGGGTTTTGACTCGAGGCATATGCTACGAGTTATATTGATTGGCCTTCTGTGCACTCAAGAGGCAATTCTGAGGCCACCAATGTCCAAGGTAGTGTTGATGTTGTCTCTGTCTAGCGAAGAAGAAATTGGCATATCAGCACCAACGAAGCCAATTTATTTGTAAAGTATAACTCGCGTGAGTTGGACTTTAGAACTCAAAAAGATAGTTTAATATATTTTAAAATGACAGGTGACCTGCATTGGTAAGCCTTTTCTTTGTGTTGCGTGAAAGTAGTAAATTGATTGAATTTTTCTTTAATTCCCCTAACAATGGGAAACATCTCAGGAGTCTCATCATTTAATATTAAATTTACGAAAATGATTACCGACTTCTTGTATAAAAAAGAGTTTGCTTTGAGCAGTGACTTTCACGAGGACCACCCGAAAAAACACATTTGAAGTTCACAACGAAAAGGTGACAATGGGACAATTCTATTTAATTTTTCAGTCATAAGTTTATTAACATACATACACGTATATTTTTGTCGTATTTGAAGTTGAATTCTTAAAAAAACTGTTCTACAAAAACTAAACTGCAACCGTCTAGTGCAAGCTTTGTTTTAATTGCATTTTCTTAAATCGTTCAAAATCAGGAAAGAGAGTTTTTTTTTTTTTTTCCTTATGAATTTTGGAAAAGCGAAGGATGAAAGGGTCATATCGTGCATCTTCGTCAGCTATATTTTTGCTTATTTTCAATGACTACAAGTGCTTAAAAAACATGGGTCAATGAATGCTTCATTTTTTTTTCATTAGTTTAGTTTCTATCATACATCAAAAATCTATTATCGTTGAATACATTTTCATAAACTATGATATTTAATAAGTGTTTACAAAAGTACTTTTAAAAATTAGGTGGATTGATAAGTGTAAGTGTGGTTGGACATTTATTTAGAAGAGACTTAGGTTTAAACTTTGGAGGTAAGCCAACAACAAGAGTAATAGTTTGATCTGAATCCTTTGAAATGAAATGAAATGAAAGATTTTAATTAAGTCCGCGAGACCCAAATATGGTCTATGGGACCTCAAATATGGAAGTACAACCGCTCAAATCATATCATATGATCTTTAATATATTTGAGAAGGTTGTTCCTTCTCCTGCTGATTTGGGTTAGCAATTCCCCAACTTTTTTTATTTTACTGTCTTCAAATAACTTTGTCATAGACCCGTTTCCAAGTGTTTCTTTGTATTTGCCACGGATGTCCGAAAAACTCGGGCACTTATAGATGAAGTGTTCCTCTGTCTCTACCGCCTCGTGGCTGCATAAAGTACATATCCTTTCTTCCCATTGTTCTTTGGGTGTTTTCCATCTCCCTGTTTCACATCTAAGCTTATGAGAGCTAGTCCTTATCTGAGCAATGAGGATTTTTTCCTTCCACTTGATTTCAACGCCTATATATGCTTTTTCCTTGTGATCATATGTTGGGTTAAACTTTGCAATATAATATTGTATTTTCTTGCTTGCATTTTTCCACATTCCACTTCTAAACTTTTCATTCACATAGCTTTTGATGTCTTTGTTGAAATTTAGGCATTCATTTATGTTGATTTCCCAACGTTTCATCCATTTCTGATTTTGTTTCATCTATGTGTTCTTTCGCCTATGCAACTCTTCGTCCTTACCTGCCCTTGGCCATCTGTCATTTTTCATGTTTTCTATTTTTTTCAAGTAACATAACAACTTGGTCATAGCAATTGCTTCTAAAGGAAACATTTCAGTTTCAGCTAGAATAATTTCATAAGGGGTTGTGGCCTTAATTTTGAGAAAATTTATGATTAGATATTTTTGAATCCTTTCTATTTACCTCCATTTTTCCTTTGTTGTGCCACTAGCCCACACCTCGCAACCATACAACAAAACCGGTGTAACAAGTAGGCCAAATAAAACCCTGGTGGTCTTCTAGTCCCACAGCTCGGCATTCCTACACCTATTTTGAAGTGCACACAGTGCTCTCCAACTGCTTTAAGTTCTTCTAATCCTACATGTATTTCAATTGAGTTTATCATGAAAGTCTATGCCCAGGTATTTGTATTCTACTACTACCTCAAGTGGTTCTCCTGCAAACTAAAATTTGATTTATTGCTTCTTTTTTGCTAAAAAAATCATGATTTTTGTTTTGCTTGTGTTTACCTGCATCCCAACTTCATTACAAAAGATTTCTAGAGCTCGAAGATGATCTCCTAGATATTTGGTTGTTTTGGCCACAAGAATTACATCGTTTGCATACATGAGGAGTTTTACCACATATTTGGCTAAGTGCACACCCTCTCCCCCAAATTTGTTTATCCATTCTTCTATCTTGTCAATGTACAACCCAAATAAGGTAGGAGATAAAGGACAACCTTGTTTGACACCTATGTCACTACCAAAACATTCATATAACCCTTCATGTGTTCTGATTCTAGCTTTTACATGCTCATATAATCTGTGAAATGCTTGCTCCGTAGTGAATTGGAACCTCTAGCTCTTCCATTCTGCTCCATAATTTTTTCCTTGGCATTGTGTCAAATGCCTTTTTGAAGTCTACAAAACAACAGAAAGCCTCCTTTTTTTTTGTCCCATATTTTTTCCACTGTGTCTGAATGTGATACAATGATCAATAGTTGAGTGCTTGGGCCTAAAACCTACTTGTCCCTTTGCTCTCTTTCCCTTTTATTTCGCCCATATACTGATCCTACGCTTTATCATACTCCCAAACAACTTTGCAAAGAAAGGGTTGATCATGATAGTTCGATAGTTTGAGGGATTATTTACATCTCCACTTTTAAACAAAGGAATGGTCAAGCTAGTTGTCCACTCGGTAGGGAAACCATTTTGTATGATCTCATTGAAAATTTCTTTGATCTGCGATGCCAGAATATCTACCCCCATTTTATATGCTTTGCTTGAAGATTGTCTATGTCACGGGATTTACTAGTTGCTAACTTTTTTATCCCTTGAATAATGTCTTCATTTGTGAAAAGTTCTTTCTTGACAATCATAATAGGGGGTGTCTCCTTTTGGTTACTACGTTGATACAATTATTTTGAATACTCCAACCACTGATTAACTCATTATGCTATTTTCAGCTTGCATTCTTTTTATGCTTAGCTCCTTTCAAAATTTCTTTGGTTCATGCTTCCCTAAGTAAATCAGTTTCTTTCCTCCTTGTTCTAGTGTATTCTTCTTTTTTTGCCCTTACCAGTTTCTCATATGCTTTTTTGTTTTCTCTTGTTTTACCCATTGGTTCCTTTAGTAATCTTTGCAGTTATTTACAATCTTCATCAAACCATGGGTTGGTTGGGAAGCTATTCCTTTCTTTCTTTTGAGGTTTAGCTCTCTTGCATTTATTTAGAGCTGCTTGGATAATGTTCATTAACCATTCACTCTTACTGTAATCCCTGCTACTATGAGGTAGTTTCTCCCTTTCCTATAACTTGTTATTTAATGCTGCCCTAAAATTCTATCGATTTTCATCTGTTAAGAGAATGTTTCCCTTGTGAGGATATTTGTTTTGATTTCTTTGTAAGTGTTTTTCCCTTGGTTTATCTCCTTGCATTCGAAGTTTTATAATAATTGGGTTATGATCTGACTTAAGTTCCATAGAAGAATCTTCCACTTCTAGCTCCTCTATTTTTGGTATGTAATTTTGTGAGCATACTATATAGTCTATTACACTTTGTCCCTTATATGTTTTGCATGTATACTTTCCTAATTTTTTCCATTTGTTCATCCCATTACAAATAATCAAGTTGTGTATGTTGTAGAGGCCTAACAACTCTTCTCCATATTGCGTGATAGGCCCATGCTCATCTTTTGAAGTCTTGGTCCACTGCTGATTTTTCTCTCCTGGCATTCAAAGAGGATTCATCTCAATATCTTCACATCCTTCTAGAATGTTAGCTTACTTATTTGTTGTCCTTGCATTGAAATCTCTAATTAATATAATCTCCCCCAGCTTACTGTATATTAAAATATCTCTTTTTGGGGAGGAATATGGATCTTCTCTGTTAAGGTCATGTTTCTTATAGAATTTAGAATTATTGGGAGCAAAATAACATGCTGCTATTCTAATAACTGACTTATTTTTGTAGGATCTTTATCTAGATGTACTATTTGTTTTCATCATATTTTTCAATTTTAATGACCTTATCCCATTCCTCTTTTATTAAAACCATAATACCCCCATACCCTTTGCCATTTTCTATTGCTTTATTCCATACTGCTATTTTTTTGTATCCCACAAATTCTGGAGTCCTACATCCATCATGTGATCAACTATGATAGTACGAATCCTAAGCATCTGTGGTCCATTTCACGTTAGACTAAATAATAATAGGATGAAATAAGTTTGGTGGATGCAGCCCTTATGGTTTGAATTCTACACTTACCAACTACTAAAAATAGTGTGGTTGTAACCAACTCTCCTATCAAGCAAAAACAAAAAAATTATGCTTATAAGAGTTAATTTATTTATTTTATTATTGGTGATGTGACCCAGGTTCAATCCCCATGGTGGATGTGTATAAGAAGTATTACTCCAAAAGAAAAAAAAAAAGAGTTAATTTATTTTTTATTTTTTGATTTGGTGGAAGAGGGGGTTTTGAAAGGAACCTCAAATCTAAAAAAAAAAAACCTAGTTGACCTTCATGGAGAACCTAAGAAGATAGAAATAGACCAACAACAACCAACAAACCTACCATCTGGGATCCTAAAGAGCCCCAAGGATGAACCATAAAGCGACAATCCAAAACATAATATCCAAGAAAGGAAATAAACATACAAAAAGAAGCAAGCCTTCCACACAGGGGAGGACCATCCAACTAGACAGACCAAGACAAAACAATACCAGACTAACAACATAGACAGACAAGAAAAATTTTAATTTTGCATCCTATTGGACCTAGCTTCATTTTTATCAGCATTTTGTTATTTCTTCTCCCACTGTTCCCAACCCATTAAAACCTATAGGAATTAATTTATTTTATAAAGCTATACATTTTATTTTATTGATTTTGTTTAAAAATAAAATTAAAATATAAAACATTAATTTTTTCATTTAATTATAAAAATATAATTAAATAAAAAAATTAGATTTTAATTATATAATAAAAGTTTAATTATAATTAAATTGAATAAATTAAAAAATTATTTAACATTAACAATTTGAGTAGATTTAGAAGTGTAGACATTGAAACTCTGAACAAAGGTTTAAGGTTCATATCATGTGAAAGTAGGGTTGTACACCATTAGTAGGATTGTACACCATGCTTTGGTAACTAGAGTATGGTTGGATAACCATATATTGGGTAAACATCTTCCATTAAAGTTGTAGTATATGGCCTATGATACACGTGACTATTAAAACTACTTCACTTTTACCTTTGAATTTTTACCATAACCCAAAGAATAAATAGGACGAATAAATAATTTATTCTTAACTATATGATATAACGACAAGGTGGGGGTAATTTGTTTTTTATTGCAAATGGACAATAAATACTTCAAGTGACAACTCTTCTTGTCTTCGTCGATGGACTAGTTTATCAACAATAATATTCCCCATGACAAAAAATTTCTATAGTTGGTAAGATGAAAAGGGGTAAGGGGCACATTGTTCTGACTTGCCACTCCATCAAACATGACTCCAAGCAATGGTTAAAAAAACAAAAAGTAATCGAAACATAAAAAAATCACAAGGATCTCCTTTAAAGGAAGATAAAGAAGTTTTCTTTATTTATTAATGCATTTTACAATTACATAGTCATGGTAGAAATCAATGTTTGCAAACATACATATTATGCATGTCTCCGGACCTTACACATAGGTATCTCTCCTTCTTCTCCTCTATCACTCTTCCTCTTATAGGAATCCTCTCTTGTTTACTCTCCTACTAATATTTCTTCTTCAACCTCTTACTGATTTTCTCAATCGACCTTCTACCAATTTTTCTTCCATGTTTTTTCTCTCTTTCTCTTCTCTCTTTATTTCTCCTCTCTATTTCTTAGTATGAGAACAATGACTCTCCAAATACACATGATGGTTGAACAATGACTCTCTCACATGATTGTTGAACTTTTAGTTTTTCTTGAAAACATTGATTGTTCGGATATTTCCAACAGTTGAATTGCCAGTTTCACATCAATCATTTTTATCCAACCTTTTACATGACAATATTATGTGTTAATCATCTTTATCCAATTTTTTGCCTAAAAATTCCAACTATTGTATGGAACATCTAGTTGTTGCTCACTTGTTCGATTGCCGCATGGATGCTCTTACATTATACTCTCCGGGTAAGAGGAAATGTTCCATGAGCTTTAGCTCATGAACATGAATTTTTCTTCCAAGACATGGTTTTAGCTTTGTCGTCATCACAAGGCTAATTTTGTTGTCTTCTATTGGTCTTTCTTTGAGGATCAAACCTCCTCATACATAATGTACTTAACATTCTCTTCACCAGGGTTATGCATAAGGGGTCGATTCTGAAATGTATTTATAAAAATGGGGTAAATCAATTTTGAAATCAAGGTGAATAATATCCAAAGTAATGTAGAAGACATGGCGAATTGTATTTTTTCACCAAAAAATATAAAAATATGGTAAATTTATCTTAATAATTGATAAAAATTATAAATATTTTATAATAATGTTAAGATCCTGCTATAAAATAAACTCAAATAACACACTCTCACACAATTGCTTGGAAATAACTCACATAAACATCACATTAATATAACAGAAATTTGCATAAAGAACAATCTCACAATAGAACTGAATCGCAGGCCTCTTCGAGGGGGCAACCTCCTTCAATACTTCATTAATTTTACAAAAGATGGTTACATTGGTGCCCTTTCGGGTATTTAAGGAGTTTCCTTCCAAGGTTGGCTTACATGCAAAATGCCACCTGGATTACATGCATAATGCCACCCGAATTACATGCATAGTGCCACTTTGAATTACATGCACAATGCCACCCGAATTACATGCACAATGCCACTCAAATTACATGCACAATGCCACCCGAATTACATGCACAATGCCACTCGAATTACATGCACAATGCCACCCGAATTACATGCACAATGCCACCTATCTACCATGTGTTACATAAAAAAGGGTGCCATTTGTCATAGGCACTACCTAAGCTAAAACTTAGACATTACAAAATATTAATCATGGGTACTACCCACGTTCACTAGGAATTATTACATCAAGGAAGTTATTACATTAAGGGTTAGGATGAGATCCTAACATGCCCTTCTCCTTGAAGAAGCTTTGTCCTCAAAGCTAAAAATGAGGAAACTGTTGCTGGAGTTGATGGAGGGACTCCCATGTAGCATCCTCAGGTTGAAGTCCACGCCACTGAACCAGGACCTCTGTGATGGTACGGTTGCGAGTTCGATGATACAGTAGCTGCTTTGGTGCAAGTAAGATGGAGCCTTCTTCATCCAATTCGGGAAGTGTTGATGGAACCTGTACCTTGGAGCTGCCCAAAATGTAGGAGGGAGGCATGAGTGGAGGGTGCCCGTACTCAGCCTCTGGTTGCGGTGTGATAGGAAGTGTTGTACCACCATTCGGCCAAAGAAAGCCATTTTGCCCAATGAGTAGGATGATCGGAGGCAAGTAGCGAAGGTAGGTTTCCAAGTAGTTATTAACAACCTCTGTTTGACCATCCGTTTGCGGATGGTAGGCTAAACTCATTGTGAGTTGAGTCCCCTGCAACTTAAACAACTCTTGCCAAAAATTGCTAGTAAGGCTGGGATCACGATCAGATACAATGGAGGTTGGCATGCCATGAAGGCTAAATATGGAGTCAAGGAAAATTTGGGCAATAGTGAATGCTGTGTAAGGATGGGCTAGGGCACAAAAGTGAGCATACTTTGAAAGGCGGTCCACTACCACAAAAATAATAGACTTGTCTCCAGATTTAGGTAGCCCTTCTATGAAATCCATAGAGATGTCAGTCCACACCTGATCCGGTATCGGCAAGGGTGGAAGAGTGCCCGAAGAGTGCACTGTTTCTCTTTTCATCCTTTGACTCGTGTCGCGATCCGCCTACAAAAGAAGCGAATGTCCTGTTTCCTACCTTTCCAAAATAAGGTGCACTTGAGTCGCTCATAAGGTGGTCTGATATTGGGAGGTGTACTATCCGAAAATAATGGAATGGCATGGTCGTGAGAGTGATGCAGTGGTCGTGTGATGGGTTCTGAAAAGATGGCCTCATGTTTGTGGAGAATCTGTTGCATGTCTTGTGGGATTTCACCCATTGGAGATGTGGATGGCTGGATGGAGAATAGTTGTGCAATGACCCCACGTGATGATTTCTTTAGCAATTTCTCCATGTCGTTTGAACCGATAATTTGAGGTGTTCCTGTCGGGGAGCCCTTGATGATGTGTGTTTGTCCGTTCTGGAAGAATTGCATCCAAAGTTTAGCAAAGTTCCAACTAATAGTGCCCAACGTACTCAACCATTGGCATCCCAAAACAATATCACATCCACCCAAATGGAGGGCAAACATGTCCTGCTTGAGTTCATAATCCCCTATCTTGATTTTAACATTGTGACACTTTCCTTTACAAGATAAGGTTCCCCCATTGGCTACCATGACCTCAAAGGAATTACAATTATGGATATAGCAATTTTCCCATTGAGCAACTCTAGGGTCAATGAAGTTGTGCGTGCTTCTCGAATCCAAAAGGATGGAAAGACGTTGGCCCTTGAAACATCCTGTAACCTTCATGGTTTGAGGAGTAGTAATGCCTGCAAGGGCATGGATTGTAATTGATGTCTCAGGTTCTTGTTTCCCTTCTTCTTGTGGGGGAGGTGTTTCTGGAGGGTCCTCATCCTCATCACTCTCGTCAACGGTATCAGGTTCTCCAACATCTATCAAGAACAATTTTTTGTGTGCACACTTATGCCCCTTGAAAAACTTTTCATCACAATTGTAGCATAATCCTTTGGCACGACGTGCATCCATCTCTTCGGTGGTGAGGCGCTTGGGTGCAGCAGGTTTATTATCATCTGGGTGTTGGGCTCTCGGGGGAAATGAAGGTCTATCTTGAGAAAACTTTGATGGGCGTCTTTGGGCAGAGAGTTTAGATTCGGCCAGACGGGCCAAACTGATAGCTTCCATCATAGTTCGTGGTTTCAACATTTTGACTTCTGCTTGGAGTTCCATCTTCAACCCACTGATATAACAACTCTGGAAGAACCCTTCACTCAATCCTCTTGTTCGATTGGCCAATTTTTCAAATTGAGCTTGGTACTCTCGAACTGACCTTGTTTGTTGTAGTTTGGATAAGGCTCCTGTGAAGTCCTCAAACTCACTAGGACCAAATCGAGTGAGTATTTGGGATTCAAAATCCTCCCAAGAGAGATTTGGGTAGGTAAGACGCAACCATTGAAACCAGTGTAGAGCCTCAGATTCCAAGTTAAAGGAAGCCATCTGGACTCGATGAAATACTGGTACATTATGAAGTCGAAAGAATTGGTCAACCCGACATAGCCACCCATCAACATCCTTCCCACTGAATTTGGGAAAGTCCAACTTGGGCATTCTGAAGGGTGTATCATGGTCACGATTCCTTGTAGAACTCGTCGACTTGGTATTCTGATTTGGGTGGTTCTCTTCTCAGTTTGTTGTCCACTTCAGTCAATGCTTCTTCTAAGCGATTGCTAGTGGCCTCATGCTCTAAGCGAAGACCTTGGACTTCTTCCCTTATGGAGTGAAAAGCCGAGTTCAAGTTCTCAATGGCTTTTGTTAGGGAATCCAAGTGTTCTAGTTCTTTCTGGTGTCCACGAGTACCCTGGGCCATTTTTTGACCTTTTGTGACCGATTACTAAAAATAGAATTGATTTTTTTGACTTACTATTTTTAGTAAATGCCCAAAAAAGTGCTTGGGTGCTATATATCAAAATTATCAGCAGGAGAAGGTGGTCACAATGAGCTATATCTCTTAACACTACTTTTTGGCACCCCAGACTTTTTTTTTTTTTTTTATCTCCTATTTTGCTGAGTCTAACGGTGTTTACAGATTCTGATTCTGAGCTACTGAGCAAAATTTGGGTACTGGAGCACTATCTAAAACTGGCCGTGTTTCACACTCAAGATTCTCTCGTATTTTGCAAGTGATCGATATGACAGCTCTGTTTCGACTCGAAGACCGTGAATTCCGCTCGACCGTGCTTGACCTCTCCGACTCGACTGTGTGATCGCCACTCAGAATTTGACTATTACTCTCCAGAATTTCAACTTAAGTGTCACCCTCATGGCTTATCCTGAATGCATGTCCCTTTTGTTATTTTTTTTGGTAGAGGACTCCTTTCTCATATGCTCACTTTTGAAATGCAGGTTTACGAATGGGGGTGTTTGGATTCTTATTTTGATTTTGATTTTTGTATTTTTTACAAGTTGCAGTTTTAACAGAACCAGGGAATGCTAAGTATAGGAGTATGTACCACCCATAGGCCCTCTAATATACCGATAGTGACGAACAATAGTTCTCGGACCAATATTTCGAGCCACTACTCAAGGAGGATTCCACACATACCCTTGAGCACACTACCTGCCTCTCTGACAATACGGGAGGGTAATCGTCCAGGATGCTGTGTCCCATATACTATGAGTAATACAAGGCCGAAGAGCTTCCTAATGGCTAAAAGTTTGTTTAATCCTAGATGGTCTCCCGATATACCCGAAGATACGTGGGAGCTCAAGTCCGTGCGTGAGTTCTATCTGAGGCCTGGGTATTGGAGCCTGATCGCCCCTCACTTCACTAGACGCTTTATGGGCTATCTAGCTTAGCCAATAACGACAGATCCTTCGCGATATTTTAAAACCCCCGGTACAGGGTTTCTACCTACTCAACTAATAATATATATATTTTTTTGTTTTTGGTCTGGAAAAAAAAACACTGTATTTTTTTTTGGATTTTTTTAATAAGGAAAAACAGAATGGAAAAAACACACGGAATTTATACCTAACAGGTGGATTTGATGGCAAGAATCATTGCAGTTGCAAAAGAACTTGGCCCTGGAAAGCGCTCTGATACCACTTGTTAAGATCCTGCTATAAAATAAACTCAAATAACACACTCTCACACAATTGCTTGGAAATAACTCACATAAACATCACATTAATATAACAAAATTTGCATAAAGAACAATCTCACAATAGAATCAGATCGCGAGGCCTCTTCGAGGGGGCAACCTCCTTCAATACTTCATTAATTTTGCAAAAGATGGTTACATTGGTGCCCTTTCGGGTATTTAAGGAGTTTCCTTCCAAGGTTGGCTTACATGCAAAATGCCACCTGGATTACATGCATAATGCCACCCGAATTACATGCATAGTGCCACTTTGAATTACATGCACAATGCCACCCGAATTACATGCACAATGCCACTCGAATTACATGCACAATGCCACTCGAATTACATGCACAATGCCACCCGAATTACATGCACAATGCCACCTATCTACCATGTGTTACATAAAAAAGGGTGCCATTTGTCATAGGCACTACCTAAGCTAAAACTTAGACATTACAAAATATTAATCATGGGTACTACCCACGTTCACTAGGAATTATTACATCAAGGAAGTTATTACATTAAGGGTTAGAATGAGATCCTAAAAAATAAATAGTGAAATACTATGGGTAACATCAAATTAGAGGGCTTAAAACTGCTATAGTGTAAAAACTATCGATAATAGCAAAATATCGATAGTAGCAATATTGGCAACAACAAAATATTGGTAGCAAAAAACTATTGATAGCAGCAAACACCAGTAGTCATAAATAATAGGAAGCTATCGATAAGTACACACTATTGGTAGCTTCAAACTGCTAGCAGCTACAAACTATCGACAACTGTAAACTATTGACAACTTCAAACTACTAGCAGCAAACTACAAACATCATTAAACTACCAAAGGATGTAAATTATCGGTACCATTCAGCTACTGCCATTAGAAAAAAATATGACAACAACAAACTACCAGTAATGGCAATAAACTATCTGACGATAAAATTTTGATAGCATCGTCATGTGTTGACACCTAATTTAATCTAGACACATGTTAGCATCTCATTTTATGCATGTAAGAAAATGTCTATAAAAGGGCAAAATCCCTCAAAACTTGAACTTTACACAAAACCCTTCCAAATCCTCCCAAAGCCTTGTAAATATTTCCAAATTTGTAGGAACCTTTCCAATCTTATCATAACCCCTTGAAAGTGTTAGATATATTGCAACAATGGCCAACTCGCCCTTCATTCATGCATCAATTTTTTTTTTTTTTAAAGTTTGTTTGCCCATCAATATTTGAGGTTCTAACAATGCCTATATATGATGCTACATGGGTGACAAATTCGATCCTTCTAGGATTAGTATCAATGCCTCAATACAACATGGACAATAATTTGTTGTTAAAAATTGTTAGATCCTACAACAATGATGAGTCAGTTTTCAACATGGACATCGACAACAAGACTCTCGTTCTCTATCAACCTGTAGACATCCACAGATTGATCGGGCTCCTGCACAAGGATTGTCCATATATCACATCAAAGTACTGTTTAACAAAATGCGACAAAATATACTTGGAGATTAGCTTCGATATCCCATTGGATTTGTTGTTAGGTAAGTCTCATCTTCCAAATATTCCAAACTTAGTCTCTTCATCAATTTTATGTTATATTTTTTTTGGTTCACTTAAATCCATCCAAGAGGGACCTCTAGTTTTCAAGTGTTATCAACAAGTTTCTTTGTGCAATCATCGAGTTCTTCCAAGCATGTATTGTTTTACAAGGAAGGGCAACAAACATTTCAATGTGGCCATTGGCATATTTGGTGTGCTGTTTAGCCTTCAAAAAATTTGACCGGTCCACAGATGTGTCAAATCGAATCAAATATGATCTCAACAATGCCCACTCAAACATTGGTGTCGTTGTTTCCACAATCAATTTTTGTCTTGTTTTCTATTATGAAGTATATTAAAATGTACAAAATACTTCGGTACCCACCTTGCTCCACCCAAAACTGAGGATAATTGGCTTGATAGACAAAGAGGTGTAGGTAAAATTCAAATTTTCACTAAAATAATTCTTAGCATATAAAAATATAGTGTTTATTTTTTACTTATTTAATATATACTTGAATGTAGAAAAGAGCAACCTCATCTTCTTCTAAAAGAGAGGATGAAATCAAGGGAATTCTACCAAAGGCCATTGGAGATTTTGATAGTCAATCAAAATCAAAACTACCATTAACAAGATCTCATAAACGCTTAAGGTCTTTTGCATCTCCTGTTCCTCATCTGGATGCTTCATCAACTGGACGTAAAGTGCACATCGATCTTGATGAAGTTAACCAACCCAAGACAAGTAATGTTACTCTTTTAGACGTTGGTTCAATGTAATTTATTTTATTTAGTTAAATTCAAAGTTAACTTTATTAAATATTTTTTGTTATATTTTTATGGCAACATCGTACCAACCCTTTAGAATCGGTATCCTGTATGCGCAATTAAACTACATTAATTGCCATTTAGTAAATTAATTTTTGTGCATCATTTTTAACAATATTTTATAATATATATTTTATTTTTTGTAGGGGCATTGGTTCGATCACCTCCTTAAAGATAGCATCTTATGCTGCCACTGCCTCCACCATGGCCACAATCAATGTGGGTTCAACATCGTATGTATGGGTAGCAATTATTTTCTACAAGGAGTTGGGGAGTAACGCATACATAAACTATTTTTGACATTCCAAATCTTTCAATTGGAAATATTTCTAGTCTACATCATATTTTAAAATTGGATAATCCTCCTCTTGATGAGGATTAAATTTATCAAGGTAGCATGCCTGAGTTTTTTAAATCTTTTAATGTGCTTCAACGTCCACAATAATAGATAGAAGCATAGGAAACTAAAGAGCTAGAGGCAGCTACTGGGAGCTTCTTCCCTCCTTATCAAACCAGTGATGTTGTTCCTCTTTCTAATGATGAAAAATTAAATTTTTTAGCATGTATTCTATTGGCTGATAATTGTGAGGCCACCACAAAAAACATGGTTCTTTAGGATATTTCTAGATTGAGATACTAGGAGTATCGAGCAGAAATTTTAAATTGAAAATAAATTCCCAATACAATTTTTTTTCAAAAATAACATTTTTCATTGGTGGAACAAGAACCCAAAAAGCTTGATTCTTTATTACATCAAACTCAATTTGCAAATTTAAAGACCACTGTAGTGTACAATGATGAAATTTTAGATATTCTTTTGAATAGGTTGAAGAATCTCAATGTGAAGCCCACGCATATTAAAATTAATGGGTTTTTGATAAGAAGAAAGTTAAAGTTGTAGAGGCTACAAAAGTAGTTACTGAGGTAAGTCATCTTAATTTTGTGTTTTTCAACTTATTTGTTTTTCATACATTTTGTAACTAATATATTTTAACTTTTTTGTTGTGCAGTTAAATTTTAAGAATCTATAGAAACATGTGGAAAACCTGAATATTTTTTTGAACATTGTCAAGAAGAATCTACAAGACGTTGTCAAATTGAAAAATAAATTATATAAAACCATTAAAGAGAATAATACCTTTAGAAGGATTATCAAGGAATATAATTTAGATGCCGAGATTTTGCTTAAGAAAAAAGAAAAAGAAATACCTTCAACTTTTAAATAAGATCCTGATAAAGAGGAAAGGGTATTGATCTCGAGTTTGGAGATAACATAGGAGAGCTTGATTAAAGTTGGTACACTACAAGGACAAATTGTTGAGCAGAAGCATATGGAAAGTCAACTTGATCCTCCATTGGAGATAACATTTGCTTCATCCATCATAGCATAATAGTGTCAAAATGGACAAACAGTTCACTAGTTTTATAAAATGTGATGTAATGAAATGTTCTTTGAATTAATAAAAGACATTTTGAAAATATGTGTCTTACATTTTTAAATTATTGTTTTGTTTTATATCTTTGTACATATTCAAACTTGTTTACTATTCTAATTATGGACATTTAGAAAATAAATGTTTTAAAATGATGACAATTATAGTTATATTTAGAAAACAAATATTTAATATAGTTATATATGCTAAATGGTACTTTCAATTTACCACAAATAAATGTTTTCAAAAAAAATTCAACCAATGTTTATAATTTCCAATCATGGAAAACAAGTTTATCAAATATAGCATAAATTTTTCTGAACAAAGACTATGATATAAATTATAAAATTTTACAAACAAGGTCATAATATACAACATTAAAATTTATCAACATATTTGATTGATAAAATCAATAATAATAATAATAATAATAAAAATATTAATTATGAAGACATAAGTTTACAAAATATTACAAATATTACAATGGAGGAAATTGAAACAAGTACTTCTGAGTTTGTCCAAACTAACCTATAAGCATAGCTATTCCTTGTGTCTCTATAATATGATTAATACAAGTATCATTATCCTCATTATCATGAATATTAGTAATACTTCTTATGTCTGCTAGAGATTTCTAATATGCCAAAGCTTTGTCGTATGGATACTTGTCCATATCATATGATGAGATATATTCTCAAATAGTTTTCTAAAATTCCATCCAACCTATTATGAACTTTAGATTTCACAAAAGATAATGCACTAAAAACCCTTTCATCTTCTACTGATTTTAAAATCATTGTTTGACATAATTCACATAAGCAAAAATATTCACTCATTGTATACTGTAAAACACTACTGGGATACAATTTCTTCCATAAACATGTAATAGAACAGGTTCATTAGCATTAGTCAAATGGGAAATTTGATCGAACATTGTCTATCCAAAATAGGCTAATTGATTTGTCAAAAGGTATTAATTGAGAATACCATCGATCTTTATGTCATTAACTTCCATGCGTTTAGTAAAATGTTTAACAAGTGTACCCATATATTTTATGAATAGTTTACTTGTAATATTGTAGTCAGTAAAAGGATCCCAGAACATGGGGTTAACCACACCCATGGCCTCAAGCAACTCATCTCTTTGAAAATGATCTCATATTTCTCTTATTAAGGTTTTTGCTATTTTTCTCAATTTAATCCTTGTATTATGCAAAACTACATCAAATACGCTATATGTTATGGACATTTGTTCAACATCATATGTAACTATTCCTTATCACTTTTCAAAACAACATGAAGGTATCTTTTTTTTGTGAACATTAATGCAAAGATGATCGTTGATGTTGAACTTCAAAAACTATTTGGATCATTGATGTTTGTTAAAGTTCTCCAACCATAAAACAAAGGATCCATAAAAATTTTGTCGAACAAGTATAAACTATCAATACACATACATATTTGTTTTCTAATCCTGATGAAATTAATAATATAAATGGATTTTTCTTGCACAAGTTTTGTCAAAGTATTCATTTCATTCAACATTAGAAGAATATCACATAAAGTGAGTAGTGTTTTAAAGTCTGTCATTTGGTATAGCAAATATTTTACCTTATCATTGCCCTTCAATTAGCATACATAAACCCTACTAAGGATTGATATTTTTTTAAAACTCTAGATGCAGATTGAAATTGTGAAATCCACCTAGTATGTACATCTTTTAAAATTTTTTACCTTTAGTAAATCCTAGTGCAAAAAGTTGAAACTTTGCAAACATTTTTGGACTGCATGAAAAATAAGCATGTATTTCACGAATGAGTTCTTCCACTCTAGCAACATTTTCAAATGTGCTCACAATTTTGTATGTAAGATTCATTCTATGAGCCATGCAATAAATGGGGATTAAATATGGGATAGTTGATGTCTAAAGTCAAACATAAAGACCATTCATGTGACCTTGCATTATAGTAGCACCATCAACTCTGACACATATTAACTTATTGACTCTTGTTGTATCATCCATTCTCGTAATATATTTTAAGTTGGTTACAATAACATTGTAAAGGTTTTCCATATTACAATTTTCCACCATCTTATGTAGTACTAGAAAATGAGGTTGTTTTAAATGATTTTAAAATGTGTAAACATGCAAGCAAGTCCAAGATGTGTTGTCAAAAATAATTACCTCATAAATTGAAAGTGAAATGAATTTAGCATTTTTAACTTTCTATCTTAGGTCCTCCTTAACCAAAGAGAGATATTTTTTCATTTCCCAACCACTTTGATTTGACCAATGGGCACTAGGAACGTTCTACACATCAATTAGTTTAAAAATAAGCTTAAAATCAATAAAATCAGACTTTGGTCTACCCTTTTTAAGAATAGTATATATGTCAACAAATTGTAAATTTTTTGAAATTAAAGTGATTTTATGAATTTTTTGAAATTGTGCTAGAATCGTTCTACCATTTTGAACAAGTGTTTTTTGATGTTTCATATCTTTGTTAAAGTCTTCTACATATCTAACATGTACATATTTCGATGCATCCTTCCACCTAATTGTTTTCTTAGTTGTTTTATCTCTTTCTTTTACTGTCACAAAATTTTCCACAATGTTTTTCTGTTGTATCTAACTTAAGTTGCATCTTATGATCCTTCCCTAGTTTCCAACTATAAATAATATACCTACATTTTTTTGGTGTATCATTACTGTTCTCAGGCTACACTGGTTTAATAAATAGATATTTTGATGACCATTTAAGCTAAAATTTCCCTCTAATAGTCCAATTGGTTAACTTTTTATGTTTAGGTTTTTGAGTAGAAGATTCCCCATAAGTTGGCATTTGTTAAAAGTGGTCATTTTTTTGGTTGGTGTACTAGTTCCAAGATTCTATTAAAGTTGTTGCATGTCATTGTTAAGAAAATTTTCATGTTTAGGTATCTCATGCTCGAGAATATCTTCAAAGTGGAGGCATGTCAAGTTCAATTATGTATTTACATACAAAGGTGTCCTATATCATTTTTTGAAATTACTTACAAAAAATACTATCTAGTAGGTAAAATAGGTATGTATCTTGAATTTATATAGATGTCGATGCACCCTTGCATTTCAATATTTGGTTAAATTATTTTAAGATACTCCTTTTTTAAAAATATTTACCTTTCTTGCTTCCATTGGAAGTAGGTGCCATTGTGCTTATGTAGTAAAATATATTTCATGTTAGAAATGAACCTGATGTTGAAGAATTTTTTTATAATTATAGAAGTTTTATAAAGAACATGGTGGTCAACTATTGATCATTATCGATGAATCTCTCACTATGCTTCCCTTTGGTATCAGTTATTTTTTGTTGTCAATCTGCTTCACTCTATTATTGGTTGTTTTTTGCTATTGGTTTGCTTCCCTCTAGTATTGATCATTTTTTACTGTTAGTTTGCTTCCCTATGGTACCAATCATTTTTATCATAGGTCATTTTCTATTGTAGATCATTTTCTATTATAGGTCATTTGCTATAGCCAATCGTAGCTTACTTCGATCATGGTTGATATACTCTCCTTTATTTTCTCTAAAACTAATTGTATCAGGTTTTTGTGTATTGTTTTTAGTTGTTATAGCTCATTTTTTGATGTAGGATTATCACTGTTATGTTAGGTAATTTTTGTCTATTACAGGTGTTTTTCACTACTACAATTCATTTTTTGTGGCTTCAAGTCATTGTTGGCTATTGCAGGGTTTTTGGTGTTATAGGTCATTTTTCGAGGACTTTGAATGCTTTAGATGTATGTGTATTGTTGTCGCATTAGGTATATATACTAGTGGTATAAGAGGTAAATTTGGTGGGATAAATAAAATTATTTATAATTTCAAGGCAAAAAAGGTCCACAATTTAGGCAATAGTGTTGGTGATTTAAAATAAAAATGATAAAATTATTATGATGGGGTGATTTGATCCAAAAACTTCTTGGTTCCAAAAATTTCAAGTAAATGGGCCCTGATAAAGGTTCTTCATATTTATCAATTTTAAATTTCAAAAATCCTAATATTCATGAATTAAGTATGATTCGTCATTATGCATAACCCTTCTCTTCACCTTCTCCTACTACGCCATATCCATCCAACCATAATCAACATGCACTTTGTTGACGAATTCTTCTTGGTGCCAAAACCTTATTTTTATGTGAGCATGTCCTCCACAACTCTCACAAGGATGTAGTTTCCAACATCTAGTTGCAACATGTCCATCTATTTTACATTGACTACACCAACCTATTCTTGAATCTTCATTCCTTGTATTGCTCTCTTACAAATTTAGTCTCATTGTTTCTTGTTGGACTTGGATACGTAAGGCCTTCATTCCTTGGCCTTGATTCTAGTATTATGGGTATTTTTATACCTTGTTCATGTCTTCCCAATCCCTTACCATTGTACCCTATTATCCTCATCAACTTGGATTCAATTTATATTATGTACTTTTCCAAGCATATAAAATCTTCGTTGCCACTCTAATATTTGTCATTAATATCTAAATCCACTTCACTACTATTAAATCTAGCATTATGGTCTTCATCACGACCATCAATGACCTGATGAGGTTCTTCTTTAGTAATTATATTTTTATCCTTTATTTTCTCTTTTTTTCTCCTTAGGAGTCACTGCACTATCATTTTCATTATCACTACCACTGGTGACTTAGATCAACCACTTCTCCACTATGCTTATCTTTAGTTTGTTCACATATTCTCTCAACATTATCTTCTTTTATTTCAACTTGGTCTTATAATACTTTAAGAATTATTTATCAGTATTTAGGCACATTGTAGGACTATTGTCCACCCCTTTCCCTTTGTTCTTAAATGAACTTAATGTGTACCTCTTGCCTTCTTTCTCAATAGTATAGGTGTTCTCCCTACTATCATGTATGAATATTATGTCAAATTTCCATTGTCTTCCCAATAATACATAACAAGTGTCCATAGGTATAATATCGCATAGGACCTCATCCTCATAAGATCCAATTTGAAATTTCACCTAACACTATACACTGGCTAAAATTTGGTGTCCACTTTGCAACCAAGAGACCTTGTATGGGTTGGGGTGTTCTACACTATTCAACCTAAAATTTTCTACCATATTTATAGACACTAGATTGTCTATATCCCACTATCCATAATCATCTTGTAACATTTCCCTCTATATTTGCAAATTATTTTGAGTAAACTCTTTTTTTTCTTCGGGTCATGCATCTATTTTGCTGGTTTTAACAATACCCTTTCTATCATAAGGGATTCTCCTTATTTTGGTTCTTCCATGTGCTTTGGTGAAGCAATATTCTCTTTAGCTTGTACAATTTGATTATACCTTCCCTTTCATGTTTGCTAATTTTTTGTACTATAGTATACTTAAATGTCTGATGTCCTTCAAAACATCTATAACACTTGCCAAAAAAACCATGATCTCTACCTCTACCAAATTCACCTTGTCCTCTTGATATTAATCCTTTTTCTAAGTACTTTGGTTGAAACCGCTTTGAGAAGTATCAACTTCTCCTTCTTACAAAATGCTATCTACTACCATTATTTGATTGTTCTCTTCCTCGATATGATCTTCCTCTTTCCTTTGCATTATTTTGTTGCTTGTGCAACACATTTTCCGCTTCCTTGAGGACATACTTATAACACTAACGAAATTAGGAGCATAAATATTATTAACCATATATTGCATTAACATTAAGTTTGAAGGATTACAATGCTTAAATACAAATATTATTAACCATAACCTATAAAGCTTAGGAGAAAGAATAGGGAAGAAGAAAATTAGGGAGGAAAGAAAAAATGAGATTAGGAGTCAAACTCCTTGCCGTCCATGTCATCCAATCCTATTGACTCAGTTGTCGTCCAAGGAGGTAAAAATGGTAAGGTCCAAAGCTTACAGTGGTAAAACAATTTTTTTACTTTTTTTACCCTTTTAACTTCCAACATTCTCCCCCTTAAAGTTGAGAGGACTGACTATACAATCTCTCAGCTTTATATATTGAGATTTAGCCATACCTTTGGTGAAGATATTTGCAATGTTATCCAAAGTGCTGTAATATTTAAGCTCAACTATCTGCTACTCCACCATGTATAAGATGAAGTGATACTTCATATCAAAATTCTTTAATTTGCTATGGTGGATTCAATTGTATGCCAATTGAATGGCACTTATGTTATCACAATACAGTCGATTTGGATGACTTTGAATTTCTCCAATTTCTTCAAGGACTTTTCTTAACCATAAGGCTTGAGGACTAGCATGTGTGATGGCTATATACTCAGCCTCAGTAGATGAAAATGCTACAATAGTCTGCTTCTTGGAACTCCATGTGATTAGTCCTGACCCTAGACTAAAATAGTTCCCTGATGTAGATTTCCTATCATCTATATTGTTGCCCCAATCATTGTCACTAAAGCCAACTAATTTAACAGAATTACATTTGTGGTAATGGATTCCAAAATCCAATGTACCCTTTACATATCTGAAGATTATTTTAGTTGCTTTTTGATGCAGCTCAGATGGAATTGCCATAAACCTTGAAACTAAAGAAATAACATATTGAATATCAGGCCTTGTGTTGGTTAGAAACATCAGACTCCCAACTATGCTTTTGTAAGTGGTCATGTCAACCTTTGGTGCTCCATCATCCTTGCTCAATTGGATCCCATGTCCATTTGGAGTTGCAACTGATTTGCATTGCTCCATGGAAAATTTCTTGATCATGTCTCGAACATACTTGTGTTGACATATGAAAATCCCCCAATTTGATTGATGCACTTTCATACCTAGGAAGTATCGCATTAAACCAAAATATTTCATCTCAAACTACTTCATCATGGAGTTTTTGAACTCCATATTCATTTTAGTGTTACTACCCATAAATATTAGATCATATTGTAGACACCAAAACAACACCAATTCGATTATGTGACTACAAGAACTGATCGAATTGGCATACATACCCCCTAGGGCAGCCTCCAAAGGTTAAACAGTGGTCCTAACCACTCCCAAATCAGTTTTGGAAGGTCAAAGGTCAGTTTTGCACCGTTTAAGCACTTTGATCCATATTCACCCCACCTTGGGATGATTAGAATCCTATTCATCCCACTCTGGGATGATTAGCAACAATCACTCCAGGGTGGGATGATTAGCAGGTTTGATTGGAAAAAAGTCAAACCTTGACAAATGGCAGCCCAGATCCACCACCTAACTTTGCCTTCAGGGCATGCAATTGCAAGGAATAGTTTCAAATTAGAGAGACTTCAATCAAGCCTACCCTAATCATGGAGGCCTCATTCAAGGAGGCTCTAAATCAGGGAGGAATATTCTCTCACCCAAAAAAGACATGGTGAGCCAAGTGGCGCCCTCGCATGTGCATTCAAAGGAGACCCTTAGGTCTATAAAAAGGTGAGCCTCCTCACACCAAAAGGAATAGATTTGGAGCATTTGGAGTGATGAAGTGCTTCCAAACTATACCCCCATTCCTCTTTGTGCTTCTGACATCCCTAATTTCTCTTTTGGAAGAGAAGTTATCGGGTGAACACTAGGAATGCAATCCAGACCCAAAACTCAAGAAATCGGCCATAATACCACCCCAAACTCATTGACACAACCCCCTAGGAGGTTTTGGACCCATCCACTTGGATTGGTGTTAAAACTAAGCCCTAAACGGTGGGCGTCCCATCCCCGGGTGCCCCCCGAACTGCTGTAGTCCTAATCGCCCCACCTCGGAGTGATTAGAAATATGTGCATGATTTATTTTCTATTATTTTTGCATCCTCATTTATTTAATGTACTTATGCTGTTTTCCAAGTTTCATTACTTTTTGACATGATTTGACTTGGTTTATGGTATTTTCATGCGTTTACTAACCTACAGGGAGTGCCTTCAGATATAGGATGTCCTGGATAGAATATGCCAAATATGACCTTTTGGGTCATTTCAAAATTCTTTTTTTAGTCTAACCACAAGTTTTTAGAAGTTTTGGAGGTCTCTGGATGGGACATTTGTAAGGTCACTTTTTGCAAGTTTTGCTATAGTCCCCAACATTCCACCCTAGAGTGATTAGAAATTTATGCATGATTTCCTTACTGTTATTTTTACAATAGTTCACTTATGATATCCTAATGCCTCTATTAAAGTTTCATTGCATTATGACATGATTTGACTGTAGTTTTATCATTTTTATGTGTTAACTAGCTCGTAGGGCGCCCCTATCACATATAGGAAAATCTAGGTAGGATAGGCAAATTTTGAGCATTTGCATAGTCTTAAAATAACATATAATGCCTAAATTTTGAGTTTAAGGTGATTTGGATGAACCTAGGTGGGACACTGGAGTGCTCGCCTTGGAGAGGCCCCCAACGAGTAAACACGCATAATGGGGCCGTTCGACACTGCTTCGACGCAAAATCAGGTGATACCAACTATAGATGTTGTCTTTTACATTAATATATCATTTTGTAATTGATATATCAACCTTATCACTGATATTACACAAGGGCCCATTGGAGGCCTTAGGGATTGCATGTTTTTCTAGATACGCATATGCTATTAACAATTTGTTGTATTTTTGTGTGTAGGATCTCACCACTAAGAATACTAGAGGGGCATAAAGGAATTATGAACACACAGACACAAGCAGCGGTAACCTTTAGCCTGCCCACTTTGAATGTGGGCACGCAAAAGATGTTGGAAGCGTACAGTTCGACCTTGGAAGCGCGACTTCATCCATGCATCCATTGATGTAACAAATTGTATCACATGTTCTGAGTCCTATGATGGGGGATGTATTGTAATTAGATTAAAAGCAATATCAATAAAAGAGTCCCTATTTTGTTTGCTTACATCTTATTTCTGTGTCATTTCCTTCATGCATTCATAGGACTTAGCATTTGTATCCATTTTTGTTTACATCCTATCGATACGCTATCTTTCTACATTTATTTTAGTGGTGATCATGGTGGGACCCTATCCCCTACTATTAAGATCAATTTTTTGATCCAAATTTTGTGGTTTTTCTTTGCAGGTGTTACGCATTCGGGCACTGGACTGCTACTCGTGCCACCATGGTACGAATACGTATTCGTCCCACCCTGTGATGAATACAGATCTGATATTCATCCCACCCTAGGATGATTAGAACTCTGTGTATTTTCTGAGCAGAAAATCAGAGGCATCTGGTTTGGACAGAAAAGAGGTAGGCCTTCTAAACATCCTCTATGTTTTTCTACTTTCGGTTTCTGCAAATTTCTGCTTTCTTTACTTTATTTTTAGACACTTGCATAGAAAGGTTAAGTAGTTTTTTTTCCTTTCTTGCAATAAAAAAAATAAAAATAAAAAAACATAGGGTAAATTAAATGGAAGGAACTTTATTAGGAATGCATTCTTCTCTGGTTTGCTTGCATGATACTTGCACCAATGGCAAGTCCTCATCATAGGTTTCAATTCTAGTTAGGTTTTGTGATTTCCTTTTTGCTACTAATGGTTTCTAAAAGATAAAATGTACTTTAAAGAATTGCATTAGTGAAAATCATATTTTGTTGTATGTTTTATTTCTTTACACAATTAAAAGGAACCACACACACCACCTAATAAAATTGACATCAAGGAGTTGGTCTTAATACCCCAACACTTGATCAAGACCAACGGTGGGTTTCATCACCACCTTGGCTTGGATTTTGCATACATATACCCTGATCATGACTGTTGCTAGACATAAATCTTGACAAAAGCTGACCAAATGTAGCGGGGGTGATTCCCCATGCATGAGGATAAGTCTTCTATGGTAGGTGTCAAAAATAGAGTGATCCCCCTTTCGTACTGCCTATGTTCCACTTACTGTTCTGCTCTCGCATACCAATAGTTCCCCTCACATAAGGGTGGGTATATTGAGAGGTTCGGTATAACGACCTAGCAATGGTATATTGAAGGGGCGACCATTTTGGAGATACAAGAGCCCTCATTGTGCATGTATAACAAAGTTTTCTTTACAAGAGTTACATAACAAAAAATCAAACACATTGGACTAGATCTAGGACACACATTTAATCTGTAAACAAGATAATCATTTCTTTGCTTGTGTGGTCCCCTTTTGTTTGGTATAGCATAAAAATTGTAAAGGAGATAAAAATATACATATCTTTTTAGAAAAACTTCCACCATGGTTTATACCCGTAGACAAGCCCAATCATGGGCAGAAGCTGTGGAAAATATATAAGGAGGCACAATTTGCCTTCGTTATAGCCCCAAGGACTTGGTTATACCACCTTGGTAGCCTGACCCACAACATAGTCCACACTATGCCACTACAAAAAAGGACTATAGAGGCACCCCTTTGAGGGGCACTCCCGTTCAATACAGACCCTCTCAAGAGGAGTACACACATGGGAAGGCTCCCTTAGACACTTATTATGAGTGGCCATTGCGTGATGAAGTGCTAGAGCAGCATAGGGTTCATAAGGAGGGGGCACACGATTATATCATTCCCCCTCCACCCCTCATTATTGTTAGAACTAATAGGCCAAATCTAGAGCGCAAGGCTCTTTAGATAGGGCGAGCCAACTTTGCCCATCCCTTTCACATGTATGAAAGAGAGTACAAGGAAAACTAGTATATTCCTCAAGAGAAATACACCGTGCGAGAGCAATGTGCCTTCGCACCTGCTAATTATCAAGATCACCTATTGAGGCCAGAGCCTTGGGTGAATGCTGCTAACCTTGACAGAGGAAAGCGATCCATAGAGATCTTGGATCACCACGACCGAGATAGATATGTAGGGGAGGCATCTAGGCCTCCTATACCTAGGATGATAGAATAAATTGACTTGGAATTTGCCAAACAAGTCGCCTGTCAAGTGCAAATTATGCATCTTAGGCAAGATCAGCAACAGTTAGAACAACTGTATCATCTTAACAAAAAGTGCATTTAGTTCTAGACAGATGAGTTGCTCCAGAACACTACACATGAGAGGATTCCAACCCCTCGCATGCATAGGACAAAAATTTATGAGAGGCACAACCCCTTAGTACGAGACAAGTCTCCATGACCTTATCAAGCGTTACCTCCAAGACCTCCGAGACCTGAGTGGGAGGCCACCCCTAGAACCAATGATGGGCACCTTCCTCGGGCACCCGTCCATGTTTATAGGTCACACCCAAAAAATCCTCAAGAGGCCTATGAGGAATTTGAGCAAGAATAAGAGTGGGCTGAAACGCCCTACCAAGGCAAGGGGCGCTATCCGGATACCCCTCCATAGGCCTCAAGTTCCTCACAATTCACAATGGGAACAAACCAAAGAAGAGGAAATCAAATCCTCCGATGCATACAAAGCACTGCTAGAGCACTTAGAGTCTGTGGAGACCAAGACTTCAGGGCCCCAAAAGCCCACATTATGCCAACTCTATAGTCACCCTGTGCATCCTCCAGTTTCAGCACCCCCATACCTCGACCACTTCAATTTAGAGAGGATGAGGATTCCCAAGAGCATGTAACAAGGTTCCTAATTCAATGTTTTGGCATTCAGGACAATGATGGATTGCTTCTAAGAATGTTTATAACCACGTTTACAGGCCCTACCTCGGATTGGTTTACCTAGTTGTCGAAGCATAGCATCAAAAATCTAGACCAGCTAGTGGACGCATTCCTTGAACATTTTGCCTTCAACACCAAGAAGAAGGCGTCCTTAAGTGACCTAGCTAGCCTTAAGAAGTATGATGATGAAACCATGGCTGCTTATGGGAATTGGTGGAGGACATTGCTTTCAAAGCTACCTTACCTCCCTCCCATGGTTGACTTGACTCAAATATTTTCAAAGAGTTGCTTAAGGTCGATCTCCATGCTATTACAACTGTAGCAATATGCCACCCTCGAAGAAGCCCTAGCACAAGCCAGGATAATTGAGGAGATCAAAATACAAGATGGTGAGATTGCTAAGCCACGCAAGAAAGAGTGGCCCAAAAATGCTAAAACTGGGCCCACGCAACTGAAACCCGTCGTGGTCAATCAACTTTCCATAGCTATACCAAAGCCTGCACAAATGACACATCCCCCAAAGGCTAATTTTTAGGCAATTCCTCTTGATAACTATGAAAAGAAAAATCATAAACAAGAGCAAAATCGACAGCGTCGCCCTAGGTGACAATTCACATAATTCACGGAGTCTAGATACTCCTTGTTTGACCACTTGTTCGTGGAAAACCTGATAAACTTGCCAAAAAGTCGACCCATAGACCCCAACATGCCAAAACCCAAGGGCTATAAGGAAGACTTATATTGTAGATTTCATTGGTAGAAAGGACACAAGATCTCCACTTGTTGGAAATTCAAAAACTTAGTGTAGGACTTGATAGACAACAAAACACTCATGGTAGATAATCCAGTAGCACTGAGCAACCAATAGATGGAGGTCTTCAAAGACCCCCTGCCTGCCCATGATGTGTAGGAAAAGACTTTACAAGTGAATGAGGTAACACAAAACTACCCCATGCAAGGATACGTAGGGATGATAAGCATCATGACATGGAACAAAAGATACCCAAACATGGTTGTACCCACTGTAGCTACAGGAAATGTTCCATCAACGTCACAACCTCCACAACACCCTACGCAACCTCCCCCACCTAGACCAATGGCCATGATTTGGACTAAACTTACTCAAATTTTAAGGACCATGTGGGCTAGGCTCTCCATTTATGAGCTCATCCAACAATCATCGCCCCATCGAGAGGCTCTGATGGAGATACTCAAATCCATTGAGTTACAACTCCACGAAGCCAATTCTTTCAATAATTTTGTAGGACATGTGAAAAAGTGCATAGAACCAGTCATAACCTTTAGAGAAGACAAACTAAAATTGGTGACTGGTGATATGGTGGATCTACCCCTTCACGTCATTTCACAGGTCAACAGGATTCCATTTAAGAGGGTGTTGTTGGACACTGGATTGTCCAACAACATAATCATGATAACGGTATTAACATACCTTAAGCTGCCAGTATCCCACATTGTGGCATCCACTTACACTCTTTGAGAATTCAATGATGCGTTATGCTCGATGGTTGGCATAATTGTCCCGCCCATCCAAGTAGAACAGAAGACCATTCCTATGTTGTGCCACATTCTTGAGGGTGAGATGGCCTACAATATCTTGCTAGGCCAACCTTGGATCAAGGACATGAAGTGTGTCCCTTCGATAGCCCATCAATGCCTCAAGTACACATACAAAGGGCAAGTACATGTAGTCCTAGCAGATTTAGAGGCCTTTAAGTTTTGCAATGTGGTGCAACTGATGCCACAATCGACCCTCCCATCGACACATTTGGACTTTCAATTAAATTTGTCCACATAGGATCCGATTTTGCCTACATCCTCGTTGTTGAGTCCCTCAACTCACCAACTTGGCCCATCTTCATCGTCTATTCCTTCACCAACGATGCCACCTGTGGTGGCCACATCGAAGGACAATGGGAAGAAGCCCCTAGAGGAGGTACCACCATTAGTCTCAACCATCTCTATCGAAGAGGTGCCCAACCGAATGGAAGTTGAGACACCTGGTTTGCCCAACATGGAGTGGACTTAGGGAGAACTCCCATTACCTTCCCCTCAACCATCGATGATTACTGTTGAGATGGCCAATACGAGCTTGGGGAAGTACCTAGTGCAGAACATTGTGGCAACACCTGCGCTCGAATCCATGCAAGACATGGGGAGACCTTGCCTTCCCATCGGCACTATTGTCCCTTTAGGTTACCCGCCAAATTAGACCAATTTTGTATATGGGGGCCTCGAGAACAAAATTGAACCCTACCTACAAGAGGAAGAGGAAAAAGAGCCATTTGCTGAGAATATTGACTATCTATCCAACCTGGAATTCACCTTGAAATACCTAGACCAATATAATTGGCATGGATATGGATTGGGAAGATATGAAAAAGGAATGCACATTATTTTTCAACCAAGATACCTAGATGCCATATGATAAATCAGGAGTAGGGTTCAACCACACTTTGCCCCTCGACATCTTGGTAGAAACCATGCAAGGCTTAGGTCTAGGCAATAGGGATGGGTTGACCAAAGATCCATATGCCAACCCCAACACTACATACACATTGGGGAATTATTTCCCATTGTTGACAACAAACCTTGTTGACCTCAACAACCCCTCCCCTTTGATTGAGGAAGGGGAAAGTTCAAGAAGTAACCTCCAAGAGGGATATGAACAAAATGAAGGGGGGTCTTCTGATGATGAGTCAGATTATGAGGCAGCACCTTGGGACCCTTTTCAGTCTGATAGAAATCATTCATAGATGACACCCATTGATGATTATCAAGAGGACTTCATGGCAATGTTCCCATTTAATGTTTTGATCGGGCAATTGCTACCTCTAGAGAATCTAGCCCTCCCGTAGAGAGCAGAACAACCCAGAAGGGACCAAATCAAATTGCTTGAACAAAAAAATCCTCCCATACCGACCATAAGGCCAAGCGATCCACCGGAGGAAGAAGATCCAAATATCTTATTCGTCATCGACTACCTGTGTGCCAGATTTTAGATTTTCATAGAGAGTGAGGATAGTGATCAAGAAATACCTAGTGGGAGGCTATACCAGCCAGAGGGGCACATAGTTGTCGGAGCAAATGAAGGCCTATGGATCTCCAATAGTGACTATGAGGATGAGACTGAGATGGCATATCTCAACCATATGAGGCAATAGGAATACCCTATAGACATCGATGACATGTTTAAACATTTAAATATGGGACCAAGGCATAGGTGGAATTTAAACCAAGCACAATTAAACTAAGTTCTTCATCCACCACTTCAGGTATACAGGGAGCACCTCCCACCTAGAGACCCTATAGGGCCATCAGTGCCTGGGGTAGACCCTATCCTTTTGTTTGCATATAGGGCCGATACTTTTGTGCCAATACCCATAGAGCCAGATTTAGGGTACAAGGATCACTAAGGATGTCTAAACCAACACCCACGTGATAATGGAGACCAAATTCAATCCATCAACATGATCTCCATTGATTTAACCACCCCCATACGCAATCCAACCGATCCAACATGATAATTGTATCTAGACCTAGATGCCATAGACTGGGATCGCACTGACTCACCACCACCCCCATCAGAGTACTGGCCTTGTAGCGAGATGTTCCATTTCACCCCAGAATAGACTCAGGATATCTTCCATGTTGAAGAGGAGCTCGATGTTCCCAACACAGATCTAAATTAAGCAAATGATATCCACCTGATCCCAACTCCACACTAGTTGGAGGACGGATCCCACATGTCAGTCGAAGAGACGATTGATGTAGACATCGGTTTTGATCCAATGAATCCGTAAATCATCAAGTTGGGGGTAAGTCTATCCCATGAAGAGCAAGCCGATTACATTGCCCTTCTTAAAGAGAAGAAGGAGGTTTTTGCATGGTCCTACAAAGACATGTCGGGGTAGACCCGTAGCTAGTCACGCATAATCTAACACTTGATCAGACAATCAAGCCACTCAAGAAAAATATACGTAAGATGCACCCAACAGTGGCCTTAATGGTCAAATACGAGCTATAAAAGCTATTGGATGCACAGTTTTTCATCTGCGTAGATTACCCACCATGGCTGTCCAACATGGTACCTGTCAAAAATCCTGACGGGAGGATTCACATATGCACCGATTTTTGAGATTTAAACAAAGTAAGTCCCAAGGACGATTTCCCCTTGCCTAGCATCGATGCATTGGTAGACTCTACAGTAGGCCACAAAATGCTTTCCCTCATGGATGATTTATCAAGAGACAACCAGGTTTGTATCAATCCTGATGATCAACTAAAAATGGCGTTCATAATGTCTTGGGAGACATTTTGTTATAAGGTCATGTCCTTTGGCCTTAAAAACGCTGGTGCCACCTACCAACGCGCTATGACATACATCTTCCATGATCACATGCATAAAAATTTAGAATATTATATGGATGATCTGTTGGCCAAATATCTTTTGCGCCAAAATCATCTCTATGACTTACGCAAGATCCTTGATCGCCTCATCAAACACAAGGTTATGATAAACCCCAAGAAGTGCGTATTTGGCATCACATCTGGAAAAATCTTGGGTTTCATAGTCTCAAAATGATGCATCAAGGTAGATCTAAATAAATTCAAGGCAATCCTTGAAATGCTTCCCCCAACCACCATCAGGCAGCTCAAAAGCTTGTAGGGTAAGGTCACGTCGATCAAGTGCTTCATAGCATAGTTATCTGACAAGTGCCGACCCATGAATAAATTATTGCACAAGGGGGTAGTATTTCATTAGGATGATGAGTGCCAGTCATCCTTCAACGACATCAAACAATACTTGGCTTCGTCACCAGTATTGGCACCACCTAGACCAGGAGTACCGTTCTATTTATACATCTCAGCTACTAAGGTGGCATTGGATGCCATGCTAGCCCAAAAAAATGAATTACATAAAGAACAAGCTAATTATTATCTTAGCCACACCCTGGTCAGTTATGAACTTAACTATGCATACATTGAGAAGCTATGCTTGGCGGTGGTATTTACCACCAAAAAGCTATGCCATTACATGTTGAGAAATATGACGTATGTTGTGTCTAAGGAGAATCCATTGCAGTACATGATAAGTCGTACTTATCACAATAGTCGCACGATGAAATGGATCATGTTGTTGACAAATTTTGACATTGAATTCATTGGACAAAAGTCCATCAAAGGTTAATTTATCGTCGATCAACTAGCAGAAGCTCCTCTCGAAGACAATCAACCTCTGATCATAGAGCTTCCTGATGATGGGGTCTTTCATGTCTCAAAATCGCCAGATTCTGATGAGCCTAAGTCACAGGCTGACATAACCTTATTTTTTGATGGTTCTAAATGTGAGCAAGGGGGTGGCACAAGAATCATGTTTTTCACATCGCAAGGGGCTCCAATGCCTTTATCATTTAAACTTGATTTCCTGTGCACCAATAACAATGCTGAATATGAAGCCTTGCTCATAGATCTTCAGACAACCATCACCATGAACATCAAACACTTGAATATCTTTGGTGATTCACTGTTAATTTTCAACCAAGTGGAAGGGGTATTCCAATGCAAATGCCCAATTCTACAGGCCTACAAAGCCCTTGTGGATAAATTCCTGGCAAAGCTTGAATGGTACGACATAAAGGCACTCCATCGATCATCGAATCATTTTGCGAACACTATGGCCTCTTTGGGGTCACTGATCCCGCAAGAAATTTTCGGTGAGATGAAAACCATTCAAGTCAAAATGTTATCGCAATCCGTGATGGAGCATGCAAGCTTTGACATAACACCAAGAATCCACCTAATCCAGATTGAACCATCTCATAATAGGTTCTCTCAAATCCATGATAGTCTGAATCACGCCAATTGGGGGTCTTTGCTCTCTCCAACCCCTCTTAATAGCAACACAATGCTATTTTTACAAGTTCTTTCATGCTCAGCTTTTGCTAGGGATGAACTTCAAGAGGGATCAACCGTTCATACCATTGAGGTTCCTGATCAACAGGATTGGTACACACCCATAAGAGACTATCTCAAGTTGGGTAGCCTCCCACTTGGATTATCACATGTCGTAAAAATATCATTAAAAAAAAAGTGACAAAACATGTCTTGCTAGGATACATTTTATATTTTCAGAGCTACAAAGGGATCCTCATCCATTTCTTGGACCAGCAGGAGTCCACTTGGGAGATCAAACCAAAAGCTCCAAGGGTTCCCACAATCGCTTGGTCAACTAAAACCCCCCCAAAGGTATCTATAATCCCTTTGGTCAAACAAAAAGCTCCAAGGGTTCTCGCAATCGCTTGGTCAACCTAAAAAAGCCCCAAAGGTATCCATAATCCCTTTGGTCAAACCAAAAGCTCCAAGGGTTCCCACAATCGCTTGGTCAACCAAAAATGCCCTAAAGTTATCTATAATCTCTTTGGTCAAACCAAAAGCTCCAAGGGTTCTCGCAATCGCTTGGTCAACCTAAAAATGCCCCAAAGGTATCCATAATCTCTTTGGTCAAACGAAAAGCTCCAAGATTTCCCGCAATCACTTGGTCAACCTAAAAATGACCCAAATGTATCCATAATCCCTTTGGTCAAACCAAAAATCCCCAAGGGTTCTTGCCACCACTTGGTCACCCAAAATGCCCCAAAGGTATCTATAATCCCTTTGGTCAACCCAAAAGCTCCAAGGGTTCCCACAATCGCTTGGTCAACCAAAAATTCCCCAAAGGTATCTATAATCCCTTTGGTCAAACCAGAAGTTCCAAGGGTCCCCACAACCGCTTGGTCACCCAAAACGCCCCAACGGTATCTATAATCCCTTTGGTCAAAACCTCCAAGGACCCATAAGAATCACTTGGTCCACACCCATTCGGGTTAAACTACCATAACGAATATTCAAAAACAACAAAAAATTACATCTCACTTTCATGCATAATCTTAAAATTCAAAAAAAAAGAAAAAGAAGAGCTACATTAGGCATCACATATACACATTGCATATTTGCTGGTCATACATGTCAAATGCACCATAGACTGTAATTACTCGACAATTCCATAATTTTCCACATTCAGTCCATTTTGTAAAAAATCCATCAAGAATAACGCCCTTCGCATTTTTGCCATATCATAGTCAATTGTCTTCTAATGTATTTAGGGTTTCGTCATTCAGCTGTCTTTAAATTTCTAGTCAAATGTTGTACAAATTTAGACCAATTTTTGCAAGGTAGAGTTTTACTTGGATCACACCTTGTCACATAGCATCCCAACACTAGCTTAAAACACATAAAAATTCCCAAGTTGTGTGAACGAAAGATGAAACCTACAAAGTGATCTAGAGTACCTTAAGCAAAAATTTTATCCTGCTCATCCCCTTGTGTGAATGGTTCAAGAATGTTGAGAATTGATAAAAGGATAATCTCTTCCCTATCAAATTCCCCACAATAAATAGTGGTTTTCACCACTATAAAAAATTCCAAACACATTTGGTCCCCAAAGTCGTAAGGATTCGTACTACATGCCCCTGAGAAGGATGGGTAGTCATCCCCAAAGCCTAAAAGGATCAATGCCATTCATGAAGCAAAATACCAAAAGTTTACTATCAAAAATCCCAAACACCTTTGATCCCCAAAGTTATAAGGATTCGTACTACACGCCCCTAAGAAGTATGGGTAGTCATCCCCAAGGCCTAAAAGATCAATGCCATTTCAAAGCAAAATCCCAGAAGTTCACCATAAAAATTCCCAAACACATTTGATCCCCAAAGTCGTAAGGATTCGTACTACACGCCCCTGAGAAGGATGGGTAGTCAAGGATCAATGCCATTCACAAGCCAAAATCCCACAAGCTCAACTTTGAAATAAAAATTCAAAATCTAAATTCTCAAAAGGCAACAATAAAAAATAACAGTGGTTATCACCACTAATCAAACCCCTTGCTCAAGAGAAGAAAAAAAGAGAAAAATAAACAGTGATTTTCATCACTATATATGAGAGCAAGTATCTCAACAAATTGAACAACCAAAAGACGCCTGAGCTTGAATCCCTGGAATTATCAAAATTTGAAAAACCATTTAGGTGATCCTCATTACGGGTTTGGTGGATAGCCTACCTGGAAATGATGATATCCTAAATGCATGACGATACGTTTATCACATTAGCTTTGCGTGTGTGTAGACCAATGTTTGCATGTGGATGAGCTAGCTTATGGTATCTTAGATTACGCCGTAGATTACTCCTACTACATACAACAAAGAAGTTAGTGGAGCTAATTAGGTGATCCTCAGTACAGGTTTGGTGGGCAGCCTACTTGGCACTGGCGATATCCTTATGAATACCACATAAACGAACTCAATCGCACATATAGGAATGTGAAATAACTTGGTCAAACTCAAGTCTGATTCGTACCTTGTTTGAAAGTCTTGTAAGATAATGTACAGTCTTGACTAGTTAGTTAAAGCATCTTAGTCTCAAAAAAACCTTAACTACATTCTAAAATAATTGTTGTACATTTCATTACTTACATCACCATCAAAAAATACAAAATAAAAATTACAAATGCAAAGTTATTCCATAAAGCACTCACATAGTACATAAAGACAGTAAATTCTATACAGTCTACGGTGCCACCACCTGCATACCAACAAATCATTCCATCCATTCCATATGCATACATCTATATCATATAGTTAAAATCATTCACATTCATAATAGCATATGCATACATCAACATAAATAAATGTGCATAAAAGAACAATAAACCATGACAAGGATATAATCAAACCAAAAAGAGTCATGTATATATATCAAGTCAAAATGCCCTCAGGATACAATAAGTAGGTCCTCTGACCTAAAAAAAAACCAAAAATTCAAAATCCCCAAATCCTAGGGAGTTGGCCACCATGATCATGCAAGATCGGTGTGATTGGAACTACCCCCAGTAGTATGGGTCCTATGGGACCTCTCAGGGTGGTTGCTACAAACCCTCGCACCCTGACCACCAACACTACCCTCACCTAGCCACCTATGATGAGATGATGCAGACTGCTCAGTCTCACTGCCCCTCGTATGACTCGATGAACCACCTCCATCGAGCATAAGAAACTATCCATCGAGGCAAACAACATCTATCTCTAACTCTATCCGATATCGACCCCACTCCATATCTCATTGGCAATACACAGCCAGTGCGCTATCTCGCTGTACCAATTGAGTTTGTAGGAGATCCCTCTCCTACATTACCTCCACCAAATAATATCTATGCTCCTCCTCTTGTATCCGTAGGAGACCCTCAAATCGTGCTATCTCAGCATGAAGCCCAGCCTCCGCATCCCCTGAGACAGCCTGAGGCATGGGCACCTCCAGGAGACCTATTGCTTTGGCACCCACTGCTTCGAGACATCCTATACATTTGGCTGCTCTAGAACCCCCAAATTGTCTCCATCATTGGTGAAGTCATCGACCTCCACCATGTCAACATCATCAAGCAAAGCCCCCCAATCCTCCATCGGTGCCTCTGCACCCCCACCTCCTGTTGCTATCGTATCCATGCCTCCTAAAGGCCCCTCACCTTGCTATTACCACATAATCCACCATAAGTCATACTATGCAGTTATCTCAACATCGTCCACGTTGGGTACATCAATAACTGCATCAAACCCCTCACCCAATGGCTTAATGATAGGCTAGACTAGGGTCCTCTCATCACTATGATGTTGATAGATCAAGGGATCACCAAGCAATCCCTGGCACACCCCAAACTGCTGTGTCACCTAAACATATGGAAAGTACTCCTACTCTGTCCCATGCCGACCAATCAACCATATACCCCTACGTACATGCTGAAGCTACTCTCCAGCCTTAGGCCTAGCTAGACAGTCCCGATACGGTTGCAAAAACACCTACCCTGGCACTAGACGAGAGAAGGCATCAATATAGTGACCTACGTCACCTATCCATCGTCGACTCTGTCCATGCTCCTCTGACCTCCACCATAAATTGGCATATCCAATCTCCCGATCCACCATCTCACCTCCGATGGTCTAAGGCAAACCTTGCGGTCACTCCACAACTATGTGCTGCCACCCCCAGCACTGCAAGAGATAGCTACACCCAATCCCCTTTTGCTTTTCATAGCAGATCTCGTACATCTCGTCATACAACTGTGTCAATAATTTTTGACCCCATATCATAATAAGTGGAGCTGATGTAGGACACTCCACTAATGTGAAAATCAACTCAAGCAGGTTCTAAGGGAACCTCGCACTTGAGGAGTCAGGAAGCAACATATTGGAAATGAGGGCCATAAGCAAAGCATGCATCACCCCTAATACTCCCTTCTCTAACCACCACCGCATCAGAATACCGACTATATGGCAGTCAGCCTTTGCCATATCCATAGCCCTCTCCACCCCCCTCTCTATCGCCAGACCAAAACATCGTGTCAATACCGCTATCTTCTGGTCACGGTGGGTCATCCGGATAGGCATCCCATCTATCGAAATTCGCAAAATCCGATACACATCCTCCAGAGTAATAGTCATCTCCTTTGTTTGGAGATGAAAAGTGTTTGTACGGGGATCCCATAGATTGATCAGGGTAGTAAAATATGCCCGATCCCCCACCACAGGCTCCATATGTGTCACGTGCTTGAACCCAAGGGCATCAAGCCACTCCCAATCCATAATTGTTAGGGCATCCTGGGCATTAGAGAAAATAGTCGATTGGCGGTACCGAATCTTCACCACCTGAAACAACAAAATAAAACAAAACAAAAAGGGATATTAAGTACATACTTAATATAAACATAATCATTAAAATAAAACTGTATAGAAGAATAAAAAGCTACAATTTACAATTGTACATCAAAAGTACAACATAAAAAGTACAAAAAAACAAAGTATAATGAAAGTACAAAAACATTAAAATAAAACTATACAACAACGACAACAGACATGAAAATAACTATACAATCAACATAAAACAACAAAAATCATATTAGGGTTTCAACCTTAATATGAACCAAACAAAAAAAAAAAAAAAAAAAAAAAAAATATATATATATATATATATATTAGGGTTTCAACCTTAATATGGCAAAAACAAAAACAACATAAAACAAAAACGTTTGGGTTTTAAAACCTAAATTCAAACACAAAAAAAGTACATGCAATAATTATGTACTAGGATTTTGACCTCATTATACAAAAATTAACAAAGCAAATAAAGTTCCTATATTAGGTTTTCAACTTGATATACGAATGAAATCAATCCAACACACACAAGAAAACTAGGTTTTTAAAACCTTTAAAACAAAATAAATTAAACAAACATTTTATATGTGAGTTTTAAATCAAACACGCATGAATATCAGGTAGAGAGAAGGAACATCATATCGGTCTCACCTCGGCTCCTCCACTTGAATATCCAGTTCTCGCACTCATGATGTCTGTGAAATTTCAACAGCACTCCGCTACGCACACTCGCACTTCTCCTCCTCACTGCTCTAAATCGCCAAGAAAAAAATATTGCAAATGAGCCCAAAACCTAGTTTTGGTCCTTATATAGGTTGTTAGGCTTGTAATTGTTCCACCCTAGGATGAGTGCTCTAGTTAACGCTCATCCCACCCTGGGATGATTACAAAATTGGTATTCGTACCACCCTGGGACGATTACAGAGAAAGAAATAAAGCAACAAAAACTGCATCCAAAAAATGCACCAAAAATAGCAATAAATCTGCCAAACAAAGGTGCCTTTGCACCTGACATTCATGGCATGAAAAACCACCATCTGGGTCACAAGTACTCACTATCCTACTCCCTAAGAAGGCTAGCATAGTCGGACCGCTCCATGGGAAGAAGGATTTTCGATAATTTCTACCCCAATCGGCATCACAAAAAGGGTCAAAACCCACCAAGAATAGGTCTGATGGTTGGAAAACTGCATAAGCGTTCAACAAAAAACAATTGAAGACACCCTTAAAAACATCATATTGGGTCAAGCGACTCATCGCTTTTCTCATTTTTTGGTCATTCCCTCATCGATTCGTCGCTTGAGGGGGTAGTCACACTTAGTCACCAATCAACAAATACACACCCAATCAAGGAAATGACATGCATTCAAAGAATCATTGACAAAGACAATCACGCTCTTGCTTGGGGCAGCAAACAAGCAATAATTACAAGATAAACAAACACTTGGTATTTTGGAAGCATGAAGAAAAGGTTCCTCGGACAAAAGGTTGCACCCTTTGCCTATTCATGTCTGAACAATGTCCAAGATCAAGTACACCTCACTGAAAAAGGTTACACTTGAGTTAAGCTCCTTAGCTCGTCAGAAGCAAAGATTCAAGAATACATGCCCTTTCCATACTTGGGGCATAAAAATTTGGTTAGTTTACTGAGAAACCCTAATCATTAAGTGCTTTGGTCATCTATTTTTTCTCAGCACTGTGCCACACACAGCGCATCCCAAAAAGAGGCATTTGTAGACACCAAAACAACACCAATCTAATTATATGACTACAAGCACTGACCGAATTGGCATACATGCCCCCTAGGGCAGCCTCCAGAGGTTAAACAGTGGTCTTAACCACTCCCAAATTAGTTTTGGAATGTCAGAGGTTAGTTTTGCACCTTTTAAGCACTTTGCTCCCTATTCGTCCCACCTTGGGACGATTATAATCCTATTCGTCCCACCCCAGGATGATTAGCAAGTTTGACTAGAAAAAAGTCAAACCTTGAAAAATGGCAGCCCATATCTGCCACCTAAATTTAATTTCAAGGCATGCAATTACGAGGAACGATTTCAAATTAGAGAGAGACTTCAGTCAAGTCTGCCCTGGTCATGGAGGCCTCATTCAAGGAGGCTCTAAATCAGGGAGGAATCTTCTTTTCCCAAAAAAAGGCATGGTGAGCCAAGTGGTGCCCTCGCATTCACATTCAAAGGAGACCCTTAGGTCTATAAAAATATGAGCCTCATCACCCAAAAAGGAACAGAGTTGGAGCATTTGGAGCGACGAAGTGTTGCCAAACTATACCCCCATTCCTCTTTGTGCTTCCTACATCCCTAATTTCTCTTTTGGAAGAAAAGTTATCATGTGAACACTAGGAACACAATCCAGACCCAAAACCCAAGAAATCGGCCATAATCCCACCCCAAACTCGTTGACACAACCCCCTAGGAGGTTTTGGACCCATCCCACTTGGATTGGTGTCAAAACTAAGCCCTAAATGGTGGGTGTCCCACCCCCGGGCGCCCCCCGAACTGCTACAATCCTAATTGCCCCATCCCGGAGCGATTAGAAATTTGTGCATGATTTATTTACTATTATTTTTTCATCCTCATTTATTTAATGTACTTATGCTACTGTCCAAGTTTCATTGCTTTCTGGCATGATTTGACTTGGTTTCTGGCATTTTTATGCGTTTACTAACCTATAGGGAGCACCTTCAGATACAGGATGACCTGGGAAGAATATACAAAATATGACATTTTGGGTCATCTCAAAATGCTGTTTCTAGTATAACCACAAGTTTGTAGGAGTTTTGAAGGCCTCTGGACAGGACATTTATAAGGTCACTTTTTGCAAGTTTTGTTGCAGTCCCCAACGTCCCACCCCGGAGTGATTAGAAATTTATGTATGATTTCCTTACTATTATTTTTACAATAGGTCCCTAATGATATCCTAATGCCTTTTTTAAAGTTTCATTGCATTCTAACATGATTTGACTATAGTTTTATCATTTTTATGTGTTAACTAGCTTGCAGGGCGCCTCTGTCACATACAAGAAAATATGGGTAGGATAGGCAGATTTTGAGCATTTGGGTAGTCTTAAAATAACATATAATGCCTAACTTGTGAGTTTTAGGTGATTTGGATGAGCGTAGGCGGGACATTGGAGAGCTCACCTTGGAGAGGCCCTCGACGGGTAGACATGCATAATGGGGTCGTCCGACGCTGCTTCGACGCAAAATCAGGTGATACCAACTCTAGATGTCCTTTACATTCATGTCATTTTGTAATCGATCTATAAACCTTATCACTGATATTCCACAAGTGCCTATTGGAGGCCTTCGGGATTGCATGTTTTTATAGATACGCATATGCTATTAATGATTTTTTGTCTTTTTGTGCATATGATATCACCACCAAGAATACTAGAGGGGTAGCAAGGAATGAAAAACACATGGACACAGGCAATAGAAACCTTTAGCCCGCCCACTTTGAATGTGAGAACGTGAAAGATGTTGGAAGTGTACTGTTCAACCTTGGAAGCGCTTCTTCATCCATGCATCCATTGATGTAACACATTGTATCACATGTTCTAAGCCCTAGGAGGGGGACGTATTGTAATCGAATTAAAAGCAATATCAACAAAAGAGGCCCCATTTTGTTTACTTACATCTTATTTCTGCATCATTTCCTTCATGCATTCGTAGGACTTAGCATATGTATCCATTTTTGTTTGCATCATATCGGTACGCTGTATTTTTGCATTGCTTTCATATCCACATAAAAACAAACTATGAGAATGTCTACTCCATGCTTTAGGTAGTACATATTTGGTTCATTTTTGCTTCTAGTGAATCCATACTCGTTGAAATAGTCATCAATGCGTGAGTACCAAGCTCTTGGTGCTTTCTTGAGGCCATAAAGTACCTTTTTCAATTTATAAACAAGGTTATCCTTTCCTTGTTCTTAAAAGCCTTGAGGTTTTTGAACATAAACCTCCTCAGTCAAGTATCCGTTCAGAAAAGCACTTTTAACATCCATGTGTTGAATGTTCCATCCTTTATGGGCAGCTAAAAAAGAACTGATCTGATTGTCTCTTGTCATGCAATAGGAGCAAAGGTTTCCTCATAGTCAATGCTAAATTTCTGAGTAAAAAATTTTGCTACTAATCTCACCTTGTACCTCTCAATGCTTCCATCAACATTGTATTAGTCTTGTAGACCTGTTGAGTTGTATTTTCACCCGATTGTGAAAACACACTCTCCGATAGGATTTGGGTTCTAAATCCTCTGCTTGCAAAGAAACAATTTTTCCAAGGTTCCTGTTATGTTAGCATTTTGCATCTGTGTATAAGAGATATTTAATTAAAATGCTTGGAATACCTTAGTGATTGCAAGTAACTGAAAACAAGGGGCACTGTGGTTTATTTTACTGTGAAAAATTAATGATTATTCATTGAACCCGAATAAAGCAAAAGTGATCTGATCCTTATATGACCATGCTGTAACTTCAGAATGAAATTTGATGAAATGCCATGACCTGAAGGAATTATTTATGGATTTTGAAGTTTTAAAAAAAAAAAAATTTATTTTATTTTAAAGATTGAAAAATTAAAGTTGGAGCTTCTGAAAAATAAAATACAGCAAAAAGAAAATAAAATGTAAAAGAAAAGAAATTAAAATTGCATCCAGTTTGATGCTATCCCATCCTGGCAAAACTGAAGATAATGAGATTTCCATGAAGTGACGCTTTTCCACTTCGGGCATCTTTGCTGCATCTCGTCGCGATTTCGCGACGTTTTTCTATCTCGGGCTCCCTTGTCGCTTCTGGCCGCGAAAACGCGACATGTCGCGATTTCGCAACATATTTTTCTTTCCATACAACTCGGCTCGTTTTTGTCGTGATTTCGCGACATTTTTCGTTTCATGCATTTTCGCCCGATTCTGTCACGATTTCGCGACATTTTTTTGTTTCATGCACCTTCGTTGCTTTCTGTCGCGAAATCGTGACGTTTTTTCGTTTCATGCACCTTCGCTGCTTTCCTGTCGTGAAATCGTGACGTTTTTCCACCTCGGGCTGCTTAGCTGCTGCCGTTGACTACATTGACCATGATTTTGTGACATGTCGCGATTTCGCTATGCCCTTTTCGTTTCGTACAACTTCGCCGTTTGGAGCCACGAAAACGTGACATGTCGCGATTTCGTGACATATTTCCTCTTCATGCTCCTTTGCCGTTTCTTGTCATGATTTCGTGATGCTTTTCTGCTTTGCCCTGTTTGACTGGTTTGACCCGTGATTTTGCGACATGTCGCGATATCGCGACACTTTTCTGCTTCGTCTTTCTCTCTCCTCTCTAGGCCACGAAAATCAAACACGTCGCGATTTCGCTACGCTTTTCTCCCACCTGCTGCCGTTGACCGCGATTTTGCGACATGTCACGATTTCGCGACACCTTTCTGCCTCCTGCCCCGTTTGACCAGTTTGACCACGATTTTGCGACATGTCACGATTTCATGACACTTTTTCATTTTTCGATCGCGATTTTGTGACATGTCGCGATTTCGCGACACTTTTCATCCTTGTGCAATTTTGCCCATTTTTCTTGATTTTTAGCATCTGGGTCACTGAGATTATCTGTGAAAGCATGCAAAAAAGGTGGGTCCCCAAGTTTGGGGTGTGTTGTGGATCAGCCACAACAAATGGCGACTCTGTTGTCAAATGCTCTTGAGCATTTTAATGAGAACCCTACCTAGAAGTATACAAACACGAAAACATGTGTTAGCACATAGACAAATATAAACAAATGCCCAAAGATCAAAAGTATATGAATCATCAAAATCATCAAGTATTATATCGGTGTGTGCAATGAATTTCATTCCCTATCGTTTGAAATTGATCAACATTTTGTTGTCAGTTTTACATAAATGCATGTGTGAGATTGTGAATGATTTGTGTAACTTAATAAATATGCTAAGATTTTGCTCTTGTAAAGGCTTAAACTTTCTAGTATCATGCACCAACATTCAAGATTGCCAAACCCTCTTAGGATCCACTAATGAATTGCCTTATTATATCCCAAAGTTGGTTATGAGTCCCTACTATCTTGAACCCATGTGCAAGTGAATGTGAAATCAGAACTTTGGGGAATCAAACTCCCAACCTAACCGAGATGGGATTTTAACCCTATCCTTACTATTCTAATTTAGAGTTCATTACCTCACTTTGAGCAAAATAATTTAACCAATTATGGAAGAAATGGTCATGCTAGTCTAACCCTTTGAACAATCAGTGGTCTTGTTTTTTAGACAAGACATGTTGCCATGCATGGGCATATCTAACCCCACAATCCAAAACTTATCTTCATTTCTTTGGACCTTGGGGATGACTACCCATCCTTTGTAGAGGACAAGTAGTACGATCCTTCCAATCCAATATAAAGATGAGATGGGAAAAATTTATTTTTTACTTCTTGGACCTTAGGGATGACTACCCATCCTTGCCAGGGACATGTAGTACGATCCTTCCAATCCAAACTTTAGATGTAAGTGAAAAATATTAATTTTATTGCTTAGACCTTTGGGATGACTACCCATCCTTTGCAGAGGACAAGTAGTACGATCCTTCCAATCCAAGATTTATTATGAAATGAGACATAAGAGCTTTGGGAAATCAGATTCTCAACCTAAGCGAGATGAGAATTTATGCCCTATCCTTACTACTCCATGTAGGTCAAATCAAAGCTTTGGGAAATTGGATCCTCAACCTAAGTTCGATGAGGATTTTAATCCTATCCTTACTACTTTGATTTTAGGCTTTAAGCTCTATGTAAGTGGTCACAACCACTGTTTTAAGGATCATGTTGCATAATAGGATAGACATGAAAACTTCTTTCGCCCAACCTTTTCTTCCAAGTTAGGTTTTGATCATTTTGCTCAAGATCCTTTTTAATGTATGAGACGTGCTTGGTTCTAGATATCTCAAGACTCAGTTTCCAACCTTGGGACTTTCTTACATTTATGTTATGACATAACCTTAAGAGGATTTGACACACTTTAATGATTTGTATTTGAAATGCATATGCAACTAAGATGGCATGCATGTGCAAAATGAGATGTAATATGAATGCATTGTCCTTTGAAATGCAGATGAAATGTTGCCATATAAAACTGACTACTTCATGCATCACAAGTTTCAAACGATAATATTAAATTGTTTGTATTTCTTGCGGAGCTTCTACAACACAATTCCAATGTTCCATATTTCTCCGATCTAGAACATAAGTTAGCATCTCAAGGCAATTTCTTCATCATTTTTTTTTATAGACAAACAAAACATGTCAAATAAACACACAACTTTAAATCCAAATCTTATTTAATCCAAAACCAAACTGCAATCCCAAAAAAGAAAATTTGGAAACACAAACCAAAACCAAACCCAAAGTAACACCAAGATGTTCTTGAAAACACAAACCAAAAACCAAAAACCAAAATCTATATACAAATGTACACTATAATACAGAATGATGCAACGCTTGGCTTATCACTTTCCTGGATCCCAAACATGGTTAGAGCATTTCAACAGAAATATAACATGATATGCATGCCAAATGTCGTGGGAATCCCATAAAAACAAGACAAGACCAAACAATGCAACAAATTTCCACTTGCCATGCTCACCATACCAATTTAATTTAGTTCCAATAATACTCCTATAGGTGAGCATCAACTTACTAAAATGATTAGACAATAAATGATTTTCAATTTTATCATGTCTATTCTTAAAAATGTAAACTTCATAATTCCCTCCTTGATTTAGAATTAGGCTATCTTTTTCAAATATGCAATTTTGTAAGTAAGAGCCTATTTCTACAAATTTCAAAGCCAAATCATTTTCCAAATTTGTAGGCCAATCAAATTTGTGTAACAATTTACAAGCATCTAGGATATTTACTAAATTAGGATCATTAAAAGTTTTTATCCTAGATTCAATTAATAATTGTTGATGAATTTTGTTTAACAATTCAAGTGCATCAACCTATTTTCCATTCATTGAAACAATGTTATTAAAGGTGTGATTAAAAATTATACCTTGTTTTTCATTTACCTTTAATGACATTTCACCATAAACATTATTTAAATTCAAAATATGGTCATCCTTTTCAATCCTCAAACATTCTTGGTCAAAGTGTATGTCAAGTAATCTGTTTTGATGATCACTTATTTGAGTTGCTTCCAATTGATCCATATCTTTGTCATTTGGTTCTAATTCTTTGTTCACTATCCATGGTATCTCTTCATTTGAATCTTCAAAATCATCATGCAAACTTGCATCCACACTTTCAATGAATTTATATTCGACATGATCAAATTTTGTCCCCTTTTCAAATCTTGTGAATATGATATCTTCATATGATGTAGAAGGTTCAACATCCTGCATATCAAGTAAAATATGAGTTTTATCTATAGGGATGTGAGAAAAGAATGCATCATCATATCTCCCCCAACCATTGTAAAAATCGTCATCCAAATCCATAGAATGAAAATCCATGATGTTTGTGACATGATCTCTTGATTCATTCATAAATTCTTTTTCTTCTTTGTCCTTGGTAATAGAATCATTATAATCTTCCAAAATTTGATGAGATTTGAAACCCTCTTCCAAAACATCCTCAAATCGTACAGGAGTTGTAATATCTTCCTTTGAGTAGGCAATTATGTTGTCCTGTATATCAATAGGCACACGAGTTTCATTAGTAGTTTTGGAATGAGTAAACTCTTCCCACTTCTTCCAAGCATCATAATAATCATCTTTCAAAATCAAGTGGTGACGTTCAACTATTTCTTCAACATCTTCCAATTCATCAATGTGCTTCTCATCAAATTCATCTTCACCTTCCTTAGATGGTTCAATTATTTCCAAAAGTGGGTTATTTCTTGTATTCAAATTTATAAGGCTATCATAATCCAAATTAGTAACCCATGATTCAATTTTATCATAATTTGGAGGGTGAAGAATTTCTTGATTTTTAATTGTACACATCTCATCAATACTATCTTCCAAGAACAAGTGGTGAAACTCTATCATGTCTTCAAATTCATTTATTAATTTTCTTTCCATTTCACTTTCAACCACTTTATTTAATTCCATGGCAGGTTCCATCTTATCACATATATCAAACATTGTTGAATTTAGAATCCCTTCATCTAGGTAATCGTGTATCTCTACATGATCCTCACTAGTGGATGTTGTCTTAGCGATTTGCACCTCCTCTTGGGCTACATCTAGGGTGGTCATAAAATTTGGGTATTCAAATTTATCCCCTTGATCATTTACCTTAGATATCATTGGAGTGGAGGGTGCTATGTTTGATGGTTGGTGTAGGTTGGCATCAAAAGAACTATTTCTCATATGAACATGTTGTGCCTTTTCTTCTTCAAGACCTTGCCGTTCTATCTCTTCTAAGATCTCATGGATTCTCTCTAGGGACAAACCACTCAGTTTTTCCTCAATGAGTGAAGCAAGTGTGGGGTGTATGGCTCCTAGGTATACTTCCATGGCTTCCTCTTCTAATGTGTTAAAATTTTCCCACATTTGGGAGTGCAACTCCCGAAATCTTTCATTGAATTGACTCAAGGATTCATTAGGCTCCTTACATATGGAGGTAAACTGATTTTTCAATATTTCTAAGTCAGCCTGATTACCAAAATGATGAAGATAGGCTGCTTCTAGTTGTATCCAAGAAGTCCTAACCTCCATGGGTAGTTGACTATACCAAAAGAATGGTCTATCATCCAAAATGTATGCAAATAACCTACAAGCTACCTCCTCATAAAAAATTTAGAATTTACATAATGCATCCTTGTAGACATGCAGTTTTTGCAAGTATCCTAGTGGCACCTCTTGATTAAAACACCGTAAAAAATCCAATAACATTGTAGGAATATGATAGGGTATCACATGTAAACCCTCATAATAATCCTCCATTATTAATACCATTCTCTCTCTTAGAGATGTTATTTCAGCTCTCAGGGATACCCTTTGCTCCTCAAGTGTTGCCATTAGTGAACTTAAAATGTAATTTTAGAACCAAATCTGTTGAATATTCAACCTGCAATTTAAAAAAAATCAAGTTAGCATCAACCAAGAGATGTATTCATCAAATGAAAAGTAATTGCATGAGACCAAAATTTTCTAAATTAAATCAAATCACATATTTCTGAATGAACAATCAGAAAAGTGTTATAATAATATACAACATACCTGAATTAAAATAGAACAAGTAAATAAATTCAGGCCGTCCTTTTTACAATCGGCTGAATGTTAGAGGACTAATGCATACAAAAATTTAAATTTATATTACACTAAAAATAAACCCGTACGACCCTCCTAGCACCAATCCGTTGAGTGGTGTTAGAGGCCGAAGATGCTAATAAAATGTACTTAAAATATTTAGCAATGTAAAGCTCTTAAGTAATTAAAAACCCGTAGCATCTAAAAATCACGATAAAATAAACATCTTCAGGCCCTCCTTCTAGCGCCAATCTGTTGAGTTGTATTTTCACCCGATTGTGAAAACACACTCTCCGATAGGATTTGGATTCTAAATCCTCTGCTTGCAAAGAAACAATTTCTCCAAGGTTCTTGTTAAGTTAGCATTTTGCATCTGTGTATAAGAGATATTTAATTAAAATGCTTGGAATACCTTAGTGATTGCAAGTAACTGAAAATAAGGGGCACTGTGGTTTATTTTACTGTGAAAAATTAATGATTATTCATTGAACCCGAATAAAGCAAAAGTGATCTGATCCTTATATGACCATGCTGTAACTTCAGAATGAAATTTGATGAAATGCCATGACCTGAAGGAATTATTTATGGATTTTGAAGTTTAAAAAAAAAAAAAAATTATTTTATTTTAAAGCTTGAAAAATTAAAGTTGGAGCTTCTGAAAAATAAAATACAGCAAAAAGAAAATAAAATGTAAAAGAAAAGAAATTAAAATTGCATCCAGTTTGATGCTATCCCGTCCTGGAAAAACCGAAGATAATGAGATTTCCATGCATGCAACCTAACCTATTGAACCTACAAAACACACACAATCTAGATAAGTTAAGTGCTGGTCTCTGGGGTTTACTGTTGTTTTCAGATTTAGGCATTCGCATGAAGCAACCAAGGAAACTTGCATTAAACTTCATCTATAAGCCTAGAAATCTGAAAAATGGAAAGATAAACATTAAAACATGCATGCAGAAAATAACTCCTTCTTTCTTGCCAACAAGATGCAAATTTCTGAATATTCCTGCATTATAGATAAATCTTGTTACAACAGCAGAACATCTGGTTTTCTCAAAACCAAAAAAAAAGAGAGAGGAAGAAAATAGCCTCAAAGTAGGCCCAGAATGACCCTTTGGCCTCTAGCACTGCAACTCTGCTCCAGCGGTTTCTGACCCCTTGCACCAATCTGCGCCTCTGCTTTTAAACTTACTGTTGAATTGATTCTCCTTCCACGACGGTTCGTTTCATCTTCCAGTGGCTACTCGTATTTTAGCTTTATGCTCGATATTAAGACATTTGATCTTCTTTGTAACTCTTCTGTAGCCTGTACGCCATGTGTCCCACACTTTTCTGCATGTTCTGTAACGGTTCCATGAAAATCATGACCAAAAAATAACATGCGACATGTCACGAAATCGCGACATGTCACGATATCACGATGTTTCCCTACCGACAGCCTTTCTTGCCTTCATGCCCAGTGAAAACGTGACATGTCACGAAATCATGACGCTTTTTTGTTCCGTACACCTGGGCAGCTTTTTGTCGCGAAATCGCGACAATTTTCTCTTTCGTGCTGCTTCACTATTTTCTATCGCAAAATCGTGACACTTTTCTGTTCCGTACCATCGGCCCGCTTTTCATCGTGAAATCATGACGCTTTTCTATTTTGGGCTGCTTTGCTGCATGCTATCATGAAATCGCGATGTTTTTTTCGCTCCGTACACCCTTGCCGCAACCTGTCGCGAAATCGCGACGCTTTTCCACTTCGGGCATCTTTGCTGCATGCTGTCGCGATTTCGCGACGTTTTTCTATCTCGGGCTCCCTTGCTGCTTCTGGCCGCGAAAACACGACATGTCACGATTTCGCGACATATTTTGCTTTTCGTACAACTCGGCTCATTTTTGTCGTGATTTCGTGACGTTTTTCGTTTCATGCCTTTTTGCCCGATTCTGTCACGATTTCGTGATGTTTTTTCGTTTCATGCACCTTCGCTGCTTTCCTATCGTGAAATCGTGACGTTTTTCCACCTCGGGCTGCTTAGCTGCTGCCATTGACTGCGTTGACCATGATTTTGCGACATGTCATGATTTCGCTACGCCCTTTTCGTTTCGTACAACTTTGCCGTTTGGAGCCACGAAAATGCGACATGTCGCGATTTCGTGACATATTTCCTCTTCATGCTCCTTTGTTGTTTCTTGTCGTGATTTCGCGACGCTTTTTTGCTTTGCCCTATTTGACCGGTTTGACCCACGATTTTGCGACATGTCACGATATCGCGACACTTTTCTGCTTCGTCTTTCTCTCTCCTCTCTGGGCCACGAAAATCAAACACGTCGTGATTTCGCTACACTTTTCTCCCACCTGCTGTCGTTGACTGCGTTGACCACGATTTTGCGACATGTCGCGATTTCGTGACACCTTTCTGCCTCCTGCCCCGTTTGACCAGTTTGACCGCGATTTTGCGACATGTCACGATTTCGTGACACTTTTTCATTTTTGGCCGCGATTTTGCGACATGTCGTGATTTCGCGACACTTTTCATCCTTGTGCAATTTTGCCCCTTTTTCTTGATTTTTAGCATCTGGGTCACTGAGATTGTCTGTGAAAGCATGCAAAAAAGGTGGGTCCCCAAGTTTGGGGTGTGTTGTGGATCAGCCACAACAAGACCCATTTACATCCAACACATTTTTTCCTTTTGGAAGCTTTACAAGCTCCCAAGTATCATTATTTTTTATAGAGGTTATTTCCTCTTTCATGGCTTCTTGCCATACATTATGAGTACAAGACTTATCATAGCTATATGGTTCTATATGTGCACTAGTTAATAAATCATAATTAACTACATCTCCCTTAGGATATTGGGAGTCATCATCCCCATACATATGCAGATTTTCAAGTTTCTGCAAAACTAAATTTATTTCACTAGCTTGGCTTCTAGTGTATCTTTTCTGGTAATTTTGATCCAACATTTGAAAAGATGGATGATGTTGTAATGTTCTTTTACTTCGTGATGGAGAGTCAACGTCCATCAATCAAGAACTTACTAATCTCTGTGGAGAAGGATTTGGAGTGGCGATTGAAGTACTTGATGTAGTACTCCTGCTTGGGCTTGGAGGGGTTGGTGTGCCTTTGCTTTTCTTAGGAGACACCTGCTGTACCTGTGAAGAACTTACATCTTGGGACTCATCATCAACATAAATTCTTTGATGACCCCATTCTCCCCTTCATAAAAAATTACATCCCTGGAAAGTACAATTTTATGAGTCTTGGGATTGTAGAGACTATATGCTTTGGTAGACTCACAATACCCTACAAATATACAAGCTTGAATTTTGGGATCAAGCTTCTTCCTCTTCTGATCAGGAATATGTGCGTATGCTAAAAAACTAAAAACTTTGATGTGCTTTACATTGGATTTCTTTTTGTACCACCCCTCATAAGGAGTGATGCCATCTAAACTAGAAGTTGGACTTCTATTTAGAATGTATACACTGGTTCTTATAACATCAGCCTAGTACATATTAATTAGATGCTTTGTCTGAAGCATTGTTCTCGCCATCTCAACTATGGTGCGGTTCTTTCTCTCGGCCACACCATTTTGTTGTGGGGTATAGGTAGTAGTGAATTGCCTTTTGATACCACTTGCTTTACAATATTTCAAAAATTCTTTTGAGGAGTACTCCCCTCCTCGATCTGTCCTAAGATATTTTACAAAATACTCACTTTGTTTCTCAAAATTATTTTTGAAATCTATGAAGTAATCAAAAGATTCATTTTTATGTTTCAAGAAATAAATCCAAAGACATTCTAGAGAAATCATCTATGAAAGTGAGAAAATAGGAATTGTTTTCTATACTCTTTGTCTGCATTGGACCACAAATGTTCGAATGCACTAATTAAAGTGGATAGTTGGTTCTCCATGCTTGTCCTTTTGGAAACTTTGACCTTGACTGCTTTCCCAAAGAACATCCTTCATAGAACTTCTTCTGTTCATTGATTTTGGGAAGTCCTGTCACCATAGCTTGAGAAGTTAACAATTTCAAGCTAGCGGAATTAAGGTGACCATATCGCAAGTGCCAAAGCACACTTGGATTTTCTATAGCTACATTTGCAAGTTGAGCTCCCCTTGGCTCACCAAATTTGAGAGGGAATAATCGATTATTGGTCATTGGGACTTGTGTGATGACACGATTACAATTGTTTTTATCAAGAATGAGACATTTTCCTTCATCAAAAACAAGTTTGTAATTATTCTCCATCATTTGCCCAATGCTTAGCAGATTGTGTTGGAGCTTTGGAGTGTAGTAGATGTCATTCACTTTCTTTAGTCCTTCTTTCATTGGAACTTCCATGGTTCCAATGCCTTTGACTTGCAAAGCTTTATCATCCCCTAACTTGATGTGGGATTTATAAGTGGAATATAGAGTAGAAAATAGATTTTCTTTGCCACTCATATTGTTTGAACAACCAGTATCCAAAATCCTTGTGTCATTTAGATTATGTTATGATTGTCCATATAATAGAAAAATATTAGAGGTATCATCTTCTTATCCATAATTTCCATATTGACTGTTGTTGCCTTGAGAGTATTTTGACCAGCAGTTACAAGCAAAGTGGCTTGGCTTGCCACAATTAAAACAAGTTGTTTTATACTTGTCACTTCATTGCCCTTGATTTACACTTCGTCTTGGATTTCCTCCTATATTTTGGTTTCCACATCTGTTCTGATTGCCTCCTCTTTTTTGATTGCCTCCTCTGTAGTTGCCTTTACCTCTTCCTCTTCGTTGGTCTCTAATTTGACCTCTTCCAGTATTTTCATTGGATGTGAAGGCTTTATCATCACCTCCATAGCTGGTTTAAGGAGATTCCTGTAATCTCTCTTCATGAGACATTAACAATATGATTAATGCATCGAATGTTAAAGTGGAAATATTTTTTGACTCTTCTATGATTATGGCAATGTGATTCCATCTTTGTGGAAGTGTTCGCAACACTTTTTTTACAATTATCTTAGGATTGATTTCCTCACCAAGTATAACCATTTTATCAACAACTACTTTCACTCTGACACAATAATCACCTACTTTCTCATCTTATTTCATTTTGAGATTTTCAAAATATCGTTTTAGTGTTTGAAGCCTCACTTGCTTCACTTGATCACTTCCTTGGAATTCGTCTTTCAAAGCTTTTAATGCATCTTGTGCAGTTATACAAGTGACTATTCTAGGGAATATACTTTTCTCCAATGCTACTTGGAGATGATAAAGAGCAAAAGAGTTGCTCTTTTGTGCTTCTTTCTTTGTTTTCTTATCTGTGGAACTCAATGTAGCTCAATATGTGGGTTTTGTGAAACCCTCTTCTATTATATCCCATAAAACTTTTCCTATGAGTAAGGTCTTCATTTTGATAGACCAATACTCGTAGTCATACCCATTGAACTCTAGAATTGGTAGATTGTTATGTGAGGCCATAGTTACTAAAACACTATTTTATTTCTTGGTTACAATAAAGCACTCTGCTTTTTCAAAGAAAGAATAAGAAAGAAGAGATTACAAATTTAAGTCAGATCTGACTTGATTCACTCTATCACTGATGGCTTGTTCCTCTTGGTGTGGTGCTGCTATTTCTTGAGTCACAAAATTGTCTGCTACTTCTTCTTTGTTGTCACTGATCAATATTATCTCTGGTGATTTTGGTTCTAGGATTTCCACTGAATTACTATAATGAGTATATTCAGATTCTTGTGGTGCAACTTCTATTGATTCGAATTGCTCAAATTGACTCCCAAAGGAGTTATCTTCAGAGTCTGCCTTGTACCTTGAGTCTGGATGCCTTTGGTGTGTAATCACTACATTTTGCAATTGACTAAATACAGTATGTAGCCCATAAGCTCTCACTTTTTCATTAAAAATTTCTATGTTTTCTCTCACCAAAAGTGTACATAGGGCATGATAACAACCACTTGGTCTTATCATCAATGCCTCTTTACAAATTTTAGTTTGATCTTTTGTCTCGCTTACAAGGAAAATACTAAGCCTCTTAGGCTTTGTCACAATTTTCCACCTTTGAGTCCTCTTACATAAATTGCCTCTTAGGCAATGTTATTTTTCTCCTATTTTATTATATAAAAAAATATCTATATTTGTATTTAATAAAAGAAATATAATTGCTTTATAAAATAAAATTTAAAAAAACAATTATTATTTAATTTTATTAAATATAATATAAAGTTATATTTTTTTAATATATAAAATAATAAACTTTTAAGAAAAAGAAAAAACCTTTTAATTTTTTTTTCTAACTTCGTAGGGGTCGAACCCATGACTCCTTTATTTCAAGCAGAGTTTCCTTGCCAACTCGGCTTCCATCGCCGATGAAACCTAGGCAGAATACACTATTATTTCAAGACATTCGGGGCATATACCATACACAAATTTTTTTTTTACAACTTTTGTAGCCGTCGGGTTTCGAACCTGCAACCTCTTAAGGGTGAGCTGCTTAAGGCTGGATGAGGAGGCGAGGGAGGCTTAAGGATGAGGAGGCGAGGGAGGCTTACCTCCTTTATCCCATCGTGGCTGCACAATAATTTAAAAAAAAATTACAATCTTTATCCCACATCCACTGTGCGAAGGGGATATTGTGCTTTATTAGCACAGAGAAGCACTAAGCTTCTTGATTGCCTTCGAGCAATTAGTGATCGTACTTTTGCCTTCTATCCAAGCCAATCACCTCGCACCACATCACCAGTTACCCCTTTGTTTGCCTTGCTATCTGCTTTCCATGTGTTCGTCTTGTTGTCTACTCGCCACGTGTCTACCTTTGGTTAGATCCTTGATCTACGTGCTCTTTATGAGCCTCTCTTGATCTCATCTCGGTTCACTTACTGCGGACCCTCTCGACCTCACCTCGATTCATGTGCTACAGACCCTATTGACCTCCTCAAGATTCGTGCCTCACTTGTGAGCTTGCTCTTATGGGCCTCCTCGACCTCCTCGAGATTTGTGCCTCACCTGTCGCTCTCCTCGGGCTCTACGCTTCACCTATATAGCCTCTGCTCTGATACCAGATATAGCACTAATGAAATTAGAAGCACTTAGGAAATTAGGAGCATAAATATTATTAACCAGATATTGCATTAACATTAAGTTCGAAGGATTACAATGCTTAAATACAAAGATTATTAACCAGAAACTAGAAAGCTTAGGAGAAATAATAGGGAAGAAGAAAAATAGGGAGGAAAGAAAAAATGATATTAGGAGTCAAACTCCCTGTCGTCCATGTCGTCCAATATTGCTGACTCAGTTGCCGTCCAAGGAGGTAAAAAGGGTAAGGTCCAAAGCTTACATTGGTAAAACAATTTTTTCCCTTTTAACTTCCAACAATACTAGTATGCCTCTTCAATTGTAATTTTCATCATGCAAACTTCATCTTGTATGGAAAATATGTTGAGCAAGGTGCAGCAACAGTATTGTCATTGTTGTCAACACAGTCAGATAGATCTGTTGATGTAGTGGACAAGAAGTTCAAAAGCTATTCAGATGCAGAAGACAGGAGTTCAAAGGTTATTCAGAGTATGTACAATGATTTTCCAAGAAGACCGAAGTGGCCCATATGCAAAAGATCAAAGAAAAAAGACAAGTAAGAAAAGTGTCGCGATATCGCGACATATACAACAGGCAAGAAAAATTGTCACGATTTCGCGACATGTTGGAAGAGAGAGAAAAAGCAGAAAAAACTGTCACGATTTCACGACATGTTGGAAGAGAGAGAAAAAGCAAGAAAAACTATCATGATTTCGTGACATGTTGGAAGAGAGAGAAAAAGTAGAAAAAACTGTCATGATTTCATGACATGTTGGAAGAGAAAAAGGCAAGTGGAAAAACTGTCACGATTTCACGACATGTTGGAAGAGAAAGAGAAAGCAAGAAAAAGTGTCACGATTTCACGACAAGTTCGAAGAAAGAGAACAAGTAAGAAAAGTGTCACAATTTCGTGACATGTCACATTTTCACGACTAAAATAGGAGAGAGAAAGTAAGTTTGAAAAGTGTCATGATATCGTGACATGTCACATTTTCGCGACAAAAGAAAGAGAGGAAGCATTATGAAGAGAACATCACGATTTTGCGACAAAAGTAGAAAGCAAGACTTTGAAGGAAGTGTCATGATTTCACGACAAAAGAAAAGAAGTAAAGTACAAAAGCAGAAGTGTCATGATTTCATGACAAAAGTAGAGAAGAATACTTCGAAGGTAGAAGTGTCACGATTTCACGACAAAAGAAAGAGAGTAAAGTACGAAAGCAGAAGTGTCACGATTTCACGACAAAAGCAGAGAAGAAGACTTCGAAGGTAGAAGTGTCACGATTTCATGACAAAAGCAAAGAAGTAAAGTATGGAAGCAGAAGTGTCATGATTTCATGACAAAAGCAGAGAAGAAGACTTCGAAGGCAGAAGTGTCACGATTTCATGACAAAAGCAAAGAAGTAAAGTACAAAAGCAAAAGTGTCACGATTTCATGACAAAAGCAGAGAAGAAGACTTCAAAGGCAAAAGTGTCACGATTTCGTGACAAAAGCAAAGAAGCTAAGTATGAAAGGAAGTGTCATGATTTCACGACAAAAGCTAAGTTGAAGACTACGGAGGTAGAAGTGTCACGATATCATGACAAAAGCAAAGTCGAAGTCTATGGAAGCAGAAGTGTCATGATATCACGACAAAAGCAAAGATGAAGTATACGAAGGCAAAAATGTCACGATATCACGACAAAAGAAAAGATGAAGTCTGTGGAGGCAAAAATGTCATGATATCATGACAAAAGAATAGAGAAAGCATACGGAGGTGAAAGTGTCACGATATCGTGACATGTATTTTCATGGCAACAACAACAAAAGAAGCTACAGAGGCAGAAATGTCATGATTTCATGATAGGTCATAAATGCGCAAGTCAAGAAGGAGAACCCGACTGAAATGAGAAGTATGACAGTGGACCGACATCACTACGACATTTACAAGGGAAGTTATAGAGTGATTTCATACTGCTGAAATACAAAGAGTGATCAAAAGTCAGTATGGTGGTTATAGGGTCTGTCCAGAATGAAATCATCAAGCGATGGATAAACCGAACATCTTCTTGAGTTGAAGCCGACGAAGACCGATGACAACCGACTAAAATTAGGGTTTACAGTTGTTATGAAAGCCGACTAAGATTAGGATTTACAACCGACTAAGATTAGGGTTTTCATCATAAAAAATATTGTTATAAAAGGAGGGTTGTTTGGAGAATTGAGAATATGGTGGAATGTGTGTGAAATACGGTCGTTGTGTGCAAAGAGCAAGTCATGTCGAATCATGCTAAGTGCAAAATTCGCAAAGAGAGCAAAGTGCACAAAAGGGAGAAGACGATCGTGAAGTTTGACTGTAACAAAGCAAAGTGTGCGAAGTGATTACGCAGAGAGAGCAGAGTGCGTAGAGAACGCAAAGGTGAAGAAGACCAGTCAGGGTCTTGCAAAAGCAAAGGTATCTTACTATCAAACTTATAGATTCAAATTGAAGTCCAGGTTGCAGCTTGGCATCAGGGGTTGGTGCTCCTTTTTGTTGGTGCAGATAAATCAGGGGTTGGTGCTCCTTCCAGTTGGTGCTGGTAAATCAGGGGTTGGTGCTCCTTTCTATTGGTGCAGATAAATAGGGGTTGGTGCTCCTTTCTGTTGGTGCAGATAAATAAGGGGTTGGTGCTCCTTTCTGTTGGTGTAGATAAATAAGGGGTTGGTGCTCCTTCCAGTGGGTGTTGGTAAATTGATTGTAAAGTTGGTGCTTTGCAAAGGCTAGATTTGGATGGTAGTCCAAGCAGTCAATTTTTGAGGAGTAGCCACATTGGTGAACCTCGTTAAATCTTGTGTTGTGTGATGCTCATTTGTTATACTTGTTGTATCTAGTAATAAGTTTTAATTGCTGCGGTATTAAGAGCTATAAATTTAAGTTTATAGAGCTACACTGATTCACCCCCCCTCTCAGTGTCATTGTAAGACTAACAATTGGTATCAGAGCTAAGTTCTTGTACAAGCTTAACCGGCTAGGGTGATCTTGGAAGTAACACAATGGCATGTGGTGAAAACCCTGAGGCTGAAGTAGATCTAGAAGGTGAGTTGATCTCTACACTTGAAGAGTGGAAAATAGAGAGGAAAAAGAATAAGAAAATTTCAAAAAGGCTTGAGGATGCAAACGAAATCATAACCAATCTAAAAGTACAGACAGAAGAATACAAGAAAATATCTAAAGATCTCGAAGTACAAATTACCATGAAAATAGATTATTGCTGCAAACTAGAAGAAGAGAATGTTGGTTTATGAACGCAGATAGAAGAGATGAATCACAAAATTAGTTGCTATCACAAACGCGAAGAAAGTTCTATGAAGTCGGATAAGATTATAAATGACCAAAGGCCTGCAGGCATCAAATTTGGTCTGGGTTTCATCGAAGGAGAATCATCAAATGGATCAAAGGCCAGAAATGTAGAATCCATAAAGAATGAAGATAAGAAATAGGTTGATCAAGGAAAAATGTCTCATGCAAAAGAAAGCAATAATGCCAGGCACGAAAGGAGAATTGACAATGATGGATTCACCAATGTCACACATCAAAGAAGAAGAAGACCTATGGCTCCTATGGCAACATGGCAAAGACCATCACCCAGGTTCAATTATCCCTTTTCTGGTTTCTATTTTAAATGCAATGGCTATGGACATAAAATCTCAGACTGCAAATATAATGTAAGACCAAGGAATTTCACCAAGAGAAATGCTTTTTCTCCTCTCGATGAATTATACAAGTAGAATGTTATAACTGTCATAATTTTGGGCACATTGCAAGAAACTATAGAAGTACATTTGCATCAAATCAGTTTCAGGGAAGAAAATTTCAACCAAATAGGATGAGACAAAATAGAAAACTTCTCAAAAAACATGCACAAGCTATTGATAAGGGAAAGGCAAAACAAGAGCCCAAAACTACTATCAAAATGGAGTGGAAAGAAAAAGAGCGACTTAAGGAAGAAAAGGAATCCTTAATCGTACAAACAACATTTAAAGCACAGAATAAATATGTACCATGGATACTTGATAGTGGATGCTCCAGTCATATGATAGGTGACAAACAAAAATTTGAGAAGTTACAGAAATATGAAGGTGGTTCAGTAAAGTTTGGAAATAATGATGGAGCTAAGATAGTTGGCAAAGGTTCAGTTAAAATTAGTGACGAAAAAATTAAGTCAGAAGTCTTGTTTGTGGATGGTTTGAAACATAACTTGTTGAGCGTAAGTTAGATTTGTGATAAAGGTCATGAAGTAGTTTTTAAGAAGCAGGGTTGTGAAGTCAAAAAACAAACAGTGGAAAATTGATAGCAACTGGATCAAGGACATCTGGAAACCTGTACATGCTCTCAGAGACTTCAGAAGGAGCTTGTTTTATTGGATAGAAGAAGAAAATTGGTTGTGGCACAAGAGACTCGGTCATATCAGTTTTGATAATCTAGTAAAAATCAACTCAAAAAGGGTAGTGAGAGATATTCCCACCATCAGCAAACCCGCAAACAACATTTGTGCTTCATGCCAAAAGGGGAAGCAAACTAGAGTCACATTCAAAACAAAAGAGTACTACACAAGCAAACCTTTGGAACTAATACACACCGATTTATGTGGACCCATGAGAACACAAAGCATAAATGGTGACAAATATTTTATGTTGTGCATTGATGACCATCCGAATGACATGGATATTTTTCTTGAAGCATAAATCAGAAGCTTTTGAAATGTTCAAGACTTTCAAAAACCAAGTTGAGAATGAAACAAGAAAGAGGATCAAATGTTTAAGATCAGATAGAGGAGGAGAATTCATTTCAGAGGAGTTTACAGAGTACTATGAAAAATATGGTATTAGGAGACAGTTTTCAGCAGCCAGGACACCTCAGCAGAATGGAGTGGTAGAAAGAAAGAACAAGATAGTGCAGGAAATGGCATGGACTATGTTGGCTGAAAGTAGAGTAGCAGATAGATTTTGGAAAGAAGTAGTCCATACTACGGTGTATATCCAAAATAGGTACATGCTGAGAACACATGAAAGCAAAACTCCTTATGAGTTGTGGTTCGGTAAAAGGGCAACAACAAAATACCTCAAAGTTTTTGGCAGCAAGTGCTACATCAAAAGAACTCGAAGATAATCTTGGTAAGTTTGAAGATAGAGCGGATGAAGGTATTTTTGTTGGTTATTCATCAAAAAACAAAGCTTACAAATGCTACAACAAGAGGCTAAAGAAAATTGTGGATAGTGTCGATGTTAAATTTGATGAAGGTAGAGAACGAGTAATTAGCTATGAAAAGAACTACCCAATTTATGAAGAGGTTATTGAAGGAGATGAGGAAAATGAAATGAAAAAGATACAAAAAATTGACTCAGATGATTTAAGTTGTGATTCAGAAGTGGAAGAAAATAAGAAATTCAAAACAAGAAGCTAGTAGAAAAATCATCCTAGAGAGCAAATAATTGGAGACCCCAAAGTTGGTGTTCAGACAAGAAGAAGAGTAGTAAGTAACTACTCTCTATTATCCAACATTGAGCCCAAAAATATTGTTGACGCAAGCAAAGATGAAAGTTGGATGAAGGCAATAAATGAAGAATTAGATCAGATCGAGAAAAATGAAACTTGGGAGTTAGTACCTAGACCTGCAAATAAAAATATAATCGGGACTAAATGGATTTTTTGAAACAAATTGAATGAAGACGGACAGGTAGTCAGAAATAAAGCAATATTGGTATGTAAGGGTTATGCACAAGTTGAAGGCATTGAATTTGAGGAAACTTTTGCACCAGTAGCTAGACTAGAGGCAATTAGAATGTTTCCTGGCTTTAGCAGTCTACAAGAATTTCAAAGTTTATCAAATGGATGTGAAATCAACGTTTTTGAATGGGAAACTTGAAGAAGAGGTTTATATTGAGCAACCAGATGGTTTCCAACTTGGTGATGATCCCAACTTGGTTTGCAAGTTGAAGAAAGCATTATATGGCTTAAAATAGGCACCCCGAGCATGGTATGCAAGGCTAGACAACTATCTCACTCAACAAGGGTTTAAGAAAGGTATGGTGGATAGTAATTTGTATGTCAAAATAGAAAATGGGCATCTTATTGTTCTTGTTGTATACGTAGATGATATCATATTTGGCAGCAAAAAAGATGAGTCATGTAAAGATTTAGCAAATAAGATGCAGAAAGAATTTGAAATGTCAATGATTGGTGAACTTTCGTATTTCCTCGGGTTGCAAGTTAATCAAAATAAGAAGGGCATATTTATTTCTCAAGTTAAATATGTGAAAGAGATGTTAAAAAAGTTCACAATGGAGGATTGTAAGCCGCTTAGCACTCCCATGATGACAAAGTTGCAAGTTGAGCAAGGATGAAAAATCTCCACCTGTTGATCAAACCATGTACAGATCTATGATTGGGAGCTTATCGTACTCGACAGCTACTGCGACCAGATATTTTGTAGGCAGTATGCATGGTAGCACGATTTCAGGCTAATCCCAAGGAGACTCATGTGACAAGCAGTGAAGAGGATTCTTCGGTACCTCAAGGGTACTATGGAGTATGGGTTATGGTATCCAAAAGGTAAAGACTTCACCCTTATTTCGTATTCAGATGCAGATTGGGCAGGAGGTGTCGATGACAGAAAGAGTACCAGTGGAGGTGCATTCTATCTTGGAGACAGATTGGTCGCATGGCACAATAAGAAACAAGAGTCAGTTTCTTTATCGATAGTAGAGGCAGAATATATTGCAGCGACAACATGTTGTACGCAGGTATTGTGGATGAAACAAACCTTGAAAGATCTTGGTATTAGCTTCAGTGAGCCAATATCAGTTAAGTGTGATAACACCAGTGCCATTAACATCTCCAAGAATCTGGTTATGCATTCACGCACAAAACACATTGCTATCAGGTATCACTTTTTGAAGGAGAAAGTTGCGAAAGGTGAGGTTAAGTTGGATTTTGTTCCAACTACAGAGCAAGTAGCAGATATCTTCACAAAACCATTGCCCAAGGAAGTTTTTGAGTACCTTCGTAATAAATTGGGAGTGGTCACACTTCCCAAGAATTGACTAGCTACAGGGATCACATTCTCGGGGGAGCATTTAAGTATTTGATTATCTTTTTGCTCATGTTCATGATTTTTGCTAAGTGTAATAAATTTTGCCTGAGAATGTTGTGCATGGACTCAGGGGGAGTCTGCAGTAGCCCTTTGGTATTATTGTCAAAGGGGGAGAAGAGTTATAGGAAATTGCACATGTGTTGCCAAAAATTCCAAAGGGGGAGATTGTTGAGCAAGGTGCAACAACAGTATTGTCATTGTTGTCAACACAGATAGATAGATCCGTTTATGCAATGGACAGAAAGTTCAAAAGCTATTCGGATGCAGAAGACAGGAGTTCAAAGGTTATTCAGAGTATGTACAATGATTTTCCAAGAAGACCGAAGTGGCCCATATGCAAAAGATCAAAGAAAAAATACAAGTAAGAAAAGTGTCGCGATATCGCGACATATACAACAGGCAAGAAAAACTGTCACGATTTCGCGACATGTTGGAAGAGAGAGAAAAAGCAGGAAAAATTGTCGTGATTTCGTGACATGTTGGAAGAGAGAAAAAGCAAGAAAAATTGTCACGATTTCGTGACATGTTGGAAGAGAGAGAAAAAGTAGGAAAAACTATCACGATTTCGCGACATGTTGGAAGAGAAAAAGGCAAGTGGAAAAACTGTCACGATTTCGTGACATGTTGGAAGAGAAAGAGAAAGTAGGAAAAAGTGTCACGATTTCGCGACAAGTTCGAAGAAAGAGAACAAGTAAGAAAAGTGTCACGATTTCATGACATGTCGCATTTTCGTGACTAAAATAGGAGAGAGAAAGTAAGTTTGAAAAGTGTCATGATATCACGACATGTCACATTTTCGTGACTAAAAGAAGAGAGAGAAAGTAGTTTAAAAGTAGAATCGTCACGATTTCATGACAAAAGGAAGAAAGCAAGACTTTGGAAGGTAAGTGTCACGATTTCATGACAAAAGCAAAGAGAGTAAAGTACGAGTGAGAAGTGTCGTGATTTCATGACAAAAGAGAGAGAAGACTTGAGGAGTGTCATGATTTTACAAAAGAAAGAAAAGAAGTAAAGTATGAAAGTAGAAGTGTCACGATTTCGTGACAAAAGTAGAGAAGAAGACTTCGAAGGCAGAAGTGTCACGATTTCATGACAAAAGCAAAGAAGTAAAGTACGAAAGCAGAAGTGTCATGATTTCATGACAAAAGTAGAGAAGAAGACTTTGAAGGCAAAAGTGTCATGATTTCATGACAAAAGCAAAGAAGTAAAGTACAGAAGCAGAAGTGTCACGATTTCATGACAAAAGCAGAGAAGAAGACTTCGAAGGCAGAAGTGTCACAATTTCATGACAAAAGCAAAGAAGCTAAGTACGGAAGCAGAAGTGTCACGATTTCATGACAAAAGCTAAGTTGAAGACTACGGAGGCAGAAGTGTCATGATATCATGACAAAAGCAAAGTCGAAGTCTATGGAAGCAGAAGTGTCACGATATCATGACAAAAGCAAAGACGAAGTATACGGAGGCAAAAATGTCATGATATCATGACAAAAGAAAAGACGAAGTCTGCGAAGGCAAAAATGTCATGATATCATGACAAAAGAATAGAGAAAGCGTACGAAGGTGAAAGTGTCATGATATCGCGACATGTATTTTCATGGCAACAACAACAAAAGAAGCTACAGAGGTAGAAATGTCACGATTTCATGATAGGTCGTAAATGTGCAAGTCAAGAAGGAGAACCCGACTGAAATGAGAAGTATGATAGTGGACCGACATCACTACGACATTTACAGGGGCAGTTACAGAGTGATTTCATACTGCTGAAATACGAAGAGTGATCAAAAGTCAGTATGGCGGTTACAGGGTCTATCCAGAATGAAATCATCAAGCGATGGATAAACCGAACATCTTCTTGAGTTGAAGCCGATGAAGACCGATGACAATCGACTAAAATTAGGGTTTACAGTTGTTATGAAAGCTGACTAAGATTAGGATTTACAACCGACTAAGATTAGGGTTTTCATCATAAAAAATATTGTTATAAAAGGAGGGCTATTTGGAGAATTGAAAAGATGGTGGAATGTGTGTGAAATACGATCATTGTGCATAGAGAGCAAGTCGTGTCGAATCATGCTAAGTGCAAAATTCACAAAGAGAGCAGAGTGCACAAAAGGGAGAAGACGATCGTGAAGTTCGACTGTAACGAAGTAGAGTGTGCGAAGTGATTGCACAGAGAGAACACAAAGGTGAAGAAGACCAGTTAGGGTCTTGCAAAAGCAAAGGTATCTTACTGTCAAACTTATAGATTCAAATTGAAGTCCAGGTTGCAGCTTGGCATCAAGGGTTGGTGCTCCTTTCTGTTGGTGCAGATAAATCAAGGGTTGGTGCTCCTTCCAGTTGGTGCTGGTAAATCAGGGGTTGGTGCTCCTTTCTGTTGGTGTAGATAAATCAGGGGTTGGTGCTCCTTTCTGTTGGTGTAGATAAATCAGGGGTTGGTGCTCCTTCTAGTGGGTGTTGGTAAATTGATTGTAAAGTTGGTGCTTTGCAAAGGCTGGATTTGGATGGTAGTCCAAGCAATCAATTTTTGAGGAGTAGCCACATTGGTGAACCTCGTTAAATCTTGTGTTGTGTGATGCTCTTTTGTTATACTTGTTGTATCTAGTAATAAGTTTTAATTGTTGTGGTATTAAGAGCTATAAATTTAAGTTTATAGAGCTACACTGATTCACCCCCCCTCTCAGTGTCATTGTAAGACTAACACAATCTCAACCCATTTATGTATTTCAAAACCTTATCCTCATCATATTACACATGATCATCCTGAATGGTAAGCCTATAGAATTCCTCTATGTAATATTTCATACTCATATCCTTTTATCTTAAGTTTTGCAATTTCTTGAAAAGTCCCAATTGGTAGTTTGACAACAAAAATTTGGCTTTAAGCTTGGTGACCATTTTCTTCCATATCTTAATCCTCTCCTTTTCTTTTTTCCTAAAGTTTGAATATGGTCCCACCATAAGGATGTATATCTTTTCAACTTCATGAAGACAAATTTCATTCTTTTGGGGTCTTCTATTGATTTAAAATCAAAATACTTCTCCATTTTGGTAATCTAGTCTCTAAGCTCCTCTAGATTCAATTTTACATTGTATGATAGATTTTTTATATTTTGCTTCTAACCCATATTCGAAATTACCTAGATCAATAGTTCTTCTAGCTCTTCCTCTTGAGCTTCTGCATGAGCACTATGCTCTTCTTAATTGTCACTCACATATTTTATTTCAACGCCCCTCCTTTAGGTAGTTTTGATTGCATCAAGTCGAGCAATAATTCCTCTTAGCATCTTAGCTATATCTATGGATCAAGGACCTCATGGTATTCTTCCCCCTGCAATCTTTCAATCCTTAGATATCTTCTATTTTAATACCAAAATGATACAATGGCAAGGTGAGGGTAATTCATTAAAAAATTATGATTCCAAGCAATGGTTAAAAAACAATCAAAACATAAACACAACATAAGGATCGCCTTTAAATAAATATACATAAGTTTTCTTTATTTATTAATGTATTTTACAATTATACATCCATGGTAGACATCATATATGCAAACATGCATATCATACGTATACCGAGACCTCACACACAAGTCTTTCTCCTTTATTTTCCTTTGTCACTCTTCCTCTGACTAAATCCTCTCTTCTACAGCCTCCTACCAATCTTTCTTCTTCAACCTCTTGCCAATTTTCTCAATCAACCTTCTACCCATTTCTCTTTCAATATTTTTCTCTCTTTCTCTTCTCTCTCATCTCTTTGTTTCTTTTCTCTATTTATAAGCATGAGAACAATGACTCTTCAATTACGCATGGTGGTCAAACTTCCAATTTTCCCTAAAAATATACTTTCTAGCTACTTCCAATGGTTGAATTAACAGTTCCATGTCAATCGTTCTTATCCAATATTTTGTATAAAATATTCTATCTTAATCATATTTATCCAGTATTTTGCCTAGAAATTCTAGCCATTACATGGAACATCCAACTATTTCTCACTTGTCTAGTTGCCACATGGATGTTCTTGCATTATTATAACCCAAGGAACATATATGTTACATACTTGACACTTGTAACACATCGAGACATACATTATTATAAATGAAGTGGACCATTTATATAGTTAGAAGTGGACCATGTGTTAAGTTAGGATGGTGTGTGTCATAGAATCATGTATATAATTGTTTTTTCATATAATTTCTTTGTTGTCATAAAATTTTAAACATAATTGTTGGTGTTATGAATGTAACTATCATGAATTATATAATTCAATAATATTCTCATAGAATACTACCATAGCAAGATGTCATAAATTTTTGTTATAAAATGTGAGGAAATATTGTTGTAATGTTATAAAATGGGAAGGATGTAACCCTCATGGGCTAGAGAAAAAATTCCATATTTTGTAAGAAGTTTTCCCACTCAAAGTGGCCTATGATAGTAATAATTCTTGTCCCCAATTCCTTTAATTAATTTTATTTATGTTTTCGTGTTTTAATTAATAAATGTTTTTAATGTTGGATATATGATATTAGTGTTGATTTTATCAATACTTTGTGCAATTATAGTTAGATTTATTTTTGGCACTAAATTTATTATCTTACTAAAAATCCACACTAAGAATTTTGAGGTGAAATATTTGCATGAGAAGAAGAGGTTCATTTCAAGTGGTATTAAAGCCTTTTCCAAGGCATGATAAGCTTTTATTATGAATAATATTTTTTGTTAATCCTAGGTCTGTAGGTTAGAAATGATGTTTTGGAAATATTAAAATAGTATGATGAAGTTGTTGTTATTGGCTAAGCTAGATTACCCATAAAGCATCTAGTGAAGCGAGGAGTGATCAAGATCCAATACACTGGCCTCAAACAACACCCGTACACAAATTTGAGCTCACACATACCTTGTGTATATGGGGAGACCCCTTTAGGAACCCATAGCCAAAGCTTCACATATAGGAAACCAATCGTTCATGTAATATCCATAGTGGACCTAGCACACCACTTGGTAAGATTACCTTCCCATATTATCAAAGAGGTGGGTAGTGCACTTAAGGGTATGTGTGGAACCCTCCTTGAGTAGTGGTTTGAAATAATGGTCTAAGGATTATCGATAACTTCTACAATATAATAGAGGGCTATAGAGAGTATACAAATCCTAATATAGAATCCATTCATTACCTCCTTACCTTCTCAAGAGTAGAGCTCATGAAGCGAAAAAATTCCAAAGAGTTTGGAAGCATATATGCAACCCAAAAAACCCTTGTTATGTTAAAAAAAAAAAAAAATTAAAACCAAAAAATGTCATTTGGGATATAGTCCATTGTGATCATTTCATTGAGATTATTATTTTGGTATATAACACCCATACAATTTTTTAGGACCCTTACTAAAAAGAGTAGTCTAGGTTACCAAAAATTGTCATTTTGGGATATAACTCATTACCATTTATTAATCAAGCTGATTGTATTGGTATATAGCACTAATACACCTTTTGGGGACCCTTACTAAAAATTAGTAATTGCTAAAAATAACATTTATATTTTTAGTAAATGCCCCTTGAGAATCGTTATCAAGCATTGGAGGTCATAATGAATAAGATAGAGGAATAACTTTTCAAACTAGATGCCCTCATACAACTCAAGGGTCAAATATTTTCTCTTGTCTTCATGATAATAGACTACCAACATAAGTAGGATCAAATGAGTCATGATATTGAGGTTCTCAAGATTAAAAATCTAAATTTTGATGGTTATGCTTAGAATAACCCAGATGATCAAAAGGGAAAAATTATTGATCGATCAAACAATAGAGGCATGACTCCATAACTCCCTAAAATAGATTTTTCAAGGTTTTATGGAACAGAGCCATAGAGTTGGTTGATTAAATATGAGTAATGGTATGAGCTTCATGAAACTCCGTTTGACCAGAGGATCTTTATAGTTGCATTTCATTTTGATTTGGAAGCACTATATTGGTACCAATGGTTGGCAAAACAAGTTTTCAATCTTGGATGGACATAAGTCAAGAGATAACTCCTTAGTCGGTTGGACCATTCGAGTTTGAAAACTTTACTTGAGAACTCACTAAGATGATACAAACAAGAATTATGCTAAAGTATATCACTGCTTTTGAGAATCTTGCCAATAGAACTTAAGCTCTTCCTAATAAATTATTCAAGATTTGTTTTATTAGTGGCCTTAAGGAAGAGATAAGGATTGAGGTTCAAATGCTTAAACCATCCACTTAAATGATGATAATAGGGCTATATAAATTTGTAGAGAACAAACAAAGTGCTCAAAGAAAGTCTTCTAGACTTTCTACATTTCAAAATAGAAATTTTGCATCCACCAATAATAATTCTCCATGAGATCCAATGGTTAAGAGGTTAATGCTAGAGGAGATGGCCAATCACAGATCCAAGAGACTACCATAACTATGATGAAAAATCATCCATTTAACACATACAAAATCCAATGCCTCCACATCTTGTAAATTAGAAATACTTTGACTTCTTCTAGAGACACAATGGAAGAATTTATGGATTCAATGGAAGAACACCTAGATTCAGTGGATGTAGAACCTCCAACTTACAATCAAGAAGAAGATATTTCCACCATTTCTTTAAATTCCATTGTAAGAATATCCACACTATAATGTATGAAAGTCAAAGGAATTCTCAAAGGGTACAAGTTTTGATCCTATTGGAATCTAGTAGCATTAGTAATTTAATTGAACCTAGTGTTACCAAAAGGGTATATTGCTTCATCTATGGTTGTGAACAAGTCCAAGTAAAAATTGCTAATGGATAAGTCATGACTTGTATTGGGAGGTGCTAAAATGATCATCTATCCATATGTAATTATCATTATCAGACTAATATTTATGCAATCCCATTGGATGAAGTATTGTATTGGGTTGCCCTTGGCTACAAACATTGGGAATGATGTCCTAATTTTTTTAGAACTTTGGTTGTAGTTCATTGTCAATAATAGAACCCACAACATTCAAGGCATGAAAAATTGGCAATTTCAAGATTGTAACATGCCATCATATCCAAAGACTAATTAAGAATGGTCATCAGATAGTTATGGAAAGATTTTATCAGATGAAGTTATGTGTTATCTAAGATGAGTAGATGCCCTTAGTATTGTTAACTATCTTAACCAAGAATCAATAAGTCTTCCTTGAAACCAAACAACTACTACCTAGTCAGCTAGAAGATCACATAATAAATTTAATCCCTAGGATTCAACCTTCGAATATTTGGCCATATAGGTACCCCTCTCACTAGAAGAATGTGATTCTTAAATTGGTAAAGGAGCTAATGGATGTAAGACTCATCCATCCAAGCACACGTTATTTTTCAATTCTTGCTTATTGGTAAGAAAAAAATGTGGATCATGGAGAATGAGTGTGAAATTTTGTGAACTCAATAATATCACCATCAAAGATAAGTTTCTAATTTTGGTGATTGATGGTTTATTGGATGAGTTGCATGGTGCTCCTCAAAATTATCATTTTACCAAATTGGATTTTAGGTTAGACTATCATTAGATTTGGGTTCATAAGGATGACATCCCCAAAATAATTTTCAAGACCCATGAGTGGCATTATGAGTAATTGGGCATGTATTTTGCCCTTACCAATGCACCATCAACTTTCCAAGGCTTGACGAATAGTGTTTTAAAACACTACCTATGAAAGTTTGTATTGGTATTTTTTGATGATATACTGATCTACAAAAAAACATGAGAAGAGCACCTACAACATGATAAAGTTTTGAAGCTCTTGCAACAAAATTAGTTGTATGCCAAGCAATCTAAATGCACCTTTAAGGTACTTGAAGTAAAATATTTGGGGAATTTTATGACTAGAGATGGTTTCTAAGTAGATCCAACAAAAATTAAGGTCATAAAGGAGTGGCCTAAACATAAAATATAGAATAGACTTAAGTAATTAATAAATATTACAAGATATTATTAAAAATTTATTAAGGACTATGAGAAAATAGCAGCCCTTCGATAACTATGCTTTGAAATGATGCATTTACATGGAACAATGTAGTTGAGTAGACTTTTGACTTTGAAGGATGCCATGTGTTGCACACTAGTCTTACTCATACTTTTTCTAAAATATTTGTCATTGAAAGTGATGCATTAGGAGTTGAATTGGGGGTAGTACTTATGCAATAAGGTTGTCCACTTGCTTTCATAAACATGTCTTGATCAAGGCAAAGTCTTGTCAAATCAACTTACAAGAAGGAGATGATGGCCATTATTTTTTTCATCCTCCATTGGCAACCATACTTTTTGGGATGAAAATTCATCATCAAGACCAATTATCACAACCTTAAGTATCCCTTAGAACAAAATTTTCTTCCCCTTAGCAAAAAAATGGGTTACCAAACTCTTATAATATGACTATAAAATAGTCTATGGCAAGGGAAAGAAAATATGGATGTTAATGTTATTTATAGGTTACCTAAAACATAGGAAATTCTTTATGCAATGTCCATAATTAAGGATAATTAGTTAGAGACACCTAAGTCCATATGGGAGGGATACCCCACACTTGAAAATATCATTCAAGACTTGAAGACAATAGCAAAGGACCATCCTAATTATTCATGGAAGCCTGGGAAGTTGTGCTACAAGTATCAAGTTGTTGTTCCACCCATATCCCAACTAAAATCCTAGATTCTCATAGATATTAACTCATCTCAAATAGGGAGAGACATATTTTTCTTATGAACTTATGAATGGGTAAAGCATAATTTCTATTGGTAAGGGTTGAAGTCAAATATCAAACAATTTGTAGATAGTTGTGATTGTTATCAACATCTCAAGGGGAAAATAATTAGTACACCATGATTACTTCAACATTTACCCATTCCAAAGTCCCCATGGATAGATATATTCATGCAATTCATTGAAGGACTTTCTCTATCGAGAGGTATATAAAAAAATACTAATCATGGATCGATTGACCAAATATGCTCATTTTTTGTCTTTAAGTCATTATTATACTTCTAGGATGGTGGAATAAAGACTCCATGAGAGTCCACACTATTATTTGTGACCATGATAAGATATTTTATAGTAAATTATGGGAGGAGCTACATTGCATTCAAGGGACCTAGTTGAAAAGAAACATGCCCTATCACCCATAGATAGATAGCCAAATGAATGTGGTGAATAAATGTCTCAAGACCTATCTTTGATGTTTTTTTTAGATAATAAGTCTAAATGGATTAAATGGCTTCCCTTAGCTAAATGGTGGTACAATACTACTTTTCACACAACCACAAGGATGACATCATATGAAGCAGTGTGTTGAGTGGTGTTTTAACCCGATTGTGAAAACACACTCTCCTGTAGGATCCGAGTCCTAAATCCTCTGCTTGCAAAGAAAAACGATTTCTCCAAGGTTCTTATTATGCTGATTATTAATTATCAAGGATGCTGTTTAAAATGAAATGCTAAGAACACCTTAGGGTTTGCAAGTGGATGTTAACAAGGGGCATTGTGGTTTATTAATTTTGAACTTTCAATGGACTCAAAATGAATAAAATCTGCTTTAACCTTTAATTCTGATGGATTTTCAGTGATTTATTCAAACACAGTAATTAAACTGCTGAAAATAAAATATGGGTTTGAAAAGCAAAGACAAAAGTAAACAAAAGTAACAATAAAAATAGATTACAGTCAGAAAGCTGTCACTAATCTGATGAAACCGAAGATACTGAGGCTTTCTACATGCAACCTAACCTAATGAACCTGCACATCCACACAATCCAAATAGGCCAGGTGCGAGTCTCGAGGGTTTCTGTGGTAATTCCAGAAAACAGGCATTCGCATGAAGCAACCAAGAGATCTTGCATTAACTTCACCTAAAAACCTAAGAAATCTGGAAGGGAAATATAAACATTAAATCATGCATGCAAAAGTTACTCCTTCTTTCTCATCCAATAAGATGCCAACTCTCTGTATTTGTATTTAAATGATATCTCGATTACATTCAAAAATGTTCCAGGTGTGAAAGAAAATCCCAGAATAAAAAAGAAGGAAATTGCCCAAGTACGGGCCCAGAATAGCACAAAGCCTTCGTCTCTGCAACTCCGTATTCGGCAATTTCCAACCCTTTCTTCGATTTGCAATTCTGGCTTTATAGCATTGTTATGGCTCTTCGATTTCCTCCGTCGCTTCATTTCCTCTTCCTGTGGGCGACCCTTCAAATTCTTGCTTTTTCTCGCTTTGATTCACGCTCAAATTTGGAAATGCCCCGAAATTCGCTCCCTGCCAAGTTTGACACTGTGCGCCACATGTCGTGCTTTTCCTGTGCCCTGTGTAACGCTTACTGCGAAAAAAATGACAAAACTGCAAGTCTGCCCGTTCATCTTCCCGGCCGCGAAATCGCGACATGCTTTCCTGTCGTACGCGATTTCGGCTTTTCGTAGCGATATCGCTACCGTTCTGGCCTCGAGCTTCCTTGGCAACTTTATGTCGCGATATCGCGACCATTATCATCCTCTTGCCTTCCTTCGACAAACCGTCGCGATATCGCTACCATTTTTATCTTCCGTACGCCTTGGCAAAACTTGTCGCGATATCGCGACGTTTTTCCTCGGACCTTCATGCGACTTTAGTCGAAATCGTGACCATTTTCTCCGTCGTCTTGTTTGCCAAAACACGTCCGAAATCGTGACACTTCCCCTTGACTGATTTTCATTTCGTCCGCGATTTCGCGACATCTTCCTTGTCGTACAACTTTGCCAAAATGCGTCGCGAAATCGCGACACCTTTCATCATCCGTACGCTTCTGCAAAACTCGTCGTGAAATCGTGACGTTTTTCCCTTTCGGACCTTCATGCGACTTTGTGCGAAATCGTGACCATTTTTTTTTCGTACGCGGAAAACACGTCGCGAAATCGTGACTATTTTTTGTAAAAACGTGAAATCACGACCATTTTCGATCCGTACACCTTTCTTGCAATCGATCGTGAAATCGCGACGTCTTTCCTCTTCGAGTCCTTTATTTTCTGTCAGCGATATCGCGACGTTTTCTTCGTACACCTTTCCAAAACACGTCGCGAAATCGTGACACTTTTCATCACCCGTACGCTTCGGCAAAACACGTCGCGATTTAGCGACATCAATTATTTTCTTCCAACGGCATGTCACGATTTCGCGACACCTTTTCTTTTCTCCTCAGTGACATGTCGCGATTTGCGACACCTTTTCTTCCTGGTCACGACACGTCGCGATTTCGCGACACCTTTTCTTCCTGTCACGACCGTCGCGATTTCGCGACACCTTTTTCTTCAAGTGTGCAAGCGACCGTCGCGATTCGCGACGTTTTGTTTCGTTGCCGTTGACAGCGATTTTCCGACATGTCACGATTTCGCGACAATTTTCGGCTTCGGTCGCGATTTCGCGACATGTCGCGATTTCGCTACCTGTCGCGATTTCGCGACCCCTTTCTACACTTGTGCATTTTCTCTTTTTTTCAATTCTGGCATCTGGGTCACTGAGATCCTTCCCTGTGAGCCTGCAAAAAGGTGGGTCCCCAATTTTGGGGTGTGTTGTGGATCAACCACAACAAATGGCGACTCTGCTGTCAAATGCTCTTGAGCATTTTAGTAAGAACCCAACCTGAAACATATCACAAACTCGTAAATACATGTTAGCACATGAGCAAAATAACAAATGCCCAAAGATCAAAAGTACATGAATCATCGAGAATCATCAAGTATTAGCTCGGTGTGTGCAATGTGTTTTCATTCCCTATCGTTTGAAATTGATCAACATTCCATTATCAGTTTTGCATGAATGCATATATGGGATGGTGAATGATTTGTGGTCCTAAATGAATGAGCTAGAAGATTTTGCTTTTCCTAATAAGCATGATCATTCTTCTACTATTATGTACAAGCATTCAAGATTGCCAAACCCTCTTAGGATCCACTAGTTCATTTCCTTATTGTATCCCAAAGTTGGTTATGAGTCCCTACTATTTAGAACCCATGTGCAAGTGAATGTGAAATCAGAACTTTGGGGAATCAGACTCCCACCCAACCGAGATGAGAGTTTAACCTTATCCTTACTATTCTGATTTAGAGTTCATTACCTCACTTTAAGCAAAATAATTAAACGAGTTATGGAAGAAATGGTCATGCTAGTCTAACCCTCTAGACAATCGGTGGTCTTGCTTTTTTAGGCAAGACATGATGCCATGCATGGGCATATCTAACCCCACAATCCAAAACTTATCTCCATTTCTTTGGACCTTGGGGATGACTACCCATCCCTTGCAGAGGACAAGTAGTACGATCCTTACAATCCAAAATAAAGATGAGATGGGAAAAATTTATTTATTTATTTATTTCTTGGACCTTGGGGATGACTACCCATCCTGGTTAGGGACAAGTAGTACGATCCTTACAATCCAAACCTTAGATATAAATCATTAATTCTATTGCTTAAACCTTGGGGATGACTACCCATCCTTTGCAGAGGACAAATAGTACGATCCTTACAATCCAAGACTTACTATGAAATGAGACATAAGAGCTTTGGGGAATCAGATTCTCAACCAACCAAGATGAGAATTTATGCCCTATCCTTACTACTCCATGTGGGTCAAATCAAAGCTTTGGGGAATTGGATCCTCAACCTAAGTTTGATGAGGATTTAACCCTATCCTTACTACTATGATTTTAAGCTTTAAGCTTTATGGAAGTGGTTAAAACCACTTGTTTTAAGGATCATGTTGCATAATAGGATAGACATGAAAACCACTTTCGCTCAACCTTTTCTTCCAAGCTAGGTTTTGATCATTTTACTCAAGATCCTTTTTAATTTATGAGACGTGCTTGGTTCTAGATATCTCAAGACTCAGTTTCCAACCTTAGGAGCTACTTACATATATGTTATAACACAACCCTAAGAGGATTTGACATACTTTCATGGCTTGTACATAAGATGCATATGCAACTAAAATGAAATGTATGTGAGGTGAGATGGAATATGAATGCATTACTTCTTGAATTGTGAATGAAATGATTTGTCATGCAAAACTGATTCTTTCATATATCACAAAGTCAAACAATATAACTTAAAAAGTTTTATGCTATTTGTGGAGCTTTTACAAGACAATTCCAATATTTCATATTCTCCTAATCCTTAAGCATAAGTTGACATCTCAATTTTCTATTATTATATATATATTTTTTTAAATTAACACACATGTCAATTGAAATCAAATCCATAATCAAAATCCTAACTAAACTAACAATCCTAAACAATAAAAACAAAATCTGAAAATCCTTCACCAACACCAACAGAATAATATCAAAGTCTCACAACCTAAGGGCTAAAATAATGCTTTAGAATCTGCCCATTAGCGGCGGCATGAAATCTTTCCCTTCTAAGGTTTTTAGCTCGAAGGTGTTCTTCCCAAGTATTTCTGAAATCTGATATGGGCCTAACCTAGAGACAATCAAACTTTTGATGGTTTCCTTTTTCCTCATGTCTTTTGTCCCATAGTAACACCAAATCTGAAATTCTGAATGATTTAACTTTGGCCCTTCTATCAAACCATCTCTTGATGACTTCCTGGTGTTTGTTCATGTGATTCATGGCTTCTTCTCTCTTTTCATCCAGGTGCAATAACCGGCTCAATCTAGCTTCAACTTGATCATCTGTCCCCATGTACTCTTGTATGAAATGTAAGGTCTGCAACTCCAAATTTCTTGGAAATATCGGGTCTTGCCCATAGACCAAATGATAAGGAGTATTCCCTATAGCTTCTTTCACTCTGGTCCTATCTGCCCACAGGGCAAACTTTAATTGACTATGCCAGTCCCGAGGATTCTTTTCCAGCAACTTCTTAATAGTATTCAACAAATTCTTATTTGAAGATTCGGCCAACCCATTTCCTTGAGGATAGTAATTGGATGCAAACTTTAAGCTCACTTTATTATCATATGCCCATTCTGCAAATTGTGTGGAAATGAAAGCTTTACCATTGTCATTGACAATAGAATCGGGCATTCCATATCTTGTGATAATTTGATCCTCAAGGAATTTAATCACAACGTACGTGGTGGCGTGTTTAGTGGGAATCACTTGTCCACCTTGTACGATAGTCTGTAGTTGTCAAAATAAATTTGTGAGAGTTAGAAGAATTTGGGTTAATAACCCCGATAAAATCCAGTCCCCACTGTGCAAACGGTCTTATTTCAACTACAGGCTACAACGGCATGGCTGCATTTCTTTCTCTATTTGCAGCCACTTGGCAGATGTGACAAGATCGCACATGAGCATGCGCATCTTTGAATATATGAGGCCAGTAATATCCTGCTCGCAGGATTTGGTGTGTTGTAGGATTGGCTGCACCATGACCAGTTCCGTGCTTACCATGAAATTCTTGCAACACCCTGGCGGCTTCGTCTTTGCTCAAGCATCTCAGGTAGATACCTTCATGATTTTCCTGTAAAGTACACAGACTTTATCGGATAGTTAATAGATTTAAGCCTTAGAGCTCTCCTTTGTGTTGAATTCAAATTAGACGGGCACTTACCGGTCAATAAAAATTGCACAATATCAACATACCAGTCCTCCTTAGCCATGTATTACGTATTTGAGCATTGACCTATTATTTGCGGATCATTTTCTGCGATCGCCTTTGCCAGTCCTTGTCCTCGAACTAGTTTCATTGGTTGGATTTCGAGATCAAATTCTTGGATGGTTGCAATCCACTTTCCTCTCTTTTCACCTAGTTCATTCTGCAAAAACATGGTCTTGACAGCGGAATCGGGTACAATGGCAATAATTCTGCTGTGTACGATGTAATGCCTAAATTTTTTCACAGTTTTAAAAAGTGCGTACATTTGCTTATCAAGGATTGAATACCTTAATTGGGCATCTTTTAAGGGGGCACTTAAAAATGCAATGGGCTTTTCGGCATTATCTTCGCCTTTTTGGGTTAATACACTCGCCAAGGAGTGCTCCGATGCAAAAGCATAAATGTAAAAAGGCTTGGAATAGTCCGGGCTTATCAAGACCGGGGCTTTGGAAATGGCGTCTTTGATATTACGGAAAGCCACTCTACTTTCCTCGTTCCATCTTACGTCCACATCTTTCTTGAGCATCTGGTTTAGAGGTTTAGCTATCTCGGCAAAGCTAGAAATGAACTTCCTCACAAAATTGACTTGCCCAAAGAAAGACCTCAATTCTTTTTCTTGCTCGGGAGAGGTAGGTCTTGGATAGCTTGTATCCTTTACGGGTCGATGGATATTCCCTCCTTTGAAATAATGTGACCTAGCGGTTTCCCTTCTGTCACTCCAAAAATGCATTTCTTGGGATTTAATGAAATTCCATGTTCCACTGCACCTTTGAAGCACCTTCTTTAAGTCTTTAACATGATCCTCTCTCTTCTTCGAGAAAAGCTGGGATATCATCCACATACACGATGATGCATTTGCCTATTAGTCCTTTGAATGCGTAATCCATGGCGCGTTGAAAAGTTGCACCAGCATTTAATAGTCCGAATGGCATTCTCTTATATGCAAATGTCCCCCACTTGGTAGTGAAGGCTGTTTTCATCCTGTCATCTGGATGTATAAGAACTTGGTTGTACCCAGAATATCCATCGAGAAAGGACATCATTTCTGATCCATTTACCATTTGCAAGATTTCATCGATTGATGGCAATGGATAATTATCTTTCTGGGAGGCTTTATTAAGATTTCGAAAATCTATGCACAGCCTAATCTCTCCACTCTTTTTTCTCATCTGGAGCGAGGTTAGCCACCCGAGGTTGAGTGCCTAACGGGAAAAATGATTTTCGCCTCCAACAGTCTTTTAACCTCCTTTTCGATCAAAGGCTCCAATAGCGGGTTAACAACTCGTTGTCTTTGCCTAAAAGGCTTGGAGTCTGGCTTCAAAGGTATGGTATGCGTGATAATGTTCTGATTGTAAGTCTTTAGCTCATTGTAGTTCCAAGCAATACAATCTATGTAATGCTTCAAAGTCTGCATTATATTGCTCCTTTCTTCCTCTGTACATGCCTTTGCTATGTACACCTCCTTTGGATTATCTGCACTCCCCAGATTAATTGAATCGCATGCATCTTTGGGGAGCGGGACTCTTTTTCTTTTCTTGTTCTTGCATTCCATGTCGAACATTTTTTCTAATGAAACCACGTCTTTAGGAATTTTGTTGGATTGATACGCAGTTTCACTTTCTTTGTTTCATCCTGCCACCTTTGTTCCTCATCGATCACTTGATTTTCAAAAATACCCGAGTTTGTGACAAACTTGAAGATGTGCTGTCACACTCAAAAACCTGGAAATTCTTCACATTATCAGGTATTGATGGACAAGGAACCAGCTCAATGGAAAACTTTTTACATCTTTTTATATCCACCGGGTTTAACATGCCCGCGGTGACTGCAAGAGAGTCTGCTATTCGATTCCCTCTCCTAGAAATAAGGGCTATGTTGAATGCATCAAACTCCTCCATGAGATCCATAACCCTAGTCCTATAAAGGCTCAGTCTTTTGTCGCGGCATGTATACTGTCCTTTGATTTGCTTGACAACCAACTCGAGAATCACCCAAAACCTTCAAGCATTTAACATGTTTGCTCAATGCTAGACGTAAACCGTAGATCAATGCTTCGTATTATGCCACATTGTTTGTGCAAGGAAATTGCAGTCTGTAGGCAGCCAATAATGGTTTACCTCCTGGACCAGTGAGCTCGACTCCAGCTCCTGCTCCCTGTCTAGATTTTGATCCATCAAACTTGAGCAACCACGTGTGATCCTTTTCCTCAGAAGAACCACCATGACACACTTCTTCTTTAAGTTCATCAGCAACTTTCTCAACATCAAGAGCATAGACCCCTAGGTCTGGCTCAGAAAACTGAACCTCATTCGGCTTGTTAAAATCTGTTATAATCTCCTTAAGCCTCGGTTCGTTTTCCACTCTGATTTGGTTAGCAATGCCCTTCCATGGCAGCCACATATGCGAGCAGTCTGTTGCAAAATAGCCATTCAGCGTTTTCATCCAATCTCTCGCAAGTAACATTCCATACCTACTTGGGATGTTAACCACCAAAATGTCTACAACTTTCTTTGGACCACAGGGTTCAGAATTTAATTGAATCTTGACATCATATAAGGTCCCTACTACATTTACCTCGGAACGGTCCAATTGCAAGACCGTGCATTTGGATGAAACCGGTTGTAGACCCAGCATTTGACATATCTCCGTAGGCATGAGGTTGCTAGTGGCTCCTGTGTCTACCAAACAGTTATGCAAGTTCTTACCCGCAATTCTCGAGTTAATAAGAATGGCGGGACATCCCTTCTTTCCTTTCGCAAAATCAGGTGGGATTCGGCTCTTTTTTCCTTCCACATCGGATCGGGTGAGTTCAAAGCTCTTATCAACGCCTCCTTTTGACCGGGCAATTTAGTGCGTCCGGGAATGAAAGGCTAGATTTGGACTTCTTCATATCCTCCACTACGTCATAATTTGGTTTTTGAATTTGGTCGTCTTACGGACGTCATTAGACATTTCTCTTTCGAGTGGAGGGGAGGGTTGTTACTTGCCTTTGTATACGGAGGAAGAATAGAAGCTGTTTGGAGGTGTTGATGAGGTTTTAGGGGCTTTAGACTTACTCCTCAAATGGTACCCATGAGTCCCCTTTCTAAAATCTCGAAAAGCTTGCACCTCCTGCTCCAAAACTTCATCTTCTTCCTCCTCGCTCTCACCCTCTTGGTGATATATTGTTTCCATCACCATAATATTTTCATCTTGTTGATACGATGGATCCTCATTTGATACCAGTTCCAAATCGTCAACTTGTGCACGAAGACAATGAGTGTATCTAGCTATCTCAGGACAATTCCTTTCATTGTGTTCTTTTGTGTTATGTAACTTGCACCCTCTTTCCCATGCCAAATCTGAAAGATTCAAAAGAGAATTGGATTGACTGGGGCTGCGAAAGCATCTAATTGATTAGCAATGGGAGGAGGAACTCCCCCATTGTTTGGCTTAGTGTTCCAGTGCCTCCCTCTATTGTTAAAATTCTGACTTGGGTGAGGGGCATGGGACTCATGCTTATTTGTTGAACTCTGTCATTACTTAGTTTATGCACTAGTTTCTTGAGCTCTTCGACTTTCGAAAAGACATCCTTCGGTGGAACCACATTGTTATTAACCCCCATTGGATTTGCATAATTGATGGGGTCTTGATTCCACATTTGGGTGGGGTTATGAGGAATTGGATTCCCAAATGGATTGATACCTTGAATTGGGATTGGATTCGGAGCAGGGAACTATGGCTTGAGGATTGACTTGACTAGTTTCCTGCGTAGTTGATTGGCTGTTCGCAAAAATGCGAGAACAGGTGGAATGGCTGCGATTGGTTGGATTGGAATGGGTGCATATGCGGGTCTTGATGGATACGGCTGCGGATATGGGAATGCGTTCATACTTGGCATTTGTGGTGCCATGAGCTGATTTTCACGGGGAACTTGACCATATGGAGCGCCCTGTCCCAACATAGGCATTTGGGTAAACCCGTAGCCTTGCGGTGTCAACTGCTGCTCAATAGTCATGGCTTCATTATAGGCCAAAGCAAGCGTGGTGACCTGAGGATTACGCCTTGCAAACATGGCTGTCATGGGGTCCAATGCCCCAAAATATATCTGCAAAGCTACTGCAGGATCGATGGCAAAATGTCTAATTGCTCTGTTATAGTTCTTTTGGAATCTACGATTAAACATTCGGATTGGTTCCCCTTGGCCCCGTTTGCATGTAATAAACTGATTGTAAATAGTTGCGGGATCTAAGGGAGACCTAAATTGATTGACAAATGCATTTTCCATTTGTGTCCAAGAGGTGATTGAACCAGTTGGCAAGCATATATACCATTCATATGCTATTGGATCCAAGCTCATGGGGAAAAGTCTGCAGGCTACATCTTCATGCTTGAACTTGCGGTCTAATTAAAACATCTCTATATGCTTGGATATGTTCTTCTGCTGTTCTCAGGCCATCGGGTTGTATTTAGGCAGAAATATTTCAATGTTCTTGGGGATTTCATGGATATCCCCAACAATATTCAAAGGAGTATTGTTAGCTCCATACCAAGGAGCTGCTGGAGCTTGAGCCATTTGACTCAGAATTGATGTAGACAGACCTACAATAGCAGAAGAAATGTTACAAACTATAGGCACACTAGGGGCAACAGATACTACTGGCGTAGGTCCACTCGACGTTCCTGGAGAAAACAGGCCTTTTGCTACTGGAGTGCTTACGACTTGCTTGACTTTACCCTTGGGAGTACCAGTAAGGTCATGAAAAATGGTTTCTCCGGTTGTTTGAGACCTGGTCGCAATACGGCGTGGTGGGTCCAGCCTGCCTGAGGAAACCCTCGGCTAGTTCGAAGAAAACCTGCAACAAACAAAAAAAATAGTGTTGCAGTTTAGCCGTAAATTATTTCAGAATTAAATTAAAACAAAATATTCAGATATAAAAATTAAAATAAATAAACCGATCGCCCTCCTTCTAGCGCCAATCTGTTGAGTGGTGTTTTAACCCGATTGTGAAAACACACTCTCTGTAGGATCCGAGTCCTAAATCCTCTGCTTGCAAAGAAAAATGATTTCTCCAAGGTTCTTATTATGCTGATTATTAATTATCAAGGATGTTGTTTAAAATGAAATGCTAAGAACACCTTAGGGTTTGCAAGTGGATGTTAACAAGGGGCACTGTGGTTTATTAATTTTGAACTTTCAATGGACTCAAAATGAATAAAATCTGCTTTAACCTTTAATTCGATGGATTTTTGGTGATTTATTCAAACACAGTAATTAAGCTGCTGAAAATAAAATATGGGTTTGAAAAGCAAAGACAAAAGTAAACAAAAGTAACAATAAAAATAGATTACAATCAGAAAGTTGTCACTAATCTGATGAAACCGAAGATACTGAGGCTTTCTACATGCAACCTAACCTAATGAACCTGCACATCCACACAATCCAAATAGGCCAGGTGCGAGTCTCGAGGGTTTATGTGGTAATTCCAGAAAATAGGCATTCGCATGAAGCAACCAAGAGATCTTGCATTAACTTCACCTAAAAACCTAAGAAATCTGGAAGGGAAATATAAACATTAAATCATGCATGCAAAAGTTACTCCTTCTTTCTCATCCAATAAGATGCCAACTCTCTGTATTTGTATTTAAATGATATCTCGATTACATTCAAAAATGTTCCAGGTGTGAAAGAAAATCCCAGAATAAAAAGAAGGAAATTGCCCAAGTACGGGCCCAGAATAGCACAAAGCCTTCGTCTCTGCAACTCCGTATTCGGCAATTTCCAACCCCTTCTTCGATTTGCAATTACGGCTTTATAGCATTGTTATGGCTCTTCGATTTCCTCCGTTGCTTCATTTCCTCTTCCTGTGGGCGACCCTTCAAATTCTTGCTTTTCTCGCATTTGATTCACGCTCAAATTTGGAAACGCCCCGAAATTCACCTCTGCATGTAACGCCCCTGCAAGTTTGACACCTGTGCGCCACGTGTCGTGCTTTTCCTGTGCCCTGTGTAACGCTTACTGCGAAAAAAATGACAAAACTGCAAGTCTGCCCGTTCATCTTCCCGGCGCGAAATCGTGACATGTCACGAAATCGCGACATGTCGCGATATCGCGACATGCTTTCCTGCCGTACGCGTCCAACGGCTTTTCGTAGCGATATCGCTACCGTTCTGGCCTCGAGCTTCCTTGGCAACTTTACGTCGCGATATCGCGACCATTATCATCCTCTTGCCTTCCTTCGACAAACCGTCGCGATATCGCTACCGTTTTTATCTTCGTACGCCTTGGCAAAACTTGTCGCGATATCGCGACGTTTTTCCTCGGACCTTCATGCAGCTTTACGTCGTGAAATCGCGACCATTTTCTCCGTCCGTCTAGTTTGCCAAAACACGTCGCGAAATCGCGACACTTCCGCTTGAGCTCGATTTTCATTTCGTCGTGATTTCGCGACATCTTCCTTGTCCGTACAACTTTGCCAAAATGCGTCGTGAAATCGTGACACCTTTCATCATCCGTACGCTTCGCAAAACTCGTCGTGAAATCGTGACGTTTTTCCCTTTCGGACCTTCATTCCGCCTGCAAAACACGTCGCGAAATCGCGACCATTTTTATTCGTATGATCTGTCAAAACCGTCGAAATCGCGACCATTTTTCTGTTTCGTACACCTTTCTTGCAATCGGTCGTGAAATCGCGACGTCTTTCCTCATCGAGTCCTTTGGGGTTTTCTGTCGCGATATCGCGACGTTTTTCACTTCCGTACACCTTTCCAAAACACGTCGCGAAATCGCGACACTTTTCATCACCCGTACGCTTCGGCAAAACACGTCGCGATTTCGCGACATCAATTATTTTCTTCCGAACATGTCCGCGATTTGCGACACCTTTTCTTTTCTCCTCGGCGACACGTCGCGATTTCGCGACACCTTTTTCTTCTGGTCCACCGACACGTCGCGATTTCGCGACACCTTTTTCTTCTGGTCCGACCGACACGTCGCGATTTCGGACGACACCTTTTTCTTCCTCCTCAGCGACACGTCGCGATTTCGCGACAGTTTTTCTGTTTCGTTGCCGTTGACCGCGCTGACCGCGATTTTCCGACATGTCACGATTTCGCGACAATTTTCGGCTTCGGTCGCGATTTCGCGACATGTCGCGATTTCGCTACCTGTCGCGATTTCGTGACCCCTTTCTACACTTGTGCATTTTCTTTTTTTTTCAATTCTGGCATCTGGGTCACTGAGATCCTTCCCTGTGAGCCTGCAAAAAGGTGGGTCCCCAATTTTGGGGTGTGTTGTGGATCAACCACAACACAGTGTATGCTCAATTGATCCCAACACTCACTTCTTACTTTCCAGATAGCTTGAGGAAAAGTTTGATTATTGGTTGATTGGTAGTGACTCTCTCCCTGTTGATTTTACCCTTGGTTGATGACAGGTGAAGGACGGTGAGATTGTTAGGTACCTGGGAATCCCTTTTGGTAAGGCTCTTTCTTTGAAAAAAATGTGGGATTGGTGTCTTTCTAGATTTGAAAAAAGATTCAACTTTGGAAAAACAAACTTATTTCTTTTGCTGGAAAAGTGGTCATTGTTGGGAAGGTTATTCAAGCTTGTCACCTCTATTATTCCTCTTGTTGGCTGCCTAATGCTTCACAATTTGGGAAGCTTGAAAGACTTATTTATGGGTTTTTATGGTCTAATTTTGATGGATCAAAGAAAATACCCTCTATTTCCTAGAATTTTTGAATTATTCCCAAGGATGAAGGAGGTTTGGGTTTGTTGGATATCCAGATGCAGGGTAAATTTTTGGATGCAAAATGGGTGGTTAGGGATCTGGAAGGGAATGATGCTTGGAAACATATTTTGCGGTTTAGAATTCAGAATGCTCAGCATGTTGAAGGTTTAAAAGAGGTTTTTCATATCGAGGACATTGTGGGCCATCCTAGTAAGTTTAAAATCAGAGATTGTATTATTATTAAGAGGATTTGGGATGCTTGGAAGACTATTGGTTCAGTTGTTTACTGGGCTTATATGGAAGAAAATAGGGGCCGAGTTCTTTCGTATAGATCTATTTGGGTTTGGAAGAAGAATGGGGTATATGCTTCAAAATTCCCTTGTCTTAGATGTAAGAGGATGATTAAAAAATGGATTGTGAAATGTTTGGATATTTGGGATTCAGGGGTTTGAGGTTGGGTCAAATGGACTGAATTATGTAGTAAGTTTAAGCTAAAATATTTTTAAATCAATGCTATTATGCAAATTCAATCTCTTCTTTCATTCGAGAAGCTTTTTAAATTAAATTATGGGTTGTCAGGTCCCATATGGCATGACTGGTGTTGGAGTTTTCATGGTATTATTACTTCTTATAAATATGGAAAGATTTATAGAGCTCTTCTGCCTAATTTTTCTTTACATATTGTGTTGAGTAGGCATTGGGGGATTGTTTTTATTGAAAAGAAATGGAAAATGAGACTTGCCTAGATATGGAAGTTTATGATAGCTCCTCAAATGAAAGTCTTATTATGGCTATTAATTTTTTAGGGTATTCACTGTAAGGCTAGATTGGAAAAATGGATGAGGATTTCAGATCAATATAGTAGTTGCAGAAGGAAGGGAACTATCAAACATATATTTTAGGACTGCAAAAATTTAAAGAAAGTTTGGAAGAACATTGAGTGGACATATTTCAATATTCTCGAGGATCACTTTAGCTGGAAAATGGTTTTATTTGGTGATAATTTTGATTGTCATCGATATCTATTGGGTGTGTGGACTACCATTAGAGCAAAAACTATGTATGTTATATGGAGGACCAGGTGCAGTTTGGTCTTCAAGGATGAAGCACTCAATGCTTCGAGGATTGCTTCTAGGGTTGTTATTGATATCCAGGATCAATGTAGAGCATTTAAGAGGCTGATGATGAAAGACATTAAGGATTGTTCTGCTCAAGACAAATCTAATTGTTGGATGTCCTTGAGTAGGTTTTTGTAATATTTGTATCTGTGATGTATTATGAATTCTTTTTATTAATATATGTAGTATTTATTCAAAAACAAAAGGTAGACATAGTGGACATAGTCCTTAGTTGTAGGTAGGAATTTTTAGTAACCCTCAAGTAGAATTTGGCTACCACCCATAACTGTATGAAATATCAAGCAAAAAAACACAAAACTAAGTGGGATTTTTCTAAGGGTAACATGGTATTCCTTCGTATTAAACCTTATGAACAAGTTTTCCTCAAAAAAAAGGGTCAAAATAAGCCAACACCCAAGTTTTACAGGCCCTACAAGATACTACGATTAATAGGGGAGGTTGCTTACAAGTTGAAGCTACCAACAATAATTGATATTCACCCAGTTTTTCATGTATCTTACTTGAAGAAAGTGGTAGATACACATACTGAAGTATAGACCATCCTTATTAAATTGCATGAAGAGGGATCCATTTTTTTACAACCTACAACCATTTTGGATCGTTGAACCTGACATTTTCTCTCATGAGATATTACTGAAGAGTTGGAGAAGTGGCAAAAATTACCACTAGATGTCATATGTGAATTATTGTAGGACTTTCCATAATGGTTTCCCACATTTCAACTTTGAGGACAAATATTCTTTAAGGGGGTGGCATGTTACATACTTAACACTTGTAACAAATTGGGACATATGTTATTGTAAATAAAGTGGACCATCTATCTAGTTATAAGTGGCCCACATGTTAAGTTAGGAAAGTTTGTGTCATAAAATCATATATGTAACTATTTTATCATAGAATCTCTTTGTTGTCATAGAATTATAAATGTAACTATCATAAATTAGGTAAGTTAGGAATATTATTTATTTTTAAAAAGGTTTAAAGTGGAGCTAGGGTTTCAAAATTTTGGAGCACCCTCGAGCACTACTGAAGATGGATGCATGAGTGAGGGTTTCAAAAGTTAGGGTTTTAGAAGTTTGGAGTGTCCTTGGGTATTATTGAAGACAGATGCATGAGTGAGGATTTCAAAAGCTAGGGTTTCAAAAGTTTGGAATGCTTGGGAATCAGACTGGGATTTCATAAGCTAGGGCAAAGGCCTGGAAACCATTTTTCAGGCAAAAATCACCATCAAAGAGGATCAATATTGGTGGAGATTTTTTAATAGTAAGGATCATGACCAAAAATAGGGGACATAGGTACTTCAGTACCAAATCCTCCATACCAAGGAATCTCATTTCGGGATAAGCTATGTGGAACTTGAGATAAATTAAATGATTGTCAAACACAAGCAAGGAAAATCATAAACACCATGGAAAAACAACAAAAGGAGGATTCTTTGTCTGGAAGGGTGAACGATTATCTACCACAAGTAAAAGAAATACCAGTATTGAAAATAGTTGAGGACTGGATAGCTGAGGATATTGTTTATAAGACAAAACACAACCTGATAGGTAAATTCATGGGTTTCAGACTGTCTGTGCACTTTCTCCACACGTGGATAAGGGAAAAATGGCACATAGAAGGAGAATACAAAATTTTAATTCTCCAAAATGGGTATTTTTCTATAGAGTTCACATCGGTGGTAGATAGACAAAAAATATTTGAGGGAGGGTCGTATCATCATGGGCTAGCGGGACTATTCTTGCATCCATGGAATATGGGATTCGACCCAAGGGTGGAACCGACTACAGTACCAATATGGGTAAGATTATTTGTCCTTCCCATTGAATTTTGAAAAGAGGAGGTACTAAAGGTAATAGATAACTTACTAGGTCATTATCAAGGTAGATCAAGAGAAACAATTTTAGGAGGATCAACAATGTTTGTTAGGGTTTGTGTAGAAATGGACCTCATTAAACCTCTTCCAATAGAGATAGACCTAAAAATAGGGGATTTTGTTTGGCGCAAACAACTAGATTATGAGGCTATTCCATTTAGATGTTGGGTATGCCACGCTCATGGACATATGGCTAGAATGTGCCCAATAGTTAAGGATCATCAATTTGAAAAAGAGGGGACAAAAGGAAATATTAATATGTCTGACCAATCTCTTCAGAAAAGGTAAATCAAAAGAAAGGTAAAGGCCTAACAGACTCTGAGGGCTTCCAAAAAGTAATCAAAAGGCCAAAAAAAATAAATCAACACAATAACTACATACAAGGAGAAAAAGTGGGAAGGAAAAACAATAGATGTGAGGTATTAAAAAAACTGGGAAACTTGGGAACAAAAGGGGATTTCCAAATGGAAGTATTTGAGGAGGATACTCAACAAGTCACATTAGTTGATTAGGAACAATATTCTAATCTAGTGTCAGGGAACAAGCAAGGAGCAGAACCAGACACAATCTCTTTCATGGAAGAGGAGATTCAACCCATGAGGGAGACCATAGGAGAGTAAATAGAGCAAGGGATAATTTTACCTTAGGAAATAGATATGAAAGAAGGAAATAAGAACAAATATATCCCTACTCTAGGGATTCATCAAGTGGAGAAGAAGAAAATAAACCAATCAGTAGGGAGGAAATCAAACAAGGAAAATATGGACGAATAAAGAAGAGATTTGAACCAGAATGGAAAGGTAAAATCGATGGCTAATTTTTTCTCTCCTAATTCTCAATGATATTAATCACTTGGAATGTGATGGGTTTAGGTAGTCACCCTAGATAAAAGGTAGTTAAAAACATTATCATATATATGAGTCTAGATATAATTTTGTTATAGGAAACAAAAATGCAAGGAGAAGACTTACAAAAAATAAACAGGAGGATATGGCAAAAAGGAGAGATCCTAACTCAATCAGCACAGGGAAAATCAGGTGGATTGGCCACTATGTGGAATTACCAACTATTCCTAGAGATAAGGGGTCTCTATGAGAGGGGTAATGATGGTTCAGTTATGAAATAGGAAAACTAGGAAAATTTGTACTGTAGTAAATGTTTATGGAGCACAGACAATTAGATTACAGAGGGATCAATGGGAAGCCATCCAAAATTTCAAAGACAACTACCCGAAGGACCAATGGATTGTGGGAGAAGACTTCAATGCAAATATTATAATAGAGAAACAACAAGGAGGTAGAGCCATGTTGGAGGAAAAAGATAGGTTTTTTTTAGCAATAACATGTCAAATGAATCTAATAGATATCTCAACTATGGATAGCTCCATGACCTAGACAAATAGAAGAAAGGAAGGGGAGATGATCAAATATTGCTTGGATTGTTTCTTCATGGGGGAGGAATTATACTTGCATACCAAACATCAAGCGAGGGTCATGGATAGGATTTATTTAGATCATTTTCCAGTAAGCCTTACCATAGAAGAAGATAATCATAAAGTTGCAGGAACTTTTAAATTTGAGCTATGGTGGCTGAAATATGAGGAGTTGGGGGACCGCATAAAGGAATGGTGGAAATCGGGGAAACCAAGATTTGAGACAACATAATTCAAACTTCACAAACAATTGAAATATGTAAGGACCCAACTAAAGGAGTGAAGTAAACACAAGAAGAAAATAACTAGAATCCAAAAGAATGAAATCAAGGATCAAAAGGAGAATATTGCTTAGGAGATAAGATAAGGAACTATTATAAAAGAACTATTGCAACATGAGGCAAAAATTATTATGAGATAGGAATATTTGGAGGAACACGAATAAATCTATTGGAGGTAAAGAGCCAGAGTTACATGGTTAAATGAGGGAGATCAAAACAAATATTCTTTCATAAGACAACAAAATCTAGGAGACAAAAAAATAGAATTATAGGTCTTACAGATATGATGGTCAGGTAAAAACCAGTGGAAGTGAAATGAAAACTATAGCAAATCAGTACTTCCATATTATTTTTAGTAGTAATAAAAATTTGAATGCAATATGGTAGGAGAAGATACTAGAGGCAATTCCACAATTATTCAAACTTGAACACAATAAATTATTAATGGAGAAAATTTCTTTGGAAACCTCACTGATCATATAAAAATGCAAACAGGAAAGACTCCAGGACCAGATGGATTCCCCATTTAATTTAGAAATTTTTTTGGAAAATTGTGGGCCAAGCAGTGGTGGAGGCACTGGAGGAAATAAGACAGAGTAAACAAATATTAAAAGCCTTGAATCATACTTTTATCACTTTGATTCCTAAGGGCTCACCTAGTGAGATAATTGATAATTATAGGTCTATTTCACTATGTACTATAGTATACAAGATATTAACAAAGCTTATGGCAGAAAGGTTAAACCTTTTTTACCAAATTTGATTTCAAGTGAGCAAGGTGGTTTTGTTGAAGGTAGAAAAATTATAGATGGAATAGTAGTGGTATAGAAGGTGATACACACAATAGCAAAGCAAAATAACCCAGGTATATTTATTAAATTAGATATTTCTAAAGCCTATGATAGAGTAGACTAGTCCTTTATGCAAAAAATTTTAGAAAAATGGGCTTTGTAGAGGGGTGGAGAGATTGGGTAAAATCCTGTACATAGACTACATAATTCTTAGTTCTAGTAAATGGCAGTCTCTCTCCCATGTTCACATGAGGAATGGGGTTGAGGCAAGGGGATCCTCTATCCCCTTACCTTTTTACCCTTTACACAGAGGGTCTCAGCAAACTGTTAAAAAGGGAGACAAAAGGGGAGGCTAAGGGGCCTGGAAATAAGTTCTCAAATTGATATAAACCACAACATATTTTTGTATGATACTACTCTTATTAGTCATGCCAATATCCTAGTAGCAAGAAACATAAAAAAATTTTTATATGGGTATACTCAAGTTACTGGGCAAACTTTTAATGAAAAAAATCTCAAATTATTTTTTTCAATACAACAAATAGGGTGAGAGACAAAATTATATAATTATTGAAACTCATGGAAACTCCTTTACCCATATAGTATTTAGGGGTACCTTTATCTGTAAAGAAAACAAAAGGAAAGGAGTGGAAAGGGTTGATGGATAGACTGCAAGCTAAGTTGAGCAACTAGACTCACAAATGGCTAAGCTTGGGAGGAAGTCTTACAATGATTAAGGTTGTGCTACAAGCTCTCCTAGTTTATAAATTTTCCATACTTCAGGCTCAAAAGATAATTCTAAAAGATATTGATAAACACACAAGAAAGTGTCTATGGTCAAGTGCAAGGGAAGAACAAAAATTAACACTAGTTGGATGGGAGAAGATATGCTAACAAAAAATACAAGGAGGATTGGGGATAAGATCAGCATCCCACAACAACAAGGTTCTAGCTGGGAAGTTCTATTGGATATGGATTACAACTACTAGGGATTTATGGAGTATATTATTACAAGCCAAATATTACCTAGGAGTGGCTGAGAAAAAAATCCCAAGACACAGAGTGGTAGGCGAGGGATCTATAGTATAGAGGACAATCGTAAGGAGTTAATAAAGCCATACTTATATTGGTAGTTAGGGGATGGAAAGGATGCTCTATTTTGGGAGGATTCATGGAATTATTCAAACATTCCTATAGATGGAGAGTTGGAAAGTAGATCTCCAAAAAGTAGGGTGGTGGAAAGCCTCTTACGTTATGAAATCATGGAATCAACATGTGCTAGACTTACTACAATGGAAACATACCTGAGAATGGCCAGTGAGGGGGAGAAAGTAATAGAAAAACTATGGAGACTTCTCTAAAGACACCCAATTCAAGATGGTTCTAAGAGGGATATACTTGTATGGGGAGGAAGTAAGTTGAGAATTTATAAGGTAAAGGAGGTATACAAGGTAGTTTATGGATATGAGATTACCCCAACACCACATCTATGGATTTTTGTTTGGAAAAATGAAAGATGGACAAAAACTAACATTTTCTCATGGTTGATTAACCATAGAAAGCCCTCGATGTTGTGGAAGACTCTACCACTGCAACAACCTTGGGGAACATCCATTCTAATCCAACACTAGACCAAGGGATCCTCAACACTCCCTATAAAAAATACACAAAAAGTATTCCAACATGGCATGATTTCCTTGTCCATGCACACCCCTATACACCAGAACAAACACAACTCAAATTACTCTCTACATGTACAACTCACACTAAAGAACAATCTCATGCAAACCACCCTATCTAGGTGCACATACATCCAAGAGTAGAAGACATCCAAGTTTGACCTACCGCTCTCTTTCCCTGCTTACTTTGTCAAAGCACAATCCAAAAGCTTCACTAAACAAAGTGCACACCAAGCACAAGAGCAACCAACCTTGTGGGTCAAGAACCATGCTTTTCCAAGAGTTAAGTCCAGTGGAAACTTCATCAGGCATACAATCGTGGTACACATGAAGAATATTATCCATGCCCAATAATATAGGAACACAATGTCCCTCTACTACATCTTGCTCTACCATAATCACTGCTAGATACTTGAGATCTCACCTTTCATCCATGCAACCTTCATTGCATAACCAATGTTGAACACCACTGCAACTTCCCATAAAGCAAAGAACTTGCTGTGACTTCATCCTTTTGGATCACTCTTGAATAAGCACAAGCTCAAACCATCCATCTACATTCTAACAGAATAATATTATCATTTCCACTGACCCATTTGCACTGACTTGGTCATCCTTGCACCAAGTGAATTGACTGCTTCAAACCTTTTAGCACCTCTAGAGGATAAGAGGTCAAATTTTCTTAGGCTTATTGAGTGTATTTAATTGTGATTAGTGCCATGTCCATTAACACTATGGCTCTCATTCCCTTGATCACCACCACCACAATATTCAATCGAAGTAAGTCCATTCATATTTAACTAAACCCATATTGGCATTGAACCCATGAATAGACCCCATCTTAGACCACTAACATGTCCAACTCAACCAGTTGAACAACCTTATCGATATCCATAGCTATTGTGGATTCTCCTTCTTGAGACAACTTCCAACTAGACTTCACACCTCAAGTCTCACCTATGATGTTCCAGAAGACTAACTCAACCTGCTTCACACACTCACTCCTTAAGCTATCAGGGTTCCAGGTATCCTTTGACAACTTTACTATTGAAACTGACACACTATTTGCAACAAAAAAGACTATTTTGACATCATATGACATGTGAATCATGAACTTGATTGAAGTCCATGACATCTTGCTAGCCACATCGCATGCCAAGTTGAAAGCCTTATTGCTCCAACCTCTTCCTTATGGATTTTGTATCCCATCAGATGGTCAAACAATTTTCTCTACAAAATTTGAGTTGTACATTCCAAGTATCATGCTACTACATGCATAAATCATGCTCCTGATAATCCTCCAAATCTTGTTAGGCACTCTCCCAAATCCCATAAGAAGTCCATCAGAAGACAACCTGTCTCGTCTAGAGGAGATCTTGAATCACCTCTTTTTTGGGTGCTCTTTTTCTAAAGACATGGATTAGTTGGTGGAGGTAGATGAGGCAACATTGGAAAGTTTTTGAGAGCCAGGAATGTTGGCAATTTGAGTTATTTTACGTTGTCATTGATGTCACATGAATCATTGATGTTGTATGGATCACATTGAGTTTTTATGGTCAAATCATATTTTGGAAAGCATGGATAAATTTAGGGTTTTTGTGAAAACCAAGGTATGAAAAATAAAAGGTTTTATTTAAAACCATGGATGGAAAATTTGAAATGGATTTTTCTTAAAACCCAGGTTGGCCTTTTGTTTCGTCCAAAAATGTGCCCTGGTGATGGAGATATTTAATTTTAAATATTTAGTTTAAATTTTAAAATTAAAATTAAAGTTAGCGTCGATGTCTAAAGAAAGAGGGAAAATCAATAATTCACCGACATCATCAAAAATGAGGAGAAAACTATATAAAATGGGATCCTAAGCTTTATTTTAAATTTATCCTTGCTCGTGTTAATCGTTGGCTAGCATTAGAAGAGAGCTCATGCAAAAATTGTTTTGAAAAGGGAGACAATGAATAAATCCAAGGTTGGTCGAAAGCCCAAGACATTGTGGGCAAAGTGGCGCAATTGGATTTTTGTTAAGGTATGTGGTAGTGCTTTACGTCAAGGTTCTAATCTCCTTGATTGCATTTGAAGGCATTGGAAGGAAAGTGCTCAAAGAGCTTTTGGTTTGCATGGAAGGGAGGAAGGAATTAAGGCACGTCGTGCCTTTTTAATTTTGAATAAATGGCTAGCTCGTGTGGCAACCTTAGCCGTGGCTAAGGCGCTCATGGCATGTGCAAGTTGGGTGTTTGAATCCCCTTGAGGAGGTAATTACGTTTTGCTCTAATTAATTTCGTTGATGCCCTGGGATAGGATTTATAAGGTGGTTAAGGAATAATTAATGATTTTAATTAAAATTTATTTTTATAAAGGCTGTGATTATTGTAGACACCAAAACAACACCAATCCGATTAAGTGACTACAAACACTAATCGCATTGACATACATAGCTTTCAGGGCAGCCCTCAGAGGTCAAACAGTGGTCCTAGCCACTTACATAGCAGTTTAGAAGGTCGGAAAGTAAACAAAGCCTTTATCAAAACAAAGCCTTCATCAAAGCAAGCCTTTATCAAAACAAAGCCTTCATCAAAGCAAGCCTTCATCAAGACAAAGTCTTAATCAAAAGAGGGGCCTCGGCCGAAGTGTCGCGATATCACGACGTCGCGATATCGTGACGTCGCGATATCATGACACTTCGGCGCCCAAATCAAAGCTTTGCCCGAAGTGTCGCGATATCACGACATCGCAATATCGTGACACCATGATATCGCGACATCGCGATATCGCGACGCCACGATATCACGACGTCGCAATATCGTGACACCACGATATCGTGACATCGCGATATCGCGACATCGCGATATCGCGACACTTCGCCCAAGGCCTTGCCTTGGCCGAAGTGTCGTGATATCGCGACACTTCGGTGCCCAAGGCCTTGCCTTGGCCGAAGTGTCGTGATTTCGTGACACTTCGACGCCCAAGGCAAGGCCTTGGCCGAAGTGTCGCGATATCACGACGTCGCGATATCGTGACGTCGCGATATCACGCGTCGCGATATCGTGACACTTCGGTGCCCAAGGCAAGGCCTTGGCCGAAGTGTCGCGATATCGCGACACTTCAAAACTCAAGGAAAGGCCTTGGCCGAAGTGTCGCGATATCGCGACATCGCAATATCGCAACACTTCGAAACTCAAGGAAAGGCCTTGGCTGAAGTGTCGTGATATCGCGACGTCGCGATATCGTGACACTTTGGCATTTGCGCTGGGCGGATCTCTAAACATTCAAAGGTGACACGTCAGCATTCAAAGGCGAAACGTAGGCATTCAAAGGCGGAGTTCAAACAATTAAAGGCAAAAATTAAAACATTTAAAAAAAATGATTTAAGGTGGGCTTTAGACAACTGGCAGTGACACCACAGTCAGTTGCGTGGGCCGTTGAAGGACTGTCATAGTGGCATTAACGAAATCCCGAGTCGTGGAAGACTTTCCTCTCTCGAGGAGACACGACCGCCACATGGCACCTTTGACCAATGCATGGCGCTTATGCATGACATTCAAGGAGACCCCCTAGGTCTATAAAATGGTGGATTTTTTCACCCAAATGGAGGTTGGCAGGTATTCGAAAGCAACGAAGTGCTGTCAAACTAAAAGGCCCGATTGCTTCTTTTCTGATTCATTTCTTCTGCACTCTTGATCTCTTTCGCATGAGAGGTTAGTGAGTGGTTTCTAGAAGTGTGGATCTGGATCTTCAAACCCGATGTTGGATCACAGCAACATCCATCTGACGATAATTCTCTTCCTGAGATTTCGAGCCCGTCCCTGGTGGATTGGCTTCGAAATTAAGTTTTAGCGTGGGCGGCCCGCTCGGGTGCCCCGCACGCTTTTTATTTTATTCTAGATTATCCTGTTATCATGCACTTACATCACGTTCATGCTATTTGAATAGTTTATATTTTACGTTCAAAAATATATTGCAGTTAACAGCGTTCGAATGTATTTTCTAGAAGGCATTTTACTGGCAAATAGTATCGTGTTTTAGTCGATTTTTGGTTCTTCATTAACCTGCAGATGACAATGACTATTTTATTGGCAGCAACCTTTATGCTTTTGTTTATTTTTAACACAGGTGCTACTAAATCGTTTATTTTTTCTTTGAATGCAGGAAGAACAGCAGCAAGCAAGGATTCATCAGCATAAGCGGCGACAACATTGGCCCGCCCGTTTCAAATGTGGGCATGCGAAAAAGAACATCATTGTTCATGATTGTAACTGAAAATATGTAACTGAGGAGATGCATTGTAACCGAGTTAGAAAATTATTAATAAAAAGGGCTATGCTCCTGCTTCTGATTTGATTATATCTGTGTTATTTCATGCATCAAGCTCTTTAGTTTACATTGCAATTAGTGTTTCTTTTATTTTTGGAATCTCATGCTTTCAATGGCGATCATGGTGGGACCAAGTGTTGGATCCATGGCTCCAAATTCATGATGAGCACCGTCCACCCCGAGACCCTATCATGACAACAGTGCCGAGAGCAGACCCTATCCTCCTATCAACATATAGGGTCGATCCGTTCATACTCGTCCCTACAGAACCGGATCCAGAGCATAGGGAGCATCCAAAATGTTTGAATTATAACACCCACGGTAATGGAGACCAAACTCATTTCATCCACATGATCTCCATTGACTTGACCACACCCATTCCCAATCCGGCCGATCCAGCAAGGTCATTGCATCTAGACATAGATGCCATCGACTGGGATCGCGTCAATTCACCTTTATCACCATCAGAGTACTGGCCTTTCGATGAAATGCCTCATTTTACCCTAGGGACAACTCAAGATATTTTTCAGGCTGAAGAGGGACCCGAGGTTCCCAACGCAGATCTAAATTCAGCTAATGATATCCATTTGATCCCGACTCCACATCAGTTGGAGGATGGATCCCACATGTCAGTCGAGGAAATGACTGACATAGACATCGGCTTAGACTCAATGAATCCAAAGATTATCAAGTTGGGGGTAAGCTTATCCCTTGAAGAGCAAGCCGACTACATTGCCCTTCTCAAAGCAAAGAAGGAGGTTTTTGCATGGTCGTACAAGGATATGCCAGGACTAGACCCGTAGCTAGTCACACATAATTTAACGCTTGATCCGACAATCAAGCCTGTAAAGCAAAAACTATGTAAGATGCACCCAACAGTGGCCTTGATGGTCAAAGATGAATTACAAAAGTTATTGGATGCACAGTTTGTCATCTGCGTGGATTATCCGCCATGGTTGTCCAACATGGTTCCCATCAAAAAGCCCGACGGGAGGATTCACATATGCACTGATTTTCGAGATCTAAACAAAGCGAGTCCTAAGGATGATTTCCCCTTGCCAAGCATCGACGCATTGGTAGACACTACAGTAGGTCACGAAATGCTATCCCTCATGGATGGTTTCTCGGGATACAATCAGATTCGTATCAATCCTGAGGATCAACTCAAAACGGCGTTCACAACGCCTTGGGGGACATTTTGTTATAAGGTCATGCCTTTTGGCCTTAAAAATGTTGGCGCCACCTACCAACGTGCCATGACATATATCTTCCATGATTACATGCACAAAACTCTGGAAGATTACATGGATGATTTGTTAGCCAAGTCTCTTTTGCGCTCAAATCATATCGGTGACTTAAGCAAGATCCTCGATCGCCTCATGGAGCATAAAGTTAGACTAAACCCCAAGAAGTGCGTCTTTGGCGTCACATCTGGAAAACTCTTGGGTTTCATAGTCTCAAAGTGAGGAATCGAGGTGGACCCAAAGAAAGTCAAGGCAATCCTTGAAATGGCTCCCCCAACCACTATCAAGCAGCTCAGAAGTCTGCAAGGAAAGGTCACGTCGATTAAACGCTTCATAGCACAATTATCTGACAAATGCCGACCCATGAACAAATTATTGCACAAGGGGGTTACATTTCATTGGGATGACGAGTGCCAATCAGCCTTTGACGAAATCAAACAATACTTGGCTTCGCCGCCAGTGTTGGCACCACCTAGACCAGGAGTGCCATTCTACTTATACATCTCAGCTACTGAGGTGGCACTGGGTGCCATGCTAGCCCAAAAGAATGAACTTCACAAAGAACAGGCTACTTACTATCTTAGCCGCACCCTGGTCATTTACGAACTAAACTATGCATACGTTGAGAAACTCTGCTTGGCGAGTGGTGTTTGCTACCAAAAAGCTACGCCACTACATGCTGAGCAACACTACGTATGTTGTGTCTAAGGAGAATCCATTGCGATACATGATGAGTCGTACTTATCATAGTAGTCACACGACGAAATGGATCATGTTGTTGACGAAGTTTGACATTGAGTTCATTGGACAAAAATCTATCAAAGGACAAGTCATAGCCGATCAACTAGCAGAGGCTCCTCTTGAAGACGATCAACCTCTAGTCATAGAACTACCCGATGATGGGGTCTTCCATGTCTCGGAATCGCCACATTCTGATGAGCCTGAGTCACAGGCCGACATAACCCTATTCTTCGATGGTTCTAAATGTGAGCAAGGTGGTGGCACGGGAATTGTATTCTTCACACCGCAGGGTGCTCCAATGCCCCTATCATTTAAATTAAACTTCTAGTGCACCAACAATAATGCAGAATATGAAGCCTTGCTCCTAGGTCTTTAGACAACAATCGCCATGAACATCAAATGACTAAACATCTTTGGTGATTCGTTGTTAATAGTCAATCAAGTCAAAGGGGTATATAAATGCAAATGCCCAATTTTGTAGGCTTATAAAGCCCTTGTGGACAAATTCTTGGCAAAACTTGAATGGTATAACATCGAGGCACTCCCTCGATCATCGAATCATTTTGCGGACACAATGGCCTCCTTGGGGTCACTAATTCCGCAAGACCTTTTCGGTGATATGACAACCATTCAAGTCAAAACCTTATCGCAATCCGTGATGGAGCGTGCAAGTTCAGACTTGACGCCAGGAATCCACATGATCCAGATCGAACCATCCTCGAATAAGTTCTTTCGAATCCGAGAACGTCTGAAACATGCCAATTGGGGGTCCTTGTTTTCCCCTACTCCCATTAATAGCAACACAATGCTATTCTTGCAAGTTCTATCCCATTCAGCGTTTGTTAGGGAAGAACTTCAAAAGGGATTGGCTATTCATACTATCAAGGTTTCCGATCAACAGGACTGGTATTTACCCATCAGAGACTACCTCAAGTTAGGTACTCTTCCCCTTGGATTGACGCATGCCGCAAAATGAACATTCAAGTAGAAAGCGGCTAAATATGTCTTAATAGGAGACATTTTGTATCGTCGTAGCTATGAAGGGATCCTCCTTCGTTGCTTGGACCAGCAAGAGTCCACTTGGGTAGTCGCCCAAGCGCACGATGGTACATGTGGTGGCCATTTTAGTGGTATGGCCATTGCAAAGCGCATTCTTCGCATGGGTTATTATTGGCCATCTTTAGAGCGAGATTGTTGCGCATATGTCAAGAAGTGCATGAAGTGTCAACATCATGCCAATTTGATGCACGTACCTTCCCAGGCCTTGCAGACAGTCCAGTCTGCTTGGCCATTTTTGTAGTGGGGCTTCGATCTAATTGGAAAGATCTCCCCTGCATCGTTAGGCCGTCACACGTTTATCATAATGGCCACAGAGTATTTTACCAAGTGGGTGGAAGCAATTCCGCTAACCTCTACGACAGGACCCCGCATTGTGGAGTTCATTTTGCATAACATCATATGTCATTTTGGTATTCCATCCAAAATAATCTCGGATAATGGGCCATCATTCAAGAACAAAGACGTGCGTGCTTTGACCACAAAGTACAAAATTCAGCACAATTTTTGACACCCTATTATCCATAGGCAAATGGGCAAGCAGAGGCGTCAAACAAAATGCTAGTTGCCATCCTTAAAAATATGGTCATAGACAGTCATAAGGATTGGCACATTCAAATCCCACTTGCCCTATGGGCCTATCGCACTAGCATTCGGACACCCACTAGGGCCACTCCATTTTCGCTTGTGTACGGCTCCGAGGCGGTCATGCCTCTAGAGTTGGAGATTCCTTCCCTCCGCATATCAATGCAGGAGTTCATCGATGATGACACTGCACGGCAGGCCCGGTTAGACCAACTTACGTTGCTTGACGAACGACGCGTTAATGCTCTCGAGCACTTACGTATATATCAAGAGCGGCTTAAGAAAGCTTACAACATGAAAGTTCACCTAAGGGACTTTCGGGTTGGTGATTTGGTTTTGAAGGAAAACCAACAGAACTCTAATTTGTCGTCCCACCTAAGGGACAAGTTCGTGGCAAATTGGTTAGGTCCATATGTCATTGATAGCAAAATAGGACCTGGGACGTACCGGCTAGCTTCTCTCGACGGTATTAAGGAAACAGAACCCTTGAATATCAGTCATTTACGACCATTTCATATCTAAGAGAGCCATATCCCAAAAATGCTCCAAGGATTATCGCAATCACTTGGTCACCCCAAAATGCTCCAAGGATTATCGCAATCACTTGGTCACCCCAAAATGCTCCAAGGATTATCGCAATCGCTTGGTCACCCCAAAATGCTCCAAGGATTATCGCAATCGCTTGGTCACCCCAAAATGCTCCAAGGATTATCGCAATCACTTGGTCACCCCAAAATGCTCCAAGGATTATCGCAATCACTTGGTCACCCCAAAATGCTCCAAGGATTATCGCAATCACTTGGTCACCCCAAAATGCTCCAAGGATTATCGCAATCACTTGGTCACCCCAAAATGCTCCAAGGATTATCGCAATCACTTGGTCACCCCAAAATGCTCCAAGGATTATCGCAATCACTTGGTCAAAAATCAAGAAATTTCAAAAACAACAAAAATCATCAAAAACAACAAAAATTTGCATTTTTAGGCATACTAAAATTCATCAATAGAGAGATATTCTCGCACCTCATCTTCATATTCACCAAAATCAATCCATCAAAAATACAAAAATATGTAGTTGCATTAAGCATTGCATCCATACATTGCATATTTGTGGTCATACAGGTCAAAGGCACCATAGGCTGTAATTGCTTTGCTAGTCCATATTGTTCCCCACTGTTCCATTTTACAAGAACAACAAAAACACCATGCATTGCCTTTTACCACACTAGAGTCAGTGGTCTTTTAATGTATCAAGAGTTTTCGTGATTCAGTCATCATTTTGCTCTTTAGCCATGAAATGTATCAAGTCAAACAGATTTTACGAAGGTAGAGTTACACTTGAAATACACCTTGTTACGTAACATCCCAACACAAATTAAAACACATAAAAATTCCCAAGTTGTTTGAACGAAAGATGAAACTTGCACAGTAATCCAGGTCACCATAAGCGAAATGGTTATCTTGCTCATCCCCCCGTGCATGCTGATAATTGACAAAAGGACGAGCTCTTTCATATCCATTCACCTCCACATACAGTGGTTTTCACCACTACCAAATCCCAATTATTGTTGATTCCCAAAGTTGTAAGGATTTGTACTACACGTCCCTGCCAAGGATGGGTAGTCATCCCCAAAACCTAAAGGGATCAACACCATTCAAAGACAAAATTCCAACAAATCATCATCCTAACACTTTCCATTCACCTTTGGTCTCCAAGTTGTAAGGATTCGTACTATCCGCCCCTAACCAGGATGGGTAGTCATCCCCAAGACCTAACAGATCAATACCCTTACTCCATAATCTCCATCATCCCCTTGGTCCCTAACATCGTAAGGATTCGTACTATCCGCCCCTAACCAGGATGGGTAGTCATCCCCAAGGCCACAAGGATCAAAGCCATTCACAAACCCAAATTCACAAATACCCAAAACACAAAATCAAATAACAGTGGTTATCACCACTATTCAAAATCCTTGCTCAAAAAGAATTAATAGAAAATAAACAGTGATTTTCATCACTATATAGACGAGCAACTTTCTAAATCATTCAGCCAACAAATATCCCGAACTTGAATCCCTGGAATTCTCAGCATTCAAAAACCATCTAGGTGATCCTCATTACAGTTTTGGTTGATAGCCTATCTGGCAATGGTGGTATCCTACCCGCATGACGATATGTCTGTCACATTCGCTTTGCATATGTGCAGACCAATGTTTGCATAAGGATGAGCTAGCTTATGGTATCCTGGATAACATCGCAGATTAATCTAACTAAATACAACAAAGGAGTTAGTGGAGCTAATTAGGTGATCCTCAATACAGGTTCGGTTGAAAGCCCATCTAGCACTGGCGGTATCCTGACAAATACCACAAAAAATGAACTCAATTGCACACACAGGGATGTGAAATAACTTTGTCAAAAACAAGTCCGATTCATACCTTGTCCAAAAGTCTTGTAAGATAAAGTACAGTCATGGCTAGTAAGTTAAAACCGTCTGAGTCTCGAAAAACCTTAGCTACATTTCTAAACAAATTGCACTACTTTTCATCCTTATAATACCATCAGAAAATACAAAAAAATAAAAACCACATGTATACATACAAAGTAATCCACTACAGCAATCGCCTAAAAGACAAAATAACAAAGTCATAAACAGTCTATGGTGCCATAGCCAAACATCACAAATTCTATTCATCCATTTCATTTCCGCATATCACATATAAATCAAAAACATTTGCATTCATCACAAATGCATCCATCAAAAATCAACATACAACAATCGCATTTATCATATCATATGCATCCATCAATATAAAGTAACATGCATCCATATTCATCAACCATCATGCATAAGATCAAAGAAAATCAAAACAACAAAACAACAAAAAAATGCAACACAAACAAAAAGCAATAAACATTGCCAAACACAAGTGCTCTTGCACTTAACCTCTTGGCATAGAAAAACTGATGTCGGGGTTTACATTGTCACTATCCTACTCTCTAAGAAGGCTACCATAGCCGGACTGCTCCACGGGAAGACATATTTTCGACAATTTCACCCCCAAACGACATCACAAATGGGTCAAAGCCCACTAAAAAACAACAAGAAAATCAAAACAACAAAAACATCACAAAAATGCAACACAAAAACATAGCAATAAGTTGCCGGACACAAGTGCTCTTGCACTTAACCTCTTGGCATAGAAAATCGATGTCGGGGCTCAAATTCTCACTTTCCCACTTCCCCAAGAAGGCTACCATAGCTAGACCGCTCCACGAGAAGATGGGTTTTCGATGATTTCACCTCACTATGGCATCACCAAAAGGGTTAACACCCACCAAAAATAGGTCCAAATGTCGGGATATTGCACGTGCTTAAACGGTAAAACATCTAAAGGCACCCTAACCTAAGTCATCTTGGGTCAAGCGACTCGTCGCTTTTCTCACGAAGGTCATTCCCTCATCGATTCGTCGCTTGAGGGGGTAGTCACACTTAGTCACCAATCAACAAGCACACACCCAATCAAGGCAATGGCATGCATTCAAAGAATCATTGACAAAGACAATCACGCTCCTGCTTGGGGCAGTAAACAAGCAATCATCAAATTGATCAAACACTTGGCATTCGTGAATCATGAACACAAGGTTCCCCTATGGATAAAAGGTTGTGCCCTTTGCCTAATCATGACTGATCAATGTCCAAGCTCAAGTCACACCTCACCAAAATAGGTTAACACTTGAAATCAAATTCCTTAGCTCGTCAGAAGCAAGGATTCAAGAATGCATGCCCCTTTTCATACTTGGGGCATCAAAAGTTGGTTAGGTTACCAAGAAACCCTAATCATTAGTGCTTTGGTTATCTATTTTTGCTCAGCATTGCGTCACCCGTAACGCTTCCCAAAAAGGGGCATCTGTAGACACCAAAATAGCACCAATCCGATTATGTGACTACAAACACTGATCGCATTGACATACACAGCTTTCAGGGCAGCCCTCAGAGGTCAAACAGTGGTCCTAGCCACTTACATAGCAGTTCAGAAGGTCGAAAAGTAAACAAAGCCTTTATCAAAACAAAGCCTTCATCAAAGCAAGCCTTTATCAAAACAAAGCCTTCATCAAAGCAAGCCTTCATCAAGACAAAGTCTTAATCAAAAGAGGGGCCTCGATCGAAGTGTCGTGATATCGCGACATCGTGATATCGCGACATCGTGATATCGTGACACTTCGGCACCCAAAGCAAAGCTTTGCCCGAAGTGTCACGATATCGCGACACTTCGACGCCTAAGGCCTTGCCTTTGACCAATGCATGGCGCTTATGCACGACATTCAAGGAGATGCCCTGGGTCTATAAAATGGTGGATTTTTCCACCCAAACGGATGTTGGCAGGTATTCGAAAGCAACGAAGTGCTGTCAAACTAAAAGGCCCGATTGCTTCTTTTCTGATTCATTTCTTCTGCACTCTTGATCTCTTTCGCACGAGAGGTTAGTGAGTGGTTTCCAGAAGCGTGGATCTAGATCTTCAAACCTGACGTTGGATCACAGCAACATCCATTCGATGACAATTCTCTTCCTAAGATTTCAAACCCGTCCCTGGTGGATTGGCTTCGAAATTAAGTTTTAGCGTGGGTGGCCTGCTCGGGTGCCCCGCACACTTTTTATTTTATTCTAGATTATCCTGTTATCATGCACTTACATCACGTTCATGCTGTTTGAATAGTTTATATTTTACGTTCAAAAATATATTGTAGTTAACAACGTTCGAATGTATTTTCTAGAAGGCATTTTACTGGCAAATAGTATCGTGTTTTAGTCGATTTCTGGTTCTTCATTAACCTGCAGATGATAGTGACTATTTTATTGGCAGCAACCTTTATGCTTTTGTTTATTTTTAACACAGGTGCTACTAAACCGTTTACTATTTCTTTGAATGCAGGAAGAACAATAGCAAGCAAGGATTCATCAGCATAAGCGACGGCAACATTGGCCCGCCTGTTTCAAATGTGGGCATGCGGAAAAGAAGATCACTTTTCATGATTGTAACTGAAAATATGTAACTGAGGAGATGCATTGTAACCGAGTCAGAATATTATTAATAAAAAGGGCTGTGCTCCTGCTTCTGATTTGATTATATCTGTGTTATTTCATGCATCAAGCTCTTTAGTTTACATTGCAATTAGTGTTTCTTTTATTTTTGGAATCTCATGCTTTCAATTATTATTTCAGAGGTGGATGAGTTGTTGATTTATTTTGATATTCATGAAATTGAAAATGAAGATTTAGGAGAAATAACAAGTTGTTATAAAATATTTTTGAGAGCCTTATTGATTATTATTTTTGTTAAGGGTTTTTATTAAAAAATACTTTGGTGGATGTGTTTATTAAGTTGGAGTAAAAAGGTGTCAATTGAGTTATGCTTATCTTGTGATTATTATTTGAAGTCCACTAACCCTTATTGAGATTGGAAAGGAAAGTTGTGTTTAGTGTGGCTGATTTTATGGATAAATTCTTGGCATAAAAAAGGTATGGGTACATTCTCCTATTGATTTTTTATGGTGGTTGATTTCTGAAATATCATTGGAGTGAAAATGATTGATTGTGGTTTCCTTTTCGAAAGTGGTTGGTTAAATGCTTCAAGTTTTCTAGTTTGAGAGTTGTGTTTAAATATTGTTTTATAAGCATAGTTTTTGAAACCCATTGGTTGTGAAAGAACTTGAAAAGAACATGAGTATCATTGTTATGTGAGATTTGTGGTTGAGCATTGTTGGAAACATTTGAGTTGGTTGATACATTCTTGGACTAGGATTTTTGTGAGAAAGAGTAGTCCCTTGTGGTGATTGGTTGAGTTGAGTTGATTGAGCCTAGTCAAGTGATTTTGTGAGGTGATTGGTCAAGTTCCATGAAATAAACTATTCGATAATTTTGATTTGAGTTGAGATTGATATTAGAAAATATTGAGCCTCTAACAATTCTCTTTATGCTTCTATGAGTTGAGATTTATTTGAGTTGAGATTGATTTGAGTTGAGTTGAGTTGATATTGAGCTTAGAACATATTGAGTCTCTAATAATTATTTTTATGCTTCTATGAGTTGATTTGAGTTGAGTTGAGTTGAGATCATTGTGGATCATTGTTGTCATCCATTGAAGAGTACATTGCCATTCATTGTTGAGTTCATCTTTGAGCTTTTCCTTGATAGATTTGTGGATGATATTTGAGTACTACTTGAGCATGATTGATTGAGCCTTTGAGAAGGATTTGTGGATAAATTTGTGGATAGTTTTGGGACAACTTTGTGGACAAATTTGGAATAGATTTGTGGACAATTTTGGGATAGCTTTGTGGATAGTTTTGGACAGATTTTTGGACAACTTTATGGATAGTTTTTGAACAGATTTGTGGACAGATTTGAGCAAGTTCTTGGTGATATTGCTAGATCAGATTTGAACAAGTTCTTGATGAGCTTGTTAGAGCAAATTTTGGGCAAGTTCTTGGTGATCTTGCTAGATCATATTTGGGCAAGTTCTTAGTGAGCTTGCTAGAGCATATTTGGACAAGTTCTTGGTGAGCTTGTTGGAGCAGATTTGGACAAGTTCTGTGTGATCTTGTTATTCAAATTTGGATAAGTTTTGTGTGAGTTTGTTAGTTATATTTGGAAAAATTCTATGTGAACTTATTTTTAAATTTTGGACAAGTTCTATGTGAGCTTGTTATTCAGATTTGGACAAGTTCCGTGTGAACTTGTTATTGCCTAACTTTGAGCAAATCAAAGAAATCATTGTATTGGATAAGGATACTTATTTTTATGTAAAATATTATAAGGAGATTATCTAGTGGAGTACCCTACATTGGAGGAACCACGTTAAATTTTGTGTCTCAATTGTGTGTAGTGACTTATGCTCCTGCTTACTACTGCTATTAGAGTTATTAATGCATATTGCTATATTTAGTTATTGCAATTAAAGACATTAATTGATATTTATTTAGAAAGAAAGTAAAAAGTGATCTTATACTGTTCACCCCCCCTCTTAGTATAAGCTTGTGTTCTTCAATTGGTATCAAAACAGGTTCCTTTGAAAATGTTAATAACTTGAGGGCAGATTCTATAAGAACACAGATGGCTTCATAGAATGGATCATCTACAAATATGACTCCATTATTTGATGGTAACAATTATGCTTTCTAGAGCATGAGGATGAAGAACTACTTGATATCACAAGGATATGAGGCATGAAAAATGGTTGAAAAAGAGTATAGGGTTGAAGGTGATCTTGAGGCAGATAAGACTATCAGGAAATTGGTTGAGATCAATGCAAGAACAATGAATTGCATTTTGAGTAGGCTTCGTGAGACAAATTTTGCAAAGGTCATGGTATGTAATTTAGCTAATGAGATGTTGACCAAGTTGCAGAATACTTATGAAGGAGATTCCAAGGTAATGTTGGCAAAACTATAAAATCATAGAAAAATATTTGAGAAATTGAAAATGGAATATTCTAAAGATATTGCAAAGTTATTACTTTGTGTTGATGAGATTACTAACACCATGAGAGGCCTAGATTTTGAGATGAAAGAATGAAAAGTTATGCAAAAGGTTTTGAGATCACTTCCATTAAATATGATTCTAAGGTTTCAACAATAGAAGAGACAATGGATATCAACAAGCTAACAATAGAATAATTGCAAGGAACTCTTACAACTTATGAGATGAGGGTAAGTAAGCATCAGGTTCCAATAAAAGAGATTGCATTCAATTCTTTAGAAAAAGAGAAAGGGAAAGTTTTAGAGATAGATAGAGTTCTAGATAATGACGAGGAAGCTAACTTCATCAAAAGAAATAAGGACTCAAATAATTTTAGGGATATAAGAAAAGTCAGATGCTACAAGTGTGGTGATCTTGGTCACTATGCATACAGGTGTCCACATGAAGAAAATAGTGATGATGAAAAATAGGGTTAAAGAAGAAAAAAAATATGGAAAGCATAAGCATGACAAAGATGATAGATACTATAGACACCAAAACAACACCAATCCGATTATGTGACAACAAGCACTGATCACACTAACACACACAGCCCCCAGGGCAGCCCCTAGAGGTTAAACAGTGGTTCTAACCACTCACACAGCAGTTTTGCAAGTCAAAAATCAATTTGGCATCTTTTAGACACTCAACTGCTTATTCGTCCCACCCAGGGACGAGTGCGGATTTGTACTCGTCCTACCCAGGGACGAGTGCGGATTGATACTCGTCTCACCCAGAGACGATTACCAGCGCTCGCTTCGGGGTGGGACGAACGCCAGGTTTGACCGACAAAAAGTCAGATCTCGGCGTATGACAACTCAGAACTGCCACTTAGCTTTTCCTGCATGGCATAGGAGTGCGAGTGAGTTCTTTTGACAACTCATATCTGCCAATTGACTTTCCCTTCACTGCATGGGAATGAGAGTGAGCTTTTTAAGACAACTCGGATTTGCCACTTAGCTATCCCTTCATTGCATGGGAGTGCAAGTGAGCTTTTCTAAAACATACAAAGACATGCACAGAGGCGGTTAAGAAGCCCTTGATCAAGAAGAAGTCTTCTCTTCACACAAAAAGCATTCATGCAAAGAAACACTTTTGCATGTTAATTCAAAGAGACCCCTTGGGTCTATAAAATGGTGAGTTTCCTCACCCAAAAGATATACCAGAGAAGGAGCATTTTGAGCGACGAAGTGCTGCTAATTCACTTACTTGCGATTTGTGTTTTCAACATCCATAATCTCTTAATCGAAAGAGAGGTTATTGGGTGACTTTTGAAGGCACGAATCAAGAACCAACCCCAATTTTTCTGACCACAATATCCTACCAATTTGTCGACAACACATCACATCAGGTTTCGGACCCATCCCAAGCGGATTGGTGTCGAAGCAAAGTTTCACCCGCGGGTGGTTTGCCTTCGGGCACCCCCCTTTATTGCTTTATTTCTTTTGTAGTATTTAGCTAGTTTCATGTTTATGCTTTTGTCAAGTTTTCAGTTTATTTAGATTCATTTTAACCATCGTTAGATTTATCTTTTATTTTTCATACACAAGTGCTACTGATTCTTTGTTTGTTTCTTTGAACGCAGATTTGCAGCATTAGAGGAGCAACGAGGAATCTACCTTTACCAACGCAAGCGGCGACAACGTTTTGGTTCGCCCATCTTATATGTGGGCACGCGGAAGAAGGAATTCTGAAACAAGTTGTAAAAGACCAACATTTAACGCTCCTATCCCCTAAAAAGGAAGGAGACGCATTGTAACACGAATTTGAAAAGCATATCAATAAAAGGGCCGATTTTTATATTGCTTTAATATCTTGTGTTCATGTTCTTTCTTTTTATGCATTTTTCAATAACATAGGGTTTAAGCGTTATTTTAGTTTCATTTACATTGCATTTTTAGTTTATCCTTTTTGTTTTCGGAATCTCGTGTTTTCAATGGCGATCACGGTGGGACCTCTGTCCTCTATTTTTTTTAGGTTAAATTACTGATCTAAAATTGCTTGTTTTTTTACAGGTACCTATTTTTCAACATCGGACTGTTATTCGTCTCTGCAAGTGACGATTACAGAATTGGTATTCGTTTCACCCCGGGACGAATAAACTATTCGTCTCACCCTGGGACGATTATGGTTCTGATATTCGCCTCACCCAGGGACGAGTATAGTTCTGTGCAATTTTTAGAGCAAATCAGAAACATCCGGTTAGGCAGAGAAGAGGTAGGGGTTTTTTAAAGCTTCTGTCAAATTTCTGTTTTTCTGTTTTCTGGTTTTCGGTTTTGTATGGCTTAGGGAAAGATTTCTTTTTCGTTTGCCTGTTTCAATTTTTGCAAATTAAAATGAACCCCACACATCACGTGGTATTTTAAACCAAGGCGTTGGTCGTAAAACCCCAACCCTTGAGCAAGACCAAAGGTGGATTCCATTATCACTTTGGCTTGAGATATTGCATCCATTACCTCGATCGCGATTGTTGCTAGACGTAAATCCTGATGAAAGCTGACCGAGTGTAGCTAGGGGTGATTCCTAGCAGCATGAGGATAAGTCTTCTATGGTAGGTGTCATAAACAGAGTGATTCCCCTTCCGTACCGCCTATGTTCCACGTATCATCTGCTCTCACGTACCTATAGTCTCCCTCACGTAAGGGCGGGTATATAGAGAGGTTGGTATATCGGTCCGGCAATGGTATATTGAAGGGGCGACCATTTTGGGAGTCATAAGAGCCTTCATAATTGCATTTAAACGTTTCACAAAAATTTTCAAAAACAAAACAAACAACAAAAACACACTAAACCAGATTTAGGGCACACTATTAATCTTTAAAAGAGATAATCATTGCTTGTGTGTGTATGCTATTTTCTGTTTAGACAAAAAAAATCATAAAAAGAATTTTTGCATCTTTAGGTTAGCATTACCATGGTGAATACTCGTAGCCAAGCCCAATCACGGGCAGAAGCTACAGAAAATGCACCAAGAGAGACAAATCGTCTCCGATATAGCCTTGAAGACTTGGCCATCCCGCCTCGACGGCAGGGTACACCAGTTAGTTCACACCATGCAGAACATGGCTCTAGAGGCCCCTCCTTGAGGGGCACTCCAACCCATACAGTCATAGAACATGGCTCTAGAGGCACCTCCTTGAGGGGCTCTCCAAGTCAGGCCATCAATAGACGAGACTTTAGAACCCCCTCCCTAAGGGGAACTCATGAGCAACAAGAATATTTTCAAGAAAATAACCTATATGTACCACCTGGTCTAAGCACGAGGCCTCCTTTGGAAGTTCATTTTGGGTGGCCTAGTGATGAAGCATTGTGTACTACTCTAGAACAACAAAGGGTCCAAAAGGAAGAACCATATGATTTTGTTGTTCCTAATTTACCCCCGATTAATGTCGGACACAGTAGACCATATCCAGAACATCAGGTTCTCCCGACAGGGCAAGACAATTCTGCCCGCACTTTTTATGCATATCACAGAGAGAGTGAGGAGGATCACTACATTCCTCAAGAATAGTATCCAGTGTGGAAATGATGCACGTCTGCACCTGCTTTATATCCAGATCGCTCATTGAGACCAGAGTTTCAAGTTAATGCGGCCAACCTCGACAGAGGGAAGCAACATATAGGGGTCTCAGAGCACCATGATCAAAACAGATATGTAGGAGAGACATCTAGGCCTATTAAACAAGAGACGACAGAACAAAATGACTTGGCATTTGCACAACTAGCCACCCGCCAAGCACAAATCATGCGGCTTAGGCAAGAACAACAGGAATTAGAACATTTGTGTCACCTTGATCAAGAGCGCATTCAGCGTCAGACAGCTGAATTGCTTCACAACAATGCGCCTGAGAAGGCCCTAGTCCCTCGTGCACAACAATCTGAGATGTATGTGAGGCACAACCCCTTAGTGCGAGACAGGTCTCCATGACTTCAGCAAGCACTGCCTCCAAGACCTCTTAGACCTGAGCGGGAGGCCATTCCCCGCAACCGTGATGGGCATCCTCCGCGGGCACCCATCCATGTTTACAGGCCTAGGCCAAACACTCCTCAAGAAGATTATGAGGATTATTACCAAGAAGAAGAGCGGGCTGAAATGCCCTATCAAGGCAGAAGGGATGCTACCCATTTATCCATCCAAAGGCCTCAAGTTCCTCGCAACCCACAACGGGAACAAACCAAGGAGGAGGAGATTACATCCTCTGATGCATACAAAGTGTTGTTAGAATGCTTAGAGACTATGGAACTCAAGACTGCTGGGCCCCAAAAGCCTACCTTACGCCAACTCCGTAGTCATCCGAGTGCATCCATCAGTGCCAACACCTCCATACCCCGAACATTTCAAGCTGCCCAGTTGGCACTCTTTAAAGGGGATGAAGATGCTCAAGAGCATGTGACTCGATTTTTGAGCCAATGCTTTGGTATACAAGACAATGATGCATTGCTATTGAGAACATTCATAACCACATTCACAGGATCTGCCTCGGATTGGTTTACCCATCTACCGAAGCATAGCATCTACAACTTGGATCAACTAGTGGACGCGTTCCTAGAACGTTTTGCTTTCAATACAAAGAAAAAGGCGTCACTCAGTGATCTAGCTAGCCTCAAATAGTATGAGGAGGAATCTATGGTAGCATATGGGAATCGATGGAGGACGGTGCTTTCAAAGTTGTCCTACCTCCCTCCTATGTCCGACCTAACTCAAATGTTTGCAAAGAGCTGTTTGCGATCGATCTCTGTGCTATTGCAGCTGTAGCAATACGCCACTTTAGAAGAAGCTCTAGCGCAAGCTAGACGTATCGAAGAGATCAAGATACAGGATGGTAAAATTGCCAAGCCTAAGAAAAAAGAGTGGAACAAGAGCACCAAAATAGGGAATACGCAACAAAAACCCATCGTGGTCAATCAAGTTGCTATTAATGCCCCTACGCCTACCCAAGCAACACAGCCTCCAAAGGCTAATTATCAGGCGGTGCCTCACAATAATTATGAGAAAGATAACAAAAAGTAGGATCAAAATCAGCAGCGTCGCCCTAAGCGACAATTTACACCATACACTGAGTCTAGGGACTCCTTGTTTGACCGTTTGTCAGTGGCAAACTTGATTAATCTGCCAGATATTCCAACAATTGATCCTAATGCGCCAAAGCCTAAGGGCTACAGAGAGGATATTTTCTGTAGATTCCATAGAAGGAAAGGGCATGACCTTAATGTCTGTTGGACGTTTAAAGGTTTAGTGCAAGATCTCATTGATAATCACACATTGGTAGTGGATAACCCCATCGCACCCAACAACCAACAAATGGGTGTTTTCAAAGATCCTTTACCCACACATGATGCACAAACAAAACCTCTGCATGTCAATGAAGTGCAACAGAGTTGCCCCATGGAGGGGTATGTTGGGATGATTAGCATTGTGACAAGAAACAAGAGACACCCAGGAGTTGTCCCCACGATAGCCACTAGGGAAGTTCCATCCACGTCACAACATCAACCGAATCCTACACAGTTGCCCCCGCCTAGACCAGTGGCCACGATTCGAACTAGACTTACTCAAAGTCTACGGACCACATCGGCTAGGCTCTCCATTTATGAGCTTATTCAACAATCGGCGCCCCATCGGGAAGCTCTTATGGAGATATTAAAGGCAATTGAATTGCAACCCCACGAAGCGGATTCGTTCAACAATTTTGTGGGGCATGTCAAACAGTGTACTTGAACCAGTCATTACCTTCAGGGAAGATGAGCTAAAAATGGTGACTGGAGATGTAGCGGATCCACCCCTGCACGTTATTGCATGGGTCAACGGGACTCCATACAAGCGGGTGTTGGTAGACACTGGTTCGTCCAGTAACATTATTACAACCGCTGCACTGAAACATTTGAAACTGCCAGCCTCTCACATTGCACCTTCCACTTATACCCTTCGAGCATTTAATGATGCGATATGCTCGACAGTTGGCACAATTGTCCTGCCCATACAAGTGGGACAAAAGACCATTCATACGTTGTGCCACATTTTAGAAGGTGAGATGGCTTACAATATCTTGCTTGGGCGGCCTTGGATCCGGGATATGAAGTGTGTCCCTTCAATTGCTCATCAATGTTTGAAGTATACATTTGAAGGACAAGTGCACGTGGTCCCCATAGATTTGGAACCTTTTAAATATTGCAACTCAGTGCAAATCATGCCACAGTCGACCCTTCCTTCAACACATGTGGATTTCCAGTTAAATCCATCTAAGAGGGGTCCGACTAAGCAAGAATCTCCATTACCAAATCAATAAAATTCTCAGGCGGGTTCATCTTCTTCATCCAGTCCTCCCACAATGACGCCACCTACGGTGGCCACACCAACGGACAAAGGAAAGAAGCCCCTGGAAGCGGAACCACCTCTAGTCTCCAACATCTCTACAGAAGAGACGCCTAATAGAATGGAAGTTGAGACGCCTAGTTCACCCCACATGGAGTGGACTCAAGGAGAACTCCCATTCGCTTCCCCTCAATCGCCAATGATTACTGTTGAGATGTCTAACACAGGCATGGGGGAGTATATAGTGCGCAATGTTGTTGCAACGCCCACACTTCAGTCTATGCAAGACATGGGAAGACCTCGACTCCCCATAGGCTCCGTGGTTCCTTTAGGCTACCCACCTAATCGGACAAACTTTATTTTTGGGGGCCTGGATCATGGCGTTGAACCTTCCCGACAAGAAGAGGAAGATGAAGATCCCTTTGTGGAAGATGTCAACTATCCGGCTAACCCGGACTTCGCATTACGATATCTTAGCCAATGCAATTGGCATGGATACGAGTTAGGCAGGTATGAACAAGGAATGCATGTTTTGTGTCAACCAAGATACCAAATGCCTTATGACAAGTCAGGAGTAGGGTTTAATCACCCTTTGCCCCTCGACATCTTGGTCGAAAACATGCAAAGCCTAGGGATAGGCAACAAGGATGGGTTGGCATCAGATCCATATGCCAATCCAAATACAACTTATACATTGGGGGATTATTTCCCATTACAAACAAATAACCTTGTTGACCTCAACAACCCTTTCCCTATGGCTGAACAAGGAGAAACCTCATGGACTCACCCACAAGGGGAAGATGGACAAGACCACGAAGGGTCTTCTGAAGATGAGTCGGAGTACGATCATTCGCATGAATATCCAATGAATGACGATCAGGATAGCTTCCTGATGATGTTCCCATTGAATGATCCCAGTGAGCATAGGCTACCTCAACAACAACAAAATCCTTTGGACATAGATGACATGTTTGAACACTTACACATAGGTCCAAGACATAGGAGGCATTTCAACCTGGCATAGTTATAGCAATTACTGCACCCGCCACTCCAGGCATATCGAGAGCATCTTCCGCTTGGAGACCCTATCAAACCATCAGTGCCTAGGGTAGACCCTATTTGTAGGTCCACGCATAGGGCTGATCCCTTTGTGCCAGTGCCTACAGAGCCAGATCCAACGCACCAAGAACATCCCGAATGTCAGAGTTGTCACATTTGCGGTAATGGAGATTACAATCATTTCATCAACATGGTCTCCATTGACTTGACCGCCCCCATCCATGATCCAGCCAATCCAACATGATTATTGCATCTAGACATAGAAGCTATTGATTGGGATCGCGCTGACACACCACCATCTCCATCAGAGTATTGGCCTTGCGGTGGGATGTTTCATTTCACTCCAGGACAGACTCAGGATGTCTTCCATGTTGAAGAGGAACTTGACGTTCCTAATGATGATCTTAATTCAGCAAACGATATCCATCTGATCCCAATTCCACACCAGTTGGAAGACGGATCCCATATGTCAGTTGAAGCAACGACTGATGTAGACATCGACACAGATCCAATGAATCCATGGATTCTCAAGCTGGGGGTAAGTCTTTCCCCCGAAGAGCGAGCCGATTATGTTGCCCTTCTTAAGGAAAAGAAGGAGGTTTTTGCATGGTCATACAAGGATATGCCGGGACTAGACCCACAGCTAGTCACGCACAATTTAACGCTTGATCCGACAATCAAGCCAGTCAAGCAAAAACTATGCAAGATGCATCCAATAGTGGCCTTAATGGTAAAAGATGAGTTACAAAAGTTGTTGGATGCCCAGTTTGTCATCTGTGTGGATTATCCTCCATGGTTGTCTAACATGGTTCTTGTCAAGAAGCTCGACGGGAGGATTCGCATATGCACTGATTTTTGAGATCTTAACAAAGCGAGTCCTAAGGATGATTTTCCCTTGCCGAGCATCGACGCATTGGTAGACGCTACAGCGGGCCATGAAATGCTTTCCCTTATGGATGGTTTCTCAGGATACAATCAGATTCGTATCAATCCTGAGGACCAACTAAAAATGGCATTCACAACGCCTTGGGGGACATTTTGCTATAAGGTCATGCCTTTTGGCCTTAAAAATGCCGGAGCCACCTACCAACGTGCCATGACGTACATCTTTCATGATTACATGCACAAAACTTTGGAAGATTACATGGATGATTTGTTGGCCAAATCTCTTTTGCGCCCAGATCACATCGGTGACTTGAGCAAGGTCCTTGATCACCTCATTGAGCATAAAGTCAGACTAAACCCCAAGAAGTGCATCTTTGGCATCACCTCTGGAAAGCTCTTGGGTTTCATAGTCTCCAAACGAGGAATTGAGGTTGATCCAAACAAAGTCAAGGCAATCCTTGAAATGCGTCCCCCAACCACCATCAAGCAGCTCAGGAGTCTGTAGGGAAAGGTTGCATCGATCAAGCGCTTCATAGCACAGTTATCTGACAAATGCCGACCCATGAATAAATTATTGCATAAAGGGGTCACATTTCATTGGGATGACGAGTGCCAGTCAGCCTTTGATGACATTAAATAGTACTTGGCTTCATCGCCAGTATTGGCACCACCTAGACCAGGAGTGCCATTCTATTTATACATCTCAGCCACTGAGGTGGCACTGGGCGCCATGCTGTCCCAGAAAAATGAACTTCACAAAGAACAGGCTACATACTATCTTAGCCGCACCCTGGTCAGTTATGAACTTAACTATGCATATGTTGAAAAGCTCTGCTTGGCAGTGGTGTTTGCTACCAAAAAGCTATGCCACTACATGCTTAGTAATAAGACGTATGTTGTGTCTAAGGAGAATCCATTGCGATACATGATGAGTCGTACTTATCATAGTAGCCGCATGACGAAATGGATCATGTTGTTGATGGAGTTTGACATAGAGTTCATTGGACAAAAATCTATAAAAGGTCAAGTCATCGTCGATCAACTAGCTGAGGCTCCTCTTGAAGATGATCAGCCTCTGACTTTTGAACTACCTGATGATGGGGTCTTCCATGTTTCAGAGTCGCCAGATTCTGATGAGCCTGAGTCACAGGCTGACATAACCCTATTCTTCGATGGTTCTAAATGTGAGCAAGGGGGTGGTGCGGGAATTGTATTCTTCACTCCACAAGGTGCTCCAATGCCCTTGTCATTTAAATTAGACTTCCCGTGCACCAACAACAATGCAGAATACGAAGCCTTGCTCATAGGTCTTCAGACAACAATCACCATGAACATTAAACGATTGAACATCTTTGGTGATTCGCTGTTAATTGTCAATCAAGTAAAGGGGATATTCCAATGTAAATGTCCAGTTTTGCGGGCCTATAAAGCCCTTGTGGACAAATTCCTGGCACAACTTGAATGGTATGACATCGAGGCACTCCCTCGATCATCAAATCATTTTGCGGATACTATGGCCTCCTTGGGGTCACTCATCCCGCAAGACCCTTCCGATGAAATGACAACCATTCGAGGTTAAAACATTATCGCAATCTGCGATGGAGCGTGCAAGCTCTGATCCGACGCCTAGGAATCCACATGATCCAGATTGAACCATCTCCGGATAAGTTCTCTCGAATTCGAGATTGTTTGACTCAAGCCAACTGGGGGTCCTTGTTCTCCCCGACCCCTCTTACTAGCAACACCACGTTGTTTTTACAAGTTCTTTCCTGCTCAGCTTTTGTTCGGGATAGACTTCAAGAGGGATTGGCCGTTCATACTATCGAGGTTTCTGATCAGCAAGATTGGTACACACCCATTCGGGATTACCTCAAGCTAGGTAATCTCCCACTTGGATTGACACAAGCCGTGAAAAGATCATTCAAACAGAAAGCGGCAAAGCATGTCTTGTTAGGAGACATTTTGTATCGTCAAAATTATGAAGGAATCCTCCTTCGTTGTTTGGACCGACAAGAGTCCGCTTGGGCGATCACCCAAGCTCACGATGGTACATGTGGTGGCCACTTCAGCGGTATGGCCATCGCAAAGCGCATTCTTCGCATGGGTTATTATTGGCCATCTTTAGAGCGAGATTGTTGCGCATATGTGAAGAAGTGCATGAAGTGTCAGCACCATGCTAATTTGACACACGTACCTTCTCAGGCCTTGCAGTCGATTCAATCGGTTTGGCCTTTTTCGTAGTGGGGCTTTGATCTAATTGGAAAGATCTCCCCTGCGTCGTCTGGTCGTCACACGTTTATTTTAACGGCCACAGAGTACTTTACCAAATGGGTGGAAGCAATTTCACTGACCACTACGACTGGAGCCCGCATTGCGGAGTTTATTTTGCATAACATCATATGTCATTTTGGTATTCCATCCAAGATCTTGTCGGATAATGGGACACCATTCAAGAATAAAGATGTGCGTGCTTTGACCACAAAGTACAAGATTCAGCATAGCTTTTCAACACCCTATTATCCATAGGCAAATGGGCAAGCAGAGGCGTCAAACAAAATGCTAGTCGCCATTCTCAAAAAGACAGTTGCAGACAATCATAAAGACTGGCACATTCAGATCCCGCTTGCCCTATGGGCTTATCGCACCAGCATTCGAACGCCCACTGGGGCAACTCCATTTTCGTTGGTGTATGGCTCCGAGGTAGTCATGCCTTTTGAGTTGGAAATTCCTTCCCTACGCATTTCAATGCAAGAGTTCATCGATGATGACACTACGCGGTAGGCCCGGTTAGATCAACTGACGTTGCTCGATGAACGACGCGTTAATGCTCTCGAGCATTTGCGTATCTATCAAGAGCGACTTAAGAAAGCATACAACATGAAAGTCCACCTTAGGGAATTTCAGGTTGGTGACTTGGTCTTAAAAGAGAACCAACAAGAATTCTAATTTGTCGTCCCATCTACGGGACAAGTTCACGGCAAACTGGTTAGGTCCTTACATCATTGACAGTAAAATAGGACCTGGAACATACCGGCTTGCCTCTCTTGAAGGAATCAAGGAAACAGAACCCTTGAATATCATTCATTTGAGGCCATTCCACATCTAGAGAGCCATAGTCCAACAAAAAAGCTCCAAGGATTACCACAATCGCTTGGTCAACCCAAAAAGCTCCAAGGATTATCACAATCGCTTGGTCAACCCAAAAAGCTCCAAGGATTATCACAATCGCTTGGTCAACCCAAAAAGCTCCAAGGATTATCATAATCGCTTGGTCAACCCAAAAAGCTCCAAGGATTATCATAATCGCTTGGTCAACCCAAAAGCTCCAAGGATTATCATAATCGCTTGGTCAACCCAAAAGCTCCAAGGATTATCATAATCGCTTGGTCAACCTAAATGCTCCAAGGTATTTATAACTTGGTAACAAAAGCTCCAAGGATTTTCATAATCGCTTGGTCATCCCTAAATGCCCCAAAGGTATCTATAAACCCTTTGGTCAACACCAAAAGCTCCAAGCATTACCATAACTGCTTGGTCAACATAAATATTCAAAAATCAACAAAAACAACACAAAAATCAAAAATCACAAAAACAATTGCATTTCAATTCCATGCATACTAAAAAAAAAATCAAAATTACAAAAACATTTGCATTTCAATTCCATGCATTCTCATAAAAAATCAAAATTACAAAAACAATTGCATTCCAATTCCATGCATTCTCATAAAAATCAAAATACAAAAATATAGGTTACATTAAGCATTGCATCCATACATTGCATACTTCGCTAGGTCATACAAGTCAAAAGCACCATAGACAGTCATTACTTGGCAATTCCATCCTTTTCCACATCAGATCCATTTTCATAAACGCCTACATCCAGCATATCACCCTTTTATTTTAGCATCGTCAGTTGTCTCCTAATGTATATAGGGTTTTCGTCATTCAGATGTCTTTAAATTTCTAGCCAAAACTGTACATAGTTAAACAGATTTTACATGGGAAAGTTTTACTTGGATCCCACCTTGTTACGTAGCATCCCAACACAAATTAACACACATATAAATAATTCCTAAGTTGTGTGAACGAAAGATGAAACCTGCACCGTAATCCCGGTTACCATAAGCGAAACGGCTATCTTGCTTATCCCCCTGTGCGAATGACCCTAGGAATGCTGAGAGTTGGCAAAAGGACAAGCATCCTCCCTACCCAATTCCCCATGAATCCCAAGTTCTCAAAAGTTGCAAAAACATCAAAAATTTGCAAAACGTCAAAACATTAAAATTTGACATCCTACAGTGCACACATCAAAAGGCACAAACAATAGTGATTCTCATCACTCCATATTCAAATCCCTTGCTCAAAAAAAAAAAAAACAAATAAAACAAAAATAAATAGTGATTTTATCACTATAAAGAGCAAGTATCCCAATACAATTGAAGAAAAGAAGGGAGTCGAACTTGAATCCCTGGAACTCTCAGCATTTCGATAGGTCATGAGGCAAGCTTCAGTACCGATTTGGTTGATAGCCTATCGGTCACTGGTGGTAAACCTCCCGCATGACGATATATCTGTCACATTAACTTGTGTGCAGATCAATGTTTGCATGTGGATGAGCTAGCTTATGGTATCCTAGATAACATCGTAGACAAATCTGACTAAATACAATAAAGGAGTTAGTGGAGCTAATTAGGTGATCCTCAGTACAGGTTCGGTTGAAAGCCCATCTGGCACTGGCGGTATCCTGATGAATAACACATAAACGAACTCAATTGCACACACAGGGATGTGAAATAACTTGGTTAAATTCAAGTCGGATTTAGACCTTGTTCAGAAGTCTTGCGAGATAAATGTACAGTCTTGGCTAGTTAGTTAAAATATCTGCATCTCAGAAAAGCTTAACTACATTTTCAAACAACCGATACATTTCATTCCATACATCACCATCAAAAAATAGACAAAATACAAAAACAAAGTTTTCACATGCACAAGCATTCCACAAAGTTATCCCATTACTATAGCAAGTCCAATCCAAATCTTGTACAGTCTATGGTGCATCGACAAATCATCAACAATTCATTTCATTCATTCCATATGCATACATCATACAAATTAGAACCATCGCATTCATAATCGCATATGCATACATCAATGTAAAAACATGTACATAAAAATAAATCATGAAAAATGTATAAACACCAAAAAGAGTCATCTGTATATATATATCATAACAAAAATTGCCCGTAGGCTACAATGCACTGGTCCTCGGACCTCGCTCCCATCATCCAAAATCTCAAAAACCCCCAGCCTAGGGCATCGACCACCATGATCACGCAGGATCGGTGCGACGAGAACTACCCCCTATGGTATCAGTCCTCTGAGATCTCTCAGGGCGACTGCTCGCCCCTGCATCCCGCCCACTAGCACCTCCCTCATCTCGTCGCCTACGACGGGATGATGCCGACTGCTCCGTCCCACTATCTCTCATCCGATACGATGAGCCACTCGTCGGAGGCTCTGGTATTCACCCACCAAGGCGGATAATCTCACCCTCCATCTCTAGCCGATGCCTCCCATCGCCTCCACGTCGCCTCCCACCTATGGTAGTACATGATTGCATCATCACGCTATGCTAGCTGCACCCGTAGGAGATCCCTCTCCCGTGCAGCATCCGTATCACCCCCCTCCGATGAGACGTAGCCCCTACGCTCTCCCACTCTACTAACTATGTCCATAGGTGATCCCTCTCCTGCGTCATCTCCCCAAGCTCTCCATCTCGCCTCTGCAATAACCTCGTCAATCGTGCTACCTCAGCGCGCAACCCCACCTCTGTATCCCCGACCCCCCCCCCGCATCGCCTCTAGAGCATCCTGCATCTCTGCTGCTCCTCATCCCCAAAGTCCTCTCCTGCATCTGCCACCTCCACCATATCCACATCCGCAGGAGCTCCCCAACCCTCTCCTGGTGCCTCTACACCCTCTCCGCCTCCCGCTGCCTCATCTCCTCCCAATGGCCCCTCACCTCGCCACTATCGAAGCGTCCACCACTCCTGGTACTCGACAGTCACTCCGACGTCATCTACGTCTAGAATGTCCAGTACTGTATCCGACTCCTCCCCCAATGGCTCGAGGATCGACGTAGCTAGGGTCCTCTCATCACTCCGACGCTGATAGACTACGGGTTCCCTAGGCAACCCCTGGCGTACCCCAAACTGTCGTGTCACTCGGAGGTAGTGGAAGTACTCCTACTCCGTCCCATGTCGCCCAATCACCCATCTCCCCCTTCGGACCCCCGAAGCCACTCATCCGCCTCTGGCCATGCGGGACAATCCCGATATGGCCTCCATACCACATCTCCGGGAGTCAGTCATGCCAATGCATCTCTGTAATGGTCCACGTCTCCCGCAAACCGCCGACTCTGCCCCCGCTCCTCAGACCGATACCATAGAGCACCATACCCAATATCTCTGTCCACCATGTCCGCCCGTGTAGTCCAGGGTAGCCCTCGTGGTCGCTCTACGGCTATATGCTGCCATGCCCAGCACTGCAACAAGAAACTATAGCCAATCCCCTTTCGCCTCCGACAGCGGACCTCATACAACTCATCATACAACTGAGCCAAAAGCGTCTGGCCCCATCTCATAATCATCGGCTCTGTCACCGGACAATCCACTAACTGCCACACCACCTCCAATAGGTTCCATGGGAACCTCGCTCCTGACGAGTCTGGCAGGAGCATGTTGGAAATGAGGCTCATGAGTAGTGCATGCCTCACTCCCAACATTCCCCTCGCATACCAATATCGTACCAAAATCCCCCCAATCTGACAATCCAGCTCCGCCCTCTCCAACGAGGTCATCCCATCCTCATCCTCTCCATGTCCAAAATATCGTGTCAGTACAGCCGTCCTCTGGCCTCGTGGCGTCGTCCGAATGGGAACCCCATCTATCAAAATCCGAAGAATCCGATACACGTCCTCTAAGGTGACTGTCATCTCCCCTGTCGAAAGATGGAAGGTGTTCGTCCGAACATCCCATAGGCCGATCAAAGCTGTAATGTATGCCCGATCCGCCACAACTGCATCCAACCGAGCCACATGCTTGAGCCCTAGGGCATCAAGCCACTCCCAGTCCTCACTCAATGCCTCGCGGGCATTAGAAAAAATAGTCGGCACCCGATGTCGACTCTTCACCACCTGCACATCACAGAAAATAACACACATCAAAAACATGCATCAAATTACCATCACATGTACAAAAATGCATAACTGTACAGTAACATCTTTCATTCACATGTACATCAAAAAAAAAAAAAAATTTGACATGGTTTACCTACGGTTTTACCTAAGTTTACCATTTCAAAACAAAAAATCATTCATTTCATCTTACATTTCATCAAAAACAATAAAAATTTGACATGGTTTACCTACGGTTTTACCTAAGTTTACCATTTCAAAACAAAAAAATTCATTCAAGTTTTCATCTTACATTTCATCAAAAACAACAAAAATTTGACATGGTTTACCTACGGTTTTACCTAAGTTTACCATTTCAAAACAAAAAAATTCATCAATTTTTCATCTTTAAATTTCATCAAAAACAACAAAAATTTGACATGGTTTACCTACGGTTTTACCTAAGTTTACCATTTCAAAAAAAAAATTCATCATTTTTCATTTTTAAATTTCATCAAAAACAACAAAAATTTGACATGGTTTACCTACGGTTTTACCTAAGTTTACCATTTCAACAAAAAAATTCATCCATTTTTCATTTTTAATTTCATCAAAAAACAAAAAATTTGACATGGTTTACCTACGGTTTTGACCTAAGTTTACCATTTCAACAAAAAAATTCATCCATTTTTCATTTTTAATTCCATAAAAATAACAAAAAATTTGACATGGTTTACCTATGGTTTCGACCTAAGTTTACCATTTCAACAAAAAAATTCATCCATTTTTCAATTTTTAATTCCATAAAAATAACAAAAAAATGGGCATGGTTTACCTACGGTTTCGACCTAAGTTTTACCATTCACATCAAAAAAAACATTTTTAACCATGGTTACCCTAAGGTGTTACTCTAAGTTTCATTTTGGGTTTATCCTATGGTTTTCCATCTAAGTTTCCATCGGTTTGCATCCACGTTTCATTTGGTTTCATTCATTCACCTTTTAATTTAATTAATTAGGGTTTCATGTCTTAAACAAACGAAAAAATAAAAACACATTTGCATTTTTCAAATTCAAACTCGAGGAGATAGTGCACTTACTGGTCTCGCCTCGGCTCCGCCGCTCGACGACCCGGTCTGTGCACTCATGGTGGCTGGAAAATCCGGCAGCGCTTCGCGTCAAAAAATCTACCTCCTCCTCCCTAGAGCTCCAAATCGCAATCGATGAACAGTGCAAATGAGCCAAATCCGTCATTTTTGCATATTTATACTTTTTGCTTGCTGGTAATCGTCCCTGACCGGGACGAGCGCTTTTCCCTCGAGTGTGCTCGTCCCACCCCAGGACGAGTACCATCGTGGCGCGCTCGTCCCACCCCAGGACGAGTACCATCACGACATTCGTCCCCCCGGACGAATAAAAAAAAAAAAAAAATAAAATAACCAAAACATAAAAATGACAAATGCCAACAAAACCACTAAAAATTGCCGGACAAAAGTGCTCTTGCACTTAACCTCTTGGCATAAGAAAACTGATGTCGGGGTCTACCTTGTCGTTATCCTACTCCCTAAGAAGGCTACCATAGCCGGACCGCTCCACGGGAAGACGGATTTTCGCCAATGTTAACCCCAAATGGCATCCCAAAATGGGTTCACACCCACCAAAAATAGGTCAAAACAATCGAGAAACTGCTCGAGCATGCATCGGATAACATCTGAAGGCACCCTCACTTAAGTCATCTTGGGTCAAGCGACTCGTCGCTTTTCTCATGTCGGTCATTCCCTCATCGATTCGTCGCTTGAGGGGGTAGTCACACTTAGTTGCCAATCAACACCAATATACCCAGTCTTGGAAATGACACGCATTCAAAGGATCATTGCAAAAGACAATCGCGCCCTTGCTTGGGGCAGCAAACAAGCAATTATCACAAACTGATCATATACTTGGCATTCGTGAATCATGAACTCAAGGTTCCCACAGACAAAAGGTTGCGCCCTTTGCCTCTTCATGACTGATCAATGTCTAAGTTCAAGTAATACCTCACCGAACCAGGTTAATGCTTGATTTAAGTTCCTTAGCTCGTCAGAAGCAAGGATTCAAGAATGCGTGCCCTTTCCATACTTGGGGCATCAAGAGTTGGTTAGGTTACTGAGAAACCCTAATCATTAGTGCTTTGGTTATATATTTTTGCTCAGCACTGCACCATGTGCAGCGCTTTCCAAAAAGGGGCATCTGTAGACACCAAAACAGCACCAATCCGATTATGTGACAACAAGCACTGATCGCACTAACACACACAGCCCCAGGGCAGCCCCTAGAGGTTAAACAGTGGTTCTAACCACTCACACAACAATTTTGCAAGTCAAAAATCAATTTGGCATCTTTTAGACACTCAGCTGCTTATTCGTCCCACCCAGGGACGAGTGCGGATTTGTACTCGTCCTACCCAGGGACGAGTGCGGATTGATACTCGTCTCACCCAGAGACGATTACTAGCGCTCGCTTCGGGGTGGGACGAATGCCAGGTTTGACCAACAAAAAGTCAGATCTCGGCGTATGACAACTCAGAACTGCCACTTAGCTTTTCTTGCATGACATAGGAGTGCGAGTGAGTTCTTTTGACAACTCATATCTGCCAATTGACTTTCCCTTCACTGCATGGGAATGAGAGTGAGCTTTTTAAGACAACTCAGATTTGCCACTTAGCTATCCCTTCATTGCATGGGAGTGCAAGTGAGCTTTTCTAAAACATACAAAGACATGCACAGAGGCAGTTAAGAAGCCCTTGATCAAGAAGAAGTCTTCTCTTCACACAAAAGGCATTCATGCAAAGAAACACTTTTGCATGTTAATTCAAAGAGACCCCTTGGGTCTATAAAATGGTGAGTTTCCTCACCCAAAAGATATACCAGAGAAGGAGCATTTTGAGCGACGAAGTGCTGCTAATTCACTTACTTGCGATTTGTGTTTTCAACATCCATAATCTCTTAATCGAAAGAGAGGTTATTGGGTGACTTTTGAAGGCACGAATCAAGAACCAACACCAATTTTCTGACCACAATATTCTACCAATTTTTCGACAACACATCACATCAGGTTTCGGACCCATCCTAAGCGGATTGGTGTCAAAGCAAAGTTTCACCCGCGGGTGGTTTGCCTTCGGGCACCCCCCTTTATTGCTTTTGGTGACTATTTCTTTTGTAGTATTTAGCTAGTTTCATGTTTATGCTTTTGTCAAGTTTTCAGTTTATTTAGATTCATTTTAACCATCGTTAGATTTATCTTTTATTTTTCATACACAGGTGCTACTGATTCTTTGTTTGTTTCTTTGAACGCAGATTTGCAGCATTAGAGGAGCAACGAGGAATCTACCTTTACCAACGCAAGCGGCGACAACGTTTTGGTTCGCCCATCTTATATGTGGGCACGCGGAAGAAGGAATTCTGAAACAAGTTGTAAAAGACCAACATTTAACGCTCCTATCCCCTAAAAAGGAAGGAGACGCATTGTAACACAAATTTGAAAAGCATATCAATAAAAGGGCCGATTTTTATATTGCTTTAATATCTTGTGTTCATGTTCTTTCTTTTTACGCATTTTTCAATAACATAGGGTTTAAGCGTTATTTTAGTTTCATTTACATTGCATTTTTAGTTTATCCTTTTTGTTTCTGGAATCTCGTGTTTTCAGATACAAGCAAAATAGGTATGAGAAAAAGAAATTTTTTCGTAAGGCAAAGAAATATTACTACATTGTAGAAGCAAGTGATAGCTCAAATCACAGTGATAGAGATAAGTCAGATGATGAAAAGGAAGAACATCTATTCCTAGGAATAGAAGGTGAAAGACAACAGTGCTTTGAGTGTGGTCAAAGAGATCATAGATCAGGATATTGCAATGGTTTCAGTGATAGTGAAGATGAGATGACACATCAAGGAAACATGTATGGTCAAAGAAATCTTGAGAGTTTGTTTTCTATAGAAGATTATAATGATCTTAGTGACAGTGAAGATGAAGAAGGTTTTTTCTATGGAATAAAAGAAGTAGAAGAAGAAAATTCACTCAAAATAGAAGAAGTTAAGCAATAGGATAATGTCTCAGTTGATCTAAAGGAAGACTTCAATGTTATCCATCAGCAACTACAGGAGGTTAAAGAGAATATGAAAGAATTGAAATGTTTCTTACTTGATAAATTTGATCCATCAAATGACTCAAAAGGTTAAGATATTTTAACTAATAAGGAAACATGTGTTTCAAAGGCTATAGATATGGATGCCAAGTTGCTACTTCACACAAATAAAGAAAAATAAGAGGAAGATTCCAAAGCACCAAAGGTCTCATATTTTAGGTTTGGGGAATCACACTCAAAAGAAAAGAAAGTTCTAAAAGATGAAAACAAAGAAGCACCTAAGATTTGTGAGGAAATTTTCAAAGTTCCTATGGCTCCAAATATTTAGTTTGGATCTTGTTTTGAGATAGGTGAATCAAGTTCAAAAGAAAAAGAAATTCTTGAAGAGGAAAGCAAGGAAAAAACTACGGAAGAGGATTTAGATTCTACAAAGAAGGTTCAAGGATGCAATGCACAAGTTGAAAATGATCATAAGGATAATGGTAAAGAAAGGTATGAGGAACCAAGGCATGAACAAAGGGATTTTCAAGGACATTGTTTTTCTTGTAATGGATTTGGACACAGGGCTATACACTGCAGGATCCATGGATCAAAGAAGTTTGTTTTTTCTACAAGAAACCTCAAAGGAAGAAGGTATGGTTTTTAGGGGAATTGCTTCTTATGTAACATGATTGGTCATAGAGTTTTTTAGTGCAAAGGAAATGAGAAACATGGTTTTGGTTTTAGAGCTTCACAATTTAGAAGTCATGGTCATAATGGTCATGAAAATAGAGCTTCACAATACAGGGTTCAAGAAAGGAGTGGATATGGAAATTATTTTAAGAATGAATTTAGGACATGGGCACCATCCAAAGGCTACAATATCAAGTGTTTTATTTGCAATAACTTTGGGCATATTGCAAAATGGTGTAGGACTCAATTCCAAACAGGTTCAAGGCAAGAAGGTCAAACAGGTTCAAGGAAAGAAGGTCAAACAGGTTCTAGACAAGAAGATCAAGTAATTCATCAAGAGAAGAATATCACAAAAATATGGAAGGAAGTTGATAGAGGAAATAAATAATGTAATATGGGAGTAAAAGTACTCCCACCCCAAAATTAATCACCTCAAGAGAGAAGGTGGTGAGGGGGCTAAGCTTAAGAGTCATATCTTTTAGCCCCATAGATGTCCCTTTTGCCATTGATGTCAAAGGGGGGGAGATTTGAGTAAGGGGGAGAGCATTGAGTTAGGGGGGTCAGCCTCCAAAGAGAGCATTGATTCAGGGGGAGCAGCCTCCATAGTGATTATTTAGTCAAGGGGAGCAAATTTGATTCTCAGAGATGGTTTTTGCAGTGATTATGGTTTTTGCTTTAGAGGTGTTGCCATCAATGAAAAAGGGGAAGATTGTTGGCAATTTGAGTTATTTTATGTTGTAATTGATGTCACATGAATTATTTATGTCATATGGGTCACATTGAGTTTTGATGGGCAAATGATATTTTGGAAAGCATGGATAAATTCAAGGTTTTTGTGAAAACCAAGGCAGGCAACATAAAAGGCTTTATTTAAAACCATGGATGGCATATTTGAAATAGGTTTTTCTTAAAACCCAGGTTGGCATTTTGTTTCATCAAAAAAGGTGCCCTGGTGATGGAGATATTTGATTTTAAATATTTAGTTTAAATTTTAATTATTTAAATTAAAATTAAAATTTTAAAATTAAAATTAAAGTTAGCGCCGACGTCTAAATAAAGAGGGAAAATCAATAATGCACCGACGTCATTGAAAATGAGGAGAAGACTATATAAAGGGGGATCCTAAGGTTCATTTGAAATTTATCCTTGCTCGTGTTAATCATTGGATAGCATCCGAAGAGATCTCATGCGAAAATCATTTTGAAAAGGGAGACAACAAATAAATCCAAGGTTGGTCGAAAGCCCAAGACATTGCGGGCAGAGTGGTGCATTGGCAATTGGATTTTTGTTAAGGTGTGTAGCAGCGCTTTATGTCAAGGTTCGAATCTCCTTGACTGCATTCGAAGGCATTAGAATGAAAGCGCTCGAAGTGCTTTTGGTTTGCATGGAAGGGAGGAAGGAATTAAGGCACATCATGCCTTTTTCCTTTCGAATGAGAGGCTAGATCATGTGGAAACCTTAGTCATGGCTAAGGCACTCGTGGTGTGTGCAAGTTGGGGGTTCGAATCCCCTTGAGGAGGTAATTACGTTTTGCTATAATTAATTTCGTTTATGCCCTAGGATAGGAGTTATAAGGTGGTTAAGGAATAATTAAAGTTTTTAATTAAAATTTATTTTTATAAAGGTTGTGATTATTATTTGAGAGGTGGATGAGTTGTTGATTTATTTTGATATTCATGAAATTGAAAATGAATATTTAAGAGAAATAAGGAGTTGTTATAAAATATTTTTGAGAGCCTTATTGATTATTATTTTTGATAAGGGTTTTTATTAAAATGGACTTTGGTGGATGTGTTTATTAAGTTGGATTAAAAAGATGTAAATTGAGTTATGCTTATCTTGTGATTATTATTTGAAGTTCACTAACCCTTATTGATATTGGAAAGTAAATTTGTGTTTAATGTGGCAGATTTTGTGGATAAATTCTTGGCATCAAAAAGGTATGGGAACATTCTCCTATTGATTGTTTATGGTGGTTGATTTCTGAACTATCATTGGAGTGAAAAGGATTGATTGTAGTTTCCTTTTCAAAAGTGGTTGGTTAAATGCTTCAAGGTTTTCTAGTTTGAGAGTTGTGTTTAAACCTTGTTTTATAAGCATAGTTGTTGAAGCCCATTGGTTGTGAAAGAACTTGAAAAGAACATGAGTATCATTGTTATGTGATATTTGTGGTTGATCATTGTTGAAAACATTTGAGTTGGTTGATACATGCTTGGACTAGGGTTTTTGTGAGAAATAGTAGTCCCTTGTGGTGATTGGTTGAGTTGAGTTGATTGAGCCTAGTCAAGTGATTGTGTGAGGTGATTGGTCAAGTTCCATGAAACAAACTATTCCATAATTCTGATTTGAGTTGAGATTGAGATTAGAACATATTGAGTCTCTAACAATTCTTTTTATGCTTCTATGAGTTGACTTGAGTTGAGTTGATATTTATTTGAGTTGATATTGAGCTTAGAACATATTGAGTCTCTAACAATTCTCTTTATGCTTCTATGAGTTTATTTGAGTTGAGTTGAGTTGAGATCATTGTGGATCATTGTTGTCATCCATTGAAGAGTACATTGTCATTCATTGTTGAGTTCATATTTGAGCTTTTTCTTGATATATTTGTGGATGAGATTTGAGTACTACTTGAGAATGATTGATTGAGCCTTTGAGAAGGCTTTGTGGACAGTTTTGGGATAGCTTTGTGGATAGCTTTGGATAGCTTTGTGGACAAATTTATGGACAATTTTGGAACAGATTTGAGCAAGTTCTTGGTGATATTGCTAGAGCATATTTGTACAAGTTCTTGGTGAGCTTTTTAGAGAATATTTTGGGCAAGTTCTTGATGAGATTGTTAGAGCAGATTTGGGCAAGTTCTTGGTGAGCTTTCTAGAGCAGATTTGGACAAGTTCTTGGTGAGCTTGTTGGAGCAGATTTGGACAAGTTTTGTGTGACCTTGTTATTCAAATTTGGACAAGTTATATGTGAGCTTGTTATTTATATTTGGAAAAGTTCTATGTGAACTTGTTATTAATTTTTTGAAAAGTTTTGTGTGAGCTTGTTATTCAAATTTGGGCAAGTTCTGTGTGAATTTGTTATTGCCTAGCTTTGAGCAGATCAAAGAAATAATTGTATTGGATAAGGATCCTTATTTATGTATGAAATATTATAAGGAGATTATCTGGTGGAGTACCCCACATTGGGGGAGCCACATTAAATCTTTTGTCTCAATTGTGTGTAGTGACTTGTGCTCTTGCTTACCACTACTATCAAATTTATTAATGCATACTGCTATACTTGGTTATTGCAATTAAGGACATTAATTGATATTGATTTGGAAAGAAATTAAAAAGTGTTCATATACTGTTCACCCCCCATCTTAGTATAATCTTGTGTTATTCAAGGAATTTTTTTATGAGAAATGGAAACAATGCAAATTTAAGACTAAAATAATGAAAATGTCATGAAAACTAGGACCTAGCTTCACATGGTGGCAGTTATGGCTAGAACAAAACGCACACATATTTATATCAGAGAACATAACAAGGGAGAAAGTATGGGATAGCATTATGAGCAAGGTAATAGGAACACTATATATTAGATTACAGGAGGAAACAAACATAAAAATAGAGGAAGTTATTATTCTATGAAGCCTTGGAATAACTGTAAAAGAGAAACAACTAAGGGATGGATGTGCAGGTGAGATCCCCTTGAATAACATAGAGTGGATTCCACATCCTAGATAGTTGATGAAGGCAAACACATATGGGGCTTCTACTAAATGAAGTATGGGAAAAATGGTGCACTTAACAATGCTAAATAATGTGCATCTATCACTGGTGTTGAATAAGCATTTACAATGTAAGCATTCAAGTAAGCATGATAAGACAAAGCAAATGCATGAAATGGGGTTATCTCTTTATTTCATTTGATGGATCAAATCATGGTTACATAAATGTGCCCTTGAGGTCTCTAGAGTGATACACTTGTTTATGGGTGCCCAAGGATCAAATCCTTTCATTAGCTCATGTGCACTTCCAATGTTCTTCCTCATACCCACAATTGAGGTGGGCAAGCCTATGATACCACAAATTTGTTATTCGATGTTATGATATTATGCTCCTTCCTCATGTATTGTAAAACCTACACCTACACACAAGGAAACCAAATTTTGTCAATAGCAAGTGCAGATTGTGAAACATGCAAAAGCAATACATGCAATAAAAGGCTAGAAAGTGTAAATATGCAATGCGACCATCTAAAACAACTCTAAATGATTCCAAATTATAGAGGCATGCATAAAATATGATTTTGGAAAGATATAATTGAAAACAAAATAGAAATTACATCTGAATCTATGTCGCATTTGCGGTATACCTATGAAGCCTATAAAAACCAAAATAAGCAATTTATAACCCTAAACATCTCCAAATCAAACCAAACTTGGAAATTATGTATAAAATTATATTTTAAGAGAACCCATGTGAATATATTAGCAAAATTGGTCACAAATTCTTGTGCCCCTTCATATGAGCCCCGTAAGCCTATAAAACACTAAAAATGCAATAACTCACTCAATATAACTTCAAATTGCATGAAATTTGAACAATAGGTTCCTAGACTACTCTAGAATATTCCTATTAAAAAAAGTATAAAAATCAGGCTTAAATATGTCACCATCCCTTGCAGGGATGGTGGTGACTATCATAGAATAGGAACCATCCTAAGGTGGGACGACCACCAGTTCTGCTCGTTATTTTCCACCAATTATTCTGTGAATTGGTCAAAAACCCTCTCAATAGTGTTGTCATCAAATTTGGTGGTGAAATTCACTCAATTGGTTCATTTTGTAAACTAATTGCACCTATTGAATCACTCGAGAAACTCCTTCTCTAGGTATACAAAGGAAAAAGGCACAAAAGGGTGAGGGGAAATCTTGGCAGCACTTCGTTGCTATGTCTCAAAACTCATCTCTTTTTTTGGGTGGAAAATGGATCCACTTTATAGCCAAAGGAAGCATATGGAAAAATGGGCATGTAGGTACATGCAGGGTAGGAGGTGTCATTTGTCTAAAAGTTGGCATGCATCGAAAGAGGAAGAGAATATCCCTTTCTGGCCTCCATTTTGTAACATGTAATAAGGATTATGCACCCTTAGGTTTGCATGCTTGAATAGGCAGGATAAATGGTAGTTTTTGGGTGCCATTTATCCAAATTTTGACTTTTTGGGAGTCAAAGCTTATGGCCATCCCACCAGGGACGATCGCTTGCCACCGTCCTTGGGTGGGATGGTCATGAATTGTGACCATTCTAGGGTGGGATGGTCATGCCTATGTGGACCAAAACCTCCCAAAAGTGGGGTAGATCCTTCCAAGAGTGGTTAGGACCACTATGTAACCTCTGAGGGTTGCCCAAGGGGGCCATATGATATCAATTAGTCAATGCTTTTGATCACCTAATAATATTGACATGATTTTAGTGTCTATAGATGCCCCTTTTTGAGATGCATTGTGTGCAACATAGCACTGAGAAAAAATAGATAACTAAAATATTAACTGATTAAGCTTATTCGATAACTTAACCAACTTTTGATGCCCCAATCATGGAAAGAGCATGCATTCTTAAACCCTTGCTTCTAACGAGCTAAGGAACTTGATTCAAGTACAACATTTCATGTCTAGTTTACTTGACCTTGGACATTATTCAATTCATAAGGAGGCAAGGCCTATTATCCTTCATGCTTCATAATGCCAAGCATTTTTTAATTTAAATTTTTGCTTTTTGCTGCTCCAAGCAAGGGCATGATTGTCTTTGTCAATGATTTGTTGAATGAATGCAATTTGCATGATTGAGTGTTTGATTGTTGATTGCTGATTATGAATTTGTTAAGTATGACTACCCCCTCAAGCGATGAGTTGATGAGGGAATGACCAATGATAAAAATGATGAGTCACTTGACCAATATGACTTGGTTATCATTTCCTTCAGTTTTACTCATTTAAAAATGGAGCATCATTTAGAAGATTTTGATGATTTTGTTGATTCTACATAGAATAAAAGAGCTAAAAACCACATTCTTGTGGTATAGTTAGAACACAATGGCCTTCTTAGGGTACAAAGTAAACACTTTTCCATTTCTCCATGAGTTATTTAGGTTCATCTTGATGCATATTGAATTTTGACCAAATTTGAGCTGTTTTTGGTGGATTTTGGACCTTTTTTGGTGCAATTTTGAGCTATTTTGATGACATTTTTTGGTGGCCATCCTAGGCTGGGATGGTTGGCCAATTAGCCACTCATACCACCCAAGGATGGTCAGGGCCTTAGGAGGGTTATTTAAGCCAAAAATAGAGCATTTGGGCTCATTTATGCATTTCCAAATTTTGAGAGGTGAGGAGGAGGAGAGTGATTCTATGTAGCGAAGCACTACAAAAATAATCCTACAGTCACCATGGGCCAACATGTAGACTCTTCTAGCTATGGAGCTGGTGTGAGACTTGTAAGAATTGAATTTCTTACTACACTATGCTAGTGTTAGAAGTGTAATTATGGCTTGTTTTTGCTTTTTGGTAGAGCACACTAAATCCTCGGTAATTGAACCTAATTAGTGATGTCTTGTAATATTTTTTGTTTTTTTTAGTTTTTGTGCAATTTTATTACCTTTTATTGCTTAATATTGTAGTTTTTTGGTTATTTTTGGTGGCCTAGAAGGTCCATTTTTGCCTAGTTTGGGGGTCGTCCCTGGGTGGGATGGCTAGCCTGGGATGTTTGGTGGCCGTCCTTGTTTGGGATGGTCACAAATTTGGGGGTCATATTTGGATGGGACGGTCACAAACTGGCCTGAAAAAGAGGCCTTTTTTTTGGTCTTTTGTGGATTTTTTTGGGTCTATTTGAAGTATGTTTGGTGCTTATTAGTGACCGAATTACCTCTACCAGGTGGTGAAGATTCGGTATTGAGTGTCAACTCTCTTTAAGACCATGAGAGACTTATTAATAGAGGAATACTAGGAATAGATTGATGCCATTGGCCTCAAGCATGTGACAAAATTAGAGCCCATGGTGGGAGATCGTGCTTACTTGACTGATCTTATTGACTTGTGGGATTCATGCACCAACACCTTCCACCTATTGATAGGGGAGATGATGGTGACATTGGAGGATGTCTATCAAATATTGCACATTTTGATAGAGGCATGGTCGATCATATCTACTCACCATGACCAAAGAAATACAATCATGGAGAGGTACTTTGGTAGGGAGTGGGAGGAGGTAGTATGCAACTCACTGAGCAGAGGGATACTGGTGGGGTTTTGGTATGAGGTTGATGTGTTGATAATTAGGCATATTTTGTCGATGACACTGATCTCTACTATGCTACTACTAGATTTATTAGAGGCCAAGTTTCACTAGAATCTTCTAGAGTTAGTGTTTACTCTGGTAGAGTGCATTGTAGAGCATACACTAGTGATGGCTTGAGGGACAAAATTATTGGTAAAACTATACAATGAGTTGTATGAGATCCACTCCCATGGTGGAAGGGCTTGAGATGTAACTTTCTATTTTAGGTGTGGGGGTGGTAACACATAGCAGTGGATCAGCCACATGGATTGCCTTGGACATCACGAGCACAACTGGCAGATAGGGAGATAGGTTACGAGATCCTATGGAAGTGGGTCCAAGAGGTAGGGCAGAGTCATCGTTGGGCAGGTAATTTGGACCATTATGCACAATCCTTTTCATGAATCAAGGTAGTATATGTGATTCGAATATCGTATAGGGATTGCCCAGCATGGATCGATGCTAAGGTACAACTTTGTAGGGTGAGGCGAAGGATATGGATAGTCAAGTGGAATGGGAGTGAGTAGGAGTACTTTTCATATGCTCAAGTCCTATGACAGTTTGGGCTACATCAAGGGTTTCTTGGTGAGTCGATGGTCTACCAGTACCATGAGGATGAGAGAACACTAAGATGGCCAACAATGGAGGCAGTAAGAGCAAAGATAGATCTTGTAGTGGATATTTTAGATTCAAATGATGCTAGGACCACAGAGGAGTATGACTTGTGGTGGGTGATATGCTAGTGGTAGGAAGAGGGACCACTAGGGGGTGATGCAACTGGGGTAGTGAAGGAGGCTTAGTAGGATGCTCCTGATGAGGGTCTGGTAGAGGCAAGCGAGTGACATGTGCATCATCGCATGGTAGATGATTGGGTAGACCTCTTGGACTTAGGATATCAAGATGACTTCAAGGAGGATGACTCTAAGGATCAGGAGGTGCAGGCATAATAGGTCACACGATGTGGGACATATGCTGAGCTATGGGAGGAGTTGGTCAGGGTTAGGTAGGAGAGATATCTCCTATAGTCATAGGTACAAAGCGCATAGGCTAATCTTGACAGACAGGTGATAGAAATAGTGGTTCTACGAGCACAAGTTAGATCACAAAGTCCTAGTTGAGAGGGCTCTAGTAGTGGGGAGATGGCTATGTTATAGGAGGAGGTGGTGCAACTCCAATATCTAGTGGGAGTCTTCTTGTATTGTTATCAAGAGGAGTGAATCTATATTGAGGAGTTGGAGGATGAGATAGTGCACCTTAAGGGGTGCTTACCAACTTGTTTGTCTGCTAGGAGGTCAGACCAAAGTCGAAGGAGTGGTATAGGGTAGTATTTGGTGAGGATGGAGGCACCTAGCTCTACATGAAGGGTGGATAGGGTAGGATGTAGTAGGTTTAGGAGTTCTCTATGGGATTCGACTGAGGGCAGAGGTGAGAGTCATAGTACCGGTCCTACGTGACCATGGTTGGTGAGACTATGATGGCTCTTTTTTGTATTTTGGATTTTTGGTAGTGTGAGGCCTATGACCCACTTTATTGTAGCCTATGAGTAGTTTGAGGATTATGATGTATATTTTTACCCCATACATATACTTGCATATATATATATATATATATATATATATATATATATATATATATATATATATATATATATATGAGCTTTTCTATGTTTATCATCATGTGTTTTCATACTGCTTTATGAGATGTATGCAATGTATGTATTTGCTTTATGATGTGATGATGGATGCTTATCATGTATGCATATGTTGTAATGTGATTTTATTTTATGGTATGTATATGCGTGGATGCATAATAAAATGGATAATTGATTGATTTAGATGATGGAATGTGGATACTATATGACATACTATGTTAGTACCATAGACTGTATAGAATTCATCGATCCATTTGTAATGTGGTTTTGTGATAGATTGATGGAAATATAGACTAATGAATATGTAATAAAATGTAATGAATGAAATGAATGTTATAGAATATCTATGAGGTTTTCCTGAGACTCAAACACTCTAGTTGATTGATCAAAAGTTGTATACTAACCATGCAAGACTTTTTGACAAGGTACGAGTCTACTAGGATGACCAAGATACTCAATATCCTTGTGTGTTCAAGTGAGTCATTATTGTAATATGCATAAGATTACCCCAATGCCAAACAGGATTGATGCATCCCATTTGTACTAAATATCACCCTGAGTATCATGATCCTAGGTTTTGTACGTAGTTGGGTTAGACCACTAGGTAGTATAGACTAACAAAAGCTATCTCATATGCATGCAAACATTGGTCTGAACACACGTAAAATGCTAATGTGATAGACATATCGTCATGCGTAAGGATACCGCCATTTCTAGATAGGCTTGATGCCACCTAACTTGTAATGGGGATCACCTTATGGTTTGTCAAATCTTGAGAAGTACAGGTATTCAAGTTCAATACTCCCTTATTTTCTTTTATTTTATTTGGGAATACTTTCTCATATGTAGTGGTGAAAACCACTATTTTTTTGTATTTTTTTTTTCTTTGAGCAAGGTAATTGGGGAGTGGTGATAACCACTATTTATTTTTCTTTTGATTTTTACTTTTTGGGATTTTGCGTAGTGATAGTGGTGAAAACCATTGTTTATTTTGAGGAATTGGGTAAGGAGGCATTTGTCCTTTTATCAATTCTTGGCATTTTTGAACCATTCACACATGGGGATGATCAAGATAAAATTTTCACTTAAGGTAACCTAGACTACTTTGTAGGTTTCATCTTTCTTTGTGCAAAACTTAGACTTATTAGTGTGAAAATTGTGTTGGGATTTTGAAGTATACAAGGTAAAATCAAAGTAAGACTCTACCTCCTAAAAATCAGGCTAGCTTTCTACAAAATATAAAAAGAAAACTAGAAATGGCTGAGTGACCAAAAAACCTAATGATATTCTAGAAAAAATGATTAGGTGAAGGGAAATGGACACAAATATGAAAAGTGGGAAATGTAGATGGAAATGGTAAGTGAAATATGAAATGGTGTGAATGATGACTTTAACAACATTGATTTGGAATGATGAATAATATATAGTCTTAGTGCTAGACATGTATGAGAAACTCTAAAATGCAAAGTGTAATGATGAGCATGCCTAATGCAAGTGATTGTATAAAAGTGGAGCGACGTTGCACAACGTGGCAAAAATGGGTGATGGTGGGTGGTTCCACACTTAGCATTTTTATCTTGAACTTTTCCATATTCATTCTCTCAATTGTGCTAGAAATTATGCATGATGTTGGATGGTGCAATGCACTGGGGCAACGGCGGACAATGCGATGTAGTCAACACTTAGCCAATTTTTGCTTGTCTTCTTCTTCTACCCAGTGTCGCACAAAATAGACATGACTTCAGAAAATGCAATGAAACTGGGTGATGTCAGATGACACCAGCTTCAACACTTCAAAATTTTCTCTTCATTTTTATTATTGCCCATCCAATGTCGCACAAAACAAGGAGCGTCGCCCAACTTCGCTATGACTTCGGGCAGGCTCAACACTTAGAATTTTTTGTTCATTGTTCTTTGTTCGCCCAATATCGCATGGGATAAGGTGTACCTCTCAATAGCGCAATGAAATGGAGCTCCTTCAGGAGGACTTAAACACTTAGAATTTTTTGGGGCCTCTTGCCCACTTGCTGAAACTTGCTAGAAAAACTGAAACAACAAAGATGCAGAAAGAAAATAGACAGCTGCAAAGTGCAAAGAGCATGAAGAAGATCGGAAGGGAAGAGAGAAGGAAGGTAGATTCAACCTTTTACAAAATTTTCAGAATTGACACCCCTGTGCAAAATGTGACAACATTCCTAGCGGCTCGTGGGGTATCGAGCTCATCTCAATGCAAGGAACCTGGACTTTATCCATTGGGCATGGAGTCTTATTCAGCCCCGCATCCCTCTATTGTTGCTACTGCTAATGTGTTGTCGGTTGTGGTAGCTACTTTTCTTTTGTGTCGCTCTTAGAGGTATCTTATCCTGAATTTTCTTCTTCTCCTCCCTTTGAACCAGATTGTTTTGCACTTTTTCTCTTCTTCCTACTCGAAGGGATCAACACGATTGTAAACATGATCATATGTGTTTTAAGCCTGAGCTCAGAATGCCTCATGGAAGGGATCTGGATCATTGATGTCTTTCAATGCTTTATTTAAGGTCGCAACCTAGTGCACGTCGATAGTGTTGTATCTTTCCCCCAGCTCGTGAAAACAGGTGCTAATTTTGCAAAATCTAGACACCAACTGAGTAACCTGTTCTTCCTGAATTGGGTCTGTCCAACTGTCAATTTCAGAAGTGTCTACCTTGAAGGCTTCCCAAATCTGCTTCAATTGTTCTCTGGGTAGACAGTCTCCATATTTTACAAATCTTAGAAATCTGAACAAAGAGAGGGTGTGAAAGGGGCCAGGCAGATATTATTTTCCTTGAGCAATACATCTAGAATCTTTTTGGTTGTCCTAATCCTCTCAACATTTTTGAAATAAGTTTGCAAGGTTACCCTTGCATCAGCCCAATCTAGGGCAATCTATGACATGGAAGGAAATTGGAGGCCTTTGCACTCATACTCCTCATGTTTGATCACCAAGTCCAGCCACTGCTGTGCTCGACGCTCGACCTCCTCTACCGTAGGATTTTCCTTGACAGATACGTCTTGGATCCTTGAGATGAAGGTGAGGACCAATAGAGACCTAGAGACATGGGTTCTAAAACCATTTAATTGGTTGACCCTTAGTTCTTTGATCCTGTATTTGGAAAATGCATCCACCTGTGAGGATTTCTGCTCCAACTGTTTCTTGATTTCTTGCAACTACCCTTGTAGTTCTACAACTTGCACCAACATGTCCTTTTTTTCTTTGGTCAGCTGGTCTACTACCACCTTATTATACACTATCTCCTTTTGAGTGGTTGCAAATTGTTCTTTTAATTTACCAATTTCCTCCTTGGAAGTCTCCAACTATGCTTGTGCCTTGGATAGATTCTCTTCTAGCTCCCTCTTGTCATCTTGGAGTTGGTATAGTTACTACTTTATCTCCAGTCGCTTGATTAACATCTTGTCCACCTTCCACTGGATTTTGCCTATCTCATATTCCTTTATGATATCATCAAAGCTCTGGTCCCTGGTTTGGTACTCATAGTCTTTGTCAGTCATGTCCTTGATAGGATTTTTAACTTTGGGTACCATTTTAACTGTATGGATTACTCTTCTATATAGGTCAAACCTGGCGTGCTTCTCTAGAATGATGATCTCCTCTCATCTTCACTTCTTGACTTCCTAGAAAAGAGAGAGGGAACCCTGGGCTACCTTGGCCGCTAGGGGCTATTCATCTGTAATTTGTAGTTGCTTTTTCACTAGCTCCAACTATCTGAATAGATGGGATGCCAAAGTTGAATCCTTATACAAAATTTTGCCTATGAATAGGGAAGCATGGGGTGTGACAAAAGATCTAGCTACTTTTGAAGGTGACTAAGTTTGGAAGAAGTGGGCAGATCTTATGGAGGGGGAGATGGCTTCTCTAGGGAAGTGGTCATGGGGGATGAATGGTGAGGGGAAGTAGGGCTTTCTTCGACATTGGCCATGTTAGACAGACATAGGGTTTAGCCTAGGGTTAGGAAGGCATTGGGATCCTAGAAAAAATGGCCAAATGTCTGCAAGCTAGGTTGAGGCTACGTAAAGGAGTACTGAGATGAAGTAGCTTGAATGGGTTCAGATGTGGGAGAAGAAAGTGTAACAGGTAGGATTTTTGGGGTTTGTTGTGAAGGTAGAGAATGTGTACCTACGAGCTCTACTTGAGCTAGTGTTTGGATAAATCTAGCGACCCATGCATCTTTCTCCTTTTATGGGTTATTATTTGGGATGGTCACGATTTCACTCGCAACAATCCCCTTTTATGGGGTCACCCTAGTTTGGTGCACAATGTCTTTTGCAAGCGTTGGCCGCTTCTCCTTTGTGGTATTCTCAAACCTTTTTATTTTTTCTCTTTGGGCATGACTGCCTTTTCTAGTGTAGTGGGGGTGATTGATGCATCGAGAGCCGTAATTGACATTGTAAACTAGTATTTGGGCTTTGACCTGGATGACTCCACGCTCTCTTTTGCTTCACCAATTGACTGCTCGGGCTCCTTCTATGAATATTGTGACCTTTTTTGGGTTGATTTTATCATTGGACCCACTCCTCGGATCCTTAAAGCTTCACCACTCGAAGTGCCTTGCGAGGCTAATTGTTGAGGTGGGGGCCTCCTTTTATGCCTAGGTCATGTGCCTCAGGGTACAATATCATGGAACACGAGTGGTTGCCACCTGTAAAAGTTGCTATAATAGAGTTTGGAGAACTCGTGGTCACTAGCCAACAACTTCTCTGACTTGTCATGCCCTGTACGATACCTAATTATCCAACATTAAACTATTTTGTCCTCACTCCATCCTAGTGGTGCCACCTTTGATAGCATTCTTCTGTAGCCCATGGATTCGATTTTTTGGTCATTGTTATTCTCAGGATCATATTTAAGTTGTTCTAAAGTGTAATCAAAAGTGTCCCCAAACAGTGTGAAATCATCCATATATATTTCCACACTTTCATTTGTCAGATCAGATAATATTACCAAAATAGCTCATTGAAATGTTGTTGGAGCATTACATAAACCAAAAGGCAGAACCCTATAAGAAAATGTTCCCCAAAGACATGTGAAAGTAGTTTTCTCTTGGTCTTCAGGTGCAACTTGTATCTAATTATTACCAATGAATCCATCAAGAAAACAAAAAAGTTTCTTGCTAGCAAGGGTGTCTAAGACTTGGTTTATGAAAGGTAATGGGAAATGGTCCTTATGTGTTACCTTGTTTAACTCTATGTAATCTACACACGCTCTCATTTTTCCATTTTTATTTGGAACAATAACCAATGGAGAGACCCACATACTCTCTGAAATTGGATAATTGAACCCTACATCTAAAAGTTTTTCAATTTCTTCCTTGATAATATCTTTCAGAGCAGGATTCAAATGTCTTTGAGGTTATCTCACAAGTTTAACATATTTAGTGTATATCATGTGTGTACACACATCAAGGTGAATCCAAGTCATATCATTATAGCTCCAAGCAAAATCCTGTACATGTTTTTGTAGGACAACAAACAACTTACCTCCTGTTCATCAGTCAGCCAACTATTAATATTCAGAACTTTACCTAGCTGTATTTCTATTTGTTTAATCCCTAGATGAATATAGTTGACTGATTCATACTTGCTAATTAAGGAATTTAATGGACAATGATGTGGTTTCAAAGTATGAAATACTCTAGATTATATTTCAAAAGTGATACCTAATGGAATCATTCCTTGCATAGGACATGTGAAATAAGTAAGAAGATGTTGGTGCCATCCATGTGGTAGTATAAAAGAGCTTTCTTGTATTGGAATAGGTGAAAAATATTTTGAGGTATGTTATTCATCCTTCCAAAATAAGTGATGAACAAGGAATTGATCATATTTAAGTTCTTCTTCCTATAATGTCTCAACTAGGATAGTTTCATCCTCAAAGATTTCTCTTTCTTGTGAGTTGATTTCCTCAATATGTTCCTTTATTATCATTGTGGCCAGAGTGGAAACAATTTCTTCATGTTCTTCATTAGACTCAAGAAACCATATCTATCCAAAAAAATTTATTGAAGGTTGGGCAGGTGGATAAAGGGAAATATTTTTAAGATCAATACCATTTGAGATAGTCATTTCCCCAAATATGCAGTCTATAAAAGCAGCTGCAATGGCAAGCCAAGGCCTTCCTAGAATAATGGGATAGCCATTAGTTGAATTTATAGGCTATAATACTAGGAAGTCTACAAGATATTCCCAAGAAGAAAATTCAATGGAAATATCTTCTAGTATTCCTTCTGGTTTGGAAACTAACATATCTGCCATTTCCAAAACTGCAGTTGTAGGACTGATATTATTGAGCTGCAATTTTTGCATTGTTTCTTTAGTCATTACATTGATTGCAACACCAAGATCAATCAACACATTTGGAATTTGAACTAGACCAATAGTGACTATAACAACTAGACTCCCTGGGTCACTATATTTTGGAGGAACAAGTTTTCTAGATAACAGGTCAGCCAATTTCCCTTCTACTTGCACAATTTTAGGAAAGGATTTCTTCTTTTAGCCAGGTTTCTTAATGCACAACTCCTGAATAGTTTTCTTGATTAATGGAACATACTTTATTGCTTGCAAAAAAGGAAGGGACATAGTCATTCTCTTTAATTCTGTAACTAATTCTGATTCAGGAATAGTGGCAGTATGATCAAACTTTTTAGGGTATGGTATTACACTTGCAGGGGGTACTTATTTTTCTTGCTCATTTTTTAGTTTTTCTTTTTCTGTTTTCACTTGTTCTAGACTTGGAGACTCTTGATTTTCATCAATTTATTCAATGGTGGGTGAAGTAGGTCCAGGTAAGACCTTCCCTGAATGCAATTGGATATTACTACAATCGAGTTCATGAACTACAATAGTTTATTCAGACTCAACTCCATAAATAGTGGTTGCTTGTCTAATATTATTTGGGTTAGCCATAGGCTGAGCTGGAAGTGGAGGTTGTTTTACCTATTGTACTTGTTGTGGTTGCATTATTCCTTAAAAGTTTTGATTAGGAGCTGGCAGTAGGTTTTGAGTCTGTCCTTGATACCTTTGCTGCCCTTTATATGATGGGTATTGTGGCCCCCATATTTGCACATATTATTGATTTTGTGTCCAAGGTGGATTAATAGGATTCCAGGGAGGATGTGACCAATCTTGGGAAGATGTCCAATATTGATTCCATGGTTGTGAAGGTGGTTCTAAATATCCCCATGGCATATTCCAAGGAGTTTATCCCCAACTTGTAGGAAAGTGAGGTGCATTTTGATATTGTGAAAAGTTACCTCCCTGCCTCTGCCCAATAACATTAAGTTCCTCAATCTGAGTTTCTAGAACATTTTTGAGTTGAGGCAAGAGATGACACTTATCAGTTATGTGCTCTTTTGAGCAAATACCACAAATGGCTGAAATGGAAGTTCTATTCAGAGGATAGTCTTGTAAGGCATGCTTGTTTCTACATCTTGGGCAATAGATAGCCAAAGGGGGTGTAGAGTTAGATTTTGCATTTATTTCCCCTAATGCAAAATTTAATTGGACAAGAATATCAATTTTCATATTAGCCATTTCTTCCATTAATTCCTTCATATCATTAGTACCAGGACTTTGCTTCTTCCTTCTTTTCCTAGTGCGAGAATAATTTCTGCATAACTCTACAATATCATTAATCTCAAGCTGGTTTATATCTCCTTTTCCCATTAAATACAATACTTCTCTGGAATCATCCTGCAAACCTCTCAAAAATATAGTTTTTAATAAGTCAGTTTCTATAAGACCACATCTATTTTGGATAAAGACAAATCTATCAAGATAATCCTCAAGGTTTTCATATTCTTCTTGTCTAATCAAAAATAACTCATCCTTCTTATTTCTCACTCTATAATACTCCTGATACTTATCCAAAAATGCAGTTCCATTTGAGCCCAAGTGTGGATTGAATCAGGTTCAAGGCTCATAAACCAACATAATACTGCATCTTTAAGTGTAGAGGGAGATAGTTTCAATTTTTGGTTGTCATTGACATAATCATAAGTCTAACATAAGACTTTGAATTCAAACAGAAATTGATCAAGATCCTCAAAAATCATTCCCCTAAAGGTTGGGAATACTAAGGGTGAAATTATTTTCATAGGAGCATTCTGAGTAGGATTCAAACAAATAGGCTATTCAGAAGTCCTAATAGGAGGATTTTTCAGAATCATGACCAACAATATCCTTATCATGTTCTCCTTGTTTTTCCATAGGTGTTTCCTCAATTTTGATTTGTTCAACTGGTTCAGATGGATCAGCCTTATGGGTATGTCTAGAAGCAAGTGCCTCTAAGAGTTCTTGCAAAGATCCAAAAATTTTAGTTGATGAAGAAGATGATTCTCGTTTAAGTATTTCAGGGAGTTCATATACAGGTAAGTCTTGTGAAGAATGCCTAGGTGGAAAAGAACCAGTTCTGATAAACCTTCCTCTTTCGTCTCTTGGCCTATGCATTCATGCTCATTTGCTAAATAAATTGAAGTACAAGTGTCCAAGAATTGTTACTTGTACCAAGACAACAATTCTTGACCTGCTTACTTCTCCTAACAACACCTAGGTTCCTCGTTAACGACACCAAAAATGATGAGTATCATCAAACACATCATTTAATCATTATAATTGTTAGTCCAGGGCGGTGTCCAATGGCTGTATATGAGAGCAAAGGTAAGCAGCTTGGAAATTAGTCTACTCAGGAAATGGTTTTATTGATGAGATCAGTTATTTTTGGGGGTTTCTGGTGTCACCTTTAATCCTATGAGCTAAATTGAACTCCTAATTACAATTGTTGAAACAAAATTGCAGAAATGGAAAGTTTGTAGGAATTTGAAACTAATTACTTTTGCAGAATCAAAAATAACATAAGTGAAACCTATTTACGCTTATAGAATGAAAATGACAATAAGAACAACCTTGTAAAAATTAAATCCTAATTTTATTAGAATAATTCAAAATGTTGCAGAAATGAAATAGTTGAATACACAACTAGAAATGCCAAGAACTGGAAATAACCACTGAAAACAAAGAAACTTAAAAAGTGTTGTAAGATTCAAAATCCTATGCTATATGATCATCTATCTTGCATCTAAATTTACAACACAAGTATTTCATGCATCTACAAACAACAAATGAAAATGAAATTGTTAGGTTTATGCTAATTTGTTGCAGTTAGAAATGAACAAAAAACCTATCAAAGTTGATCCTTCTCCTGGGCCTAGAAGTGGGTCCTTGCTCCTTGATCCAAAAGAAGGCAAGAATACTGCTCTAAATCACCTAATGCTCACACATTCACTCAAGAAACTAATTTAATGGAGAAACTACACCCTTTTATTGATTAAAACATGACATTACAACAATGCAGGAAAAATCCTACAAAATTATTACTTTGTTAAAACTGAAACAACTTTTCTATTCCTATTCCTCTATGCAAACGTCTATCTCCTATATATATCTACTAAAAAAATATGGAAACATATTATTTATACTATTCTATTACATATTTGGATGTGTTTTGTTGATGCTTTTTAGGGATTCAACAACTGTGTTGAAGATGTCTTCCAGAAATGCAAGAAACTGTTGCTATAGCTTATCCATTTTCCTTTATGGGTGCCATCTATTAGGAGAAATGCATTGGAAGAGGTGAGAAAACTTCTTATACAGTTGTATCCACCTTCACTCCACCATTTACCACCTTTTTGACCATTCTGTTGGTAGTTTTGACCAAAACTGGATTTGCTTCTCTCATTCTAGAGCTGCTCCAAAATATCAGACATTGTAACAGTTTTGATGCTTATCTATGCATCACTTTCTCAGGATGATGGGTTTGACCAGATGGATAGTATTTTGAAGTTCCCAGAATACTAATTCTACAATTTTTACATGCTAGCAATGACAAATTCCAATCCATGTTGTTTATGCATAGTTGGCTAGAATTTGTATGGTCAAACTCTATTTTTTGCACAGTCAAACTAGTTTGAACAGGTTTTGGTACCTTTTTGCAGTTTGAATAGGTTAGGAGGTAAGGAAAAAAAATAATATGATCCCAGAATGGAATACACATCAACATACATTATTGCATATTCAAATAAATATTTATTTTCTAAGTAAATTAGCTAAATCAGTACAAAAAATGTAGAAAATGATCAAAACAGAATACTATGCTCCTGAACATGTAAACAGTAATACATAATGCATACCATCATCAAAATTAGCATTAAAACATAGCATAAGGTCTATCAAATAGTTTATGAAATATCCAAAAATGGTCTATGAATGAGGCAATTTCAAGCCTCATCAACCCCTTCGTAGCACATCGCATGCCCAATATTAGTGGTAATTAACTTTAACCACCCATATTACTCCAATCATGTCCACTCATCACAATTCTAGCACATTTCTACATCACCCTCCTACATCATGCACACTTCTCACCCACATCATTCAGCCCAAGTTTGTGTCACTTCCCATTTACACTCATCTAATCCATCTTCTTCTTTCCAATTTCCTAAATTGCCTCCCTAATCTGTGGCTCTCCATATCTCTCATTCCACCACTTACCCTTCATCCACCACCATTCATATCCTTGGTGTACCTATTACACATTCTTCTATCGTGTGTTCTACTTGTCCTCTACCATTCTACAATCTTATGCCATCTTCTCATTAGTTGTCTTCCCATCAAGCATCTCCTAACCATTGCCCATCATGTCACATCCATTATTTGCACATCACCCATATTTCTCAACAACCACCCCAAAATCCCCATCCTTCATCTCATACTACAAAGGATCATTATTTCCTTAATTGCCATCATGGGCTTCCTGTTGGTCCATGATACTTGTAATATATTCCCACTATCATGAATCTCATTAGTGGCATGTACTGTAGCTATATTACCCATATCCAAATCAACCACCACCTCATAAATACCATTCCACTCCTAATCCATATCAATCCACCTCCCAACCATACCAATCACACCCCACCCAAAACATGTATTATCCAACCTCTACATAACCACTTCATTCCTTCTCATCATCATACCCCCAACCTCAACCACCTATCTATCATAAGAACCACACTCAAAAACTACCATCACATCCTCCACACCCACAGTCACTCCCATAAAAACCATTAATATCCACCCTTAGGATCCCAAGTCCCACAAGCACCATCTTTTGATCCTAACCACCACCATTACCATCAAGTCTATTTACACCAATTATACCACACTGTCAAGCAATCCTATAGAATCATCATGGAACCCACTACTTAGCTCCCCAAGTTGCTCTAGATGCATTCCAAAATTTGTAAAACAAATTCAATAGCTTGGAATCATAAGTTTAGGCACAAGGTATCAAAATCCAACCTTGAGTTAACTTCAAAACTACCCCATCAACCCCTTGGTCCTGTTGGTCACAAATCTGCCACAGGAAAGGATTTTATACATATTCGCGCCCTAGACTTGGCCAACATTGAAAGGCCGAGAGAAAGGGAAGTCTCCCGGGCCAATCTCCAGAGAGGGCTGGCTCCCAAACTACTCTAAACTGGTTTTTGAAGATAAGGATGCAGGAAAGAAATGGGAAAATGTTGAAAGAGAGGGAAATAATAGAAAGGAATGGAAATATGGCCGAAGTCGATAGTTAATGGGGAACAACCTTAGATAGCAAATATTCTTAAACCAGATCCTGAAACTTAAGCAGCAATAGATTCTTAAGCGTATACGAAAATCGGATCGAAACTAGCCGTAGATTCATCTTCAATTATACTTCAAACATTCAAAAAAAATACAGCTAAATTTAGGACAGCAGAATTCAACTTATATTAACACTGGATGAAACAAAAGTAGATCAGATAGAAAACAAAACATAAACAATAGTTTGGATCTCAAACTCAAAAGACGCTAAGAATAGAGCGAGACTGCATCTAGGATTTCTGCTTCAATTTCTGCAAAAAGGTCTTCCTCTTTTGCTTGAGATTTTACATTGGTATTTATAGAGGTGCCTGCCTCTTTCTTTCGTATTACAACATTTAAAACATGAAACAGATTTTGAAGAAATGATCCCCTTAATCTACCTCGGAGAAATGACAGTCCCTGTCTTAAATGAATTACAACTGAAGATAAACGAAAACAAGGGACCATATTTCTTCATTTAATGACCGTTATTGGAGCAAGCCAGGAGTTGTTAAGAGATCATGAATAGGAGCCTTGAATGCTGGAGGCGTCTTTAATTTTGGTGGCTTCAAAAACTGCTTCAGGTTCTTCTATCTAGCGCACATCGGTAATCAACAACATTTAATCCTTGAGCTTCTTTGACCACGATCTCAAAATCCATTGGAGAACTATTAAAACATTACTGCATTTGATCTTATCTTCTCTGCACGTTCTCCTATGCAATTCTGAAGGAAAATGCAAACAGAACTATATCGGGCCTTTGTTATTGCCTCTGTCGCAAAAATGAGACAGGTCACGAAAATGCGACATGTCACGAAATCGTGACACTTTTACCTTACTACCTTCTCTTCCACCACCAGGTCACGAAAATGTGACATGTCACGATATCACGACGTCTTCTCTTCATCTGCCTTCTTCGCTACTCCAAGTCGCGAAAACTCACCATGTCACAAAATGCGACATCTTTTAATGAAATCATGACATCTTTCTCTTCCTTGGCCTTCATCTTCCTGCAAGTAGCGAAAATGGGACATGTCACGAAATCATGACAGTCCGTACCATTTTGCTTCATTTGCGCTTTCGCATCGCGAAAACAAGACATGTCATGAAATCACGACATGTTTCTGTCTTCTTGCTTCTTCCTGTTTTATCATCGTGAAAGTGAGACAAGTCATGAAATTGTGACACTTTTCTCCTGCCTGTCTCTGTTTCCAAAAATGTCATGAAATCGTGACATTCTGTACTTGGCATTGTCCTTCTGGCTCCTGTATCATGAAAATGTGACATGTCACGATATCACGACATTTTCTGTTTGCCTTGTACTTGTCAGCTTTCATTTTACGAAAATGCGACAAGTCATGAAAATGCGACATGTCACGATATCATGACGTTTTTTCCATTTGGCTCTTTCATCTTAAACAAGTCATGAAATCGTGACATGTTTCTCCATTTGGCTTGATCTCCACAATATGTCATGAAATCATGACATTTTCTCTCTTCTTGTACTTTGCTGCTTTTAGGCCATGAAATCTTGACATGTCATGAAATCGTGACATTCCGTACAATTTGGCTGCCTCCTTGCTTCCTCCTCACGAAAACGTGACATGTCACGATATCGCGACAATTCTCCGCACTTGGTCCTTCCGCCCTAATGTGTCATGAAATCATGACACTTTCCTTCCTCTGCCTTCATTGCCACTTTCTATCGTGATATCGTGACAAGTCCCTCTTGCTTGGCTTCATCCTCAAAAATGTCATGAAATCATGACATCTTTAATGCCTTGTGTTTATCTTTAGTCCCTTTCACGATAACGTGACATGTCGCGATATCGTGACAACTTTCTTTGGATCTGCCTTTTCCTGCCTTCTACCCGTGAAAACTTGACATGTCATGATATCATGATAGTTTTCATTGGTGCTCTTCCTTGCTGCTATATGTCATGATATCACGACGTTTTTCATTACTCTGCTCTGTGACCATTGCAAGTCATGAAAACGTGACATGTCGCGATATCGCGACAACTTTTCAATAAGTTCTCCCTCACCACAACAAGTAACGAAACTCCAACATGTCACGATATCATGATAGTTTGACCTCCTTGCTGCCTTTGACTGCGTTGACCATAAAAATGTGATAGGTCACAAAAATGCGACATGTCGCGATATCGCGACATTTTTTGTACTTAGCTGATTTCTGCATTTGACGTCGTGAAACTGCAACATGTCGCGATATCGTGACAGTTTCATTTTCTTTGCTCTAACACAAAACTTGTAGAGATTTTTACATTTTCCCTTTCAAAGTGCTTGGAGGGACAAACAGAAGAATTAGTATCTCTACAATCTATGCATTCTTTTACATGAATAGTAACAACAAAAATAATGTGGCAAAAATGCCAACATTCTTGGCGGCTCTCAGGGTATACAGTTCTGCTGTATGCATGAACCTCAGGCCTTTATCCATTGGGAAACAGAGTCAAGAAGCTGGAGGGATAGAAGAAGTAAGTGCTGGACGTCTCTACAGGCTGTTGCAACAAGCTTTTGCTGGCACTCGACACTCAGAACAGGACCTGCAACAGAAATTTATAGAAGAGCAGAACTTCCTTTATTTCTTGAATGACTGCATTTTGCCTAGCTCGGTTGAGCTGGGTAATCACCAGGTGCTATGCAAGGATCTCCATGGTGGTAGTGAAAAGCACCTGAGTTGCAAAAATGGAAATGAATGGAATGATGACCAGTGGATGCGCAGGCCGTGGAATGGAAATGGTGAATAATGGAATGCTGGAAAATGGAGGAGTAGAAGGGGTAGATACAACAACAGGGTGCTACTGTGCTACCAACTACTGTAAAATAGAAAGTGAAATGGAAGTGGATATACTGGAGAAGGTGGTGTGAACTGTGAAAAAAGTGTTTAAAAGCAAAGAATTAGAAGAATGGGGAAAGAAGAAACGGGAATATTAGAGAGGGGAGTAGAAACAACAGTAGTGGCTTGAGTAATTGCAGAAGAAGAAGGAATAGGAGAGGAAGGGAATGAAGTAAGGAAGTGGAAGGAAGAAGTAGAGGAAAAGCCACGATCTATTGGGAAAGAAAAGAAAAAGAAATAAACATACCTGCGGGCTCGCGTGCAAAAAGAGCCGAAGTTCACAAGATTTTTTTTTTTTTTTGCATCTTTGTGTCTTCCATCAAGAAATGTAGGCTTTCAAATGAAAGTCATTCACTAAAATGGGAAGTGAATTACCATCCAAGTCATCTAGATAAAATGAATTTTTTGAACCTGCATGGACAATCTGGAATGGGCCCTCCCACAGAGCATCAAATTTTTGGTGCATCCCTGGCTTGGCCTTCCTCTCGTTCCACTTTAAGACTAAGTCACCTATTTTGAATGTGCGGTCAGTAGAACCTTTATGAAACCATTTTGATACTGCCTGTGAATGCTTAGCAAACTCATCATAGGCCAAGGAACGTTGCTCTTCCAGCTGCAACAACTGAGCCAATCGTATGCTCATGGGATCCATATTTTCTTCATCGTCCGGGAATTCCTTCAATTGCTGCAATGCAGGTAGTTCTAAATGAACAGGAAATCTTGCCTCTTTCCCATATACCAGGGCATATGGTGAAGTCTTGATAGACTTCTTGATTGAAATTCTATCTGCCCACAATGCCTGGTTCAGCAGCAAGTGCCAGGACTTCTTATTATCCCCCAATGACCTCTTTAAAATCTTCAACAAGTTCTTGTTTGTGGACTCTGCCAAGCCATTACCCTGAGGGTAATAATTGGAGGATGTCTTCAGAAAAATACCATATTTGTTTGCAAATTCACCTAACTTGGCTTCGATGAATGGAGTTCCATTGTTTGTGATAATGGCATTAGGAATGCCAAAACGCGTAATCAGTCCTTCAATGAAAGTAATTACCACTTCCTGATTCGTAGCCTTGGTTGGAATAGCCTCAGACCATCTTGTAAAGTAATCAGTAGCCATCAGGATATACCTGTGTCCTGCTGAAGAGTTCGGATCAATGATCCCAATAAAGTCCAACCCCCATTGCTGGAAAGGTGCTTCAACTTGAATCGGATGTAGGGGCAATGATGCATTTCTGATCCGTCCCGTATACCTTTGGCATTTATCGCAAGCTTGAGCAATCTTGAAAGTATCCGCGAACAAAGTTGGCCAATAGTAACCAGCCCAAATAATCTTTAAGGCCATGGGCCTACCAGCGTAATGTCCTCTCGACATGCCAGAATGAAATTCCTCCAGGAGTCTAGCCTTCTCAGGTTCCTTCACACACCTTAGGAGAACTCCATCAATATTTTTGAAGAACAATCCCTCGGGCAACAATACATACCTAAGAGCTTGTAAGCGAAACCTTCTCCTTTGTGAAGCATTTAATTGTGGGGGACATCTACCGGTTGAAAAATAATCCACAAGGTCTTCTACCCAACCTTGGCCTTGTGAAAAGGTATTCCTTAGATTCCTTTCTTCAACAGGATCGCTCACTTGATAATCAACTATCTCAGAGGCCGCAGTTTTTGCTAATTGCTGACATAAGGCTCTACCCCGCACCAACTTGGTTGGATGGATCTCACAATCGAACTCTTGAATTTTAGTGACCCAACCAGCATGCTTATCACCCATCTCGCCCTGAATGATAAAATTCCTTACATCGGGGTGAACGACATAGATGATCGTCTTGCTCTGGGATACAAAATGCTTGAATTTTTTTAGAGACTTCATGACAGCATAGACCTGCTTCTCAATGAAATTGTATCTCTCTTCATGGGGTAAGATAACCTGGCTAAGGAAAGCAATGGGTCTTTCATCCCCATCGTCTCCTTCCTGTGTAAGTACTACAACATAACTTTCATCCTCCCCAACTGCATATAGAATGAAGTCCTTAGAATAATCCGGATTGATCAACACAGGGGCTTTTACAATTCTATCTTTAATCTCCTGAAATGCGTTCTTCCTTTGAGTTGTCCACTTGAACTCCGCATCTTTCTTTAATAGCTCAGTCATAGGCTTAACTACTCGGGCAAAGTCGAAAACAAATTTTTTGACAAAATTGATTTGCCCAAAGAAAGATTGCAACTCTTTCTTATTGGCAGGGAGTGATAGTTTCTTCAAAGCTTCAGCTCTCGATGGATCAATTGCCAACCCATTCTCTGAGATGACATGTCCCAATAGCTTACCTTCCTTTACTACAAAAATGGATTTCTTCGGGTTGATAGAAATGCCAAACTCCCGACATTTCTCAAATATCTGCCTCAAATGAAAATAGTGTTCTTCTCGTTTGTGTGAAAAGATAGTCATATCATCGAGATAGATGACAATAATCTTGTTTAAGAGCTCCCCAAACGTGATGTCCATGGCCCTTTGAAATGTAGCCCCAACATTGGACAATCCGAAGGGCATGCGCTGATAGGCAAAGGTACCCCACTTAGTTGTGAATGCAGTTTTGTGTTGATCCTCATCCCTGACCCAAATTTGATTATACCCAGAGAATCCATCTAGCAATGAAAAATGTTGAGCTCCAGCAACAACGTGAAGGATCTGATCAATACGAGGCAATGGGTAGTGATCTTTCAAGGATGCTCGGTTCAAGTTTCAAAAATCTACACACAGCCGTATATCTCCGTTCTTCTTACGAACTGGAACCAAATTAGCAACCCAAGTCGAGTGCTTGATCGGATATATAATCTGGGCCTGCAACATCTTTGCAAGTTCTGCCTTCATGAGGGCTTCAATCTTTGGATTCATTGGTCTTTGCTTTTGCCTGAAAGGTTTAACTCCATCCTCCAGCTCGATAGTGTGTTGAATGATCTCTTTATCGTATCCCCTCAGATCCTCATAGCTCCAGGCCACAATGTCAGAAAACTCCTGACACAATTGTCTGATCTCTTGCAATTCAGTAGGAGTGGAATCAGTTCCGATCTTAATGACCTTATCGGCCTCCAACTGAAGCTCCATGTATTCTTTTTTATCAACCTCGATCTGATGCTTCTTGGACCGATCATTCTGATCAAACAAGCTTTCTAGAGTGATGAGGCCTCTAGGAATGTGGTTATTTTGCAACTGAATCAACCCTTCAGTTTCTTCATGCTCCAAGGTCCTTCCCTTGATGGTAGCAGCTTCTCGAACCAAAAAATTAACAATTTTCTCATCGCTATCAAAGACTTGCCAAAAGGTGTCCTTATCTGGAACAGAGGGCCTATACACCATTCTCACTATTTTTGGCCTTCTGACCACCTACTCAGTTGGTGAAAAATTCGCTCCCATGGAAGCCAGTAGGTCAGCATATTTATTTTGTTCTCATGGAATGGAACGTATGTTGAGAGCAGAGAATGATTCAAACAAGTCCCAGACCTTGTTGCGATAGTTCTTGAGATAATGGTGCTTGGACACACACTTATTGGTCACCTGATTGATAATTAACTCGGAGTCACCAAAAATTTGCAACTATTTTGCTCCAAGTTTTTTAGCCTTCTTGAGACCTAGGCATAAAGCCTCGTATTCTGCTGCATTATTTGTGCAGCTCCAAGTCAAACGATATGAATAGGATCGTTGAATCCCAGAAGGTAATATTAAAACAATCCCAGCTCCAGCACCATTTCTGCATCGTGCTCCATCAAAATAGAGTTTCCAGAGCTGATCTTGACTTCCATCATTCTTCTCTTGAGCCTTTTCTGGCTTAAGAATGGAATAACATCCCAAGTCAGTTTCCATCATGGCGTTGAAATTGGCCATAGAAAATTCATTTTCTGGGCGGAGCTCTTCCAAAGCTTCTTCCATTAAGTCAAGCTCGCCAAATTCTTCAGACATCATGTGCACTGAATTTGCTAATCTGTCCACTTCATCTATTCTCTCCACATGAAATGTGGAAGGCTTTTCATTGAAAATCTTCACCTTTTTCCCTTTATGGAGTACCTCCAAATGAGTAAAATCCAAAGAAAGGTAACCCCCGAGTTTAGCCATGAATTCTCGAGAGAGACACATACCAAAGCATGGCTCCAGGTCCACCACTATGATCTCCTGGATCACAGTAATCTGGGGCATGGCGTGCAGGGAGATAGGAACATCCTTAATTACACCCACTATTTTTATCGAGGTACCATCTAGCTGCAAAACTCCCATGCTAGTTCTTGTATATTCCATGCCTATGACATCACATACTACCTTTGGCATGACAGTAGTAGCTGCTCCTGAGTCAATAAGACAATTATGCACCACATGTCCCTCCATTCTCAATGAAAGATAAAAAGGTGGTGGCCTATTTTTTCTTGAAACTGAAGAAGTCAGAGTTTGAGATAGAACTACCTGGGCTGGAGCCTTCCCCTTACTTTGTGTGCTCTTCAGGGATTCTTGTAAGAGATTTACCTATCCAGGCAACTGCAAAGTGTCATACAGACTTACCTTAGCTGGTATCCTTTTGAGTTCCTCAACGATGTTGTACTCCGACGAGATCAGCTCTCTCCCTCCGTTGGCAGATTCAAATCTGCTTCTATACTGCTGGGTGGCCTCCACTCGTTGTCGTTTAGTCAATGATGGATACCGCAACGTCGCTCTAGCTTGTTCTTTTGTTTCTGTTTGTGGCTGAGAGATAGAAGCTTGTTCCTTCTCTTTTACTTGTGGTGGAAGTGGATCCTTCGACAAAATAGGTGGTTGTTGTGGAGCTGGAGAATCATGAGTCTTTATAGGTATTTGCTACTTTGTTGCTTGCACAGGAGGCACTTTCAATGGCTCCATCTTAGCCGGATCTACCAACATTGGTTTCTTGTCACTGCGTGTCAAAACTGCCATGTACTCCTCAGAAGACTCCATGGAACTCTGATCCACCTCTCGAATCATGTTTACACGGCTTCCCGCAAGAACTTGCAAATAATTTTGGTGAACCATGCAAGTGGACTCGTCATGTGGGTCATTGCATGAAGAACACCAGTATGATAGCTCATGTGTAACTTCAGAAGGGCCAGCCTCTTCACTTACCAGGATCGTTGAGTTCCTCTCAGGTACTTTCTCTATAGCCTTGCTAGGAGTAACTTGCTCTCTGGTTACCGTCGAAACAAATCTTCATGGCTGATAGTTCCTTTCCACCTCTCTCCGCTCCATAGATGTCATCTTGTTGGTGAGAGCTCTCATGGCCGACTGCATTTCTTGCAAAATAGCCAATTGAGGATCTGGGCTTGTGGACACAGGCGGGGCAGGTAGAGGTAATGGAACTGGTGGAGAAGGTAATGCAGGAGTTGGAAGTGGAGAGGTTATCTATGGAATGGGAATCATAGGTACTGAAGGTATGGGAGGATTCCAGGAAGATGAAGGATATATGGATGGAGCAGTGTAAGATGTAGGGACTGCACCTGTATGCTGGTATTGTGGAAGCTCGAGAAAAATAGGCATAGTTATTTTTGGAGGCAACTTCCCAATGACAATCAGATCAGCCTCAGCCTTCTATGCCTGAGCATACAGTGCAGGAAAGGTTTGAACACCGGACATCCTGATATTCATACCAATATCAGAATGAAAAGCCCTAAGAAAGTACAATGTTGCTTGTTCATGAGTAGGGCGAAGACCCTCAGGAACTCTCTGCCAAGTTCGGGCAAACCTAACATTGAAATCCACTATCTCCTCTTGAGGATGCCTCTTGATATTATTAAATTGATGCACTAAAGAAAATGGATCTGCTTGCTCATTGAACCCTTGGATTAACATCTCTGCTAATTGATCCCATGAAGTTATGGAGTTGGGAGGCAAGGATCTATACCAGCACAAAAACTTACCTCGGAGTGACAGGACGAGCAATTTGATCATGACATCTTCGTCTGTGATGTTATGAATTGAAGCCAAGGTTGCCACATCTGACACATGCTCGTACATTGTCTTTCCAGTCCCATCGTATGTAGGCAAGGCTTTTATTGCTGCAGTAGGAACTGGATTCTGAAAAGGTAGATCCAACGCTCCCAAATAGTTCCAAGCAGGAACTCATCGTGGAGGAGGTTGTTGACCAGCCATTTGAACCGTAGGATTTGGATCTACTCGCAAGCTCGTAGCAGTACTGGGAGGAGTCGAAGATGGCACAAACTGACCTGCTACCTACGAAGAAACAACAAATGATGGGTTCACAGGTCTTACCACTCTTGAGCGCTCCCTCCAGTTTTGAACATCAATCTCAAAGAATTCAATTGGATCTTCTGATTCTTTGGCACTTGATCTCGTGATCATGAAGCGAAGATTCTCACCAGCTTCAGGATTAGGATTTTTGGGTACTTAAGAATCGCCTTCAGCAGAGTCACCAGATGAACTTATAATCACCACTTTTGAGGTCAAGACAGTTCATCAATATCTTGATTCCTCCGGGTGTTAAACAATGGAACAGTCAGTCTCACCGATTATGGATCTTTGGGAGACAGAAATAGTCTGTCCCACCGGGCGTGCCAAAAACTGTTGGTCACAAATCTGCCACAGGAAAGGATTTTATACATATACGCACCCTAGACTTGGCCAACATTGAAATGCCGAGAGAAAGGGAAGTCTCCCGGGCCAATCTCCAGAGAGGGCTGGCTCCCAAACTACTCTAAACTGGTTTTTGAAGATAAGGATGCAGGAAAGAAATGGGAAAATGCTGAAAGAGAGGGAAATAACAGAAAGGAATGGAAATATGGCCGAAGCCGATAGTTAATGGGGAACAACCTTAGATAGCAAATATTCTTAAACCAGATCCTAAAACTTAAGCAGCAACAGATTCTTAAGCGTATACGAAAATCGGATCGAAACTAGCCGTAGATTCGTCTTCAATTATACTTCAAACATTCAAAAAAAATACAGCTAAATTCAGGACAACAGAATTCAACTTATATTAACACTGGACGAAACAGAAGTAAATCAGATAGAAAACAAAACATAAACAATAGTTTGGATCTCAAACTCAAAAGACGCTAAGAATAGAGCGAGACTGCATCTAGGATTTCTGCTTCAATTTTTGCAAAAAGGTCTTCCTCCTTTTGCTTGAGATTTTACATTGGTATTTATAGAGGTGCCTGCCTCTTTCTTTCGTATTACAACATTTAAAACATGAAACAGATTTTGAAGAAACGATCCCCTTAATCTGCCTCGGAGAAATGATAGTCCCTGTCTTAAATGAATTACAACTGAAGATAAACGGAAACAAGGGACCATATTTCTTCATTTAATGACCGTTATTGGAGCAAGCTGGGAGTTGTTAAGAGATCACGAACAGGAGCCTTGAATGCTGGAGGCGTCTTTAATTCTGGTGGCTTCAAAAATTGCTTCAGGTTCTTCTATCTAGCGCACATCGGTAATCAACAACATTTAATCCTTGAGCTTCTTTGACCACGATCTCAAAATCCATTGGAGAACTATTAAAACATTACTGCGTTTGATCTTATCTTCTCTGCACGTTCTCCTATGCAATTTTGAAGGAAAATGCAAATAGAACTATATCGGGCCTTTGTTATTGCTTCTATCGCGAAAATGAGACAGGTCACGAAAATGCGACATGTCGCGAAATCGTGACACTTTTACCTTACTGCCTTCTCTTCCACCACCAGTCACGAAAATGTGACATGTCACGATATCATGACGTCTTCTCTTCGTCTGCCTTCTTCGCTGCTCCAAGTCGCGAAAACTCACCATGTCACGAAATCACATCTTTTCTCCTTTTTCTTCCCCTTGACATCTTTCTCTTCCTTGGCCTTCATCTTCCTGCAAGTAGCGAAAATGGGACATGTCACGAAATCACGACAGTCCGTACCATTTTGCTCCGTTCGCGCTTTCGCATCACGAAAACAAGACATGTCACGAAATCGTGACATGTTTCTGTCTTCTTGCTTCTTCCTATTTTATCATCGCAAAAGTGAGACAAGTCACGAAATCGCGACACTTTTCTCCTGCCTGTCTCTGTTTCCAAAAATGTCATGAAATCGTGACATTTCGTACTTGGCATTGTCCTTCTGGCTCCTGTATCACGAAAATGTGACATGTCGCGATATCATGACATTTTTTGTTTGCCTTGTACTTGTCAGCTTTCATTCCGCGAAAATGCGACAGGTCACGAAAATGCGACATGTCGCGATATCGCGATGTTTTTTCCATTTGGCTCTTTCATCTTAAACAAGTCACGAAATCACGACATGTTTCTCCGTTTGGCTTGATCTCCACAATATGTCATGAAATCGTGACATTTTCTCTCTTCTTTTCCTTTGCTGCTTTTAGGCCACAAAATCGTGACATGTCACGAAATCATGACATTCCATACAATCTGGCTGCCTCCTTGCTTCCTCCTCGCGAAAACGCGACACGTCACGATATCGTGACAATTCTTCGCACTTGGTCCTTCCACCCCAATGTGTCACGAAATCATGACACTTTCCTTCCTCCACCTTCATTGCCGCTTTCTGTCGCGATATCATGACAAGTCCCTCTTGCTTGGCTTCGTCCTCAAAAATGTCATGAAATCGTGACATCTTTAATGCCTTGTGTTTATCTTTAGTCCCTTCCGCGATAACGCGACATGTCGCGATATCACGACAACTTTCTTTGGATCTGCCTTTTCCTGCCTTCTACCCACGAAAACTTGACATGTCGCGATATCACGACAGTTTTCATTGGCGCTCTTCCTTGCTGCTATATGTCATGATATCACGACGTTTTTCATTACTCTGCTCTGTGACCATTGCAAGTCACGAAAACGCGACATGTCGCGATATCGCGACAACTTTTCAATAAGTTCTCCCTCACCGCAACAAGTCACGAAACTCCAACATGTCGCGATATCGCGATAGTTTGACCTCCTTGCTGCCTTTGACTGCATTGACCGTGAAAATGCGACAGGTCACGAAAATGCGACATGTCGCGATATCGTGACATTTTCTGTACTTAGCCGATTTTTGCATTTGACGCCATGAAACTGCAACATGTCGCGATATCGCGACAGTTTCATTTTCTTTGCTCTAACACAAAACTTGCAGAGATTTTTACATTTTCCCTTTCAAAGTGCTTGGAGGGACAAACAGAAGAATTAGTATCTCTACAATCTATGCATTCTTTTACATGAATAGTAACAACAAAAACAATGTGGCAAAAATGCCAACAAGTCCTAACACTATCCTATCCTCCTTTGTTCGAAATGCCCAAATTTGAAAAGTTTAAAGGCAAAGAGGATCCTTAGGATCACTTGAGCACATTCATCAATGTATATTATCTCATTTATGATATAGACCCCCTCATGTTCCATACCTTTTTGCTATCCCTTATGGGAGGAACTTTAGATTGGTACAACCATCTACCCAGACACAAATTGTATAATTTTGAACAACTAGCCAATCTCTTCATAGAGATCTTCACTCTAAACATTAAAAATAAGACCACCTTGATGGATCTCACCAACCTTCATCAATTTTATGATGAGTCTATCCTTGATTTGTTGGCAATTTTGGGTACTTTGGGTACATTGCCTTTGCTCAAGTGTATAAGTTGTCATTGATGTCAAAAGGCATTTTTGTGTTGATATCAAAAAGAGTGTGATGTCAAAAATATCTTGAGAAGCTTCATAATGTTAAAGGGTTTTTATTAAAACCATGGTGACAAGGTTAAAGGTTTTTCTTAAAACCATTTGGACTCATTAAGGGTTTTTATTAAAACCAAGCTTAACTTAATGCAAAGGTTTTTACTTCTTGAAAAACCTTGAAGGTCCATGTTTATTATTAATAATTAAATTAACTCAAACCTTTGACAAAGGTCTAAGTTTAATTTATTATTAATAAAATAATAATAATTATTATTTTAATTATTATTAAAGGGTCTTTTAACCCTTAAGCGACGCAGATAAAGAATTCATTCGCCGACGTGTTGCCATCGTTGGAGGAGCGCCGACGTCAAACAGTTAAGGAGAAATGGCTATATAAGTGGGGATGATTTTCTAAAGTGATGGTACCTTCGATCGATGCAATTTCGTAGCTCTGTGTCCTCCGTAAAAGCGATGTTTTCGCTGTATTTCGTTGTCCATCCATATTGAATGGCCCAAGCTTTTCGTGCGCTTGACGTCCGGCAGATTGCGTTTCTCTGACATTTGATAAGACTGCAAACTGTGTTTTCTGGTTGTGCCTTGACATCCGATTGTTTGCGCTTCACACTTGTTGATTGGATTGCACGAGGGATAACGGTTTTTGTTTGCGTTGCATGGACATTTAATTCTGCTGCCAGGGAGTTACGTTTTTGGACAGCGCTCATGATGATGGTGGTGGCTTGAGGAAAACGTTTACGTTTTCAAATCCTTGGTGATTGAAGGAAGACAACACATAGGATCCAATGGTGGTGGTGTGTTGAGTGAAGAAGCATTGAGCAGAGGTGCCAAGTTTGACCCATGTTGTGGGCAATTTCGTTTTGGTCGTGATGCACGAGGATAGCAGCAATGAAAGCGCTTTAGCATATGTGGTGGTGTTATTCATTTTTCTCCAAAGGTTGGAGAACTAAGGTTGGCCAAGTGTTGTGATAGGTTTTGAGTTCTCCTTCTTCATCAAAGTAAAGGTATGGGCAACTTCTTCCATGTATATTGTTGATGGTGTATTTTTTGAAATTGAGTTTGGAGTGAAAAGGTTGTCTACTAGGTATTTTTTGTTGGTGTAAATCCTATTTTCTGGATATTGAAGATTGTTTATGCATTAAAATCATTGATGAGTTTTTGGGTGAATGCATAATTCTGGTTGAGGAAGAGGAAGCATTTTTGCACTAGGGTTTATGTTAGTAAGTCTTGCTACTTGCATTGAGATGGTGAAACCCTTAGTTGGTTGTTTTGATATTGATGGTTGAGTTGCTTCCATAGAGGTTGTTTTGATCAAGTTAGTGCTTTACTTGATACATGATTTGGGCTTACTCCATTGAGTTGATTTGAGCAAGTTATTTCTTTGCATTTGGTGATATTGTGTTGGTGGCTGTTTTGTTCAAATATCCTTGGAGGGAAAAGGATTTCTACTTGTTTCCTTTTCTTGTGATGATTGGTTGAATGCTTCAAGGTTGATGTTGAGTTGAATGGTGTTGGTTGACTAAACCTTGTTTGATGAGCATTGTTGTTGAAACCCTAATTGTTGGTGAAAAGAACATGAGTATCATTGTTATATGAGATATTGCATGGTTGGCAATTGTTGGGTTGTGTTTCATGTTCTTGAGAAAAGCATACTACATCTATCTTATTCTTTTGAGATTGAGATTGAGTTGAGATTGATATTGGGAGTTAAGTATAGAACATATTGAGTCTCTAACAATTCTCTTTATGTTTCTATGAGATTTGAGATTGAGTTGAGATTGATATTGGGAGTTAAGTATAGAACATATTGAGTCTCTAACAATTCTCTTTATGTTTCTATGAGATTTGAGATTGAGATTGGGAGTTAAGTATAGAACATATTGAGTCTCTAACAATTCTCTTTATGCTTCTATGAGGTTGATGAATCACATTGGGTCTCTAACAATTCTCTTTGTGGGTTCATGCTAAGCAAGTTTTTCTTGGTGAGCTTGCTGAGGTTTTGGACAGGTTTCGGTGGGGACTTGTGAGTAGGTTTTGGACAGGTTTCGGTGGGGACTTGTGAGCAATTTTTGGGAGTGGGGACTTGTGAGCAGATTTGGACAGGTCCTAGCAGAGGACTTGTGAGCTAGTTTTTGAGAGTTCTATCAGAGAACTTGAGGACAGAGGAGCATTGGTTCTTTGAGAAGAACCTGAGGATAGATTTGGCAAGTCTTTGAGAAGGCTTGTGTGCAGAGGATTGATTTGTTCAAGAGTTGGACAGATCTGATAGACAGAGGAAGACTTGTACTAGACCGACTGACTGTGTTTGGTACAGGTTGCTAAGCTACTGTGGACGTGATCATAGAAGGCAGAGGTCTCTTAGGCTAAGCATTGAGGATAGGAGGTCTTCGATGGAAAGGAGTTCCACGTGCTGGCAAGAGGTAGAGGCAGTTGATCTTCTGAGGGATCATTTCCAGAGCAGAGGGGAAGGTATCTCCTTTGAGCAGAGGCTCATAAATTTAGATAGAGGGGAAGGTATCTCCTTTGAGCAGAGGCTCATAAATTCAGATTGGGGGAAGGTATCTCCTTTGGGCCGAGGCTCATAAACATTGTAATTGGGAAGGTTTCCCAAAGAACTTTGAGATAACTTTTAGAGAAAAGTTTTGTGGACGTAGCCAGGCATTCCGGGTGAACCACGTTAAAATTGGTGTCACTTTGTGGATGATATTGTGCATTGTTTTGATATTGCTTTGGGTATATTGCTTTACTATTTTGAAGTATAAAGGAAAAAGTAAAAAGAGGTCTTATACTGTTCACCCCCCCTCTCAGTATAAGCTTGTGTTCTTCAATTGGTATCAGAGCCGGTGCCTTCGAAAAGTTTAACAGCTTGAAGGAAAAGCTAGTAAAGAACACAATGGATTATTCCAAGGGTAAACAACTTCAAGATAGTGATGAGTCTTCTAGTGATGAAGAGGCATATTACAGCAAGAAAGGCAAGTTCTCTAGAAAGCACAAAAGTATGAAAAATATAAGATGTTTCAATTGTGGAAAGTTTGGTCATTATGCTACTGACTGTACTGTTCCCAAGAATGAAAGTGATGAAGATAAACATGATTCTAAGAGCAAGGATTCTGAAAAGCACAAGCATCACAGGAAGAACAAAGATGAGCACAACAATCAAGGAAAGAGGTATTCTCACAAGCACAAGAAGAGTTTCTACCTAGACAAAGCAAGTAAGTGTTCTAGTAGTGATAGTGAAAGTTCTTCAAGTGATAATGAAAATGAGATGTTGTTCATATCAGAAAAAGAGGAAGAACCGAAACATAGATTCATTATCATGAAATGTCTTAGATGTGGAAATTTTGGTCACCTTGAGGATGATTGCACAAATAATGATTTGGTTTCTAGTATGTATGAGGATGCTTCAGAAAACTATAAGGAAGATGCATGTATGGTTTTTGAAAAGGGTAGCACCTCTAGTGATAAGAAATCTGAAAAAGGCTTTGATGATTCAAAAAGCAAACATATAGAGGAAGGTGAAGTAGATCTTAAAGGTGAACTTATTAGTGCTCTTAGTGCTTTGAAAAAGGAAAGAAAGAAGAATGCTAGACTCAAGGATAAGTTAGATGAATGTTGTATGGAGAGAGATGATCTTATAGAAAGTCTTGACTTCTCTATAGCTAAGACACAAGAACTCAAGGATGAGTTAGAGTCTAAGGTTCTTGAGTATAGTGAGTTAGAACAGAAAATGGCTTCTTTGAAAGAGGAAACTAAAGAGTACAAGGATAAGCTTCACAGGTTTCAAGATAGCTCCAAAAAGGTTAAGTCACTCATCAAAGGTCAAAGAAAGACAACAGATAAAACAGGCCTTGGTTTTGTTAAGCCACACAAGGAACAAGTTGGAGAGTCTAGTAAGAGACTCCAAAAGGAAGAGAGTTCTGATGAGGAAGGTATTTCTGAAAAGGAGTCCTTGAGTGATAGATGCACAGAAACAGAAAATAGGAATTCAGAATGAGGGAGAAAGTTTTTCAGGACCTAGGAGGTCAAATACAGGAAAGTTTCAAGGCAGATGTTTTGCTTGTCACAGGTTTGGTCACATGGCTTCACATTGCATGGCTCAAGTGAAGAAGGTAAATGACAGTTTCAGAAGTGCTAGTTACTTTCAAGGGTATTGCTACTCTTGTCAACGGTTTGGGCACAAGGCAGTTTATTGCAAGGCAAATAACAGGAACAGGTTTGATCAGAACAGGTTTGGTCAGAATAGGTTTGATCAGAACAGGTTTGGTCAAAACAGGTTTAGTCAGAATAGGTGGATTCAAAGAACAGGTATGCCTAAAAGAAATAACATTGTTACTTGTTATAAGTGCAACAATGAAGGTCACACAGCTAGACAGTGTAGAGCTGAACTTCCAAGGTACAGGAATAGGAACAGTGGTATGAACAGGTCCAAGGATCAAGGCATGGATAAGAACAGGGATGAGAACAAGAACAAGAACAGTGACAAGAACAGGAATATGGACAAAGAGTTCAAGAGAAGGCCCGACAAGGAAGTTATAGACGTTGATGATGATCAGTGCCTAATGGGAGTTTTACTCCCACCCCAGAATTAATCACCTCATCAGGAGGTGGGGGAGGGACTAAGCTAAGAGGCTCATTCTTAGTCCCGAGCCCCAAAGGTGGCCCTTTGCCATTGATGACAAAGGGGGAGAGATATGAGTAAGGGGGAGAGCTTCAAAGTGAAGAGGAAAGCTTCAAGTCGGGGGGAGCAAAACTTCAAAGGAAGTTGGTCGGTTGTTAGCACAGTTGGTTTCAGTTTTGGCTCTTGAGAAGTGTTTTCAGTAAAGGTTTGCCATCAATGACAAAGGGGGAGATTGTTGGCAATTTTGGGTACTTTGGGTACATTGCCTTTGCTCAAGTGTATAAGTTGTCATTGATGTCAAAAGGCATTTTTGTGTTGATATCAAAAAGAGTGTGATGTCAAAAATATCTTGAGAAGCTTCATAATGTTAAAGGGTTTTTATTAAAACCATGGTGACAAGGTTAAAGGTTTTTCTTAAAACCATTTGGACTCATTAAGGGTTTTTATTAAAACCAAGCTTAACTTAATGCAAAGGTTTTTACTTCTTGAAAAACCTTGAAGGTCCATGTTTATTATTAATAATTAAATTAACTCAAACCTTTGACAAAGGTCTAAGTTTAATTTATTATTAATAAAATAATAATTATTATTATTTTAATTATTATTAAAGGGTCTTTTAACCCTTAAGCGACGCAGATAAAGAATTCATTCGCCGACGTGTTGCCATCGTTGGAGGAGCGCCGACGTCAAACAGTTAAGGAGAAATGGCTATATAAGTGGGGATGATTTTCTAAAGTGATGGTACCTTCGATCGATGCAATTTCGTAGCTCTGTGTCCTCCGTAAAAGTGATGTTTTCACTGTATTTCATTGTCCATCCATATTGAATGGCCCAAGCTTTTCGTGCGCTTGACGTCCGACAGATCGCGTTTCTCTGACATTTGATAAGACTACAAACTGTGTTTTCTGGTTGTGCCTTGACATCCGATTGTTTGCGCTTCACACTTGTTGATTGGATTGCACGAGGGATAACGGTTTTTGTTTGCATTGCGTGGACATTTAATTCTATGGCCAGGGAGTTACGTTTTTGGACAGCGCTCATGATGATGGTGGTGGCTTGAGGAAAACGTTTACGTTTTCAAATCCTTGGTGATTGAAGGAAGACAACACATAGGATCCAATGGTGGTTGTGTGCTGAGTGAAGAAGCGTTGAGCAGAGGTGCCAAGTTTGACCCGTGTTGTGGGCAATTTCATTTTGGTCGTGATGCACGAGGATAGCAGCAATGAAAGCGCTTTAGCATATGTGGTGGTGTTATTCATTTTTCTCCAAAGGTTGGAGAACTAAGGTTGGCCAAGTGTTGTGATAGGTTTTGAGTTCTCCTTCTTCATCAAAGTAAAGGTATGGGCAACTTCTTCCATGTATATTGTTGATGGTGTATTTTCTGAAATTGAGTTTGGAGTGAAAAGGTTGTCTACTAGGTATTTTTTGTTGGTGTAAATCCTATTTTCTGGATATTGAAGATTGTTTATGCATTAAAATCATTGATGAGTTTTTGGGTGAATGCATAATTCTGGTTGAGGAAGAGGAAGCATTTTTGCACTAGGGTTTATGTTAGTAAGTCTTGCTACTTGCATTGAGATGGTGAAACCCTTAGTTGGCTGTTTTGATATTGATGGTTGAGTTGCTTCCATAGAGGTTGTTTTGATCAAGTTAGTGCTTTACTTGATACATGATTTGGGCTTACTCCATTGAGTTGATTTGAGCAAGTTATTTCTTTGCATTTGGTGATATTGTGTTGGTGGCTGTTTTGTTCAAATATCCTTGGAGGGAAAAGGATTTCTACTTGTTTCCTTTTCTTGTGATGATTGGTTGAATGCTTCAAGGTTGATGTTGAGTTGAATGGTGTTGGTTGACTAAACCTTGTTTGATGAGCATTGTTGTTGAAACCCTAATTGTTGGTGAAAAGAACATGAGTATCATTGTTATATGAGATATTGCATGGTTGGCAATTGTTGGGTTGTGTTTCATGTTCTTGAGAAAAGCATACTACATCTATCTTATTCTTTTGAGATTGAGATTGAGTTGAGATTGATATTGGGAGTTAAGTATAGAACATATTGAGTCTCTAACAATTCTCTTTATGTTTCTATGAGATTTGAGATTGAGTTGAGATTGATATTGGGAGTTAAGTATAGAACATATTGAGTCTCTAACAATTCTCTTTATGTTTCTATGAGATTTGAGATTGAGATTGGGAGTTAAGTATAGAACATATTGAGTCTCTAACAATTCTCTTTATGCTTCTATGAGGTTGATGAATCACATTGGGTCTCTAACAATTCTCTTTGTGGGTTCATGCTAAGCAAGTTTTTCTTGGTGAGCTTGCTGAGGTTTTGGACAGGTTTCGGTGGGGACTTGTGAGCAGGTTTTGGACAGGTTTCGATGGGGACTTGTGAGCAGTTTTGGATAGGTTCCGGTGGGGACTTGTGAGAGATTTGGACAGGTCCTAGCAGAGGACTTGTGAGCTGGTTTTTGAGAGTTCTATCAGAGAACTTGAGGACAGAGGAGCATTGGTTCTTTGAGAAGAACTCGAGGACAGATTTGGCAAGTCTTTGAGAAGGCTTGTGTGTAGAGGATTGATTTGTTCAAGAGTTGGACAGATCTAATAGACAGAGGAAGACTTGTACTAGACCGACTGACTGTGTTTGGTATAGGTTGCTAAGTTGTTGTGGACGTGATCATAGAAGGCAGAGGTCTCTTAGGCTAAGCATTGAGGATAGGAGGTCTTCGGTGGAAAGGAGTTCCACGTGTTGGCAAGAGGTAGAGGCAATTGATCTTCTGAGGGATCATTTCTAGAGCAGAGGGGAAGGTATCTCCTTTGAGTAGAGGCTCATAAATTCAGATAGAGGGGAAGGTATCTCCTTTGAGCAGAGGCTCATAAATTCAGATTGGGGGAAGGTATCTCCTTTGGGCCGAGGCTCATAAACATTGTAATTGGGAAGGTTTCCCAAAGAACTTTGAGATAACTTTTAGAGAAAAGTTTTGTGGACGTAGCCCGAGCATTCGGGTGAACCACGTTAAAATTGGTGTCACTTTGTGGATGATATTGTGCATTGTTTTGATATTGCTTTGGGTATATTGCTTTACTATTTTGAAGTATAAAGGAAAAAGTAAAAAGAGGTCTTATACTGTTCACCCCCCCTCTTAGTATAAGCTTGTGTTCTTCATGATTATGGCAATTGATGGAGAGTAGCACTGAATGAGTTACCCTTCTCTATCCCCATCAGTAAGCTAACTTGGATGTTCACTCAAATTTGTTCCAAATAAATATCCCTCCTTCTTCAAATCCAACAATACTAAACTCTTGAGGAAGCCCTAACTCAAGCTAAAATTATCGAGGACATCAAAATCTAAGAAGGAGAAATTAAACTTTGGAAGAAATAATGGCTAGGAAAAATGCTAAGGGTAAAATTACAAACAATCAATCCAAGCCTGCCCAAGTCAACTAGATAGTGTTGAGTAGTCTGACCACTCAACCTCCCAAAAAAAAATCCCCACCTCTACAACAACAACCCTCTTATCTACCATAGTAGCTGACGTACAATATCGTACCACTACCCACCTTAAAACAAAATCCCCTTCAATCCACATATTAGGCTATGCACCCCCAATAGGCCCAACATAATTTCACACCCCTCTCAGAGCCCTTGTCCACTAGATTTCAAAAACTTATGGATGCATAATTGATCTCCTTATCCGAGGTGAGACCTAAATATCCAAAAAAACCTAGAGGAAGAGATTGTAGAGAAGATTGGTATTGCATCTACCATCGATAGAAGGGTCATAAAATAAATAGGTGCATCCAAATTATGCACAAAGTGTTGGATTTTATTGATATGGGTCTATCAAAGTTGACAACCCTCTTGCCCCTCCTAATAAAAATTTGGGTATCTATCAAACTCCATTGCCACAACATGGCACAACACAACCAGAGAATGGAGACACCACAATTGCCTCTCATCCAAATCAGATTAATCATGTCAATAATATTCCCAATTATTAGGATTTTATTGGCATGATTTATGTGATCACAAAAAATAAACAATACCCAAATCCACCTACACAAAAAATTGGATCTTCAAATGTACCATCCTCATCAACTTTACCACTTCCACCTTTGTAAGTCACCATGCCTCAACCTAGACCAATTATTCATCTCAAAAGTAGGGTTACCCATAGCATCAAAATAGCATTAGCTAAGCTATCACTTTATGATTTAATCCAACAATCACCTCTTCATCGAAAGTTATTAATAAATATTGTCAAAGCTATAGGGTTGCAAACCCACAACCCTAATGCTTTCACAATTTTTGTGGATAACATTCAAACTTGCACCTTGTCAATAATTACATTTTATGACATTGATATTAAGACTGTCGGGTGAAAGGATCAAATCCACCCTTGCACATCATGGCCTCTATTGAAAATAAAGTTTTCAAACATGTCTTGATTGACAAGGGCTCTTCCATCAACATCGTCATATCATCTACCCTCAAACATCTCAATATTCCACCCACTCATATCATCGATTCTACCTTCACTCTATAGGATTTCAATAATACCCTATGCTCAATGTTAGGAACAATCATCCTCCCTATCCAAGTAGGGGTCTAGACTATCCACACTCTATGTCATATCTTGGATGGAGAGATGCAATACAATGTACTCCTAGGCAGACCATGAATATAGGATAGATGATGCATACCCTTAACCTTGCACCATTATCTCAAATACACACATGATGATTGCATTCACTACATTTTTATGGATGAAAAACCATTCAAGTATTGTCATATAGTCGCATACCCACATGAGCCCCCCTACCTTCAACATATTTGTCCCTCACCCATCTCATTCTCGGTTTGTATTACCATCCAACCACCCCTCGCACTCCCTCCCCTATACAATACATTTTCAATCCGTAACCCACCCACTCAATCTCACCTAATCTAATTCCTTCATCTTCATCCTTGGGCACCAACCATACCCCTCCTCTTATCCTAAATCAAAAGCATCCATATTCTTCATCTTCTTCGCATCTTCCCCCTCAATACTACCCATATTCCTCCTATCATTCTCCTAATGTTCAACCATTCCACCCTTATTCTAGCATGCAAGCCCCTCAATCCTATCCCCAAATTCTCTATCCTCCATATTCTCCTTATACCCCTCCATCCTCAGTGTCTAGACCTCCATCCTTAACTACACCCATTGCACTCATACCACATCATCCTACCCCTCTAACCCCTTTTGTCAATCACCCCCACCAACTCCATCCAAATCGTACCCTTCAACCCCTTCCACTAATCCCAACCACCATCTTAGGGCTCCTTTCTTCGCTCCCACCATCTCTCTCATTGAATAGGTTACTACCACCCTCACTCCTACCATAGTCACCCCTTCTATATTTCCCATACCTACACCTACACATGCATCCAAAACCATATCTTCTTCCATGAAACATGATCCATCCCCACCTTCAAATTTATCTGATGCTCATCTCTTTAGAATAGATCAAGAGACACACACTTCCATTCTATCACCCTTCACATCCCAATCCAGTTTTATGGACAATACAGAGTCATCATCCTCATTATCCTCTTCAACAATCTCATATAAGATACCCAATATTGTTGTACATATCACCACTCCTAGCATAGGAGAGTACCTTGTACATAATATTGTTTTTTTACCTCTAATCATAGAGTTGATTAGGAATTTTGGCCACCCTAGCTACACCCTCTTAACCATAAATTTTGTTGTCCCCATGGGCTCTTCATCTAATAAAACAAATTTTGTGTATGGGAGAATCAATTCATCATTAGATAAACCTCCCGATAAAGAGCTCAAAGCCTTATTTTTTAGCGACATAAACTTTTTGGATAACCCTTCATTTACCATGAAGTACTTCCATTGTTTCAATTGGCTAGCATGAAGTCTTGGATGATATGAGAAAGGAATGCAAACTATTTTAGATCCACATTTTTAGCCTCCTCAAGACAAATCTGTCTTAGGATTTGATTAATATTTTTTGATCAATATCCTCAAGGATGATATTCAATGCATTAACCTTGGCCTCGAGGAGGGTAGTGAGGAAAAATGCCTTGATCATGAGCATGCTCTGACATCACTAGTAGAATTTTTCCAAGTCTCTACCATCCATGCCATCTCGTATGACACTTCAAATGATAAATTGGATGAGTCATTTGAGGTATTTTCGATTACCTTTGATAGCTCCAAATATGAATCATATCACTTTCATGTCCTCATCATAAACACATGATTTTTATCTATCTATTCTGCATGCTGCTTCCATTTTTTCATATGCTCCTCTTATTGGAACACCTAGATGCACCCATTAATCTCCCAGCTCCAATATGGCTACCTCCACTTGACCCTTGCATACCTATTCTCAATCAACTCTTTCCTCGAAAGTATGTTCAAGGGAACTTAGAATCCAATCCATAACCTTCTTCATTTTCCCAAGTCAATACGATTTTTGTTGACTTATGAATGCCCCTCCATAATACATATTATCCTATGCATCCCATTCCCATAAATACCAACCTCATTAACTTTGATCAGATCTCATCCCCTCTAGCTATATTTGAGTTCTATACCTCATATCAATTGCTTAGAGACTCAAATGTTTACTTTTCTTCTTCACCCCCTTCTTTGTGTTCTTTTGTTTATAACATCTAAGTCAGTGAGGCCATAACATCCCTCCTAGATAATGTTGTAGATGGTATCCATATCATTTCTACCTCTCATTAGCTTGAGGAGGGTTCCCATATTCTCATCAGGAAATTATTAACATCAACATCAACACAAATCTAGATAACCCCAAAATCATCAAGCATAGAAAAAGTTTCTTAATTGAAGAGCAAAAAAGTTTTGTTGCACTCTTAATTGAATACCAATAGGTCTTCACGTGGTCCTATAAAAATATGCTTGACCTTGACCTGAATATCATCATCCAAAGCCTCACGTTGAACCCTAGTGCTAAACCGGTAAAAAAGAAGCTAAGAAAAATTCATCCTACCATAGCCCTCATGGTTAAAGAAGAGTTGCATAAAATCTTAAACATGGTATTTATCCAACCAATTGACTATCTATAGTGGATATCAAATATGGTGCCCATTGGTAAATACAACGAGGGGATATACATTTGCATTGATTTTTGTGACCTCAATAAAGTGTGTCCTAAGGATGATTTTACCTTCCTAACATCGATACGCTCATGGATTCCACCATGGGCCATAAATGCTCTCCCTGATGGATGGCTTTAGATATAACTAAATTTGGATCAATCCTAATGACCATCATAAAATAGATTTTACATCTCCTTGAGGAAATTTTACTACAAAGTCATACCGTTCGGTCTCAAGAATAGAGGAGCCACGTATGAACAAGCCATGACTTACATATTCCATGATTACATGCATAAAATCATTGAAGACTACATCGATGGTCTCTTGGTCATATTCAAAACTTGCTATGAGCATATCAATGTTTTACGTAAATGTTTTGACTGTTGGAAATTTTGAGCAATTATCACCAAATGTCCAAAGTGAGTTGTCATTGATGTCATGATGTCAGTAAGATGCCAGTGATAATCCTCTGCCAGTTCAAGTGAAAGGGAAACAGTTTCGGTGTTAAGGTAAAATGTCTTCATCAGTGCACTCAAGGAAGTGAGTCAGAGTTCGATTTAATTCCACCATGGTAGCAGATTTTTCAAGAGTAAGAGGAGCACATAATATTATAATTCTTATAATATTATTCTAGGTTGAAGGAGAAACCCAAAAGTCAATATTGTAATTTTAATTATAATATTTTGGGTCATAAGGTTGCAATTATTTTATTGGGAATAAATCCAAAATTTGGGTTTAATTCGAGCATTCGGTGCAAAAATAATAAATCCAAAGGTTGGGTTCATCAAGTTTCAAGAAGGCAAGTGAGAAATAATTCAATAACCCAAAGGATGGGTTCATAAAAGTGTAAAGGAGGCAAGTTATAATTATTATTTTAAAAATAACCCAAGGTGGGTTTTTAAAATAATTAATTAAAGGCTTTGCAAAGGTTATATCCTATTTTCTCGTTCAAATTCGAAAGCGCTGACATTTGAAAAGGTGGTGTAATATTTCTTATTTAATGCCCTCTCAAAACTTAGAAGAATACATCCTTGCTAATTCATTTTTGGAGCACATGTGAATTAAGGCTCATGTTTAAAAGATTTTGTGAATTGCAAAAAGGTTGAAGTAGGGAACATTTGGATTTGTGGAGCACATAGGCCAGCTTGGCCTAGTGGTGCATTGGCTTGGCGAGACATAGGAGGTCCCATTTTTGATTCACTTGGAGGTTGCTTGCAAGGTCAAATCGCTCGAAGGACATTTTTATTATTTCAAAAGGCACAAGTTCATGAGGTTTTTTGGTGTAGTTCATGCCTCTTTAGGCACGTGTGGGTGCGTGGCCCGATGATGGTTTGGCCATGGTTAAGGCTTTGGGAATGAGGGCATTAGGGGATTGAATCCCTCTGAGAGGTGAGGCAAGTTAAAATTTTAATTTTTAATTTTTTTTAAATTAGCCTTAAGGGAGAAATAAGGGTTATGCTATGCCTTAGAAAATTGAAATATTTTTTATGGTTTTATTTTTGGAAGGGTAGCATATTATATATCGTTGGAAAGAATTTTGCAAGGGCTATTTGATTAGCTTGCTTGAGAAAATTTTACTAAAAGGTTTTCTCTATGGATGTAGCCCAAGTTGGGTGAACCACATAAATTTTGGTGTCTCTACTTTGTGTGATGCTATGTACATTGCTTTTATTATTGTTGTTGATATTGCTATATCTACATTGCATACAATGGTTTGAAAAGAAAAGTAAAAAGTGGTCTTATACTATTCATTCCCTCCCTCTCAGTATAAGCTTGTGTTATTCAATTGGTATTAGAGAGGGTTCCTTCGGAAGAGTTTGATAGCTTGAAGGAAAAGTGATCAAGAACACAATGTCTCCAAAATAAGAAGGATATTTAGATAGCAAACCACCAATCTTCTATGGAAGTGAACTCTTATTCTGGTGTGTGTTGATGAAATTCCACCTGAAGGCTCTTGGCAATGAAGTATGGGATGCAGTTGAAAATGGATATGATGCAATGATAAATCCTCCTACAGACAAATAAGGTAAGCTCCTAATGCATGCAAATTCAAGATATATGAATGCAATTATCCAAGGAGTGCATATATCAGAATATTTGAAGATTATGGATTGTAAAACAATAAAAGAAATGTGGGAACTCTTGCATGAGATACATGAAGGAGATAAAGGTGTCATGAAAGATAAGATTAGAAATATCAAAGGAGAAATTGAGAATCTAAGAATGTAGGAAGATGAGAATATTTGTGACTATCTTCATAAGATAGATGATCTAGTACATGAGATGAGAGGACTTGGAATGAAAGTAGATGAGTCTAATGCTTGTGATAAAATCTTGAGAACTCTTCCAAAAAGGTACAATGAGAAGGTCTTTGCTATAGAAACTTCAATTGACAGTGATGATCTAACCAGGAATGCATTACTTAGCATTCTTACTACATTCGAGATAAGAACAAAAGAACCTATCTCTTAGAAGGAAGCAAAATTCAAAGAAATCAAAGGAAAGGACAAACGATAAGAGTCAAGCAATGAGTCATCCAATGAAGAAGAAGCTAACTATGGCGTAAGTATTAAATACTGCAAGAAATTTGTGGATCTAAGGTCAGTTAAATGCTTCAACTATGGAAGGAATGGGTATTTTGCTACAAATTGTAAAGAAGCTAAAAATAACAGTGATGAAGAAAGACAAGATCACAGGGATAAATATTTGAATAGATACATGTACTAGAAGAAAGGCAAAGGTGAACAAAGTAGATATGGAAATAAGTTCTTCCAAATACAAAAGAGGATCTACTATGCAAACAAGGCAAGTAAGTACTCAAGTCATAATGATGCCAGTTTGTCAGATAATGATACAGATGAATTACTATTTATGATTTAAGAGAAACTAGTTAAGAGTAGAACTCCAGTTATTCTCAAATGCTTTATATATGGTAACTTTGGACATCTTGAAGATAGTTGTACAAAGAATGGTTATAGTTTTAGTGATTATGAGTATGAAGACACACTAGAAGGACCAGATGAAAATATTCTAATGGCATTGGATGATAAAGAAGATGATTCCATAGAAGTCAAGTCTAAAGAAAATAGAAATTTGGACAAAGGCAAACAAATAGAGGAATACTCAGAAGAGAATGGATATGATCTCAAGGGAGAGCTCATAAATGCTCTTAAAATAGTAAAGAAGGTGAGAAAGTAGAATTCTAATCTTGAAATTTAGTTACAGGAATGTGATGATGAAATAAGAGCACTCATAGAGGATTTAGAGAAATCCAAGGCTAAGGCAAACAGGTCCAAGGACAAGCTAGAAGCTAAGATCTCAGAATGTGAACAACTAGCATAGGAAGTGGCATTACTAAAAAAGGATCTAGAATAATCTAAGATCACAATAAAAGGGTTCACAAACTATTCTAATAACATGGATAAGTTCAAGAGTGGACAACAAAGAGTTTCTTGCAAATCAGGTCTTAGAAGCAAATAGGTTCAAGAAGATAAGTTAACTACTAGTTTTGAGGATACTTCAGAAGAGGTATTCTCAAATGAGAGTGGAAGTGAAAGTGAAAATTCTAAGGATGAGTTATATTTCAGTGATTCCAGCAGGAATAAGAACAATGGGTAAAGAAGATTCAGACGAAATGACAATCAGAATAGGTCAAGAGAGACTAGAAGATGAAGGAGACCAATACAAAGTGGTTTCAATGGAAGATGTTTTTCTTATCACTAGTTTGGGCACATGGTTTCATAGTGTAGATCATATGGAATATAGGAATATGGAAGTATACGATGCTTTCATGGGTATTGCTACTCATGTAATCGTTTCGGTCACAAGGTAGTGAATTGCAAGGTTCAAGACATAAGAGGATATAGCTTCACCAGGAGAAGTCCAAAGTCATTTGTTCCTCTAAGGAATAATAGCAGTTTTTATTGCTACAGATGCAATAATGATGGTCACATAGCAAAGTGGTGTAGAACAAACATACCCGAATCAAGTAGAAGCTAGAACAGGAGGAATTTTAACAAGAACAAGAAGAGGAATATAGAATTAGAAAATAACAAGAAGATGAATAGGAATAGAGACTCAAAAAAGAACAGGAATGGAGGCTCAAAAAAGAACAAGGACTTTGACAGAAACATGAATAGGAACAGAGATAGAAATTAATATATGGATATGGAAGTTGGTCAGAGAAATAAGAAGAATCTAGTAAGAAGGAAATATGACAAAGGGAAAGAATAGTGCTTTCTAGGAGTAGAGATACTCCCACCCCGAAATTAAACACCTCATCAGGAGGTGGGAGAGGGACTAAGCTAAGAGGCTCATTCTTAGTCCTAAGCTCCAAAGGTGACCCTTTGCCATTGATGTCAAAGGGGGAGATATTAGAGCAAGGAGGAGAAGATTGATAAGTAAAGAAAAAGGGGAGAAATTTGACCCAGGGAGAGCAATGCCCCAGGGGGAGCAGAGCATAAGTGATTTAAGTTTTCAGCATGAGTATTTGGGTTGCCATCAATGAAAAAGGGGGATATTGTTGGAAATTTTGAGTAGTTATCCCCAAATGTCCAAAGTCATTTGTCATTGATGTCATGATGTCAGTAAGATGCCAGTGATCATCCTTCGCCAGTTCAAGTGAAAGGGAAATAGTTTTGGTGTTAAGGTAAAATGTCTTCATCAGTGCACTCAAGGAAGTGAGTCAGAGTTTGATTTAATTCCACCATGGCAGCAGATTGTTCAAGAGTAAGAGGAGCACATAATATTATAATTCTTATAATATTATTCTAGGTTGAAGGAGAAACCCAAAAGTCAATATTGTAATTTTAATTATAATATTTTGGGTCATGAGGGCAATTATTTTATTTGGGAATAAATCCAAAAGTTGGGTTTAATTCGAGCATCCGATGCAAAAATAATTAACCTTGAAGTTTGGGTTCATCAAGTTTCAAGAAGTCAAGTGAGAAATAATTCAATAACCCAAAGGATGGGTTCATCAAAGTGTAAAGGAGGCAAGTTATAATTATTATTTTAAAAATAACCCAAAGTGGGTTTTTAAAATAATTAATTAAAGGCTTTGTAAAGGTTTTATCCTATTTTCTCATTCAAATTTGAAAGCGCCGACATTTGAAAAGGTGGTGTAATATTTCCTATTTAATGCCCTCTCAAACCTTAGAAGAAGACATCCTTGCTAATTCATTTTTGGAGCACATGCAAATTAAGGCTCGTGTTTAAAAGATTTTACGAATTGCAAAAAGGTTGAAGCAGGGAACATTTGGATTTGTGGAGAACATAGGCTAGCTTGGCCTAGCGGTGCGTTGGCTTGGTGAGACATAGAAGGTTCCACATTTGATTCGCTTGGAGGTTGCTTGCAAGGTCAAAGCACATTTTGATTATTTTGAAAGGCACGAATTAGTGAGGTTTTTTGGTGCAGTTCGTGCCCTTTTAGGCACGTGTGGGTGCATGGACTGATGACGACTTGGTCATGGTTAAGGCATTGGTAAGGAGGACGTTAGGGGATCGAATCCCTCTGAGATGCGAGACAAGTTAAATTTTTAATTTTTAATTTTTATTAAAATAGCCTTAAGGAAGAAATAAGGGTTATGTTATGCCTTAGAAAATTGAAAGATTTTTGATGGTTTTATTTTTGTAAGGGTAGCATATTATATATCGTTGGAAAGAATTTTTCAAGGGCTATTTGATTAACTTGCTTAGAAGGAGAAATAAGGTGTGTGTAAAGAGATATTTTTGTTTTTTTAAAGGGGTTCAAAGTGAGTTTGATTTATTCTTTTTCAAAGGGGATTATTTCTTTCATGAGAGGACATGGTGAAATTTATTGAGTAGGAGTAATAAGGTGTTTTTGGTTATATTATTTTTATTGTTGTGATATTACTCAAGTCCTCTAACCTCTTTTTGATTGAAAAGGCAATATTTGAAAGTGTGTTGAGTTTGATAGATTTTGTGGACAACTCCTTAGCATCAAAAAGGTATGGGCAATATTCTCCATTGACTTGATTGGGTGATTTATTTCTGAATGTATCATTGGAGAGAAAAGGATTAATTGTGGTTTCCTTTTTTGAAAGTTGCTTTTTGAATAAGGTTTTTTGGAAAGTGACTTTTGCCATATTGCCTAGTGAATTTTGAAGTTGTTGGTACAAGGTTTTTTGGATTAGTGGAGTGACTTCAAAATTGTTTTGATGATCATTGTGGTTGAGATTGATTGTGCAAAGAATTGAGAGTGATTGCAAAAGCTTTGGGTTGAGAATCTTGTGCAAAATATTGAATATATCATGAGTATCATTATTATGTGATTCAAAAATGTTTTGAGAAGCTTGAAGGATCATGAGTATCATTGTTATGTGAGATTTTTTGTTGAGCATTGTTGGAAATATTTTGAGTGAGTGTTCATATGCTTGGACTAGGGTTTGTGAGCAAGAGTTGTTTCTTGAGTGATTGGTTGAGTGATTTGATTAAGCCTAGTCAAGTGGATGTATGAAGTGATTGTTCAAGTTCCATAAAACAAACTATTCTATATTCTGATTTGAGTTGAAATTGAGTTGAGAAAGAAATTGAGTTTGAGTATAGAACATATTGAGTCTCTAAAAATTCTCTTTATGCTTCTATGATATTGAGTTAAGAAATAAATTGAGTTTGAGTATAGAACATATTGAGTCTCTAACAATTCTCTTTATGCTTATATGAGATTGAGTTGATAAAGTTATTGAGCATTGAGTGTAGAACATATTGAGTCTCTAACAATTCTCTTTATGTTTCTATGAGATTGGACAAGTTCTATGTGGACTTGTTAAGCTGATTTGAAGCAAGTCTTTGAGAAGACTTGTGGACTGATTTTGTGTGAGATTTTGTGGAAGCTTACAATGCAGATTTGAGCAAGTCCTAGAAAGGACTTATTGAGAAAATTTGAGCAAGTTCTTGGTGAGCTTGCTGAGAATATTTGAGGAGGTTCTTGGTGAGCTTGCTAAAGTAGATTTTGAGCAGGTTCTTGGTGAGCTTGCTGAAGTAGATTTTGAGTAGGTTCTTGGTGAGCTTGCTGAAGCAGATTTTGAGTAGGTTCTTGGTGATCTTGTTGAAGCATATTTTGAGCAGGTTCTTGGTGAGCTTGCTGAGAAGATTTTGAGTAGGTTCTTGGTGATATTTTTGAGAATATTTTAAGTAGGTTCTTTGTGAGCTTATTGAATAGAGATTGGACAAGTTCTGAGTGAGCTTGTTAGACATAGATTAAGAAAGTTTTGTGTGAGCTTGTTGATAGAGCTTTGGAGGTGACAGAGTATAGAGGACAGAGTTTTAGTTAATAGAGATCCAATAGCTAAGATGATTGAAGACATGTATTCTAAGTGAGAAGTCTTCAATTGGAGAGAGATCCACAAATCAATGTAACATAAAGACAGAGTGTTCTAGAAGATCACTAGCCAAAGATGAAGGGGAAAGAGTTCTATTGTGGAATAGATCCATGAACTTGAGATTAGAGAACCAATATCTCCATTGGATTGTGGTCCATAAAAATTGTAATCGGGAAAGAATTCCCAAGAGATTGATTGAGAAAGTTTTAGTAAAATATTTTCTCTATGGATGTAGCCCAAGTTGGGTGAACCACGTAAATTCTAGTGTCTCTACTTTGTGTGATGTTGTGTACATTGATTTGAATATTTTTTTTGATATTACTATCTCTACATTGCATATAGTGGTTTGAAAAGAAAAGTAAAAAGTGATCTTATACTGTTCACCCCCCCTCTCAGTATAAGCTTGTGTTCTTCATTGACCACCTTCTTGAGCATAACGTGTGACTTAATATCAAAAGTGCATATTTAATGTCACTTTAGGAAATATTTAAGGGTTCATAGTATCTAAGAGAGGCATTGAAATGGATCCTGATAAGGTCAAGGCCATTGTCAAAATATCACCCCCTATGAACCTTAAAGAACTTCATAGCTTGCAAGGTAATATTAAACAAGTTGTCATTTTATCACTCAATTTTTTGATAAATGTAAGGTATTAAATCATCTATTGCAAAAGGGGGTCATATTTCAATGGACCATAGAGTGTCAAGAAATTTTTGACACCATAAAGTGTTACCTTGCTTCCCCTCCAATTTTATCCCTATCCAGATCATGCATCCCATTCCATATCTACATATCCGCCACTAACTTTACATTAGGGACTATGTTGCCTCAAAATAATGACACCAATCGAGAGTAGTCCATCTATTACATTAGATGTACCTTGGTGAGTTATGAAACAACATACACATACGTGGAAAAGCTATGCCTTGTTGTGGTTTTTTCCACCAAAAAACTTTGCCACTATATGCTCAACCATACAATGTATGTCATTGCTAGATAAAATCCCCTACATTATATGATGAGTCACACTTACATGAATACCTGTATGTAAAAATGAATAATTTTTTTACAAAATTAAATATTGAATTCATAAGCCAAAAATCCATAAAGGGTCAGGTCATTGCTGACTAACTTGCTGAAACTCTTCTTCAAGATGATAAACATCTTATCATAGAGCGTCCTGATGACTTTGTCTTCAATATTACCAAGCTCGACGAGCATGTTGAGCCTTAATATGAAGTTTATATCACCCTTTTATTTGATAGGTCTAAGTAAAAACAAGGGGAGGTGCGAGAATTATTTTTTTCACACCCCAAGGGGTTCCCATCCCTTTGTAATTTAAGCTCAACTTCCCCATGCACCAATAATAATGCAGAGTATGAGGCATTAATTATAGGACTTTAGACTATTGTGGCCATGTACAGTAAATATATCCACATCATAGGTGACTCCCTCCTCATTTTAAATCAAGTTAAGGGGATCTACCAATGAAAATTCCTAGACCTAAAATCCTATAAGAAAATCATTGATAAATTACTAGCCAATTTTGATTGGTATAACATAGAATATTTTCCAAGGTAATATAATAATTTCATAGAAACCATAGCCTCTCTCGAGTCCCTTATATTTTAGAACCCCACTAATAGCATCATGCACATTCAAGTCACCACACTGTCCAAATTAGCCATCTCCTAGGAGTCATCTAATGATGAATGAGATGTCCATCTAATTCAGGCCAAACCCTACCACACTATTTTCACATAAATTAAGGCTTTTATAAAACTTGGTACCCTTACTTTTGACTTACCATCTACTATTGAACGCATGTTAAAAAAAGTTGGTTCAATATACTCTCCTAAGAGGCGTGCTTTATCGTTGAGGATATGATGGTATCCTTTGTTGTCTCGAACCATAGGAATCCAACATGATAGTGTCTCAAGCACATGATGGTAAATACGATGGTCATTTTAGTGGGATGACATTCTTGAAGTGCATTCTATGTATGGGGTATTATTGGTCCACCATGGAACATGATTGTTGCACATACATCAAGAAATGTCACAAATATCAACATCATGCCAATTTGATCCATCTTCCATCACAAGCCTTGTAACCCATTCAAGCCCTATGGTCACTCTCACAAAGGGAACTAGATCTTATTGGGAAAATATTCCCTCCATATTTGAGACATCATTCCTTCATCATCACCACCACTAAATACTTCACCAAGTGGGTTGAGGTTATTCCTCTCACCAGTATGATAGGAATTCGAATTATTGAGTTCATAATACAACACATCATATATAATTTTGGTATCCATTCAAAAATAAATTTTGACAATGGTCCCCTATTCAAAAATAAATATGTTCAAGCACTGTGTAACAAGTACCATATTCAATATAGCTTATCAACACCTTATTACCCTTAGAGCAATGGACAAGCTAAGGCAACCAATAAAACAATTTGTGCAATTCACTAGAAAATGATACAAGAAAATCATAAATATTGGTACCTCCAACTCCCTTTGGTGCTTTGGACATATTGAACTAGAATTCACATGCCAATTGGAGCAACATTGTTATTAGTTTATAGTGCCAAAGCCATCATGCCTCTTGAGCTCGAGATCCCAACTCTACGTATATCTTTGTAAGAATTTATGGATGAGGACACAACTCATCAAGCTAGGCTCGATCAAATTACTCTTCTTGATGAAAATTGAATCAATGCTCTTGAGCACCTTCGTTTTTACCAAGATCGAATCAAACGTGCCTATGATCACAAAATTCATCCACAAGAATTTCTAGTTGGTGATCTCATGCTTATAGAGAATAAATAAAAATTGAATATTCCACCTCATTTATGTGATAAGTTTACTACTAACTGGTTTGGTCTATTCATTACTAAACAATCATTTGGTTCTAGGGACTATAAAATTATGACTCTCAAGGGATTTGAGGAACTTGAGCCCATTAAAATTCTTTTACGTGCATTCAATGCCTAAATTATCTTACACTCTGACACATATTCAATTTCTAAATTAAAAAATCAAACCATTTGTCATAAAAAAAAAAATATAATAATAAAAAGGGATTTTCCTCTATCATCATTTTTATCCAACCATTCTTCAATGTATTAACATGAGAGAATCATGAACATATCGACAACACATGAAGCCAGACTTACAATGACAACACTGAAAGATGTTACAAAATGGTTGGATGAAAAATGAACCATGCCCATCATAAAAAATTCAAAATGAAAAACTTCAAAAAAATAAAAATAAAAAAATTAAACAAACAACACACTCATATCACAAGCATTTTCATTTTTCAATCAACCACTTGTGACCTGTATACTCATTCTTTTCATTTTTTTCCTCATTTATGTTTTCTCCTTCTTCACACATCACTTCTCATTATACGGTCACACTTCAAGTGGATACATACCATGGACCGATGTGTTCCTTCCCTCATTCCTCTTTCCCCTCTTTATTTATTCATATTCCTTTCCTCTCTTTTCCTTCTCGTTCATTCTTAATCATTTCTCACTCCACCACTAGCTCATTACCTTTTCATTTTGCCATTTCATTATTGGTCCTAATGCTAATTTAATCATTGTTCAATTAAGTTTGACACCTATAATTACAAAATATTTTGGTTGTATTAATCAAGGGCATCTTAATAGTCATAGTTGTCTAATATCTTTACATACACTTTTCCATAATATCCACTATCTCCACATTCATAGTTTGCCATGCTTTATCTCTTTCATCTTGTAGGTTTGGATAATATTTGTTTTCTTTTGGTCATTTAGTCATACCTAGTGTCTTAGTCAACATTTATTGAAATTCATGTATAACTTGAGTGCTACATACCTTCCTGGTTACCCCAGGTTTTTTATTGGACCACACACACATCTCATATATTAATTATATTTTAAGTCTAGTGAATATGAAACCAAATATCCCTCTGGCCATAAAGTGAATGATTTACCCTGCTCATCCTATCATGCCATAATCCAACCCCAAGGGTCCATCTTCCAAAAAAAAGAAACAAAAAAAATGTCATCATCATCAGTTGTATCAATTATCATGGTTCATAGGGAATTTTAGATGTCTCCATTAGGGCTATAGATCCTGGATGGTAGTGGAGAAACATCGAAGGATTGTGGGGCTATCTCAATAAAGGCTATAGATGCTTGATTAGCAATGGAGTATGTCCGTGGTGACATGTATATCACATTAGCAACCTTATTTTGTATAAACCAATGTATGCTCATGAATGAGCTAGCTTATAATGGATTGAATCACAATCGGTCCGTCCTATCTCACTCAAAATAAAAAAATGAACATTAGTGCACACACCTTGGTATTTGAGCAACTTGAATTCATTGGTTGATCTTAGTATCTTCAAGTGATTATTTGATTATTAGACGAGTTTGATCGATGTCAATATGGTGTTTAAGCTTCTTGAAAGCACTTTTCGATCCTTCATTCTATGATAGGTTAAATGATGATTCATGCCACATTTTTTCTTATAGTTTATTCATTTCCTATATCCATAGTATAACGTTAACTCCATTCCATTATGTAGTTATGTTAGTACCATTATGTTGATGTTAGGATCCTCAATCCTAACGTTATTAGTTAGTATTTGTAGAGATAAAAAGAGTTATCTTATTCCTAGAAGCTCCCTCACTAAAGGAATTGTGTGGGAAGTATAGACTAGGAACCCAATTTTCAAAGGATTGAAAAGAGGAAGTAACAATTATCTTATGGGGAGAACAAGATAGTTGATAGAAGGTATTTGCATCTAGTATATTTCCAAGTGGACTTGTGGAATGTAGGGATGGATGTTTTTGAAAAGCCATGTTGTGGGTTATAGTTAAAGAACAAGTTAAAATCCCTAGTGTTGTTGATGAGAGTTCTTTAGAACTATGTAAATAGAGTTTAGTAAGAGTTAGGGAAGACAAATATATTTTATATATTCTAGAAAAAAATCAATCTTGGGTTAAATTTTGATTTTAGTTGAATGGGAATTTTTAGGGTGTTGACAAATGATCTAAGAGTATGCATCTACCTATATTTTTTGCTATCATATTTTGGTCTATCCTATTTTTGATCCATGTATAGTTTTCCTCTTCAAAATAAACCTCCCATAGATTATTTTTTTGAATAAAAACTACAAAATATCTCATAGTTTAGGATATTTTCATAATTCCTCCAAATTTTCATCTAGCTTTGTTATGGAATTAAAATCTTCTATGATCATGAATTGGGTTTCTTGATCTTTACTTCTCATAAAGGCTTCAATTCCACTCCATAATTTTAATTTGCCTAACTAAGTTGTAGATATATAGGCATTGATAAGGATAAAATGAATATCAACAAAGTAGCAAGTGATTGATGATGCTATCCAATGCCTAGTTTTATAAATGGTTTCATAGGAGGTTCTAGCTAGATTCCAACATGTTATAATCCCCCTTGTAGTTCCTTCTAAATCCACAACATCCCATTCACATCTTGACCATATCGCTTTCATAGTTTGGAATCTTTTTTCTTTGCCATTTTAGTTTCCTTGATACAAAGAATATTAGGCTTATTACTTAAATAAAGGTCTATAATACATCTCTACTTTGAGAGGGCATTAGAACCTTTTATATTCCATGAAATGATAATCATGTCTCATTAGGGGCTACAGGCCTCGCTTACGAATTACCAATATCAATTTGCTATTTAGTAAAGAGGAGTTCAACCAACTTAGATTGTGTTCCATTTTCTATGTTTGTTCTTGATTCCCTTGCTCTTGCTTGATAATTTGAAGGTTTTCCTCTTTACACCTTACCACTATTAGGAGTAGGTCTTATTATTCTATTCCTCAATATTCTTTCATAACTTTCCTTTTCATTAGATATATCCTCTCCAAGCTTCTCGAAGTAAGATTTTGAATTATCCTACTCTGTTTTTTGGTATTTCCTTGTTAATGGTAGAGGTATTAACATCTAACACTACATTTTCTCTACCACTTTATTTCTTGTAAATGGTACATGTAACTTCAAGAGAGTCTTCTAAATTTGATGTGGCACATTTCTTAGGTTTAGCAAGAATGTTCATCCCTAAATTAGGATCATACTAAGTAGATGATTCCTTGTTAATATTTTGATCCTATTATATCATGTCCTCTAAGCTTTGATATGCTTTTTCTTCATAAGTTAAAACCTCAAAAGAATTGGTATTTATTTGAATATCCTTACTTATTGGTCTCCACTATTCATTTACTTTCATTTGTCTAGACCTATTATTTGGAATTTGAAAACCATCCTCATTCATATCCATTTGTATGTTTATCTTGTGGTTTTCTACATATGTTTATGTTGGACTCTTCTTAGGGCATGATATCTTAGTATTCTCCATCTCATGACATCTTCTACGTCTAAAGATATATTTTCAAAATCCATATTTTGGGTCCACAAATTACCCCCATACTTAATAATGGTTGACTCTAGTAAAGATTTACTAATTTGAATCATGACCAATATTTGGGCATAAATAGCCAAGAATTCATCTGTTGTAATTTTTGAAATCTTAAGGATTCTCCAAGAGTGTTGCCTATTGCCTTAAAGGTATCCAGTTACTAAAATTCAATGGGTAACCAATACATATAGATCCAAACTAGTACTAGGGATAGATTTATGTTTTTAGGTGCAAAGCCTTCATGCCTGTGAGTAAGGAAGAGTCATGCTCTTCCCAAAAACCAAGGACTCCTTTTTAGGATTCTATTTATTTCCTTCCTAGAATATAAAATGACTATGAAGAAACCTTTGATAAGAAATGATAGACTCACTCCTGAAGACTTCAAATTCCTATCAATCCATTTGCTCATAGTGGAAGCCCCTAGCCAAGACCCATTAAATTTACTAATGATTACTTCATCCTTGAACAACAAGGATATTTGATCTATTAGGTCATCCTTAAAATTTAATGCTAGGGATGAATCTAAGGATTTATCTATAAATTGATCCATGTGAAGGAAACTATGACTCAAAATCTACTAAAATTTACCATTATATCCTATAGCAATTATACTATTTTAAAATAAACCGATAAAAAATTGCAAGCAAAAATTCTAATATAATGAAGGGATAAATGAAAGCTGAAAAATTAAATGCTTAGATAGAGTTCCCTACCTTGGTGATGCTCTAGCCCTCCATTGCTCCTCCCATCATCCAAACCCTGGCTAACAAATATTTGCTTTTTTGTTTTTTATGACTTGAAAATTTATATCTCCTTGTTTTAGATGGCTAACTTCATAGGGTTATATATCTCTAAATACTTATTGGATTCCTTCATATGAACACTTATATTAAATATCTTCAAATTCCACACAATGTGTTCTGAGAATCATCTGAATTAGACAACCCTTCGCAAAGATATGGCTTCTAAAAGATGAGATATTTTTCTAGAAAAAATTATCATAACACTACCCTTGTTTTGAATGACTATATTCACATTGTCATAATTGCGTTAATAGTAGTTGGATTCTTTTGTATAACCATTCATTTCAAAAAATTAATGCTCACACAAAATAACATAAGAATTATCTAAATTAGACAACTATATGCAAAGATATGAATCTTGAAAGATGAGTCATTTTTCAAGAAAAATTATCCTAGGTTTATCAATTCATAATTATCTCTTGGATGATCAGAAAATATTTAATATTATTCTTAGTTGAATCTACTTTTATAAATTAATGTTTATGGAAGTTTTGGATTTTAAGCTAGATTATCTTAGATCCCAATATTATGGATCTTGAGTAGTATCAAATATAAGGGCAGTCAATATATAAGTTGACAAACATAATTAATAATAATATTCATGAAAAAAAAAATATGAATATAAATGGCCAAAATCATTCATGAAATAACATGAAAAACACTTACAGCATAATTTCTCAAAATATGCATACAAGCTTCAATATTCATGATAGAATATTTCATACATTTTCGGATACATTTCATGGAGTTTTACCTCCATTATATAACTTTAGAAAGGTGACTCTTCAATACTTGAATATTGTACTCCTAACATATCTAGGAGTTGTAACCTTTCCTATTCCATGCATAAGATAAATCCTCTCATTTCTTTTGGCTTCTCATCTAGCCACTTGTATACAAGACTTTTGACTCTCTATTTACTTACACGCTTAACTCTATGATACTTGCACACTTCTACATGACAATTAACTTCTTTATGCACACCTAATATATGATACTTGTGCACATTCTCACATTATATATTTCCACACTTAATTACATGACACGCGCATTTTCTCTCATTACACACTTGCAAACTCACATACATGACACTTATGCATATCCTACACATATACACATATAAAGGGAAAATCAAACTCCTACACTAAGATTCAAATCCTATTATAATATTTACATTGTACCATAGGTACCTTGGGGGTACTTTAGCATGTACCAAATAATGTAAAATTCTCCAATACTCCCTTGTATTACATTATTTGGTTAGTGAAGACTTTAGTCTTCAATCTCTAATTCTGACACTACTCGAGATTTTGGTGCTTATCTTTTTCTCTTTCGTATGTTTTCTATGGATATATTTCTTTTACCTTTGTTGATCCTTTTCTTTTGTTTCTTCATTCTTTTCTTTTTTGTCCTAATATTGATATTTTCTTTATTGTTATTATGAATTCTTTCCTAATCATATATGTAATTTTTCTATAATATTTGTAACATTCATGCCTTTAGAATTTTTTAAAGATTTTTCATTTTAATCCTTTCTATCATTTTCTTCATTTTGATCATTAATTAAAATTATTGATGTAATAGATTTAAATTTATTTTGTTTATTATATTCTTATATATCTTGAAGTTAGTGAATTTCTCGAACTAGATTCCCTTTTTTATTTTCATCTCTTGATTGTAACTATTTTTGTTGTTGACCATATATATTGAGGTTGATACTGCTTTGGCTAAACATTTTGAAATGGTCTATTTATTTGATATCCTTGATTCATATTCATTTAATTTCCTTGATTTATATTCATCTAATTTTCTTGATTCAAATAATTATATCTACAAAAATTTGTATTATGACCCCTTTTTTGCATATGTGATAAAATCTTTGTTTTCATATAGATTGTTGCTTTGATGCTTTTGTAGTATTACTTGATATATTTTCCTTAGATACCAAAGCATTATTAGTCATTTCATATTTGACTAAATTTTTAGCTTCATATTCTTGAAGAATATTAACTAAGTCATCAAATATTGTTTCCTTATTTAGTACTTGCAAAGAAGTAACTAAATGTTTATAATTCTCTAGAAGTTCTCTCAATGTAACTTGAACAAGAAATTTATCTTCTATATTTTCTCCCAGAGTCAATAATTTAGCCTTTATATCTACTACTTTTTGAAGAAAGAGTTCTATACTCTCTCCACTATTAACCTTCAAGGAATATAATTGAGATTGTAAATTCAAAATGGTTGCTTTGTTCTTTCCTTCAAATATTTTACATAATTTTTCCAAGCAACTTCTGAAGTTTTTGCTCCACTTAAATGTTGTTGAATTTCATCAATTATCCCAAATGTAATTAGCATAAGGAATTTTGCTTCGCTCTCTTAAAAAAAAAAATTCTCTTTCATTTTCATTAGATTTTTTCTTTGTTCCATTTACTATTTCCCAAAGTTTTTCTACAATAAGAATTGATTTCATTTTGTTTTTCTATGATGCAAAATTTGGTCCTTTCAAGAGTTGAGATTTTTTTTGAATTTACATGGTGGAATCGGTAGCCGCCACGAATCTGGGTAGGCTGTCTAGCTTTTTATGGCTGCCACAGTATTCTGTGTTGTTCACCCCAAAAGCCGCCACATAGATCTTCGCATAGTCTGCCCCTATAACCACCATGCCACAATCATTTTAAACCTTTTACGTCGCTGAAAGCACTAGGAAAGGGACAAGCGTTCAGTCCGACGAGGCCCAAGATTTGAACCTTGGACCTCCGCCCCCTTATGGGGTTTGGATGAACCAATTGGTCTACACCTCAAACCTAACAAGAGTTGAGATTTAGAAAAGAATTTTTTTTATTTGATATAATGGAACTCAATTAATTAAATTTACAAATTCATAAGATTCTTCAAATTTCAAGTTTTCTAAATATTTCAATTTTTCAATTTTTTTCTTTTTTGAAGAAGAAATTATTCTCTCTCCAAAATTTAAATAAAAATCAAATTTTCAAAAAACAAAAATTTGAAATACAATGCAAAATAATTTGCAAATATATAATATCAAATACTTTTAAAAATACTTGAAGTCCTTATAACTCCCACCTAAACATTATATCCTATGGAGTTGAACTTTTTTTTTTATTATATTGAAAAAAAAAGAGGTTTTGAAAGGGTCCTTGAACCTTTTACAAATTTACAACCAGGGCATCAAGAAGAAGCTCAAGTAGAACTAAAACATAAGGTAAACCAAAGAGAAAGTAGGACCTAAACCAAGGACCACGAGGAACAAAAAACAAGACCTAGCCCAATAAACCACAAGGAGTAGAGAGCATGGAGAACAATAGGACTAGGAGGAAACCAACCCAATAATTCAAGTTTAACTTCAAAGATCTCCAATTCCTCCTTAGAGGTGTTATTCTTGAAGTACCTCATCATCCACATGATTTTCTCTACATACATTGCAATAATTTTAATAGAATTACTCAAGGATATCAGGAGATCACCCATTGTCTTGAGTAGGTCCCAGGTGCTTAAACATTTTTTTTCCTTTCTTAGTAGGGTTCCAACATTATTTCTTGATTTATTTCAAAGAAGTGGGGTAGACTCCTATGAAATCTCAAAATTATGGGAGATTTGCATAGGTTGCTCATCCTTAACCAATTTGGACCTTAAGCATTTCAAACACCTTGTAGACTCCTTTACTTTGGGAGACTTATGGTTCTTAATATTCACCACTAGCTCTTCCAACAATTATCTTTTGTCCTCCTTAGAGGAAACTTTTGAAAAATAAAATAACTTGATATTATTCAATGAAAGTGACCTTGCTTAAATAGCAAAGGTGTACAATATGATCCATTGGATCATAACTAATTGAGTTAATCTCACACACACAAATTATCCTAGTAACAACTTAGGATATAATATATATTCTAACACCTCCCCTTAAGTGGTACTAGGATATACTAACACCCCCTTAAGTGATACTAGGAGGTAGTAAAAAAACAACGAACAAAACTAGTGGCATATCCACAGAAATGAGTCTTGGTAATAAGTCCTGATAAGGTACTCATGTATAATATATGCATAAGAAAACTGTGGTGAAATATTATGAAAAACCACCTGCCAGAATAGAAGAAGAAGGAAGGAGGATGGAGAGGAAGTAATATGTCCTCTTCAAACTCCCTTAGGACAACTTCCATCAATAATCCTTCAAATAATCCATCAGATGTCACAAAAAAATAGAGAATCCTTGTCAAACTAAAATAAATCTTACTCCCATACTGGTTCCTGTGACAATGATGAAGGTTGTGAACCATGAAAAAGGTCACTAAAGAAAATCCCTTTAAACCAAAGTGTCTTAAAAAATAGAGTGAGAAGATAGGATGGAGAAAGAACCACCAAAAATACAAGGGTTGTCCAAAATGACTCCACAAGTATAAATTGTGGTTTCCACCAATATGAACACAATGGGATGATAACAAGGTCCAAAAATTGTGGAAAAAAAACAAAACAAGGGGATTAAAAAAGGAAGTGGCACAAATGTAGATATCAAATGTGTCCTTATGGTGACCTCATCCTATCAGAATGCATGGGTAACTAGTTGCTGCATTTGATAGGTGCTATAGAGAAGGTGACTAGATACTAGGATCATAATAAAAGCTTTGGGAGTGTCAGGTTCAACTGAGAGGCACTCCATAATACAATATTTTTGAGGTAAAAACACATAGGTTAAATTGCCTCAAAATGGAAATTTGACACCACCAATGTGTCCATCTCGAAAAAACCTTTCTGACAACTATAAACACCCCTAGATCGGGTATCAATTCTGGACCTCATCTACAATAAAACAATAGTCTTCTCCCCTATCTCACAAGGAATATTTCCAGAATATCATTCAAAATAAAACATGTATTTTTTAATACAATAAAAAATTCAAAATGCTAAAATATTTGAATGGTCCCATCATGTTAGCCACAAAATAAAAAAATTGTTATTAAATCCTATACAAATGTATGGAAATCGCCAGTTAAACCCTAGCATTGCACCCATGGTCCAATGAAAAATAACACCCTCTGGAGCAGCACCATTTATTTCTTCATTGTCAGTCATCACCTCAGCACTCTATGGTCATGGTATTTCTTGGCTCACCTGCTCTTGGCCGCAACATGAGCTCCAAAATATACAAAATAAATTCTACCATTTTTTTTAATTCAAACCGCTTTCAACCCCTGTTGCCATCGAGCTATGTGTGGACAGTGTGGCGAATGAATATAATTAAGAAGTGAGTAGGAAATAAAAAATGGCCACCTAATGAGTGAAGAACAACATAAAAAGTAGAAAAATAGCCATAATATGAGGAGAATTTTTCGTATTTTATGCGGTCGCATAGAGGCCATTGGCAGCACTCCAAAACAAATTGGATCTCCCTACTCGAGCATGCTCCAACTCAGAAGAATTTTTTCGTTACTTCGTGCAACTCCATATTTACTGCACCTCAAAGATGTTGATGTTGTTATTTGGTACACAATTACCATTTTGCATGCTCCATTTTAAATAGGATATTAGGGACTCGAAGGAGAATTTCCACGAATACAGTGCTGTAGTCGTCACACAAAAATACTTCAAAAGCTAGAAAAAACTTCATTAACTATCGTCCAACTCTGCATTCGACGAACAACCAACATTTGTCTGCATTCCATTGTTCTTGGCTTCTAGAGCCTAAAATAGCTCTCTATACGATGAATTTGGGACTCAACAACATCAAATTAAGCTTCTGTAGTGATTATATTTGGGCCATTAAGCGAATCTACCAGGTACCTAAAAATCTCCACCTATCCTATATCAATGTAGTTCACTCGCTAACTGAGTTCTAGTAGACTAGAATCAATATGTGTGAGCTTCCTCATCAATGGTAATACATGATATTCAGTTAGGGGCTCCTCCCATTCATCAATTTTAGAGGCATCATCAATAAATATTTCCCAGGCAACTTCCAGGTCAACCTTCAAAAAAATATTTCCATTATCATCGGTAAAGCTAGAGAAACCATTCTTGAGGACTACATTAAAATATATCATTGAAATCCTCCTTTCTTGCTCAAACATGTCAAACAGATTGCAAGCCTCCTTCACTTGCTCCAGCCTAAAGAAATACTTGGTGATCGCCCAAGCTAGAGCCATATCACTCATGAGATGAAATTTAAGACCAGATCGGGTCAACATCTGCATCTATGCTACTTTCACCAAGAGAGGGTCCAAATGATCCTCACCAATATCCACTACATACTGGCCATATGAGATAATAGTCTAAATTTCTTGAAGGTAAATGAGGACCTGTGTTGCTTTAATGGTCTGGATAACACAATGAGCGAGCAACTAATTGCATGCTTCATTGATTTTATCTTTTATCAGGACTATGGCCTATGTTGTTCTTGCTACCAGTTTATCCTACACATTTTAGATTTGGCTCTTAAATGCCTCAACCTGTTGTTTTACTCCTCCTTTGTCATGCTGGTGCTTATGAAGTAATCCCTCAAAATATTACACCCTTTTCTACCATCGAGTGGCTTCTAACTATGCATATTGCAACTACACTTAGCATTTTTTGAGGGGCTCTTCTAGATCAACGATCTTACCCTCCACTTCAAAGAAGTGATTCTTGTAGTGCTTTCCATGTAGGAATAAGGAGCCTATTTATACCTGAATATTTCCAACTATCTCCATGGTATCGAGCTTAGTGAAGTTGTTGGTCACCATATCATAATGATAATCCTATGAAGTCATCTCACCCTGAGGCTTCTAAACCTAGGGAATCATCTTCATTGTATGGGCACACACCTTGGTATTTGAGCAACTTGAATTCATTGGTTGATCTTAGTATCTTCAAGTGATTATTTGATTATTAGACGAGTTTGATCGATGTCAATAGGGTGTTTAAGCTTTTTGAAAGCGCTTGTCGATCCTTCCTTCTATGATAGGTTAAATGATGATTCAGGCCACCTTTGTTATTATAGTTTATTCATTTCCTATATCCATAGTATCACATTAACTCCATTCCATTATGCCGTTATGTTAGTACCATTGTGTTGATGTTAGGATCCTGAATCCTAATGTTATTAGTTAGTATTATTAATCATTTAATTATTATATTATTAACTTATAAAGTGAACCATCACAATCCTTCATAACGTGAACCATCATGTCTCTTTATATGTGAACCATCATTTCTCTTCACCAACGTAGCTTTAGGGTTGATATATATATTAGGTTGGCCATCCATATCAAATCATCCATGAATAATAAGAATAAGAATCATAGATTCCAAGGAGGGAGCCCCATATAGTGGCAAAGCGATTACAAGGGAGCCCCCTTTGAGTGGCCTACGACTACATTTATAGTAAGACCTTGAGGTCTTACCATTTGGTATCAGATCCATGTGGAACCCAACCATGTGGGATTTGCTCAAGGAACTTCGTCAAATAATTTCTGTGTATGAGTATCAAAATTGGTTTGAGGATATCACCAAACACAACACGAGGTTGGATGAATCAATTCTCATCAATAACTTCATTAGTGGATTGAAAGAAGAAATTAGAATGGAGGTGACAAGGTTCAATCCCTATACCATGATGCAAACCTATGGACTGGCCAAATTAGCCGAAGATAAAATCAATGGACAACATCAATTATGGAAACCACCTTTGGAGAATTCATCAACCACTTACATCACTCCCAAGCCGATGCATAATTCTAACCTCAATAAGGCAATAGAAGAAAAAAATGATATAGAGGTAGACATAGTGATGGATACACCTGAAGATAGCACTAAATATGGTAACGATGAGGAAGGTAAGGAATATGAGGAAGCCACAAAAGATAAAAAAGAAGAGGAATATGTGGAAAACAAGGACAATGAGCAAGAAATATCTCAAGACATTCCCGAAGTGACTCATTATGGCCAAACATGCACTTTACAAGAACTACACTCAAATTCCTCTCCAATAGTGAGTTATCACCATAGGGTCAAACCTATTCAAAACAAGGCAAAAAAGTGACTACACACTCCTCCATTGCCTCTCCTAGGGAACAACAAGAGAATGTAGAAGTTTTATCACCTCTTTTTATGTATCGAAGAACCCGAATGATTGCCCTTACCTCATCATCACATAGTTACTAATATTTTTGGCAGTCCCCCGCTAATGCTTCATCCTTCTTGTATCCTTGCCTACGAAAGGATGCCATTAAAAGAGTCCAATAACTTACACAAATCCTTCTTGGAAAACAAAGGACAAAGCTTCTCACTTTGATCTTTGAGGACAAAGATCTTTTTAAGGAGGGTGGAATGTTAGGATCCTCAATCCTAACATTATTAGTTAGTATTATTAATCATTTAATTATTATATTATTAAATTATAAAGTGAACCATCACAACCCTTCATAACGTGAACCATCACGTCTCTTCATACGTGAACCATCATGTCTCTTCACCAACGTAGCTTTAGGGTAGATATATATATTAGGTTGGCCATCCATATCAAATCATCCATGAATAATAAGAATAAGAATCATAGATTCCAAGGAGGGAGCCCCCTATAGTGGCAAAGCGATTACAAAGGAGCCCCCTTTGAGTGGCCTGCGATTACATTTATAGTAAGACCTTGAGGTCTTACCAGTTGATGCCTTTTATTAATCAGTCACTTCACGAGTAAGTGATATGTTGTTAAGAATTTTTTTAAAATACTCAAACATACATTTATCCTAACATATTCTTTCATTCATCATTTCATAACAATTCTATTTCATGTTAGTCACATTTATTATTTTATAAATATAACCATATATCATGAGTATTGTCACATGCATCTCATTTAAATCACTATACACATCATCATACATGATAATAAATCCACACATCATCATAAATCCATAACACATCACACCATCATAAAAGCACATCAATTTTACACCAAATATGTATATATATCATATCATAAGTATAATAATACATCATAATAATGTTAGGCTTGTAGGCTACATCATCATGGTCTAATGACCTAAAAAATTATGGTCACATCATTGCCTCATCAGCCCTCAAGGCTACTCACCTCTGGTATTGTCACTCCCCTCTTGCCTCGATCCACTAGTCTTGTTACCCCCTCACACTCATCCCCTTAAGAGAATATGACACCAAAAGATTATGATGCAGGTGGCTCTCTAATCTATGGCCCTGCCATGACACCCAAGGGTCCACTAGCCAGGCTCCATTGTGACCATATCAATGTCATCCATGAAGGGATATCCAATACCTCCCTAATCAATTTATCCTCCATATCCATCACCCTATCTTTCTTAAATCATCACTATTCCATGTCCCTCATCGCTCTACTCTAGGATGCTACTACCTCTACCCACACTCAAGTTAACTCAACTTGAAGTACCTTGTGGTCCTCCATAGTTCTTTCATCTTAGCTATCATTCAATCCATCTCTACCATTACTACATCTAGCTATTGGTGTGGAGCCTCCATCCCAACCACACTCATATCTACCTATTGACACAACTTGTCCGACTCATTCACCACCACCAATATATCCTCCTAAAGTTGTACCAATATCTATACCAACTTATCCCTCTTGCCCATATCATCTTATCTCCATGCTAGCCACTCCTCCCTATCAGACACTAATAAAATCTGTTGTTGCTCCACTCTCATAAACCTCACTTCCATATAACCTAGCTTCACTCGTAGGTTGTATCGCTCTACCTAGAGCACTATTACCTCCTCCCACATCACTCTAGGTAAACCACCCCCACTATCCACCTATCATCATTATCATTCTAGTAGCTCCTTTGGCTCCTCTATATTCTCTACCTCACCTACCACATCCATTCCTCCCTCACCCCCTATGACATCCTCATTGCCCACACTCTTCATTGATCCTCTAGGATCACACTATTGGATCACCCTTTTGGGCTTCCATTGACATGTCTCCCACCATGTTTCATATTGTAGAGTTATCCTAATGTCATATACATTCATCCCCTCAATGTCATCATTCACCTCATCCTTGACTACCTCTACTAGTGGCAGTAGTAGAGTGGTCTCATAATTTTACCTCCTATAGATGAGAGGTGGGTTAGAAACCCCCTATCTCAAATAAAAATATCATAAAATCCTAGAAAACCAAAATAGCTCATGCTCTATCCCATGTTGACTAGTCAACCATCTCATCCTCTACACTCAACTCAAGTGCATCCCATCCTCTATCCATGTGGACCCTGCCATCCATGGCCTCCATATCACTACCTCTACCCTCAAATCTACCCATATCTATTGATAGTACTCTGCACTCTTCTTCCATGATTGACCATGTAGTCCTTCCCTATTGTATCACCATCTCAACATGTACGGTCACTTGATCATCATCTCTCCATCAAGCTCACACGGTAACCTTATGATCAATATATCACAAAGTGCACCCACCCCCACACCTAAAGTAATACACTACAACCCAATCCCACCTTCCTCTACCGATGCACCTCATACAACTTAATCTACAACTAGGTCAACAACGCTAGTACCCATGTATATACGATCAGTATCTCGATCAAATCTACCACAAATATCAAGATATTCCATGGAAATCGAGCTTCATTAGAATTGGTAATATCACATTCAATATCAAAAACATCACAACCAACTATCATGGTGTTAGCTTCCTCTTCCCATACTCTATCAAATATTGCATGTCATCATTGCTCATGTCTATTATCTCCCACTCCTCACTGTATATCTCCATCAACACCTCTTCCCTATATGTGGTTGCATGAATAGGAATACCCTCCATTGGTAGCCAAATGATGTAGTACACATCCTCCAAGGTCATCGTCATCTCCATTATTGGGATGTGGAACATTCCCTATCTAGATCCCATCACTTTGCTAAGGCAAAAATGTACCATCGATCCATGTGAATAGGCCCAATTCATGCCAACTCCCTCAAGCCTATCACCCCCAACGACTACCAATCTACCTCAGTCAACTTGACCCTGGAACTTGTAAACATAGTGCCAAATTGGTATCGTGGCCATAACATCCTCAACTACAATCACCATAACAAATTCATCAACTCACCATTTACATTCCATACATATATTATAAAAAACTAATAAACAAAAAAAAAAAAAAAGTTTTTCCTCTTGTCCACATGATCACAATTTTAAAATTTCACCCATCATTTCCCTAATTTCTAAATATCAATTTTATTTTATTTTTTCCCACCCCATCATGTCACAATATAACACATAATTTCCAATCTCTATTTTCTATGCTTAAAAAAAAAATTGCCTACTTTGGGGTATTTAAAATTTCAAAAAACAAAAATCACAAAACAACTGCAAAAATAAAAAAAACAATATAGCAAAACAAAAGGAATCGTGGTACTTCTTAGCTCTACATATCCTCCAACTCTTGTGATCATGCTCGCTCTCACTGTCTCATTTACCAACTTCTTCTCTTTCTTTCTCCTTCTTCTCTATCACCCTCTATAGTTGCACAAATGAACCCACAAGCCCTATTTATATATTTGTGTTGGTAATCACCCAAACAAGTAACCAACTACCCTAGGTGATCACAAAGGTGCAAGCCAACCACCTTGGGTAGTTCCAGTGCCATGCAACTACCCCGGGTGGTTGCCAAGGAGATTTTTCACAAAAAATTACAAATTTTGCAATTGACCTCCAAAATCACATCTTGTAAACCTTCCCTTCTATCCTACCATTTTCATCTATCTTTTATCAATCAACTTAAGGTTATATCCCATTTCTCGCAATACACTCGTCGCTTGAGGGGGTTGATAAAGACCTTATGAATTTTATTTCAAATTAGTTCAACACACAAACACTCAATTTTGGAGTTGTGTGTCCAAGAATATGTTCTCAAGGCTCTCATTAACCCCCCCTCTATTGGGAAAAATAGTAGAACTCATATTTTCTATTTTAAATTTCTAATCGAAACCTTTATTCCAAGACTCAAAATTCTAATCAACTCGATCTCATCAATTATTTAAATACAAAGATTCAAGGATAGTTTTTTCTTCCATAACTAGGGCATCTTACATTGTTCTTGATTTGAGATAGTCTTGCATCACCATCCTCAAGGTAAGAGTCACTTTTATCGTTCACTAGTCATTTCCTTTGTCCATCATCAATAATCAATGTCATTGGTTTTTGCACCATATTGTATTTTCACATAATGTGGTACAAAAAGGGGGATCTTTAGACACTTAAAAAGTGTCACAGTTGCAATGGTTGATATTAATATTTAATAATGTGTTCAATACTTTTAATTAATATATCATAACCTTATAAATAATTAATTTTGACTATTCTAGCCCCTTTTACCCAGTTAATCCCCTTCCTACACTTAACCCTAGTCATCATGATACCACTCTACTATTTTTAACTCTGGTTCACCTTAAATATAGTTTGCATTTTTTTCCCTCTTTCCTCCATATTCCAAGTGCATTAAATGCATTTGGGTGAGGATTCCATCCACCTAGGCATAGTGATGAGAAATATCAATTTGATGGGTTGGGAATCTCTCCATGAAAAGGGTATTTGTGAGGCACATCATAATACGTCATGGCATGTCATAATGCATCATAGGACATCATAGCACAAACATTAAAATTTGCACATTTGTCCATCCAAGTGGGAAATCCTTAATATTCCTCCCTTCTCTCACTGTACCACTTATCACCCATATTCCTCTCCATCATTAGTCTTATCCACCCATGGGAGACTTTACAAGTAAGTCCTTATTTCATTTTCATGTATGTGCACAAAAATTATAATGAAACTTTGCTCAAATTTCATTTGATTTTGTTGTGTATGTGCTTGAAATTGTGGTTGTAGGTTTACCATTTAGATATATTGAAGGCTTCAACCATGGAGGCTCTTGGAAGTGTTTTCTACCCCTTGTTTTTATAGCCACACCCACATTCAATATCTAATATTACATCAAATTTACAACAAAGATCCTCGAATAAATCCAAGAAGGCTCAAATCCAATATTAAAACCTTCTACCAGATAATAGTCATAACCCCCAGGCGGTTGCATAAAGTCATAACCATACCAAGAGGTTACACAAAGCCACAACCACATCGAGAGTTTACACAAAGAGCCAACCACCCTGGGTGGTTGATCTTCAAGGAAAATAACAACTCAGACTAGCCAACGACTGCACAAAAAGGTAAATTGGGTATTTTACTAAGTTTTGTAATCCTTTCATATAATTTTGTAACTTTTGCACCTAATTTTGTGAAGTTTTGTAAGATTTTATTTGCTTTTGTAACCCTCTTTCATGGTTTTGGACCTCATATCAAAAGGCCCCGCATATGTTATTGATGTTGTCATTGTGAGCTTGTGTGTAGGTATTGGATACACATAGAAGTTTTGGAGGTCAAGCAACATGTCTTCTAAACCCTCCCACAACCTATTGTGTGATTGAGGAGATAACTTGTGACACCATAGATCTTATAAAAGAAAATCCTTTGTTTTGGGAGGTTGATTGTAATAAAAAGGTTGATTTGTAAAAGATAAAGTTTATCAATATCAAATCTATTGTATTTTGTCTATTTTCAATTGTTATTGTGTATTTCCTCTTTCACATAGATAGATAGATATATAGATATTTCATAGACAAATTTCACCATAAATAATGGTAGAGTAAATATAGAATATATTTCATAACAAAATTTTACCATAAAGATGATATCAAAGCTATGAAAGCTCACTTTTCCATTAGACCCATAGGATAACCATAGATTAAGTGGTGATCCTCATTAATAAAATATTACTTTAAGTACAACAAATTTAAACAAGAAGTATGCCAAAAGTATTAAAATATAAAATATTACTAGGATAGGACACTAGGATTCAAGTATTACATCATCGCTAGGTTAAGTCAAATATTTTTTAATGCATGTTAGTGAATTTTATTACAGTCATATTGTTATTCTTTTTTTTTGCTAGAGGAAAAGGGGTTGTACTCAAGTCTTCCACCCTTGACAAATCACAAATCTTTCCTTTAGAGGATGAGAGTTTACAAATATATTCAATTCTAATCTCAATTGAGTTGCTATAGCTAGATACCTACATTTATTTTCATAATAAGTCTCAATTATTAATTTTTATTTTTAGGATCTTCTTCAATTTTCTTTGTAAATACATATATTTCAAAAATTTATCATCCTTCTTGATATTTCTCTACAATGGCCTTCAAAATACCAAAACTCCACCTCTACTATCTATGCACTTCATCTTAGTAGAGTAATATTTCCAAAAGCTTGTGTTATCATAGTTTGTTTTACCATATTTGAACTATTAGTTTCCTTCTTGAAGAATAAGTGCAACCACAAGAATTGTAATAAATAATTTATATGAAAACACATTAATGTTATAAATTACAACAAATATTACCAATGAAAAAAATTTCAGTAAGTCTTAATTATTATTTGATTCACACAATCAACATTTTATTGTCAACTTTAGCTAAACTTACTACTTCCTCTAACCATGGAAAAGAGAGTTTAAATTCATGATCCTCTATTAAATTCCATCTATTTGCTAGCCTATTTACACGTTTGTTTCCTTCTCTTAACGTATGTGTAAAACCTGATTTTTTCAATAACAAGGCCTTGTATTTCCACAACGATCTCTCGTATGTTCCATGGAGCCTTTGTTTTCCTCAAAATTTTATTTATTACTATTAGTGACTTGCCTTCCATCCATAATTTGTTCCATTTCATTTGTTTACATATTTTAACCCTTCCAAAGATACCCAAGCTTTAGCTTCATTATTTGACTTAAATCCACTACTAAAAGCTTAATGTGACAAAATATCACTCTATTATTTCTAATTATTCTTCCTCCTCTTGATAGTCTTAGATTTCCTTTAGATTCTCCATCAAAAATTAATTTTACCAATTCCACTTCTGGTGGTTTCCACTTTATATTATGTCTTCCTTTTGTTTCTCTTGTACCCAACATCATAATTCCATTTAATGACTTCACTCCATCTATCAAGGCTCTCTGCTTCAATATTAGGGATTTGGTGAGTTGATAGGGTTGCTTTAGAATCCTTTATGGCTAAAAAAATATTTCTTTTCATTACCTCTAAACTACTTTCGTTCATTTAAATATTCTTTTATTTCTTTTTAGCCATACAATCCAAAGTATTGTATCTTTTGATGTATCTTAGATTATCTATAATGCCTCAATTTTAAAAGTGCTCTACCATTGCTTTAATCATTATTTAATTTTTCCATTAATTACCATGCACTTACCATACATATGAAGAATTAATTTCCATAGTTCCCAAACTCTTGAATAGTGTCTCAAGAGATGGTCTATACTCTCATCCTCCTTTTTACATAGAACACATTATGAGGGGCCATGAAAATCCCTTTTTCATTAAGTTATCTTAGGATAATAGTTTCCTATGACCTACTAGCCATATAAACATTTTAACTTTTGGAATGCTTGGGCTATCCCAAATATCTCTCCATATTATTGCAACATTCCTATTTTTTTGGTGCTTACATTATATCTACTTCTTGTTGTGTATTATTTTGAGCTATTCAACTCCCAAATCAACTTATCCTTAACTCCTCTTGCAATAATCACTATTTTTATCTTTCTACTCAACTTCCTCCTAGCAATATTGTTTGGTATACTTGTAAAAAAGTCTGTTTTCTATTTGTATATTCCTTTCTAATCACTGTACATAATTCTTGAAACCTTATCATCATGTTTATATTGAAGTAATTGCATCCATTGTTTCATAATTGCATGTAGATTTAGTGGTTTTTTATTACACTAAGTATCCATACAAATGGAATTTTTTTATTTAGTTCCCACCACCCATATTAGACCTTTCGAGATCAATTGATTTTTTAAAATTATTCCATAGTGTAGAACCATATAGTAGTGAGAATGTAGTAAATATTAAGCTTGGGTGATTAAGTTGAATGTACTTACATAGAATAATTCTTGCCCATTGTCTTTGACTCTCTTTGTACAATCTCCAAATTAATTTTCATATTAGAGCTAAGTTTGCATCCATAAGAACTCTTAAAATGAGTCCTCCCCTAGTTTAATAATCACACACCTTGATCCATTTCACCAAAGGAAATATCCTTTTATCATGTAATCCTGACCACAAAATGACTGCATAATAATTTTTAAAAAATTTTCCTATCAATTTTGGAATAATATACAAGAACATATAATATGTTGAAATGGACTATAAGATAAATTTAATTAACTACACTATTTCTACTAATGATAACCATATACATTTCTATGTATGTAGTTTATATTAAACTTTACTCTTAATTGGATTCCTCAACTCTTTCCTGATTCTCCCCTCAAATAGGGGCATCCCTAGATATGTTGGTAGAAAATTTATCTCCTTCATTTGAAGTAACCTGCATATCGCTGCTTTGATTCTAGATGGAGTGTTTAATTTTGTCCTATTAACTTTTTCCCCTGATGCTATTTCATATTCCTTTAGTAATGTGTTCAAAGCTCTGGATTTATGTTTCCTTACCCTCCTAAAAAGGGCGACATTATATACAAACTATTGATGGGTGATGTTGTAGATGTTATTACTAGAATTAAGTCCACTTATTAGTCCATATTTTAATACCTTATTCAAGTTCCTTTCCAATACCTCTACCATAATAATGAATAGATATGGTGATAAAATATCTCCTTGTCCAAGACCCCTCTTGGATTTATATAGTTTTGCTACTAGCCCATTGACCAACACTGAATATGATACTATAGAGACACAAGCTTTAATCCATTTGACCTATTTCTTCCCAAATTCAAACTTTTCTAGTACTATGAAATAAAATCGTATTTAATCCTATCATAGGCTTTATTCATGTCATGTTTTAATATAAATGCTCTTTCTTTTCTAGAAGTTGCTGAATGCATTGCTTCATGAACTACTATGATCCCATTTAGAATCTATCTCCCTTTCACAAATCCTCCTTGCTCTTATAAAATAATTTTTTCTAATAGTGGTTTTAATAGATTTTCCATCACTTTGAATATTATCTTATATGCCATATTACATAAGCTTATGGACCTAAATGAATCAAACAATTCTACATCCTTCTTTTTTGGAATCAAGGTAAAATATGTTGCATTTATTTTATAAGGTATGTACTATTTTACCCTAGATTGTTCCACTACCACCAATAAGAATCCTTCACTATTTCCTTGTTATGCTAATAGAATGCTATAGAGAGTCCATTCAAACCTAGGGATTTATCATTATCAAAAGAGAAAAGAGCTGAATGAACTTATTCTTGTGTAATAGGATCCATTAGTTTGGTATTGTCTTCATATGTTATAACCGAAGGTACTTCTTGTAGTAGTGTATCATTAAGAAATTCAATCTCCTTTGATCCTAGAGTATTTTGGTAAAACAATCTTACTTCCTTTCTGATTTTTATTTGGTATTCAATCCAAACCCCTTATATTAATTTAATTCTATTAATTTTGGATGTTGATTTTTATACTATTGCCATCCTATGAAAAATATTTGTATTTTTATCAACTTATTTTAACCAATTTTGTCTTGATTTTAATCTCCAAAATTTCTCTTTCTTACTCAAAATATTATGATATTCACTGAGAAACTACCTTTCATTTTATCTTTGGATTATTGTGCTCAATGTTTTGAAAATTTGAAAGTTTTCCTTTTAGTTCTTTCTTCTAAAAAATGTTTATTTATTTATTTTTAAAGTAAGGTTTTGAAGGGGTTGACCTTTCTCTTTTACATTGACTTGTCACATTGAGCTATTTGGTGCCACTAAGATTTGAACCTTGGTCTGGGTTGCATAAATTATTTGTCCCAACCATTAAACCAAGAACCCATTGGATTTCTTCTAAAAAATGCTATTAAAAGTGTTATTGTTCCATTCTTTTGATCTAGATGTCATTGATTTGATTTGTTTTGAAAGTGTATACAACCCACCATCTCCTAAATAATTTAATGTATGTGCTATCATATCAAAAAATTGAGGATGGTCTTCCTACATATGATCATATTTAAAATATGATATTTTTTAATTCACTTACCACCATTTTAACTCTTACTGGCCAATGATTTGAACCAATCCTTGTCAAGATATTAATTTTAGCACAAGTACATTAATCTAGGCAATTATGTCATGACCCTTCTTTGGTAGACTTTTTACTTTGGATGAAGTCACTTATATGAATGAATGTATGTTTTATTTTGGTTTTCTATCGATGGAATGATTGATTATTCATGATTTGTTATGCATAATATGGAGATAGGATATACCTCATGTAAAGAAATGGATTATTTCATGTTTAGTTCCTGGAAATAATTACACATTTTATAAAGGAATATGGTACTGCTAATGGAAATATTTTACAAGAATAGGTGCTCTTAACAAGTGGCGAAAGAACTAACCACCGAGAAAGGGATACCTTATGGGAAGTGATGTGATGGGTAAATTGACGAAGAAGTTGGGGTAACTTATTAAATGCCTTTCATGGAGATGCATATCATGCTTGAATATGTTTGCTACTAAATGATCTTTTTCTTGATGAAAACTTTAATTGAAATAATTTTTTATTAAAAGAGGAAATAGTTATTTACCTATGTTAGCTATCTCAAAAGAGAAAAATAAGGAAACCATTATTGAATGATAACATTGCTATGAGGTCATGAGAAAATAGTGATTAAAAACAAACATAATGAAATAGTACTAATAAATGAATGAGTACTACTTATTCATAGAAATGTTTATAGTAGTGTTTGTTCTAAAAAGGAAAAAATAGTGAATGAGAAACCCTTAACCAATTGTTCGCTGATTTTATGGCTTAAAATTTAGTTGATGTGTGTTGTTTAATCATTAAATTTATAAGGAAAATAAAGTAATGCTTGTTATATTGGAATTACATGTGTATGAGATATAAGAGTGGTCAATCAAAAGATTGGTTCATTCGCCCATGTGACCAACAAACGACATGGAAATTAATGACAAAGAGCGGTTGGATGTGCTCATGGTGAGAGTGGGTTTCTTGGAAAAAAATATTCATGGAAGAGAGCAGGGGTGAATCAAGTGGAAGAGAGAAATGGTGAATTGAGTAGAAGAGAGAAGTGGTAAATAAACCGAAGGAGAGACCTTGCCATCGATTTGGATCAAAATTTGACTAAAGAGGATGTCATTATAACCAGGTATTATCCAAATATTTTGGTTGATGTTTTTGGTTGTTAAGTTGTGTGGATGAATGTAAAATAGATATCTATATTGTGATATTATCTGAGATTTATTTCTAAATAATTATTCAATCATTTGCATTTTCATAGAATAAAAGAACTTGTGCTGGTGATAAGTCACTGATAGGAAAATATTCAATGGTTGTTTTTGATTTATTATTTTGAAAGAATATGAACTACTGCTATTGTATGGGGTTGATAGTAAGAAAAGTACAATGTGTGCAATCAGTAGACTTCTATAATAAGAGTAATGCATTTATTTTATAAACTTGGTATGCTAGTTCCAATGTAACTTGCCATCGAAATACATGAGACTGCACTATAGGATGAAGAATTGATAATGTTTACATTTTATCGTTATGTAAGAAAGAGATTAGTTTCCATTATACATTATCTAGATGAAATGATAAGAATTCATGAGTGTCGGATGTGAATGTAAGTTAATACATCTCTGTGATTTGATTTATATGGTAATCTAGGAAATGTATATTGTTGGAATTAGATTGATCGATTTCCATTTGTACTAGGAAAAAAGGTTTTTTTTTGTTAAATAGAATAAGAGAATTTTATTTTATGGGTTATGTCGTGTAGAAATACTAGTGGATATAATCAAAATGTTGAGTGAGTAAAAGACTTCTCCTATTCATAATTAGCATTAGGTATTTGAGTTGTATTACATTCTTCTTGTGATTTTTACATTATGTTAAATATGGGAAATTAACATAGATTAAGGAATTTCTGTGTGAGATGGAAATATAAAAGGCATTTCCATGTGGATGTTGTTAGGATGTGAAAGAATGCATCTTGTGATATGGCACTTGTGTCTTTTGGATCCGTCTCTGATCCCCATTCAAGCTATATATTTATCGATGGTTGGTAGCTTCAACAAGATGACTGATGCAGTGAGACGACCGATACAATGATGAGTGTAGATATTCATGTTCTAGTTCGTAGTTTATAAATTTGGAGATGAGGGAATGGACATGAATTTCTATAACCATGGTTGTAGCTGAACAAGGAAATCAACATCTATTTATGTTAGATCCTAGATAATGGATCGGTGCACCATTGTAATTTTATAGACATTGTGGATCAATGGAATGTTTTAGAGAATCCATAATTGTGCTTTGAGATACGATTATGTACATATTAATGGAATATTTCCATGTAATCTAAATATTTTCCTTGATGATGTGTGACTTGCTTTCAATGATGGATTTGAATGGTTTTAGTCTTCTATCTATTGTTCGTTCGCTTTGATTTTTGGGTGATAATAGTTTTTAAATGGAATAATGTTTAATTTAAGGAATGTAAGACTTAATTGTTTTATGGACTAATGTTAATGAAAGATAGCTATAGTGCTTGAGTTTTATTGTGAGTAGAAAAATTATCCTCTAATCATTTTTATTAAGACATGAATGAGCCAGTATGATTCGTGATATCCTACGAAGGAATGTGGTCATCATGTTAGTAAATAGGCTATCATGGGGTGTTTAACTATTGACTAATAATAAAACCTTAGAAGTGTTGCCATGAAACCTCATGAATGGAAAAGGAAGATACCATGATAATATGGACATACCTTAAAGGACACCAACTAGATAGTGTTGAATGCCAATCCTTATGGAGCGCTTGGCCTTAGTCGAATAGATAGATATATTAGCTAGTAGTTTTGTAAGTTGATAAGAGTTTTTGGTTGGTACGGGTAGATGGAATGGGTAGTAGTGATAAACCCTTGTTATATATTAAGGATCATCTTATAGAATCATTAGATGGTTTGTTAGTTGGTAGAAATTCTTACACTAAAGGAGTTGTGTATAGTTAGAGTAGGGAATGAATACGACTATAGTACTCTTCACTAAATGAATTGTGGCTCCTATACTAAAGGATTTTTGTAGAGAGAAAAAGAGTTGGCTTATCCCTAGAAGCTCCCTCACTAAAGGAATTGTGTGGGAAGTAAAGACTAGGAACCCACTTTTCAAAGGATTGAAAAGGGGAAGTAACAATTATCTTGTGGGGAGAACAAGATAGTTGATAGAAGGTATTTACATCTAGTACATTCTCAAGCAGACCTATGGAATGTAGGGATGGATGTTTTTGAAAAGCCATGTTGTGGGTTATAGTTAAAGAACAAGTTAAAATCCCTAGTGTTGTTGATGAGAGTTCTTTAGAACTAAGTAGTAAGAGTTAGGGAAGACAAATATATTTTATATATTCTAGAAAAAAATCTCTCTTGGGTTAAATTTTGATTTTAGTTGAATGAGAATTTTTAGGGTGTTGACAAATGATCTAAGAGTATGCATCTACCTATATTTTTTGCTATCATATTTTGGTCTATCCTATTTTTGATCCATGTATAGTTTTCCTCTTCAAAATAAACCTCCCATAGATTATTTTTTTGAATAAAAACTACAAAATATCTCATAGTTTAGGATATTTTCATAATTCCTCCAAATTTTCATCTAGCTTTGTTATGGAATTAAAATCTTCTATGATCATGAATTGGGTTTCTTGATCTTTACTTCTCATAAAGGCTTCAATTCCACTCCATAATTTTAATTTGCCTAACTAAGTTGTAGATATATAGGCATTGATAAGGATAAAATGAATATCAACAAAGTAGCAAGTGATTTATGATGCTATCCAATGCCTAGTTTTATAAATGGTTTCATAGGAGGTTCTAGCTAGATTCCAACATGTTATAATCCCCCTTGTAGTTCCTTCTAAATCCACAACATCCCATTCACATCTTGACCATATCACTTTCATAGTTTGGAATCTTTTTTCTTTGCCATTTTAGTTTCCTTGATACAAAGAATATTAGGCTTATTACTTAAATAAAGGTCTATAATACATCTCTACTTTAAGAGGGCATTAGAACCTTTTATATTCCATGAAATGATAATCATGTCTCATTAGGGGCTGCAAGCCTCGCCTACGAATTACCAATATCAATTTGCTATTTGAGGAGTTCAACCAACTTAGATTGTGTTCCATTTTCTATGTTTGTTCTTGATTCCCTTGCTCTTGCTTGATAATTTGAAGGTTTTCCTCTTTACACCTTACCACTATTAGGAGTAGGTCTTATTATTCTATTCCTCAATATTCTTTCATAACTTTCCTTTTCATTAGATATATCCTCTCCAAGCTTCTCGAAGTAAGATTTTGAATTATCCTACTCTCTTTTTTGGTATTTCCTTGTTAATGGTAGAGGTATTAACATCTAACACTACATTTTCTCTACCACTTTATTTCTTGTAAATGGTACATGTAACTTCAAGAGAGTCTTCTAAATTTGATGTGGCACATTTCTTAGGTTTAGCAAGAATGTTCATCCCTAAATTAGGATCATACTAAGTAGATGATTCCTTGTTAATATTTTGATCCTATTATATCATGTCCTCTAAACTCTGATCTGCTTTTTCTTCATAAGTTAAAACCTCAAAAGAATTGGTATTTATTTGAATATCCTTACTTATTGGTCTCCACTATTCATTTACTTTCATTTGTATGGACCTATTATTTGGAATTTGAAAACCATCCTCATTCATATCCATTTGTATGTTTATCTTGTGGTTTTCTACATATGTTTATATTGGACTCTTCTTAGGGCATGATATCTTAGTATTCTCCATCTCATGACATCTTCTACGTCTAAAGATATATTTTCAAAATCCATATTTTGTGTCCACAAATTATCCCCATACTTAATAATGGCTGACTCTATTAAAGATTTACTAATTTGAATCATGACCAATATTTGGGCATAAATAGCCAAGAATTCATCTGTTGTAATTTTTGAAATCTTAAGGATTCTCCAAGAGTGTTGCCTATTGCCTTAAAGGTATCCAGTTACTAAAATTCAATGGGTAACCAATACATATAGATCCAAACTAGTACTAGGGATAGATTTATGTTTTTATGTGCAAAGCCTTCATGCCTGTGAGTAAGGAAGAGTTGTGCTCTTCCCAAAAACCAAGGACTCCTTTTTAGGATTCTATTTCTTTCCTTCCTAGAATATAAAATGACTAGGAAGAAACCTTTGATAAGAAAGGATAGACTCACTCCTAAAGACTTCCAATTCCTATCAATCCATTTGCTCATAGTGGAAGCCCCTAGCCAAGACCCATTAAATTTACTAATGATTACTTCATCTTTGAGCAACAAGGATATTTGCTCTATTAGGTCATCCTTAAAATTTAATGCTAAGGATGAATCTAAGGATTTATCTATAAATTGATCCATGTGAAGGAAACTATGACTCAAAATCTACTAAAATTTACCATTATATCCTATAGCAATTATACTATTTTAAAGAGAATGAACACGACTTTTTGAGCTCTGGCGATTTTGCAGGAATCCTTCTGCACTGCCGACGACCGAGGCTCTAGGGTTTCAGTTCGAAAACTTCCTCCTGCGTGATTGGGGTTTGTTGCAGGCTTCTGGTCTAGGATATTTCGGTGTCCCGGGAGGGCCCAATGGGGTCTCTTCCTGGTTCTCACGAAGGAAAAAAGACCTCTTATGCGGAGATACTACGAGAAAATCCTGCGTCTTCCTCTGCTGATGCTCAATGCAGTGCCTTCCATCTGCTAGCCAAGAATGTGGGCAAGGGCTCTCCTGGGCACAGAATCAATGGATGTCTCCCGCAATCTGCATTAAGACCGAATATAGTCATCAAAACAGAGCTGGTTGAAGACACGATAAACTACTGGGCCACTCATGATCTGATCTGCAAATTCATGGGCATTCGACCCACCCTACACTTTTTGCATTCCTAGGTGAGACAAAACTGGGAGCCAATCGGTGAGTACTCCTTATGGCCCATTAGCAATGGGTATTTCATTATTAGTTTTTCTTCCCTAATGGATAGAAACAGAGCATTTGAATTAGAGAAGAGGAGCCATGGCCCGGCAGGGTTATTTGTCTAGCCGTGGAGAGTGGGTTTCGACCCTCGCATTGAACCCACGGCTGTCCCGGTTTGGATTCGGCTATATGCTCTCCCGATGGAGTTTTGGGGTGAGCGGATTCTTGAATTGATAGGCAACTCTCTAGGTAGATTTCTGGGAGTTTCTAAGGATACCATTGAAGGAAATACTGCCGTTTATGCAAGAATCTGTGTAGAATTGGATATTAGTCAACCGCTACCAGCTGAGATGGAATTGGAGCTAGCAGGACAATCTTGGGTACAGCAGTTAGACTATGAAGCCCTACCTTTCCGTTGTAGAGTCTGTCATTTGCATGGCCATTTGGCAAGATTCTGTCCAAATATCTTGAGCACCAATGCGGATGCTACACAGGGAATGTCAAATCGCTCCCGAGGAGGTAAGTCCACTTCGGCCAAGGAACCACATGTCATTCCCACTGGGTCTGAGGGCCAGATTGATGGCTTTGAACAGCAGAAGAGGAGAAGAAACAAAAAGAGAAATGGTAAGGAGCAAGCTCTCCCCAAGCCAACAAATCGGTATGAAATCTTTAAATCTCTTGTGGATCAAGAAGACCAACCTATGGAAGGAGCAGATGGGATCCTTGAGGATAATATCATCCTTACTAATGCTCCTCCTTCCTCAACCCCTGCCCTTGAACAGGCGATTGACTCCTCTGAGACTTTGCATCATGAAAACCCCGGGACTCTGGTAATCCACTCCCCAGCCCAGCCCGTTATTAAAGATGTTTCCATGGGAATTGCAGAAAAGCTCAGAGAAAGACCAGTTCTTGGAATTTCCCAGGTGGAGAAGAGGTCGAAAAATAGTAATTCCCAAGGGGTGGGTAGGAAATCCAATAAGGATCTAATTACAGTGCAAGGGGATAAGATAATCAATGGAGGATTGGCAAGAACAATTGATTCATATTGCTCCCAAGGTTTCCAATGATTATACAATCTTGGAATGTGAGGGGTTTAAACAGTAGAACCCATCAATCTGTTGTTCAAAGACTTTTAGAAAGAAGTAAAACAGACTTTCTGCTCATTCAGGAAACAAAAATGTCATTAGACCTCATGAGTAAAACTGTCGGCCGAATCTGGAGGGGTGCTGGCCATATGGCAGTGGCTGCTCTTGGTGCCTCGGGAGGGATTGCTACCCTTTGGAATCCTTTGGCATGGATAGCAATAGATCATATAGCCTGGAGAGGGGTCCTAACATCTCTTTTCAAGAATATAGTTACAGCTGAACAAGTCTTAATTACAAATTTCTATGGGGCTCAGAATACCGAAGGTCAGCGGTTTCAATGGAGAGCTATTCAAAACATGAGGTCCTCCCGGGAAGATCTTGATTGGATTTTAGCTGGGGACTTCAATGCTAAATTATCTGCTAGAGATCAGGAAGGTGGCATCCCTATTCTGGATAACGGGGATCGGCTGTTTATTGCCCACGTCCAGGCCTTTAACCTTGTTGACATCAAAGGCCCTGGTACAAACTTTACCTGGACTAATAAGAGAAGAGAGCCATACAGTAGGAGGGTTAAGCTTGATAGGTTTTTGGTCTCGGAGGAAGCCTATGTTAGATGGAATATCAAATTCCAGATCTTGGAGGGCCCAGTTTCTGATCACTCTCCCATTTTGCTGGAGGGAGGGACTATGTCAGGAAAGTATTACAAACCTTTTAAATTTGAAAATTTTTGGTTGCAAAAAGAGGACCTACGAAGGAAAATTCCATAGTGGTGGGAAGAAGTCCATCCCCCCTTTTGGAACAGCTATGTTCAAATTTCATAAACAGCTTCTCTATGTTAAGAGCAAACTGAAACAGTGGAAGAAAACTAACAAATCTGATTTCCAACTCCAACAGGCTCCCTTGCTGGACAGATGGAATGAGGTGCAAAAACAATTCAAAGAAGGAATTATTTCTGAGCATCTTAAATTTGAGGATGACGCTTTGCGCAAAGCAGTTGAGGATATTGATAATCAAGAAGAGATCTACTGGAGACAGAGAGCTAGAAATATTTGGCTATTAGAAGGAGACAGAAATACTAAATTTTTTCATCGCTCTGCCTGTGCTAGAAGGCAATTGAATAACATGGAGTTCCTTCAAGATGAGTTTGGAAACTCTTTTGACACTCTTCCTGATATGCATTCCCTATCTATGGAGTACTTCTCAAACCTCTTCAAGGAAAGTATGCAGCATGATGTGGAAGCTCAAAATGAAGTCATTGAGGGAATTCCCTCTATTATTTCTCATGAAGAGAATCAGTCCCTTCTTAAGCCCATTGATCGTGATGAACTCAAGAAGGTGGTCTTTGGGATGTGCACAGGAAAGTCGCCTGGTCCGGACGGTTTCCCTATTGAGTTCTTTCAGGCCTTCTGGGATATCTTGGAGGAGGACGTGTTGGCACATCCACTGAGGAATCCCAAATTAACAAAAGAATGCTCAAGGCTCTAAATCACACCTTTATCACTTTAATTCCTAAAGGAGATGGGGGGGCTCACATTTTTGATTTCAGACCTATTGCTTTATGTAATGTGATCTACAAAATTATCACTAAACTTATGGCTGAAAGACTAAAACCCCTTCTTCAAATTTTAATTTCCCCTGAGCAAGGGGGTTTTGTTGAAGGAAGACAGATCTTGGATGGAGTGATCTTGGCTCAGGAGGCTATCCATTCTATGCATAATTTAGGTAACAAGGGAATGTTCATCAAATTGGATATGTCTAAGGCTTATGACAGAGTAGAGTGGGGGTTCTTGGTCAAGATGTTGGCTGCCTTTGGTTTTTCTCAGGACTGGATTGCCTGGGTCATGAGTTGTATCTCTACGCCTTCATACTCTGTTTTAATTAAGGGGCTTCCCTCGCCACCTTTTGGAGCCTCTCGGGGTCTCCGTCAAGGAGATCCCTACTCTCCATATCTCTTTCTTATCTTGGATGAAGGTTTAGCGAGACTCCTCCTAAGAAGAAGACGTCAAGGACAGATTACGAGGAATTAAAATCGGAGCCGAAGTTTTGACTCATTTACAGTTTGTGGATGATACGGGCTTGGTGGGAGTTTCCAGCCTCAGAGAAGCAAGAGGAATAAAAGATACTCTTAACGTCTACCTTCGGGCTTCTAATCAAGCCATCAATGATTCAAAATCAAAAGTGGTCTTCTTCAACCTTGATCAAAGGTCGCAAGAGAGAGTTATGGAGATTCTGGGTTTCACTCGGACCTCCCTTCCTGTTGTTTATTTGGGGGTTCCTCTGCATTACAAAAAACTGACAGCTGATTTCTGGAAGGACCTGCTAGATGGCATCAAAGAGAGAATGAATCACTGGTCTCATAGATGGTTAAGCTATGGGGGCCGACTAACTTTTCTAAAGTCTGTTATTCAGGCCATGCCTATTTACAAATTTTCAATTACGCCGCCCCTCCCTTAATCTGGAAAGAGTTGGACAAAGCGGCTAGAAGGTTTCTCTGGGAAGGTGCCAATGGAGAGAGTAAATGGGCCTTGGTTGGTTGGGAAAAGGTCACCCAGCCCAAGGAAAAAGGTGGGCTGGGCTTAAGAAGGTCCAAGTTTAACAATCGGGCTCTGGCTGGAAAACTGTATTGGAGGTGGATTTCCCAGCCTTCGTCCCTATGCAGCAGAATCCTTTCTAGCAAATACTTGGGTCTTGTTCCTCCTAACGACTTGGGCCGCTATCCTCTGGAAGGTAATGGTTCTCTTGTGTGGCAGGCGCTCAAGCTTGGATCTTGCATTATCAAAGATCAATTGTTCTGGAAAGTTGGGAGAGGGGAGAAGGCTCGGTTTTGGACTGACTCTTGGGATCAGCATCCTCCTATCCTTGCTGTGTTTCCTGATTTGCTTTCGTTAAAAATAGCTCTTGAAGATAAAGGTTGGATTAATATTCAGAGCTACTTCACTACCAGCCATTTGGGGGAGTATAAGGTTAAAAAATTTAAGCGGCTGGGTGAATGGCCTATTCCAATCCCTCCGAAGCAGGTCCCAACTCTGGAAAAAATTTTGGCTGAAAGGTTTCTATCTGGGAGAGATGAGGAGGATGAGCTTGCTTGGGGCTTTGGGAACCTTGGGGTCTATTCTGTGAAGGAGGGCTATGCTTCGATCCTACCTGAGCCCCCCCCACACTCTTTTCCTGATCATGAATGGAGGAAGATATGGCATCCCAATGGCTGGCCGAAAGTGAACTTCTTTGCTTGGCAACTGATGCATAATGGTATCTTGACCTTTGACAACCTCAGAATTAGAGGCATCATTGGCCCTTCCCAGTGTGTTTTATGTTATAGGAATGAGGAAACTGTGGATCATCTTCTGTTTGATTGCTCTTTCACACAGCAGATTTGGCACCGTTGGTTCTCCCACTTTAAACTTCAGGTGCTTGGAAATTTGTCCCGGACCAACATATGGGAAAGCTGGAAGAGAGGTAGATTTATATCTAAAGCTCTTCGTACTGGCTGGGAGCTCGGTTTCCTTTTTATTTGGTGGTAGGTTTGGTTGGAAAGAAATGCTCGTATTTTTCGTGAAACCTTCTCTTCGATGGATGGGATTTGGCAGGTCATCTGGAGCAAAGTTGTGGAAACCGTTGCCATCTATGCTGAGAAGGAAAACCAGTCAGCTTCTAAGCCTTTGAGTGGGAGAGGTGCTGATCTTGAGAGACAGGTAAGAAGTTGTTGGAAACCTCCCCCAGAAGGCTGGGTCAAAATCAATACTGATGGAGCTGCTAAAGGTAATCCGGGCAATGCTGGTAGTGGTGTTATCTGCCGTGATCATGCTGGGACTGTGCTATATTGGGAACTGCAAGGTCTGGGATATGCCACAAAAAATGAAGCTGAGGCCTTTGCTATTAAATCTCCCTCCATCTGGGCCGTCAAACATGGTCACAGAAAGATAATCATTGAGTCTGATTCCCAAATCTTGGTTGGTGCTCTTGATTGCCTGAGGAACTTTGCCTTAAAATCTTGGAGGCTCCGGATTTTGGTTTCCCAAATTTTAGAGCTTTGGAAGGAAATTGAGGATGTGATTCCTGTTTATGCTAGTAGATCTCTCAATAAAGCGGCTAATTTCCTTGCTAAGTTGGGTGCTGAGAGAGAGGTTGGGATTCATCTGCATAGCAATCTGCCTGTGGAGAATGCCGAGATCAGACAAGGCCTTGAACAATTTCTGAAATAATGTGCAAAGTTTTTTTTGCTAAGGGTCCTTTCTGTCGCGATATCGCGACATGTTGTCCTGTCGCGGCCATTGGCTGGTTACTGTCGTGATATCGCGACAGGTTGAGCCGCTGCAGTCTCCGGCTAGTTTCTGTCGCGATATCGCGACATGTCACGTTATCGCGGGTCACGATTTCATGACATGTTGCGATATCACGACCTGTCACGTTATCGCGTGTCGCGATATCGCGACATGTTGCGTTATCGCGTGTCGCGATATCGCGACATGTTGCGATATCGCGACATGTCGCTTTTTCGCGACTCGCGATTTCGCGACATGTTGCGATATCGCGTCAGGTCTCGCTTTCTAGGTTCGATTGGTGTTTTTACCACGCTCTCATTCCCTTCTTGAAGTTGAATAGCAATGTAAATATTTCGTCACATTTTCGTGACAAGTTTGAGTTTTGGAAGCTGCATGGTTCTTCTGTCGCGATTTCGCGACACTTTTGGCACTTTGGCGACTGGGTGGTTACTTGTCGCGATATCGCGACCTGTAGCGATGATGCGACCACGAGCTGGTTTTTGTCATGATTTCACGATAGGTTGTGCCTTCCTGGCCTCTGGCATTTTTCTTGCGTGATTTCGCGGCATGTTTGGCTCCTTTGTAACTGGGTGGGTTTCCGTCGCGATATCGCGACCTTCATGAGGCTTGCCTGCTGTTTTCTATTTCTGTTGCGCTTTCGCGATGCTTTCTGCGGGTGGCTGTCGAGGGCCCTTCCTGTCGCGATTTCATGACATGTCGTGTTATCGCGCCTGTTGGTTCCGAAGTGGTCGTGATGGGTTTTCCTGTCGCGATTTCGCGACATGTCGCATTTTCGTGACATGTCGTTGTTTCGCGCCATTCGTTCTCTGTGCCTTGAGGAACCTAGCGTTGCCTTTGTGCGCTTTCCTCGTTGTTTTGCTTGTGGCTCTGGCTCGGGATGTGTTCTCTCCCGCTTGTTTCTGGTTCTTGTATTAATACAAGTTTTCATTTTTTCAAAAAAAAAAAAATTATACTATTTTAAAATAAACCGATAAAAAATTGCAAGAAAAAATTCTAATATAATGAAGGGATAAATGAAAGCTGAAAAATTATATTCTTAGATAGAATTCCCTACCTTGGTGATGCTCTAGCCCTCCATTGCTCCTCCCATCATCCAAACCCTGGCTAACAAATATTTGCTTTTTTGTTTTTTATGACTTGAAAATTTATATCTCCTTGTTTTAGATGGCTAACTTCATAGGGTTATATATCTCTAAATACTTCTTGGATTCCTTCATATGAACACTTTTATTAAATCTCTTCAAATTCCACACAATGTGTTCTGAGAATCATCTGAATTAGACAACCCTTCGCAAAGATATGGCTTCTAAAAGATGAGATATTTTTCTAGAAAAAATTATCATAACACTACCCTTGTTTTGAATGACTATATTCACATTGTAATAATTGCGTTAATAGTAGTTGGATTCTTTTGTATAAGCATTCATTTCAAAAATTAATTTTCACACAAAATGACATAAGAATTATCTAAATTAGACAACTCTATACAAAGATATGGCTCTTGAAAGATGAGTCATTTTTCAAGAAAAATTATCCTAGGTTTATCAATTCATAATTATCTCTTGGATGATCAGAAAATATTTAATATTATTCTTAGTTGAATCTACTTTTATAAATTAATGTTTATGGAAGTGTTGGATTTCAAGCTAAATTATCTTAGATCCCAATATTATGGATCTTGAGTAGTATCAAATATAAGGGCAGTCAATATATAAGTTGACAAACATAATTAATAATAATATTCATGAAAAAAAAAATATGAATATAAATGGCCAAAATCATTCATGAAATAACATGAAAAACACTTACAGCAAAATTTCTCAAAATATGCATACAAGCTTCAATATTCATGATAGAATATTTCATACATTTTCAGATACATTTCATGGAGTTTTACCTCCATTATATAACTTTAGAAAGGTGACTCTTCAATACTTGAATATTTTACTCCTAACATATCTAGGATTTGTAACCTTTCCTATTCCATGCATAAGATAAATCCTCTCATTTCTTTTGGCTTCTCATCTAGCCACTTGTATACAAGACTTTTGACTCTCTATTTACTTACACGCTTAACTCTATGATACTTGCACACTTCTACATGACAATTAACTTCTCTATGCACACCTAATATATGATACTTGTGCACATTCTCACATTATATATTTCCACACTTTATTACATGACATGCACATTTTCTCTCATTACACACTTGCAAACTCACATACATGACACTTATGCATATCCTACACATATACACTTATATAAAGGGAAAATCAAACTCCTACACTAAGATTCAAATCCTATTATAATATTTACATTGTACCATAGGTACCTTGGGGGTACTTTAGCATGTACCAAATAATGTAAAATTCTCCAATACTCCCTTGTATTACATTATTTGGTTAGTGAAGACTTTAGTCTTCAATCTCTAATTCTGACACTACTCGAGATTCTGGTGCTTATCTTCTTTTCTCTTTTGTATGTTTTCTATGGATATATTTCTTTTACCTTTGTTGATCCATTTCTTTTGTTTCTTCATTCTTTTCTTTTTTGTCCTAATCTTGATATTTTCTTTATTGTTCTTATGAATTCTTTCCTAATCATATATGTAATTTTTCTATAATATTTGTAACATTCATGCCTTTAGAATTTTTTAAAGATTTTTCATTTTAATCCTTTCTATCATTTTCTTCATTTTGATCATTAATTAAAATTATTGATGTAATAGATTTAAATTTATTTTGTTTATTATATTCTTATATATCTTGAAGTTAGTGAATTTCTCGAACTAGATTCCATTTTTTATTTTCATCTCTTGATTGTAACTATTTTTGTTTTTGACCATATATATTGAGGTTGATACTGCTTTGGCTAAACATTTTGAAATGGTCTATTCATTTGATATCCTTGATTCATATTCATTTAATTTCCTTGATTTATATTCATCTAATTTTCTTGATTCAAATAATTATATCTACAAAAATTTGTATTATGGCCCGTTTTTTTGCATGTGTGATAAAATCTTTGTTTTCATATAGATTGTTGCTTTGATGCTTTTGTAGTATTACTTGATATATTTTCCTTATATATCAAAGCATTATTAGGCATTTCATATTTGATCAAATTTCTAGCTTCATATTCTTGAAGAATATTAACTAAGTCATCAAATTGTGTTTCCTTATTTAGTACTTACAAAGAAGTAACTAAATGTTTATAATTCTCTAGAAGTGCTCTCAATCTAACTTGAACAAGAAATTTATCTTCTATATTTTCTCCCAGAGTCAATAATTTAGCCTTTATATCTACTACTTTTTGAAGAAAGAGTTCTATACTCTCTCCACTATTAACCTTCAAGGAATATAATTGAGATTGTAAATTCAAAATGGTTTCTTTGTTCTTTCCTTCAAATATTTTACATAATTTTTCCAAGCAACTTCTGAAGTTTTTGCTCCACTTAAATGTTGTTGAATTTCATCAATTATCCCCAATGTAATTAGCATAAGGAATTTTGCTTCGCTCTCTTAAAAAAAAAAATTCTTTTCATTTTCATTAGATTTTTTCTTTTTTCCATTTACTATTTCCCAAAGTTTTTCTACAATAAGAATTAATTTCATTATGTTTTTCTATGATGCAAAATTTGGTCCTTTCAAGAGTTGAGATTTTTTTTGAATTTACATGGTGGAATCGGTAGCCGCCATGAATCTGGGCAGGCTGTCTAGCTTTTTATGGCCGCTACAGTATTCTGTGTTGTTCACCCCAAAAGCCACCACATAGATCTTCGCATATTCCGCCCCTATAACCACCATGCCATAATCATTTTAAACCTTTTACGTCACTGAAAGCACCAGGAAAGGGGCAAGCGTTCAGTCCAACGAGGCCCAAGATTTGAACCTTGGACCTCTGCCCCCCTAATGGGGTTTGGATGAACCAATTGGTCTACACCTCAAACCTAACAAGAGTTGAGATTTAGAAAAGAATTTTTTTTATTTGATATAATGGAACTCAATTAATTAAATTTACAAATTCATAAGATTCTTCAAATTTCAAGTTTTCTAAATTTTTCAAATTTTCAAATTTTTTCTTTTTTGAAGTAGAAATTATTCTCTCTCCAAAATTTAAATAAAAATCAAATTTTCAAAAAACAAAAATTTGAAATACAATGCAAAATAATTTGCAAATATATAATATCAAATACTTTTAAAAATTATTTGAAGTCCTTATAACTCCCATCTAAACATTATATCCTATGGAGTTGAACTTTTTTTTTTATTAGATTGAAAAAAAAAGAGGTTTTGAAAGGGTCCTTGAACCTTTTACAAATTTACAACCAGGGCATCAAGAAGAAGCTCAAGTAGAACTAAAACATAAGGTAAACCAAAGAGAAAGTAGGACCTAAACCAAGGACCACGAGGAACAAAAAACAAGACCTAGCCCAAGAAACCACAAGGAGTAGAGAGCATGGAGAACAATAGGAATAGGAGGAAACCAACCCAATCATTCAAGTTTAACTTCAAAGATCTCCAATTCCTCCTTAGAGGTGTTATTCTTGAAGTACCTCATCATCCACATGATTTTCTCTACATACATTGCAATAATTTTAATAGAATTACTCAAGGATATCAGGAGATCACCCATTGTCTTGAGTAGGTCCCAGGTGCTTAAACATTTTTTTTCCTTTCTTAGTAGGGTTCCAACATTATTTCTTGATTTATTTCAAAGAAGTGGGGTAGACTCCTATGAAATCTCAAAATTATGGGAGATTTGCATAGGTTGCTCATCCTTAACCAATTTGGACCTTAAGCATTTCAAACACCTTGTAGACTCCTTTACTTTGGGAGACTTATGGTTCTCAATATTCACCACTAGCTCTTCCAACAATTATCTTTTGTCCTCCTTAGAGGAAACTTTTGAAAAATAAAATAACTTGATATTATTCAATGAAAGTGACCTTGCTTAAATAGCAAAGGTGTACAATATGATCCATTGGATCATAACTAACTGAGTTAATCTCAGCCACACAAATTATCCTAGTAACAACTTAGGATATAATATATATTCTAACACCTCCCCTTAAGTGGTACTAGGATATTATAACACCCCCCTTAAGTGATACTAGGAGGTAGTAAAAAAACAACAGAAAAAAACTAGTGGCATATCCACAAAAATGAGTCTCGGTAATAAGTCCTGATAAGGTACTCATGTATAATATATGCATAAGAAAACTCTGGTGAAATATTATGAAAAACCACCTACCAGAATAGAAGAAGAAGGGAGGAGGATGGAGAGGAAGGAATATGTCCTCTTCAAACTCCCTTAGGACATCTTCCATCAATAATCCTTCAAATAATCCATCAGATGTCACAAAAAAATAGAGAAGCCTTTTTGTCAAACTAAAATAAATCTTACTCCCATACTGGTTCCTATGACAATGATGAAGGTTGTGAACCATGAAAAAGGTCACTAAAGAAAATCCCTTTAAACCAAAGTGTCTTAAAAAATAGAGTGAGAAGATAGGATGGAGAAAGAACCACCAGAAATACAAGGGTAGTCCAAAATGACTCCACAAGTATAAATTGTGGTTTCCACCTATATGAACACAATGGGATGATAACAAGGTCCAAAACTTGTGGAAAAACAACAAAACAAGGGGATTAAAAAATGAAGTGGCACAAATTTAGATATCAAATGTGTCCTTATGGTGACCTCATCCTATCGAAATGCATGGGTAACTAGTTGCTGCATTTGATAGGTGCTATAGAGAAGGTGACTAGATACTAGGATCACATATAAAAGCTTTGGGAGTGTCAGGTTCAACCGAGAGTGCACTCCATAATACAATATTTTTTAGGCCAAAAAACATAGGTTAAACTGCCTCAAAATGGAAATTGGACACCACCAATGTGTCCATCTCGAAAAAACCTTTCCGACAACTGTAAACACCCCTAGATCGGGTATCAATTCTGGACCTCATCTACAATAAAACAATCGTCTTCTCCCCTATCTCACAAGGAATATTTCTAGAATATCATTCAAAATAAAACATGTATTTTTTAATACAATAAAAAATTCAAAATGCTAAAATATTTGAATGGGCCCATCGTGTTACCCACAAAATAAAAAAATTGTTATTAAATCCTATACAAATGTATGGAAATCTCCGGTTAAACCCTAGCATTGCGCCCATGGTCCAATGAAAAATAACACCCTCTGGAGCAACACCATTTATTTCTTCATTGTCAGTCATCACCTCAGCACTCTATGGTCATGGTATTTCTTGGCTCACCTGCTCTTGGCCACAACATGAGCTCCAAAATATACAAAATAAATTCTACCATTTTTTTTTAATTCAAACCGCTTTCAAACCCTGTTGCCATCGAGCTATGTGTGGGCAGTGTGGTGAATGAATATAATGAAGAAGTGAGTAGGAAATAAAAAATGGCCACCTAATGAGTGAATAACAACATAAAAAGTGGAAAAATAGCCATAATATGAGGAGAATTTTTCATATTTTATGCGGTAGCATAAAGGCCATTGGCAGCACTCCAAAACAAATTGGATCTCCCTACTCGATCATGCTCCAACTCAGAAGAATTTTTCCATTACTCTGTGCAACTCCATATTTACTGCACCTCAAATATGTTGATGTTGTTATTTGGTACACAATTACCATTTTGCATGCTCCATTTTAAATAGGATATTAGGGACTCAAATTAGAATTTCCACGAATACAGTGCTGTAGTCGTCACACAAAAATACTTCAAAAGCTAGAAAAAACTTCATTAACTATCGTCCAACTCTGCATTCGACGAACAACCAACATTTGTCAGCATTCCATTGTTCTTGGCTTCTAGAGCCTAAACTAGCTCTCTATACGATGAATTTGGGACTCAACAACATCAAATTAAGCTTCTATAGTGATTATATTTGGGCCATTAAGCGAATCTACCAGGTACCTAAAAATCTCCACCTATCCTATATCAATGTAGTTCACTCGCTAACTGAGTTCTAGTAGACTAGAATCAATATGTGTGAGCTTCCTCATCAACGGTAATACATGATATTCAGTTAGGGGCTCCTCCCATTCATCAATTTTAGAGGCATCATCAATAAATATTTCCCAGGAAACTTCCAGGTCAACCTTCAAAAAAATATTTCCATTATCATCGGTAAAGCTAGAGAAACCATTCTTGAGGACTACATTAAAATATATCATTGAAATCCTCCTTTCTTGCTCAAACATGTCAAACATCTTGCAAGCCTCCTTCACTTGCTCTAGCCTAAAGAAATACTTGGTGATCGCCCAAGCTAGAGCCATATCACTCATGAGATGAAATTTAAGACCAGATCGGGTCAACATCTGCATCTATGCTGCTTTCACCAAGAGAGGGTCCAAATGACCCTCACCAATATCCACTACATACTGGCCATATGAGATAATAGTCTAAATTTCTTGAAGGTAAATGAGGACCTGTGTTGCTTTAATTGTCTGGATAACACAATGAGCGAGCAACTAATTGCATGCTTCATTGATTTTCTCTTTTATCAGGACTATGGCCTATGTTGTTCTTGCTACCAGTTTATCCTACACATTTTAGATTTGGCTCTTCAATGCCTCAACCTGTTGTTTTACTCCTCATTTGTCATGCTGGTGCTTATGAAGTAATGCCTCAAAATCTTACACCCTTTTCTACCATCGAGTGGCTTCTAACTATGCATATTGCAACTACACTTAGCATTTTTCGAGGGGCTCTTCTAGATCAATGATCTTACCCTCCACTTCAAAGAAGTGATTCTTGTAGTGCTTTCCATGTAGGAATAAGGAGCCTATTTATACCTGAATATTTCCAACTATCTCCATGGTATCGAGCTTAGTGAAGTTGTTGGTCACTATCTCATAATGATAATCCTATGAAGTCATCTCACCCTGAGGCTTCTAAACCTAGGGAATCATCTTCATTGTATGGGCCTCCATGGTAACGATATCAAAGAAAACCTTGCTTCAAGGGCTTTTCTAGCACCATAACTTCTCTTATATTCTTACTCTTCAGTCACTGTGATAAGCTCAAGTGAGCTTGGCTAATTTTAACCATAATAGGCTACACTAGTATAGCTCTAATCGTTGATTTAGGTACTACCTGTAACTCCAAAAATAGGATAAACAAAAAACAAGCCGATTGTGGATTGGGATCGAGAGAAGTGGAAACCAACATAGTGGAAATGAAGATGGAAATAGATGGATGGGGTTAAATCATAGTTACACTCCCTCAAGGAGGAACTTGTGTACTTACAGCTGTGGTGAAGGTTACTTGGGCAGATGATACAGGAAGTGCAAATGTATTTGGAGTGGAGGCAAACAAACTGAAAGAAATAAAAGTGAAAGAAGTGGAAATAGAAGGAGCAGGAGTGGTGGTGATTGACGACTAGAAAATGGAAGGTGAAATTGAAGTTGAGGGCATACCAAATGGAGGGGATATAGAAGTGGAAACCTAAGGAAGGGAAGCAACAGTCACTACTCGCTCAGGGAGAGAAGATATAGAAGAAGATGTACCTTTGGGCTCTATCACCTTTAGAGCTAGCAAGGACGTGGGTGGCTATGACACTGGATATTTCCCAACCTAGATGCTTGGTTCAACTGCAATATCTTCCTTGATATTAATAACATCAATGCTCTTGACAAATGGATTTGCCTGTATCAAGGGGATGAGTTCTAGTAACTATGTATGCCATATCAAACTACAGTAGTAGGGTTTGATGAAATTTCTCTAGTTCTTTGCTTCTTTGAAATTTTAATAACTAGAAACTTTTCCCGCCTTTTCTCCTTTTGCTACAAAGGCTCTCCTAACACTTGTTCTTCTTCCTCGATCATAGGTGGCACCTATTAGACCACGGGATACATATTTTTGGCCACGTCTTCCTCATTTCTTTATCTTTACAAACTCTAAGGTACAATGTAGGTGAACATAATCAGTTGATAGCTGGAGTACCATTCATCATATATTTTCAAAAATATTCCATACATTACTAGTCCATATGGTGACCCGATATTCCTTCGGTGAGCCCGTATGATCTACCGGTTTGTGAGTTTCTCTTCGAACCACTTTGGAAACTGTTCTTTGATCTAGCTAAATAATCTCGATTAAGGAATCTAATTTTTATACACAACAAGATTATATTCGGATTCCATTTTGTAGAAACCATGCCAAGGTAGAAGCGACATCATGTTTTCCACGTGCCACTCTAATTTGTGCCCCTCTGGGTTATTTCAATGATTTTTAATATTTGGCATTGGAAAATAGTGAAATATTTTGATCTTGATATGCTCAGCAAAAAGACCCAAAGGGTCATACTTCCATCGCTATGAAAATTCCACCATTTTGATGTCATAAAAGGCCTCAGTTAACAACCGATTATGGCCCACCTAGCACATGATGCCTCTAAAATGAAAAGGCATCTCACATGTGGTTCTATTACCATACCTTGATCTATACACATCATTAATATAATCATGTTGCCAAAAAACCTCCATAGAAAACATGTGCTTTATGGCAAAATATGGAAGCAACACTGGCTTACCAGTATAGAAAAAAATACAAAGCACCACACATTGTGTCAATAAAAATATATCGCCTCTTTGCTTTGAGATGATTTCTTTCTTCATCACCCTTGATACTCTCTCACTTTTACAATAAATCATCTCAAGGGTGGGACCAACAAACATTCGATTAAAAATATAGGACTTTTGCCTTGACAAACTAGATGTCCACATATAAACTAGCAATTTTCTATTTTCTTTATCAATCTTCCTACTTGCAATAAAAGAAAATTTCTCATGCATGTGGAAGAAGTACCAAACTAGAAAGGACATATGCCTGAATGACCTTGTCTCCTCACTCTACATATTTTCTAGCTAGGAATGCATCCTTTTAGAAATGTAATCGGCCTAGTCAAAGAAGATGGGATTTGTCCTTTCTATCATTGTCGCGGGAGCGTAGAACTCAACTTGAGATATGCACTGCACTAACACTGCCTACCATTTATGCACATTTGAATCTAATGAGAAACCCACAACCCAGGACACCATAGAGAACAAGTTAGGGCTCTTAAAATCTGATAGTGATTTTGATAATGTTAGCAACTCACCATGCTAGGGTGTTTTTATCAATTGTATTTCCATAAACTGGTGTACTATTACAGTGGACTGATATATTTCCTCTTGCTCCCCAACATGCAGCTTCTTGAAAATAAAATCTATGGGTGATGTTATTCCACAAGCAAATGCTTCACGAATGTCTTCAGCTGTAATGGTAAACAATGCTTCTCCTCTCACGTTCTAGACCATCCTGGTCTTTGTATTATAAAATTACAAAATTGCATCAACAAATTTTGGGCAGTAGTGAACTGGAGTGCATAAGAACCAAAAGAGATGAGCATGGTACACTATCGTGAGGAGACCCTGAGGTGTTAATCCCTGTTGCACTTCAGTGTCCACATCTCGGTGTAATTTTTTAATGCCCTTATTTGTAATTACTTATTACATAACATGACCCCAATTTTGGATCCAGGGGATCGACTTATGATTGCCCAAGTCCAGGCATTACACTTGGTGGATATTAAATGCCCTTGAACCAAATATACTTGGACTAATAAGAGCAGGGAGCCACATAGCAGGAAGGTGAAGTTAGACTATTTTTTGGTTTCAGAGGAGGCATTTGTAAAATGGAATATAAAATTTTAGATTTTGGATGGTCCAGTTTCAGATCACTTTTCCATTTTTTTGGAAGGAGGGATAAAGACAGTGCAACATCACAAACCATTTAAATTTGAAAACTTTTGGTTACAAAAAGAGGAACTTTGAAAGAAAATTCCACAATGGTGGGAAGAAGGTCGCCCAACATATGGGACAACAATGTTTAGATTCCACAAACAACTTCATTATATCAAAGATCAACTAAAACAATGGAGGTGAGCTAACAAGACAGACTTCTAGGTCCAAAGAGCTCCATTGGTGGCCAGATGGGATGAGGTTCAAAAACACTTTAGGGAAGGAACAATTACAGAGTAGCTCAAAGAAGACGATTATGCATTGTGTAAAGTAGTTGAGGACATTGACAACCAAGAGGAAACCTACTAGAAATAGAGAGCAAGAAACACTTGGTTATTAGAAGGTGATAAAAATACCAAATTTTCCATCGGACCGCTTGTGCTAGGAGACAAATTTTACAACATGGAAGCTCTTCAAGATGAGAAAGGACACTTCTTTGTACAATTCCAGGTATGCATTTCCATTCAATGGATTATTTTTCTAAACTATTTAAGGAAACTATGGTGCAAGATGAAGAGGCTCAAAAAGAAGTTATTGTTGTCATACCATTTGTTATCTTTGAAGAAGAAAACCAGGTCCTAATTAAACCCATTGATAGAGAGGAACTGAAGAATGTAGTATTTGGAATGAGCACCGAAAAAACACTAGGTCCAGATGGCTTTCCAATTAAGATTTTTTAGGCCTTCTAGGATAACTTGGAGGAGGATGTAATGGCTATTATAGAGGAGTCCAAAGGTAGTAATAGAATGTTTAAAGCATTAAATCACACTTTCATTACCTTAATTCCAAAAGGTGAGGAGGGGGTACATATTTTAGATTATAGACCTATTGCCTTATGCAATGTCATATATAAAATAATCACAAAGGTAATGGTTGAGCGGCTAAAACCTCTTCTACATAGCATTATATCATAAGAGCAAGGGGGTTTTGTAGAGGGTAGGCAGATCTTGGATGTTGTGGTTCTAGCTCAGGAGGCAATCCATTCAATGCAAACATATGGTAATAGAGGAATGTTCATAAAATTAGATATGTCAAAGATTTATGATAGGGTGGAGTGGAGCTTCTTGTAAAATATGATGGCAGCCTTTGGTTTCTCTCAAGATTGGATAGAATGGGTCATGAGTTGTGTTTCTACTTTGACATACTCAGTGTTAATCAAGGGTCTTCCCTCGCAACCGTTTTGGAGCTACTCGACGCCTTCATCAAGGAGATCCTTGCTCTCCCTATCTTTTTCTCATATTAGCTAAAGGATTGGGTAGACTCATCTTGAGGAGAAGACAACAAAGTTTTCTAACAGGTATCAAGGTGGGTGAGGAATTTTTGACTCACCTACAGATTGTGGATGACACAGGATTGGTGGGAGTGGCTAGCTTCAAGGAAGCAATAATGATTAGAGAAACACTTAATGTCTACCTTAGGGCTACAAACCAAGTCATCAATGATAAAAAATCCAAAGTGGTCTTTTTCAATCTTGATCAATGGCTTTAGGATAAAATTTTAGAGATCTTAGGATTCACAAGGACTTATCTCCCAGTTGTATACTTGGGGATCCCTTTGCATTTTAAAAAAACTAAAAATAGATATCTAGAGGAATCTTTTGGAATGTATCAGGGATAAAATCAATCATTGGTCTCATAAATGGTTAAGCTATGGGGGTAGATTAACTTTTTTACAGTCAATCATTCGAGCCATGCCAATTTATAAAATTTTTATCCTTGTTGCCTCACATACCATATGGAAAGAGTTGGACAATATGGATAGAAACTTTTTATGGGAAGCAGTAAAAGGAGAGAGGAAATGGGCCTTAGTAGGTTGGGATAAAGTAGGCCAGCCCAAGGTAAAAAGAGGTTTGGGACTGAGAAGATCAAAGTTAAATAATAAAGCTTTGGTTGGAAAGCTTTACTGGAGGTGGATTTCCCAACCAACTTCTTTATTCAGTAGAATCTTAACTATTAAATATTTGGGACAGGTAAACCCAAATGAGGTGGGTCATTTCCCTTTGGATGGTAATGTATCCTTAGTATGGCAGGCTCTCAAGTTAGGATCTCAGGTAGTAAAAGATGGATTATTTTGGAAAGTGGGAAGAGGGGAGAAGGCACGATTTTGGACATATTCATGGGATCAATACCCACCTATCATTGTTAAATTTCCTAAACTGCAAACAATAAAAATAGCCATAGAAACCAAGGGGTGGGTCCAAATTGAAAGTTATTTCAACACTAGTTAGCTAGAGGATTATAAGTTTAAGTAGTTTAAGAAATTGGATGAGTGACCAATTTCAATCCCTTTGGATTTGACACCCATCATGACTAAAATTTTGGCAAAAAGATTTCTCACAGGTAGAGATGAGGAGGATGAATTAGCTTGGGGCTATGGGAGCCTTGGTGTCTACACAGTGAAGGATGGATATGATAAGATCCTTCCAGAGCCTCCTCCTCATACATATTAGGTTGAGGATTGGAGAAATATTTGGTAGTCCAAGGGTTGGCCGAAAGTAAACTTTTTTCCCTGGCAGTTCATGCATAATGGAATTCTTACTTTTGATAATCTCAGATGTACGGGAATCATTGGTCCATCTCAATGTGTTTTATGCTACAAGAGTGAGGAAACAACTGGTCACTTGATGTTTGAGTGCCCATTCACGTGCCAGATTTGGGAGAGATGGTTTTAATATTATAAAATTCAAGTTAATGGTGATTTGAATCGGATTAATATTTGGGAAAGATGGAAGAGGGGTAGATTTAAATCTAAAGCTCTTTGTATTGGTTGAGAGCTTGGATTAAACTTCATTCGGTGGCAAGTGTGGTTGGAGAGAAATGCCAAAATTTTTAGAGAAAAATTTTCTTCTTTAGATGGATTTTGGCAGGTCATTTGGAGCAAAGTCACAAAAATTGTGGCAGTCTATGCTAAAGAGGAAACTTAGGTTGTTATTGGGGCAATGGAGAAGGAAGTTGAAGTGCAAGAGGGACAAGACAAAGCTAGTTGGAAACCACCCCCAGAAGGTTGGATTAAAATTAATACTGATGGAGTTGCAAAAGGCAATCCGAGTAGAGCTAGAATTGGAGTGGTTTGCCAAAATCATGTTGGAACAGTGCTCTATTGGGAACTGCAAGGCTTGGGAAGAGCCACAAACAATGAAGCAGAAGCCTTAGCTATCAAATTTGCATCTATTTGAGCTGTAAAACAAGGTCACATGAGGATAATCTTAGAATCAGATTCTCAAATAATTGTTGGAGCTCTAGATTGTATGAGGAACTTTGCTTTGAAAACATGGAGGTTGAGGATTCTTGTCACTCAAATTAAGGAATTATAGAGGAAATTAGATGATGTGATTCCAGTTTATGTGAGTAGAGATCTAAATAAAGTGGCAGACTTCTTGGCTAAGATGGGTACTCGAGAAGGAGGTAGGGGTTCAGTGGCACAATGACATGGCTATTGAGGATGAGATGATTATGCAAGTTGGTGAGCAAATCCAGTGCTTAGCTAATTTGGATAACCATCCAAAAATACTGTTTAGGAGATTTGTACTTCAATGCAGATCTTCTTTTATAATTGTAAACAGGTGAACAGTCATTGTAGAAATATGGTTTAAGAGATTTGGCTCCAATGCAAATTTTCTTTTACTGTTCAAGTGTTTTCTTTGACTAAGTTTGAAAAAAATCTCATCCCAACTTGTAAATGACCTTTGTTTTAATACTATATTTTTTCAAATTAAAAAAAAAAAATTAAAAATAAAATAATTGAAAATTTAAACGGTTAATGAAAGATATATGTTTTTTCACTATACAAAGGATGTACATTTTCTCACCATACAATGAACGTTAGTAACCCTCAACTTGGACTAAATATGGGTGTCAAGTTTCATATAAAGCTGTTACTGAGTCATGTGTTGTTTTCCGTTCCATAAATAGCTTTTAATTTATTTAAAGTCAATACCGTGCGTATGCACGCACTAAATTTAACAGGCTCGACTCTATTTAAAAAAAAAAAAAAAATGAAATAACGAGGAGATCGATATATAGTTTTAATTTATTTAACGTCAACACTTCGCATGTGCACGCACTGAACTTTAACAGGTTGGCATTATTTTTTTAACTGAAATAATGAGGGGATGGATAAATCAACGCATCGCATATGCACGCACTGAAGTTAACAGATTGGATTTTTTTTTTTTTCAAAACTGAAACAACGAAGGAATCGATAAATAGCTCTTAATTTATTTGAAGTCAACAGCTTGCATGCACGCACTGAACCTAACAGGCTAGACTCACTCTTAAAAAATAAAAAAACACTGAGGGGATAGCGGGGAGGCCTTCGTTGTCATGTCGCTGTCAATATCCTGAAAATCGCACAATGAAAACCACCACCTCTCTGTAAGCATGAAGAACAAATCCCTCCACGATTTAATATTGTTCTGGTTCAAGTTTTTTTTTTTTGTGATAGCTGGATATATGGAGACCCATACTTGTTTGGATACTAGATTATTTTTTTATTTATAAACCAAGCTCTCTCTATCCTCCCTCTCTTATATAGGTGAACGGCACCTTTATAAGTTCTTATCTCTTCAATCGAGCTCTATTTTAAACAGCCGGGGAGGATAGAGAGGTCGTTTTATATCTTTAAGAAGGAGCTTTAGAATTGCCCGATAGAATCGGGCGAGTCCCTCTTCCTCAAGGTCGAATGCTTTTATGATGTTCGAGTCGATTCTCTTATATACGTATTAACAACGAGCTCAAGTTCAAGGAGCCCCGGAAATCCCTCAAGAGTTGGTTACATTTACAGTCATTGTTTACTATCAAGCACAGTTTGATTTTTTTATTTGGTATGAAGAGAACCATCTCTTGCTCAAAATTAGTACCACAATGAATACTTAATAGATTTAGGTCAGAATTCTACCTTACAAACAAACATATAAATATTAGACCAAATCAAAATACTACCTTTACAAACAAATATATAACCACTAAGAAATTAATACCAAGTAGTTTAAGTTGGGCATTCGATTATAGGGTAGGACGTTAACACCCAAGCAGTTTATCGATTGGGCATTCGATAGGATAAGACATCAACACTTAGTTTAGTTGGGCATTCGATGTTTGATTAGTTCCTTATTGTAATAAGTTTATCAATCGAATATATAATTTGAAATTATCTAAGTAGGTATTCAGGTGTGATTGAGTTTACTTCTGAAAATGTTATTGGGTGTTTAATGTTTAATCAAAAGGAGGGTAATTGACACTTTAATAGCGACTAATTTTATGCCTTTAAATAAAATTAATAGATGTTTTTAATTTATATTTTAAATCAAACTTCCATCAATTAAATTGTCAACTAAATAATATTTTGTTAGTTTTTTTTAATTTATTTATATATAATAAGTTATATATATGCTTTGAAGGTTACTTTTATTAAAAAATCAAAATAATATTTATTGTTAGGTTAATTAAGTTATAATTTTTTTTTTTATTAAAGATATTTTTCATTTTATTTTTATAAAATATATTTTTCATATTTTAAAATGTTTTATTTCTGCAAATAGTTCTTTAATATTTTTTATAACATAAAATCTCACTTGATCAACAACATTCTAAAATTTAAATTTCACTAAAAATAAGATCAACATTATGACTATTAAATTATCTATTATTCGATTTCCTTTTTTATACATATGCTCCTACTTCCAAAAGATAACCTCTAATATTAGATTATACACATCAACAATAATATTATTTTTTATCCAATTCTCACACCCATATTTTTTATTGATAGCATTACTCATGATTTGTAAATCTCTCTCAATTGAAATTTTTTTCCATCCTTTTTCATAGTAATTTTAATTTCTAGAAGAAGTTTCCTAGCCTGTGCATGGTTCTTAGTTGAAATTTCATATGATTCTTAATACGAAGGAGAATTTTACCTTTATTATTATGATAAATCCATCCCATCGAATTTTACCATATTTCCTTTAGAAACACCATCAAAATTAATTTTGATAAACACAATTTTTAGACATATTTATTTTAAAATAGATCAAAGCAGATCCTTTGCTTTAATTTCATTGTCATATATGACTCTTCCATGTAATTTTAGATCTTGTAACCAAGCAGCTAACACCTCTTTTTTCACACTTGAAATCCAGTGACGATTCTAAACTTGGGTGCAATATTGAGGTTTATTTTAAAAAAATTAATTTTCCTTTCAAGCCATAAATTCTAAAAAATAATGGTAAGACCAATCTTGCATAGGATACATAATGCTTTAGCTTTAAAATAATTAATTCAATATTTCATGAACTCTTTCAATGTTGATGGAGCTACCCAATATATTCTTATATTTTTGAAAAAGTAACCCCAAATGGTATGACCAAAGGGAAAATGAAGAAGTAAATGGGACAATGTTTCTAAATCCTTCTCATACAAGGTACATCTAAAATGTGCATGATAGTCTCTTCTTTCTAGACTGTCTTGTAAGAATCTTACTTTGAACTAATGACCAAAGAAATATTGAGGTATTAGGGAGATCCTCTAGTTACCAAACACTCTTCCAAGAGAAATATTTAAGGGTAATTTTTTTATTGCTCTAGATCCTCATATCCAAACTTGAAAGAATAATCATCATCTTTTGATAGGTTCCAAACCAACTCATCCTTTAGTGTAAAAATAGGCTAATAAAATTCTTGAAGCTCATTTGTAATTTGTTTTAGATCCTCTCCTTCAATAATATTACTAGTATAAATCAATAATTTGGAGTTGTTGGCCACATTAATATAATCTTTGACTTTTGGACCTTTACAATATAGACATGCTCGATCAAATGATTTCCATTTTGAATTAGAAATAAGAGGATAAGGTTTCAACCAAGACCCAAAATTATCATAATTTCCTTCATTTACTAACCATATAACATGTTTCTTGATCAATTGCAAACTATATGATATAAATTTCCATTTGGTAATTATTTTGGTAGGTTTATTTTCTTAAATAATTTTATTACATTAAGAGAACCTATATATATTATTGAAGTAACATGTTTTTCCAACCCTTTCTTTGCTCTTTTAATAATATCCACCCAAATGTCTCACCTAAGATCAAACTCATGGATTTGTAATTCTATAAGCCTTCCCCTCCAATATTATTTCCTTTGCAAACCCTATCCCACTTATAAAGAGGAAACCTTAATTTTTCCTCACATCCTTTCCAAAGAAAGTCTCTTTGAATTTTATTATTTTTTGTTGTTATACCTACTAGAAATTTAGAAAGTGATATCATGTAAATAAGGACTAACTACAATGTTTTCTTTATGGGTTGTAGCCTTCTTTCCATGGTTAAGAACTTACCTTTCTAATCCACCAAACAAGTTTTTTTTCTATTAAACAAGAAACCCAAAACTCCTTTTTATATCCTCTATTATACAAAGGAATGATACAAAGGAATGCCCAAGTAAGGTTTGGAAATATTTTTAATTTTAAACCTTAATATATCCAAAATATTTAGTTATAAATATAGGTTAATGTTAATTTAAAAAAATCATAGATATTATAGTATTAACCAAGCTTCCAGCAAAGGGACCAAGTTTTACAACTTGAATATCTTTGATTTCTCCTATTTTTACCTTTGAGAAAGATCTCCCTAATGCCTCCATAAAAAAATAAATAGATAAGCAGATAGTGGATCAAATTGACAAATTTCATGATATGATTAACAAAAGAACCATTAATAAAAATATAATATTTATGAATGCTATAACATTTAATCCATTCACACCAACCTTGATCAAAACCAATATTTTGAAAATATCATAGATAAAACTCTGGCAAATCCTATCATTTTCTCATATATAATTTCATAAGCATACCTAGAGTTTTTATGGAATGAATAGAATGCATGGACTTCTATGCAATGATTGCACCATCAAAATTTTGTTTACAATGAAAAAAACCACCTTATTCTTTTGAGATAGCATAATCTAGAATGCTTTTGAATATATTTACCTTAATTTTTGAAATGATCTTATAAATCATATTACAAAAGCTTATTGGACACAAAATATAAAAATATATTTTCATGCCTTTCTTGGGAACTAATGTAATAAAATTTGCATTGACCTCACTTATTGTAGCCTTCCATTTATGGGCTTCTCAAATGATGATCAACATATCACTCTTCAATAAAGCATAAATTTTTGAAAGATTACCCTAAACATATCATGTTTTTTTCCATCAAGGTGTAATAACTAAGCATTTTGGATAAGTAGAAAAGTCTCTCTCTTATAACATACATGATCCTCCCTAAAATATCCTTCTTCCAAGTGGATAAAAGAAGGAATAACAATACAGCTATGTAACTCACTCTCTCTCAAATCCTAAAAAATATTATTTACAAGAAAAGAAAGAAAAACAAAAATGGCATGCATAACAAAAATGGTTTATTTAAGACTAGAGGATGAGGATCTTGTTATCCACAAACAACACACCCTTGTTTTACACTCTATATAGTCCTCTGCCCTTTTATTTTTTTGAATTTAGCAAAAAACCCCTTGTGGGGCCACCTTGGTCTGAAAAAACATGACTAGGGGGTTCTACACCATCAATTTTCACCCAGGAGTCGTGCCCTACCGTGACCACACCAACATTATCAACTGGGTTTTAGATACCCAATGTGCATTTGATAGGGTGGATATTCGAACCAAGGACCTCCCTTGGAGGGTTTTCCTACCCTCTCCAACTCACCTACAACACATGGGTAGGACCCTCCTTTTTTTGAGTGTTGGAGTTAGTTTTAGATTTTTTTCATGGATCGTTGAGGCTATGAAGATTAGTGAGCTCATATTTATAAATTCCTAGTTTTTCTAATATTTTCAATTGGATCTAGATGTTGCAAAGTTTTAGGTTTTCAATTTTATGTTCATCCTAAAAAAGCCAATTTTTTTTTCAAACTATTGGGTGTGTGTTTCGGGTCATATTTAGTCTTGGATAAGTTCCTTATTTAGAATTTTGGAATTTCAAAGTTTTTTTTGGGCGAAATACATTTTGCCAAATCCTGAAACCGCAAAATCCCATTCAAAGACTATTTGAAACCTGGAGTAATTTATTAAATAATATTTCCCCACACAAACTAATTTTTTTATTGCTTTTTGGTAGGTAATATTTCGAAGGCCATAACTTTTCATCTAAAGCCCCGATCAAGCTCAAATCGGTTGCATTGGAAAACTTATGATGATCCCATTATGTAAACATAATTACTAACATTAGACAAGCACATAATTGTGTTAGGATAGATTTCTAACAATATATGAACACATAATATTTAATTAAAATATTTAATAATAAATTAAACTATTATTTTATGCATAAATGTTAGCTTTTAAAAAAATTAATTGATTATTATTATCCAAATAAATTCTGAAAAACTATCTTCTAAGTGAATCTACAAGAGGATGAAGAGTGAATTAAATTAGAATAATTTTCAGATGGACTTTTCTATAATTAAATAATTTGTTGAAATATATAATCTTTGTGTTTTGTCCACAATTGACATTTATAATGTTCTATTATATTGGATCATAGGCATTTTTTTTTAACCTTGTGTGGTGATTCACATACTCTAATTGTGATCCAATAACATGTTAAAGCTTATTATAACTTATGACATTGTATCATGGATATTATTTATACTCCCACTCTCTCATCAAAGTTCTATACATCACTTAGAAAACATTTCATTTTTAGTGGATAATTTTTGTGTCCAAAGGCACTATATCAAATATTTTTCGCCTAATTCTCTTTTTATGTTCCTTATTTTTCTTTTCCTATTTTATATATGGGTAGATTATTAATTCTATTTACTTCTCTTTTTACTATCAATTTGTATATGATATTTGAGTAAGTGTGAATATCCATCACTTAATCTAAGATTTTAATTCATGTATCTTTTATGATATCAGTTTATTTGCATATTTGTTCTAGAGATATTGATCGTAAAAAGTCAATATTTATATTTTTCTTAACCATTATATTTAATCTCTTTTTTTTATTATATTTAGAATGTGTAGAGGGACAATAACTTTGGATTGTAAAAGATAAACAATTTTTCTAACTTCAATTGATAACCTCAATGCATTGAAAGGCTTTTGGAAAAAACCTAAGGACCATATATGAATCTCAAGTATGTGACCATATATGACTCTCAAGTATGTGAATTAGGGAAAGTTATCAAATGGATTTGACTATGTCAAGGGCACTCTTCAAAGGGTATTCATTATTCTTGATTGAGATTGATTTCAATCAAGAATAAAAAATCACTCTTGTATTATGGGAATTTTATGATTTCATTGGGATTGATATCAAAGATAATACTTGCTAAACTCATATTCACAAGGATACCAAGGTCCTCATGGGTAGGGACCTATTGAAACATTGAAACAAACTCAAGAGAATAATCCAAGCACAAATCTCAATCCACGGAACCAAACTAGATGAATGCAATGAAGAACTCACTACCTTACCAAATCAAACCTTGGAGGCAGTGAAACCACAACACTTCAAGACCAATAAAACTCCCAAGAACAAAATTTTAAAGTGGGTCCCCAAGTTTTGGGGGTAGTTGTGGAGCAACCACAACAATACCATAGAGCAGAACATATTGTGTTAGGGTGGGGCTTTTGAATTATGACCAACCTCTAGGATTTTGCTTGATTGATTCCCTTGGCATGGTGGAGAGATAATTCATTCCTCTATAGGATTACAAGGTCCTTTAGGCATGGTCTAAAAACTAGCCTAAGAGCCCATTATCAAAGAAGTTAGATCAACCTAAATCCTTTTTCTATAAATCACCCCAACCAATAAGAAAATCCTTTTAGTTATCATTTAGAGGGTATAGTACCTTTTATTGCTAGTGGAGTTTGACTTAGATATCACCAATAGGGCTTTCATAGAGGGCATAAGTTGTAAGCAACAAAAAGGTCGATGCATAGTCCTAGAATTGTTTTGACATCGTCAAACCTCCATTATATAAGTTCTTTGACTGGTCTTCTCTATGGCATCATGTTATGGGTAGGTATGCATACCTTCAATTTCTCCCCTTTTTATGAGATCATGTCCATGGGTATTGATATTGGTTGGGTTTATTATATAGAAATATCTTGGGTGACCATCGTAATACTCTATCTCTTTTGTACAATACCAATCGATCATTAGCTCCCTCATTTTGATTGGATTTGAGTATCTCTAACATGGATTTCTTTAGAACAATATGGATCCTTATTGCATATATTTTGTCCCTCATTTCTATGGTCCATCGTCATTCCATCTTGGATTAACCCATCATATGTTTCATCTTGACCCATTGGTTGGCCCTCTCTTCTTTGGGTATCTTCTTGGTGTCTCTCTACTTCCTTGAGGAAATAGCATTTTTCCTACAAAATGGTTAATAAAAAATAGAGATACATACATCAACATGCTTCTTTCTTTATATTTTCTTCTTCTTCTTTTTATAGCTACTTCTTTAGATAAATCTCATTTATGGGGATAGACAATTATTTTACCTCCATCATCACTAGCTTGAATGCATTCTCATATCTCTAATTTTTGATGACATATAGGCCACTCTAGAAAGCATCAAACTTGGTGTGTTGCCTTGGCTTGGTTCATTCTTTATCCCACTTGAGGATGTAATCATCAACTTCAACATATTGGGGGGTTTTTCCTTTTTTTAACAATTTCTTGGTTATCGCTTGTTGTCAGAGTAATCATTTCCTCACCCCCTTCCTTCATTCTTCTATTTTGAGTAGTTTGCAAATCCTTAGGCTTAATACATCATTTTATTGAAGTTCTAGCATGTAGAGCAACTGTAAGGTTGGTAATTCTCTAGAGATGGGTATCTTTGGTTCTCTTCTATATACTAAGGTATATGGAGATCATATGATTGCCTTGTTTGGAGTGATCTTGTCATCCCAAAAAGCTCCCTTGAGGTGTAAATTTAATTACCTCTAGTTGTTAGGCCCCACTTGTCTTAGTATTTTTAACAAAGTTTTGTTAGTTGACTTAGCTAACCCTTTTCCTTTGGGGTAGTAGTTTAAGGAAGCTTTTAGATAGATGTCATATTGATAGGAAAATTGCATGATCTTTCCCCCTATGAATTATTTGTCATTATCAATGATGATTGTATGAGGTACCCCAAAATAGGCTATGATATTTCTAATAATTTGATGATCACCTTCTCGATTGCTTCTTTTAGTGGCATTGCTTCAATCCATGGGGTGAAATAATTAGTGGTGATAAGGATCCACTTGTGCCATTCATTTTATGGGGGATTGATCATCCTTATAAATTCCAACCCTCAGTAGGAGAAAATCTCATTTGTTGTGATTCGATTTAAAGATAATGACATGTTCGTCTTCCTATTGATGAAGAACATACACTCATCACATATTCTTACCCATTGATGTGCCTCTTTAAAAAAGGTAGACAAATAATAGTCAACCTTCATTATATTATTAGCCATGGTTTGAGCCAAAAATATCTTCATGAGAATCCTTTATGAAATTTATAAAGCAGTTATTATGATCGATCAGGTCCCACACATCTAAGGAGGATGCCATTAGAATTTCTTTGTAATAAGACTCCCTCGAATGGGATGAAATGGATATTTTGTAATAAAATAATCCACTTCTTAGGTATATCAAGTCTTTTAAGATATTGACTGATCAACATAATATGGGATCCATTGGCAAACCCAATTGGGATCCTCTGCCTCATCATGTATAATATATATGTCTTCCTTTTTTTCTTTACCAATCACATCCTCTACCATTTTTTGACATAGGTTCCTTTCTCTAAACAATTTCATATAATTTATTTCTATATCAAATTCTAAGATTTTGGTGATCCATCTGACTCTTGCTTCTCTGATCTCTCCACCCATTATATTTTCTCTTATGGTTGAGTGAATGACATATGCAATTATTCTATTGTTAGATACCTAGTGTTTAAATTTTTTTAGTGCTTGCATTAGGGCATATATTTATTTTTTGATTAATTTGTATCACTCCTCGTATCCCTTTAGAATTTGGCTAAAAAATATGATCAAGTGCTTTTATTGGTCATATTTTTTTGATTGAGTAAAGCATAGAGTGTAAATTCTTTGTTGAAGTTATGATTAGCTAATATTGGTGCCTCTATTATAGCTACTTTTATTTCATCAAATAACTCCTTTCCTTCTTTAGTAAACCTAAAAAAATTGTCCTTTTGGAGCATAAGTATCATAGGTTTAACAATTTTGGCAAAATTTGGGATGAATCTTTGGACAAAGTTTATTTTCTAGAAGAACGAGTAGAGGACCTTCTTATGATGTAATAAGGAAATGGTAGATGTCTTGTACTCTTTCTAGGTCAAAAACCATCATTTTTTTAGAAATTACATGGCCAAGTAACTTCCCTTTAGGAATGCAAAAAATACATATTTTTGGGTTCAAGTATACCCCAAATTATTGGCATTGCTTGAAAAATTCCTCTAGTTGAAGCAAGTTGCTCTCCTTATGTTTAGAAAAAGTAGTTAGGTCAATAATATAAATCAAAATAATTTTATTAATCAAATAAAATCAATTTCCATGGCCCTTTGAAACATTTCTCCTGCATTTGACACATCGAAATGTATTCTTTGGTCTGTACACATCCCCCATTTGATGGTAAAGGTTTCTTTATGTTGGTTTTCATATTTTACTCATAGTTTATTATATCCAATGAACTCATACAAGACGGAAAACATCTATGATACTACAACCATTTAGAGGCTATGGTCCATTCATGGTAGAGGATAGTGGTCTTTTAATGAAGCTTTGTTAAAATTTTGAAAGTTGATACATCACCTTATTTCCTCATTTCCCTTTCTTACTCGTACCAAATTGGAGACCCATGAGGTGTTTTTTATAGGTTATATGATCTTTGATTCAATCAACTTATCTATCTCCTTTTGCATGATGGGTTCAATATTTGGATTGATTTATCTCCCTAACTATTGTAGGTGGACAAGGTGTCATGCATATGATGGTCGGTAGCCACAACTAGCATATGATTAGCTCTAATAGGATTGGCCATAAAATTCAATATTTATCACTATTTTTAGATGCCTCATTTCTTGTACTATTGCCTACATTTCTTTTGCATTTCCAACTACCATGTGTCCTTAGATGGTGTTACACTCCAAACATAGTCTACGTCGGCTATGATTTCCAAGCGTGTAAAATTTAGTATATATGGTTTCACAATAGTTTAATTGTAATGATCAATCTATTTTTTTAATTCTTCATCTGCGTCTTCGCATTAGCCTATACGGCGAGGGTGTGCCCACCTCAAGTGGCATTTGAATTTATTTTATTTCTTCCGCTTTAATTCTTATTCGGCATATTCATTTCGTCATTCTCTTTCGAATTCTCTCTCTGTAAATGTCATTTGTGCAGAAGGATAGTTAAAGCCTTCCAAGTGGTATCAGATTTTAGGCTCGGTTTCCCCGTAAGCTGCTCAGAACTCTTCTAACGCAAACTGACGGATCTGGTTCTTCGGTTCGTTGACACAACTGCGCTTCGGTTCGTGGCCATCCCAGCAAGCGTTCCGCCTTCTCCCAGCCAAATAACCACCGAGAGTACTCAGCCATAATTTCTTGTGTCGTTCGATTCCTCGCCAAGCGCTGTCCTGTCACATATCTGGTTACCGCCTGAGCCGCAGTCACGACGTTCCGCGTTCTAGGCTAAATCGTAGTCTTCCACGCAGAAAAATCCTCGTAAAACCAGCGCATGAACACCAAGCAATTTTGGCCAATCACAACGCACGATTTACGATTAATTAAAATGCCTTCCTAAGGTAAATTATTTTTTTTTTTTTTTTTTTTTTATCTAAAATCCGTGTGGGTAGCATTCAAGTTGTGCTTATATTGGATTAGTCGCACCTTCAAGTTTGTGACTTCGGTCACATCCTCAGTTGCCTTTCCACGCGCGTGTCGTTTGGAGCGTGTCGTCATTGGGTTTTCCGTTCGGTCGTCGTGTCGTTTGGAGCGTGTCGTCGTTGGGTTTTTCATTCGGTCATCGCGTCCGTGTCGTCGTTGGTCGTCGTTGGTCGTCGCGTCCGTGTCATCGTTTAGTCCTCCGTTCGATCGTCGTGTCCATGTCGTCGTTTAGTCCTCCGTTCGATCATCGCGTTCGTGTCGTCGTTTAGTCCTCCGTTCGGTCTTCGCGTCCGTGTCATCGTTTGGTCTTCCGTCTGTGTCGCGTCCACCACGTGTCGTTTGGTCCGTTCGTGTCATCGCGTCCGTGTCTGCGTTGTTCTTCCAGCTGACACCAGCATGTCGTGTCCTCGCGTCCAGCTGTCGTGTTCTCGCATCAGTGTCCACTTAGTGTTCGGTGTCCTCATTGCAGTCTCCGTTGGGCAGTTAGTGGTTAACTGGGTCATGTCTTAAAAGTGTTGTCAAGAAAAGTTGTCAAAATTGCAGTCAAAGTGGTCAAAAGCTGTCACAAAGAAGGATCCCAAATTCAAATCCGCATCGCAGTTGGAGCGACAGTTGTAGCGGAAACCAAATTTTTGATTAAAATTCCATCACATTCTATGGCAGTCCAAGTTCAAGGGTTCCTAAGCGGGTTATGTTAACAAGTGCATGAGCAAACAGTGGATCAAGGGATCTGACGGTCGATTATCAAGCTCGAAAACAACCAATAACAACACAAGAAGACCTAATCGCAGCCCAGGTACTAAAAATTCTCTTTCTCCTTTTAAAATTGGTAGTTATAATCCACATCATCCACTAGTAGATCCTATGGCTACTAATCCTCCCCCAACTCACGAAAACATCACACAAGGAAACTCAAGTAACTCAGCCGTTTCCAACGATGATTCTCTTCGACTCTTACTAGAGGGTATGAACGAAATTGGTCTCCTCCTAAAAAACCTAGTGCAAGCACAAAACCAGCCTCATCCCAATACTAATCCCCAAAATCACTCCCATGCCCAAAGGAATGAAGAAAATGTCGATCCTAATTGGGAACAACAACAAGGTGATTCGGATAATTACGAGGATCGCTATCAGAGACAGCGGTATAACCAAAATCAAGAAAGGGACACGGGTTATCACCAACCGAGAGGCCCTAATAATAATTTTCCACGAATTGATATGCCCACTTTTGAAGGTCATGATCCTCGTGGTTGGATTGCCAAAATGGAAGGCATTCTTGACTTATATCAATTTAAGGAAATTGATAAAGTTCCTTTCGCTGCATCCAAACTAGGCACTGAGGCCTACCAATGGTTTGTATGGCTTAAACGGGAGAAAGGAGCTACTATTAATTGGAGAAAATTCACTACCTCTTTTTTAGAAAGATTTGATGAAGGAGCTACATCATCATACACAGTAAGACTGTTATCTCTTAAACAAGAAGGGTCGGTTAGCGAATTCATTTCGGAGTTTACCAGTTTACTACCATACACTTTAGACCTCAGTTTCGACACAGTAGTAGGAGCCTTTCGCAATGGTTTGAAAGAAAGTATTCGAGTGGAGGTAGACATGCACAATCCAACCTTGCTGAACGATTGTATAAGAATAGCCAAGCTAGCCGAGAAGAGACATCAGTTGTCTGCACGACGTGAAACTTATAGTCGTCCTTCATATCGCAACAATTCCTTTCGTAGAAATGATCAACCATCAAGATATTTTTGCTATAAATGTCGCACTCATCACCCCAAGGAACAAGCATGTGCCCAAAAACAAAACTTTCATATTGAAGGTGATCAATATGAAGGAGAAGAGGAAGAACCTTACCAACCAGAAGAACCTATGCCAGAAGACCTACCATGTACTATAGAAGAAAAAGAAGAGGATACAATGGCGATCTCCGTGCATGCTCTCATGGGTTTAACCGCCCACCATACCATCAAGGTACCGGGATTTCTCCGCCAGAAAAAGGTGAATGTGCTAATTGATTCAGGTAGTACCCACAATTTTATCGACATCAAAACAACAAAAGCTTTGAATTTATTCATTAACTCTTCCAACAAAGACAAATTCCAGGTTCTAGTGGCCAACGGGGTGAACGCACAATGTGTTGGGTGCACATCTCAAGTTTCCATAAAGATGGGAACTTATACCTGGTTTGGATCCCTTTTTGTCATGAATTTGGGGAACTCTGATGTCATTTTGGGAGTTGAATGGTTGGAAACATTAGACACGGTTAGCTTCAACTTCAAAAAATTATTTGTGGAATGGAAGGAAAATGGACGAGTCATTCGCTTACAAGGCATTACTACTCCTCCATCACAAATAGTGAGCTCTCATAGTATGGAAAAGATGTTAAAAAAGGGTGGATATGGGTTTATAGCTCAAATTAATTGTTTGGAAAAACAATCTCCAGCAACTTCGGATATTATTGCTCCAGAGTTACAAGACATCATAACACATTACGAAGAGGTTTTCCAAGAACCTCAAGGATTACCACCTAAACGATCTCATGACCATGCCATCCATTTGATTCCAGGGAGTGTTCCTCCTAACAATCGTCCTTATCGCTATCCTCAACCACAAAAGATAGAAATCGAACAGATTGTTCAGGATTTGTTGGATCATGGAGTCATTCGTCACAGCACTAGTCCTTATTCCTCACCTGTAGTCCTGGCTAGACGAAAAGATAACTCTTGGCGTATGTGTCCTGACTTTCGTTCTCTCAATAAACTCACTATCAAGGACAAATTTCCTATCCCTGTCATAGATGACCTATTAGATGAGTTGCATGGTGCAAAATTTTTTACAAAATTAGACCTTCGCTCCGGATTTCACCAAATCCGTGTTAGAGAAGAAGATATTCCCAAAACCGCCTTTCGTACTCATGAAGGTCATTACGAATTTTTGGTCATGCCTTTTGGTCTCACTAATGCACCATCCACATTCCAAAGTCTCATGAACCAAGTGTTTCGTCCACTCCTCCGTAAGTTTGTGTTAGTTTTTTTTTATGATATTCTCATATACAGACAAAACATGGACGGACCATTTACATCATGTGGATAAAGCCCTTCACATTTTACACAAGAGAAAAGCTATTTGTCAAACGTTCCAAATGTTCCTTTGGTGTCCAGGAAGTGGAATATCTGGGTCATATAGTTTCACACCAGGGCGTCAAAGTTGATCCCAATAAGATTAAGGCAATTCAAGAATGGCCTTTACCTAAAACCATCAAGAAACTTCATGGTTTTTTGGGTCTCACGGGCTACTATCGCAAGTTTGTACAAAATTATGGTAAGATTGCAGCACCTCTCATGGCACTCACAAAAAAGGATGCTTTTCGTTGGTCGAAAGAGGCTACTCTAGCTTTCGAAGCTCTTAAGGAGGCCATGTGTACAACTCCAGTATTAGCAACCCCCAATTTTCACAAACCATTTATTATCGAATGTGATGCATCAGGAACAGGAATTGGAGCTATATTAATGCAAGAAGGTCATCCGTTGGCATTTGAAAGTAAACAGCTCTCCGAGAAAAATTTGGGAAGATCGACATATGAAAAAGAAATGTTGGCTATTCTTCATGCAGTAGAAAAATGGAGACACTACCTAATCGATAGTCGCTTCATTATCAAAACAGATCATAGTAGTCTCAAACATTTTCTTGAGCAGAGGTTTTCCTATCCGAAACAAAATAAGTGGTTAACCAAACTATTGGGTTATGATTTTGTTATCGAATACAAGAAGGGGAAGGAAAATATAGCCGTCGATGCGTTGTCCAGGAAATATGAAGATGAAGTAGTCATTAACGCTATTTCAGGTCCTTGCTCCCAATGGGTGAATCAATTACAAGATGAATGGTTGTCCAATAGCGAAACTGCTCAGATAATTCAAGAATTATCTATAGGGTCCTCTAAACACCCTTTGTTCTCTTATGAAGATAAAATCCTCCGAAAGAAGAACCGCATTTACATTCCACACAATTCAGAACTCAAATCAAAGATCCTCGATGAATCACACGCTTCTCCATCAGCAGGACATTCAAGATTTTTGAAGACATATTTAAGGGTCAAACAATCATTTTGTTGGAAAGGATTAAAAGCAAAAGTCAAACAATGGGTAGCCGAATGTGAAGTTTGCCAGCGCAATAAAGGAGAAACAGTCAAATCACTAGGGTTGTTACAACCATTACCTATCTCCTGAACGACAGTGGGAACATATATCCATGGATTTTATTGAAGGTCTTCCAAAGTCGGAAGGCGGGGACAGTAATCTTCGTCATCGTAGACCGGTTATCCAAATACGCTCACTTTCAGGCTTTACAACATCCATTTTCCGCAAGCAAGGTGGCAAAGGTATTTATGGATTCAATTTTCAAATTACATGGTATGCCAAAAAATATTGTAAGTGATAGAGATCCCATCTTCACTAGTAACTTTTGGCGGGAGTTATTTCGACTTAGTGGTACCAAATTGAACATGTCTTCAGCCTACCATCCACAGACAGATGGTCAAACAAAAGTAGTTAACAAATGTTTGGGTACGTACTTAAGATGTTTTGCTCAAGATAAACAATACCAATGGAGCCATTGGTTAGCATTGGCAGAATGGTGGTACAACACTTCTTACCATTATTCAATTAAGATGTCTCCATTTGAAGCATTGTATGGCACCAAACCTCCAGCAGTCACAGATTACGTACATGGATCATCCAAAGTAGCCAAAGTGGATGATTGGTTCCAACAAAGGTAGTCTACACTCACCATCCTCAAAGAGAATTTAGTCCAAGCACAGAATCGTATGAAACAACAACAAGACTTGCACCGATCAGAGAGAACTTTTAATATAGGTGATTGGGTGTTCCTAAAGTTGCAACCTTACAAACAATCCTCATTAAGGATAAAGTCCAGCCAAAAGTTGGCTCCACGATTCTATGGTCCCTACAAAATTGTGCGCCGCATTGGAGAAGTAGCCTATCAATTAGAGCTACCTACATCATCACGAATACACCCGGTATTTCATGTTTCATGTCTCAAAAAAGTAATTGGTCAGAAAGTACAAAGTCAATTAGACTTACCAGTGCTCGATGAGGAAGGACGCATACATCTCCTACCTGAAGATATACTACAACATAGAATCCGAAGACTGAGATCACGTCAGATTCAAGAATTTCTCATTAAATGGCAGGATTTACCAGAGGAGGATGCCACATGGGAACCTGAAAGTATCTTCCAGACATTTCCAACTTTGAGGACAAAGCTTTCCGAGGAGGGGAGTCATGTTACACTCCAAACATAGTCTACGTCGGCTATGATTTCCAAGCGTGTAAAATTTAGTATATATGGTTTCACAATAGTTTAATTGTAATGATCAATCTATTTTTTTAATTCTTCATCTGCGTCTTCGCATTAGCCTATACGGCGAGGGTGTGCCCACCTCAAGTGGCATTTGAATTTATTTTATTTCTTCCGCTTTAATTCTTATTCGGCATATTCATTTTGTCATTCTGTTTCGAATTCTCTCTTTGTAAATGTCATTTGTGCAAAAGGATAGTTAAAGCCTTCCAGATGGGATGGAATCTCCTTTGACCAATGGCAAGCCTTCTCCTTAGAGCATTGGTTCTTTTATCTCATAGGTTTTTTATTGTTTTCCATGTTTCTTGATCTGGATTTGGTTAGAAATCCTCCTTCTTCTTTGGTACATATTTAGTTGAAAGGATCATCTAAGCTATTGTATTAAAAACCAATAGTCTATAGGACTTCATGCCCTTACTGGCTTAATTTTGGTAGTCATAAAGCACTAGCCATAGATAAAAAATATAATAGCACTAAGGCCTTCAACTCATCCACTCTTCCTTAAGCTCCTTTATTTTGACTAAAAGTATGAAGTAACTTTTGAATAGAGGTAAGAAGCACCCTTTGATAGTGTAGCATTAATTAGTCTTTCTATTGATTAGTCTATCTTAGAGTGAAGCAAGGTTGTAGGGAAAATCTCCTTATATATTTGTCAGTTCTAAGGGCTCCTCATCCATTTAAAGGAGTGAATCTAATTTTTTTTTTCCTTATCCATTAGAAGTGGAGTCATAATATAGAAATTGATATTAATCCATCTTTTTTTACTACTAGATATCAAAGAGAAGCACATGTTGCATTAGGGGTGGGGCTTTTGAATTATAACTAGCCTCTGGGATTTTTCTTGATTAATTCGCTTGGAATGGTGGAGATATAATTCATTCCCATATAGGGGTACAAGGTCCTATAGGGATGGTCTAAAAACTAGCCTAAGAGCCCATTCTCAAAGAAGTTATATCAACCTAAAGCCTTTTTCTAGAAATCACCCCAACCAATACGACAATCCTTTTAGTTATTATTTAGAGGGTTTAGTACCTTTTATCGCTAGTGGGGTTTGACTTAGATATCACCAATAGGGCTTTTATAGAGGGCACAAGTCGTAAGCAACAAAAATATTGATGCATAGTCATAGAATTATTTTGACAGCATCAAAACTCCATTGTATAACTTCTTTGACTAGTCTTCTCTATGGCCTCATGTTATGGGTAGGTATGCATACCTTCAATTTCTCCCCTTTTTATGAGATCATGTCCATGGGTATTGATATTGGTTGGGTTTCTTATATAGAAATATCTTGGGTGACCATTTTAATACTCTATCTCTTTTGTACAATACCAATCGATCATTAGCTCCCTCATTTTGATTGGATTTGAGTATCTCTCACATGGATTTATTTAGAACAATATGGATCCTTATTGCATATGTTTTTTCCCTCATTTCTATGGGCCATCGTCATTCCATATTGGATTAACACATTGTATGTTTCATATTGACCCCCTGGTTGGCCCTCTCTTCTTTGGGTATCTTCTTGGTGTCTCTCTACTTCCTTGAGAAATAGTGTTTGTCCTACAAAATGGATAATAAAAAATAGAGAGACGTACATCAACATGCTTCTTTATTTCTCTTTGCTTCTTCTTCTTTTTATAGCTACTTTTTTAGATAAATATCATTTATGGGGATAGGCAATTCTTTGCCCTCCATCATCACTAGCTTGAATGCATTCTCATATCTCTAATTTGTGATGACGTATAGGCCACTCCAAAAAGCATCAAACTTGGTGTGTTGCCTTGGCTTGGTTCATTCTTTATCCCACTTGAGGATGTAATCATAAACTTCAACATCTTGGGGGGGTTTTCCATTTTTAACCATTTCTTGGTTATCCCTTGTTGTCAGAGTAATCATTTCCTCACCTTCTCCCTTCATTCTTCTATTTTGAGTAGTTTGCAAATCCTTAGGCTTAATGCATCATTTTCTTGAATTTCTAGCATGTAGAGAAACTTTAAGGTTGGTAATTCTCTAGAGATGGGTAGCTTTTCTTCTCTTCTATATGCTAAGGTATATGGGGAGCATATGATTGCCTTTTTTGGAGTGATATTCTCATCCCATAAATATCCCTTGAGTTGTAGATTAAATTACCTCTAGTTGTTAGGCCCCACTTGTCTTAGGAATTTTAGCAAATTTTTGTTAGTTGAAATAGCTAACCCATTTCCTTTGGGGTAGTAGTTTAACTAAGATTTTAGATAGATGCTATATTGATAGGAAAATTGCATGATATTTCCCCCTATGAATTATTTGGTATTATCAATGATGATTGTATCAGGTACCCCAAAATAGGCTATGATTTTTCCAATAATTTGATTATTACCTTCTCGATTGCTTCTTTTAGTGGCATTGCTTCAATACACTAGGTGAAATAATTAGTGGTGATAAGGATCCACTCGTGTCATCAATTTTATGGGGGATTGATCATCCTTATAAAGTCCAACCCCCATTAGGATAAAATTTCATTTGTTGTGATTGGATTTAAAGGTAATGACACGTTCCTCTTCCTATTTATGAAGAATGTACACTAATCACATATTATTACCCATTTATGTGCCCATTTAAACAAGGTAGACCAATAATATTCAACCTTAATTATCTTATTAGCCATGGTTTGAGCCAAAAATATCTTCATGAGAATCCTTGATGAAATTTATAAAGCAATTATTGTGATCGATCAGGTCCCACACATATAAGGAGGTTGCCATTAGAATTGTTTTGGAATAAGACTCCCTCGAATGGGATGAAATGGATGTTTTTTAATAAAATAATCCACTTCTTAGATATATCAAGTCTTTGAACATATTGAATCATCTACATATATGGGATCCATTGGCAAACCCAATTGGGCTCCTCTACCTCATCATGTATAATATATATGTCTTCCTTTGTTTCTTTACCAATCGCATCCTCTATGATTTTTTGACATAGGTCCCTTTCTCTAACCAACTTCGTAGGATTTATTTCTATATCAAATTCTAATATTTTGGTGATCCATCTGACTTTTATTTCTCTGATCTCTCCACCCATTATATTTTCTCTTATTGTTGAGTGAATGACATGTGCAATTATTCTATTGTTAAAGACCTAGTGTTTAAATGTTTTTAGTTATTTCATTAGGGCATATATTTATTTTTTGATGAATTTGTATCACTCCTCGTATCCCTTTATAATTTGGCTAAAAAATATGATCAGGTTATTTTATTGGTAATCTCTTTTTTATTGAGTAAAGCATAGAGTTTAAATTATTTTTCGAAGTTAGAATTAGCTAATATCGGTGCCTCTATTATAGCTACTTTGATTTCATCAAATAACTCCTTTCCTTATTTAGTAAACATAAAAAATTTATCCTTCTAGAGCATAAGGATCATAGGTTTAACAATTTTGGCAAAATATGGGATGAATATTTGGACAAAATTTATTTGCTACAAGAATGACTAGAGGACCTTATTATGATGTAATAAGGAAATGGTAGATGTCTTGTATTCTTTCTAGGTAAACAACCACTCATTTTTTAGAAATTACATGGCCAAGTAACTTCCCTTGAGGAATGCAAAAAATACATATTTTTGGGTTCAAGCATACCCTAAATTATTGGCATTGCTTGAAAACTTCCTCTAGTTGAGGCAAGTAGCTCTCCTTATGTTTAGAAAAAGTAGTTAGGTCATTAATATAAATTAAAAAAAAATTATTAATAAAATATTTAAAATCAATGTCCATGGCCCTTTGAAACATTTCTCCTACATTTGACACATAGAAATGTATCCTTGGGTATGTACACATCCCCCATTTTGTGGTAAAGGTTGTTTTATGTTGGTTTTCATCGTTTACCCATACTTTATTATATCCAATGAAGTCATCCAAGAAGGAAAACATCTATGATACTACAACCATTTAGAGGCTATGGTCCATTGATGGTAGAGGATAGTGGTATTTTAATGAAGCTTTGTTCAAATTTTTAAAGTTGATACATCACCTTATTTCCTTATTATCCTTCCTTACTAGTACCAAATTGGAGACCCATGAGGTGTTTTTGATAGGATATATGATCTTTGATTCAATCGACTTATCTATCTCCTTTTGCATGAGGGGTTCAATATTTGGATTGATTTATCTCCCTAACTATTGTAGGTAGACAAGGTAGGGTCATGCATATGATGGTTGGTAGCCACAACTAGCATGTGATTAGATCTAATAGGATTGGCTATAAAATTCAAGATTTATCACTATTTGTAGATGCCTCATTTCTTGTACTATTGCCTACTTTTCTTTTGCATGTGCAACTACCATGTGTCCTCAGATGGGATGAAATATCCTTTGACCAATGGCAATCCTTCTCCTTAGAGCATTGGTTCTTTTCTCTCATAATTTTTTGATTGTTTTCCATGTGTCTTTATCTGGATTTTGTTAGAACCCCTCCTTCTTCTCTGGTTCCTCTTTACTTGAAAGGACCATCTAAGCTATTGGATTAAAAAACAATAGTCTATAGGATTTCATGCCCTTACTAGATTAATTTGGGTAGTTGTAAAGCACTAGCCATAGATAAAAAATATAATAGCACTAAGGCCTTCAACTCATCCACTCTTCCTTAAAGCTTCTTTATTTTGACTAAAAGTATTAAGTACCTTTTGAACAGAGGTAAGAAGCACCCTTTGATAGTGTAGAATTAATTAGTCTTGTTTTTTATTAGTCTATATTAGAGTGAAGCAAGGTTGTAGGGAAAATATCCTTATATATTTGGAAGTTCTAAGGGCTCCTCATCCTACTAAAGGAGTGAATCTAAAATTTTCTTTCCTTATCCATTAGAAGTGGAGTAAAAATATAGAAATTAATATTAATCCATCTTTTGTTACTACTAGATACCATAGATAAGCACAGGTTGCATTAGGGGTGGGGCTTTTGGATTATGACTAGCATCAGGGATTTTGCTTGATTAATTCCCTTGGCATGGTAGAGAGATAATTCATTCCCATATTGGGATGCAAGGTCCTTTAGGGATGGTCTAAAAGCTAGCCTAAAAGCCCATTCTCAAAGAAGTTAGATCAACCTAAAGTATTTTTCTAGAAAAAATAGTTAGATCATTAATATAAATCAAAATAATTTTATTAATCAAATATTTAAAATCAATGTCCATGGCCATTTGAAACATTGCTATTATATTTGATAGATCAAAAGGCATCCTTTGGTATGTACATATTCCCAATTTGGTGGTAAATGTTGCTCTATGTTGGTTTTCATATTTTACACACACTTGATTATATCCAGTGAACTCATCCAAGAGGGAAAACATCTATGATACTACAACCATTTAGAGGCTATGGTCCATTGATGGTAGAGGATAGTGGTATTTTAAATAAGATTTTTTCAAATTTTTAAAGTTGATACATCACCTTGTTTTCTCATTTTCCTTCCTTACTAGTACCAAATTGGAGACCCATGAGGTGTGTTTGATAGGATATATGATCTTTGATTCAATCAACTTATCTAGCTCCTTTTTCATGAGTCTTTCAATATTTGAATTTATTTATCTCTATTTCTCCCTTATGGGTTGAGCATTGGTAGTCAATGCAATGGTTTTTTGTAAGATATTTTCATCATATTCTTTTAGATCATCGTAGCTCCATGCCATCATGCCACTATACTTTTGACATAGGTGAATGAGGGCTTGTTGCTCCTTTGTGATTTTGAATTTCCTTATTTGCAATTTCATCCCTAGGGAAACCTTAGCCTCCTGATAATCTCCTTTATTGGTTGTTATCCCTCTGTTTACTTTGAAACGATCATCAATATTAAACAAGGTTTCCAATGTAATGAGTCATTTTGGTAATTTATTGGAGCTCAGTTGGATGATTTGGTCTTCATATGCTTCTTTGATTTTGGGACCCAATTTTTTAGAAAATATGGTCTTCTACCTAATAAACTGGATGAATTTTTCATCATTTTCAAACACTTGCTAGTCGAATTCAATTTTAGGAACAACCAGTCTAATTAGAATTTTTACATTCTATTAGTTTTGAAGGAGATAATATACCAAGTCAAATTGTGACCCTGTAAAAACCATGCAGTTTGCATCCACATTTTAATCCATAGGAATAGATTGAAAATCTACAACATCAAAGGCCTCAATCATATCCCACCCTTAGTATTTTTATGTTTTCTTCATTCTATTTATGGCCAAGCGCTATGGCCTTACCTATTTGACTACTAGTTTTGCATCACCAAAGATTTTTAACATCTTGATCCCTCATTTTTTGGCTAATTAGAGTTTGAGTGATAGAGCCTAATATTTTATGACATTGTTCATATAGTCAAACTGTAGAATATAGGATTATAGAATCTTGGTTCCCTCAGGTGATATTAATTAAACCCTTGTATAGATTTATCTTTCCCCATAAAAGTATAATTCCCATAACCCATCCTTGATATTTTGCCTATTTAATATTTTATGTAATGGAGGTGCCTCTTCTTGAATAAAGTATGTTCCTATCCTAGTTAGCTTGAGTACTTATTTTAAAAAAATATCTCCTCCTTCAATTATTTGCTGGTATAAGGGGGTTGTCCTTGGCTACTCCCTTTTGTTAAAATATTTTAGGGAATCAATTGTTTGACTTGAGGTGAGTAACTAGAGGATCATGGCATATTCTTTATCCTCTAATTATTCTTACAACTAAAGGGCTATCTTCAATAGATTTCTTTGTTCAAGTATTGTGAGGGCATCTATAGATATGGAAAATTGACCTACTAAGGTGAGCTATTTTTCTTATATCCTTAGTTTTTCTCTTAGAAAAGTAATTTAATCTTTGAGCCAATGTTTATCACATCAAATTTTGTACATTCCTTTTAAAACCTATATCATTGGATCGATCTTGAAAAGAGATTTTCAATGGTATATTATATGCCTCATTTTGACACCATTTGGTCCCCAAAAATGTAGCATAATTGCACATGGGTCTAACTATTGTGAAATTGTGACCGGCCCTTATAGGACATGATTTCACCTAGCTAGAGTTTTCTATTAGAAAACCCTAATTTTTCAAATTGACCTCTTTTGAAATAAGCTATTATTATTTTTTCCCACATGTTATTCTTTCAAATCCCTTATAAATAGAGGGTTTGAAGTCTTCTTTTCCCCATATAGAAATTTTCCAAGTAATCCACAAGTCTCTAAGAGATTTTTACAAGTGTTCAATTCAATTTTTCAAGCAATCCAAAGTGATATGTTGAACCTCTCTAACCATTGTGAATTATTTCTTCTGCTATATTGTTTATGTGTTTAATGCTTTTCATGGACAAGTGTTGAAGCCCTAAGGAGGAATTTGCTACTTTGATATCACCATCATTTTGACTGCTTTTTGTTACCACCAGTTTATTTTCACATCATCTGCATTTACATATTAGTTGTATTTTATTTTGCATTAATTTACTTGCATCATTTGAGGGTTTTCTTCATTTGTTGTAAAATAATGTCTGGTAATTTCGGGGTATGATTTCGCCATTATGCAAAATCATGATTGCTCTGTATAGAGCATGATTTTTCTTAGGCTAGGATTTGGCACATTATGCTATCTCCAAATCCTAGATATACATTTTATGTTGCATTATGATCATAATAGCAAATTGTGAATTCTATTTATCATACTTTTCTACTACTTTATATTCTATTTGTCCATCTTTGAAAGGTCAAATTTTAATTTTCTATTTCAAAGTTTAGCTAAAAGGACCTAGGGGCTTGATTGCTACACCTCTAAGCATTATCATGCAGTGACCTACGTATACCCCCTAATGTTGATCATGTTTTCAAGTGTTTATGAAGTTATTTTGTAGGAATAAGGATTGTGAAATATTGTTGGATGAAAGATAAAGCTCAAATAAACCATTGGATCAAATAAGTATTGTAATAAATATTTAGGCTATTTGTTGTGTGATTTCTATTTTGACAAAACCCTAGATCATAAATAAAAGGAAAAGTATTTAATTAATTTTCTAGGCATTTAAAAGGATAAAAGTGTCTAGTGTACATTTAGGGTTTAATATTGCTTGTGCATTTTCCCTTGGAAACTTCCTAAAAGATTTAATTTTACAATCTTAGGGTTAGAAATCATTCAAAGCAAAGAATCATTCTAGGGTTAGCTCTTGTCTTCTTGCATCCTGTATTCTTGCATTGTTATTTTGCTTTCATAGTTTAAGTTATAGAAAGGCCAAACTTAGGTGTATGCTTGAATTAACACATTTAAACACATTCCACCTCAGACTTTGAATGATTCTTAAAACTATTCTTGGTGAACCTTTTCTCCCATGCACCGAGTGTAGAGCCTATAACTGCCATCATAATTACCTCAAGGATTCCTAGTGGATCCAGCCCTGAGAATCATATGTTGGTGCATAGTTTTCCCCCTCTACATTTTTGGTGAACTTGACGTGAACACCTCCTTTTATTTTGTTTTTATTTTTTAAAACTATAAACAAGACCACTAGAATTTATTTTCTTAGATTATAAAATATAAAAATAAAATTTTAAAATTTATTTTATTCACATTTTATTTTTTTAACTTCCCTAAAAAGAACAACATTGAATGTCATATTTCGTACCCTAGTCTTGTGACAGGGCACCACTTTGGTGGTGGTAAATCCATATTAAAGGTCTTGTGAGTCAAATTTGGTCTGGAATTAATGAGAATACATAGTGAAGGGGATTAGCCATAACCATGAACCTTTGAAAAAGGATTATCCTTTCAACTATGCTTGAAAAACTAAAAATATTCTAATCAAGATTATAATTTAGTTTATCCAACAACCATCATAGCTATGGAATAGAGCACATATTTCTTTTTGGAGGGTATATCGTTGACCATAGTGAACTGGGTGAGGATTGGTAGGACTTAGGCTCCATAACAGATTTGATTTCATCACCAAGCGTTTGTAAATGAGCATCCAAGTGAAGGCCCTAATTTAATACAAGTTCACTATACCTTTTCAACTTTCAAAACCCCATCTTCTATTTTCTATTAAAATTTTCTTTTTTATTCAATTTTTGTTTTTCTTTAAATCAAGAGTTAGTCAATTAACTAATCCTTATTTTTCTACCCTTATTCATGGTTGTCTTTCTAAACCCCCTTGCCATTTTAAAATTTATTCCTTTCCCTTTTAAAATATTTTTAGAATCTAAAAAATGCTCTAAAACTCATTAAAAACATACAAAAAATATAAGAAATTTAATCTCTTCACATAATTATTTTAATAAAGAACATGAAGAGATTGTTAATGATAAAGAGCATGAGAAAATTATTAATGAATTTCTTCATATTTCTCAAATTTCCCAATGCAGTATGTTCTAATGGTTATTAATTAATTATTTAATCTCTCCTAATGAAGTATGTTCTAATGGAGTTCTTATAGTTGAATTTATTTTTAGCTCCTTAATATGAGTATCAGGCATGTGTTACCAATTAATTTCAACTCTATATGTAAGTAATAGATTTGCTTCTCTATTCAACAATTTAATTTTCTAAATTCTAATTATCTATAGTTTGGTGTAGTAAGCCTTATAACTCCCTAATTTTGGAATGTTAGAAAATAATGATAATAGTATTTGTAAATTTATATTTAAGTCTACCAAGGTTGACAACCTAATATATACTACTTGATTAAATGTAAATACTATAATATTATAATGTAGTTCAATTATAATGCCTTGAAATGAGCTTGCTTTATAACTTACTAATGCTTGGTTAATGCTCGTTATTTCAACACAGTAGAAAATTTAATTATATCACCTTATAAATCCAATGCCACTTTAATTAAAGAAAGCAAATATAATATCAAATTTATCTTAGAAATGTAATTTATTGTGTAGCATGAGACTTAACCTCTCCTTGATATATCTCTACATATCTTCAAACAAACTATGTTGCTTGAGTCTTTACTCTTCCTCAATGTATCTCAATGGATCTATTCATTGTGTTAAGATGAGCATTCAATGCTCTTTCATTCATTTCTTTGACCTTACTATCCTAAATATATTTGTTGTAAAAACTATGTTCTCCTCATTCAATATTCTTTCTCCTATGTATGATCATCTTTCACCCGAGTTATTAATAAGGTTATATCCCCTACATGGATTTCTTTGAGGTGTTATAATCTCTTCTTAGTGCTTCAAACATGTGGTGTTTTGATTGTAGAGGTTACATCCTATGTTTCAATTCTCATTATGTAATTATGGTCTTTGATTTCAATTTTACAACACTTAAGACATTACTTCATTTCTTTGCTTCTTCTTTTAATGCTCCAAGATGGGCATTACTCCTTATTGAGAATCAAACAATTATTCTTCTATTCAATGATCTAAGGTGAGTGTTATTCCTTCGTTGGGATTCTATGTGAGTATTAATGAAAAGCATAATGCTTATCCTCTATGTGCCAAGTGGCACTTGCATGTGAGACTATTCTCAATTTTATCTTTAACCTTATATCTTCTTTAGAAGATACAAGTTGTTCAATATTTTCTCCAACACTTTCCTCCTTCTTGGTAGTGAGTGCTAGCTTACAATTTCTAGCAATAATTTCTTCAAGTTTGGCTCCAACTATGAATCCAACATTGCCCTCTTGGTAGATGATATGTCTTCACATGATTGATGCTCTTTAGTGCTTCTATGGCTCTCTTTCTATCTAGTATTTCTATGTATGATTTAGGTAATACTTCGTAGCATTCAATGTGTTTTTGGTATTCCTACTTTGTAATAGATATGTAATGGGTATAAAGATTTTTATGTTGTTGTAGTTTGACATCGTTCATGGATGCTTGCTTTGGTGATTGAATTGGTATTTCTAGATACCAAAAATAGGTGCTTATGAGCCCTAGGTTGGATCTCATTCTACCTTCAACAATTCACCTATAGTAGACGTAGAATACCTATTGTCTTAGTATCTTGAGACACTTTATATTTTATATTTTTGGAGGATATGGTGAACCAATGTAATATAAATAAATAAATTTATTTTGCACCAAATGTTAGAGAGTTATATGTCTCCTTTTGATGTTAATTCCTCCTTTGATATAACAAATCCTTGTTGTATAGCTTGAGGACTAATGTAGATTGATCTAAAGCTTTTCCTTTGATTCTTACATATGATTTCTACTTGATCTACTATTTGAGAGAAATGTATTCTTACCTTTCTTATTAGACAAAACTAGTATATAACTCCTTCACTTGGATAATTTAATAATAATAAATCTAAGCTAATAATTATATAACCAATATGCTATAGAGATTAATCTTTACACTAATTTTCACCTTCATTGTAACACTTATTTCACTTCTAATAAGCTTTAAGAGAAACTAATATAATGCAATTGCAATCTCTTTATTACTCCTTAAAAGTAACTTGTAATATGCACTAATGATAAATCTTAAAGAACTCTTAAATGCTTCTATAATATCTACAACTTAATGTAGTCTTCTTTTCTATAACTAGATAATAGGAAGATGATATATATTTTCTTTCAAAATATATCTAACTTCTATTTTAATGAGTAGGCAATAACCCTTAATAGAAACTATCTTCTACAGTTCCCTTGAATAATTTAGAATGCAACCTTCTCCTTGCAAATTCTATATTCTATTAAGGCATTTAATGAAGCTAAGTAATGAACTGAATATAAGTGTTCTAGTAATGAACCCTTTGCAACTATGTTGCTTACTTTTAATGATATATGAAGATTATGTATATCTTGATGAATAGATTCACCAATTTGCTATATGGAATGGTAGTGAATCACATATATGAAACCTTCAATATTTTATTGTAAATTCAGAAAACCTCTATCTCTAAAATGTACCTTCTTAGCTATGAAAGGCAATCTTAAAATCTCTTGGATTTGTTAGGCTTCTTCTATCTGAGTTCTTCTTTAACCTCCTTATCAAATTTTAACTTCAAATAGGGTCTTCTTCTCAATAATATGAAAGTATTGAGGTATTCACTAGTCTCCTCCAAAATTGAATAAATTTATCAAATCCTTCTCCTTTAATCTTGTTGTTGGATGGTGATAATTGTTCCAATCCCATAACTGTTAGGAGCTTCTCCTTGGTAGTGAATTTATCCAATGATTTATTCTAGGAAATTTTTTAATGGCTTATTCAATCTCTGCAATAAGGCTCTCCAAGCCTTATCTTTGTTTCTCCTTGAAACCTCTCTAATATCTTTAGTCTTCTAGCATCTCTGGTCTTCTCAATGAGACCTTTGCTTCAACCTTCTATTATGGAAGTGTTTGCAATGAGATATATTGGATCTCTAGAATCTATTGCTTTTGGAATATAGAATAGGACCTTGCAAGTATTTCTTCACTTATGTAATTTATAGGCTTTAATGGAGATCACCAACCTCTAATATTTTAAAACTAGGAGTTCTTTAATGGGACTGTCGATGGGTCTCTTCAACTTTTTTAAGCTGATTTCTATAATCTACTATTTGCAATATTTTATGGAGATAACCAATATACTATTTTCTTTTATAATCTTCTATAGAGTCTTTGGGATCACAAATAAATGCTACTATGGCATTTTTTTCTTCTACAATGTGCAGGTCTACAACATGATTTTCCTCAGGTTTATAGAATCTCCTATTATTCTATTTGTTGCTTTTGGTGTTGGATTGATTCTAAAGATGATATTATTCCTAGATATCTATAGGAAGCTTTCCAAATTTATTCAAATATCCTTTTTTCTACAACAAAGTATTAGGATTGCAATGGAAGAAATTAAAAGTGATGAATCTTCACTAGTTGATTTGTTAATCTAGTGGAATGAATGTTGAGTCCTAGTCTTCACGAGTTTTTTTGCAACTCTGTGGAAAGACTCTAGCCAAATGCAATCTCAAAAATTTTGGAACTGATATTTTCTTCTCTCCTCTCTATCTCTCTTGTGGCTCTCTATTCCTATATGATCTACCGTAGCTCTAGTACCACTGTTAACTTTTGATAATGTATGATATAGGGGAAATCAATCACAAGATGTAAAATATGCAAAAAAATAAGATAATGGATTTTTCAATAAGACTAAAATATGATATTAATGTAAAGTTATGAAAATAGTACAATGAAATGTAATGGAGGAAATTAACACTCCATAACTCTAATGGAAACTACATTGTACCTACTCACTACTATGTAGTAATTGCACTTCTGCTTCACACACACACACACACACTATCTATTCACTATGGGGCCTATATATAATAAGATAAGTTAGTTGGCCCTTACTCTTCCTAACTACATTTCTTATGACTCATGTACAAGTGGAATCCTTGTACATTTACATCATTGCACATTGACACTTGTGCATTTATTGCTTCTTCCTCAAGTAATCTAAGATATAATCCTAATATAACAATATACCCAAGGTTGTACATTGACATATACCTAAATAATATAATACACTCTAACAAGATGTACCCTTGTCTCATACATTACAAAATTATATCCAAGTTCTTCATCAACACCCATTATTGGTGGTCCAAATATAATTAGCTAAAACATGCAAATCCTTTAAGATTCTTGCTTAAATGGGTTGTGACCAACTTCAAAAATCATATTTAACAAATTCATCTATGCATTCTCCATGTATGTTCTCATCAAAACATGACCATATAGAGCTCTATATAGTTATCAATTTTTCTCATCAATCTATTTGGTGCTCTTAAATGAGCCCACATATTTTCTCATCTCTTTGTCTAACGTTCTTAAATGAACACACATATTTGCTCATCTCTTTATCTGGCACTATTAAATGACCCTACATATTTACTCATATATTTTTTTGGCACTCTTAAATTATCCCACATATTTGATCATATCTTTATCTGAAACTCTTAAATTATCCCACAAATTTTCTCCTCTTTATCTAGCACTCTTAAACGATCCCACATTTTTGCTCATATTTTTTATAATGCTCTTAAATGAGCCCACTATATTTCCATCACAAGATATCAAGGTTTTTTCTTGTAATATCACCAAAGGGGCATTTTACCTTGAAGCTTTTGCACACACTAAGCATAGATCATCCATTGGCACAAATTATACTTATTTTCCATATCATATATATTTCTTGACCTTGCAAGTCTTGAAATCATAAAATTTCTTGAATTAAATCCATATGGTTCTTCATATCTTGTATAATGCATCTTAAAAAAAGTAGTATGCATGATCCATCATCTGCATCACATATTGCATTTAGTATAGATCATATTACATTTGGCTTACCTTCTCATACTGCATGATTGTCTGTCATATTTTGCATGATTGCCTATCATATTTTACATGATTGTCTATCATATTTTGCATGAATGACTAACATTATATTTCTCTTGCATCTCTACTTATAAAAATTGCATTTTTTATTTTTCATGACTTCTTGATCATATAGCTTTTCAGGTGTTTTGTGACAATGACAAGTGATAACACCTAGTTAGGTCATAGCTCACATGTATTACACTCTCACTAGGGATATGATGCATAGAAAAATCCCTAACCTAGGGCCAATGCATCTTCATCCCTTCCTATATTATTTTTTCATCTCCTCTTTTCTTTTTCTTCTCTTTTCTTCTTGTATTCCTTAACTTTGAAAATTATTATAATGACCATCAATTCTCTTCAAAGTCAAGGAATACAATCTTATTATTGGTATATCCTTGTCCTTTGCATATTTATTTTCTTTTTTCTTTTTCAATATAGGGATATCTGCTTTTCTCTCTTCTTTATTTTCACTCTTCTTCCTTTTTGACTTTTCAATAGTTAAGTGGTCCTCGTGGTATAGGATAGATACCACATGAATTTTATTCATACAAACACTAACTATCTTACACACACTTATTAACCATTAAAAATTTAATATGAGGTACATGCACATTATTTTATTTCACTGTTGTGTGCTCTTTCGCTTTTGCAAGCTCTTTTGTTTTTGCATGTTCTTCTTCTCATTTAGATTCATCTCTTCTCAAGCAATGTATAACTTTGGCACACCATTTCTTTGATTCTTATTCTTCTTCCTCTCTTTTATTCTAGCACATGCACACATTCACATTGTGTTATGCTCAAATTATTTGGTCCATTCACACTTTACACCCCTATTGGGTAGTACTTGCTAAGACATCAATTGCACACACAACACACCCCATATGGGATAGCTTCATGGCCACATACGAGGAGAAGACTCGATATTGATTATTTGAGAGCATACATCCTAACAAATTTATTTCAACCATTTTTCCATCTTAGTGAGCATTGCACCCATAGCGGGTCACACTCCACATTTTATCATTTATCCATATTAGCAAGTACTACACCCATAGTAGGTGTTCACTCCACTTTTAACCATATTTTTTAGCATAACACCCTACATCCAAGGTTTTGACCATTTTCTTTTACTTTCAGTGTCTTTGACCTTTTGGGAGTTTGGTTTCTTCTTCTTCATCAACATCACATTATTCTCTCATTTTTCTCTCTTCTTTCTTTCCCCTTCTTCTTGCATCCATGCATTTTATCTTAAGCATATTACATTTCCTGCATTAGTTAGTTACATTAGTTAAATTCATGTTGTCCTAGTTACCATTATCTTACTTTAGGTTTTCTTGCTCTATATTTTGTGTTTCATGTTTTGCTTTTCTTTATTTTTCTTTTTCAATTTTATTAATGAATTCTATATTCCTTCTAAAACTCAAGGGGTCATCCTAGCCTTAGATGCATTAATGGTAGTGATATCTTGTCTTGTGTGCAAAATTCTAGAGTATCCATCATGATATCCCCTTTGTCCAAACTTGGCCACCCATTTTTTGTGTTTGTTGCTTTATTTCCCATAGGAGTCTACATATTTTTTGACACATTTGCTTGGCCATAAATGCATCAAGAGGTGGAAAAATATGGACATGGAAAATTTATCCACTAAGGTGAAATATTTTTCTTAGATCTTTAGCTTTTCTCTTAGAAAAGTAATATTGTGTTTGAGCCAATGTTTCCACCATCAAATATTCTCCATTCCTTTCAAAACCTATACCATTGGCTCGGGCTAAAAATTATATTTCTAATAGTATATTATATACCCCATTTTAACATCATCTGGTCCCCCAAAATGTAAAAAAACTACACATGGGTTTATCTATTACGTAATTGTGATCAGCCATTGCAAGGTCTAATTTTGCCTAGCTAGGGTTTTCTCTTAGAAAATCCTAATTTTTCAAATTGAACTTTTTTTATGTCGGATATTCTTAGTTTTTCCCACTTGTTCTTCTTTCAAATACCTAATAAATTGAGGGTTTGAAGTCTTTTTTCCCCATTTAGAATTTTTCCAAGTAATCTACAAGTCTCTAAGATATTTTTGCAAGTGTTCAATTAAAGTTTCCAAGAAAGATAAAGTGATCTATTGAAGCTCTCTAACCATTATAGATTATTTCTTCTAATGCATTGTTTGTGTGTTTATTGCTTTTGGTGGAAAAGTGTTGAAGCCCTAAGGAGGAATCTACTACTTGGAGGATTTCGTCCTTTTGACCATTTTTTGCTACAACCAGGTTGTTTTTGTATCATTTGCATTTAAATATTAGTTAAATTTTATTTCACATTAATCCACCTGCATCATTTGAGGGTTTTCTTCTTCTATTGAAAAATCATGCTTGGTAATTTTGGGGTGCGATTTTGTCATTCTGTGAAATCATGATTACTTCGTATTGAGTGTGATTTTTCTCAGGCTAGGATTGGGGGCAATTTTCTGTCTCCAAACTCTATATTTTCATTTTATGTTACATTCTAATTATAATAGCATATTTTATGTTTTACTTATCATTCTATTCTACTGCATTATATTCTATTTGTCCATATTCCAAAGCTCAACTTTTTCTTTTGTGTTTCAAATATAATCTAAAAGGACCAAGGGTGCTTAAATTTTGCATCTTTGAGCATTATCATACAAAGGCCTAAGTAGGTCCCCTAACATTGATTATATTATTCAAGTATTTATGAAGCTATTTTGTAGGAATAAATATTGTGGGATATTGTTGGATGAAATATAAAGTTCGGATCAACTACCAGATTATATAAGTGACCTAATAAATATTTAGGTCATTTTTTGTGTGATTTCTATTACTATAAAAACCCTAGATCACAAATAAAAGGATAATATTTAATTAAGTTTATAGGCATTTGAAAGGATAAAAGCATATAGTTTGCATTTAGTATTTAATACTACTTATGCATTTTCCCTTGAACCCATTCTCAAAGATTTTATTTACAATCCTAGGGTTAGAAATCATTCAAAGCAAAGAATCATTCTAGGGTTAGCTCTTGTCTTATTGCATATTGTATTCTTGAATTGTTCTTTCACTTTCATAGTTTAAGTTATAGAAAGGCCAAAATTAAATGTTTGCTTGAATTATAATATTTAAACACATTCCACCCTAGACTTAGAGTGATTCCTAAAACTATTCTTGGTGAACCCTTTCTCCCCCTGTGAGTGTAGAGCCTATAAATACCATTGCAATCACCTTAGGTCTTCCTAGTGGATCTGACCCTAAGAATCATATGTTGGTGCATGGTTTTCCCCTTTTATAGCAATCCAAAGGGGTATTTCTACCATGGAACTTTTTAGTTGGTCTACCACATTAAACATTTCAATGGGTGATGAAGAACACAAGCTTATACTGAGAGGGGGGGTGAACAGTATAAGATCATTTTTTACTTTTCTTTCCCAATCAATATTATGCAATATATAAATGGCACTATCAACAAAAATAATCAAAGCAATGCACAAATAACCACACACAATAGAGACACCAATTTAACATGGTTCACCCAATGTGGGCTACGCCATGGAGAAAATATTTCTCTAAATTTTTCTCAACAAATATCTTGGGAAACCTTTCCATATTACAATGTTTATGGACCTCTATCCAAAGGATACACCAATACCCTAATCAAGTTTGCGTGGATCTCTATCCATAGGAGAAATTCTTTATATTTTACTCTGGCTGGTGATCCTCTAGAATACTACTGCCTCCACTGTACTGGCTTATGGATTTCTCTCCACTAAAGAATTTTGTCCTCACTCAGAAGAACTGTCCTCACTGCCCTGGCTAATGGATATCTATCCACTAAATACTACTGTCTTCTACTCTGTCACGTCCAAAGCTTGCTCTTAGCTCTGTCTCAAATCTATACTAAACATAGTCCTTCGATCTAGCATAAATATGCTCAATATCTATCCTCAAATTTGTACTAAAAATAGTCCTTCAGTCTAGCACAAATATTCTCAATATCTGTCTCTGGTATGACATAAACCTATCCTCAAATTTACACCAAAATCTATACTCAAATCTGTCCTCAAGCCTTAACACAAGGCTTGTATTAATCATAAATCAACTCTACTAGATCTTCCCCAAACCTTAACTCAAGGTTTGAACAAATCAATCAATCAACTCTACTCACAAGTCTTCTCAAAGACTTGTCTCAAATATGCCTTGTAAGCTTTCATAAAAGCTCACACTAATCTGTCCATAAGTTCTCTCTAGAAATTTTCCAATCTACTCAACAAGTCCTCACTAGAACTTGTCTAATCTTCTCAACAAGTCTTCACCAAGACTTACCTCAAATCTGTATTGTAAGATTCCACAAAAGCTTACTCAACTCAACTCAATCTAACATAAAATCCTCTTCAATCACTCAGATAATATTCACACAAAAACTCGTTTAATCTCACAAAAATATATAGAGAATTGTTAGAGACTCAATATGCTTCACACTCACAACAATGCTCAATCACTTTCAATCTCTTTCTCAAATCAATTTAGAACTATAGAACAATTTGTTTCACAAAACTTGAACTATCAATTCACCACTTTCACTTGACTAGGCTTAATAAACTCCACTAAATAAATCACTCAATGAAACATTCCTTTCTTCCAAACCCTAGTCCAAGCACATGAACACTAACTCAAGTATTTCCAACAATACTTATAAAATAATCTCACATAAAAATGATACTCATGATCTTTCACAAACCTAGTTTAATATAGTTCTCAACTTCACATAACAATGATACTCATGATATTTCACAAAACCTAGTTCAAGATAGTTCTCAAGTTCACATAACAATGATACTCATGATCTTGCACAAACCCTAATCATGCATATCAAGGTTTATTCAATGTTTCCAACAATGCTTATCAAACAAGGTTTTTATCATCAACTTTCACTCATAAAAACCTTTAACAATCAAACTCAACAATTCTTATCAAACAATCCTTTTCACTCCAAATTAGCATTCATAACATCCAAAAATCACTCTCAAGGATAATGTGACCTTACCTCTTGTTTGAAGATGATTTGACCTCAAACACCTGTCTCAATCACAACCATACTTTTCACCAATACTAGGGTTAGATAGAAAATATCTGTCCTTAATAAATCCTCACAAAGATATTTCACCAAGTCAAAATATCAATATTTACTCAACCTTATTTCTCCTTTCAATACAATTAATTAACTTTGTTTTCAACAAATATTTCTAACTCCTATGGCACACCTTATTACTCCTCTCAATAAGCTCAAAGCACTCAAAAATTAAACCCTAACATAAAACAATGCTTATCCTTTTATCTCCCTCACAAAAACCTTTATCACATGCAATTTCACTTTATAACCTTTAAAAAATATTTTTCATAAATTTCGAAACCTCCACAATTTTTGGAACCAAGAAAACTATTGCAAACCTCAATCCTTCAAAAAAAGGTGCCTCAACAGGTTTCGAACATGGAACCTTTCCACAGCCGAGCACCTTAGCAAGGTGCACACCCACCATGTGGGCTACGAACCTCCACACAAAGGAAAAGGCTAGTGCCTTTCCTTTGTATTCCATAGAACACACAAACTTTACCAAAAACCTTCCTCCACTTTGTAAAATGTAAACCCATGAGATTCGATCCCTGCATATCATGATTGCCAATGTCTTAGTGCCTCCCTTGCTTCCAGTTGTGCTACAAAGCACCTTGGAATATGAATCTGAAACTCCTCCTTCTTGTATTATATTTTGCATTGAAAAACCTTTGAAAACACATGATCACTTCCCTTGCAATGGACATGAAAATCACACATAACTCTTTGATTGCGGATGAATTAAATGCCTTGGTTTTTACCCTCCTTTATATGCATAGTGTGATATACTTCCACGACGTCGGCGATTTCAAATATTTCAAAATTTAAAATTTATAACCCTAACCTTAGGGTTAATTAATTTATAAATTAATTTATAATTAATTTAATACTCTAAGAGTAAATTAAATTAATTTATAAATTAGTTTATAATAAAACTATTATAATTAATTAAAACTTTGGGTCTTGTCCTTTTAATATTATAATATTATTTTTCTTGGGCCTCCCTTTTGCCCTTTAGACCTCATCTAACCACTTGGAAGCAATATTTATTTTGCACTTGATTACAGAACCTAAAACTGATGCTGGTCATTAAAACTGACGCTTACTGATCCTGTCTTCTTGACATCAATGACAAAAAAACTTGCTCATATTTCCAACAATATACTCCTTTGTCATTGATTGCAACCCAATTACCTTTTACCATTTTATTAACCTTTTTCTATTCTACTACCCTTGAGAATATGCCCCCCCTGACTGAATGCTCTCCTCCTAACTCAGATCTCTCCTCCTTACTCATATCTCTCCACCTTTGTCATCAACGACAAAGGGTCACCTTTGGGGCTCAAGGCTAAGAATAAGTCTCTTAGCTTAGCCCCTATCCCACCTCCTTGTGAGGTGGTTAATTCTGGGGTGGGAGTATCTCTACTCCCATCAAGCATTGATCTTCACCTTTGTCCACTTTCCTCCTCATCTGATCCTTTTGATCTCTCTGAATATTCTTGTTTCTAATTGTCTCTAGAATTTCTTCTCTACACCACTTTGCTATATGTCCATCATTATTGCACTTATAACACTTAATATTGTTATTCCTTGGAAGTATAAATGTCTTGGGATTTATCCTGGTGAAGCCATATCTATTCCTATCATGGACCCTGCAATTCATTGCCTTATGACCAAACTGATTACAAGAGTAGAAATACCCTTGAAAAAATTACCTAATTTTGAAATTCCCATATTCCTGTATTCCCTGTATCCTGCACTTTGAAGCCTTGTGCCCAAAATTATGACATGAGAAGCATCATCCATTGAAATTGCCTTGCCTTGACCTCATTGGTCTTTAGTCTCTTTTACCCTATGTTGGTTCCTATTCCATATATTCCTCATTTGTGCATAGTTCATTTCCTTGTTGAACTTTCTGTTGTCTAACTCATCCTTAGAAGTCTCACTCTCTCTTACACTCTCTTCTTCTAAAGTTTATTCTTCTTCTTCATAACTCGAGGTTGAATCCTCTCATTGTTTCCTTATTTCTTGTTCAAATTCAAGTCTTGTATTATTTGTTGATAATATTTGTCCCTTGATAATATTATCCAAGTTATTTGAGTTTCTTCCAACCTTTGTAGCTTGTACTTAGACTCTTTCACTTTATTCCTTAGTGAAGCTACTTCTTTCTCTAACCTTTCACATTCTAAAATATTTGCTTCTAACTTCTCTTTGAATCTCCTTGTCTTAGCTATTGAGTTGGTTAGATCCTCTAAAAGCTTTCCTTTCTCTTCATCATATTCTTGAAATTTAAGCTTGAGTTTTGAGTTTTGCTTTCTTACCTCCCTTAATGCATCAATGGCATGAATAAGCTCACCCTCAAGATCAACTTCTCCTTTCTTTGATTCTTCCTCTATTTGTTTGTCTTTGAAAATATATTCATTCTTTTCTGAATTGTCTTCTACAGGATCACCTCCTTCTTATTCTAATGCCATGAGTAGATTATCTTCTGGTCCTTCAAGTGTATCTTCATATTCATCATCACTGAAACTGAAAGCATTCCTTGTACAACTATCTTCAAGATGACCAAAGTTACCACATCTAAAACACTTGAGGATTATTGGTGATCTTTTCTTAACCACTTCCTTTTCTTTTTCCATAAATAGAAATTTATATTTATTATCATCTAAGGATCTTTCATCACTATTGCTTGAATACTTACTTTCTTTATTTGCATAGAAGCTCTTCTTCTGTATTTGGAAGAACTTATTTCCTTGCTTGCCTTGTCCATCCTTGCTTTTGTTTTGAAACCTGTATTTTTCTATTTTCCTATTCTTATGATCCTATTTTTCTTCATCATTACTATTTCTAGCTTCTTGAAAATCAAATGTATAGTGACCATACTTTCCATAATTGAAACATCTAACAAATTTTGTACCTTTAAAATTTCTTGGATCCTTGTTCCTTTTGCCATAATTTACTTCTTCATCACTGGATGACTCATTGCTTGAATATGACTTCTTACCCTTAGTATTCTTAGTGGATTTAAAGGTTACTTAATTTTATATATTAGGTTATTCTTTTGTTATCATCTCAAAAGTTGTGAGAATTCCATGTAATTCATCTCTTGTCAAAATATCACTATCTTTTGATTCCTCTATAGCTGAAATATTTTTACTAAACCTTTCTGGAAGTGACCTTAAAATATTATCATAAACATCATATTCTTGAACTTCAAGTCCAAATCTTTGCATGGAGTTAACAACCTCATCTACATGAAGTAGATAAGCACTAATGTTTTCTTCCTCCTTTATTTTTAGATCTTTAAATATTTTCTTGAGATTTCTCAACTTTATCTTTCTAAACTTTTTATCTCCTTCATATATGTCTTGCAAATTATACCAAATATCCTTTGATGATTTGCAGTTCATAACCTTTATAAACTTTGTTTTATGCAAACCTCTCAAAATTACATTAATTGCTCTTGAGTTGTAATTATGTAGAAGCTTACCATATTTATCTATAGGTAGAGTAGCTGGTGGTGTATATCCATTTTCAACTGCTTTCCATATTTCATTTCCAAGTGCCATCAGGTGGATATTCATTCTCATACTCCAAAATACATAATCGATTCCATCAAACACTGGTGCTAAATTATCTAAGGATCCACTCTTAGAATCCATTTGTGCTCTTGTAAGCTTTTCCTTCAAGCTATTAAACTCTTATAAAGGAACCCGCTTTGATACCAATTGAAGAACACAAGTTTATATTAAGGGGGGTGAACAATATAAGACCATTTTTTAATTTTATTTCCCAAACAATATTATGCAATATATCAATGGCAATATCAACAATAGTAATAAAAGCAATGCACAAATCACCACACATAATAGAGACACCAATTTAACGTGGTTCACCCAATGTGGGCTACTCCATGGAGAAAATATTTCACTAAAAAATTCTCAACAAATCTCTTGGGAAACCTTTTCCTATTACAATGTTTATGGACCTCTATCCAAAGGAGACACCAATCCCCTAATCAAGTTTATGGATCTCTATCCATAAGAGAACTCCTTTCTCCTCTACTCTGGCTGGTGATCCTCTAGAAGACTACTACCTCCATTACACTGGTTTATGGATCTCTCTCCATGGAGGACTACTATCCTCACTCAGAAAACTTGTCCTCACTGCCCTAGATAATGGATCTCTATCCACTAGAGGCTACTATCCTCTACTCTGTCACCTCCAAAGCTTGCTCTCAGCTCTGTCTCAAATCTTTACTAAACATAGTTTATCGATCTATCACAAATCTAATCAATATCTATCCTCAAATCTATTATAAACATAGTCCTTCCGTCTAGCACAAATATACTCAATATCTGTATCTAGTCTGGCACAAACCTATCCTCAAATATATACCAAAATCTATCCTCAAATCTATCCTCAAGCCTTAATACAAGGCTTGTCTCAATAACAAATCAACTTTGCTAGATTTGCCCCAAAACTTAAGTCAAGGTTTGAACAAATCAATCAATCAAATATGCTCACAAGTCTTCTCAAAGACTTATCTCAAATATGCCTTGTAAGCTTCCACAAAATCTCACACTAATCTGTCCACAAGTCCTCTCTAGAAATTATCCAATATGCTCAACAAGTCTTCACCAAGACTTGCCTCAAATATGCTCAACAAGTCCTCACTAGAACTTGTCCAATATGCTCAAAAAGTCTTCACCAAGACTTGCCTTAAATATGTATTGTAAGCTTCCATAAAAGCTTACTCAACTCAACTTAATGTAGCACAAAATACTCTTCAATAACCCAGTCAAGCTTCACATAGAAATTTGTTTAATCTCATAGAAACATCTAGAGGATTGTTAGAGACTCAATATGCTTCACACACAATAATGCTCAAATCACTTTCAATATATTTTTCAAATCAATTTAAAATTATGGAATAATTTGTTTCACAGACTTGAACTATCAATTCAACACTTCCACTTGACTAGGCTCAATCAACTCCACTCAATCAATCACTCAATGAAACATTCCTTTTTTATTGAGTAAAAACCCTAGTCCAGCACATCCCCCGGGGGGGTCCCCCCCCCCCCCCCCCGCTTATGAGGGGGCCCCTTGTTGATAGACCACACTTACGGGGAACACTCACTCAAATATTTCTAGAAATTCTTATCAAAAAATCTCACATAACAATGATACTCATGATCTTTCACAAACCTAGTTCAAGATAGTTCTCAACTTCACATAACAATGATACTCATGATCTTTCACAAAATCTAGTTAAAGATAGTTCTCAAGTTCACATAACAATGATACTCATGATCTTTCACAAACCCTAATCATGCATATGAAGGTTCATTCAATGTTTCCAACAATGCTTATCAAACAAGGTTTTTATAATCAACTTTCACTCAGAAAAACCTTTAACAATCAAAATCAACAATGCTTATCAAACAATCCTTTTCACTCCAACTTAGCATTCATAACATCCAATAATCACTCTCAAGGATAATGTGCCCTTACCTCTAGTTTGAAGATGATTTGACCTCAAACACTTGTCTCAATCACAACCATACTTTTACCAATACTAGGGTTAGATAGCAAATATCTATCCTTAATCCTCACAAAGATATCTCACCAAGTCAAAATATCAACATTTACTCAACCTTATTTTCCTTTCAATACAATTAATTAACTTTTTTTAACAAATATTTCTAACTCCTATGGAACACCTTATTACTCCTCTCAATATGCTCAAAGCACTAAAAAATTAAACCCTAACATAAAACAATGCTTATCCTTTTATCTCCCTCACAAAAACGTTTATCACGTGCAATTTCACTTTATAACCTTTAAAAAATATTTTCCACAAATTTTGAAACCTCCACAATTTTTGAAACCAAGCAAACTATTGCATACCTTAGTCCTTCACAAAAATGTGCCTCGGTGGGTTTTGAACATAGAACCTTTACACAGTCGGGAACCTTAGCAAGGTGCATGCTCACCACGTGGGCTACGAGCCTCCACACAAAGGAAAAGGCTAGCACCTTTCCTTTGTATTCCATCAAGCACACAGACTTTACCAAAAACCTTCCTCCGCTTCACAAAATGCAAACCTGGGATTCGATCCCTGCACCTCGTGATTGCCAATGTCTTAGTGCCTCCCTTACTGCTAGTCATGCTATAGAGCACCTTGGAATATGAAACCAAAACTCCTCCTTCTTGTCTTATCTTGTGCCTTGAAAAACCTTCGAAAACACACGATCGCTTCCCTTGCAATGCACACAAAAATCACACATAACTCTTTGATCATGGATGAATTAAATGCCTTGGTTTTTACCCTCCTTTATATGCATAATGTGATATACTTCCACGACGTTGGTGATTTTGAATATTTTAAAATTTAAACTTTATAACCCTAACCTTAGGGTTAATTAATTTATAATTAGAGTATAATTAATTTATAATTCATTTAATACTCTAAGAGTAAATTAAATTAATTTATAAATTAGTTTACAATAAAACTATTATAATTAATTAAAAATTTGGGTCTTGTCCTTTTAATATTATAATAATATATTATAATATTATTTTGCTTGGGCCTCCCTTTTGCCCTTTAGACCTCATATGACCACCTAGAAGCAATATTTCTTTTGCACTTGATTAGGGAACCTAATATTTATGCTGCTCACTAAAACTAATGCTTACTGATCCTGTCTTCTTGACATCAATGACAACAAAACTTGCTCATATTTTCAACAATCTCCCCCTTTATCATTGATGGCAACCCAATTACTTTTTACCTTTTCTTTAACCTTTTTCTATTTTGCTCCCCCTGAGAAACTGCTCCACCTTATTGAATGCTCTCCCCCTAACTCAAATCTCTCCACCTTTGTCATCAATGGCAAAGGATCACCTTTGGGGCTCAGGGATAAGAATGAGTCTCTTAGCTTAGACCCTCCCCTACCTTCTCTTGAGGTGGTTAATTATGGTGTGGGAGTATTTCTACTCCCAGCATGCACTGATCTTTACCTTTGTCAACTTTCCTCCTCATCTGATCCTTCTAATCTATTTGATTATTCATGTTCTTTCTTGTCTCTAGAATTTTTGCTCTACACAAATTTTATGTATGTACATAATTATTGAATTTGTAACACTTAATTAAAGCACTTGGAGACAGAATCACTGGCGTATCGGGTGCGATGCAAACAAAAGCGGATGTAACACTAAGTCCTATGAATGAACAAAGAACTAACGTGCATGAAAATGGAAATAAACGGAATGAAATGAGATGTAAAGCAAAAGTAAAGTGCAGCCTATTTTATTGATTTTTCTTGAGATCAAGTTACAATATGTCTCCCCCATTTTCAGGGGCTTGGAGCGCTCGATATAATTGTTACACCAACGGATGATACTCTTCCCTTCGGGATATTTTGCGTGCCCACATTTGAAATGGGCAGGCCAAATGTTGTCGTCGCTTGCATGAGTGTGTTTTTAGTTCCTTTCTGCCCCTTCGGTGTTGAGATATTGCATTCAAATAAATAGCAAACGATTAATAGCACATGCGGATGGAGGGAAACATGCAATCCCCAAGGCCTCCGGTTAATGCATACATTAAATAATTAAAACAATGATAAAAACATATCAGAATAAGATGAAACTTGAATAGAAACATGTAAACATCATCATGAACACACTACAAAAAAAACAGTCAAGAAATTTGTTGTAGATTTCTAATCGCTCCAGGGTGGGACGATTAGGACTATCATAAGACGTCTAAAAGCGAACTCCCAAATTTCCCATCTAGGTGCATCTAAAACACCTAAAAACTTGGGGTTAGGCAAAATGGGGCATTTTGAGACGACCCAAAAGGTCGGATTCTACATATTCTTCCCCGATCACCCTGTATCCGAAGGCGCTCCCTATATGTAGTGAAAGCGTAAAACAATGAAAACACAGTCAAAACTTATCAAAATGGAATGAAATTTGAATAGAAACATATAGGAATGACATAAAACAAGATTAAAAATAAATAGTAGAGAAATCAGCTATAGATTTCTAATCACTCCAGGGTGGGGCAATTAGGACTGCAACAGTGCAGGGGGAGCCCGGGGGCAGGACGCCCACCGTTTGGGGCTTGGTTTTGACACCAATCCACTTGGGATGGGTCCAAAACCTCCTAGGGGGTTGTGTCAAAAAATTGGGTGTGGTATTGTGTCCAATTGTTTGGGTTTTGGGTCCGGATTGCGCTCCTAATGTTCACCCGATAACCTCCCTTCCAAAAGAGAGATCAAGGATGTAGGAAGCACAATGAGGGTGAGGGTATAATTCGGCAGCACTCCATTGCTCCAAATGCTCCCACTCTATCCTCATTTCTAGGGTGAGAAGACTCACCATATTATATACCTGAAGGTCTACTTTTAATGTGCATGCAGGGGTGCCACTTGGCCATCATGCCTTGTCAGGGAAGATAAGTTTCCTCCTTGATTAAGGGCTCCATGATAGCCTCTATGACTGCATCTTTGAGCTTTGAAATGCTCACTCACACTCCCATGCATTGAAGGTGGATTTGAGTGGTAGATCTGTGCTGCCATTTGTCAAGGTTTGACTTTTTTCCCATCAAACTTGCTATTCGCCCCACCTTGGAGCGATTGATGCTAATCGTCCCGGGGTGGGGCAAATAGCATTCTAATCGTCCCAGGGTGGAACGAGTAAGGAGCAGGGTTCTTGAAAGGTTCCAAATTGACCTCTAACATTCCAAAACTACTTTAGGAGTGGTTAGGACCACTATTTAACCTTTGGGGGCTGCCCTAGGGGCTATGTATGCCAATTCGGTTAGTGCTTGTAGCCACATGATTAGATTGGTGCTATTTTGGTGTCTACAGATGCCCCTTTTTGGGATGCGTTGTGCGTGGCGCAGTGCTGAGCAAAAATAGATAACCAAAGCACTTAATGATTAGGTTTTCTTAGTAACCTAACCACTTTTTAATGCCCCAAGTATGGAAAGGGCACGTATTCTTGAATCCTTGCTTCTAACGAGCTAAGGAGCTTAATTCAAGTGTTAACCTTTTTCGATGAGGTGTTACTTGATCTTGGACATTGTTCAGTCATGAATAGGCAAAGGGTGCAACCTTTTGTCTATGGGAACCTTGAGTTCATGATTCTAGAATGCCAAGTGTTTGATCAGCTTATGATTATTGCTTGTTTGCTGCCCCAAGCAGGAGCATGATTGTCTTTGTCAATGATTCTTTGAATGTATGCCATTTCCTTGATTGGGTGTGTATTTGTTGATTGGTGACTAAGTGTGACTACCCCCTCAAGCAACGAATCGATGAGGGAATGACCGACATGAGAAAAGCAACAAGTCGCTTGACCCAAGATGACTTTTTTAAGGGTGCCTTCAGTTGTTTTGCTTTGAATGCTTATGTAGTTTCCCAACAATCGGACCTATTTTTGGTGGGTTTTAACCCTTTTTGTGACGCTTATCAAGGCTAAAATTGTCAAAAATCCGTCCTCCCGTGGAGCGGTCCAGATATGGTAGCCTTCTTAGGGAGTAGTATAGTGATAGTGTGTGATCGTGACGTAAATTTTGGATGCCATGAATCATAGGCGCAAAGGTGCCTTTGTTCGGAAATTTTATTATTGTTTTTTGGTGGGTTTTGACCCTTTTTGTGATGCCTTTTGGGGATGAAATTATCAAAAATTCATCCTCTCGTGGAGCGGTCCAGCTATGGTAGCCTTCTTAGGGAGTAGGATAGTGAAAATTTGTGACCCCAATGTTAGTTTTGGATGCCAAGAATCGCAGGCATAAAGGTGCCTTTGTCTGGAAGTTTTATTGTTATTTTTGGGTGCATTTTGACCCGTTTTGTGATGCCTTTTGGGGATGAAATTGTCAAAAATTTGTCCTCCCATGGAGTGGTCTAGCTATGGTAGCCTTCTTAGGGAGTAGGATAGTGACAATTTGTGACCCCAAAATCAATTTTGGATGCCAATAATCATAGGCACAAAGGTGCCTTTGTTTGGCAATTTTATTGCTTTGTGTCAGAGGTCAAAGGAGCAGGGGCAGATTCGGTGGTGGGCAGGTGTCGTAGGGCACTATACTGATGCCTTATATCATATTGCTCTATGGGAGGTGTTCTAGAAGCCATACCAAGATTTTACAACTTGGCCTGAGACTGGGGAGTGGCTTCGACAAGCGCAAATGGGGAGGTGGCTGATCGGGCGGTATGGGACCGAAAAAGAGTACTTCTCGTACGTTCGAGCGACTCGATAGTTTGGGGTGCACCAAGGATTTCTTGGTGATCGATTAATCTATTGGCATTGGGGTGATGAGAGGACTCTAGCTTGGATGATTATTGAGCCACTAGGCAAGGATTCAGATGTAATGATTGATGTACCCGACGTGGACAATGTCGGGGTCATTGCAAAGTACGACTAGTGGTGGACGATGTTGTGATGGCAGGGTGAGGGGCCTCTAGGAGGTCCGAATGTAGCAGTAGTAGGTGGTGGGATTATGGAAGCACTATGGAAGGATTTGGGGCCTCTGCTTGATGATGCGGATATGGTGGAGGTGGATGACTTGACTGGGGATGACTTAGGGGTTCCAGAGCAGCTGGATACATAGGACGTCCTGGAGCAGTGGGTGTCAGAGCAGCATGCTATCTCGGAGATGCCTATGCCTTAGGAAATCCTAGGGGATATGAAGTATAGGTTTCATGTTGAGATAGAACGATTGGAGGACCTACTACAGAGATGGTATGAGGAGCACAATGTCGAGAGGGATCACTTGCGGGCCCATTTGGCATAGCGAGATGAAGCATTGGTTGCATACCACCGACGGGATGTGGAGTGGGGTCGGTTCTAGGTGGAGTTGGAGGCCGAGATTATCTGCCTTGGTGGACAGTTACCTGAGCTCACTAGAGGTGGATCTTTGCATTGAATGAGAGATAGTGAGACTGAGTAGTCTGCTTCCTCTCATCGCAGGCGGGTGGGTGAGGGTAGCACTAGTGGGCATGATGCGAGGGCTGGCAGCAGCCACCCTAAGAGGTCCCATAGGACCCACACCACTGGGGGTAGTTCCAGTCGCATCGATCCTGCGTGATCATGGTGGTCGACTCCCTAGGCTTGGGGTTTTTGAGTTTTTGATTTTTTTTTGTGAGGTCAGAGGATCGACTTATTGTAGCTTGCGGGCATTTTTGGTAATATATATACATGACTTTCTTTTTGGTTATACACTTGTCGTGTGATTTATTTATTATTTTTATGCACATTTATTTACATTGATGTATGCATATGTTATTATGAATGTGACTATTTCTAATTATATGATGTATGCATATGGAATGGATGAAATGATTTGTTGATAACTTGGTAGTGGCACCATAGACTGTATAGGATTTACTGGCTTTTCGTACTATGTGATTGTTTTGTGGAATGACTTTGCATGTGTAATATATATTTTTTTGTTTGTATTTTTTGATTGTGATGTAAGAATGGAATGTACCACAGGTGTTCTAGAATGTAGTTAAGGTTTTTTTGAGACTCAGATGTTTTAACTAACTAGCCAAGACTGTACATTTATCTCACAAGACTTTTGAACAAGGTACAAATCAGACTTGAGTTTGACCAAGTTATTTCACATCCCTATGTGTGTGATTGAATTTGTTTATGTGGTAGTTGTCAGGATACCGCCAGTGCCAAATAGGCTGTCAACCAAACCTGTACTAAGGATCACCTAATTAGCTCCACTAACTCCTTTACTATATTTGGTAAGATTAACCTGTTGTGCAATCTAGGATACCATAAGCTATCTCATCCACATGCAAACATTGATCTATACATAGTTTTAATGCGATAGATATATCGTCATGCGGGAGGTTTACCACTAGTGACCAATAGGCTATCCACCAAACCAGTACTAAGGATCACCTCATGACCTTTCAAACACTAAGAGTTCCAGGGATTCAAGTTTGACTCCCTTCTTTTCTTTACTTTTATTGGGATACTTGCTCACGTATGTAGTGATAAAAATCACTATTTATTTTTATTATTATTATTATTTTTCTTTTGAGCAAGGGATTGGAATTTTGAGTGATGAGAATCACTATTTCTTGTGCTTTTTGATGTATGCACTGTGTGGGTTTTGATGTCAAACTTTGGAGTTTGTATTTTGAATTTTTGTAATTTTTTTTAGATATTTGCAACTTTTTGAGAATTTGGGATTCTTGGGGAATTGGGTAGGGAAGATGCTTGTCCTTTTGCCAACTCTCAGCATTTTTGGGGTCATTCGCATAGGGGGATGAGCAAGATAACATTTTCATTGTTTGGTATCCTAGATTGCTTTGCAGGTTTCATATTTCTTTCACACAACTTGGGAATTTCTTGTATGTGTTTTAACTTATGTTGGGATGCGATGTAACAAGGTGTGACCCAAGGAAAACTCGACCTTTGTAAAAATCTGTCTAACTTTGTACAATTTTTTTTGGCTAGAAATCTAAAAACAACTGAATGACGAAAGCCCGGAATACATTAGAAGACAACTAATTATGATATGGTGAAAAATGTGGATGGCATTTATTTTTGCTGGACTATTTACAAAGTGGAAAAATGCGAAAAATGATGGAATTGCCGAGTAATTACAGTCTATGGTGCATTTGACCTGTATGACCAACAAATATGCAATGTATGTTTGCAATGCCTAATGCAACTTATTTTTTTTGTGTTTTGATTTTTAAGAGTATGCATGGAAGTGAGATGCAATTTTTTTGTTATTTTTGATTATTTTATTGTTTTTTTTTTGAAAATTTGTTATGGTTGGTTTATCTCGAGTGGGTGTGGTCCAAGTGATTCTTTCGAATCCTTGGAGGTTTTGACCAAAGGGATTATAGATACCTTTGGGGAATTTTGGGTGACCAAGCGGTTGTGGGAACCCTTGGGGCTTTTGTTTTGACCAAAGGGTTTATAGATACCTTTGGGGCATTTTGGGGTGACCAAGTGATTATGAGAATCCTTGGAGCTTTTGGTTTGACCAAAGGGAGTATGGGCACCATTGGGGCATTTTTGGGTTGACCAAGTGATTATGGGAATCCTTGGATCTTTTGGTCTAACCAAAGGGATTATGGGCACCTTTGGAGCATTTTGGGGTTGACCAAGCGATTATGGGAATCCTTGGATCTTTTGGTTTGAGAAAAGGGGTTATGCACACCTTTGGGGTTGACCAAGAAATTATGGGAATCCTTGGAGCATTTTGGGGTGACCAAAGGGATTATGGACACCTTTGGGGCATTTTTGGGTTGACCAAGTGATTGTGGGAATCCTTGGAGCTTTTTGGGGTGACCAAAGGGATTATGGACACCTTTGGGGCATTTTTGGGTTGACCAAGCGATTGTGGGAATCCTTGGAGATTTTTGGGGTGACCAAAGGGATTATGGACACCTTTGGGGTGTTTTGGGGTTGACCAAGCGATTGTGGGAATCCTTGGAGATTTTTTGGGGTGGGCCATGGCTCTTTTAAATGTGGAATGGCCTCAAATGACTGATGTTCAAGGGTTCTAGTTCCTTGATTCCATCAAGAGAGGCTAGCCGATATGTTCCAGGTCCTATTTTAATGTCAATGACATAAGGACCTAACTAGTTTACCATGAATTTGTCCCTTAAATGGGGCGGCAAGTTAGAATTTTGTTGGTTCTCTTTCAAGACCAAGTCACCAACCTGAAAGTCCCTCAGGTGAACTTTCATGTTATATGCTTTCTTAAGTCACTCTTGATAGATATGTAAATGCTCGAGAGCATTGATGCATCATTCGTCGAGCAACATAAGCTGATCTAATCGGGCCTATCATGCAACATCATCATCGATGAACTCTTGCATTGATATGTGCAGGGAAGGTATTTCCAACTCGAGAGGCATGATTGCCTTGGAGCCATACACCAACGAAAATGGAGTGGCCCTAGTGGGCGTCCGAATGCTAGTGCAATAATCCCAAAGAGCAAGTGGTATTTGAATGTGCCAATCCTTATGACTATCTATGACCATATTTTTAAGGATGGCAACTAGCATTTTGTTTGACGCCTCTGCTTGCCCATTTGCCTGTGGATAATAGGGTGTCAAAAAACTATGCTGAATTTTATACTTTGTTGTCAAAGCATGCACATATTTGTTCTTAAATGATGTCCCATTATCCAAGATGATCTTGGATGAAATACCAAAATGACATATGATGTTATGTAAAATAAATTTTGCAATGCGGGGCCCAGTCGTAAAGGTAAGCAGAATTGATTCCACCCACTTGGTGAAGTAATCTATGGCCATTATGATGAACGTGTGATGGACTGACGATGTAGGGGAGATATTTTTGATTAGATCTAAGCCCCACTATGAAAATTGCCAAGCCAATTGGATTGGCTGCAAGGCCTGAGAAGGTACGTGTGTCAAGTTAGCATGGTGTTGACACTTCGTGCACTTCCGCACATACACGTAATAATCTCGCTCTAAAGATGGCCAATAATAGCCCATGTGAAGAATGCGCTTGGCGATGGCCATACCACTGAAGTGGCCACCGCATGTACCATCGTGCACTTGGGTGATCGCCCAAGTGGACTCCTACTGGTCCAAGCAATGGAGGAGGATCCCTTCGTAGCTCCAATAGTACAAAATGTCTCCTAGCAAGACATGTTTTGCCACTTTTTGTTTGAATGATCTTTTCATGGCATGCGACAATCCAAGTGGGAGGCTACCTAACTTGAGATAGTCTCTTATGGGTGTGTACCAATCCTACTGATCAAAAACCTCGATGGTATGAACGACCAATCCCTCTTGAAGTTTGTCCCTAGCAAAAGCTGAGCGGGAAAGAACTTGTAAGAATAGTGTTGTGTTGCTATTAAGAGGGGTCGGGGAGAACAAGGACCCCCAGTTGGCATGATTCATACTATCATGGATTCGAGAGAACCTATCTTGAGATGGTTCAATATGGATTAGGTGGATTCTTGGCATAAGGTCAGAGCTTGCACGCTCCATTATGGATTATAATAATGTTTTGACTTGAATGGTTGTCATTTCACTAGAAGGGTCTTACGGGATTAGTGACCCCAAGGAGGCCATAGTGTCCACAAAATGATTTGATGATCGAGGGAGTGCCTCGATGTCATACCATTCAAGATTTACTAGGAATTTATCCACAAGGGCTTTGTAGGCCTATAGAACTGGGCATTTGCATTGGAATACCCCTTTCACTTGGTTGACAATTAATAGTGAATCACCAAAGATATTCAAGCATTTGATGTTCATGGTGATGGTTGTCTGAAGACCTATGAGCAAGGCTTCATATTTGGAATTGTTATTGGTGCATAGGAAATCAAGTCTAAATTATAGAGGCATTGGAGCCCCTTGCGGTGTGAAGAATATGATTCCCATGCCACCCCCTTTCTCACATTTAGAACCATCAAAAAATAGGGTTATGTCGGCCTGTGACTTAGGCTCATCAAAATCTAGCGATTCTAAGACATGGAAGACCCCATCATCGGGTAGCTCTATGGTCATAGGCTGATCGTCTTCAAGAGGAGCCTATGCTAGTTGATCGGCGATGACTTGACCTTTGATGGACTTTTCTCCAATGAATTCGATGTCAAACTTCATCAACAACATGATATATTTTGCCGTGCAGATACTATGATAAGTACAGTTCATCATGTACCGCAATGGATTCTCCTTAGACACAAGATATGTCGTATTGCTCAGCATGTAATGGCATAGATTTTTAGTGGTAAATACCACTGCTAAGCATAGCTTTTCAATGTATGCATAGTTAAGTTCATAACTGACCAGGGTGCGGCTAAGATAATAAATAGCCTGTTCTTTATGTAGTTCATTTTTTTGGGCTAGCATGGCGCCCAGTGCCACCTTAGTAGCTGAGATGTATAAATAGAATGACACTCCTGGTCTAGGTGGTGCCAATACTGGTGGCAAAGCCAAGTATTATTTGATGTCATCGAAGACTGATTGGCACTCGTCATCCCAATGAAATGCCACCCCTTTGTGCAATAATTTATTCATGGATCGACACTTGTCAGATAGTTGCGCTATGAAGCGCTTGATCAACGTGACCTTTCCCTACAAGCTTCTAAGCTGCTTGATGGTGGTTGGGGGAAGCATTTCAAGGATTTCCTTGAATTTATGTGGATCCACCTCGATGCCTCATTTTGAGACTATGAAACCCAAGAGTTTTCCAGATGTGATGCCAAATACGCACTTCTTGGGGTTTAGCCTAACTTTGTGTTCAATGAGGCGATCAAGGATCTTGCACAAGTCATCGAGATGATCTAGGCACAAAAGAGATTTGGCCAAAAAATCATCCATATAATATTCCAAATTTTTATGCATGTGATCGTGGAAGATGTATGTCATAGCGCGTTGGTAGGTGGCACCAACATTTTTAAGGCCAAAGGGCATGACCTTATAACAAAATGTCCCCCAAGGCATCGTGAATGCCATTTTGAGTTGATCATCAGGATTGATAGGAATCTAGTTGTATCCCAAGAAACCATCCATGAGGGAAATAATTTCATGGCTTGCTATAGCATCTACCAATGCGTCGATGCTAGGCAAGGGGAAATCATCTTTAGGGCTTGCTTTGTTTAAATATTGAAAATCGGTGCATATGCGAATCCTCCCGTCCAGCTTCTTGACGGGTACCATGTTAGACAACCATGGTGGGTAATCCATGTAGATGAAAAATTGTGCATCCAACAGCTTTTGTAGCTCATATTTGACCATTAAGGCTACTATTGGGTGCATCTTACATAGTTTTTGCTTGACTAGCTTGACTGTCGAATCAAGTGTTAGATTATGTGTGACTAGCTGTGGGTCTAGCCCCGACATGTCTTTGTAGGACCATGCAAAAACCTCCTTCTTCTCCTTGATAAGGGAAATGTAATCGACTTGCTCTTCAAGGGATAGGCTTACCCCCAGCTTTATTATTTGTGGAATCATTGGATCAGAGCCGATGTCTACGTCAGTCGTCTCTTCGACGGACATGTGGGACCCATGCTCCAACTAGTGTGGAGCTGGGATCAGGTGGATATCATTTTCTAAATTTAAATCTACATTTGAATGTCGGGTTCCTCTTCAACATGGAAGATATCCTTAATTGGTCCTACGGTGAAATGAAGCATCTCACAGCAAGGCCAATACTCTGATGGAGATGGTGGCGAGTTAGCGCAATCCCAGTCTATGGCATCTAGGTTTAGATACAATGGTCATGCTGGATCGGTTGGATTGCATATGGGGGTAGTTAAGTCAATGGATATCATGTTGATGAAGTGAATTTGGTCTCCATTACCACGTGGGTGGTGACTCAAACATCCTTGGTGATCTTTGTGCTCCGGATCTGGCTCTGTGGGTATTGGCACAAATGGATCAGCCCTATGTGTAGATAAAAGGATAGGGTTTGACCTTGGCACTAATGGATCTATAGGGTCTCTAGGTAGAGGGTGCTCTCTATATGTATGACATTGTGGGTGTAGTACTTGGTCCAACTGTGCTTGGTTTAGGTGCAACCTATGCCTTGGCCCCATGTTTAGCTGTTCCAACATATCGTCAATGTCCATGGGGTATTATTGCTATCGCATATGATTGAGATATGTCATCTCAGTCTCATGTTCATAATCGCTATCAGATATCCATAGGCCTTCATTGTATCTGACAAATATTTGTGGCATGTGAGGTTCGTTTTGCTCGAGCAAATTAATTTGGTCCCATCGGGGTTGTTTCGCTCTCTGTGGGAGGACCTGATTCTCTTGAGGTGGCAATCGCTCGATTGGAGCATCAAAAGGGAACATCGCCATGAAGTTCTCTTGATAGTCATCTATGGGCATCACTTACGAATGATTTCTATCGAACTCGAAAGGGTCCCAAGGTGCTACCTCATACTCTGACTTGTCTTCTAAAGATCCTTCTTAGCCTTGTATATATCCCTTTTGGAGGCAATTTCTTGAACTTTACCCTTTCTTGATCAAATGGGAGGAGTTGTTGAGGCCCACAAGGTTTGTTGTTAGCAATGGGAGATAGTCCCCCAATGTGTATGTTGTGTTAGGATTGGCATATGGATCTTGTGCCAATCCATCCTTGTTGCCTAGTCCTAGGCCTTGCATGTTCTCTACCAAGATGTCAAGGGGCAGAGGGTGGTTGAACCCTACTCCTAATTTGTCATATGGCATATGATATCTTGGTTGACAAAGAACGTGCACTCCTTATTCATATATGCCCAACCCATATCCATGCCAATTACATTGGCCAAGGTATTTCAAAGTGAATTCTAGGTTGGACAGATAGTTGATGTTCTCAAAAAAGGGCTCTTCGTCCTCTTCCTCTTGCAAATAAGGTTCAATGTCATTGTTGAGGCCCCCATATACAAATTTTTTTTGGTTCGGTTGGTATCCTAAAGGGATGATAGTTCCAATTGGGAGGCGAGGTCTCCCCATATCCTGCATGGACTCAAACGTGGGTGTTGCTATAATTTTTTGCACTAGATACTCCCTCAGGCCCGTATTGGCCATCTCAAAGGTGATCATTTATGGTTGAGGGGGAGGGTATGGGAGTTCTTCCTGAGTCCACTCCATGTTGGGTGAACCAGGTGTCTCAAATTCCATTCGACTGGGCACCTCTTCGGTAGATATGGTTGAGACTAGTGGTGGTATCTCTTCCAAGGGCTTCTTCCCATTGTCCTTCGGTGTGGCCACCGTAGGTGGCATCATTGGTGAAGGACCAGATAATGAAGATGGGATTAGTTGGTGATTTGAGGGACTTAATAATGGTGATGTATGCAGAATCAGACCCTGTTTGGATGGTTTCAACTGAAAGTCCAAATGTGTCGATGGGAGGGTCAATTGTGGCATCAGTTGCACTGCATTGCAATACTTAAAAGGCTCTAAGTCTATTGGGACTACATGCACTTGCCATTTGTATGTGTCCTTTAGGCATTTATGGGCTATCGAAGGGACACACTTCATGTTCCTGATACAAGGCCGGCCCAACAAAATATTGTAGGCCATATCACCTTTTAGGATGTGGCACAACGTAGGAATAGTCTTTTGTCCCACTTGGATGGGCAAGAAAATTGTGCCAACCGTCGAGCATATCACGTCATTGAATGCTCAAAGAGTATAGGTGGAGGCCACAATATGATATGCTAGCAACTTGAGGTGTTTCAATGTCGTTGTTGTGATTATATTTTTGGACGAGCCAGTTTCCACTAGCACCCTCTTAAATGGCATCTCGTTGACCCACACAATGACGTGCAGGGGTGGATCCACCATATCACTAGTCATCGATTTTAGTTCATCTTCTCTAAAGGTGATGACTAGTTATGTACATCATTTTACATGTCCCACAAAGTTGTTGAAAGAGTTTGCTTCATGGGGCTATAGCTCGATGGCTTTGAGTATCTCCATTAGAGCCTCCCGATGGGGTGGTGATTGTTGGATGAGCTCATATATGGAGAGCCTAGCCGACGTGGTCCTTAAAATTTGGGTAAGTTTAGTTTGAATCGTGGCCACTAGTCTAGGCAAGGGAGGTTGCGTAGGGTGTTGTTGAGGTTGTGACGTTGATGGAACCTCTCCTATAGTTGTAGTGGGGGCAGCTGTGCTTGGGTACCTCTTATTCCATGTCACTATGCTTATCATCCCTACATACCCCTGCATGGGGTAGTTTTGTGTCACCTCATTGACTTGTAGAGTCTTTTCCTGTGCATCATGGGTAGGCAGGGGGTCTTTGAAGACCTCCATTTGTTGGTTTCTTGGTGCTATGGGATTATCCACCGTTAGCATTTTGTTGTCTATTAGGTCTTGCACTAAGCTTTTGAACTTCCAATAGCATAAAGGTCATGTCCTTTCTACTGATGAAATCTACAGTACAAGTCCTCACTATAGCCCTTGGGTTTTGGTGCATTGGGGTCTACGAGTTGACTTTTTGGTAGGTTTATCAAGTTTTTCACGGACAAGCGGTCAAACAAGGAATCTTTAGACTTTGTGAAGGGTGTGAATTGTCGCCTAGGGTGACGCTACTGAATTTTGCTCTTGCCTATGATTTTCCTTCTCATAGATGTCAATAGGGACTGCCTGATAATTAGCCTTTGGGGGCTATGTCATCTATGCAGGCTTGGTATGTTTATGACAACCTGATTGACCGTAGTGGGTTTCGGTTGCGTGGACCCAGTTTTGGCATTTTTGGGCCACTCTTTCTTGTGTGGCTTGGCAATCTTGCCATCTTGTATCTTGATCTCCTCAATGATTCTAGCTTGCACCAGGGCTTCCTCGAGAGTGGCATATTGCTACAACTGCAATAGCATAGAGATTGACCTTAGGCAACTCTTCAAGAACATTTGGGTTAGGTCGGCCATGGGAGGGAGGTAAGGAAGCTTTGAAAGCAACATTCACCGATTTCCATAAGCCACCATGGTCTCCTCCTCATACTTCCTAAGGCTAGCTAGGTCACTTAATGATGCCTTCTTCTTTGTGTTGAAGGCAAAACATTCGAGGAACCCATATACTAGCTGGTCTAGGTTGCTAATGCTATGCTTTGGCAACTGGGTAAACCAATCCAAGGCAGGGCCTGCGAACGTGGTTATAAATGTTCTTAAAAGAAAAGCATCGTTGTCCTGAATGCCAAAGCATTGACTCAAGAATCTTGTCACGTGCTCTTGGGCATCTTCATCCCCTCTAAAGATTACCAATTGAGGCATTTTGAAGTGTTCAAGGTATGGGGGTGCCGGCACTGAAGGATGCACAGGGTGACTGTGGAGCTGGCGTAAAGTGGGCTTTTGGGGCCCAGAAGTCTTGGTCTCCATAGACTCTAAGTGCTCTAGCAGTGCTTTGTATGCATCAAAAGATTTGATCTCTTCCTCCTTGGTTTTTTCCCATTGTGAATTGCGGGGAACTTGAGGCCTATGGAGGGGTAGCTTAATAGCGCCCCCCTTACCTTGGTAGGGCATTTCAGCCTGCTCTTCTTCTCACTTGAATTCCTCATAGGCTTCTTGAGGAGTTCCTGGGTGTGACCTATAAATGTGGGTGGGTGCCCGAGGAGGGTGCCCATCATTGGCTCTAGGGGTGGCCTCCCGCTCAGGTCTAGGAGGTCTCGGAGGCAACACTTGATAAGGTCATGGAGACCTATCTCACACCAAGGGGTTGGGCCTCTCATAAAGCTTTGTCTTATGTGTGTGAGGGGTTGGAATCCTCTCATGCACAATTTTGTGGAGCAACTCGTCTATCTGATGTTGAATGCACTCTTTGCTAAGACGATACATGTGCTCTAACTATTGTTGATCTTGCTCAAGATGCATGATTTGCTCTTTGCGGGTAGTATGTTTGGCAAATCCAAGTCAATTTTTTTTGTCATCATAGGTTTAAGATGCTTAGATGTCTCCCTTACATATCTATCTCGGTCATGATGGTCCCAGATCTTTATAGGTCACTTCCCTCTGTCGAGGTTAGCAACATTCACCCGAGGCTCTGGCCTTAGTAGGTGATCCTGATAAATAGTAGGTGCGAAGGTGCATTGCTCCCACACTGTGTATTTCTCTTGAGGACTATAGTGGTTTTCATCATGCTCCCTCTCATATATGTGAAATGGGTGGGCAGAGTTGGCTCATCTTGTCTGAAGAGCCTTGCGCTCTGGATTTGGCCTATTGTTTTTGAAAGTAATGAGGGGTAGATGAGGGATGATATAATCATGTGCCCTCTTTATGCACCCTATGTTGTTCTAGAATTTCCTCGCGTAGTGGCCACTCATTATGTGTGTCTAAATGGGCCTTCCTATGTATGTACTTCTCCTAAAAGGGTCTATGTTGAATGGGAGTGCCCCTCGAAGGGGTGCCTCTATAGTCCTATTCTCTCATGGTATGATGTGGACTATTTTGTGGGTTAGACCGCCAAGGTGGTATGACCAAGTCCTTGGAGCTATAACGGAGGTGACTTGTGCCTCCTTGTACACTTTTTGCCACTTTTGCCCATGATTGGGCTTGGCTACGGGTGTACACCATGGTGGTGGTTCTCTAAAAGATATGTAGATTTTTATCTTCTTTATGATTTTTTATGCTACACTAAACAAAAAGGACCACACAATCAAAGAAATGATTATCTCGTTTATAGATTAAAGGTGTGCCCTAAATCTAGTTTAGTGTGTTTTGATTTTTGTTGTGCAAAACCTTGTAATGAAAATTTTGTTGTACATGCAATATGAGGGCTCTTATGTCTCCCAAAATGGTCGCCCCTTCAATATACCACTATTAGGCCATTATACCAAACCTCTCAATATACCCGCCCTTATGTGAGGGAAACTATTGGTACGCGAGACCAGAACAGTACATGGAACATAGGCGGATGGAAGGGGAATCACTTTGATTTTGACACCTACCATAGAAGACTTATCCTCATGCATCGAGAATCACCCCGACTACACTTGGTCAGCTTTTGTCAGTATTTACGTCTAGCAACAGTCGCAATGGGGGTTATGTACGCAAAATTCAAGCCAAGGTGGTGATGAAATCCATCGTTGTTCTTGATCAGGTGTTGGGGTTTTACGACCAACTCCTTGATGTTTATATTATCACGTGGTGTGTGTGATTCTTTTTACTTATGCAAAGAAAGAAAATGTAGTAAAATTTTCCATGCAAACAAAGAAAACTAAAAAATCACAAAAATAGAGATAGAAAATTACAAAGAATGCTTTGAAAACCTACCTCTTCTTTGCCCACACCAGATGCCCTTGAGTTTCTACTCAAAAAATGCACAGAGAGCTAATTTTCTCGGGGTGGGATGAATAGAAGATCTGTATTCATCATAGGGTGGGACGAATGCCTATTCGTCCCTAGGTGGCATGAATTCCAGTCTATATTCATCACAAGGTGGCACAAGCAGCAGTCCAGCGCCTAAAGGATTAACACCTGCAAGCAAAAACACAAAGTTTTTATCAGAAAATTGATCCCAAAATTAGGGTACAGAGTCCCACCATGATCACCACTGAAATCACTTGGATACGGAAGCACTGGCATATCAGGTGCGATGCAAACAAAAGCGGATGTAATGCTAAGTCCTACGAATGAAAAAAGAACTAAAGTGCATGAAAAGAGAAAATGAACAGAATGAAACAAGATGTAAAGCAAAAGTAAAGTGTAGCCTCTTTTATTGATTTTTCTTGAGATCAAGTTACAATATGTCTCCCCCCTTTTTAGGGGCTAGGAGCATTCGATACAATTGTTACACCAACGAATGATACGCTTCCCTTTGGGATCTTTCGCGTGCCCACATTTGAAATGGGCAGGCCAAACATCATCGCCACTTGCGTGAGTGCATTTTTAGTTCCTTTCTTCCCCTCTGGTGTCGATATCCTACATTCAAAGAAATAGAAAATGATTAATAGCACATGCGGATGGAGGGAAACATGCAATCCCCAAGGCCTCCGGTTAATGCATACATGAAATAATTAAAAAAATGATCAAAACATATCAAAATAAGATGAAACTTGAACAAAAGTATGTAAACATCATCATGAACACATTGCAAAAAAAATAGTCAAGAAATCTGCTGTAGATTTCTAATCGCTCCGGGGTGGGACGATTATGACTATCATAAGATGTCCAAAAGCAACATCCCAAATGTCCCATCCAGGGGCCTCAAAAACACCTACAAACTTGGGTTTAGGCAAAATGGGGCATTTTGAGATGACCCAGAAGGTCGAATTCTATATATTCTACCCCGATCACCCTGTATCTGATGGTGCTCCCTGTATGTTAGTGAAAGCGTAAAACAATGCAAACATAGTCAAAAGTTATCAAAATGGAATGAAATTTGAATAGCAGCATATAGGAATGACATAAAACAAGATGCAAAATAAATAGTATAGAAATCAAATATATATTTCTAATCACTCCGGGGTGGGGCGATTAGGACTGCAACAGTGCGAGGGGCACCCGAGGGCAAGATGCCCACCGTTTGGGGCTTTTTTTTGACACCAATCCTCTTGGTATGGGTCCAAAACCTCCTAGGGTTTTTTTTTGGCAAATTAGGTGTGGTATTGTGTCCAATTGTTTGGGTTTTGGGTCCGGATTGCGCTCCTAATGTTCACCCGATAACCTCCCTTCCAAAAGAGAGATCAAGGATGTAGGAAGCACAATGAGGGTGAGGGTATAATTCAACAACACTCCATTGCTCCAAATTCTCCTGCTCTATCCTCATTTTTGGGGTGAGAAGACTCACCATTTTATAGACCTTAAGGTCTACTTTGAATGTGCATGCAGGGGCGCCCCTTGGCCATCATGCCTTGTCAGGGGAGAGAATATTCCTCCTTGATTAAGGGCTCCATTACTACCTCTATTATTGCCTCTTTGAGATTTGAAGTGTTCACTCACACTCCCATGCATTGAATGTGGAGTTGAGTGGCAGATCTGGGCTGCCATTTATCAAGGTTTGACTTTTTGCCCGTCAAACCTATTATTCGCCCCACCCTGGAGCGATTGTTGTTAATCGTCCCAAGGTGGGGTGAATAGCATTCTAATCACCCCAGGGTGGAACGAGTAAGGATCAGGGTCTTGAAAGGTGCCAAATTGACTTATGACTTTCCAAAACTACTTTAGGAGTGGTTAGGACCACTGTTTAACCTTTGGGGTCTGCCCTAGGGGCTATGTATGCCAATTCGTTTAGTTCTTGTATCCACATGATCAGATTGGTGCTATTTTGGTGTCTACACTTAATATTATTATTCCTTGGAGATGTAAATATATTATAATTTCTCTTGGTGAAGCTATATTTATTCCTGTCATGAACCTTGTAATTCATTACCTTATGATCAAACTAATTACAAGAGTAACAATACCCTTGAAAAATCTATCTGTTACTAAAATTCCCATATTCCTATATTCCCTGTGTCCTACATTGTGAAACCTTGTGCCCAAACTTGTGATATAATAAGCATCATCCATTGAAATTACCTTTCCTTGACCTCATTGGTATCTCAGTCTCTTCTATCCTGTGCTACCTCCTATTCCATTTGTTCCTTTTTTGTGCATTGTTTCTCTTTATTTTGAACTTTATGTTGTCCAAATCATCCTTAGAAGTATCACTCTCTATTACACTCTCTTCTTATAAAGTTTCTTCTTATTCAGAACTCGAGGTTGACTCCTCTCCTTGTTTCCTTTTTTCCTGTTCAAATCCAAGTCATGTCTTGTTTGTTGATCGTCTTTGTACCTTGATAATCTTGTCTATGGTTTTTGAGATTTTTCTAAACTTATGTATCTTTTCATTAGACTCTTTTACTTCCTTCCTTAGTGAAGCTACTTATTTCTCTAACCTTTCACATTCTAAAACCTTTGCTTCTAACTTCTCTTTTAATCTCCTTGTCTTAGATATTGATTTGGTTAGATCCTATATAATCTTTCCTTTATCTTCATCACATTCTTGAAATTTAAGATTGAATTTTGAGTTTTGCAATCTTACCTACCTTAATGCATTAAAGGTATGAATAATATCACCCTCAAGATCAACTTCTCCTTTCTATGATTCTTCCTCTATTTTTTTACCTTTGAAAACATCTTCATTCTTTTATGAATTGTCTTCTATAGGATCACCTCCTTCTTCTTCTAATTCCATAATATGATTCTCTTTTGGTCCTTCAAGTGTATCTTCATATTCATCATCACTAAAACTGAATCTATTATTTGTACAACTATCTTCAAGATGACCAAAGTTACCACATTTAAAACACTTGAGAATAATTGATGACCTTTTCCTAACCACTTCTTTTTCTTTTTCTAGAAATAGAACTTCATATTTGTCATTATGTGAGGAACTATCATCACTATCACTTGAGTACTTACTTGCCTTGTCTGAATAGAAACTCTTCTTATGTCTTTGGAAGAACTTATTTCCTTGCTTTCCTTGTCCATCCTTACCTTTATTTTGGTACCTATATTTATTTTTTTCCCTGTTCTTATGATCCTTTTTCTCTTCATCATTGCTATTTCCAGCTTCTTGAAAATTAGTTGCATAGTGATTATACTTTCCATAATTGAAACATCTAACAATTTTTATACCTTTAATTATTTTTGGATACTTGTTCCTTTTGCTAGAATTTGCTTCTTCATATCTAGATGATTCATTGCTTGAATCTAGATTCTTACCCTTTGTCTTATTAGTAACTTTGAATGTTGCTTCCTTGTAGATATTAGGTTCCTCTTTTGTTCTCATCTTAAAAGTTGTGAGAATGCCATGTAATTAATCTCTTGTCAAAATGTCACTATATTTTGATTCATCTATAGATGAAATACTTTCACTAAACCTTTTTGGAAGTGACCTTAAAATCTTATCACAAACATTAGATTCTTGAACTTCAAGTCCAAGTCCTTGCATGAAGTTAACAACCTCATCTACATGAAGTAGATAAGCACTAATTTTTCCTCCTCATTCATTTTTAGATCTTCAAATATTCCTTTGATATTTCACAACTTTACCTTTTGACCTTTTTATCTCCTTCATATATGCCCTGCAATTTATCTAAAATATCCTTTGTTGATTTGCAATTCATAACCTTTATAAACTCTATTTTATGCAAAATTCTCAAAATTGCATTCATTGCTCTTGAATTGTAATGATGTAGAAGCTTACAATATTTATTTGTAGATGGATTAGTTGGTGGTGTGTATCCATTTTCAACTACTTCCCATATTTTAATTCTAGGTGCCATCAGGTGGATATTCATTCTCATACTCCAAAATATATAATTGCTTCCATCAAACACTGGTGCTAAATTATTTGAGGATCAACTCTTAGAATACATATGTTCTTATAAGATTTTCATTAAATATGTTAAACTCTTTTTAAGGAACTCGCTCTTATACCAATTTAAGAACACAAACTTGAGAGGGGGGTGAACAGTATAAGACCACTTTTTAATTCTCTTTCCCGAACAATATTATGCAATATATCAATTTCAATATCAACAACGATAATAAAAGCAATGCACAAATCACCTTACACAATAGGAACACTAATTTAACGTGGTTCACCCAATGTGGGCTACTCTATGGAGAAAATATTTCACTAAAATTTTCTTAACAAATCTCTTTGGGAATACTTCCCTATTATAATGTTTATGGACCTTTGTCCAAAGGAGACACCAATTCCCTAATCAAGTTTTTGGATCTCTATCCACAGGAGAACTTCTTCTCCTCTGCTTTGGTTAGTGATCTTCTAAAAAAATTATGGCCTCCACTGCACTGGCTTATGGATCTCTATCCATTGAAGACTCATTTCCTCACTCATAAGACCTATCTTCATTGCCCTATCTAATAGACCTCTAGCCATTGGATACGATCGTCCTCTATACTATGTCACCTCCAAAGCTTACTCTCAAATCTATCTCAAATCTACACTAAACATAGTCCTTTTTTTTAGCACAAGTCTACTTAATCTATGTCCTTAAATATTTACTAAAAATGGTCCTTCAATCTAGCATAAATATGCTCAAACTGTGTCCTTAAATCTACACTAAACATAGTCCTTTGGTTTAGCACAAATCTAGTCAATATCCATCTCTTGTTCTACATAAACATATCCTTAAATATGCACCAAAATCTATCCTCAAATCTATCCTCAAGCCTCAATATAAGGCTTATCTCATTCACAAATCAACTCAGCTAGTTCTACCCCAAATCTTAACTCAAGGTTTTAACAAATCAATCAATCAACTCTGCTCACAAGTCTTCTCAAAGAATTGTCTCAAATTTGGCTTATAATCTTCCATAAAATCTCACACTAATCTATCTAAAAGTCCTCTCCATAACTTATCCAATCTACTCAACAAGACTTACCTTAAGTCTTCTCAACAAGTCCTCACTAGAACTTGTCCAATATGCTCAACAAGTCTTCACCAAGACTTACCTCAAATATGTATTGTAAGCTTCCACAAAAGCTTAATCAACTCAAATTAATATAACACAAAATCATCTTTAATTACTCATACAATATTCACATAGAAACTTGTTTAATAGAGAATTGTTAGAGACTCAATATGCTTCACACTCATAACAATTCTCAAAAACTTTTAATCTCTTTCTGAAATCAATTTAGAATTATAGAAAAATTTGTTTCATATAACTTGAACTATCAATTCAATACTTCCACTTGACTAGAATCAATGAAATCCACTCAATAAATCACTCAATTGGACATTCCTTTCTTTCAAACCCTATTCCAAGCACATGAAAACTCACTAAAATATTTTCAACAATTCTTATAAAAAAATCTCACATAACAATGATACTCATGATCATTCAAAAACCTAGTTAAATATAGTTCTCGACTTCACATAACAATGATACTCATGATCTTTCACAAAACCTAGTTTAAGATAGTTCTCAATCTCACATAACAATGATACTCATGATATTGCAAAAACCCTAATCATGTATATGAAGGTTCATTCAATGTTTCCAACAATGCTTATCAAGCAAGGTTTTTATCATCAACATTCACTCAAACAACCTTTAACAATCAAATTCAACAATGCTTATCAAACAATCCTTTTCAATCCATCTTAGCATTCATAACATCCAAAAATCACTCTCAAGGATAATGTGCCCTTACCTCTTGTTTGAATATGATTTAACCTTAAACACATGTCTCAATCACAACCACTCTTTTTTCCAATACTAGGGTTAGATAGCAAATATCTATCCTTAATATTTTCTCACAAAGATATTTCACCAAGTCAAAATATGAACACTTACTCAACATTATTTCTCCTTTCAATACAATTTAATTAACTTATCTTTTAATAAAAATATCTAACTCCTTTGGCACACCTTATTACTCCTCTCAATAAGCTCAAAGCACTAAAAAATTAAACCCTAACATAAAACAATGTTTATCCTTTTATCTCCCTCACAAAACCTTTATCATAAGCAATTTCCACTTTATAACCTTTTAAAAAAATGTTTTTCACAAATTTTAGAACCTTCGCAAATTTCAAAACCAAGCAAACTATTGCATACCTTAGTCCTTCAAAAAAATGTACCTCGATGGGTTTTGAACGTTGAACCTTTCCACAATAGGGTGTCTTAGCAAGGCGTGCACCCACCATGTGGGCTATAAGCCTCAACACAAAGGAAAAGGCTAGTGTCTTTCCTTTGTATTCCATGAGCACACAGACTTTACCAAAAACCTTCCTCCACTTTGTGAAATGCAAACCCACAGAGTTTTCATACCTTAGTCCTTTAGCAAAATGTACCTCGATGGGTTTCGAACATGGAAAATTTCCACAATAGGCTGTCTTAGCAAGGCGTGCACCCACCATGTGGGCTACAAGCCTCAACACAAAGGAAAAGGCTAGTGTCTTTCCTTTGTATTCCACTGAGCACATAAAATTTACCAAAAACCTTCCTCCACTTTGTAAAATGCAAACCCACAGGATTCGATCCTTGCACCTCACGATTGCCAATGTCTTAGTGCCTTCCTTGCGTCCAATAATGCTACAAAGAACCTTGGACTATGAAACTAAAACACATAACTCATTGACAGCAGATGGATTAAATGCCTTGGTTTTTACCCTCCTTATATGCATAATGTGATATACTTCCACAACGTCAACGATTTAAATATTTCAAAATTTAAACTTTATATCCCTATCCTTAGGGTTAATTAATTTATAATTAGATTATAATTAATTAATAATCAATTTAATACTCTGAGTAAATAAAATTAATTTATAAATTAATTTATAATAAAACTATTATAAATTAATAAATTAATTTAATAATTTATATATTAATTAAATATTTGGGTCTTGTCCTTTTAATATTATAATAAAGTATTATAATGTTATTTATACTGTGAGCATGTATATGTGATTATTCTCTGAGTATTCTTATGAGATATTCTATTTTGATATTACACTCTAAGTTATTATATGATTAATTATATTGCAATTACATTATATTTGATCTTGTGATTATTTTACTGTGAGATTTACATCAAGTATTAAAGATTCAAAATATAATAGTGGTATCAGATCTAAAACAAGATTGTGAAATCACTCACACTATTCCATGATTAAAAAAAGTTAATTCAAGAAAAAATAGATCATGCACCACCTACTGCATTAATAGTACTAACAACCAATTTTCCATTATAAAAGCAAAGTCCTGAAGGCTAATATTGCATACAATTTGCTAAGTGAAAAGTGTTCTAAGAAGATAAAGGGTCCTAAAAGATAAATGTTTAAAGCCTCACACATAAGCAATAGTGGTTACATTTAGAAAAAAATTAGCACAAAATTAATTATAATCCAAACCCGATCACCATGGAAAACAATCTAGAGCTTCCTCTAAGAAAAAGGGAAACATTCAAAAAGCACTGCAAAAGTCAGAAGATCCAAAAAGATCTAAAATAACTATAAGAATGCATAAGCAAAAACATAGAAACAAAAATAACTCTAAAGGCTAAGTACAAGAGTCTCTAATATGCCACTGAACAAAGGGCCCAATATATTTTAGCTAGTGGTTTGGGTGCAACTACATGGCACTCATGTTTTTAATCATACATGTATAAGCCCATACATCCCTACTCAAAACTAATACTAATGATGGCAAAATACTATAATACTCAAGAGAGGGAAGTCCAAAATTCAATAGTCTAGGCAATTTTTTATCTTGCACCTAACCTTTTCACTAATGCATTTACAATAGGTTCTCACCCTAAAGTAAACCCCAAATCCTTTACTACCTAAAAACAAAGTAGATACTATGACCCTAAGTATCTCAAAGATAGATGCAAGAATATAAAAATATAGCTAGACCATCAACTATATAAACCTATGTCCGGATAAAATCTATGAAATCCCTTATTAAGCTTTTCAAATTTTAGTATCCAGATATTTTCTCCATGCTAGCTATAATTTTTGGCATAGGAATTGATAAATATGTCTATGATTACCAGACTACTATGGCATATGCTATCCCCAATCCTTATAACTATGACAAAAATTACTCTAATGCATTAGAAAACCCTATTTTATTTTATTGGACCTTATTATTATATGATAAAATGAATGAGCATCTAATAGAATTGCAAATCTCAAAGTACACAGTATTTAGGCACCCTTCACATCTAGTTTGGTTGTTCTTATAATGCATAATAGACAATATACCATGGATAGTGATAAACAAGAAAAATCAGAAAGGAGGTTACTTCTTAGTGGTAAAGTAGACACACATTATTATGGCTTCCAATTCCTACTATAATTTCAATAGGTAATAATTGGGCCTTACTCTAAAGATAATATATGGAAATTTCCCTGACAGTCTCAAAATGTAGTTGAAAAACTCTATACCCCTAAAAAAGAGGAAGGGTACTGGTATTTCCTAATAGGATGAACTATGATAAGAGTATATTGCATTCTTGGTTATCTATTTTTGCTCTCTTACTATGCAACAAACTGGATATTTAGTATGGAATTTTACCAACAAATAGATTGAGCAAATATAGCTTATGGTTTTGGTATAAACAAGATTGGCACATATGAATTGCCATTTAGTTTTAAACCCATTACTTTGACTAGGAGAGGACAAGTTAAAGTTCTAAAACCTAGGATTGAGTAATTCAAACTTCGTCAAATAACACACAAATGTAAGTACAACCCAAATGACAGAGTCAAAGATAAACTAGCAATATTAAATAAAACCAACCCTCTTGTATTCAATCATGTTAGCTAACCTAATATAGAACAAGTGTAGAATAATTTAAAAGAGAATATTCTTGGTTGGAATATAAGTAAAATGCAAGATTTGCCTCCATGGAGAAGCTTCTATGACATAGTAAAGCCATTTGAACTAGAAAAATACCTAGATCAAATTTTAAATAAAGAGCCAAAAAACTAATGAGAAAGAAAGTGGGTTGAGATTGCAAAAAATTATAGAATGATGGATATATAGATGTGAATACAAATTATAGAACTCATGATATGGAATCATCGTGGATAATAAATATTCAAAAAAATATGATGCCAACATAGATACTTGGAAGTTAAGAGAAGAGCCAAATTTCCCTATAATAAGAGAAAGCAAGGAAGAAAAATATAAAGAAGAATATCCCACAAAATAAGAAGAAAAAATTGAATAGAGTAGGCTCCAAAAAAGAATATATCAAAAAGGAAGTCTTAATTATAAATAAAAAGTAAGCTAAAAGCTCAAAATTTACAAGTCTAGAAGAATAGAGGCACCTCAAAAGAATCCTAGAATGGAACCAAGAGGCTCCTCCATTCACACCAAGTGAATACCACTATGAAACATATATGAAAGGGGTGAGAATAATTACAAATATGGGTTATACTAGAGAATGCTTAGGAAAAATAACATCACAAGCACAACAAAGGCCACCCAAACTAGCCCTAGGAGCTCTCACCACTAAATATATGAGAAACAACCCTAAGTAGTTTATGTCAAAACCACCTAAGCCCTAGAATTTTTTGGAACAGGTATAAATTTTTCAAGACTATACAAATATTTATCCAAACCATAGAAAGTATCAGCAAGCTAGACATAAGCCTAAATTAATACTTGTAGTAGAACCAAGGTTAAGGCAAGAAAGTGGTCAAGTCTGGTACTAGCCACCTTGACAAAGGAGAAGCTCCTTGCTCTAGGTTAAAAACATCTAATCCTTCAAACCCATTGAAGATATAGAAGAGTGCTAAAAGAAAAAAACTCTCCAATTAATCAACAATAGAAGACAATAAATAAGAATAAAATCGAGATTATAACCCTGACAACATAGGAAGCAACAACTATGGCTCAGGAGCAATCCCAAGTGGAAGGAGCGGGTACATTTTATCAAATTATTGTAACCATTTATTTTACTCCCTCTATCCCTACTAATATTCTTTCATCTTCCCTCTCACTACCATGTTCTCCACCACAACAAATCAATCAAAAGAAAAAACATGTAATCTTCTTCACATCATGTCCATATCATAAATAAAACCCCCATAAGTGTTGTTTCATCAATTCAAAAAAACCCTCCATCTCCATTTTCTATTCTCCAACCCATCTTCATGATATCACCACCTTTTGACCATACATCCATGGCCATCCTCAATCAACTCCAATAAATGATGGAAAGAAAGACTCCCAAGAAAGGAAAAGAAATGGGCACTAAAAACCAAAAAAATTGCACCATATAAAGTAATATAAAGTAGTAATGAATGAACACATGATGATAAAATAATGTAAAATAATATGGATACCCTTTTATTTATTTGTATTTTCTTTCAAGGTGTTACAATAAAAAATCTCCTCTTAGGAGATGCTATGAAATCAATACAATTATATACAATATCACGATTAAGGTCTCTTGGTGCAGTAGAAGAATTTTCATGCCAACATAGTTCATAAGATTGTAATTTTAGACCACTGAATGAGGGTTGTATGCAAAGGCATTCACTATGCTTGTACCTATAACCTGCACATAATGAAATAGCAACAAATTAGTAGCATGTGTGGGGCCCACCGAAGTTGAACTCATGTTCAATTTGAAGATAAATGAAACGGATGAAAAATCAAGTGCATGTATGCGATAATAGGAATGTAAACTGATGTGAAGTAGTAAAATAAACTAATTTAATCTAAGATGAAATGAAATAAAACATAGATCACATGACCATAACCATCTTGAGTCGAGATGGTCTTTGTCTACAAACTATCACGGGGCAAGATGGTCATTATTGTAGGCCTACATTTCTTTATCACTAAAATCGAGGAATATTTGGGATGACTTGGAGAGTATTGTTTATGGATTTTTCACTATGGTGAGGTGCATTTAATGAACTTGAACAATCACTATAGCGAGGTTTGTTGGTTATATGAAGTAAAAAAGTGCAGCGTTCAATCCTTTGTGGTTTTCCGACATCATGGTTTTAGTAGCAGGAAAATCTTATATTGATTTTGGTAGTACTTCATTGCACAAAATAAAAAGTTTAGGGATCTTTAAAACTGAGGGATGAATGTCATTTTATAGAACTCTTGATCAAAAGCTAGGGCACTCTGCATGAAAAAGCAAAGGGGTAGTTTATAATGGTAAAATAGATGCATATCTCAGAATAGCTATTTGCATGAAATTAATTTGAAATATTCTCATGCAAAGGTGTCTAAATTTGGTGCAATATCATGCACAACACTAAGAGTCAGTTTTTACTGCCAACTACCATTTTTATTTTTGACTTTACACAACTATCTCAGGTCGAGACAATCATGATCTGGAGATCATCTTGGGTCGAGACAATTAAGTATCTTATGGGAAAATTTTCCCAAAGTTGGTAAAATCCATCACATTAGCCCTAGGGCTGCCCAAGGTTGATTTTAGGGGTAGAAAGGAGGTCATTTAATGAGTCTCCTTAAAAGGACGTAGTTTAGGTGTCTATAGATGCCCTTTTTTGGGATGCTTTGTGTGTAAGCACAATGTGGAGCAAAAATAGATAATAAAAAATGGTTGCATAAGAATTGATTATGAATGATGTTTATTGAACAAGTCAATGTGAGGTGCCCTAATCATAGAAAGGGTACACATCTCTAAGTCATTTCTTCCAACACATTTATGGTCTTAATTTTGGTAAAATTTTTAACCGTGGGTAGATAAGGTCAAGTTTACACTTTAGGCTTTTGGGTCTACCTAATCTTAGTATTTTTGAGCTAAATAGATAGAATCTTAGTCTAATAGGTTTAGATTTTAGATCTACCAAGATTTTTTTTGAGATTTTTGCTTTGTCGCATCAAATAGGGAAGTGTATGATAGTTTTTGGTAATGATTCTTGGATGAATGTGATTTACACTTTAGAGTGTTTGATTATTAATTTGATCTTAGAAAATGAATTTTCCACTTATTGACTATCCTCTCAAGCGACGATTCGAGAGAAGATGGAAAATTATCAAACCGACAAGTCGCTTGACCAAAAAAATATAATGAGCTTGGGTGCTCCGAGCAACACTGACATTTTTGAGGGCCTATATACTCAGGTCAATGGATTTATTTTTGATTTAGAATTTTTTTGGATTATTTTATTTTTTGTGCTATTTTTTACAAAATCACAACCATCTTGAATGGTCGCATCCATGGTAAAATATAAATAGCAAAAATTCAATATTTTGAATTTATTTTTACCATTTACGATGAGGAGAGAGTGATACAGGGAGGAGGAGTTTATAGTTTGTGAAGCAGAGTGCTATTGAAAATTGTACCCAAATTGATGATGGACTAACCTGAGCGTTTTCGAGTGAAGGATCCGAAGAGAGGAAGGTAAGGACCAACTTTTTGTTTGTCTTCTATTGAGGAAATAAACCACATTTTTTAAAAATTGGTTAAGGAACTTCACATTGAAAATGTAAAAGAACCTCATCATAAAGTAGATTAATATAATAATTGTTGTTCATTTTGTCTCACCTTGTAGTTTTTTTTTTTTTTGTTTTTTAATTTTTGAATTTAGGGGGTCGTCTTAGGGTGAGATGGTCCCTCTTAGATACCGTTATGCTTTAAACAATCATATTTGGAGACTGTATCGATTTGAGATGGCCTATTTTTATGGTCATATCAATATAAGATGGTCTCTTTTGGGGGTCGTCTTGACTTGAGACAGATTACTTTATGTTGGTTTGTTGTTGTTTTTATTTTTTTTATAAATGTTGTTTTGAATTTTTGCATTTTTGGTATTTTATTAAAGCGTGACACAAATTTACTAATATATTTAGGAGAGCACATGATGCACTTTCAAATTATGATGGAGAGTATTTGAAGGTCATTGATATCATGCATACAATGAGATTGGAGTTCATTGTCATGACCCTCCCTAATAGACTTTGTGACATGGAAAACAATGTATTAAATTAATGGTGCTTTAATACTCAAATTTGTGCAATTAAGCAACTATGCAATGTTAGTTGATATTTAAGAGAATAATACTACTAATAAATGACCAATGTGTAGGATCAGGTATGCTCATAGGTGGAAGAAGTTGAGTCATCCACCAAAGGTGAGGGCACTTGAGGATGGGAAAGTGATGATAAGGCAACTCAAGGGTAACAAAAATGATACCTTCATATAGGCATGCATTATTGGTTAGGGATAATCATCAATAGCTAACCACATTGATCCTAGATTGATAGCCTAATAGCTATCATAAATTCTAGAGGCTGAGATAGGTGACTAGGTTGATGGAAATATTCTCGTCTTTATCTGTTGCACATGTTGATTGTCTTTTACTTCAGCACTATTTACCTCAGTTATTTTGGAAGTATAGATGGATTGTTTATCTTCATAAATCCTTGTGTGTTCAGGAAAATAGAATTATCAAGTAAATGCTTTAAATGACAGTAGGTTTCATTTAAAATTCATAAATGCTTTATTTTAAATGATAGTAGGTTTAATTTAAAATTTATAAATTATTTATTTTAAATGATAGTAGGTTTCATTTAAAATTCATAAATGGTTATTTTAAAATAATAATAGAACTTCATTTTATAAATAAAAATAGTTATTTAAAAAAAAATGATAATGGGGTTTCATTTTATAAATAACAAAAGAATTATTCAAAAATAATTGAGTCTCATTCTCTAAATAATAGAAGTGTTATATTATTATGATAATAGATTATCATATTATAAGCAATAAGAATTTTATTTCATATGACAAAAAAATTTCATTAAAATAAAAGTTACTTTATTTTTGAAATATAAATAATGACATGAGTAACTCCCTATGAGTAAGTCCATTGAACTTCATTCATTATGACAAAGACTATGCGAATAAACAAGATGGAGCCAACTACTCGAATCATTTTAAAATTATATTATAAACTTTTTATTAATTGTGAAGATTGGATCTAGAAAGCAATCCCCCAAAAGAGTTGATCAAAATCTTGTGTGAAACCTCGTGGACGTTGGAGTAAGAGCTTCTTAATGATGAAGCTTCCACTAGGAGGAATGGGATGTCAATAAGGATGAATCCAGGTGGTAACCACTAAGTAGATGAGTGAAAGGATAATATAGGCATGGAATAATAAATGAGATTTGTCAAAGAGGAGGACTTTGAGAAAAAAGAAAAGAGAGATGTGTTGGGCATATTGAAGAGGATGGAGGATATCAAAAACTCTAGAGAAGGTGCAGAGCACTATGAAGGCAATAAAGGAAGAAATTTGAGGGAGCGCTAAGGCTATTAACAACTTGATACCACCACTAAGAAAGAGTGAATATTCAAGTAGGCTTTGGAAACTGATAGTTTCTCCCACTTTGTATGGTTATTCTATTTTGTTTAAATAAAAGACCCCCTGTGGTTGTGTTGGTTGGGTTGGTCTTGTTATGACTATGTGGCTCTATCTGCATTGTGGTTTCATGCCATAAAAATTAATCTATTCATTAAAATTTCTAAGTAATCCCCAAATCTCCCTAGTTATTATGTTTTTGCTAAAGAGGGTTTTTTTCAACATTGTTCTCCATAGTTGGTAGTTGTTAACACCGCATGTTTGGACATCCGCCAATTTCATTCTAATTTTTTGATTGATGTGAGGGGATTACAATGCTAAGGCTTCTTCTTGGATATATAGGTTATCCCTAAGTAAAAACCCTCCACTTGTGTATACGCGAGGTGTTGGTCAACTATGTGCTATGTGGTGCTTGTGGGGTAAGCCTATTTGAATCAGTAGGAAACCACCTTGTATTGTCTTTCCTGCATCGAGGTTCACTGTTAAAAGGGCAACCCTATGTAAGGTCATTGTGAAACCACAAAACATAAACCCCATGTTGGTTTCATCATTGCCAAGTAAGAAGTTCAATCTCCTTGAGTGTTCAGATGTCAATCATCCCAATCATCCTTGCCTACATGAATGTTAACCTGACATCTTCCTTCCTAAGTTTAGAAAGGAAATTGTTATCCTATGGTGAACTGTAGTATGGCTTGGTTGCTTTGGTTTGTGAACAATGTCATGTAATTGTTAAATATAAAGGTTTTAGATTCCAAAATAATTACAGAAAGAGTTATTTAATTATTAAATGTAAATATTTTAGAATTTAAATATATTATGTGAAAAGAAACTATAGTTTAATTTATTAAAGAAAATAATCTTTAATTATATTATGTGAAAAGGAACTATGGTTTGAATCATAAAAGAAATGATTTATGAATTATTTTATTAAGTAGAGTTAGAGAACTTTATTTATAAAAGAAATGATTTATGAATTGTTATTAAGTAGAGTTAGAGAACTTTATTTATAAAAGAAATTATTTATGAATTATTTTATTAAGTAGAGTTAGTGAGCTTTATTAATGAAAGAAATGATTTATGAAATATATTCTTAAGAAGAGTTAGAAAATTTTAGTAATGAAAGAAATGATTTATGAAATATATTCTTAATAAGAGTTAGCAAATTTTACTTATGAAAGAAAATGATTTATTAATGGGCTAGGGCAGGTGCCTTTGATTCATTAATTGAATGGATTAGTTTGTTTTGTAAATTAAGGGTATGGGTCTTTAATTTATGAAATGAAAGGAAAAGGTTTATTTATATATTAAAGTAGTTGACTTTAATTTAGTAAATAAATGTGAAATTAGTTTGTTTTGTAAATTAAGGGTATGGGTCTTTAATTTATGAAATGAAAGGAAAAGGTTTATTTATGGATTGAAGTAGTTGACTTTAATTTATTAAATAAATATGAAATTAGTTTGTTTTGTAAATTAAGGGTATGGGTCTTTAATTTATGAAATGAAAAGAAAAGGTTTATTTATGGATTAAAGTAGTTGACTTTGATTTAATAAATAAATATGAAATTAGTTTGTTTTGTAAATTAAGGGTATGAGACTTTAATTTATAGAACAAAGGAGAAATGGTTATTTCTTGATTGAAGGAACCTAGATTATTTGGCAATTAAGGGTATGGGACTTTAATTGTTGAATAAGGGTTGAGTAATTTAATTCCAAGTAAAACCTATAATCTAGATGCATTGTTGAAAGACTCTCATAGGATGATGAGAGGGGAAATAGAAAGAGTAGTTTCTATGATATCAACTATGCTTTTAGATGGTTAAAGGCTTGATTAAATTGTATAGTTGCAATTTGGCAAAGTAAAGAAAGTAAATGCATTTAGAGGCATGCCTATCCTGAACTATGAGTGCCTTGATCCCCTACTATCCTCAAATGATCGATGGAAGAGTGGGAGGACCAAAGTTACAGATGGACCAATGCACTAGTTTTCTCTCTACTTACATCTTGTTTACTTATGCTCAAATAGACTAGATTTATGGGGAGATTTCCCTGATGAAATTGATGTAATGTATTATTTAAGGGTATGGAGGTTTTACCATACATGCTTATGTAATAAATGATTAATGTGGTAGATGCACCTTTATATTCTATTTGATTCATTATGAATGTATCTAAATATTTTCTAGTTCATGTCTATCCTTTAAATATTGCTCTATGTTTCTAGTTATCTTTTGCATGTTTGATGAGTTATATTTTGTTAGATTTAGTATCTAGATCTATCTTTTATTTTCTTGCTTGAATAACTTTTATAAAATTTAGTAGTAAGTTCTAGGGTGAACTTAGAGGATAACCTAAGGGCTTGAGACCCCCTTAGGGTGAACATAGTGGACCTAAGGGATTAAGACCCCTTAGGGAGAATGGTAACTAGGTTTATGGAAGACTGTACCTGAGTTAAGATAGCTTGTCGAAAGATGAGATTGATAGCTTAACTCATAGTACACGTAGCATACCTATGCATAATGGCTTACGTAGAGTATGGAGATGCGTGTACACCTTCTAATGATTGAAGGTGATAAGTCTAGCTCATCGAGAATGATGAGATGGATGGACTTATGTGCATGACATGAGATATGCCTACGCAGATGGACTTGCATGAGGGAAATCTTGTGAGGTGTAGCTCTTTGAGAAACTTAGGGGATTTGTTAAACATTAAGTTAATCTAAGGTTGGTTAGGGGTTTATGAATCCCTCTCCTTAGTCAAAAAAATTATCTTTTTATGTGTTTTCTTGTTTCTTGTTTTTAGGGTTGTTACATTTGGTATCAGAGCTCTAGGTATGAGGGTATAGAGCTTCTTATGTGCTAAAAGAGATTTGGATGTCTCCAATGAAGGCTTGCTTAAGTTTAAGCTAAATTTAGGATGACCTAGAATCTCTACTTACTAGAATCTAATGGGAATTGATCCCAAGAGTGGATGAATGTTATGATACCTCAGTATGGGCTTTGGTATTAATGATACATCATAATATTGGAATGTTATCCTAGTTAGATTATTGATGCTTTGGCAAGAAGAACTTTGTATTGTGGCTTGAATTAGTGGTATAGTTTAAGATGAAGTTGTAACCTAATCCTTTTCTTGGTTGAAACTAGGTCAAGATGCCACCTAAGGCCAAAAGAGAGAGGCCTACACCTAGGCAGACTCAACAAAGTAATGTCGAAGAAGGGATCCAGAATGAGGATCCAGAAACTCCCAATAGGGGAATGGAAGATCTCACTACTACAGTTTCCACCATGCAAGATCAGATGAGATAGGTGTTAGAAACCATTACGAACCAAAATTTGCAAGCTAGAGGTTCAGAAGTTAACCAAGCTGAGGGACTGACTATAGAGTAGTTACAAGCTAGAGCCCTCCTAGAAAAGGAAATGGTAAGAGACCTAAAGAATGTTTGTATCTCCAAGTTTTATGGAGAAGGAGAAGGAGATGCAGCTGAGGCTTGGTTAAGGGAATTGGAAGTTTACTTCATGATAAAGGGATATTCTCCAGGGACCCGAACTATTTGGGCTATGATTTACCTTGAAGGGGCCACCCTAGATTGGTGGGAAACTTATTATGAGGAAACTAAGATTGAACCAGTAGATATTCCATGGAAGGAATTTATAGTCATCTTCAAAAAGAGGTTCCTTACAAAACATTTCTATGCCCTAAAATTCGAGGAGTTTGCTAGTTTAAGGCAAGGAACCAACTTGGTGGAGATATACTACAAAAATCTGGTAAGATTGTTGAAGTATGTACCTACCTATAATGAGAAAATGTGGGTTCATAAGTTTACTCATGGGTTGGAATCTAGGATAAAGCATGATGTAGAGATGCATGAGCCTAAGTCATTACAAAAGGTATATGACCTAGCAAAGAAAGTAGAGTCACACTTCCATTACAAATATGACACCTTGTCTGAGCAAGATCGATAGGAACTAAAGAAGAGGAATAGCAATGGGTTTGTAAAATGGGAGGTTGAACAAGATCGAAAGGCTAAAAACCCCTAAAATCTTGAGAAGAAAATAGAAGTTCAAGAATAACTTTTATAAGAAAGGCAACAACCCCAATAATGCTAAGCCTCAACCACAGAAACTACAAACTTCAGTTCCAGCAATCAAAGGAGAGGAGCAAAAATAAGAAAAGTGACAAGGGCCCAAGGATGGGTGTTACCATTGTAGAGGCCCACATTTTTCTAATCAGTGCCCATACCGACTAGGGCCAAGCACATCCAATGCTAAAGGAAAAGAACCTGCACACCAGATCTACGCTACAACTGGGAGTCAGAAGCTTGAGGGGCAAACTACCCCATTGATTATAAAAGGTAAGATTTTTGATAAGCAAGTGAATATTTTAATTGATAGTGGGGCCATTGATAGCTTCATTTCTTGTAAGTTAGCAAAGGATATGTCAAAAAGGCTAGGATATTTGGCTCATGGATGGAAGGTCGAGTATGGTTCTGGATAAACCTACTCTATAAACCAATGTTTTCCTATGATAAAAATTGCTTTAGCTAGTGGAACCATGGAAGGTTGCTTATATGTAGCTCCACTTCATGCCTTCGATGTGATCCTAGGGATGGATTGGTTACATGCCCATAAAGTCGTAATCAATTTCCAAGATAGATGGATCGAATATTCTTAAGGAGGTAAGGAAATACTATGAATTCATAGTGAGTAAGGGGTATTTAAACCCTAGATGTTGTCAGCTATGCAATTAAAGAAAGCCCTTAGGAAAGGAGGGATAGTCTATGTAATTAAGCTAAATGAAGTTGGAGAAGATCAAAAGAAAGAGGTGTTGGAAACACACCCAATTTTGTAGGATTTCAAGGATGTATTTCCTGAGGATTTACTTAGACTCCCTCCTGTGCGGGAATTTGATTTCACTATTGATCTTATGCTAGGAGTGGAACCAATTCATAGATATTTATATAGGATGACACCTATCGAGATGCAAGAATTAAAGGTACAATTGCAAGGGTTATTAGAAAAGGGGTTGATAAAACCAAGTGTGTCACCTTGGGGTGCACCAATTTTATTTATGAAAAAGAAAGATGACTCTTTAAGATTGTGTATTGATTACAGGATGTTGAATAAAGCTACAATCAAGAACTAGTATCCCCTACCTAGAATCAAAGATTTATTTGATCAATTAAGAGATGCCATGATGTTTACTAAGATAGATCTGAGGTCAGGGTATCACCAGTTAAGAATACATGAGGAGGATACTCACAAGATGACATTTAAGACTAGGTATGGACACTACGAGTTTATAGTCCTACCCTTTGGACTGACTAACACCCCAACCACCTTCATGAATTTAATGAACAATGTGTTCAAAAGGTATTTGGACCAGTTTATCCTTGTATTTCTTGATGATATCCTAATATACTCTCAAAACAAGGAAGAGCATGATAAACATCTCAAGATCATGTTAGAGTTACTAAGGGAAAATCAACTCTACGAAAATCTGTCCAAAAGTGATTTCTATGTTTCAGAGGTACGATATTTAGGGCATATCATATCAGTAGAGGGAATTATTGTGGATCTAGAAAATATCGAAGCCATATTAAATTGGCCACCCCTACTAATATTACTAAAGTAAGAAGCTTTATGGGGTTAATGGGCTACTATAGACGTTATATAAAATATTTCTCAAAGATTGTTGTGGCAATAACTAACCTTCAAAAGAAGGGGAAGGAATTTAAATGGATGGAAAAGTGTGAAACTACCTTTGCATTGTTGAAGTAGAAGCTCACTACCACACCAATATTGAAGATTCTAGACCCTCAAGGAGATTTTTCAGTATGCATTGATGCATCGCTGGAAGGGTTAGGAGGAGTACTCATGCAAGAAGAGTCAGTAGTAGCTTATACTTCAAGGAAGCTTAAAAAGCATGAAGTCAATTATGCTACTCATGATTTAGAGCTAGCCATTGTGGTGCATGCCCTAAAGGTCTGGCACCACTATCTGGTGGGGAGACCTTTCGAATTAAAATCTGACCATCAAAGTCTAAGGTACATATTTACCCAACCGATACTCAATGCGAGATAGAGAAGGTGGATCGAGTTTCTCATTGAGTATGACTTTGAAATTGAGTACATAAAGGGAAAAGAGAATAAGGTTGTTGATGCCTTGAGTAGAAGGAGACACATAGCAACCATAACTAGGAGTCACATAAATCTCATGGATCAAGTGAGACAGGAGCAATATCGGGATGAATATTGCTAGGAAATTCGAGCTAGAATAGATAGAGACCTTGAGGGTAATAAGGAGTTTGGAATGATAGATGACCTTTTGTGCTACAAAGGTAGAATTATCATACCAAAATCGGGTGATTTAAGGAAGCTAATAATGCAAGAAGCCCATAGATCTCCTTATTCTGCTCACCCCAGAGGGGCTAAAATGAGGGAAAACATGAGAAGAACCTTCTTCTAGGTAGGAATGAAGAAGGATATCATCAATTTTATCACTCGATGCCTCGAATGTCAAAAGGTTAAGGTAGAATACAAGCATCCCATAGGACAGTTGTATCCACATAGTATACCTACATAGAAATGGTAGGTCATATCTATGGATTTTATAGTAGGTTTACCTAAGACCAGGTACCAACATGATGCAATCCTAGTAGTAGTCAATAAATTGACTAAGGTTGCACATTTTATACCTGGGAGCACCAAGGATGATGCTCAAGTGGTGGCTAATAGATTTGCCAAGGAAGTGTTCCGATTGCATGGATTTCTAGAGGTAATCATCTCAGATAGGGATTCCAAGTTCACTTCTAAATTTTGGAAAGCCCTTCATCATGCAATAGGTATGAAGCTAAATATGAGTTTGGCATACCACCCTGAGATAGATGGTCAAACAAAATGGGTAAACCAAGTACTAGAAGACATGCTCCACATGTACTGCATGGATCACAAGTCTCACTGGGAAGACTATCTACCTCTGGTAGAGTTCACCTACAATAATGGGCATCACTCATCTCTAGGAATGGCACCTTTCGATGCCTTGTATGGATGAAAGTGTAGGACACCACTGTCATGGGACAACCTAGAGGATAGAGTTGTGATTGGGCCATAAATGGTCAGAGAAATGGAAGAGCAATTGAAGGTAATCAGACAAAGACTCAAGGAAGTTGCTGATAGGCAGAAGAGTTATGCTGATTTAAAGAGAACTCCAAGGGAGTACTCGGTGGGAGACAAAGTGTTCCTAAGGGTTAAACCAATGAAAAGTGTGATTAAATCCACAAAGTTGGATCCACGGTTTGTAGGACCCTTTGAGATCACTGAAAAGATTAGTCTAGTTGCATACCGACTTGCTTTACCTCCTAATCTATCAAAAATCCATGACACCTTCCACATATCTTTGCTTAGGAAATATATTGCTGACCCTGAACATGTGTGGGATGTTTCTAATTTACAGATGGCAAATCCAGAGGCAATTGAAGTAATGCCAGTAAATATTCTCGAGTTTCACTCTAAGACTATGCGGAATCAGACTCTTGAGCAATGTAAGGTCCAGTGGGACCATTTCTCTGAAAGGAATGCCACTTGGGAGAAAGTGGTGGATATGCAAAAATATTTTCCTTTTTTGTTTGAAGATTTTTAAAATGTAATAATTTACTTTTGCTTGTTGTTGTGATTGTGTAAAACTGGAAACACTGGGATGGTGTTTAGTCCTAGTGGGGGAGGATGTCATGACCCTCCTTGATGGACTTTGTGACATGGAAAACAATGTATTAATTTGATGGTGCTTTAATACTTGATTTTGTGCAATTAAGCAGCTATGCGATGTTAGTTGATATTGAAGAACATGATACTGCTAACAAGTTGCCAATGTGTAGGATCAGGTATGCTCGTAGGTGGAAGAAGTTGAGTCATCCACCAAAGGTGAGGGTACTTGAGGTTGGGGAAGTGATGATAAGGCAACTCAGAGGTAACATGGATGGATACCTTCATATAGGCATGCATTATCGATTAGGGATAATCATCAATAGCTAGCCACCTTGAGCCCCAGATTGATAGCCTAGTAGCTATCGTAAATTCTAGAGGCTGAGACAGGTGACTAGGTTGATGGAAAGATTCCCCTCTTTGTCTGTTGCACATGTTTGATTGTCTTTTACTTCATCACTATTTGCCTCAATGATTTGGGAAGTATGGATGGATTGGTTGTCTTCATAACTCCTTGTGTGTTCGAGAAAATAGAATGATTAAGTAAATGCTTTATTTTAAATGATAGTAGGTTTCATTTAAAATTCATAAATGCTTTATTTTAAATGATAGTAGGTTTCATTTAAAATTTATAAATGCTTTATTTTAAATGATAGTAGGTTTCATTTAAAATTCATAAATGGTTATTTTAAAATGATAATAGAACTTCATTTTATAATAATAAAATAGTTATTTATAAAAAATGATAATGGGCTTTCATTTTATAAATAACTAAAGAACTATTCAAAAATAATTGAGTCTCATTCTCTAAATAATAGAAGTGTTCTATTATTATGATAATAGATTATCATATTATAAGCAATAAGAATTTTATTTAATATAAAAAAAAGAAGTTCATTAAAATAAAAGTTACTTTATTTTTTAAATATAAACAATCACAAGAGTAACTCCTTGTGAATAAGCGCATTGGACTTCATTCATTATGGCAGATACTATGTGAATAAACAATATGGAGCCAACTACTCAAATCATTTTAAAATTATATTATAAAAAATTTATTAATTATGAATATTAGATCTGGAAAGCAATCCCCCAGAATATTTGATCGAAATATTACGTGAAGCCTCATGAATGTTGGAGTAAGAGCTTCTTAATGATGAAGCTTCCCCTGGGAGGAATGAGACATCGAGAAGGATGAATTTGGGTGGTAACCGCTAAATAGATGAGTGAAAGGATAAGATAGGCATGGAAGAATTAATGAAGATTTTCAAAGAGGATGACCATGAGAAAAGAGTAAAGAGAGACGTGTTGGGCATACTAAGGAGGATGAAGGATGTTAAAAACTCTAGAGAAGGTGCAAAGCACTATGAAGGAAATAAAGGAAGAAAGTTGAGGGTGTGAGAAGGTGATTAACAACTTGATACTGCCACTAAGCAAGAGCGAAGATTCAGGTAGGCTTTGGAAACTAAAATTTTCACCCACTTATCATGGCTATTTTATTTTTCTTAGATAAAAGACCCCCTACGACTTTGTTGGTTGGGTTGGTCTTGTTATGACTGTGGCTCTATCTGCCTTGTGGTTTTGTGTCATCAAAATTGAACTATCCATTAAAATACCTAAGTAATTTCCCAATATCCCTGCTTTTTATGTTGTTGCCGAAGAGGGTTTTGTTCAACACCCTTCTCCATAGCCAACTTTTTTTAACACCGCGCGCTTGGACATTCACTAGATTCATTCTAAGGTGTTGACCAGTGTGAGGGGACCACCATGCTAATGCTTCCTTTTGGCTAGACATGCTATCCCTAAGTAAAAACCCTACACTCATTGTGTATATGGAAGGTGTTGGTCAGCTTTGTGCCATGTGGTGCTTGTGGGGTAAGCCTATTTGAATTAGTATGCAATCACCTTGCATTGTCTTTCCTACATTGAGGTCCACCGTAAAAAGGATGACCTTGTGTAAGGTCATTGTGAAACTGTAGAACAAAACACCGGTGTTGTTTTCATAATTATCAAGTAAGAAGTTTGAGCTCCTTGAGTGCTCAGGTTTCATTCATCCTTGTCTGCATGAATGTTAACATAATGTCTCCCTTCCTAAGTTGATAAAGGAAATCGCCATCCTTTGGTGAACCACAATTTATCTTGGTTGCTTTGGTTTGTGATCAATGTCATTTAATTGTTAAATGTAAAGGTTTTAGATTCCAAAATAATTACAAAAAGAGTTCTTTAATTATTAAATGTAATTATTTTAGAATTTAAATATATTATGTGAAAAGGAACTATGGTTTGAATCATAAAAGAAATGATTTATGAATTATTTTATTAAGTAGAGTTAGTGAACTTTATTTATAAAATAAATGATTTATGAATTATTTTATTAAGTAGAGTTAGAGAACTTTATTTATAAAAGAAATGATTTATGAATTATTTTATTAAGTAGAGTTAGTGAACTTTATTTATGAAAGAAATGATTTATGAATTATTTTCTTAAGAAGAGTTAGCGAACTTTACTTATGAAAGGAAATGATTTATTAATGGGCTATGGCAAGTGCCTTTGATTCATTAATTGGATGGATTAGTTTATTTTGTAAATTAAGGGTGTGTGTCTTTAATTTATGAAATGAAAGAAAAATGTTTATTTTCATATTAAAGGAGTTGATTTTGATTTGTTAAATAAATGTAAAATTAGTTTATTTCATAAATTAAGGGTATGGATCTTTAATTTATGAAATGAAAGGAAAAGGTATTAAGGAGTTGACTTTGATTTTTTAAATAAATGTGAAATTAGTTTGTTTTGTAAATTAAGGGTTTGGGTCTTTAATTTATGAAATGAAAGGAAAAGGTTTATTTTCATATTAAAGGAGTTGACTTTGATTTGTTAAATAAATGTGAAATTAGTTTGTTTTGTAAATTAAGGGTATGGGACTTTAATTTATCGAACAAAGGATAAATGGTTATATTTTGTTTGAAAGGACCTAGATTATTTAGCAATTATAGGTATGGGACTTTAATTGTTGAATAAGGGTTGAGTAATTTAATTCTAAGTAAAACCTATAATATAGATGCTTTGTTGAAATACTCTCATAAGATGATGAGAGGGGAAATAGAAAGAGTAGTTTATATGATATCAACTATGCTTTTATATGGTTAAAGGCTTGATTAAATTGTATAGTTGCAATTTGGCAAAGTAAAGAAAGTAAATGCATTTAGAGGTATGCATATCCTGAACTATGAGTACCTGATCCCTTCCTATTCTCAAATGATCTATGGAAGAGTGGGAGGACCAAAGTTATAGATGGACCAATACACAGGTTTGCTCTCTACTTATATCTTGTTTACTTATGCAAAAATAAACTAGATTTGTGAGAAGATTTCCTTGATGAAATTGATGTAGTGTATTGTTTATGGGTATGGAGGTTTTACCATACCAGCTTATGTAATAAATGATCAATGTGGTAGATGCACTTTAATATTCTATTTTATTCTTTATGAATGTATCTAAATATTTTCTAGTTTGTCTCTTTTTAAAATATTGCTCTATGTTTCTAGTTATATTTTTCTTGTTTGATGAGTTATGTTTTGTTAGATTTAGTATCTAGATCTATATTTTATTTTCTTGATTGAATAATATTCTACCGAATTTAGTAGTAATTTCTAGGGTAAACTTAGAGGATAACCTAAGGGCTTGAGACCCCCTTAGGGTGAATATCAAGGTTATGCATAAGGGGTTGGACTCAAAATATACTTGTAAAAAATGGTTAATCCTAATCAAAATCAAGGTGAATCATGGATAATCCTAAGCAAATCAAATTGAACATCTTCATACCAAAATTTGAGGTATTTGAAGCCCTAAAATGTAATGTCCTCTTTGGAGCCACTTTTGACATATTAAATCATCTTTTAACTTCATAAAACACCATCATTAGATCAGACTTGAAAAGATCTTTCCAACGAGTACAAATATGCCTATGTTTGGATATATATTATCGCGAATTGACCCTAATAAAAAATTGATCCTAAAAATTTTAGGTGAATGGATTGATGTCGAGGGTCCTCATATTCGCCAATTTCTAGTTTTGAAAATCCTAATATTCACCACTATGCATAACCCTGGTGAATATAGTGGACCTAAGGGATTATGACCCCTTAGGAAGATTCTACTTGAGTTAAGATAGTTTGTCGAAAGATAATATTGATAGCTTAACTCGTAATATACGTAACATACCTACGCATAATGGCTTATGTAGAGTATGGAGATACGTGTATACCTTCTAATGATTGAAGGTGATAAGTCTAGCTCATTAAGGATTGATGATATGGATGGACTTATGTGCATAACATGAGATATGCCTATGCAGAATGGACTTGCGTGAGGGAAATATTATGAGGTATAGTTCTTAAGAAACTTAAGGAATTTGTTAAAAAATTAAGTTAATCTAAGTTCATTTAGGGGTTTATGAATCTCTCTCCTTAATCAAAAAAATATATCTCTTTTTGTGTGTTTTCTAGGTTCTTATTTTTAGGGTCATTACATTCATTCATGCAGACCATGTCTACTTGATGGTGTTATCTAATAGATGAGACAATCGGACTAAGACATTTAATTTACCCATCGATGACATGACTATCACCTTAGAGGACATCTACAGGATTCTATGAATCTTGATATAGATAGAGCCCATTGTGATCACACACACTAGCCAGTGAAGGAGGATTCTACCACTATTTTATCGCTAATACTAGTAGCTAGTGGATTGTGATGTAGATAGTGGTGGAGTGAGGGTGGAGGTGGGATTTGACACTAATTTTTTGATAGTGATACATGTAGTGTTGATTTCACTCATATCAAACCTGATATTGCCTGACTCTTCAAGTGTAAGATTCCATTGGAACCTATTAGATATGGTGTAGGAATTGGAGTGTCTGGTGGAGCAACCATAGATTATGGCTTGGGATACGATACTGATCACACAACTCTATGAGGATATTTATGAGATATGATAGTGAGGCCACCTAGGGTTAGGGTGCATATTTATCTTACATATATGGGTATGGAAGCACATTTGAGTGGATAGACCAATTGAACTACTGTGGGTTACCTAAAGGAATATGGTGGATAGGGATATTTTCTATACTATACGATGGATACATGACCATAAGTGAGGTAGGATCCACCCTTATCAGGGTGTGATACTCCATTATATAGATTAATTCAAGAGACTAAGGCTAGGATATGTGATATGGTTTATGTGGAGGGAATGCCCTTCTTGGACAAAGGTAGACTAATGTTTTTGGTGGATGCAACATGGTCGATGGTTGACTGGTCAACATAAGTATGAGCATGAGTACTTCTAGTACTCATGGGTGACTCACCAACTGGGTGTATGGTAGGGTGTACTTGATAATCCTATTATCTATAGGTAGAGAATGGATGAGATGCATCTCACATGGCCTCAAGTTGTACCTATAGTGGATGATGTAGATGAGCCCTTAGCAGATCCAGATGTGGATGACCCTGGGATGATACTTGAGTATGATGTGTGGTAGGTAGCTCAACTATGGTAGGTTGGTATGTTAGGTGGTGATAAGACTGAGGTAGTAGGTTAGAGGTTAGAAGATGTGGCAACATATCCATTCCAATGATGAGTACATCATCACATGTAGGAGGAGAGGAGCACCTCATAGAAAGCCACTATCCTCTAGGAGGGGTGAGGAGGAGGTGGACAAGGAAGATCTTCAGGAGCATATGATTGCACTCAAAGAGTAGGAATACATTCTTTAGTAGCATATGGTAGATTTGGATACATCCCATGTTATAGGATGCAGCCAATGGGACGGTGATAGGTAGATATGGTGAGGTTAGAGAGGATAGGAACACCTTAGAAGCTTAGGTGGAAAATCTAAAGGATGAAGCTTTGAGGATGGTGGTAGAGCGATATGCTCTACGAGTTTAGGTGGCAAGAGTTACAATAGAATAGGACACCCTATATCTAGGTTTCAAGGGTTACATCAAAGCATGATGCTCTACAGGCTAAGTTGGTAGGGATGATAGTTGGGTAGGGGTAGCTAGTGATAGGTGGTCAGGTCATAGGTGACATAGCTATATTTTAGGTAGAAATGGCAGAGTTATAGGTTAGATTTTCCCACTACCAAGCTTGAAATCAGTCATATTAGGACTATTTTGCTATATTGGAGGATGAGGTAGATCGACAAGGTGGTGCACTATTATCACACTATTCAATAGGGGCATCCCACCATAGTCAATGCAGTAGTACATATGGTAATTCATCAATGATACCAGTTGTACCATAGTTTTTAGAGTCAAGTACATCCCATAGATCAGTGGCCAATGATTCTGGGTAACCTCATAGAGATGAGGCCAAGGGTAGTGGCAAGAGTGGTGGTATAGTGTTAGCCTGAGTAGGTATCTCTCGCATTATATTTTTATTAGCTTCTCATTTTTTTTAGGTGTGATATCTAAGGAATCACCATTGTAGCCTATGGGTATTTTGTATCATGATAGAAATTTTGATATATATTACAAATATGAATTTTATTATGGTCTATCATATTTTTATTTTTGTTATGTAATGATGAGTAATTGTAGATGCATGGGTATATGATAGATGCTTATAATTGTATGCCTAGATGATATATTGTGTTAAATGGATGGATGCTTTTGATATGATGATGGATAGAACTAGGTATGCCTATGATGTACTAATGATTTATGATAACTTAATTAATGCACATTGTGAATGTATGCTTAACTAATGAAATTTAAGCATGATGTTATGATGTAATAATACATTAAGAATTGCATTCTAAAAATGTACTAGAATCACAAACCAAGATGTAAAAAAGCTCCTCTAGAGCATGCACCAGAATGGGAATCAAATGAGAAATGATATGCAATGAATGATAATAATGGATTTTGAACAATGAAATATCACAAGGGAATAGTAAGGTTTTTCATGAGACTCAAAAACCCAAGTTGACCAATAAAAAACCATGTACTAACCATGAAAGTGTTTGAAAGATAACAGTTTTCTAGGAAGACCATGATACTAAATATCCTTGTGTGTGCATTGTGAAGTTCATTACCTTGAATATGGACTTGGTTGGACTTAACTACTCTGAATGCAAGCCATCAACAAGCTATTGAGCAAGGTGCAGCGACAGTATTGTCATTATTGTCAACACACTCATATGGACAGGTTGATGCACTGGACAGTTGTTCAGAGGTTATTCAAAGTATGTATAGTGATTTTCAATGCTTATTATGATGTTTTTGATGTTCGGTGAAGTTGTTACAGGTTGTTCGTGCAAATTTGCAAAAGTTGAAAAAATCGTCAAGAAGTTGTCAAAAATTTGTAAAAGTCATCACGGGCATAGTTGGACAGGATGGATCAGTTTGGAACATGTCAGCATGTTAGGAAATATTCTAGAATAGCATTGGAGGTGTCATCATAGTGTTTTTATTTATCGGTGACGTTTTCGGTATCTTGGCGGATGATTTGGCAAGTGGTTGTACGTGCCAAAAAAGGGAAGTTTTGTCAAAAACATTGCGAGAAAACCAAGAAGAATTTGATACCAAAATTAAAATTGGAGGTGGTAAATATATTAAAGAACATGTGTTCCAAATTTCCATCAAAACGAAGAAACGTGTCTAATGTTACAAGCGTTGCAAGACTCACAAAAACGCTCTTTTTGGAAAAAGTGTGTCAGCGGCAGGTTTCATGGAGGTGGTATAGGTGAGCCATAAGTATTTATGTATTTATATTTATACTGGATGTATTTGACATTACAAATATTCTACGTTTCAAATTTCAGATAAAACAGAGTTACGAGGTGAGAGTTATGATTGTTGCAAAAACGGTATAGGTCACTTTTATGTCAATTTGTTCCACTTGTGCAAAATCCTTCAGTTGGCCGTTTCGACCTTGCAAAGTCACCAGAGTTTTAGTTTTAGTGTTGTTACACATTCAAGGCATCAAATATAGCATCTTTCATTTTTTGTTTGAGGTGTCACGTGGGTCCGAAGTAAGAGAACGAGTAAGGTGTCAATTATTTGCATGTGACGTGTTTGACGAAATGTCTTCTCAAAATAAAAAAAGGAAGTTATATTGTTTTAAGAAGCTTCATTAAAGAAAATATTTTTAAAATTGAAAATGGAAAAATAATGCAAGTGTGTGCTTTTTAAGTTACAAAGGATTTTATTGAAAAGTGGGGACTTTATTTTGAGAAGAGAGAAGTGTGTGTGGAGAAAAATAAAGAGTGAAAATCCGTGATTTTTGGAGAGTGGTGAAAAATGTCACTTCAGTATTTTGGGCATAAATTTCTCATATGATATCCATTTTAGCTGAAATTTTGAGAGGAGTTCACAGACAAAGTGTTGCACAATACCTAGAAAGCATTTAGCAATTGGCATAATGAGCTAAGAGAAAAATCAGATTTTTTTTTAGAAGAGAAGATTCAAATTCTGAGTAATGTAGAGAGAGTGATGTTATACTGGGTGAAATAGAAAGTTTTATACTTTGAGCTTACAGACCATAGAGGGTATTGGTTTCAGTGAATACATTTATATATATATAATTTTATTATCAATATCAAAATCAAGTGGGTACTTGGTAGAGGGGTTGGTTCTCCTTCCAGTGGGTTTTGGTAAATTGATTGTAAAGTTTATGCTTTGCAAAGGCTAGATTTTTATGGGAGTCCAAATAGTCATTTTTGGGTATGTAGCCAAATCGGTGAACCTCGGTACATCTTGTGTTGTGTGATGTTCTCTTGTTATACTTGATTTATTTGGTTTTATGTTTTCATTATTTTGGCTTTAAGTGTTGAAGATTTAAGTTTTAAAAAGCTACACTGATTCACCCCCATCTCAGTGTCATTATGAGACTAACAATTGGTATCAGAGTGAGGTTCCTGAACAAGATTAACTGTCTAGGGTGATCTTCGAAGTGACACAATGGCAGCTGGTGAAGGCTTCTCATCAAAAAAATCACCATTGTTTGAAGGAACTAATTACGTATTTTGGATACTCAGGATGCATACATATCTTTGTGCTTTGGGATACGACATTTGTGATTTAGTATATAGTTGATACACAATACCCACCACTTCTCTAACTGATGTTGTCGATAAGATACTATTTGAGAATGACTCAAAAGCAAAGAATGCTATCATGTGTGGATTAGTGGACATCAAACTGGTAAAGATTATGGGTTGTAAAATGACAAAGGAAATATGAGACAAATTGAAGAGCATTCATGAAGGAGACGTTAAGATCAAGGAGGCCAAGTTACAAACACATCGAGCTTAGTTCGAAGTATTAAATATGAATGACTATGAGAATATAGAGGCATATATATTGAGAGTTAATGAAGTCATTAATGCGATTAGAGGACTCGATAAGGAAATCAAATATTTTGTCATCATGAAAAAGGTATTAAGATCCCTTCCCCAAAGATTTGATTCTAAATTTTTAGCTATAGAAGAAGCTAAAGATCTAAATTCTTTTAGTATGGATGAGATGCATGGTTCTTTGACTGCATATGAGATGAGAATAGAAAAATATAAATCCACATATAGAGAAGCTTATTTTAAAACCCAAAAAAATATAAAAGCAAAACAAGAATCTGAGGAAGAAGAGACAACAGATGAAATGGAAGCAAACTTTGTTTGAAAACTAAAAATGGGAAAAGAAAAATATAGAGGAAAGTTACTGTTTAAATATTTCAACTATGGAGGCATTGGGTATTTTGCAGCTAAATGTTCACTTAATGAGAAGAGTAGAAGTGATGAATGATCGCACAAAGAAAGAAGTGACTGGAAGAAAAAAACAAATTTCAGAAGTCAACTTCAAGAAGAAAAGTTTCATCTCCAAGAATTTCAGTTCATCAAAAGATAGTTCCAGTGAGGATTCTAAAAAGGAAACAGGTGAAGCTCTTTTCATGGCACTCAAAGAAGAAAAACTAGAAAAAGAACACGAATGTGATGAAGAATAAATTGACGCATAAGTGAATTTGGAAGAGGAACTAATTACAAATCTAGATGAATTGAATATATAAAGAAAAAAAATAGAAAAATTCAAGAAAGCTTGAGGATGCAAATGAAATCATAACAAATTTTAAAGTACAGATAGAAGAATCCAAGAAAATCTCCAAAGATCTCAAAGTGCAAATAACCATGAAAATATATTATTGTAGCAAGCTAGAAGAAGATATTGTTGGTTTAAGAATGCAGCTGGAAGAGATGAATCAGAAAATTAGTTATCACAAACGTGAAGAAATTTCTATGAAGCTGGATAAGATCATAAATAACCAAAATACTATAGGCATCAAATTTGGTTTGGGTTTTGATGAAGGAGAATCGTCAAATGGATAAAATGCCATAAATGAAGAATCCATAAAGAATGAAGAGAAGTAACAAGTTGATCAAGAAAAAATGAATCATGCAAAGGAAAGCAATAATGCAAGGCACAAAAGGAGAATTGACAATGATGGCTTCACCAATGTCACACATCAAAGAAGAATAATATTTATGGCTCCTACAAAAACATGGCAAAGACCACCACCCAGGTTCAATCATCTATTTTTTGGTTACTATTTTAAATACAATGGTTATGGGCATAAGATCTCAGATTGCAAGTATAATGTAGGACCAAGGAATTTTACCAATAGAAATATTTTTTCACCTTTGATGGATTATGCAGTAGAATGTTATAATTGTCATAATTTTGGGCATATTGCAAGAAATTATCGAAGTACATTTGCATCAAATCAATTTCAGGGAAGAAAATTTTAGCCAAATAGAATAAGACAAAATATAAAATTTCCCAAAAAACATGCACAAGCTACTGAAAAATAAAATCCAAAACAAAAGCCCAAAATTGTAATCAAACCTAAGTGGAAAGAAAAAGAGCGACCTAAGGAAGAAAAGGAATCCTTGATCGTACAGATGACATTTAAAGTGTAGAATAAATCCGTACCATGGATACTTGATAGTGGATGCTCCAGTAATATGATAGTTGACAAACAAAAATTTGAGAAGTTACAGCAATATGAAGGTGGTTCAAAAAAGTTTGGAAACAATTATGGAGCTAAGATAGTTGGAATAGGTTCAGTTAAGATTAGTGATGAAAAAATTAGGTCAAAAGAAGTCTTGTTTGTGGTTGTTCTGAAGCATAACTTGTTAAGCGTAAGTCTGATTTGTGATAGAGGTCATGAAGTGATCTTTAAGAACCAAGGTTGTAAAGTCAGAAAGGCAAACAATGGGAAGTTGATAGAAATTGGATCAAGGACATCTAGCAACCTATACACTCTCCCAGAGACTTAAAAAGGAGCTTGCTTGATTGGACAGAAAGAAGAGAATTGGTTGTGGTACAAGAGGCTCGGTCATATCAGTTTTGACAATCTAGTAAAAATTAGCTCAAAGAAAGTAGTGAGAGATATTCCCACCATTGGCAAACCATCAAATAGTATTTGTGCTTCATGTCAAAAGGGAAAGCAAACTAGAGTCTCATTTAAAAAAAAATAGTACTACACAAGAAAACCTTTGGAACTAGTACATACTGATTTATGTGGACCCATGAGAATGTAAAGCATAAATGATGACAAATATTTCATGTTGTGTATAGATGACTATTCTAGGATGACATGGGTACTATTTTTAAGCATAAATCAGAAGCTTTTGATATGTTCAAGGTTTTCAAAAACCTAGTTAAGAATAAAATAGGAAAAAGGATTAAATGTTTAAGGTCAGACAGAGGAGGAGAGTTTATTTCAGAGGATTTCACGAAGTATTGTGAAAAATATGGCATTAGGAGACAGTTTTTAGCAGCCAGGACACCTCAGCAGAATTGTGTGGTAGAAAGAAAGAACAAGATAGTGTAGGAAATGGCATGGACTATGTTGATTGAGAGTAAAGTAGTAGATAAATTTTGGAAAGAGGTAGTCCATACTACGGTATACATCCAAAATAGGTGCATGTTGAGGACGCATGAAAAAAAAACTCCTTATGAGTTGTGGTCCGGTAAAAAGGCAACAACAAGATACTTTAAATTTTTTGGCAGCAAGTGTTACATCAAAAGAACTGAATAAAACCTTGGTAAGTTTGAAGATAGAGTGGATGAAGGTATTTTTCTTGACTATTCATCAAAAATCAAAGCTTACAAATGCTACAACAAGAGGCTAAGAAAAATTGTAGATAGTGTCAATGTTAAAGTTGATGAAGAAGGGGAACGAGTAATTAGCTATGAAGAGAACTACCCAATTTATGAAGAGGTCATTGAAGGAGATGAGGAAAAGGAAATGAAAAAGAAACCAAAAATTGACTTAGAGGATTCAAATAGTGATTCAGAAGTGGAAGAAAATAAGAAATTCAAAAAAAGCAGCTAGCAGAAAGATCATCCTAGAGAGCAAATAATTGGGGACCCCATAGTTGGTGTTTAGAAAAGAAGAATATTAGTAACTAACTACTCTTTATTATCTAGCATTGAGCCCAAAAAATTTTACTGACGCAAGCAAATATGAAAGTTGGGTAAAGGCAATAAATGAATAATTAGATCAAATTGAGAAAAATAAGACTTGGGAGTTAGTACCAAGACCCGTAAATAAAAATGTAATCGGTACTAAATGGGTCTTTCAGAACAAATTGAATGAATACGGATAGGTAGTCATAAATTAAGAAAAATTGGTATGCAAAGGCTATGCACAAGTTGAAGGTATTGACTTTGAGGAAATATTTGCACCTGTGGCCAAACTAGAGGCAATTAGAATATTTCTAGCTTTAGTAGTTTACAAGAATTTCAAAGTTTATCAAATGGATGTGAAATCAACATTTTTGAATGGGAAACTTGAATAAGAGGTTTATATTGAGCATCCAGATGGTTTCCATCTTGGTGATGATCCCAACTTGGTTTGCAAGTTGAAAAAAATGTTATATGGCTTAAAACAAGCACCCTAAGCATGGTATGCAAGGCTAGACAATTATCTTACTCAGCAAGGGTTCAAGAAAGGTATGGTGGATAGTAATTTGTATGTCAAAATAGAAAATGGTCATCATATTGTTCTTGTTGTATACGTAGATGATATCATATTTTGCAGCATCAAAGATGAGTTGTGTAAATATTTAGCAAATAAGATGTAGAAAGAATTTGAAATTTCAATGATTGGTGAACTTTTGTATTTCCTCGGATTGCAAGTTAATCAAAAGGAGAAGGGCATATTTATTTCTCAAATTAAATATGTGAAAGAGATGCTGAAAAAGTTCACAATGGAGGATTATAAGCCAGTTAGCACTCCCATGATGACAAAGTTGCAAGTTGAGAAAGGATGAAAAATCTCCACATGTTGATCAAACTATGTATAGATCTATGATTGGGAGCTTACTGTACTTGACAAATATCAGACCAGATATTTTGCAGGCAGTATGCATGGTAGCATGATTTCAGGCTAGTCCCAAGGAGACTCATGTGATAGTAGTGAAGAGGATTCTTCTGTACCTCAAGGGTACTATGAAGTATGGGTTATGGTATTCAAAAGGTAAGGACTTCACCCTTATTTCATAGTCAGATGTAGATTGGGCAGGATGTGTAGATGATAAGAAGAGTACCAGTGGAGGTGCATTCTATCTTGGAGACAGGTTGGTCACATGGCACAGTAAGAAACATGAGTCAGTCTCCTTATCCACAGCAGAGGTAGAATACATTGCAGTGACAACATGTTGTACGCAGGTGTTATGGATGAAATAAACTCTAAAGGATCTTGGCATTAATTTTAGAGAGCTAATTTCAATTAAGTTTGATAACACCAATGCCATTAACATCTCAAAGAATCTAGTTATGCATTCTTGCATAAAAAATATTGCTATCCGATATCATTTTTTGAAGGAGAAAGTTGTGGAATGTGAGGTTAAGTTGTATTTTATTCCAACAATAGAGCAAGTAGCGGATATCTTCACAAAAACATTACCCAAGGAAGTCTTTGAGTACCTTCACAAGAAATTGGGAGTGGTCACACTTCCCAAGAATTGACTAGCTATTGGGGCCACATTCTTAGGGGGAGCATTTGTGTATTTGTTTATCTTTTTGCTCATGTTTGTGATTTTTTCTAAGTGTAATAATTTTTGCCTAAGAACATTGTGCATGGACTCAGGGGGAGTTTGCAATAGCCCTTTGGTCTTGTTGTCAAATGGGGAGAAGAGTTACAGGAAATTGTACGTGTGTTTCCAATAATTCCAAATGGGGAGATTGTTGAGCAAGGTGCAACGACAGTATTATCATTGTTTTCAACACACTCAGATGGATAGGTTGATGCAGTGGAAATTTTTTCGAAGGTTTTTTGGATTATGTATAGTTATGTTCAATTTTTATGAGGATTTTTTTGATGTTTGGGTGAAGTTGTTATAGGTTGTTCATGCAAATTTGCAAAACTTGAAAAAATTGTCAAGTTGTCAAAAATTTGCAAAAGTCATCACGGGCACAGTTGGACAGGATGGATCAGTTTGGAACATTTCAACATGTTAGGAAACATTCTATAATAGCATTGTAGGTTTCAAAATAGTGTTTGGATTGATCATTGACATTTTTGATGTCTTGGCGGATGATTTGGCAAGTGGTTGTATAGGCCAAAAAAGGGTAGTTTTGTCAGAAGCATTGCAAGAAAACCAAGAATAATTTGATAGTGAAATTTTAACTTGAGTTGGTTATTATCTTCAATAACATGTGTTCCAAATTTACACCCAAATTGAGAAATGAGGCTAATGTTACAAGCGTTGCAAGACTGTCACAAAAATGCTCTTTTTGGAAAAAGTATGTCAGCAGCAATTTTCGTGGAGGTGGTACAGGTCAACCGTAAGGATTTATGTAGCGATATTCAGACTGGATGTATTTAGTATTGCAAAGATTCTATTTTTCAAATTTAAGAGAAAACAGAGTTACGAGGTGAGAGTTATGATTATTGTAAAAACGGTACAAGTCACTTTTATGTCAATTTGTTCCATGTGAAAAATCCTTCAGTTGGTCGTTTCAACCTTGTAGTCACCAGAGTTTCGATTTCAGTGTTGTTAAACCTTCAAGGAATAAAATAGAGTATCTTTAATTTTTTTTTGAGGTGTCACGTGGCTCTAAAGTAAGATAACGAGTAAGGTGTCAATCTTTGCATGTGACGTTTTTGATGAAATGCCTTCTCAAAATAAAAAAAAGAAGTTATATTGTTTTAAGAAGCTTCATTAAAGAAAATATTTTTAAAATTAAAAAGTGAAAAATAATGCAAGTGTGTGCTTTTTAAGTGATAAGGGATTTTATTAAAAAATGGGGACTTTATTTTGAGAAGGGAGAAGTGTGTGTGGAGAAAAATAAAGAGTGAAAATCCATGATTTTTGGAGAGTCGTGAAAAATGTCACTTCAGTATTTTAGGCATAACTTTCTCATATGATATCCATTTGGCTGAAATTTTGAGAGGAGTTCGTAGAAAAAGTGTTGCACAATACCCAGAAAGCGTTTAGCAATTGGAAGAATGAGCTAAGAGAAAAATCAATTTTTTTTTTAGAAGGATGTTATACTCAGTGAAATAGAAAGTTTTAAATTTTGAGCTTAAGACCATAGAGGGTTCTGGTTTCAGTGAAGACATTCATATATGTCATTTTATTATCAATATTAAAATAAAGTGGGTGCTTGGTAGAGGGGTTGGTGCTCCTTTCTGTTGGTGCAAATAAATCAGGGGTTGGTGCTCCTTCCAGTGGGTGCTAGTAAATTGATTGTAAAGTTGGTGCTTTGCAAAGGATGGATTTGGATGGGAGTCCAAACAGTCATTTTTGGGGATGTAGCCAAATCGGTGAACCTCGATACATCTTGTGTTGTGTGATGTTCTCTTGTTATACTTTCTTTATTTGGTTTTATGTTTTCATTGTTTTGGCTTTGAGTGTTGAAGATTTAAGTTTTAAAGACCTACACGGATTCACCGCCCCCCCTCTCAGTATCATTGTGAGACTAACACAAGATTGCTCAACCACAAGTTGAAATTGGTCTATACAAAATAAGGTCACTAATGTGATAAAAATATTGTCAAACATAAGGCTACTCCATTGCCAGGTCAACATCTATAGCCCATTTTTGAAGATGGAGATTACCCATGGTTGTCAAAAACTAAGAATTCTAGGGATTCAAGCTTTTTTTTCTTGTCTCCTTTGGGATTTTATGGAATTTTTCTTTATTGAATTTGAGGATACTTGCTCATTTTGGGGTAGATCAAGGGATTTTTTTATTATTTTTTGGATACTTGCTCGTTTTGTGGAAGAGAAAGGTATTTTGTTGCTTTTTGGGATACTTTCTTATTTTGTGGAGGAGCAAGAGATTGTTTTTTTTTGGGAGCGGGGATACTTTCTTAGTTTGAGGAGGAGCAAGGGAATTTTTTATTTTTTGGGGGGATGAGGAGAGCTTATTATTTTGTCAATTTTCAGCTTTTTAGACCATGTGCATGATAGGAAGAGTAAGGGAAATTGTTCAATTTTAAGATAAGACATAAGTTGTAGTGTCATATTTCCTTGTCCAAAATCATATCTTTCCTTGAGAATGTTTTTGACATTTTGAAATAAACAAAGTATGACCAAAGCAATATCCTATCATCAATCATAAAGATGATTTGTAAAAAAATCCAAAAGACCAACTAGGGATGACTGAATAATCGAAAGACCCTATTGGATGATGCACCTTGTCGGAGTCATAACTTGTGAACCGTACGTTCGTTTGCCTTAAAATTTAACAGGTGGTTCCACATGCATTTTCTATGTTAGACGCATCTTTTATGCACCTTACCCTTCAAAAAACATACTTTCGGGACCTAACTCCTCCATCTAGTGTCCCAAAATTAGCTTAGGATTTATGTTCCCAGGTTTTTTGGGTTTTTTTGAATGTTAGAATTTGTTTATATTTTGTTATACATTAATTTGAGACCTGATATTTTAAAGTAAGGTTCATTATTGTAAGAGGTATGTGTGTACCAAATTTGGGTGTACTCCGACTCATTTCTATTTTTAGCAATTTTTATAAAAAAACATTTTTTAGGGTTTCTTTGGTTTTCGATTTCTATAAGATGGAATGTATTCTTTTGGAGAAGGGGTGTGAATTCAAAAATGAGAAGAATATTAATTTTTAGGTTTCTTCCATTATATTGCATCTGTGTTATGTGATTGGAGTCTATTTTGTTGGTCTCTTGTAGCTGAGTTTACACCATTGGACACCTTGTAACCTCTACTTGGGATCAAGTAATGGGTGGATGGATATCATGGATATGTGGATGTATGATCAATGCATTGGGGTGTATGCCCTAGATAAAATATATGACATTAAGGTAAGTGACTCAAGTACGAAACATGATGCTATATGAAATGCACAATGCAAGCCTAGATGTATGCATTTATTATGAACCAAATGCCTAATACAATAGAACAAAATATGCACTTAGTCAAAACAATGATTAATCCCAAATGCAAGGTGTATGTATGATGATATGCAATGCAATGAGGACATGAAATGCAAAAAAAAAAATTGTTCTTTTTGTAATTTTATATTTTTTTTGTTGTTTTTTTATGCATAAAATGCTTGCATGTGAATAATATTAAGTGGTTCAGGTTCCTCAACACCCTCAAGTGAATCTAAATGATAAGTTCTAGGATCTAGATTTTGTGTTATGATGAATGGACCTAACCAGTTTATCACAAATTTATCGCACAAATATGGTGGCAAATTAGAAATTTTCTAGTTTTTTTAAACCAAGATCTCTGAATTTAAACTCCCTAGGTTTATTTTTTATATCATAGGCTCACTTAATACAATATTGATAAATATGAAGATTCTCTAGAGCATTAATGCATCATTCATCAAGAAGTGTGAGTTGATCTAAGTGATCTTGTTGTACAAAATCATCATTAATGGACTCCTGTAAGGAGATGTGCAATGAAGGAATCTCAAGCTCCAAATGCATGATGGCCTCAATGCCATATACAAGCAAAAATGGAGTTTCCCCCATTGATGTTCGAATGCTAGTCTGATAAGCCCAAAGTGCAAGAGATAATTTAAGGTGTCAATATTTGTGATTATTATTTATTGTTTTCTTAAAAATGTCAATGATTTTTTTATTTGATACCTCAGCTTGACCATTAGCCTAAATATAATAGGGCATTGAAAAGTTGTGCTGAAGATGATATTTGTTGCACAAAGCTCTAACATCCTTATTTTTGATGGTTAGAGGCTTATCATAAATAAAATGTGCCTCTACTAATTGATCTATAATGACCTATCCTTTAATATATTTTTACTTATGATTTCCATGTCAAACTTTATCAAAAGCATGATCCTCTTTATGGTATGACTATTAAGATATGTGTGACTCATCATATACCACAAGGGGTTTTCTTTAGATATGACATACATGGTATTATTGATCATGTAATGGTGAAAATTCTTGATGTAAGTATGCTTAAGCATAGCTTCTCGATGTAAGTATGCTTAAGCTCATAACTGACCAAGGTGAGACTAATGTATTAAATGGTGTACTCCTTATTTACCTCATTCTTTTGGGCCATCATGGTCCCTAAGGTAAAGTTAGTGGCTGAAATATACAATAAAAATGGTACACCTGGCCGAGGAGGAGATAATACTAGTAGAGATGTCAAGTATTGTTTGATGTCCTTGAATTCCTTCTAACATTCTTCATTCTAGTCAAAGGTGACTCCATTTTGCAGGAGATGATTTAGTGGCTAACATTTATCTTAGAGTTGCACTATAAATTATTGAACATATTGAATCTTCCCTAGTAAGCTATAGAGCTACTTAAGGTTGATTTGGGGATGCATCTCTATTATTTATTTAACCTTGTTTTATCTACTTCAATGCCTCACTTAGAAATAATATAACCTAAATGTTTTCCTAAAGTTACTTCAAAAACACACTTATTAGGATTTAATCATACATTGTGTTCTAAGAGGTGATCTAAGACCTTATGTAATACATCAATATGCTCATTATGTTGAAAATATTTAGCCAACAAATCATCGACATAGTCTTCTAGAATCTTGTTCATATAGTCATGAAAGATATACGTCATTGCTCATTGATAGGTGGCACCAAAATTTTTGAGTCCAAATGGCATGACTTTGTAATAGAAAGTCCCCTATGGTGTGTAAAGGCTATTTTGGGTTGACCCTCAACATTAACATAAATTTTATTATAACCCAATAAATCATCTATAAGGGAAAGCATTTCATGACCAAAAACCACGTCTACTAGTGCATTGATGTTAGGGAGGGGAAATTCATCCTTAGAACTCATTTTATTGAGATCTCAAAAGTCTATGCATATGCAAATTCTCCCATTTGATTTCTTAATAGGTACCATGTTGGACACCCATTTAAGATAGTCTATGGGTTGGATGAATCCTACGTCCAATTTTTTTTTTAGTTCATATTTGACCATTAGTGCTATTATTGGATGCATATTTTGAAGCTTATTCTTGATCGGTTTGATAGCAGGATTGAGCATTAAGTTATGAACAACTAATTTGGGGTCAAGACCCAACATGTCTTTGTATGACTAAGAAAAATATATCTTGTAGCTTTTCAAGAAAGTGGTGAAATAAACACATTCTATGGTTGAGATGCTTTCCCCTAATTTGACTATTTTATGATTTTTAGAATTAGCATTGATATCAACATCAATTGTTTCTTCTATTGACATATGGGATCCCTATTCCAATTGATGAGGAGTAGAGATCAAATGAATATCATCAGCTACATTAGAAGAATCAAATATGTCATTAGGCTCCATCTAAAATTGCATAACATATTCATTCAAACCCAAGGAAAAGTAAAATGGTTGTAGTATTTCCTCACAGGGTAGAAACTCATCAGGAAAAGGTGGACACACAATGTGATCAAAATCAATGACCTCAAGGTTAAGGTGTAAATACTTTGAAGGGTTTCTTGGTTAATGGAGTGTTTTGGTTAGGTCAATGGAGATCATTTTTATGAATTGTGAATGAAGTCCATGCTCGGGTGATAGCTAGTGGTTGATGATTGGTAGGCAAAAACATGTTGAAGGTGGCTAGGGTGGAATCGGGATGACCGGATTCTCTAGCAAAAAAAATTTCTTCTAAATGGGTTGATGCATAGAGAAAACATGAAGATAAAATTCATCTACACTTTTAATTGAAACAATGGGGGAGGAGTCCTCCTTCGAACTATCCAAAATGATGGAAAAAATTTCAATGAAATTAGCTTCATACTTCTCACCTAACGAGTCACTGTGATCATCTTCAGACTCATCATCTATTGAAATGAAATCATTTTCATAATCACCATATGACACATAAAAATGATTCATAGATAATGTAGTGATTTGCAAATGATCACTAAGAAAATGAGCATAGCCTAGAGCAACATACTCATTCATGTTGATATCCCTCCTAAAGCCTAGGGTAAGGTATTGGAGAGAGTTTACAAGTAGCTCATTAGGCATTCTTACATAATATCCTAATCCAAATTTTTTTAAGGTAGTTAATATTTTGACATTAAATAGGTTTAAAAACCTTGTTCATATCAACCTAGACCATTTCCTCACCAATGGTAACAATAAAAGCATCATAAATCAAAACATGGGTTTGACATATAGTCGATATTTTCTTGAAATGGTTCTTCCTCTTCTAGTAGGAGAGGTGCATATATGGAAACATCGATACCCTCATAAATAAAATATATTTGGTTTAGGGGAACCCCAAGGGGAAAAATGGTACCAATAAGTAATAACATATTGCGAGGTCAACCCAAGTCTCTAACTTAATCGAGAAGAGGGATAAACGTGATATTTTGGACTAGATACTCATTGAATCTTGGGTTGATCATGTGGACATTGACTTGCAAAGGGGTAGATGTTGATGGAGATGTAGGTTGTGATGGAGGGATTATGATGGATGGTGGTGCTTCTCCTATAGGGGATTCATTAATGGATGTGGTAGTGATTGTAGATATAGGATGGTGTCTTGGTGATGGTGAATTTATGTCTTGAGGTGATGTCATAGGTCCTTCGATGGGTTCCAATTTGGGATGTCTGATTCAATGGATTGAGATGAAGCTTCGAAATTAATCAATGATGATGGTTGTGATATATTTGATAGTGATGAAATGATGGATGATGGTGATAAGTCTAGAGATTGGATGGGGTTTTTAGGTCAAATATATAGGTGGGTGGAATTTAAGGTGTGGTCTTACGAATGTTGAACCAAATTGCAAAACTTTATTGGCTTTGAGTCCATAAGGATGTAATGAACTTAGAGTTAATGTGTATACTTTATGCATTGATGCAATATAGAAGGAACATATTTCATGTATCAAATCCATGGCCTCGTCAGTAATAGGTTGTACTACATAGCACCTTCCAAGTTATAGCACAATATAGGAATATTCTTTAATCCAATTTGAATAGGGAGGATGATTGTGCCCCTGGTAGAAATCAATGCATCATTGAAGGTACAAAAGGTAAAATTGGAAGATGCAATATGTGATGGTGTCATATTGAGATGTTGTAATGCCACAATGGTGATAATATTAATTCAGGAGCTTTTATCTATCAAGATATGTTTGCAGAGTATCCTATCCACACTAGCAATGATATGCAATGGTGGATTAGGTATGTCAGTAGGTATCCTCTTGATTTTATAATCATGGAATTTAATCACATGCTCTTTACATGTTTGAACATGCCCCACAAAGTTGATTAAGAAATTGATATCTTGGGGTTGTAGTTAAATTGATTTCAAAATCTACATCACAGCTTCTCGATGTGGGGTTGATTGTTGTATAAGCACATATATGGAGAGTTTTGTCGATGTCATTTTAAGAATTTGATTAAGTCTTCTTTGTAGTGTTAGAACTGGGTAACATGGACTAGGTATGATTGACATTGGTGCGGTGGTACTTGTGACATTGAAAGTATATTGGAGGGGCCCACAATTTGTTTGGGTTGCATTGGGTACATTATGTTCCTTGTCACTATGCCAATCATCCCCACAAAACCTTGGTGAGGTGGGGTGAAATTAATTTTATTTATTGGTTTTGGTTGCTCTGCTATAACGGTTGGTGTTATTTTTTATTTGCGTTGAGGTAGGAGGTCTTGATATACCCCTATATTTTAATTATTTGTGGTGATAATATTATCGATTCAAATTTTTTGCCTGTTAAATATGTCCTGCACTAGGTTTTTAAAGTTGTAGTATGATTGAATGTTATGCTATTTTTACCTATGGTATATGCAGTATTGATCCTCTCTTTAATATTTAGGTTTAGGACAATTCGGGTCCAATGGGCGAATCTTAGGAAGGGTTATTTCTTATGCCCCATACAACCAATGAAATATGGTTGCCAAAGTTTTTGGAAACAATGTATGTTGGCATGGTGGATTCCTCTATTGAGGGCGTTTTTTATTTTTTTGATGTTTTTGCATAGGTTGAGTATGATATTGCATGGGCAGTGGTTGAGTCTTGTAGTTCTATGGTTGAGGCAGGTTTAAATTTGAGAGCTCGAGAACACTCAAAATAATTTGGTGAGACACTTGTTTTTGGGTTTGGTTTTGGTCCCCTTTAATATTTTTACTAGATGATTCTTTCTTTTAGAGCTTAATTTCTCCTTCTTGTATCTTAACATCCTCAATTACTTTGGTCTAGGCTAGAGCTTCCTCAAAAGTCCTGTATTGTTGAAGTTGTAATAAAAGCAATATATGTTTCAAAAAACTTCTAGTAAACATTTGATTAAGCTCTGTGATAGGTAAGGTGAAGGGTAATTTGGATATAATTATTCTCCACCTATTGCCATATTCCATGATTGGCTCATTTTCAAATTGATGAAGGTTAGAAAAATTAGTCAAATTCATATTTTTCCTAACTGTAAAGGCAAAGTGCTCTAAAAATGCATCCGCTAGTTTATCAATGGTGTATATGCTATGTCATGGTAGATGATTATACCATTTCAAATCACCCCCATATAATTTCATAAGGAATACCCTTAACATCAATGAGTCATTATCTTGAATATGAAAGCACATATTGATGAAGCTTGTCACGTGCTACTATGCATCTTCATCACCTTTGAAATTTTCAAGTTTAGGCATCTTGAAATGTGGCGGTTATGGATATGATGGCACTGAAGGATGTAGGGGTTGATTTCTAAGTTTCCTTAGTGTGGGTTTTATATAACTTGAGCCTTGGAGTTGTTTTTATAATGAATTTATTTGGTCAGTTAACAGTTTGTATGCCTCTGGTGAAATGATATGATCTACCTACCTCTACCTCTGATTAGGTAGAGGTGGTGGATTTTTATGTTGACATGGTTGGTGATAAGTATGGTCATTAGGTACCTCACCATAAGCTAATTCTGGGTAAATATTGACTTGTTGTTGATATTCCTATTGGGGTTCTTCATATAATCCCTCCTCCTGTTGATATTGGTATGGTTGATGTATATGAGGTTATTGATAATTAATAGTTGAAGGTATCTAATGTTGGGTGTGAGAGAGATTCAGGTACAGATGAGGAGAAAGGTTTTGATTAGGCCATGAAGGAATAATATGATATTGAGTTTTACCATATGGATAATGTTGAATTTATTGCCTTTGATGTGTAGGTGTTGGCAATATTTGTTGCATCACCTTCTACAATAGTTTTTTATACTCATGGTTTGTCCTGAGTACCTGATGAGATTTTTTCACATGTTTCACTATGTAAGCACATGCATTGGTAGTGCAAATAGGTGTGGCTTGTTGTTCGACTTTGGAAAGATCAATGACTTGCTTTCCATGATCTTGATAATCAGCATGAGCCGATGTGGTAGATTTGTTATGACCTTAAGAAGAGTGTCTATCTAGTAAATCATACCTATGAATCATCCATGGTTGATTATTTGGAGTGGCTTGAACGTCTATTTCTCATTGGGGAGTATACTCTTGGTCCTGATCTAGGGTAGTTATAGGTTGAGTCAAGATTCTAATGCATGGTAGTCACTTCCTAGATGTTTCTGCTTGGAAATAGTTGTCCCTATACATGGTACTCAAGATCTCTTGATCTGAATAATCTATATCTTGCTTGTATTTAGGACCCATAGGCTAGTTTTGGGCTACAACTTCTATCATGTCACATTCGGTAGGATGGTTAGTAATATTCAAACCCTGGGGGTCTTGTTGCAACTCAGGTATTATGAGGTCTTGTGGATCAACTCAAAAGTGATCCATATTTCCTTGTGTTGATCTAGCAGTGTTCTCTCGTGAGTGAGCTTGACTACATATCTCCACCATAAGTTATACAAATGGTGTATTTCATTCTAGACTACACAAACAATGCAAACAAAGCAAACAAGTGATTTTATTTTTTAATTTATTTTATTTTAATATTTTTGGTTTTTCTGTTGTTTTTTATTTATTTTTGGTTTTGTGTGTTTTTGATGAACCTAATCCTATGACTATAGATGATGTACAAACTAATTGAGTGTGTTGATGTCCACCTCTCTAACTAAAAGCAATACAACAATGATCACAAATGTATTCCTAAATCTATCCTACTTTAGGATATACCCAAAAGTAGGGGACTTTTCGATGATGAAGTTCGAAAAGCCACTCATAGGGTTACTAAGGTGTATAAGGGGCCAATCCATGATAAGAGATGAATACCCATGTCATAATATTACTATCATCCATTGGTGATGAAATACAACTAGCTAATGTTTTGGATACCTTGTGAGTGTGTGTGTAGGTTCCTTTTAATTTTTGCAAAAAATAAATCAAACTACAAATTTTAAACCCTAGAATGCAGTATTTCCTAGATAATGATCAACCTTTTAGTAGGTATCAATAGAAGAAAATAAGAAAACTATAGATATAGACCATCTCTCACAGAAACGGTTGTGGGCAAGAGACTGTATCACCCTGAGATGGTCACAGATAGAGACTGAATTGACCTAAGATGGTTGCTATCTGACTGACTTAAAAATTGAAAGCTTTTCAAGTATATTGTAAATGGATATTTTTCTAAATTTAAATATAGAAGCAGGAAATAAAAATATAAATATCTAACCTTGAAAGCCTAAGTTTGATGGAGTTATACAAATATTCCACTATTTAGCTTCTAATCAAAGACCGTCTTGACCTGAGATGACTGCAAAACAAGAATCATCTCGATCCGAGACAATTATTCTTAAGTACCTACAAATCATAGAAACAACAAATTAATTAGTCAAAAAACTTGCATTAATCAGAAAGGGATTAGGTTCAATCATGATTGTCATCTAAAAGCCAAAAAATTACACCAAATAAAGTAATATAAAGCAGTAATAAATAAACACACGATGATAAAACAATGTAAAATAAGATGGATCCCATTTTATTTATTTATATTATCTGTCAATGTGTTGCAATAAAAAATATCCTCTTAGAAGATGCTACCAAATGGATATAATGATATACAATATCACAATTAAGTTCTCTTGGTGTAGTAGAAGAATTTTTGTTCCAACACAGTTCGTAAGGGAGTGGGTTTTCTAGGACCGTTGTGTGAGGGTTATATGCTAAGTCTTTCACTATCCTTGTACCTATAACATGCACACAATGAAATAGCAACAAATCAGTAGCATGTGTGGGACCCACTAAAATTGGACTCGTGTTCAATCTAAAGATAAATTAAACAGATGAAAAAGCAAGTGCATGTATGCGATAACAAGGATGTAAACTGATGCAAAGTAGTAAAATAAACTGATCTAATTTAAGATGAAATAATATAGGAAAATAGATCACCTGATTGTAACCATATCGATTCAAAATAGTCTTTGTTTGTGGACCATATTGGGGTGAGATAGTCATTATCATAGGCCTACGTTGTTTTGTCATCAAGCCTGAGTGATGTTTGGGATGACCTAGGGAGTATTATAAATGGAGTTTTTCTACAAGAAGGTGAGTTTAATGAACTCAAAAAGTCACTGTAGCAAGTATTTTTGGTTATGTGAAGTAATAAAGTGCATCATTCAATCCTTTGTGGTAGTCTTCCAACATGGTGTTGGGAGTAGGAAAACCTTAGATTGATTTTGATAGCACTTCATTGCACAAAATCAAGATTTCAAGGATCTCTAAAACTAAGGGATAAGTGTCATTTTATAAATCTCTTAATTAAAATCTAGGGCACTCTACATGAAAAAGCAAAGGAGCGGTTTGCATTAGCAAAATAGATGCATGCCCCATAATAGTTGTTTGCATGAAATTAATTTAAAATATTCTCATGCAAAGGCATCTAAAATTGGCGCAATATCATGCATAACACTAATAGTCAATTTTAGTTGCTAGTTACCATTTTTATTTTTAATTTTCCATGACCATCTTGGGTCGAGATGGCCATGGTATGGGTACCATCTCGAGTCAAGATGGTTAAGAATATTCTAGGAAAAGTTGCTCAAAGTTGGTAAAAACCATCAAGTTAGCCCTAGCACTGCCCAAGGTGGACTGTGAGGGTAGAAAGGAAGTCTTTTGGTGAGTCTTCTTAAAAGAAAGTATTTTAGGTATCTACAAGCACCACCAAGTCTAATGAGCATGGTTTACCTGACTACATACAAACATCTAAGGGCCATATCTATTCCAAAATTTGACAAGCCTAAGTCTTAGATGATATTGATTGATTATAACATGTTGCTACAAGAAGTAGAAATTGCTAAAATCCTACTGAAGGATACCTTACGTAGTGCTCAAACCTAGGTTAGCATGATGAACCTCCAAGGAGACAAGCTAAGAAGCAAATGTGATAATATGAAGGAGAAAATAAAATCCCTTGAATAAACAATAAAAGGAGAGAAGAATAAAAAAAATCTTTGCAAAATGATGTCAAGCAACTATGGAAAACCCTCATGGCATCTTTGAATCTAGCATAGTTGTGAGAAAAGGATGACATGATTCAAGTTTTGCAAGAACAAATGTAGAGCTTACAACAAGAACTAGATTAAGAAAATAAGGCACAAGCTTCTCGTTTCTCTTGGGAGGCATTAATGTAACTAAATAAAGAAATTTGAAGTGAGATCCTCCAAAGGTATCTCAAAGCATATCCAGTAATTTATTATTTGATCTTAATCATACAAGTCATAGAAGTTGCATAAGCATATATTGCAAAGGCTAAAGCTAAGCTATATGATAAATTAGAATAGGTAAAATACATTATCATTCTTGTCAAAAGAAGATTTGTACCATCATTGGTATCCATGAAAAATAGATAATGGAACAAAGCAATATACATTGCTCAAGAATCGATAAAATGAAACAAGTTGGTCGAGTAAGGGTGGGAGATGATGGATAAGCTACAATGGAAAGCAAAAAAATAACGGCTCTAGCAAATAAATTTAAAGATATTGGATTTCTAGGCTTCTAGGATGAGTAGCATAAGTTTTAAACTATTGATCAACTTTAGGCCCAACTAAAGTTAATAAAAAGTAGCAAAGAAGAGTTCAATCAATAACAGGAGTCTATTAGAGAAGCTTAACTTTTTTGGGTTTCTGAACAAGATAGCCATAGTGTAGGTAAAAATCCTAGATATGGATTGAAGGTATAAAGACTTATCATTCAAGAAAGTATTTCAATTAAAATTGATTAATGATAAGATCAGAATAATCGATTATTTGGCTCCAAAACATTAGGATATGACCTATCAAGTATTATAGAAAGTAGAGAATTCCCTAGTTGAACAATAGACCAACAAATACAAGTAAGAGGAAGAACCAACAAAGGCAAATAATGGGCAAGAAAGGAAGGATAAAATCATGTAAGTCCTAGTCACCAAGATTAGAATGACATAAGCTGGTCAAAAAATAGCTGACACACATACAAATGAAAAGGATACATCAAGACTACAACATGATGCCTCAAAACCCTAATGACATGAACAAAGATAAAATTTTCAAATAGGAAAGAGATAATTGAAAAAATGCTATTAGCTATAAAAAATAAAAACACACAATTAAACCCAATATACAAGGTACAAATTTTTGGAAAGTGTGCCATCTTAGAAAAGGACACCCTCAGTCATTGCAAGCATTATATGGTATAGCCATCGATAAAAAACTATAAAAGGAAGATAAGCCTAATACAAGGTAAAGCAGTTTTGGCTTACAATTTTAATAAAATAGCAAGATAGCCATGTATATTTCAAGATCTGTAGAATAGACTTGTGTAGTAATATGCAAATTTAAAGAAGAATATTTACGTAATTTTATAAAGAAGAAAACAAAAGAAATGGAAGACCTCAGTCCTTGAGTACCTAGAACATTTACCTAAGGTATTTTGCCTAGGTCTGAAGTAGCTCCTAGCTATGGTATACTATGCTATAAGAAACTTAATTTATGTAGGGGGTACCCCTATCTAATTATCTCTACTCCCTTTCCTTTCCCTTTCTCTTTTCTTATTTCCTTCCTCTTTCTATTTTTCTTTTCATTTTCCTGCACTTTTCTTTCCCCCATTCATTCCACCATTGTCCATAGTCCATTCAACCACTTTCTTCTTCATTTATTATAGATATCACTCCCCATTACATATTATCCATTATCATTCTCCATTGCCTTCCACATAATTTGGCACTTTTCCTCCATATTTTATAGTTCTTCTATATTTTGAAAATTTTGACTCTACACCCATAAATAAGTCTTTTTAGGTCTTTCATTTTTGCAAGAAAAAACACCAAGAGGTGCTAATAATGTAGTCTAATGTGATTGTCCACATTCACAAGTCCTTGCAAATCAATCCAGACTACCATTTTTCTAATATTTTACCCAAAATTCACCATTGACTACTTGAAGCATTCCCAAAGATCAAGTTCATGATGAACACAAGGTTATGAATTTTAAGCACTTACATAAGCTAAAGCCTTATGCAATCTCGAAAACCAAAATATCAAGATGAAGAAAACTCAAGATCTCCAAGTTCTTACATCAACATAATCTCCATAAAGTCTATAAATATATAAATCAAAACACTACTTGGATAAATGCAAACCTATATTTTCTAAGGGATCACGTTAGCCAAACCTTCCTAATGTTTCAACTTTGTGGTTAAAGCCATGTTCATAGCCAAAATTTGCTAACAATACTATAAGTTTTGACAATGAGTCAGAATCATCCAAACATGTCCTTTTCATACAAAGCATATCTATCATAAGTTGTAACTTCTTGGACGTATCTCAACCACTCAAAGAAAGTCCATTGAGCTAAAAATTGCATCTCTAATAGACTATTGCAATGACTAGCTAGTCCTAATTGTAGAATATGATAGTTGAAGATCTATGGATTGGTTGAAGATATGCATGAGCCCAAGTTGAAAGAATAAATTTGGACTAGCCACATCAGTAAAACTAGAATGAAAAGAGTTGATTGACATAGAGCATGAAAATGGCATCCACTCCCATGAGCATTCTTGCCAAGTTGTTTCTAACATACATGTAACAAACTATTGTAAAGTTTGAGCTAGAATATTCATGAGGATCAACTCTTTAGCAATTTTCTTGTATATTGTATGATGATTTCAACCAATCAATAAAAGTAAAAGTTGTTTGGCCTCCATTATGATAGCATTTTTAGGTTTTTATGAATGAATTCTATACTTTAATGCATTTCTATTTACACTTTATGAATAGTGAATTCTTCTAAAGCAAATTCTGCATAATTGGACTATTGATTGGATTACTTTTCATAAAGTATTTGGAATATTTAGAGTATATAACTAGAGTTTAATAAACTTTGTATGATTTTATTAGTGGTTGGTCTATTAAATTTCACTTAAAATTTTATGTGTAAGACTCTTATACAATATATTTCATTTGTTTTTACGCTATACTCTATCCTTCTTTTAAGTATTTTTTCTAAACATTTACCTTTTTCTAAGTTTTACATATTTTTCGTTAATATCACAAGGAACTAGCCTTCTTAGGAGGTTGAACTTAGGAGAAATCTTAGTCATCCAATATTGACCAAGGTCTAGGATTCATTTCATAGACTAGGCATATTTTGGTCCAAGAATAACATCTAAAAATATGTAAAAAAAAATTGGTTTGGCCTCAAAGAAAAATGAAACTTAAATATTAATAATAATTGAAGATGTAAAGGTCCGAGGTGTAGACCAATTGGTTCAACAAAACCTATAAGGAGGTGAAGGTCCAAGGTTCAAATCTTAGGCCTCACTAGACTGAACATTTGTCCCTTTCCTGGTGCTTTCAACATCATAGAAAGTTTAAAATTATTGTGTCATGGTGGTTATAGGGGTGGACTGCACGAAAAACTATGTCGCGGCTTCCAAGACAGACAATGCAGAGTACTGTGACGGCCATAAAAATTGGACAGCCTCCCCAAACTCATAACAACTACCGATTATACCATATAAATAAAATAAAAAAATGAAGAAGATATAAAACATAAGGAAAAAAAAACTTAGAGGAAAAATTACTCTACTAGGGTTTGATGAAGAAAAACTACTCTGCGGGGATGACAGTAGCTTTCGAAGGAGGTATAAAAAATTGGAGGAATTTCTTGATGGCATCGGTTCTGGCATAGATAGTGCATGCTCGTGATGTTTTTTCATCTGAAAATGACTGAAAGGAACAGGATTTTCCAGTGCACATCAGGAACCACTTGTTAAAGAACAATGGATGTTTGGAACAATGTGAAGCCAGGCCAGTTCTAGTGGTTCAACCAGACTCGGTGGTGGAAGATGTAGAGTATCTAACCAAACACACCCTTATTGGTAAATTTTTGGGCATCCATATCTCTCCCCTTTATGGAGGCTTGGGCCAGGAAAACTTGGAATCCTGAAGGCGATGTGGAGGTGATGTTGAGTGCGAACAGGTATTTTATGGTGGTTTTCTCTTGTATTGTAGATTGTAACAAAGCATTTGAAGGGGGTCCTTATTTCTATAACCAAGTGGTACTATTTATTAAACCCTAGCATGTGGGTTTCAACCCATCAAAGGAGCGACCGTCATGGGTTCCAGTATGGGTGCGGCTTCCATGGCTCCCATTGGAATTCTAGAGAACTAATATCTTGCATAAGATTGCCCTTTTGCTTGGGAAGCCAGTTGGAGTGTCACAACAGACAATGGATAAAAAGGTAATCTTTGTTGCTTGTATTTGTGTTGAAATTGACTTAAATAATCCTATTCTAGATTCTATTGAAATACAATTTGGATCAACTAAATGGATTCAAAAACTTGACTATGAAGCTCTTGCATTTCTTTACCAAAATTTTCGTGAATATGGCCACCTACAAATAAAATGTCCTAAGTTTGTCCCGCCTGTGGCTTCAAATATTGGGCCCTCTCGATCTGGACAAATTTTGGATAAAGGAAAAGCCCCGATAAAGGAAGGGGAATGGGATAAGGAAGGTTTTGTTCTAGTAAAAGCCCAAAACAAAGGACGAAGGGCAAACAAAGACCTTAAGGATAGCCAACCAAATGCTCTACTCAACCGTTTTGAAATATTAGATGATCTTTATCAGTGCATGGAGATATCTGAAACATCACTACTTGATTCAAATATAACAAGGCTGAATCTGATGTCTCTTCTTAAGGGGGAACTTAAGGAATTAGATCTAGGGGGTTTAAATTAAGAACAAAGGGCTTTGGATCTGAGTATAGGAGACATGGATGGGTCTAGCCCTATAAGGGAAACTATTTTAAAAAGTGGTACAGATTTAGTTATGCCCTCTCCTACTCAAGCACTGATGCAGTCATCCTTGGACTGTAAAATTCCTACAGTGTTGGGATTGCAGTAGAAAATAATTTAAAAAGTTTTTCGGATAAGAATATGAAGGTGGGTCGGAAGAAGGAAAAAGATAAAATTAAGTTAATGGGGGAGACTTTGGTGGAGTCAAGCTTGGTGAGAACATTGGACTCCCATTTTTATAACCCCAAAAATGATTATCCTCTCATGGAATGTAAGGGGTTTGAACAACATCCCCAGATAAAAAGTTGTTCGTGATTTGGTTCATGTGCATTCTCTAGATGTGGTGTTTATTTAGGAGACTAAATTGGCTATGTCTAGTATGTTCAATATTGCTCCCATGTTTTGGATAAGTGGATAATACCAGTGTATTAGTGCATGTGGATATGCTGGTGGCATCGCTTGTTTATGGGATCCGGTTAAGATATCCCCTCTTACTTGGATTTCCAGCAGATGGTCTATTTCGATGGTCGGGCATGATAATGAATCTGGTGAAACCATCCTACTTACAAATGTGTATGCTCCTATTTATTATAATGGTAAAGTGAATTTGTGGAAGCACATTTTCTTTGTGAGAAGTTTGGTTCCCCTGTACCCATGGATTTTGGCTAGAGACTTCAACTCTATCATTTTTCTAGAGGAGAAACATGGTGGGGTGGATCGTCTAGAGCCTTTTTCTTCTGTCTTCAGTGCTCATATCTAGCCCCTAAAATTGGTTGATATCAAGCCATATAATTGGATCTTTACTTGGCACAATATAAGGTGTGGGGAAGCTTCCATATTAGAGAGACTGGATAGGTTTTTGATATCCAGTTATTGGATGGGTAATTACAAAAGTTCTAGTTCTGTGATTCTGGAGGGTAGGAGATCTAATCATTGGCCTATAAAACTCTTTGCTTTGGATATAAGGCTAAAAAATAATCCCTCCTTTAAGTTTCAACTTATGTGGCTTCGTGATACTAAGCTTCATGATTTCATGCGAGGCTAGTGGACCATTGGCAAACCTCCTCATGGCACCGCTCTGTGTTCCTTTGTGAAGCGACTACAATTTGTAGAACATAAATTGAAGAGATGGAATAGACTGAATTTTGGGAACCTTTCCTTGGCTAAGCTAGCAGATCTTAGGAGTATGGAAGAAGCTTCAAGGAATATTAGAGATCAGGGATTCATGAAGGAGCTTCTTATTGAGTAATATAAGGCTATGAAAGACCTTGCTGAATGGGAATTGAGGGAAGAAATGTTTTGGAAACAAAAAACTCGAGTAGATTGGATTCAGGAATGGGATAGTAACACAACCTTCTTTTATAACTCAGTTAAGGTTCGTCATAATGGTAACCTGATTACCTCTCTTTTGAATTCTCATGGTGCCCTACTCTCTTCTTTTAGGGATATCTTATAAGAGATTAAGAGGTATTTTTCCTCTCTCTTCAAGGAGGACTCCCTATCATATGATGAGAATGAAAAGATTATTCTAAATTGTATTCCAACGATTGTTTCTAGAGATATGAATGAGCACTTGATGGGTCCAATTTCCCTTGAGGAGTTAGAAAATGTTGTATTCAATATGAAAAAAGGAAAATCCCTAGGTCCAGATGGATTCGCGATTGAGTTTTATCATGATTTTTGTGATTTAATCAAATTTGATCTTTTGGAGGTGGTCCATGAGTCCCAAAAGAAAAAATAGATTATAAGGGCCCTAAATGCTACCTTTGTGGTGCTTATACCCAAAAAAGAGGGAGCAAATTCCTTGGATATGTTCAGGCCTATTGCTCTCTGCAATTTTGTGTATAAGATCATCACAAAAATTATTGCTAAGAGGCTAAAGATATGGTTGAGAAAAATCATCTTTGAGGAGCAAGGAGGGTTTATTGCTGGCCAAAAAATCTTGGATGGGGTTGTTATTGCTACATAAGCTATTCACTCGATGGAAACTTCTAAGGAGAAAACTATGTTCATTAAGTTGGACATGGCCAAAGCCTATGATCGGGTCGATGGTCCTTTCTTCAGAAAGTTCTTGCTACTTTTGGATTTGAGGAGGAATAGATTAGATGGGTGATGAGTTGTGTTTCTTCTTCCTCATTCTTTATTCTTGTTAATAATGAGCCATCAAAGTTGTTTGAGGCCTCAAGGGGATTGAGGCAAGGAGATACTTTATCTCCTTATTTTTTTATCATTATGGTGAAAGGGTTGGGAAGATTGCTCAAGTCTCAAGTCATGTAGGGTCTCATTTAGGGGTGGAAGTGGGATAGTAGTTTGTCACCTCTTTCCCACCTTCAATTTATTGATGATACTACTTTTTTGGGAGTTGCCACTATCAGGGAAGCTGGCAATATTAGACAGCATCTTGACATATATCTTGGTGCTTCTGGACAATTGATTAATGAGGACAAGTCTTCTATTTTCTTCTTCAATACCCCTCCTCTTATTCAAGCCATGATTTCTCACATTCTAAGATTCCATGTTGGGACTCCCCCCTTCATTTATCTTGGTATTCCAATTTCATATCATCCTCTACCTAGATATTCTTGGTAGTCTATGCTTGATAAGTTTAGAAGGAAGGTGAATCATTGGACTTTCATATGGCTATCCACTGCAGGTAGAGTGTTGCTTTTAAAATCTGTTGTTCAAGATTTACCCATTTATAGATGTTTTATACAAATAACTCCCTCTCACTTCATCAAGTACATGGATGCTTTTTCAAGTCAATTTTTATGGTCTGGAAAACTTGATCAATCTAAATATATTTTGGTTAGGTGGGATTCTATATGTAGGTCGGTGCAAGAGGGAGGCCTTGGGTTGCGACAGACAACTCTTTTTGGGCAAGCTTTGGCTGCAAAACTTTATTGGAGATGGTGTACCTCTCAAGATAATATTTGGGCTAAAATATTATCTTGTAAATACTTGAGAGGTATTTCTGAGGCTGATATCCCTAGAGTCAGCTTGGTTGGGAAAGGTTCTATTATCTGGGACACTCTAAAAATATAAGCTAATTTAATCAAGCAGGGTTTGTTCTGGATTTCTAATCAAGGATCAAATGCTCTTTTTTAGGAGGATTCTTCGTATGACCACCCTTCTATCTTGAATCAATATCCTAGGTTATGTTCCCTAAGCATTTTTTTCTTGGAAGTAGGCTGGTCTCGTGTGGAGGACTTTAAAAAAATCCAGTCCTTTGGAAATATGGATATGTACAGGTGGAAAGATCCACAAGAATGGCCCCAGGGGGGACTAGACAAGGACAGAGAGGTGCTTGCTCTTATTCTTACGGGGAGGCCTTGTTATTCATTGAGGGGTAAAGATATTTTGGCTTGGAACCCTGATCCTAAGGGAACCTACTCGGTAGCCTATGGTTATCATGTTCTTGATAAGAAAAAGTATGGGAGTCTTCCTGTCACTTGGTGGAAAAAGGTGTGGAATAAATTTGCTTGGCCAAAATGTAACTTCTTTCTCTGGTTGGTAGCTTGTAATAAATACCTCACTTGGGATAATGTGAGGAAGAGGGGATTTCAGGGTCCCTCTTTCTGTATTCTTTGTAGTAAGAATGAGGATGACTCTTATCATTTATTTTTCCAATGCTCTTTTGCTAGAGACATTTGGCACCGTTGGTAGAGCGCCTATAACCGTTCATGTTTTTATGTGTTGTTCCTGGTGGATTTTTGGAGTAGTCTAGGTAGACCTCCGACCAAGACCCCCTTCCTTTGGGTGGCTTGGAATTTGGGCCCTTCTTGCATCATCTGGTAAATTTTTCTCGAACGAAACTAGTGCATATTTCAAGGCATTTATTTGGTTGTTCAATAGATCTGGCAAAGGATCTTGTATATGGTTTAGGAAACCATCCATAGCAAATGTGATGTGGACCCTCTTTTGGATTCTAGGGAGAAGAAGGTATAGCAAGCCCTTGGTCTCTTTGGGGACGGTGTGAACTCTTCTAACCCTAGTAGGGTTCCTCAACTCAGGTTGAAGGTTAGGAGAGATGGTAGGTGGAGGCCACCCCCTAGAGGAGTTTTAAAAATTAATACTGATGGATCATCCAAGGGTAATCCTAGACATGCTAGCATTGGCGGTATTGGGAGAGATTCTACTGATGGTGTCATTTTATCTTTTCCATTTATAAATGTGTTCACTCCAACAATTTTATGGAAGCTCTTGCAATTCTTGAGGCCTTGCGGAGGGGGTTTTCTCTTGGCTGGCATAGGATTATCTACGAGTTTGACTCTCAAATTGTGGTTAATATTTTAAATAGTAAAAGGGTGGAGGAAGTTAATTGGCAGTTGGTCTCTATAGCCGTTCATATTCTCATAATGAGTGAAGAGTTCAAATTTATATCCTTTGTGCACATTCCAAGGGAATGGAATGTGGTTGCTAATTACCTGGCCAAAAGGGCTTCTGAGCTGTTGGATCCTTGGAGTATCGATAATTGGGAGAGTCTCTCGTCTGGGGACTCTCAACACCTGTGGGAGTTGATCCACAAGGATGTACAGACTTAATGTGGTTTGTTCTTGTTGTCTTTTTCAGGTGTCATTCTATTCTAGTGGTTTTAGCCTGTTTGGTTGTTTATTTGAGTCCTGTTTGGAAGCTCAGTTGTACTCTGTAACTTAAGATCTAATAAGAATTATAGAAAACATAAAACATAGATAACATACATGTAAAAATAAAAAATAAAAACAAAAAAACATTTAACATGTAAAGTTACTTCTATTAAAATAAAAATATATATAAATTTGTATACTTCATAAATTTCAATTTCAACCTTTACTAAATCTCATATTAAAATAAAGCTTTCAATCCATTTAAACTCTAAGTATCTAAGTTTTAAACACTGAATATCTAACTCTTTAAAAACTTATTCAGTGTGTATGATTTATTCTATAACACAACTTCGAGTAAAATAAAATATATACAAAAACTTTATACCTTCTTCAATTTCAATTTCATTGAATATGATTTAGTCTCTAACATAACTTCTAGTAGAACAAAATATTTACAAAACTTTATACTTCGTCAATTTCAATTTCAACCTATAAGAACTTATCGAGTGTAATGATTTAGTCTATAACACAACCTCTAATAGAATGGAATATACACAAAATTCTGTACCTTCGTCAATTTCAATTTCAGCCTTGGCTAAATCTCACGAAGCTTCCAATCCATTTAAATGTTAAAATATCTACCTCTATGAAAAATTATTCACTGAATAAGATTTCAAATTAAATATCATGCAGGCCATTTCAAAAAACTACCTTCTCATACCAGTTTAAAAAAAAATGACCCACATTGTATTACCAGGGTATCAAAATCAAGAACAAACCTCAACAATTTTCCTCTTCGCTCACAACAACAGAAAATGATGTTAAACTAAATCAAAAATAAAAAGCAAAAATGGTAATGATGTTATGCTAGCTTATAGAGAAAGAAATACAGTTCTCTCTCGGAAGACACAATGGAACAATCTTCGATTATACAATGGAACAATCTTCGAATATTGTGTCCATTCTCATTTGGTAATGTCCTTAGCCACCGGCTTAGTCTGTGGGTTGTGTTCACCTCTAATGTATTGTGTAAAGAAGACTGTACATTCCAACACCCTATTATTTCAAAGTTATTGATTTTAATAAAAACACTTAAATAAATATTAAGCAAGGAGAAAACAAGTGGAAGCAATAATATTAAGCAAGTAAGCAGAAAACAAGTGGAAGCAAGTCTGGTCTTCAGAGTTTTTGTTCTAAACTTTTCTAGAAATTTGAAGAATAATGGATTCTTGAAGGGATAAATTGAATAAGAAAACATAAAAGTAAATTAAGAAAGTCTTAGTTCTAAGTAGAATGCTCCTATAAATAAAAGGAAAGCAAAAATTATTTTAAAGATAAATTTATTAAGTTTGATATAAAGAAACTCTTAAAAAAGTTTAGTTTATATGTTTAATATATACTACTCTGTTTTTTATTTTCTATTGAAAGTAGATTGAAGAAAGTGGGGATTGAATTCATATTGTCCAATTATTTTCCATCTAAAAATATTTTTCATATATACTTAGTTTAGGATTCAAAGACAAAATAATGCATTATATTTTGTGGTTTATAGGGAGGGTCGGCTTATATTTATGACTTGAAGTGATTTTTGGTAGAGATAAATAATCTTGAAGGGATCTATTGTGAGTCAGGATTTTTGAATTTCTATAAATCTTATAAATAAAGAGGTCTCAAAAAGTAATGGTAATGCTTTATGGGAGTTCGTCTAAGAGGTGGTAACCCTTAAGAGTGAAAGTTAGATGTGTAGACATGGATGTGTATTGCCATAGATATTCCTAAATCAGTTGTGATTAAATATGAATCAAAACAATGGGTCTAGCAAGTGGTCTATAAAAATATTCAATTCTAATGCTACATTTGCCACAATACTAAATATATGGTACGAGATCACAAAATAAAAATGATTGAGAAAAATAAAAAAATGTTTGAGTCATGAGAAAAATCAATGTTAAAGTAAGGAGATCAAATTATAGTAAAATATAGATTAGATCAAAAGCATTATTGTGATTTCCTTTTATAAATTAGATACATCTTCTAGTTATTTCCTTCTCTAAAAGTTTTGTTAAGGTCACCTCTATTGTAAATTATTTTAATTCCTCTAATAAGTTTCTTTATCTCATGAATATTTTGTTATCCATCTCAAGTAAATGTCCAAATGGGTCAAAGTCATTCAAGTTAAACCATACTCTTGAATAAGAATAGCATAGAAGGCCCTTCATATCATTCCCTTCTCATTAAAGTCCATGTAGAGAATCATTTTACTATATATAATGAAACAAAGGTTATCTCTAATGAGAGAAAGTAATAATTACTAATTATAACTCATTTACAAGAAAGAGCTAGGATCTTATACTAAAATGAAAAAATAATATTTTATATTTGGGTTTCTCCTATGTGAGAATTAGGAAAAAGAATAATCATAATACCATATGTGTATGAAGCTTTTGGTTTCTAAATGTAGGAGACATATCTCTAAATAAAAAGCAAAGGTTGAGGAGATATTAAACATATAGTTAAAAATCCCAAGAAATTAGAATAACATTAAATTAATCCACATAAATGGACTATCATATCCATATGTTTTAGGACCTTTTTGCATTTGATCATATAGCCAACATTTTATAACACCCCTCATATTTTGGGTTTTCCATCCATGAGAGAGAGTTTGGATCACCAAATTTCCTTTTATATTGTTGAGTGGCTTCAATTCTCTACCTTTTGATAATGGAGGTGAATCTGAGCCTTTCTTGAACCTCATATTTAGATTTTATTTGGTCTACTCCCCAACCTAATGAACTTGAATCTGAAGAACACAAGATTAAACTGAGAGGGGATGGTGAATAGTATAAGATCACTTTTTACGTTTCTTTCCAATCAATATTATGTAATGTATCAATAGCAATATCAATAACAATAATCAAAGAAATGCATAAATCGCCACATACAATAGAGATACCAATATAACGTGGTTCACCCAATGTGGGCTACTCCACGGAGAAAATATTTCATTAAAATTTTCTCAATCAATCTGTTGGGAATCATTTTCCTATTATAATGTTTATGTACCTCTGTCCAAAGGAGACACCAATCCCCTAATCAAGTTCACGGATCTCTATCCATAGGAGAACTCTTTCTCCTTATCTCTAGTTGGTCATCTTCTAGAATAATTGCTACCTCCACTACACTAGATTATGGATATCTATCCACTAAAGACTCTTGTACTCACTCAAAAGACTTGTCCTCACTACCCTGGCTAGTGGATCTCTATCTACTGGAGATGGTCGTCCTCTATACTCTATCACCTCCAAAGATTGCTCTCAGCTCTATTTCAAATCTGCACTAAACATAGTCCTTCAATCTAGTACAAATATTCTCAATCTCTGTCTCTGTTCTAGCACAAACCTATACTCAAATCTACACCAAACTCTATCCTCAAATCTGCACTAAACATAATCCTTCGGTCTAGCACAAATCTATCCTCAATATCTATCCTCAAGCCTTAACACAAATCTTGACTCAATCAACTCTGCTAGATCTTTCCCAAACCTTAACTTAGGTTTTGAACATACTTCAATCTCGTAGGATGCCGTGATAGTCAAACTGTCCCATGGGAGCGAGAATTGATCTCCTTTTCTCTATAACAATTTTAGTAAAACAACAAATGTAGTGATTCAACACAAGCAAGAATAGAATTGCTATCATCTTGATTTCCTAAGAAGGCCATTACAGTTGAACCACTCTATAGGATAGAGATGTACAATGACTAAAAATAGTTTAAATCACTGGGACCTACCCTATAACAACAAAGCAACCCTCTAAAGCGATCCAGATCATTCATATTGGTCAAATGACTCATCGCTTTTAAAGAAGTTTTAGAACCTAGAATCATACAAAAACACCCATTGTCCCTCCTTGAACTACTTCAACTTAATGTGACGATCGTGCCACTACTTTATTTGCTTTTGTATGATCTCCATTTTTTGTAAAGCATCCATTCGGATCTTGTCCAGCTGATTGAGCTGCTGAACTCTTTATTTTTGGGCTTCTTCCAAGCTCGGATTTAATTCTAAAGTAGTTCTCAACGTCTTTATTTCAAACTCAATGGGCATCATTGCATTCTTCCCATAGACCATCTAGAAGGGTGTGAAGCTTGTGGTTGATTTCCACGTGGTTTTATACACCCATACTACCTTCGGTAATCATGCAGCCCAATCCTTTCTATGTTGTTGCACGATTTTTGTCAAGATGTTCTCAATCTCTTTGTTTGTCACCTCCACTTGCTCGTTTATCTGTGGATGGTAGGGTGTAGTCTTATTGTGTCGTATTCTATATTGCTTCATCAACTCTTCAATCAACTTAGAGGTAAATTGAGGTCCCTAGTCCGTTGTCATCTCTCTGGGGATCCCGAATCTTGTAAAAATATGAGCAAATAAAAATTCAGCAATTTTTCCCTCCTTTGAATCCCTCAATGCTTGTACTTCAACCCTCTTGGTGACATAGTCTATACAGACTAAAATAAATCTTCTTCCTACTGAAGGTGGATTGATTAGTCCCATAAAATCCATGCCCCATTTATCGAAGGGCTCTAGGTGCACTTGAGGTTGAAGGGGTATTTCATGCCAATGGGTCAGCTTGCCCATTCTCTGGCATTCATCATACTTGTTGGTGTAGTCGACTGAAAATGCAATGCCTTATCTTGCTCATCCATTCGGTGCTCCATCCATTCCATACGACTTTAAATAGATTACAATACTGGAAAATAATTCATATGTATTTCCAATGACTAATTTGAAATACCTTTGTCATTTGAAGGAAATAGAAAAGTGGATGCTATGGATCCATTAGGTAATTGCAGATCACCTATTTATTTTACTTGAGTTGATGTAGAAGCTCCTTTATGACACACTTCATCACCGCTCTCCACCTACTCATTCCTATGACTCAGCTCAAGCTATTGTTTCAATTTGTTGTGTTGAATTGTATCAATTTTGGTATCCCCAATATGATGTAAGGAACCTACTTGTTCGTTCTCTTGAGATGGTGCCACGAGAAACAAGTCAGGAGTGACCAATTTCAAAATTTTTTGCCTTGGTAATATGAAAAAACCATTGGATTACCCCATCTCTAGCTCTGTGTTTCAAAATCACTTGATCGTTTGGCCTAATTTCAACCATTCCCACAAACTCGTGATAAGACTCTACAACTTCATACATCGTAGGTAATTCATCAACATATTGAGGTTGTTCTATTTCATTCATGATAACTGAACCTTCCTCATACTCATACGTTGTCTCTAGGAAAGGATCCACAAGTGGAGACTCAATGAAAATTTGACATAGATCCTCAATGGAATTTATGGTGGGAAGCATCGTAATGCTAGCCTCTATAAGCTCTTCATATTCACCATCATCCTCGTGAGAACTATCTGATGGCATGATGGATTAAGAGGGTATGATACACTTATGTGCATCCATGACCATGTTAGGTTCCTCCTCCTTTATAGGAGTGTGAAGGTCCTCTAATGATACCTCTGAAGTGGTTGTGATAAAATCCGTAAGGGCATTCATCAATCCTTCCATGCTAAGCAATTTCGAGAGTGCAGGGGTTGTAAGTGACTCCATAGGTGATAGTGGTGGGGATGGTAACTCCACCACAATCTGCGAGGCTACATTCAAACTTTGGATAGACTCATCCAATTTAACTTGCAAATGCATAGGCACCTCACCAGGTTCCTATGGATGATCCTCAGGATTATAATATTTTAAGGGATCTAGGCTTGCCTCAACTACATGAACTTCACCTCCATGGGTGTACTTAATGCACTAATGCACTATTGATGGCATGCACTCCATGGATCTTATCCACGATCTTCCAAGTAGTATATTATACTATCTTGATCCTTCTAAAATGTAACACAATGTAGGAATAATATTTTGTCCCACCTCGATGGGGAGGACTATTGTGCCTACTATAGGGGATTCCACATCATTAAATGCTTTTAATATGAAATTTGTTTCTTTGATGTGGGATGGTGGAATTTTGAGATGTTTGAATGCTGATGTGGTGATGATATTAATAGATGATCCTAAATCCACCAACACTCGCTTATACACAATCTTTTGCATCCTCGCTATGATATGCAATGGAGGATAAGATTCCCTGACATGGATAGGTTTGAATTCCTATTTATGGAAAGTAATCATAGGTTCCTTGTAATGACCCTCCCCAAATTGAGTTTTCAAACCCTTGCTATAGATATGGTAATATTCCTTACTAAAATTCTGAACCATGCAAATAAAAATCAGATCTGTAAATAACCCAAAAAATACACCATAAAACCCTAAGATTGTCACAAACACACCACAATATTTTATATTATCTTTTATGGAACCACAATTACATAGATCACACCTGAAACATTAATATAAACCCTGGATGCTGAACAAACAACACAACCTCTGCTAAATTATTGAATGAAAACAACTCACAAATGCCCAGCCACAAAACTGCTAAACTCTGCTGCAAAAATCTGAAACTATAATGCCACACCAAATCTGAAATACCACACCAAGAAGGGTTCCCAAAACCCCAAATCTGATCTCCCCAAATCTGATATGAATGCTGCCGAAGAAATCCTCAATAAATGATGCAGAATGTCTCAATAAACCCAATTGTAAACCCTGGCTGGATTTACCTCAAAGAAACTCTAGGGTTTTCGTCCTAGGTTTCTAGCCAAGAGGGTTTTCGTCCTCAAAGCTATCCCTTGCAGGGTTTCATCCGCAAGAGAGAATTCTCTCGTAGGGTTTCGTCCACAAGAGAAAAGTGTATTAGCTGCAAAGCCAAATACAACAATGTAGAAGAGATAAAATGATCCAAGCTCCCTCAAATGAGCCCCCTACTCCTCTTTATATAGACATTCTTTTAATTCTTTATTGAGGTTGCACTTTTTGATTTCACTTAATAATACCTTAGAAAATAATAATAAAATGATATTTATTCTCCTAATGGGGCATACACCCTCATTTCCCCCTTTTTATTATTTAATTGCCAAATTTCACCAAAAATACTCTTAACACACCAAAACACATCAAGACTCCACTCCACAACTATGTATAATAAAAATATGAAAAATGGGGACATTACAATACCACCCCTCCCAAAATTGCTTGTCCTCAAGCAATTCCAACACCATCTTCTCATCATCAAGCTGAAACCAATGGTGATTCCAGGATCCCAAATAAATGTTAAAGGAGTAGGTCCATCATGCTGATGTTGCGCCACTGTCTTCTTCTTGGCAGCATCAACATGTAGAGACACAATTCTCCAAGTATCCATCAAGGCCACTCCAAGGTCCATACATGCTGATTTCTGAAGTACTATCTTTGCCATATATGCTTCATCTTTCATGTTTTGCAAATAAGTGTATATGAAGTCTACCAATTCATGTTCCTCAATTTCCCTTTTCGAAACAAACTCAGTTCTGATTTCTGAATGAAAAGCAGTCTTTGACATCATGAAAAACATTCCTGCACACTTTCTATCATGAACAATTTCATTCCCCCTCTCAATCAAAACTGAAATTTGGTGTGATGTAGCAGCCCTTCTAATCAAGTAAAACACAACAAATATGAGAAAATCAGACCTGATATGAAGCGCAGCCCCTGATGTCTCATCAATTAGCCTATACAAAGTGAAAACTGTTTCCAATTTTGTCTCACAAAGTGTTGTAGGTGCAGTCATAGTTTGAATGCAAAATGAATCCCAATGAATTACCAGCGATGCCAACTTTTTATTCCCAAAAATAGTTCCAATGGCTGCCCAAAAATCAGTTCTGAGAATTAGCAAGATATCATCTCCAAATGCTAATGTCCTGCTCTCAAAAATACTCCATAATGCAGCCCAATTTCTTCCACATGACGTGATTATGCCATACCAATTACCAGCTCCATCCATCATCAATATTTCATTCCCATAACTTATCAATGTAACCAACTCATGAATGCCAAAACTCTTCAAACAACTGTCATAAAAATCAGAATGAATGTCATACCTTATGTAAGTAGTATCATGGCTGATCCATGTCTTCAAGTGGTGCAAAAGTGACCCCAAGAGAAGAACGTTTTCCCCCAAACACCCCAATATTGAAGATGTGTTCCCAAGATTATCCAAGAATGAAATGGTATCTTCCTCCTCCTTATCAAAACAATCTAAGCAAGGCTGATCAGAATGTAATGTCCCATGGCTGATCAAAATTGCAGTCCTTCTTATAGAAATGGCAGCCATCAATGTGTTATCAACAGAATAAATTATGGTTGCTTTCAGGATGCCATTAGCAACCTTCCAAGGCTCCCGGGATGCAACGTCTATCTTCCCAATGTTTGCAGTCCCTATTTTCCATCCTATGAATGTTTCTAAGGCCCACCATGTGATAATACCAATGCCAAACTTGCCATTTACCTCAAATGCCCTTACCAATGCTGCCCAAAATAGCTCCTCAAGAAACACAACTCTAATTTTTGAAGAAAAGACAGTCCTAAACAACATGCAAAACACCTTCTTATACATCATGTAAAGTGCCAATTCAAACCTCATGAAGATCTCAATTAGCTTGGGAGGAATTGTCCCAAACAATGTGTCACATGTAGCCCCAAAACTCATTGTCAACGTAGCTGCATCAGTCATCATTATTGCAGTCCTATTTGTCATGGAGTTTGCAGTCTTCTTAATAAAAAACTTGGCCAAAGCTTCCCTCAAAAGTGCTGTCCAATGAGTCAAAAACACAGCCCCATCGGTCATAAAAAATGCAGTCCAGTATGTTGTCAACATTTCAGTCTTAACTCTCTCAACAGATGTTGCCTCCAAAGACAAATATGCAGTCTCACAAATCAACCAACATGTAGTCCCATACATCTCCAACTCTGTCCCAGAATTCATCACAAAAACAGTCCTAAAAGACAGAGAAGATGCAACCTCAAAAATCAGTGAACAATCAGTCCAAGTTGCCCTTAGAAAAACAGCCTCATTAGTTATGAAAGATGCAGACCAAGGGGTCTCAAACAGAGTGGTAAGATTAGACATAGAAGTCACAAACACAGCCTCTTTTATCAAGAAGTGTATGTCCTCATAGAACATGAAATGTGCAGCCTCAATCTCCATCAGTGATGTAGTCATTTTGAACAAAAACTCAGTCCATTCTATCATCAAAGATGCATCCTCATTCATTACCAAAAATGCAGTCTTAGGTCTCAACAAGAATGCAACCATAGGTGCCATCAATGTCTCTTTTTCCACAATGCTAATGCTGCCCATAAATGGAGAACTACTGTTATATTGCCAACAAAAATCAGAACTGATAACATACCTTCTTGCAACTTCCTTAAGGCTGCTTTGTGCCTCCCCATGGCTCAAGAGTGGCTCCAAGGGGGGGATGTTTCCCAAGCTCACCCAAAGACTCTCAAAAATAGGACGAACTTCTTGGAAATTCAAAACTGAGTTTTTGGAACTCTGAAATGAAATGTGGATGGTATTGAAGTCAATAGGGCGTTCATTCCCCATGGGTACTTCCTCACATCTAGGTGCCAATATACCCGGATCCCAAGGTGTGAATCTGCTGTCCCAAATATTCACAATATCCCCATGTATGCTATGAGATCTACATACCCTTCCAAAGAACAAATGAAACTCCTCTATTGTTGTTAAGACGACTGTAACAATAGGGAAATGAGCAAATTCATTCATTACAACCCTCATATAATTGTTACCTCTATCTTTGGCCAATTTGGTGATGTAATCCATGGGCATGTTTCCTTGTTTTAAGGCTGAAATAGTTACTCCTTCAAAATTTACCTCCTCTTCTTCTTGATCATAATCAGCCCTATGAAATAACAGTTTGGATTTGTCTTTAATGCAAGGATCAGCCATCTCAATGTCATTTCCTTTGCATGATTTTTGAAATAAATTTTGGCCAGCTCCTTGTTCAAGATGAAATTCATCCCAAATCGGTTCCTCATCATAACTAGGTGCTGAAATACTTGGATCCCATGCATCTAATGGCTGATGTATTTTTGGTGTTGCATGCTTATTGTAAATCTCATGTTCATTTTCCAAATCAAACCAATACTCACCAACTCTATCATTACTGAAATCTAATTTGTAAACTCCTATGTGTTCACTCTCATCATACTCTCCATCATGCTCTTCAAGGGCTTTGAATGTCACTTGTGTTTCACTGAACACATCAATGTCCAGAGCAGAATCCGATTCCACAAAGCTGTCTACTTCATATTCATACTGTTGTACTATGCCATCAATTTGTTGCCTTGCTAATTTTTCATCAATTGCATTTGGTACTAATATCTGAGACAAAGGAGCTGAACTTGTAAGGTATCCAGAAGAAATATTATTCTGCTGCAAAACAAAATTTGTTGTATCCATATTTGATAGAGGTCCTGCGACCTGTAAACCACTAGAAACCATTTCTTTTTCTGCCAACTGCCTTCTAAAGTTTTCTGGAACAGCAAGTTCTTCTTCTATCATCTCGACCTTCTTGGACCCAACAACGTTTCTTTGTATAGGAATTGAGGTGGGAGACATTGGTTCATATTTTCTCTCCTTCCTATGCAACTTTTGTTGATGATGATTACCTCTCCGATTAGGTTGTTGCCTCATCCTCATGTCCACCCAATCATGAAGAGACATCATTTCTTTGAATTTCCCACTAGCATTGGTCCATTCCTGAACAAACTGATCCCGTAACTCTGAGATGGGGGGCTCAACCTTAGCCTTAGAGGAAACCGTAGGTGCTGACTTAGGTGACATAGCAACTATCAACTGCTTGAGAGTTTGCTGCAACTCTCTCTGACCTTGCCAAAACTCATGCTGAAACCTATCCCAATCACTGTGTGGCTCCATCTTCACATTGAACTAACCAACTCTCAGCTGCAACTATTATGAGAAAACACACTAGATAAAGAACCCAGACAGGCTGGCAGAATCTTTGGCTCTGATACCACTGTAATGACCCTCCCCAAATTGAGTTTTCAAACCCTTGCTGTAGATATGGTAATATTCCTTACTAAAATTCTGAACCATGCAAATAAAAATCAGATCTGTAAATAACCCAAAAAAATACACCATAAAACCCTAAGATTGTCACAAACACACCACAATATTTTATATTATCTTTTATGGAACCACAATTACATAGATCACACCTGAAACATTAATATAAACCCTGGATGCTGAACAAATAACACAACCTCTGCTAAATTATTGAATGAAAACAACTCATAAATGCCCAACCACAAAACCGCTAAACTTTGCTGCAAAAATCTGAAACTATAATGCCACACCAAATCTGAAATACCACACCAAGAAGGGTTCCCAAAACCCCAAATCTGATCTCCCCAAATCTGATATGAATGCTGCCGAAGAAATCCTCAATAAATGATGCGAGAATGTCTCAATAAACCCAATTGTAAACCTCGGCTGGATTTACCTCAAAGAAACTCTAGGGTTTTCGTCCTAGGTTTCTAGCCAAGAGGGTTTTCGTCCTCAAAGCTATCCCTTGCAGGGTTTCGTCCGCAAGAGAGAATTCTCTCGTAGGGTTTCGTCCACAAGAGAAAAGTGTATTAGCTGCAAAGCCAAATACAACAATGTAGAAGAGATAAAATGATCCAAGCTCCCTCAAATGAGCCCCCTACTCCTCTTTATATAGACATTCTTTTAATTCTTTATTGAGGTTGCACTTTTTGATTTCACTTAATAATACCTTAGAAAATAATAATAAAATGATATTTATTCTCCTAATGGGGCATACACCCTCATTTCCCCCTTTTTATTATTTAATTGCCAAATTTCACCAAAAATACTCTTAACACACCAAAACACATCAAGACTCCACTCCACAACTATGTATAATAAAAATATAAAAAATGGGGACATTACATTCCTTATATGGTAGAATAGATTGTATATACCCCAAATATTATGACAAATTTCGAGCGTTGACACTGCTCACCTATCAAACTTAACTACTCTCAACCTCACACTTACGTAGAGGATCCCTAGATGTCTCTTTTTGTTGCTCTTCGATAACCCTAGTCATGTTTATCCATCTAGAAGAACAACTATCTACTTACTTAAGTGGCAAATCTTGATGATGGACTGGGTGCGTCGGGTTGACTTGTTACCTAAGAACTCTAGGTATGAGCTTATTTTTGGGAATTACCTCACATGATTGTTCCTCATATACTTTCTATTGGTAAATCCTCTCTTCACATCATTGGAGTTCATCCAACCTTTGTTGATGCGCTCTCTTTCTCTCTACGGACTCATGCTCCAGACGCTTACGCTTGCGGTGCACCTCCTCCAATTGGTCTTGGAGTAGTTGCCTCTCATGGGCTGCATGAGACTCAGATTCCCTATAGGACTGACTCATGGAGTGCGATCCACAACTCTCTATCTCATCAGGTGAATACCTAATGATGTGGGTTATCATTATGTGTGAAGAAAACCCATGATCTGGATGGGTGAACCCCTTGCATGATGAAGGGAGCTCGCGACGACTCTCAAAATTTTGTGCTAGGAGGATTGGATCCTTCGATGCATGATGAGTGCAATGCCTAGCAAGGATATGTATGAGGTTTGAAAGATCTTCAGGATAACATTGAGAGTGTTCAGAGCCTCTCCATGAACTCTCTGACTCATTAGCTCGTGATTGAGCTCTATCATGCCTATTCGTATAATTAGGCCAAGGAGCCCAATTTGAGTCATTAGAACCATTGCTCTATCTTGGAGTCTGTCCAAGATCCTCCATATGGTCTTGTAGTATGTCCATATGAGTAGTCACCCTCAACATTACGCATTTTAGGTTTCTAAAGATATGATGGACTATGACTAATTATTTGACACACTATGTTAGCACCATAGACTGTATAGAAGTCATGAATTCCATTTTGTTTCTTTTTTATTGTTTTTGTATTGTATTATGATGGATGTATGAAAATATGATATAAAAAAGTGAAATGACATGTTGTAGAATGTAGATGAGGTTTTCTTGGGACTTAAACACTCTATCTAACTGATCAAAAGTTGTATACTGAATATGCAAGACTTTTTGACAAGGTATGAATCTGCTAGGATGACCAAGATACTTCATATCCCTGTGTGTGCAAGCGAGTTCATTCTTGTGATACACATAAATATATCGTCATTAGCAGATAGGCTATCCACCAAACCTGTAATAATAATCACCTTATGAATATCACAATCCTAGGTCTATACTTAGTTGGATTAGACCACTAGGTAGTATAGGCTACCAAAAGCTAGCTTGTCCACATGTAAACATTGGTCTACACACACAAAATCTAATGTGATAGACATATCGTCATGCGTAAGGATATTTCCATTACCAGATAGGCTATCCACCAAACCCGTAAAGAGGATCACCTTATGGATTTCTGAATGCTAAGAATTCTAGGGATTCAAGTTCAACTCCCTTATTTTCTTCAATTTTATTGGGATACTTGCTCATATGTAGTGATGAAAATCATTGTTTATTTTGCTTTTTTTTTTTTTCTTTGAGCAAGGGATTTGGGAAGTGGTGATGATATTTTGCTTTTGGTTTTTTTGGGATTTTGATTTGAATTTTTTCTTTTTGAATATTTTGATTTTTTTTGGGATTTTGGGAGTTAGGATTTTGGAGATTGGTATTTTTTATAGTGGTGAAAACCACTGTTTATTTTGGGGAATTGGTTAGGGAAGAGCTTGTTCTTTTTCCAATTCTCAAAATTATTGAACCATTCACATAGGGGGATGAGCAGGATAACATTTTCACTTAAGGTAACCTAGACCACTTCATAATTTCATCTTTCCTTGTGCCAAACTTGGATTTATTAATGTGTGAATGTGTTGGGATATGATGTATACAATGTATAATCTAAGCAAGACTCTACCTCCTAAAAATTAGGATAGCTTTCTACAAAATTTGAAAAGAAAACTAGAGATGACTGAGTGACAAAAAACCCTAATAAAATTCTTAGAAAAAATGACTAGGTGAAGGTGATGGACACAAATATGTAAAGTGGGAATGCAGGTGGAAATGATAAGTGAAATATTTAATTATATAGACTATGACTTGAACAACATTGCTTTTGGATGATGACTAGCGTACAGTCTCAGTGCTAGACATGTGTGAGAAACTCTAAAAATGTGAATTAAAATGATAAGTATGCCTAAATGCAAATGATTGTACGATGCGATGGTATGCAATGTAATGAAATGCAATATTTTTGTATTTTTGATGTTTTGATGATGTTTTTGAAATGCAATGTGATGCAATATTTTTGTATTTTTGATATTTTGATGATGCTTTTGAAATGCAATGCGATGCAATATTTTTGTATTTTTGATATTTTTATGATGTTTTTGAAATGCAATGTGATGCAATATTTTTATATTTTTGATATTTTGATGATGCATTTGGAATGCAATGCGATGCAATATTTTTGTATTTTTGATATTTTGATGATTTTTTTGAAATTTTGATTGATATATATGCATGTGACCAATGGGCTTATTGGGGGCCATTGGGGCATTTGGGGTGACCAAAGGGCTTATGGATGCCTTTGGGGATTTTTGGGTGACCTAGATGGTCATAGATCACCTAGGATTATTTTTAATTGACGAAGCAGGTTGTATGCACCCTTGGAGCATTTTGGGGTGACCTAGACAGTCATAGACCACTAGGATCATTTCAGGTTGACCAAGTGGGTTGTAGGCACCCTTGGAGCAATTTTAGGATTGACCAAGAAGTTTTGGGAACCCTTGGAGCCTTTTGGGGATTGACCAAGCGGTTTTGGGAACCCTTGGAGCCTTTTTGGAGATTGACCAAGCGACTTGGTCAATCGCATCCTTAGACTCCTATCTAAAGTTCCTACCCTTCGATTAAGAACTATCTCTCTAAAGATGTAGCATGTATGGATATCATGAACCATTTGTCGATGGTAGACACAATATGTGTTTTCCCTATGCAACTTTGATCTATGCTTTTTAGGGTTCAATGGACGGATCGGAGGAAGCATAATTGCTTGCGTTTCATACAATCTATTGAAAATTGAAGCTAAGGTTTTTGACAACCGAGTATATACTCTCTGTGATAGGTGAATTGGGTGTCGTTTCCTCAGGATCTATTTAGTGTTTACCTTGGATGGAAGGGTTTGGTCTTGAGGATCGAAAGGTTGCTAACTTAGATGGTGCAACCTTGATTCGATTCCTAAGAGCTTATCTAGGATTTTTAGTAAATTTTAATGTTGTTGGCTCACTTGTGACTCCAAGTTTTGTAACATATCTTTGATACACTATGCAAGTCAGCTGGGTGATGAGAGGGTACGGGGGCTAGGTGATGATGTATGCGATCCCTCCCCAAAACTATGTGGAGATAGATTCAGAGGCATGATTGGGTGTGGGTCCAATCGTTGCATGTCTTCATGAGACCATGTGAAAACTGCTTTCTTCTCCTTTAGAAGGGCCATATAATTGTTGTGTTATTTGGGGGACAAGTTTCCCTCAAGTTTTATAAGCTATGGATTCTTAGGATCTTAGCCGAAATTGATGTCGACCATTGACTCGCTTGACACATGAGACACCTGTGTAAGATCTGGTATAAGAGGCAATGGCTGCGGTCTCTCATCGTACGATTAATACTCAGAGGGTGATGGGAGAGTTCCCCAATCCTTGTTGATTACCCCTAATTTGGTGTACGATGGATTTGATAGACTTTTTTGCTCTAGCAAGGGGTCAATGGGGTTTATGGAAATCATATTTATTGTTGGGTGATTCCTCCCATGTGGCCTAGGGTGCCTATTTATGTTTGGGTGTCTCAAGATTTGTGGGGGAGCTTGTTCTTCTATAGGGAGAAGCTGATGTTAGATAGGATTCGAGAGGGGGAACATACATAGGAATTCCTCTTGTTCTTCATTGAGTGGGGACAACCTACGAATGATCGCTATTCAACTTGAATGGATCAAAGGGTGTGACTTCATAGTTCGACTCATCATTTGATGTCCACTAACAATGGTACCCTGGATCCTCTTTCTCACTATCATGGGGAAGGACACATGAACCTTCACCTCTCGTAATATTGGATACCATCACGAGGTGGGTTGTCATATCCCAAGGGCATAGGGAAATAGTCTCCCAATGAGTAGATGTGATTGGGGTTGGCAAAGGGATATCATGCCAACTCATCCCTATAATTGAGGTATAGGTGCTCTAAGCCATCTGTAAGAACATCTAGAGGTAAAGGATGGTTATGTCCCAATACCAACTTATCATATGGCATTTGATATTGGGGTTTAAATGAAATATGTTTGCCTTACTCGTAAAAGCCTAACCCATAACCATTCCAATTGCAAAGTTCAAGGTACTTTAGGGCAAATTCAGGGTTAGACAAGTAGTTAATGTCTTCTAAGAAGGGCTCTTCATCCTCCTATTGTTGATAGGGTTCAATACCATAGTCAAGGCCCCCATAGACAAAATTTGTTTGATTAGAGGGGACACATAGAGGTACAATAGTACCTATGGAAAGATGAGGTCAACCCATGTCTTGCACTGACTCTATAGCATGGATAGTTGTAACATTCCTAACCATGTATTCTCCCAATCCGGTGGAAGCTAGGTGCACCGTGACCTGGGGCTATAGATAGAAGAAGGATGAGAGCGAGACCTGATCTAAATTATAGTTTGCCTCATGTGTTAGCTCATCATTTTCTTGGCTAGGGATCTCCTCTATGGATATGGTGGATATGGTCGGCTAGATCTCATCAACATGCCGCTTCCTTGGGTTCCTAGGCAACGGATCCATAGGTGAAATAGGCATCTGGGAGGGTGTTGATGATGAGGATGGTATAACATGTGACAAATATGGGGTCAAATCTTGGTTGGATTTATTCAATTATAAATATAGGTGTTTCGATGGTAAGTTTGACTCATGGAGATGTTGCACCATATTGCAATACTTGAATGGCTCTAGGTCCATGGGGATGATGTGAACTTGACCTTCATGAGTGTACTTGATATACTGGTGTGCGATGGAAGGGACACACTTCATGTCCCTGATCCATAGTCTATCTAATAGGATATTGTACGCCATTTCACCCTCTAGGATGTGGCACAGTGTCGAGATGGTATTTTATCGTACTTGAATAGGCAGGATGATCATACCAACCATTGAGCATATGGCATCATTGAATGCTCAAAGGGTGTATGTAGATGCAACAATGTGGGATACTAGGAGCTTCAAGTGCTTGAGATCTATCATGGTGATGATGTTGCTAGAAGATCTGGTGTCTATCAATAATCTCTTGTATGGTTTCCCATTTACACATATGATGATGTGCAAGGGAGGGTCCACCATATCATTTAGAATTTTTTTAAACTCATCTTCTCAGAAGGTAATCATCAACTTCATGCACTATCATACATGCCCCACAAATTTGTTGAAGGAGTTAGACTCCTGGGGTGGAAGTTATATGGCCTTAAGGATCTCCATCATGGATTCTCTATGAGTTTGTGACTATTGAATGAGCTCATAGATGAATATTCAAGAATATGTTGTTCTTAACCTCTAAGTGAGCTTACTCTTAGTTGTGGCCATAGGCCTAGGTGGGAGGTTCGGTAGAGAAGGCGGTAATGGCTGTGACATCGAAGGGATATCGCTTTGAGCTATAGATGGTGTAGTTGGGCTTGGATATTGCCTATTTCTCATGATGATGCTGACCATGCTGACATACCCCTACTGAGGGGGAGCATGGTGAACCTCATTCACCTGGGGCACTATCTTGGCCTGCTCCACATGGGCAAGCAAGGGATATTTGAATACCTCCATCTATTGGTTGTTTGGCATGATAGGATTGTCTACCTAAAGGACATTCCTATCAATCATGTCTTGTACCAAGTGTTTAAACTTGTAGCACATTTGCACATCATATCCATTTTGCCTATGGAATTTGCAATATAGGTCTTCTCTATACACTTTGGGCCTTGGTGCATTTGGATCGATAGGTCGACTCTCAGGCAGGTTGATTGAATTATTTTCCAAGAGGTACTCAAAAAATGAGTCCATAGACTCTGAAATGGATGTGAACTATCACTTGGGATGATGCTATTGATTTTTTCCTTGACTATTCTGGTTGTCCTTAGCATAGTGTAGACACCAAAATAGCACCAATCCGATTATGTGACTGCAAACACTGATCGCATTAACACACACAGCCCCCAGAGGTTAAATAGTGGTTCTAACCACTCACACATTAGTTTTACAAGTCATAGATCAATTTGGCACCTTTTAGGCACTCTGCTACTTACTCGCTCCACCCAAGGATGAGTGCAGACTAGTACTCGTTTCACCCAGGGACGATTATCGACGCTCGCTTCTAGGTGGGACGAGCGCCAAGTTTGATCGAAAAAAAGTCAAACTTTGGCACATGACAACTCAGAACTACCACTTAGCTCTCCTTTCATGGCATAGGGGTGCGAGTGAGTTCTTTTGACAACTCATATCTGCCACTTGACTCTCTAGTCACTGCATGGGAATGAGAGTGAGCTTTTTAGGACAACTCGGATTTGCCACTTGACTCTCCCTTCATTGCATGGGAGTGAGAGTAGGCTTTTTCATGACAACTCAAATTAGCTACCTAACTCTCCCTTCATTGCATGGGAGTGTGAGTGAGTTATTTTGGGCATGCAACCATAGTTGCAAAAGCAGTTAAGAAGCCCTTGATCAAGAAGAAGTCTTCTCTTCACAAAAAATCATTCATGTAAAGTAACACTTCTGCATGTTAATTCAAAGAGACCCCTTGGGTCTATAAAATGGTGAGTTTCCTCACCCAAAAGATATACAGAGAAGGAGCATTTTGAGCGACGAAGTGTTGACAGTTTATTGACTTACGATTTGTGCTTCACATCCATAATCTCTTAATCGAAAAGGAGGTTATTGGGTGATTTTGGAGGCACAAATCAAGACCTAAAACCCGATTTTTTGACCATAATATCCTACCAATTTGCTGACAACACATCACAACAGGTTTCGGACCCATCCCAAGCGGATTGGTGTCGAAACAAAGTTTCAACCCGTAGGTGGTTTGCCTTCGAGCACCCCCTGCCTTATTGCAGGTTTAATCACCTCACCCCAGAACGAGCACCAAACTATTGTAGGTTTACTCGTCCACCCCCAGGACAAATACTGATCTATATCAAATTTGGTGACTATTTCTTTTGTAGTATTTTGCTAGTTACATGATTATGCTTCTGTCAGATTTTTAGTCTGTTTGGATTTATTTTAGTCATCATTATATTTTCATCTTTTACATTCATTAACAGTACTCTTTCAGATTTGCAAGTTTCATTATCACACACAGATGCTACTGAGGATTTGTTGTTTCTTTGAACGCAAGAGGAGCAGCAAGGATTAAAGATTTATCAATACCAGTGATGGCAATACTTTGGCTCGCCCATTTCACACGTGGGCACGTGGAAGGAGGAACACTAAATCCATGATTGTAATCAAAACTATTATTAATGCTCCTACCCTCTAAAAGGGAGGAGACGTCTTTGTAACCGAATTGGAAGAGTATCAATAAAAAGGGTTATGCTTTCTGTACTTCTTTTTATTTCATTTAAATTCATCTCTTTTCTTCTATTTCATGCATTTCATTTTATAGGACCTTAAGCGTTAATTTTGGGTTTTGAATACATCGCATTAGTTTTCTTTTCAATCTTCTGAAATCTCGTGCTTTCACATAGTTCCCAGGCATGGCCTGATAATTAGGCTTTTGAGGTGGCACTGCTGGCACCACCCCTAGGACATTAATGGTAACCTAATTTACTACTGCTGGCTTAGGCTACATTAGGGTGCTCTTAGAATTCTTGTTCCACTCCTTCTTGCAAGGCTTCATAATTTTCCCCTCTTTAATATTGATGTCTTCAATGGTCCTAGCTTGTGCTAGGGCATCTTAAATATTGGGGTATTGTTGCAGCTGCAACAATAAAGATATTGGCTTTAGGTAGCTCTTGGCAAACATCTAAGTCAAATATGACATGGGGAGTAGATAAGGTAGCTTGGTGAGCAAGGCTCACCACCTATTTCCAAAGTTTTTTATTGACTCATCGTCATATTGTTTCAACCTAATGAGATCAGCAAACGTCGCCTTCCTCTTGGTATTGAAGGCAAAGTGTTCTAGAAATACATCTGCAAGCTGGTCCAAGTTATGGATGCTATGCTTAGGGAGTTGGTAGAACCACTCCAAGGTAGGGCTAGAGAGGGTAGTCATGAATTTCCTCAAAAGAAAAGCATAATTATCCTGGATGCGGAAGAATTGACCAAGGAATCTAGTGACATGTTCCTATGCATCCTCCTCTCCTTTAAATGTGGCCAATTGAGGTAACTTAAATTGCTTTGGATAAGGAGGGGAAATAACTAAAGGATGCAAGGGCTGACTAAAAAACTGGAACAAAGTGAAATTTTGAGACCCAGACCTGAAGGTCTTGTTTTGTACTGACTCTAGGTGATCTAGCAATGCTTTGTATGGGCCTGAGGCTTTAATCTCCTTGTCTTTGATCACATCCTATGGTAAAGGCCTAGGATCCTCCAACCTATTGTGGGATGGGGGTACATCATCTCCCCTACCTTGGTAAGTCATATCTAAATACTCTATCTCTGGCTCATGCTCTGTGTATGCCCCATAAGGTGTCTTTCGAGCTGGTCTATAAAGTGAGGTATTCGCCCACTATGGGCGCCCTATATCTAGCCTTGGAGGTAGGTCTTGATATGGCCTAGGAGGTCACAGAGGTAATGTTTGATAGGGTCTTAAAGACCTCTCTCGAATGAGCATGGATTATGTTGTGTGGACTTCCTGCCTATGGGTCTTAGGGGTAGGAATCTTATCTTGTAAAGTCTTCTAGAACAACTCGTTGGTTTGTTGTTCGATTATCTATTTCTCAATATGATGCAAGTGGTCTAGTTGTTCTTTGTCTCATCGAAGCTACTTGAATTGAGCTTGGAATTCCACATATTTTGCAACTTCTTGATTAATTTGCTCCACTTTGTAGGGCCTAGGATACCTAGGAGTATCACCCTGGGGCCGACATCGCTCAAGATAATCTATGATATCCATCATGTGCTTCCCTTGATCGAGGTCCACCACATTGACTTGAGGTTTGGATCGAAGCATATGTTCATTGTATTCATATGGTGTAGAGGCACATCATGCATACATGGGATACTTATCCTAATAAAAATTTGGGATCTCCTAATACCTTCCTTCATGGACGAGAAATGGTAGGGCAGAATTGGCTCACCTTTGGCGGTGAGTATCATACCTATCAAGTTACCTAAGCTTTTGTACCCTATCAATGCAATGTATAGGCAAGGTCATATCAACCTGCTCTACCCAATGTGTGAAGTCATGCTCTATCCTATGGATAGGCATGTCAGCCCAAACAGGTACATGTATGCATGGCACCACTCTATCTATTAGTGCCTTAGCACATTGTTACCTTTCCTCAAATAATACATGTGATGTGTCTAGATACCAGGAACACTATTCCAGGTAATGTCCATCACCTCTCAAGGTGTCCTGCATAGGGCTCCCTTGTAAGTGTGGCTTATGCCCTGCCATCTTGGGGCTGGGTTTAGTAGAGGCTCACCAAGTAGGTATGACCAGGTCCCTAGGGCTAAAGTAGAGATTACTCATATCTCCTAGTCCACTCTCCAAAGCTTCCACTCATGATTAGGCTTGGCTACAAGTGCACACCTTCGTAACTCTCTACCAAACCCATGACGATTATCTTCTTTACAAATTCTTAATGAAACAACAAACAAGCAAGGAAACACTCAATAAGATAGATGATTATCTATTTTAAGTTTTATATGTGAATTCCTAAACTATTTTGTGTGTTTTAGATGTGTTGTTTATAAAGAATGACCTTATGTTGCATGTTTTAAAATCTTGTTGGATGATAATATTGCGTTTAATTGGATTTTACCTATATACTTATAGCTCAAAAAACTAGCTATGAACTCCACGTCACATTATCCCACCTATAATTTATGGTAATGAAGTCCACACATGACCAAGGAGCATAGGTCCTACCAATTCATCATCCAGTTCACCCGTAGTCTACGATATACCTCTTCGAAGAGAGATATGTGCTATAACCCATGGGCTATGATGGATCTTAGAACTAGCCTTGGAAAAGAACAAGGTTTGTGGGATTTGATATGGTGGATGGAGATGAAAGCCACCTCGCTAAAATCTACTAGTGGATGGTGATAAAATCCACCTCACTAGCGTTTAAGTGAATCATGGTGTGTGTGGTTCTTTTTAATCCAAAGAAAGTAATCAAAATAATTATTCGATGATCATTCATAAATGCATGCAAAAGGTGCATTTTACTTTCATAAAATTAGCATAAAAATAACTCACAAATGTATCTATAAATGTGAAACCCTAAATGTTAGCCTACCCATAGGGTAGGCTACAAGCAAGCAGCCCAAAGAGATGCATTTCTACTTTAAATTTATTTGATTTTTCTCCTTTTATATGTTTTTGTGATTTTGTGTTTTTAAGAAAAGGAAAATTAACTTTTAACATTTCTAATCAAGTAAAATATGTGGGAAAAACCAAATAAAAATTGTTTCTAAAAGTTGAAAATAGAGAAGGAATATTTAGATGCCTATCTCATCACTGCCAAAACTTGCTATTTCTAGAATTCTGCTCAGAAATCTATCTGGTTTCTATTCAATTTAGTGTGTTATGAATAGCAGGTCTGTATTTTTTCTAGGGTGGGACAAATTTGCATTCATCCCAAGGTGGTATGAATAGCATGTCAGAGTTCGTTTCAGTCCAGAACGAATAACACCTGCAACATAAAAATTTGAAAAATGAGATCCAAACTTCACCTAAAGTAAAATGGACTAGCTCCCATCATGATTTCCACTTAAGTAGGGAAAAAATATGTACCAAATTATGATAAAAAATGTGTGTATCTATGTCCTATTGCGTATGAGCATCAAACGGAAGCATGCAAGTAAGATGGAAAAGATAACAAATAACAAGAAATGAAGCAAAGAAAATGTATTTCTTATTAATCAAGTAGATAAAATCCATGTTACAAAATTTCCCCTCTGAGGGCTCAAATTATTGATACAAATGTTTATAAATTGGGTTCCCAAGGATCAAAATCCTTCAAGTAACTCGGGTGCACATTCAATGTCTTTCCTCGTACCCACAATCAAGGTGGGTGGGATAATGATTCTGCTATTTTTTTCTTCAATATTTATGTCCTATGATCCTTCCTAATGCACTATAATGACCTACACCTTCACACAAGGAAACTAGAAATGTTAAATAGCCAGTGCGTATGGTGAAAAACATGCAATCCCCACAGGCGCCAAGAGGCTAGTAATGAGAATATGCATCAAATCAACTCCAAATGACTTGAAATTGCATAGGTATGTAAAATAAGTGGTTTTGGGAATATATCACCATAAATTACCTCAAAATTGCATCCTATGGGGCTTCGCAATCCAAATGATCGTTCGCAACCTGCAAAACCCAAAGCAAACAATTTCTACCCCTACACATATCCAAAATGCATGAAAATTATATAGAATAAATAAAATGATATTTTATGAAAACCCATGTTAATATATTTGTAAAATAAGTAGTAGTTTATGTGTTTCTCCACATGACTACCGTGGACCTGTAAGAGACCCTTCAAAATACTAAAATCATAATATATCAACCAATATAGCTCAGAATGACATGAAATTTGAATTTCAGCATAATATGATAATGTAGAAAATAAATAATTAAAAATATTCACAAATTTTTTCATAGATTTTTATTCATCACAGGGTGGGACAAATAGGATTGTCACAAATTAGGGGGCAACCGGAGGTGGGACGCCCATTTTTTCTTCCTAAATTTACCACCAATTACACTAGGGAATGGTCCAAAATTCTATGGGATGTATTTTAATCAAATTGGGTGAGGTAATTCACTCATATGGTTTGGTTACATGATAAATTATGCCTACTAATTCACTCACAAACCTCCTTCACTAAGTAGATATTTTGAGGGAAAAATGGGCACAAAAGGTGAAAGGAAATCTTAGAAGAACTCCATTGCATAAAACTAAAACTCCTATCCTCTATTGTGTGGAAATTAGATCCACTTTATAGCCCAAGGACGCTCATGGGTCAAAATTCATGTGAGGGCATGCAAGGTAAGAGGCGCCACTTGGCCACCAGGGTGACATGCGTTGGAGGGGGAATAGAATATCCCAAATTGGACTCCTTTATGGAGAAAGGCATAAGGATTTTGCATGCTCTAACTTGCAGGTATAGGAATGCAAAAAATATAACCATTGACAGGTACCATTTATCCAGATTTGACTTTTTGCTAGTCAAACCTACTATTCACTCCACCCTGGGATGAATGCTGCTATTCACTCTAGGGTGGGATGAATAGGTTTTGTATTCATCCCAGGGTGGGATGAATAAAAATAGGGTGTTAAAAAGGTCCACAAAATGGCCTAGAATATTCCAAATATTGCACAAAGTGGTTAGAACCACTATATACCTCCTAAGGGCTTTCCTAGAGGTCTTGGTATGTCATTTTAGCCATTGCTTTCAGTAGCATAATTGGATTGACCAGATTTTAGTGTCTACACACCTCATACAAGAGCACATGGCAAACACATGTGCAAGGACAAAATTAGGTAGATGAAATTTTAAAATAACCACCTACCATTGGCTATAAATATTTATTTGCATGGCCAAACATATAAGAGCTAGCCACATGTTATCTATAAAAAATACCCACCATACATATAAGTCTACCCTATCAATTCACACTAGTCAAGAAGGCCATGTCTATTGTGTTAGCAAGGCAATGCATTCCAGGTTAATCATTATGGGAAATTAATGGCATAACCATCCCAATACAATAGTAAAGAGATGAGTTAGTGATATTTGATCATCTAAAAGCTTGAAAGCTCTTAACATTTACGGCCCTAGATCTAGAGACCTTAAAGCTACTATTTATAACTACAAAATAATATTATTTGTAGAGTGGAGGATAAGTTATAGATATTTTGCATAAAAAATTAGAGGGAAGTAACCCTTCATTTGGCTTATAAATAGGAATAAATTTTATTGTAAAGGCATTAGGAGTTATCTTCTCATACCTGGTACCCAGTGTAGAGGGGGAAAACTGCACTCCACATATGATTCTTGATTGGATCCATTGGGAGCCAAGATGACCATGGGGCTATAATAAATCTACACTCAAAACAAGAAAAGGGTTCACTAGGAATAATTTTAGAACTCACTCCAAGTCCAGGGTGGAAGTGTTTAATGTGCGATTTAATAAAACACCTATGTTAGACATTTCTAAACTAAACTATAGAAATGAAAGAAAAATGCAAAAACAAACAAGATGCAAGAAGACAATGACTAACCCTAATATGATTCTTTGATTCAATGATATTTAACCCTAGTTTGCAAGAAATTAAATCTTTTTCTTTGAGCAAGAGACCAAGGGAATGCACAAACAAGACTAAATCCTAGATGCAAAACTATATTTTCTTTTCTTTTAAATGCCTAGAAAGCAATCAAATATTTTTCCATATAACTTATAACCTAGGACATGAATAGGAATAATCAAAATTAAACAAAACACAATCTAAAACATTTACTTAGGGAACATATATAATCTAGTGTTTTATATAAGCTTTATCTTGTGTCCGAAATATCCAACAACTTCAAATCTGTAAAACAACTTCACAAGAACCCTAGAAAATATGATAAGCTTTTGGGGGCCTACTTAGGTTGCTATATGATTGAGCTTAGATATGCAACAGTCAATCGCCCTAGGTCATTTTAGTTTATTGTTCAAAATAAAATGTTCTTTGACCTTTGGAAAAAACACAATGTAATATGATAGCATGGAAAATTAAATGAAAAGAAAATATATTGGACACAATGCTTGAACAAGAATGCAACTTTCAAACCTAGGGTTTTGGGAACAAGTGATTGCCCCCAAGCTAATATAATATGAAATGCAAGAAAAACATAATAATAGCAATAAGAACATGATACCAACAAAGATGAAACAAAATGCAAAAGGTGCACAAATTGAGACCCTAGGATTTAGGGATGAATAATTACCCCAAAATATAACTAGACCAAATTTGTGCCTTGTAAATTACCAAGTGTGGATTCAATAATAGAAATAAAATTGGATGTAGAGAACCTAACAGGAAAAAACAAAATTTTCATCAAATTTTTCCCCATAACAAATGAGGCACAAATTCATACAAGAGGGTTTAAAACTAAAACAAAGAAGGAAAAGTGACTAAAACATAGAATAAAATGATTAAAGAGATAAATGAATACAAAGGAATGACCTGATGAGCTTGTGGAAGAAGCACTATCAAATGTGAAATACCTCTCCTCTTTTAAGAAGATAAACTATCATCAAGGCTTTCTCCACTTGCAAATCACAAGGAATGCAACAACAGCTAAACACCAAAGGACCAAGAGTACCAAAAGATTACAAAAGAAGCTAAAATAATTTTTATTTTGCATGAAATTTATTATATTTTTAACTAGGGGAGAAAGAGAAAGAGGATCCAATCCCTTTATTTATAGAGGTTTTGGAGGGCTAAAAGGTAGGAAAATTAAAATCAACATTTATTAAGTTGATGCCCCAAACGTTCGACTTGGAATTTAGGTTTTTTTCAAGAAAAACCCTAAATTTACCAAATTTGCAATTTATCAGGTGCAAATTCAATCAAGGTTAAGAAAAGCAAGGCAAAATATAAGAAAAAGGCTAAACTTGCTCCTAACAAGTTTGAGAGCCTACCAAAGGAGCCTAAGGAAAATGACTCATTTGGGTTGGTCAATTTTCTATGTCTACATTTTACCCCCTCTTTAATGTACTTATGGCCTAATAAATACATCAAAGAAATATGTAGATACCTATGGGCGAAAAGGACATCAAATGCAAGGAAAAAAGGATGGTTGGTTTAGAAGAAAATAGTTATGCAAAAAATGGTATCATTTCTAGCACTTTTAATATTTTGCTAGCAAATCGAGGTATTAGAGACAATAATGCCTCTCAGGCTAGGGTGCCCTATCAAATTTTTTAAGGAATGTAAAATTTCTAAGGAAAATCACAACTATAGACTTAAAAGAAAAGATAAAAACATAGGGAGAGAGAGAGAAAGAAGCACAAACAAGAGAGTTAAAATGAGGGAAGGGTGAAAATAATCTCGTTTTGACCACACAAGAAGAATAAGAAAGACCCAACTTGAAATTGTATTATTATTTTATTATTATTATTATTTTGTGATCACAAACATAATGAATGCAATGCATAATGAATGAACTAAATGAGATGCATGAGTGAATCTAACTAATGTGATGGATGCAAAATGAAATACATGAGTGAGTGAATGGAAAGAAGAAATAAAAGAAAGAAGAGAGAGAAGAAGAAAATAAATGATGAAAGAATATAGAGAGGTGGAAGAAGAAGAAATAAAATCCCCCAAAAAATATCAAAAAGGAAAAATGAAACATAGGAGTAAAACCCTTATAAGGACGTATGATCATAAATGACTAAATGGAGGTTTTCCCTCAAATTTGGCCATGAAGTTATCTCGTAAGGGTGTTATGCTTGAAAATATGGACAAGTGTGGAGCGATACACACTATGGATGTGGTAATTACTAATGGCAAGATATGAATAGATATACCTGCTAGGATGTATGCTCACAAATGGTCAAATGGAGACTGTCCCTCACTTATGAATGGGATGAAATGTTTGATTGATTTTCTAAAAATGAGTAATACCCAACAAGGGTGTGGTGTGTGCACAAATATGAATGAGCAAAGTGAATCACAATAAAGTAGTGTGAGTGGATGCATGTGTTAGAAGTCAATGAAAATAAGGAAGAAACACAAGAGAAGCATTTGTGTGCATCCATAGTGGAATTTCAAGAGCTAAGATGTGTGCATGGGATAGTCAGTGGTTGTATGGGTACCATAAATGATATCCATGTGATATTTATCCTATCCCATGAGGATAACTTAATAAGTGAAATATCAAGAGAAAAAATAGTATGAGAAAAGCAAAGGTAAAAGAAAAAGCAAAAGCAAAATCAAAAGCAAAATCGAAGGGGTGCTTGATTCATAAAGAGAAGCACAATTGGGAGGTTGAACTACAAGAGTTTAAAGACAATGATAGGATCTTCAAAGGAGTAAAGTAGAGGATCTATAGGAGGGATATCCTCACACCTTAGAATGATGTGATGAAACCCATAATGGAATTCATCACGATCGATGATCCTGAGAAAGTCCTATGTAGCTTCCATTTATCCTTCATCAACCATTTTTGTGATGTAAATCCTATCAACATTCCCCAGTTCCTCATAAAATCCATGAATTATTCCATCACCTCCTATAGGAATAAGAAATGCATGGACCTCCCATCCCATCAAGGTTTATTCAAATTCATTTATAGCCACATCCTAGCCCATAGCCCTTAGGCCCAACTGAGCAAACTAGCCTAGCCATGAAAACTGCTGGGCCTCCTGCCCACTTATCCCTTGAAAAGAAAAAGATAAAATCTCTTGAAATGGTTCATGAGTTGAAGGTTAGGAAAAGCATTAAATTTGATAAAATCGAAGGGCTTGTTAGGAAATCATCCCACCTTCAATATCAGTCTGTGAAAAGTGGTAAAATGTTGATAGTTATCAAGGCAGAAGATGAGGAAGTGAAAGATGGAGTTAGGTAGCTAAAAGAGTTCATCATTTCCATGATGACTAGCATGATGAATTCTATGGTAAAATCTATCATTGACCTCAGGAAAGCCCTTCATATGCTTTTCTTTAGTGTGCATATGGGACAAGAGGTTGAAGGTTGTTCTAAAGTGGAGTACATGGTTGTTGTCAAGGAGGATCCCAAGGATCCTATGAATTATGAGACCAAGTATGAGGATGACGAAGACACTGAGGAATTATTCCTTAGAAATTTCTATTTTTTGTCCTATAGCTACCTTGTGTGGAGCATGTCTATTTTATCTATAGCCTGTTATGCTCGGGTAGATTCCATTTCTTCTTCTCTCTATTTTTTCTTGAGGTTGCATCCTCTGGTTTCTCCTTTTTGTTGTGTTGGGCTCGAGGATGTACCCTTGTTGATCTTTTTTTCTACTTACAACAACTAGTGTTGTTTTTGTACTAAGGTTTTGGGATCCTTAAAACCCATTTCATAATGAAATATTTTAATTTACCAAAAAAACCAAAATAAAAAATAAGAAGGAATGCATGTCCTTTGTCTTGGGGAGGATAAGAAATGATTAAAATCTTTACAAAAAAAGAACATACAGAAGGACTATATATCTTGGCTTGGAGAGATATTTAATGATCATTGTATACTTTCAAGATCAAAGAATATAATAGAAGAATAGGCAAGAAGAAGATATGGATGAAATGCAAAGATAAAATATGTAGATATGGGTCCTAGGTTGGGGATTCGCTAGGCATCAAAGCCCTAATATGAGTGCAATGCATGTGAGATAAAATCTAACTAGGTTTCATCACTTTTCATCCTCATGAAGTCCCAAAAAATCTATATGATCAAGTAGTCATGCAAATATGGTCAAGTAGCAATGCAATGATATGACAAGCAAAATGCTAATTAGAACAAAATATCAGGAAAAATCATGCAAAATATGACAAACAGTCATGTAGTATGAAAACTAATCTAAATACAACATGAAAATGCAAAGTGTAAATTTATGCATAGTATCTCTTTAGATGCATTTTTTTCATTGATTATTTATGTTATTTACCATATAAATAATAAATTGATAGGCCCTTAAACCAAACTTGGTTTTTATGACAAAGGGTCCTAACCAATTGGGCTAAAACTTGCCTTTAAGATCTAAATAAGCATTGGTGTTCTTCTAGTTTTCCTTGAGGATAAGGTTTCCAACCTCAAAAGAATGATTACGAACTCTCTTGGAATAAGATCACTTGAGCCTATTTTTATAGGCTCACAAATGATCCAAGGCATGAATGTGCTTTTCATCTAGCAACTCCAATTGGTGAAAATTATTGAAGTGATACTCACAATTGATAGAGGTATGTTACAGCAAGATGTGTAATGAAGGGACCTCTAAATAAAATGGAAATACACCTCAATACCATAGACCAAGATGTATTAAAAATATCCTATAATATTTTATACACTAGTATGATAGGCCCACAAGACTAGATAATGCTGGATATGCCAGTCACAACCAATCTTACTAACCAACTTCTTGAGGTTTTTGATCAAATACTTGTTCGATGCTTTGGCTTATTTGTTACCCTGAGGGTAATATGGATTTGACCACCTATGTTGAATATTATACTTAGCACAATGTTTATGGATATCCTTATTATTGAAAATGGTGCCATTATAAAAAAACAATCACTAAAGGAATATTGAACCTACAAAGCATCTGGTTGAAGATGAACTTGGAAACCTAAGCTCCATTCACTATGGCTAGTGGTATGGCTTCAATCCATTTAGTGAAGTACTCTATTGCTATTATGATAAAATTATGACAATCAAATGATGATGGATTAATCTTCCCTATGATGTTAAATCCCTACATGGAAAATAACCAAGGGGAAGAAATAACTTGAAGGTGTTGACAAGAAGTACGAATAAGGTTGTCATGACGTTGACACTTATCACAACATTGAACATGGTCACATGCATCTTTCTTCATGGAAGGCCAATAGTACCCCATCCAAAGGAAATTTTTGGTAATATCATTACCACTTAAATGACCTCCACATGAACCTTCGTGAACCTCACTAAGAGCTAGTCGGACTTCATCAGAGTTAAGGCATCACAAGAGGATACCTTAAAAATAATATCGATATAAAATATTGCCAATTATAATGAATTAGAATGCTCTCTTGCATAAAATATTATAGTTATTGTGATATAAACCATCAAGAATCGATTCATATTTAAGAAAATTAAATATTTTAGTATACCATGGCTTATATGAGGAAGCTTCGATGGTCAAAACATCTAAAAATCCAAGTCAAGAATTGAGTGATGTGGGATCCTGGAGTTTTTTTATGATAATTGAAACTTGATAATATTCCAACTCCAAAGGAAATAATGATGCAACAATAACCATGGAATCCACATGGCAATTGGAGGATCTAGGGATAGACTCTATGGCCACTCAATCAAATATGGTAAAAAGCTTGGTGATAATCTCTTTGTAAGGTTTTATCTTATCATCCTAAGTATGATAAAAGCTTCATACTCTGTCAAATCTTCATATACAGACCAAGGATCAAAGCTTCATACTTTATCATGTTGTTCATGCAAGATAAACGATGCTTGAAGGACAAGGAGATGAGTTTTTTGGGGGTAACTAGAACTATACTAGAACCAACGCCCTTCAAGCACCGGGTTCCATAAAAAAATAAATTCCAAGACTCTAGCTCTTTAGCCTCTATACCAAATAACTCATAAAAAATCTTGATGACCAAAGGATGGGCAATTTATAGGGAAGTGGAGGCTAACTGATCAACAATCAACTGACCCTTGATAGCCTTTTGACCTATGAAAGTTAGGCCAAACTCAGTAAGGGTTGAAACCCACTTAACAACATGACCTAAAAGGTGGGGGTTAGACATTAAGTAACAAAAATGATCAAAATTCACAACCACCAATGTCTTATGGTTGAGCATGTAGTGTCTTCACTTCTACGGTAAGGCAAACCTTCTCTAAGAGAGTGTACCGAGTTTCATAGTTGACCAAGGTTCTCCTAATATAGTAGATAGATTTCTCGTTATATTTATCATCATGTTGAGCCAACGAGGCTCCCAAAGCATGATTTGTGACTGCTATATAAAGCATCAAATGCTTATCTTGTCAAGGTGACACTAAGATAGCTAAGGAAGTGAGATACCTTTTGAGCTCATTGAAAGCTTACTGACACTTATAATTGTTGGAAATTTGAGTTAATTTGAGGCATTTTATGTTGTCATTGATTTCACATTGATCATTGATGTCACATTGAGTTTTGGTGGCAAAAGCACTTCATAGATAATCATCCATGATATTTTGAAGAGCATGGATATAAACAAGTTTTTTATGAAAACCAAGGCAGGCAAAATAAAAAGTTTTATTTAAAACCATGGTGGGCTTATGTGGAAAGGGTTTTTCTTAAATCCAAGGTGGAATTTTGTTTCATTGAAAAAGGACCTCCGGTGATGAAGATATTAAAGTTTAAAGTTTAAGTTTAGATTAATGGAGGGCCGACCTAGGTGCAATTAATGGAGGTTGGCATATATATATATATATATATATGTGTGGGGGGGTGGGGTGTGTGTGTGTGTGTGTGTGTGTGTGTGTGTGTGTAAAGGTTTCAATTTATTTTGAAAATGGGGCATATTATATATCGTCGAAAATCTTATTTCGAGGGATATTTGACTAACTTATTTAGAAGGAGAAATAAGGTGTGTGTAAAGAGATATTTCTGATTTTGCAAAGGGTTACAAAAGTGAAGTTTGTCTTGTTCTTTTTCAAGAGGATTAATTCTCTCATGAGGTGACAAGGTATGCAATATTGTGATTTATTTTATTTCATGGTATAAGTGGTTTTGGGAGTGAAAAGGTTATGCAATATTTTTATTAATTTTATTTTATGGTACAAGTGGTTTTATGAGAGATAAGGAAGTTGTGCAATTAAAGGCCTTGTTGATGATTATTGAAAAGTGGAGTAATGTTGATTGTTTTGTGATCTACTAACCCTTGTGAAGATTGGCAAAATAATTTTGTGATTGTGGTAGATTTACAAAGATGTTTTTTCATATTCATAAAAGGTATGGGCACATTCTTCTATTGATTGTTTATGGTGGTTGATTTCTGAAATATCATTGGAGGGAAAAGGATTGTTTGTGGTTTCATTTTCAAAAGTGGTTGGTTGAATTCTTCAAGGATTTCTGAATTTAGAGTTGTGTCTAAACCTTGTTTGATAAGCATAGTTGTTGAAGCCCATTGGTTGTAAAATAACTTGAGTTAGAAAAGAACATGAGTATCATTTTTATGTGAGATTTATGGTTGAGCATTATTGGAAACATTTGAGTTGGTTGATACATACTTGGACTAGGGTTGTGTGAGAGAGAGTTGTCCCTTGTGGTGATTGGTTGAGTTGAGTTGATTGAGCCTAGTCAAGTGATGTGTGAAGTGATTGTTCAAGTCCTATGAAACAAACTATACCATTATTCTGATTTGAGTTGAGAGTAAGATTAGAACATATTGAGTCTCTAAAAATTCTCTTTATGCTTCTATAATATTGACTTGAGTTGAGTTGATATTGATTTGAGTTGAGTTAAGTTGAGATCATTGTGGATAATTGTTGTTATCCATTGAAGAGTACATTGCCATTCATTGTTGAGTTTATCTTTGAGCTTTGCCTTGATATATTTGTGGATGATATTTGAGTGCTACTTGAGCATGATTGATTGAGCCTTTGAGAAGGCATTTATGGATAATTTTGAGAAAGCTTTGTGGAAAGTTTTGTGGATAGATTTGTGGACAAATTTTAGAGCAAATTTGGGCAAGTTCTTAGTGAGCTTGCTAGAGCAGATTTGGGAAAGTTCTTGGTGATCTTGCTAGAGAAAAATTGGGCAAGTTCTTGGTGAGCTTGCTAGAGTAGATTTGGGCAAGTTCTTGGTGAGCTTTCTTGAGCAGATTTGACAAGTTCTATGTGAACTTGTTAAGAAAGTTCTATGTGAGACTATTGAGTAGGTTCTTAGTGAGCCTATTGATAGAGATTTTGAGGTGATAGAGTACAGAGGGCAGAGTCTCAATGGATAGAGATCCAACACTAACACAGTTGAAGATAATTCTAAGTGATGAGTCTTCAAGTTGAGAGAGGTCCACCAGTTGGTGCAATAAAGATATAGAGTCTTCTATAAGATCATATAGCCAGGGTAGAAGGGGAAAAAGTTCTCCTATGGAAGAGATCCATGAACTTGAGATTAGGGGATTAACATCTCCTTTGGACAGAGATCCATAAAAATTGTAATTGGGAGTGACCAAAGATATTGATTGAGAAAGTTTTAGTAAAATATTTTCTTTGTGGAGTGGCCCACATTGGGTGAACCATGTAAATTGTGGTGTATCTATTATGTATGGTTTCTGTGCATTTCTTTGATTACTACTATTGATACTACTATCTTTACACAACATAATATTAAATTGGAAGAAAAAGTAAAAAGTGGTCTTATATTGTTCACCCTCCCATCTTAGTAAAAGCTTGTGTTCTTAAATTAGTATCAGATTGGGTTCCTTAGGAAAGGCTAACATCCTGAGGGCAGATTCTACAAAGAACACATATGGCTTCAAAGAAAGGATTATCTTCAAATAAGGCTCCACTGTTTTATGGTAACATTCATGCTTTCTAGAGCATGAGAATGAAGAACTACTTGATATCACAAGGATATGAGGTATGGTAGATGGTTGAAAAAGAGTATAATATTGAATGTGATCCCAAGGAAGATAAGACTACTAGGAAATTTGTTACAATCAATGCAAGAGCAATGAATTGTATTTTTAGTGGGCTACGTGAGATAGATTTTGCAAAGGTCATGGTATGTACTTCAGCTAATGAGATGTGGATAAAGTTGAGGAATACTTATGAAGGAGATTCCAAGGTAAAGTTGGCAAAGAAATCTTACTACATTGTAGAAGTAAGTGATAATTTAGATTACAATGATAAAGATCAGTAAGATGAAGAGGAATGTACATTCTTTGAAATAAGTGAATAAAAGCAAAAACACATATTCCTAGGTATTGAAGTTAAAGAAGAAGATAAATTTATTGAAGAAAGACATGAAGAGCTTGCCACAACCATTGAGCAAGTAGATAGGTACAAGAAAGGTCTAAGAATACTAAAATGCTTCATATGCAAATATTTTGGGCATATAGATGATGATTGCACATACTACAACAATTGCAACAAAGAAAATTTATTTGAATAAGAAAGCAACATTTCTAGTGACAATTCCAATAGTAGTGATTATGAAGAAGAAAATTCCACAAAACAAGAAAAGAAAATCAGGAGGTTGAAAAGGAAAATCAAGAGGCTTGAAAATAAGGTTCAAGAAAATGAAAAAGTCAATATGATGCTTAATCAACACATTCAAGATTTTGAAAAAGAGCTTCGAGAATCAAAAGAGTTTGACATCACTATTTCTAAGAAACTAAAGGAGAGGAAATAAATATGTGATCAGTTAAAATAAGAAGATCAAAAATTTTTTGGGACCTACATAAATAAGCTAGCACGATTTCAAAGAAATTTAAAAACACTGGATATTTTTTTTGGATTTACAAAGAGATCCATTTATAAATATAGGGCTTGGTTATGAAGAAGGGAAATAAAAAATAAGTACACAAGGTCCTATATTTGTATTAGGAGGTTTCATTTCAAAAATCTATAAGGAAGAACCAGTTCTCAAAGAAAAAGAAGCAACAAAAATGGATACTTGTATTTCAGAGGCTATAGATATGTGTGCCAATTTGCTACTTAACACAAATGAAAGAAGAGGGAGATTCCAAAGCACCAAAGATTTCATATTTTAATATAGGTGAATCAAGTTCAAAAGGAAAAGAAATTCTTGAGGAGAAAGGAAAGGAAGAGGTTTTATATGCTACAAAGAAGGTTCAAGAATGCAATGCACAAGTTGAAGATGATCATAAGGATAATGGTCAAGAAAGGATCCATGGATCAAAGAAGTTTGATTTTTCTAGAAGAAACTTCAAAGGAAGAAGGTATGGTTTTTAGGGACATTGCTTCTCATATAACAGGATTAGTCATAAAGCTTTTCAGTGCAAATGAAATGAGCAACATGGTTTTGGTTTTAGAGCTACACAATTCAGAAGTCATGGTAATAATGGTCATGAAAATAGGGCTTCACAATACAGGGTTTAGAAAATGAATGGATATGGAAATTACTTCAAGAAAGAATTCAGGAAATGGGCACCATCCAAAGGCTACAATATCAAGTGTTTTAATTGCAATAACTTTGGGCATATTGCAAGATGGTGTAGGAATCAATTCCAAATAGGTTTAAGGCAAGAAGGTCAAACAGGTTCAAGACAAGAAGATCAAGTAATTCATCAAGATAAGTTTATGATAAAAACATGGAAGGAAGTTGATAGAGGAAGGTATCAATGTAATTTGGGATTAAAGGTACTCCCACATCAAAATTAATCACCTCAAGAGAGAATGTGGTGAGGGGGCTATGCTTAAGAGTCATATCTTTTAGCCACATAGATGTCCCTTTTGCCATTGATGTAAAAGGGGGAGAGATTTGAGTAAGGGGGAGAGCATTGAGTTAGGGGTAGCAGCCTCAAAAGAGAGCATTGAGTTAGCGGGAGAATCCTCCAAAGAGATTATTGAGTCAGGGGGAGCAGCTTTGATTCTCATAGATGGTTTTTGCAGTGATTGTGGTTTTTGTTTTATATGTGTTGCCATCAATGACAAAGGGGGAGATTGTTGGAAATTTGAGTTAATTTGAGGAATTTTATGTTTTCATTGATGTCACATAGATCATTGATATAACATTGAGTTTTTGTGGCAAAAAAACTTCATAGATAATCATATATGATATTTCAAAGAGCATGGATATATACAAGGTTTTTATGAAAACCAAGGCAGGTAAAATAAAAGGTTTTATTTAAAACCATGGTGTGCTTATGTGGAAAGGGATTTTCTTAAAATCCAAGGTGGAATTTTTTTTCATTGAATAAGGACCTCCGGTGATGAAGATATTAAAGTTTAAAGTTTAAGTTTAAATTAATGGAGGACCGACCTATGTGTAATTAATGGAGGTTGGCATATATATATGTAAATGTTTTGATTTATTTCAGAAAGGAGGCATATTATATATCGTCAGAAATCTTATTTCGAGGGCTACTTGACTAGCTTATTTAGAAGGAGAAATAAGTTGTGTGTAAAGAGATATTTCTGATTTTGCAAAGGGGTTCCAAAAGTGAAGTTTGCCTTGTTATTTTTCAAGAGGATTAATTATTTCGCGAGGTGACAAGGTATGCAATATTGTGATTTATTTTATTTTATGGTATAAGTGGTTTTGGGAGTGAAAAGGTTATGCAGTATTTTTATTAATTTTATTTTATGGTACAAGTGGTTTTGGGAGAGATAAGGAAGTTGTGCAATTAAAGGCCTTGGTGATGATTATTGAAAATTGGAGTAATGTTGATTGTTTTGTGATCTACTAACCCTTGTGAAGATTGGAAAAAGAATTTTGTGATTTTGGCAGATTTACAAAGATGTTTTTTCATCTTCATAAAATATATGGGCACATTATTCTATTGATTGTTTATGGTGGTTTATTTCTGAAATATCATTGGAGGGAAAAGGATTGTTTGTGGTTTCCTTTTCGAAAGTGGTTGGTTGAATGCTTCAAGGTTTTTTGAATTGAGAGTTGTGTCTAAACCTTGTTTGATAAGCATAGTTGTTGAAGCCCATTTGTTGTGAAAAAACTTGAGTTAGAAAAGAACTTGAGTATCATTTTTATGTGAGATTTGTGGTTGAGCATTATTGGAAATATTTGAGTTGGTTTATACATACTTGGACTAGGGTTGTGTGAGAGAGATTTGTCCCTTGTGGTGATTGGTTGAGTTGAGTTTATTAAGCCTAGTCAAGTGATGTGTGAAGCGATTGTTCAAGTCCTATGAAAAAAACTATACCATTATTCTGATTTGATTTGAGAGTAATATTAGAACATATTGAGTCTCTAAAAATTTTCTTTATGCTTCTATAAGATTGACTTGATTTGAGTTGAGATTAATTTGAGTTGAGTTGAGTTGAGATCATTGTGGATCATTGTTGTCATCCATTGAAGAGTACATTTCCATTCATTGTTGAGTTCATCTTTGAGCTTTGCCTTGATAGATTTTTGGATGATATTTGAGTGCTACTTGAGCATGATTGATTGAGCCTTTGAGAAGGCATTTGTGGATAGTTTTGAGAACGCTTTGTGGATAGATTTGTGGACAAAGTTTAGAGAAGATTTGGGCAAGTTCTTGGTGAGCTTGCTAGAGCATATTTGGGCAAGTTCTTGGTGATCTTGCTAGAGCAAAATTGGGCAAGTTCTTGGTGAGCTTTCTAGAGTAGATTTGGGCAAGTTCTTGGTGAGCTTGCTTGAGAAGCTTTGACAAGTTCTGTGTGAGCTTGTTAAGCAGGTTATGTGTGAGCCTATTGAGCAGGTTATTAGTGAGCTTATTGACAAAGCTTTATAGGTGACAAAGGATAGAGGATAGAGTATCAGTGGATAGAGATCCAACAACAACACAGTTGAAGATAAATTTGAGTGAGGAGTCTTCAAGTGGAGAGAGATCCACTAGTTAGTGCAGCAGAGAGACAGAGTCTTCTAGAAGATCACAAAGCTAGAGTAGTAGGAGAAAGAGTTCTCTTGTGGAATATATCCATGAAATTGATATTAGGGTATTAGCATCTCCTTTGGATAGAGATCCATAAACATTGTAATTGGGAGTTATTTCCAAAGAGATTGATTGAGAAAGTTTTAGTAAAATATTTTCTTCATGGAGTAGCCTACATTGGGTGAACCATGTAAATTGTGGTGTTTCTATTGTCTATGGTTTCTGTGCATTGCTTTGATTATTGCTATTGATATTGATATATTTACACAAAATAATATTGAATTGAAAGAAAAAGTAAAAAGTGGTCTTATACTATTCACCCCCTCTTAGTATAATCTTGTGTTCTTCAAGAATCCCACTGGAACACAACATATTTCTTAAGAAGCTTAAGAAAGGGCTAACACTTATTGATAAATTGGGCTATGAATGAACAAATTATTTGAAGCCTATCTTGTAAGCTATGCAAATCGGTTAGGATGCAAGGAGAAGGTATATCAGTTATAGTCACTATCTTAGCAAGGTCCACCTCAATACCTCACCTAGAAATGATGAAACTAAAAAAAATACTAGATGTGACTCCAAACACACACTTCGAGGGCTTAATACAAACTTTGAACTATCAAAGTATTTTAAATATTTGTATTACATTGTGAACATGTTTTTTTTGATGCGTGGAATGACCTAGAAGATCATCCACATAGTCCTATAAAATATCAAGCATCATGTCATGAAAAATATAGGTCATAGCCCTTTGATATTTGGCACCAACATTCTTCAAGTTGAAAGGCATAGATTTATAATGGAAGATTCCCCATGGTGTTATGAAAGCTATCTTGGAATGGTCCTCAGGGGTAACCATGATCTGATTATATCTTGAGAAACCATCCATGAGCGAAAGCATGCCACATTTGGTAGTTAAATCTATGATCATATCTATGTTTGGGAGAGAAAAATCATTCTTGGGACATGATAATTTAATATCCCTAAAGTCATTACATATTTTTAATGTTCCTACCTTCTTAGCCATAAGAACGATGTTAGAGATACAATCAAAATAGTCAATGGCTTTGATAGATCCAACATCAAGGAGTTGTTGGAGATACTCCTTGACTAAAAGGTTGACCTTATGATGTAATTTCCTATTTTTTTGCTTAACAGGCTTAGCACTAGGGTGAACTACAAAATTATGCATAACAAGGGAAGCCATGGCATATCGGCATATGACAAAGCAAAAATATCATGAAATTTTATCAATAAATTGGTCATCTGCTCTTGATCATCCATGGAAAATGCTTTACCTAATTTAAGGATTCTAGGGGTCTCATTGAAATGTATGTTAACATCTATTGTCTCCTCAATGAGAATGGAAGAATGATCCTCAAGAGGAGGTGGAGTAGGAATCACTCCTAGTTGCTCAAGGTCCTTAGGAGACATAGAACCAAAGTCCTCTTGAGAACTAGAAGACTCAACTTGCACAATGTAAGGGACTAACCCATCAAATAAGAAGCTATTTCAAAGGATAACCTCATGATCTATGTCACAAAGAGTATCCCCTTCAGCATACTCCCATGGGGTTGTATCTAACTCAAGATGCATCAAAGTTACCTCATTGTAAAATTAAATGTTTGAGGGATAAGGTTGTCCCTCATCCTCATCACTCCACTCCAAGCCTTGATGATCTATATATTTAGGATAAGTAACAAGGTGATAATCATTATAAAATGGTAAAGGTTGGTTGTTATTGGGTATGTAACATATTCCACGTATTCCAGGCCAAATCTCAACATTTAAAATCTCTTGAATACCTTTATGTTGTGGTCACAAACCTTTACCTACATATCCCATACTAGATAGGATCTATTTAGGGAGTGTGTAATCATTGGAAAAGTAACAATGGGTAAAAGAATGCTCTACAAAAAAAGGGTTGCTACCATGGATTTTTTCTTCTAGAGATGTACCTACGAAGATAAAGGTACACATGCCAATGTGTTCAAATTCACTCGTATTATAGGGTAAACCCATAGTCCTCAATGATGGTGGTAGCTTAGCAATATATAGAAGAGGCTCTTGAAGAAAATGATTGACTTGATCCTGTGATGAACCTTTGATTATAGGTTTCTCACTCACCTTTAGATTTTCAAATTACTTGGTGATGTGACATGGGGAAAGTGATGGACATAAATTGAGATTATATTGAGCTTGCTCAACCATTGAATAATATTTGAATGGATGAGGGTCATCCATAATAATGACAAGTTGATCATTGAATTTGAATTTCAAACATTGATGAAAATTACAAAGGACAACCCTCATTGCATGAATCCAAGGAAATCTAAGACGATGATTAAAAGATGCAGGGCAAGACACCACATAGAGTAAGGTATCTAATATCTTAGGTCCAACCCTAAGGGGAAGAGGTATAATGTTGCAAGACTCTTAGGACTCATTGTTGAAAGCTTTGATGATGATATCAAATTTAGTTAAATATTCATCTTTTAATCCAATTTTTTGGAAAAATTGATAGGTGCATAAATTTTGGGAAGAATCATTGTCTATCATAATCTTCTTAATAAATGTTTCCCCAATAAATGCAGTTATATAGAGGTAAGAATCCCCTTGTAGGTTTTAGGAAGGAATATCGTCATCCAAAAATGTGATATGATGTATCCTAAGAAAACTTACAACATTAACTATGGTACTAGGGGAAATATCTTGAGGAATAGATTTTTGCCTTAGAAGCTTCAACAAAGCTTCCCTATGAATAGGAGAATTTTGTAAAATTTTTGAGAGAGATATCTTCATTGGGGTACTCGCTAACTATCGTTGAATGTCAAAGGAGACTTTAGGTTGCGACTTCAACACTAAAAATAAGGTTTCTACTCTTGTGATCCTTTTTTGGGAATTCTTCAAAACTAAGGTGGGTTGGGTGAAGAACTCATATCCTATAGAGAATGTTGAGTCGGCTAAATCTATGCTTGTTGCCTTGTAGTTGTTATTATCATACTAACCACATTATCATACTAACCACATTATCATAGGGAGGTGGCATATTATGATATGACACTTGATTAGTTGTGTGTTTCCCATGCTTAGGTAGGGGGTCTTGGAAGCTCCTCATGTTTTGATTATTTATGGATGCTTGTTGAGTAGGAGGTTGATTTTTTGTTGGAGGATTGGATTGAGAAACTTCTATAACAAGGCATCCTTCATCAATTAGGTCATGAACCACATGTTTCAACCTCTTACATCCATTTTTCATGTGCCCCTCCACTCTATGATACTCACAATACTAGCCATGCTTATACCAATAAGTCATGGTATCAGGTTTCCTTATAAGAGGTAACTCAATCATATTAGATTATGAAATTTGTTGTAGGACCACATTCATAGGCATGTTATGTCTTGTAAAATTTCTTTATGGGTATTTTTGAAGTTAGTGAAACACCATATTCTATAGGGTGTTAGCAACATTGTTAATAAGCCTACTATATGTTACCCCATCACCAACTTGAAAATGCTAAAAAGAGATTATACACCCATGCAATGAAATAAAGAACAAACTAAATAGAAAATTATGTAACAATAATGACAAAACAAGATATGAAACAATGGTGCCCTTTTTATTAATATCAATTACATCCTTCAAAAGGGTTACAATGGGATCCCATTGAGGGATTTGCTACCAATTTGATACAAAGACTTACAATAAGAAAAGGTAATCCAAGTGCATCTCGTAAGATATCTCTTGCATATCACAAACTAATTATTGATAGGTTATTAGGACTGTCATGATATATGATGGTAAGGTGTGAATATTTATGCCACTTGCTCCATTTTAAAGACTTGTAATATGCACACAAGAAAATATAAATAGAATAAAAAACATATGAAGAAACTTTCAATATTAGGCCTGTAATAATGGAAAAGAAAATGATAAAGAAAGTAAAAATTTGATAAATACATGCATGAAAATCAAATTAAAATATGCTAAACAGTAATTGAAATGTTGCTAAATCTAATAAAAGAAAGAAAATAGGGAATGGATCTCAGCTCGAGAGTTTGTCTCTGTGCAAGATGGTCTTTCCTGCTAGTCATCTCTTGGAGAGATGGTCATACCTGTGATTCATCTTTGAGAGATATGACCACTAAACAACAAGTAATTTCCTTGTGTTCGGAGTGAGGTAATGCTAGGTTGTATTCATGGATGAGTTGAAATTCTTGGTGTGCTCATGAGGAACAACTTAGTAAAATTATTTGACATCAAATCAAGGATGTTGGGATAGTACAAGAAACACAAATTTGATCTTCAACATTCAAAATAATCCATTGGCATGCTTGGAAACTTCATGGTTAAATTTTTATAGCACTTCATTGCTTTGATAATAGGAGCTCTTTGGTTCTTCAGTTTGACAATATTTCAATGCATGAAATTGTGATATATTCAATGAAGGCTAGGCACCTTTAAATAGACTTCCAAATGGGAGTCCAAAGCTTGTAAGAGAAGCCAAGAAGTGATTGGGATCAAGAAATATAACTTCTTCTTGATAACCATCATGTAACTTGACTCTGTTGTACCATTGCTCTTAGTTGGTGCTTGTAATTGTTTGAACCATGGTGCAATATTTTGGGTCTCGTTGCTTTAGGTGCAATCGTATTAGGCTGAGATGGTCTTGACTGGGGGTCATCTTGGTGTGGGAAAATCTCTGGATGCCATACTTTGATGGGATGGTCCTGGATGTAAAGGGAAATTCCTCCCTATTTGAGTGGTCAAAACCATTGTTAAACCTTGGGGCTACCCAAGGTGGGTTATATGGCCTTAAATGAGTTCATATAGGTAGTATCCTCAAAATGATGTATTTTAGGTGTCTACAGATACCCCTTTTTGTATGCATTGTGTGAAAGCATAGCATGGAACAAAAATAGATGACTTGTTATTCAATTGGAGGTTGATGGTGTTCATTGATCTGATCAATGTTAGATACCCAAATCATGAAAAGAGCATATATGTTTTTGTAAACCTTTTAGCCAAATATAGAGATTTAGTCTAGGATTTTAGGCATACCTATTCTTGGAACTCTAAAAACATTTTGGGTAGATGATTCTATAAGGCTAAGGTTTTCAGCCATACCAAGTATTTATTGAAATTTTTGCTTTTGCCCCAACAAATAGGGAAGTGTATGATAGTTGTTGGCAATGCTTCTTGAATGAATATAATTTGCATGATTGAGTGTTTATATTATTGACTTTGATTATGAATTCTATGATGTATGACTACCCCATCAAGAGATGAGTCGATAGAGGAGATGGAAAGTGATGAAATAAATGAGTCCTTGACCAAGATGACTTATTTTGGGTTTTATAGGACTTTTACGAATGTGTAAGGGGAAAATCCTATTACAACTATGATTTCGACCATTATTGGTAATTGTACACCTCTATCCCTTGGAATAGTCCTGGATTTCTTAAGGAGTTGAGATGATAAAAATTTGATTCATTCAGGATGTAAATCACTATATATGAGGATCATTTAAGATTGAGTGGAAAAAATAAATGTACATCTCTATCCCATTGAAAAATCTAGTGCATGGTTTTCTTAGGAAGTTGAGATGATAACACTTCGATTATTTAGGAATTTTTTTTTTTACAAGTAGCCTTACGGTAACATACCCATCCAATCGAATTGCATGGATAATTAGTCATTGCAAGCGTTAGGTGTATAAGATAAATAACTAGGTATTAGGATTACTTGAGAATTATTGACCATTAGGTTTTAGGAAATTTTGAAATTATTTACCTTTTGTTTTTTATGCCATTTTTACATTTTTTAAAATTTTTGGGGTCATCCCTAGGTAGGACGGTCACACAAAATGTGATCATATGACCCCGATATGGTCGGGTTTTTAAAAAAATATAAAAGCAATTTTTTTTTTTTCTTTATGTTATTTTCATTGCTATGATTGGAGGAGAGGAGAGTCTGAGGAGGAGGATAGCAAGTTCTAAAGTGAAGCACTGCCAGATTGTCTACTTATTTCTATCATGGACCAATCCAGGACTTTGACGAGTGGAGGAGCTAGAGCAAGAAAGGTAGTCACTTTGTTCTCTCCTTTTTTATTTCACAAAATAAAATGAACCTCTCCTAAAAATTAAGGTAAGGAACACACCCTAGAATAGGAAATGTAGTGTAGGTTTTTGGTTTTGCTTTAGTGTGCTTGTTTTTGTTTTATTTATTTATTTATTTTGGTATGTATGTGCCCCAATTTCAAGGTCATATCACAGATATATGGTCCCTCTTGTGGGGGTTGGGGGCCATATTGGGATGGGATGACTACATTTTAATGGTTTTTTACCATTATGGTGATCATCTTGGCATAGTACAGTTGAGAGGAGAGATCATATCGAATTAGGATGGCTACAAGAGAGACCATATTGGGTCGAGATGGCCTCAATGGAAATGTACTATACCTTGATTTTTATTGATATTTTTAAAATTGTTTTTGAGACCTGATTGTATGATTGTTTGCTCATGTATTCAACTTTTGAGGGCTCATCATAGAGTTCCCATAGTTTTTGAGATGGTGTGAGGATACCTCTTAAGGGATGATTAGAAATGGCTTAAGGTCATTGGCCTTAAGTACTTTATGAGGCTAGAGGTGGTGATGGTGGACTAGGCCTATCTGACTACCTTGATTGACCATTGGGATAGTCATATGAATACATTCCACCTCCCGATTAGTGAGATGATAGTAACTTTGGAGGACGTATGATAGATACTACACATTTTGATTAAGGTATGCCCTATCACATTTAATCCCTTTGTTCAATAGATAAAAGTGCTTCAGATGGTATTTAACGAGGATTGGAAGGTTGTGAGGTAGGGTATGGATAACAACATAGTTCTTTTTGAGGCTTGGTATACCACACAATTTTTTATTAGTAGAAATGTAGTATTGATGTCACTCATGTTTAACATCCTCCTATGTTATTCTTTAGGTGTGAGGTTCCCATGGAACCTCCTTGAGGTAGCATAGGATTTGGTAGAGCACAGTACTATAGACCCATTGATTATGGCATGAGGAAGCACACTACTCATGCATATATATGATGAGCTATATGAGATCCACCATTGGGGTAGGAGTGAATTGGGTTGTAGTTTCCTACTCTATATTTGGGTTTGGAAGCATATTCAGATAGACAATAGATGGACTTCCTTGGTCAGGGTGAGCTTAGATGGAGGACCAAAGGATAGGGTACATTGCTCAATGGAGGCAATATTAGGATGTGGGTCATATCTATCCTCATTTAGGTAGGTTTGCACACTATGTAAAGTCCTTTGAGGGACTAAGACTAGAGAATATTATATGGTGGCCTTATTAGGATTGCCTACTATGGATAGAGGTAGTAGAGCAACTAAGGTGTGAAGCATGGGTGGTGATTGATTGGGTGGTATGACATGGAATGAGAGTTCTTCCATTACTATTACATTACTTGGAAGTTTAGGGTTTATTAGGATATGCCTAGTGAGCCCATTATCTACCGATGTCAAGGGTTTGAGACTCAGTTGGAGTGATCACAAGTCAAGTTGATAGGAGATGAAGTGAACCAGTCGCTACTGGATCTGGGTGTGAAGGATGTAGGCACTATGATAGAGTATGATGCATGGTGGGTGATGTGACTATGGTATGGAGGTGTTCCTATGGATGTTAAGGCCATAGAAGTGGGTGATGAGGGCAAGGATGAGGTTAGGCAATGAGTGCATATAGAATATAGGGAGAGTGGGACTGGATCCTAAAGAGAGTGTGGGACCCATAGGATGAGGTTGGTGATGATGAGGAGGATCCTTAGGATGGGTATGCACATGTTATAGAATAGGTGTAATATCTACATGTATAGTTGGCAGAGTGGGATACCACCATAGCAGTATTACAAGGCTAGATATCTAGAGCAATTGAGGAGGGCCTTCTCTGGGGAGAAGGTTGTTTTTACTACGTAGTTACAGAGCTCCCAACAGGTAGTGGATAGTGTGATGATAGATAGGGATAGGGTGATTATAGAGTAGGATGCTCTATAGACACAAGTGACAACTTTGACCATTACTCAGGGATAGGGAGGGATTGGTAGCTAGGCTACGATTGATGTGGATACATTGCAAACACAAGTATCTTGATATTCCTATCATCACAGGTCAAATCGAGCATACACTATTAGATTAGAGGATTAGTTAGATCTATGCAAAGACATACTACCTACACAATCATCATCAGGGGCATCGCATTAGAGCCAACACACTGAGTTAGGGTAGCCATTAGTGAGGTAGTGTGTTCCACTATTTTGATATCCTCCTCAAAGGTTAGAGGCTAGTGGGTCTTCTCAGCCTCATCAAAGTAGGGCTGAGGGTGGAGGTGAGAGAAGTGGTGCAGGGCCAGCCTAACTTGTCTATGTATGCTCCTATTTTTTAGAGTGTGAGGTCTGAGGACCCACTCTATTGTAGCTTATGGGTATTTTTGTATCATGATGTACCGGATTGATCACATACATACATACATACATACATATATATATATATATATATATATATATATATATATATATATATATATATATATATATATATATATATATATATATATATATGAAACTTTTATGGTGGCCTATCATGTATTTATTGTATGTTTTTATTTTATGTATGGATGCAATGATGGATGTATGCCTAGATTATGTGATGTATGGATGCAATACCTAGATTAGATGTATGATTAGATTTTTTTATGTGATTATGAATGTAACTTCATGTTTTTGATATGACAAATCTAATGTGTATGAGATGCATTAATTTTTATATGGATGTTCTAATGCAAATTGTGGATGTATATTATAATTGCTTAAAATGTAATGAATGAATATAAATGTATTTGAAAAACTAATGGTCTACACCATAGAATGTATAAAATTTATGAATCAAAATATTAACCTTTTTCTCAAAATTCATACATTTGGATGTGAATGTGTGAGATGAAATATATGGAATGTAGGGGTTTCACCTATGATATTTTGTGAACTAAAAGGTGTGCATAAAATATTTAGTGGCCATCTAAATGTCATTCTTGATATTCATCCAGTATATATCCTATCTTATGAGGACCCCTTAATAATAAAAATATCATAAGGAAAAATGCTAATGATGATGAGATATTTAGGTTCTATGAGGGAATTTTAAGATTTTCCATGAGACTCAAACACCCTAGTTGACTAATCAAAAGTTTGTATACTGGCTACACAAGACTCTTAAAAATACAATTATGTTATGAAGACCTAGATATTCAATATCCCTATGTGTGTAAAGTGAATGTATTGGATGATGCATAAGACTACCTCATTGCTAGGCGGGTTTCATGCAACCCATTTTTGTAATGAGGATCACCCTATGGTCATCTTATCTTGAGTTTGAACATAATTTAACTTTACTACTAGGCAATACAAGATGCCAAAATCTAGCTCATCCACAAGTTGACATTGGTTTATACAAAAGAAGGTCTCTAATGTGATAGACATATTACCATGCGTAAGGCTACTCCGTTGTCAGCTGGGTTTCATTCAAACCATTGTTGTAATGGAGATTGCCCCATGGCTTCTAAATAAATGAGGATTCCAAGTATTTAAGCTCATTATCCCCTCATTTTATTTTGATTGCTTGGGATACTTGCTCTTTTTTTTGCTTAGTGGTGAAAACCAGTATTTTTGGATCAAGGGATTTTATAAGTGATGAAAACCACTATTTTTTAGGGGAGAGGAAACTTGCTCGTTTTATAGAAGAGCAAGGGGATTTCTTTGGTAGGGGGTAGCTTGCCATTTTTTCAATTATTAGCATCCTAGACCATGTGCATAATAGGATGAACAAGGAAAACTTTTTGCTCAAGGGTAAATATTATGTTGTAGTGTCATCCTTCCTTGTTCGAACTCAGGTGTTAAATGTGTGAAATTGTGTTAGGATTTTGACACATGCAAGGTACTATCAAAGCAAGACCCTACCTTATAAAATACAAGATAGATTTCTACACAATTTGAAAATAAAACTAAGGATGGATGAATTAACCCTAGTGAACACCCTATAGCAACTTATTGGTTGTGTTTAAAAACACAATTACCCATAAAAGGGGAATGTGGATGATAATGATGTGTTATGTGAGGGTTTTACCTATGATATTTTGTAAACTAAAATGTGTGCATAAAATAGTTAGTGGCCATATAAATATCATTGTTGATATTCATATGGTATCTATCCTATCTTACGAGGACCCCTTAATAAGCAAAAACTCATAAGGAAAACTGCAAGTGATGATGATGGATATATTGATTTAAGCCTCATGCCTAACATAAAAATATGGTGTCATTCGTAAGAATAGAAACACAACTTGTACTAATACAAGGGAAATGGATGAATATGCTTAGTGCAACTAATCAATGAATGCGATGAAATGTAAATGTTTTTTTTTTGTATTTTTTATGTTTTGTATTATTTTTTTTATATTTTTCTAAGTTTTTTTAAAATTTTTGATGATTTTGATTTTTTTTATGCATGAAATACCCGCAGATGGAGAATTTTAAGAGTTTCAATTTTCTAAAAATGCTAAAGAGAAGCAATATGGTAGGTCCCTAGCCCTATATTTTTCATGATGATAAAAGGGCCTAATCAGTTTACCATAAATTTATTGCGTAAATGTGGTGGTAAGTTGGAGTTTTGTTGATTTTATTTGAACATAAGGCCTCCAACTTTAGAATACCTTAGGTGGAATGTCATATTGTAATATCACTTGAGGCAATATTGATAAACATGGATCTTCTCAAGAGCATTAACGTAACGTTCATAAAGAAGGGTTAACTAATCAAGGCAAGCTTATTGCCCAATATCATCGTCAATGAACTCTTGCAATAATATGTGCCACAAAGGAATTTCTAATAATAAGGGCATAATTACCTTGATTCTATATACTCATGAAAATGGAGTTCCCCAATAGGTGTCTGAATGCTAGTGCAATAAACCCATAATACTAGAGGCAGTTGAAGATGTCAATCTTTGTGATTTTCTTTGACAAGTTTCTTAAGGATGGAAATTATGGTCTTTTTTGATACCTTTGCTTGCCCATTGGCTTATGGATAATAGTCATTGGGAAAATGTGCTAGATGTTATACTTGGAAGTTAAAGCACACACATATTTATTTTTAAATGGTATCCCATTATCAAAGATAATTTTGGATGGAATACCAAAAAGACATGATATTATGGAGTATGAACTCCGCTATGCGAGATCCAATCATAGTGGTAAGAGGGATAGCTTTCACCACTTGGTGAAGTACTCTATGGCCATTAATATACATGTGTGATGGCCCAAATATGGGGGTGAGATTTTTCCAATTAAATCAAACCCCCACTACAAAAAAGGCCATATCGATTGAATCGGTTGTAAGACCTGAGAAGATAAGTGTGAAATATTAGCATGATGCTAGCATTTCACACTCTTTCTAACATAAGAACAATCATATTTCTCCATATTATGCCAATAATAACCCATTTTGAGGATGCACTTACTGATGACCATGTTGCTAAAATGGCCACTGCAAGTATCATCGTGAGCTTGTGATATTGCCCAAGTAGATTCTTGGGGCTCTAGACAACGAAGGAGAAGACCATCATAGCTCCAAAAATAAAGTATGTCTCATAATGAGACATATTTGGTCACTTTTTGTTTGAATGTTTGTTTTATGACATGCAAAAATCCCAAAATGATACTACCAAGTTTTAGAAAAAAAATTAGCTGAGTGAGCTAATATTGATATGCTTGGATCTCAACTAAAAGAACTTGTTCCTATTGTGACTCACCATGCATGAATGTAAACTAGAATACAACCTTATGATGAATGGATGTGCCATTATCAAAAGTACCTTGTAGGACCAAGGATCCCCAAGATGCTTGTTTTAAAAATTTATGTACCTGAGAGAATCGATCTTGGTTCGATTTAATTTGAATCATGTGGATAGCTTCTTAATTGTTTGAAGCTTCATGTAAAATTATCGATTGTAAAATCATTTTGATATGGATGATTGAAATATCATCAAAATAATTCTATAAAATTAAAGACCCCAAAGAATCCATTGTATCTACAAAATTATTAGATGAACGAGGGACTACCTTGATGTTGTACCATTCCAATTTAGCTAGTAGCTTATCCATAAGATATTTGTATGATTTCAATATTGGACATCAACATTGATAGATTTCCTTGAATTTATTGACAATGAGCAAGGAATCACCAAAGATATTGACCTTTTTTATTTTCATAGTGATAGCTATTTGAAGACCCAAAAGGAGAGCTTCATATTTAATATTATTATTGGTGCATGGGAAGTTGTATTTAAACAAAAGGGGCATAGGAACCCCTTGTGGTGTGAAAAACATGACTCCCACACCACTCCGTTGCTCACTTTTAGAACCATCTAAGACAGTCATGTCAACTTTATTTTTAGGTTCTTTGGGTCCTAGCGAGTCAAATAATGCAAATACTACATCATCAGGTAACTCGATAGTGAGAGCCTTATCATCCTGGAGAGGAGCCTCTACTAGCCGATCAATGATTACTTGATCTTTAATGAATTTTTGAATTATGAATTCAAGGTCAAATTTTGTCAGTAACATGATCCATTTTGTGATTTAACTATTGTGATATGTGCGACTCATCATGTATTGCAAAGGATTTTTTTTGAAATGATATACGTCATATGATTCAACATGTAATGTCAAAGCTTCTTGGTGGTAAATACCATTTCTAAGAAAATATTCTCAACATAAATACCATTGATCCTTTTCGTTGTAGAATTTACCATGAATATGGTCATTTGGCCAGTGCTTGTCCAAATAAAATTCTTGATCAAAAGAAAGAAGATATAAACTCAACAGGTTTCCAAATGCCTAAGAAGAAGAACACTCAGAAAAAACAATTTATGAAGAATCAATCAAATTCATATGCTAATATGTTTGAAATACTTTCCACAAATGATGTCCCAAGTGAGGAAGAGGAAATAATGGAAACAAAAATATTAGAAAAACAATTTAAATATTAAGGGAAGAACTCAGAGAAAAACCAACAAATCAAAGGTTTTCAACAAAAAAAAAGGATAAAATTTACACAAGAAAAACAATCTTTTAAATTTCAAAACTTCAAATAATACAGGTCCCAATATAGAATCCGTTGAACCCTCTAGTAATATTTTGGCTGTGTACGAGAATTCTTCAAGGTTAGAAGCCATCTCAGATTCAATTGGAATAATTCAAGAAACAGGGAAAAAAAAACTGAAGATGGATTCTAATAAAAAAATAGGTTGCAAGACAAATCAATATCGTATGGTAAAAGAAGATGAAAATCTTGTAGAGGAAGGTAATATTAATGCCCTTCCCAAATTTTTTATCCCTGGTATTAATGAATATAATCACTTGGAATATTAGAGGAATCAAAGGGAGTCTTTCAAAACAAAATGAAATTAGAAGAATAATTCAAATAAATCATCCACATCTTGTTTTCCTTCAAGAAACAAAGATGTCAATGGAGGATATGGACTCAATTGCCAGTAAAATTTATCTAGCTGGAAAAGTGGTTTCCCTCAGTTCCCAGGGGACTTCTGGTGGCATTGCTTGTATTTGAGACCCAAAAGAGGTAGTTATTCACCATATGGTTGGTAGTTGGGATTTGTTGGCTATAGCTATTCAAATTAGATATTCCAACCAAATTATGCTTTGCATTACTGTTTATGCTTCAACATATTTGGAGTAAAAAAGAAGACAGTGGAAGGATATAAATCATATTATCTCTCATTTTCCTGAAGCTTGGATCTTGATCGGATGATATTTCAATACCATCCTCTCTCTATATGAGAAAAGAGGGGAAAATAGAAATTTGGACAAAAGCACTGACCTCATGAGCGAATATATTGCAAACCTCCATCTTGTGAACATCCAACCAGATAATGGCCTTATGACTTGGTCTAATAGAAGGCAAGGCTTAGATTGTATAATGGATATATTGGATAGGTTTTTGCTCTCTAAAAATTTCTTAATCCATGGTCACATACGAAAGTGAAGACTCTTAATAATGCTAGTTCAGATCATTGCCCAGTCATGGTGGAAATATGGAAAACCAATGTGATTTTCTCTCATTTTCATTTCCAATTAATGTGGCTTAGAAACATTTCCTTTAGACCTCGTGTGCAACAATGGTGGAAGGAAGGTAAACCTAGGCATGGGACTAAGATATTTTGTTTTTCCAAAATCCTGCAATACATTAAATACAAAATCAAAGAGTTTGGGGATGTTCATAAAAAACATGAAGTTATTGCTCATCTTGAAAATTTGAATAAGAAAATATTTTTAGATGGCCTCATAGAGAAAATAAGTATAGATGAAATTAAACTCACAACTCAGTTAGAGGAATGGGAAAAAAGAGAAGAAATCTTATGGAAGCAAAAATCTAGAATTCAATGGATCAAAGAAGGAGATCGAAACACAAATTTCTTCCCCAAATCTCTTCTAGCTTGAAGATCTCACAACTTTATTTCTTCCCTGAAATCAGATTCTGGAGATGTTTTTTATACTTGAGATGGCATGAAATTTATTGTTGTTGATTACTTTTCTAATATTTTTGTTGCTACTCTTCTTGACTCAGATTCTCAACAAAGTGTTCTTCAAGAATTCCATTCTCTTATCACTTATGAGGAGAACTCTTTTTTCACTACTCCTATTACTATCAATGAGCTTCAATAGGTAGTTTTGAAAATGTAAAAAGGGAAAACCCCAGGTCTTGATGGTTTTCCCATTGAGTTCTACCAAGAGTTCTGGGATATCCTTCATGTTGATTTATTAGATGTGGTGGAAGAACCCAGGAAAGCCAAAGAAATTTTTAAGGTTATAAATAAAACTTATATTACTCTTGTTCAAAAATCACAAGAGGTTGATCGTATCTCAACTTTTAGACCTATTTATTTATGTAATGTTCTTCTCAAAATAATTTCTAAAATCATGGCAGAAATGTTGAATCCTCTTTTGCATAAGATTATTTCCCCAGAGCAAGGGGGTTATGTGGAAGGGCGTCAAATAGTAGATGATATAGTTCTTTCTCAGGAAGCCATACATTCCATGGATATGCAAAAATATCCTTCCATGTTCATTCGGTTAGACTTATCCAAATCTTATGATAGAGTGGATTGACACTTCCTTATCAAAGTTTTGAGGTAATTTGGTTTCTCTAAGGATTGGATGAATTGGTTTATGGGATGTATATCTTTAGTTTCCTACTTAGTTCTTATCAATTGCAAGCCTTCTCAGTCATTTCCAGCTTCCAGAGGTATTAGTCAAGGTGACCCGCTATCCCATTATTTATTCATCATTCTTGATGAATGCTTGGGTAGGACTATAACAAAAAAGAGGGGAAAAAACCCTTGATGGAGTTACCATTGCTCATGGAGCTAGACCTATCTCTCATATTCAATTTGTGGATGAATCTACTCTTTTAGGTAAAGCTATAGTTAAGGAATCTTCTAATATTAAGCAAATCTTATCTTTTTTTCTAAGGCTACTGGGTAGTTGATCAATGGAGACAAATATTGAGTTATTTTCTTTCACTGCTCTGCTAGATAGGAATCCATGGTCTTGGATAAATTAAGATATAAGAAGACCTCCCTTCCAATAACTTATTTAGGTATTCCCATAAATATTCAAAGGCAAAAAAATAAATATTGGAATTGGTTTTTGGACAAAGTCAAGAAGAAATTGGAAAGTGGACCAGCAAGTGGCTTTCTTCTGGGGGTAGAATCACCTTGGTAAAATCAGTCCTTCAAGCTATTCCTATTTATGTATCTTTCATGTTGAATATTCCAAAGGATGTTATTTGATAACTGGATCAAATTAGTCATCATTTTCTTTAGAGTGGTACTAAGGAGAAAATAAAATGGGCCTTGGTGAAATGAGACACTTTATGTCTTCTTAAGAATAAATGGGGGTTAGGATTCCAGTATTCTATTAATAACAACAAAGCTTTAGCTGCTAAATTATATTGGAGGATGTTGCATAACCCCAATGCTCTTTGGACCAATAATATCCATGCTAAATATGCTAAGAACAAAAGTCTTGAAGACCTTGTTCGCTATCAACTTCCTACCAAAGGTTCTCCCATTTTAGCAGTTCTTAATATTGGTGAGGATTTGATAAAGAAAAAATTATTTTGGATCATTCATAATGGTCAACAGTTAAATTTTTGGACAGATTCTTGGGATGGTCATAAGCCTTTGATAGCTCATTTTCCCGATTGGAGAGCTAACAGGATAAAGTTGGCTAATTAATGTTGATACCATACTGGTAATTAATGTTGATCCAATATTAATGACTGGCCTATTCAAAACCTAGAAAGACAAAGACAAGATATCCAAGGCATCCTTCATATGAGATCTCTCTCTTGGTCCCATAAAATAAATTATTTTGGATGGAACAACACTACTAAGGGTGAGTATTCAGTTTCTCAAGGTTATTTGACCTTATGCCATAATAATCCCAACCATTCTTCTGACATATTTTCTCAATTGTGGGTTCAAAAGCTCTGGCCTAAGGTGAGGTTCTTTAATTGGATTTTATTGCATTGTAGGGTGCTTATTGGTGAGCAACTTATGAAGCATGGTTTTCATGGCCCTTTTAGATGTGAGATGTGTGAAGAGAATGTAGAAAATATCAATCATATTTTTATTGAGTGTACTTTAGCCTATGAGCTATGGAGGAGAATGGCCACTTTACTTGAATTACAGTGGTCCAATTTTTTTACTTTTGAATAGCTTTGGAGAGATTGGCCTAATCAAGAGGGTGTTGATCATTTTATTAGGTAGTTAGTTTGGATGGGTTCTACCATTCTTCTTTGGAATATTTGTATTGAAAGGAACAACCGGATTTTTAATCAAGATAGGAAGGATATTCACTATATTTGGAAAAAGACCATAGCCAAATTAGTTGAATCAATCCATAAATTCCTTAATCACCCCAAAAAATCCCATCAAATATGGGATCAAGTGATGCAAAGATTGAAGATTAAATCTTCTAAGGCAACCAACTTAAAGAGAATGTGAGTATTAGTAATATGGATAGGACAAGAAATTGGCAACCTCCTCCTCAGGATTTTGGAAAAGTCAATACTGATGGAGCCTCTAGAGGGAACCCTGGAAAAGCCAGTGTGGGAGGAATTGGTAGACTTTTAGATGGCTCTCTGGTTTTTACTTTTGCTGAGAATTTGGGTATTCTTTCCAATAAACTTGTTGAGGGGTATGGTATCCTAAGAGTCCTTTAGGAGGATACTACGATTGGACGAAAAAAGTTGTTAGTTGAGTCTAACTTTCAACTTATGATTAATATTTTTAAGACTCCTTCCAAGAATCATAAGGTTTATTGGAGAATAAAAATAATTATTGAGAAGATTCAATTAATCCAGATGGTTTTTTTGAAAATTTATTAAAATCATGTGGTCAGAGATCAAAACAAGATTGTTGATGCTTTAGCTAATTGGGCTTTGGACAAAGGTTTCTTTAGCTAATTGGGATTTGGACAAAGGTTGATTTAGCTAATTGGGCTTTGGAAAAAGGTGATCTTACTTGTTATGGCCACCCTCTTAGATGGTGGGCTTCACAAATTAGGGAAGCTCTTCTTTCTATCATTTATTTGGATGGTTCCAATTCTGAAGGTACCTAGTTTCTTCTTGTTTTTTTTTTTGCTTCTCTTTGGTTCATTCAGGTTTTTTTAGTTTCCTAGATAACTCTTTTATTTATTTTGTTTCCTTTGTTGTTTCTTGTCTTAATAGTCTTGTGGTCTAGATAGGTTTGTGTTATGTTCAATTTTTTTTCTGTTTTCTTTTTTGTTTTTTTGTTTAGTTTTTTAAGGTGTGTGTGTGTGTTCTTTTGTTTTGTTTTGTTTTTGTGTTCTTTGTGTTGTTTTTGTTGTTCTTGTTATTTTGTTGTTTTGTGTTTTTTGTTATTGTTCTTGTGTTTTTGTCGTTCTTGTTCTTGTGTTTCTCTTTTTTTGTGTTAATTCATATTTTTTTTGTATGAGTGTTTTCTATGTTTTTTGTTTTTATTTATTGTTTGTTGTTGGTTGTTTTTTATTTTTATTTTATTTTATTTTTTAATATTTTAGGTTTTGGTTGTGTTTATTTTTCATGTTTTTTGGGTTATGTCTTTGTAATGTTCTATTGTTTTTGTCTTGTTTGTGTTTTTTTATGTGGTTCTTGTGTTTTTATATGTGGTTTGTGTTGTGGTTTCTTTTTTCTTATTGTGTGTGTGTTTGGTTGTGCTTTTGTTTTTGACACACTCAAGGAGCATGTTTTTATTTTATTTTATTATTTTTGTTGTTATTTACTTATTTTTAAATTGGTTTTATGTGTTTGTTTGCTCCTTGAGTATGTCAAATATGGTAGGCCAGGTATGAGTCCTAGGCATTTTTGGCAAAATGGATACCCCTGCTTCCTTGGGTCTTACCCGAAAGTGGCATCCATTTTGGGATGTTTTCCACACAAAAAAGCTCGTAGCTCGCCAAGGTGCGACTAATGTAATATATGGTATATTCCTTATTTACCTTGTTCTTTTGGGCCAACATGGTCTCTAAAGTAAAATCAGTGGTTGAAATGTATAGCAAAAATGGCACACCTAGTTGGGATGGAGCCCAAATTGGTGACGATGCTAGGTATTTCTTGATCTCATTGAAGACCTTTTGGCACTCATCATCCCATTGGTTTGGGACCCCATTTGTAATAGTTGATTCATGGGTTGACATTTATCCAAAAGTTGTGCTATGAAGTGTTAGATAGATTCTACCTTCCCTCATAAGTTGTGAAGCTGCTAAAGGTTGATAGGAGGAAGCATTTCTAGTATTGCTTTGACCTTGGTGGGATCCACTTTGATCCCTCATTTGAAGACTATAAAACCCAAAAAAAATGTAGATGTGACTCCAAATACATACTTTTTTGGATTAAGTCTGACATTATGCTCAATGAGGTGATGAAAGACCTTTCTTAGAACATCAACATGCTCGTGGTGCAATAAAGATTTGGCTAGAAAATAATATATGTAATCCTCCAAGATTTTATGCATGTAGTCATGAAATAAATATGTCATGACCTGCTGATATGTTTGTCATGACCCTCCCAGATGGACCTTTGAACATGAAAGAAAACAATGTATTAAAAAATGTGACTAATACTCAATTTTGTGCAATTAAGTAGCCTCACAATAATAAATAGATAGTGAAGGATATGATACTGCTAATAAATTACCAATGTGTAGGATCAAGTGTGCTCGAGAGTGGAAATAATTAAGTCAACCACCAGAGACGAGAGTACCTGAGGAAGGGGATATGATGATAAGGCAACTCGAAGGTAACATGGATAGATACCTTCATATAGGCATGCATTTGGTTAGGGATAATCATCAATATCTAACCACCTTGAGCCCCATACTGATGGCCTAGTAGCTATCATAAGTTCTAGAGGTTGAGACAGGTGACTAGATTGACGAAAAGACTCCCTCTTTGTTTGATGCACTTGCATGATTGTCTTTTACTTCAACATTATTAATCTTGATAATTAGTGAACATGGAGTAAATAGTTTACCTTTACAACTTCGTGTGTGCTTGTTTAAATAAATGTTTGATTTATTTAAAAAGAAAAAGAGATTTGTTTAAATAAATGTTTGATTTATTTAAAAAACAAAAAGAGATTTGTTTAAATAAATGTTTGATTTATTTGAAAAACAAAAAGAGATTTGTTTAAATAAATGTTTGATTTATTTGAAAAACAAAAAGAGATTTGTTTAAATAAATGTTTGATTTATTTGAAAAACAAAAAGAGATTTGTTTAAATAAATGTTTGATTTATTTGAAAAACAAAAAGAGATTTGTTTAAATAAATGTTTGATTTATTTGAAAAACAAAAAAAAAGATGTTTGATTTATTTAAAAGCGAGAAGATATTATTTAAAATGAATAATTATTTTAACCAAAGATCTCATTTGAGCATTTGGTCATTTTAAAAGATGCTCGTAGATGTTATTTTTATATAAAAAGGGTTGATTTATTCAAATAGTACTAGCAAGCAAGAAGTAATCAATTTTGCCAATGATTGTTAGTGGAAAACTTCCTTTGAAATATAAAAAAATAAGAAAAGTGATGCATTTCTTTTGGAGCCCCAAGGTAAGGACTTTACCATGGCATGTCTATGAAGTCACCGCTCACCCGACGATCAACCTAAGGCATAAATGCGACAAGATGACACTTGGCCGAATGGGTTGGGTTGCCCTTTGAAGACCCGATTGGGTCAAGTTGCATGAAGCTCCCCTAACATGAAGGGAAATCTCTTTATGGTGATCACCTTGGGAAGAGGGGGAAGCATGCCCACCCTACCACCTATTGGAGGTGGTCGAGAAGTAATAGTGGGTAGGTGGGGACGTGGACCAAGGAAAAAAGAAGGCACATATGGAGTAAAGCAGAAGGAGGTTGGCAGATGGAAAGGAGGAGCATAGGAGAGCAAAGCAGTGAGAGGAGAGCAAAGCAATGAAGGAGAGCAAAGAAGTGAAGGAGAGCAAAGAGTAGCAAATATCCACGTGAGTGGCATAGGTGATCTAGGTTGGTTCATCTAGAGCTATTGCTTTTTATTTTTTTTACATTCCTTTGTATGTTGTGTGTTAGCCATTGCGAAGGTAGTATGGCTACGTCCTTTGATGCGTTGTGTTAGCCACTATGAAGGTAGTATGGCTACATCCTTTGTATGTTGTGTGTTAGCCACTATGAAGGTAGTATGGCTACGTCCTTTGTATGCTTTGTGTTAGCCACTATGAAGGTAGTATGGCTACGTCCTTTGAGGTGTGTTAGCCATTGCAAAGGTAGTATGGCTACGTCCTTTGAGGTGTTGTGTTAGCCACTACAAAGGTAGTATGGCTACATCCTTTGTATTGTGTGTTTTTAGCCACTACAAAGGTAGTATGACTATGTCCTTTGTATGTTGTGTGTTAGCCACTACGAAGGTAGTATGGCTACATCCTTTGAGGTATTTTTCTTTTTTTGTTGTTGTGTTAGCCACTACAAAGGTAGTATGGTTATGTCCTTTGAGGCATTGTGTTAGCCACTATGAAGGTAGTATGGCTACATCCTTTGTATGTTGTGTGTTAGCCACTATGAAGGTAGTATGGCTACATCCTTTGAGGTATTGTGTTAGCCACTGCAAAGGTAGTATGGCTATGTCCTTTGTATTTTTTTTTTTTTTTTCTCTTTTTTTTTTTTTTTTTTTTCTATGTATGGCTATGTCCTTTGAGGTGTTGTGTTAGCCACTATGATGGCTACATTCTCTGTATGCTATGTTTTTAGCCACTGTGATGGTAGTATGACTATGTCCCTTGGAAGGTTGTGTGTAACCCTTGTTTGGTAGCATGGTCTTCATCCCTCTATAGAAAGGATAGACGCAATGGCATCAACACCTTACCACTATCATGGGTGGTTGGCTAGGTGTGTTAGAAGAAATCTAGTCAAGTAGCATCATAGGTAAACCCTCCCATTGAAGTCACAGTTGGATGGGAAGTCACCTCGGATGCCATCGACACCAAAAATGATTTGTCTATCATGATGACTAGTAGTGTCGCAGGTGCGTGCGTACCACCTTCTCTGGTGCTACCAAGGTAAAAACCACTTCTACAAACTTTGGCTACCCTGTGTCTCCTCCCACGTGTTGGGATGCATTAACCCATCCGTTGAAGGTTGGTCATCTTCCTATCCATGGATGTGTAAGATGCTTTAAGTGTTGCTTATCATTTAAATGTCAGGTTTTAAAAGTAATGAGGTGTAGAAGCTTTAGGTGTTGTTCATTATTTAAAGAATAGATTTTATGATAATGATTGTGTGAAAGCTCTACTTACTGCTCATTAATTTAAATGGTAGATCTTAGTGAAATAAAATGAATGATGGTTATTTTTTAATTTAAGGGTATGGGACCTTATGTTATGAAATAAAATGAATGATGGTTATTTTGTAATTTAAGGGTATGGGATCTTATGTTATGAAATAAAATGAATGATGGTTATTTTGTAATTTAAGGGTATGGGACCTTATGTTATGAAATAAAATGAATGATGGTTATTTTGTAATTTAAGGGTATGGGACCTTATGTTATGAAATAAAATGAATGATGGTTATTTTGTAATTTAAGGGTATGGGACCTTATGTTATGAAATAAAATGAATGATGGTTATTTTGTAATTTAAGGGTATGGGACCTTATGTTATGAAATAAAATGAATGATGGTTATTTTGTAATTTAAGGGTATGGGACCTTATGTTATGAAATAAAATGAATGAAGTTTATTTTGTAGTTTAAGGGTATGGGACCTTATGCTATGAAATGAAGAAAAAGGTTTATTGGGAATTAAGGTAGTTGCTTGAGTAATGAGATGTGTGAACCTAGTTCTTAGAAATTAAGGGTATGGGACTTTAATTGTTGAGAAGGTTTGTTCATTTATTTACAAGTAGAGTGCATGAGTTGATGCATGGTTGACTGACTCCCTCAAGTTGACTAAGGGGGAGGGATGGAAAGGGTAGTTTCCATGATTAATACTATGCATTAGTAAGTTGAATTGCTTGGGTTATTTGTATAGTTGCAATTTGGAAATGAATTAAGTAAGTGCATATAGAAGCATGTCTATCCGGATCCATGAGTGTCCTGATCCCCTAATATCCTCACTTGATCGATGGAAGAGCGGGAAGGCCAGAATCATGAGATGGACCAATTCACAAGTTTGCTCTCTACCTTACATCTTGTCTTTTATGCATTAGATTAGATTGTGGGGAGATTTCCCCAATAAAATGGATGTAAAGTATCGTGGAAAGTATGGGGTGTACCATACTTATTTATGTATCTGAATGGACATTGCAACTACTATGTTTAGTACTTATTTATTCAGATTATTGCATTTAAATATTTAATGTATGTCTATTTGGTGATTGTTTCTTTACGCTTTGATTATTCTTGTTGTTGGTCAATTCATTTTGTTAGATTTAGTATCTAGATCTTTAATGCTCTTGTGTGATTAAAAGAATGAATCATTAGTAAGTTCTAGGTGAACTTAGAGGATACCCTAAGGGCTTGAGACCCCCTTAGGGAGATTGGTGACTAGGTTTGGAAGATTGTACCAAAGTTAAGATAGCTTGTTAGTAGACAAGATCGATAGCTTAACTCGTAGTACACGTAGCATACCACACATAATGACTTGTGTGGATATGGAGATGCGTGTACACCTTCTAATGATTGAAGGTGGTAAGTCTAGCTCATCAAGACTGATGAGAGGGATGGACTTATATGCTCAACATAAGATAGGCTTACACAGATGGACTTGCATGAAGGGAATCTTGTGTGGTATAGTTCTTGAGAAACTTAGGGGATGTCAAATAGTAAGTCGGTCTAAGGTTGGGTAAGGATTTATGAATCCTTCTCCTTAGTCAAAAAAAATATAGATAAACTTTTTCTCTTTTGTTTGTATGTTTTCTTGTTTCGTGTTATTTTGGGGTGTTACATTTGGTATCAGAGCTCTAGGTTCGAGGGTATAGAGCTTCTTATGTGTTGTAGAAGAGATTCGGGGATCTCCAAAGAGGCTCGCTTGGGAATAAGTTGAAGGCCGGAGTAACCTAGAGTCTCTGCTATTAGGTTCTAATGGAATTGATTTTGAGGAAGGATGGATATTAAAGATACCTTAGTATGGGCTTTGGTATTGATGATATATCCTCACCTAGGAACCTCATCCTAGTTAGACCTCTAATGATTAGCAAAATAAGGACTTTGTATTGTGGTCAAGTTAGTGATTCAGTTGAGGGATAATTGTAACCTAACTCTTTTTTTGGTGGAAACCAGATCAAGATGCCACCCAAGGCCAGAATGGGAAGGCCTCCACCTAGACAGACTCAACAAAGCAATGTCGAAGAAGAGATCTAGAATGAGGATCTAGGAGTTCCCAATGCAGGAATAGAGGAACTTACTACTATAGTTGTCGAGTTGCAAGACCAGTTAAGACAAGTACTGGAAACCATGGCAAATCAAAACTCATAGGCTAGAGATTCGAAAGTCAACCAAGTTGAGGGGCTGATAATGGAATAGAAGCAAGCAAGAACCCTCTTAGAGAAAGATATGGTAAGAGACCTAAAGAATGTTTGTATCTCCAAGTTTTATGGAGAAGGGGAGGGAGATGCAGTTGAAGCTTGGTTAAGAGAGTTGGAAGTCTTCTTCATGATAAAGGGATATTCTTCAGGTACTCAGATGGTTTGGGCTACTATTTACCTTGAGGGAGCTACCCTGGATTGGTGGGAGACTTACTATGAAGAAACCAAGATTGAACCAGTAGATATTCCATGGAAGGAATTCATAGTCATATTCAAAAAGATATTCCTCATGGAACACTTCTATGCATTGAAGTTTGAAGAGTTTTCCAGCCTAAGACAAGGGAGTAACTTAGTGGAGGTATACTACCAAAATCTAGTAAAGTTGTTGAAATATGTACCTACCTATAATGAGAAGATGCGGATTCATAAGTTTACTCATGGATTGCAATATAGGATAAAGCATGACGTAGAGATGCAGGAGCCTAGATCCTTGCAAAAGGCTTATGATTTAGCAAAGAAAGTAGAGTCACATTTTCGCTATAAGTATGAAAACCTGACCAAGCAAGAACGTCAGGAACTAAAGAAGAGGAATAGCAATGGGGTTATAAAATGGGAGGCAGAGCAAGAATGAAAGGCTAAGAACCCCCAAAATCTATAGAATAAATTCAATGGAAGCCAAAATAAATTTAAGAACTTTTTCAAGAAAGGCAACAAACCCAATAATGCTAAACCTCCTCCACAGAAACCATCAGCTCTAGTACCAACGATTAAGAATGAGGAGCAAAAAATGGAAAAGAAACAAGGGCCCAAGGATGGATGTTACCATTGCAAAGGGACTCACTATGCTAATCAATACCCGTATCGATCGGGGACAAGCACATCCAACAACAAAGGAAAGGAACCAATGCATAAGATCTATGCTGCAACTAGGAATCAAAAACTTGAGGGACAAGCCACCCCGTTAATCATCAAAGGTAAGATCTTCGGTAAGCAAGTAGATATCTTAGTAGATAGTGGAGCCACTGATAGTTTCATTTCTTGTAAATTAGCCAAAGATATGCTAGAAAGGCCAGGGTATTTGGCTCATGGATGGAAGGTTGAGTATGGGTCTGGATAGACCTACTCCATAAACCAATGTTTCCCAATGATGGAAATTACTTTAGATAGTGGTACCACGGAAGGTTGCTTGTATGTGGCCCCACTTCATGCCTTTGATGTGGTCCTAGGAATGGATTGGCTATAGACCCATCAAGCTATAATTAATTTTTGAGATAGATGGATAGAATATTCTGAAGGAAATAAAGAGAGGCTACGAATCTATAGCAAGTAAGGGATATTTAAACCCTAGATGTTGTCAGCTATGCAGTTGAAGAAAGCCCTCAGAAAAGGAGGGATTGTTTATGTTGTAAATATGAACGAAGTTGAAAGTGATCGAAAGGAAGAGGTGATTGAGGCTCACCTGATTCTACAGGAATTCTAGGATGTATTCCCAAAGGATCTACCAGGACTCCCTCCTGTGCGAGAATTTGATTTCACTATCGATCTTATACCCAGAGCGGAACCCATCCACCGATCATCGTATAGGATGTCGACTATTGAGATGCATGAGTTAAAGATACAACTACAAGGGTTATTGGAAAAAGGATTGATAAAACCAAGTGTGTCACCATGGGGTGCACCCATTCTATTTGTGAAAAAGAAGGATGAATCTCTAATATTGTGTATTGACTATAGGATGTTGAATAAAGCCACAATAAAAAACTGGTACCCTCTACCTAGGATCAAAGATTTATTCGACCAACTAAGAGATGCCACGATGTTTACCAAGATAGACCTAAGGTCAGGGTATCACCAAATGAGGATTCATGAGGAAGACACTCACAAAATGATATTTAAGACAAGGTATGGGCATTACGAGTTCACCATCCTACCCTTCAAATTGACCAATGCACCCATTGCCTTCATGAATTTAATGAACAATGTGTTCAGAAGGCACCTGGACCAGTTTGTCCTTGTATTTCTTGATGACATCCTCATATACTCATGGAGCAGGGAAGAGCATGATAAGCATCTCAAGGTCATGTTGGAACTGCTAAGAGAGAATCAACTCTATGGGAATCTAGCCAAGAGCGATTTCTATGTTTTAGAGGTGCGCTATTTAGGGCACATTATATCAAAAAAGGGATCATAGTGGATCCAGAGAAAATAGAGGCCATGATAAACTAGTCGATCCCTACCAATGTTACTGAGGTAAGAAGCTTCATGGGGCTAACAAGCTATTACCGGTGCCACATAAAGGATTTTTCAAAAATCACCTTGGCAATAACTAATATCCAGAAGAAAGGAAAGGAATTCAAATGGATGGAGAAGTGTGAAGCCACGTTCACCATGTTGAAACAAAGGCTTACTACTGCACCGATACTAAATATTTTAGATCCTCAAGGAGAGTTTATAGTATGCATGGATGCATCATTGGAAGGACTAGGGGGAGTGCTCATGCAAGGAGAGTCAGTAGTGGCTTATACTTCAAGGAAGCTTAAAAAGCATGAGGTTAATTATGCCACTCATGATTTAGAGCTAGCCATTGTAGTTCATGCTCTAAAGACCTCACACTATTATCTAGTAGAAAGATCATTCGAGTTAAGATCATACCATTAGAGTTTGAAGTACATATTTACTCAACCAATGCTCAATGCAAGGCAGAGAAGGTGGGTCGAGTTCCTCGTTGAGTATGATTTTGAAATTGAGTACATTAAAGGAAAATAAAATAAGGTTGTGGATACCCTGAGTAGAAGGAGACACCTAGCAGCCATAACCAGAAGCCACATAAAACTCATGGATCAAGTAAGACAAGAGCAATTTCAAGATGGATATTGTCAAGAAATTCTAGCCAAGTTAAGAGAAGACCTAGAGGGCAATAAGGAATTTGGGGTGATAGATGACCTCGTATGTTATAAAGGAAGAGTCATCATACCAAAATTAGGAGATTTAAGGAGGATATTGATGCAGGAAGCCCATAGATCTCCTTATATGGCTCACCCCGAAGGGGTAAAAATGAGAGAAAACCTAAAAAGGACCTTTTTTTGGGTAGGAATGAAGAAGGATATTACAGATTTTGTGGCCCGATGCCTTGAATGCTAGAAGGTCAAGGCAGAATGCAAGCATCCCATAGGATATTTGTATCCCCATAGTATACCTACTCAAAAATGGTAGGTCATATCAATGGATTTTATTGTAGGCTTACCTAAGACCAGGTACCAACATGATGCAATCTTTGTGGTGGTCGACAAATTGACCAAGGTCACACACTTCATACCTAGGAGCACCAAGGATGATGCTCAAGTGGTGGCTAATAGGTTTGTTAAAGAAGTGTTCAGATTGCATGGATTTCCGGAGGTAATTATATCAGATAGGGATTCCAAGTTTACTTCAGAATTTTGGAGAGCCCTACATCAGGCAATAGGCACAAAGTTGCATATGAGTTCAGCATACCACCCTGAAATAGATGGTCAAATGGAGCGGGTAAACCAAGTTCTAGAAGATATGCTCTAAATGTATTGCATGGACCACAAGTCTTGGTGGGAAGACTATCTACCATTGGTAGATTTTACCTACAATAATGGATATCATTCCTCTTTAGGGATGGCACCTTTTGATGCATTGTATGGGTGAAAGTGTAGGACACCTCTATCATGGGATAACCTAGAGGATAGAGTGGTAATTGGACCAAAAATGGTCAAGGAAATGGAAGAGCAAATTAGGGTAATCAGGAAAAGGCTCAAGGAGGCTGTTGATAGGCAGAAGAGCTATGCCGATTTGAAAAGAACTCCTAGAGAATACTCGATGGGAGATAAAGTGTTCCTAAGGATCAAACCAATGAAAAGTGTGATCAAGTCCACAAAATTGGATCCACGATTTGTAGGGCCCTTTGAGATCACTAAAAATATTAGCTCGATTGCATACCGACTCACCTTACCTCCTAATTTATCAAAAATCCATGACACTTTCCACATATCTTTTCTTATAAAATATATTGCTGACCCTGAACATGTGTGGGATATCTCTAACTTGCAGATGGCCAATCCAAAGGTAATCGAAGTAATTCCAGTAAGGATCCTCGAGTTTTGCTCTAAAGCTATGAGGAATTAGACCCTTGAGTAGTGTAAGGTCCAATGGGACCATTTCTCTGAAAGAAATGCCACCTGGGAGAAAGTGGTAGATATGCGAAAACACTTTCCTTTCTTGTTTGATGAACTTTAAGGGTTTTGTAACAAATTGTTTAATGTTGTATGCCATTTGAAACTAAGAAACACCGGGGATGGTGTTAGTCCTAGTGGGGGAGGATGTCATGACCCTCCTAGATGGACCTTTGAACATGAAAGAAAACAATGTATTAACAAATGTGACTAATACTCAATTTTGTGCAATTAAGCAACCTCACAATAATAAATAGATAGTGAAGGATATGATACTACTAATAAATTGCCAATGTGTAGGATCAGGTGCACTCGAGAGTGGAAAGAATTAAGTCAACCACCAGAGATGAGAGTACCTGAGGAAGGGGATATGATGATAAGGCAACTCGAAGGTAACACGGATAGATACCTTCATATAGGCATGCATTCGATTAGGGATAATCATCAATATCTAACCACCTTGAGCCCCGAATTGATGGCCTAGTAGCTATCATAAGTTCTAGAGGCTGAGATAGGTGACTAGATTGATGGAAAGACTCCCTCTTTGTTTGATGCACTTGCATGATTATCTTTTACTTCAACATTATTAATCTTGATAATTAGTGAACATGGAGTAAATAGTTTACCTTTACAACTTCATGTGTGCTTGTTTAAATAAATGTTTGATTTATTTAAAAAGCAAAAAGAGATTTGTTTAAATAAATGTTTGATTTATTTGAATAACAAAAAAGAGATTTGTTTAAATAAATGTTTGATTTATTTGAAAAACAAAAAGATATTTGTTTAAATAAATGTTTGATTTATTTGAAAAGTAAAAAGAGATTTGTTTAAATAAATGTTTGATTTATTTGAAAAACAAAAAGATATTTGTTTAAATAAATGTTTGATTTATTTGAAAAACAAAAAGAGATTTGTTTAAATAAATGTTTGATTTATTTGAAAAAAAAAAAAAGATTTATTTAAATAAATGTTTGATTTATTTAAAAGTGAGAAGATATTATTTAAAATGAATAATTATTTTAAGCAAATATCTCATTTGAGCATTTGGTCATTTTAAAAGACGCTCGTAGATGTTATTTTTATATAAAAAAGGTTGATTTATTCAAATAGTACTAGCAAGCAAGAAGTAATCAATTTTGCCAATGATTGTTAGTGGAAAACTTCCTTTGAAATATAAAAAAATAAGAAAAGTGATGCATTTATTTTGGAGCCCCAAGGTAAGGACTTTACCATGGTGTGTCTATGAAGTCACCGCTCACCCGACGATCAACCTAAGGCATAAATGCGACAAGATGACGCTCGGTCGAATGGGCTGGGTTGCCCTTTGAAGACCCAATTGGGTCAAGTTGCACGAAGCTCCCATGACATGAAGGGAAATCTCTTTATGGTGATCACCTTGGGAAGAGGGGGAAGCATGCCCGCCCTACCACCTGTCGAAGGTGGTCGAGAAGTAATAATGGGTAGGCAGGGACGTGGATCGAGGAAAAAAGAAGGTGCATATGGAGTAAAGCGGAAGGAGGTTGGTAGATGGAAATGAAGAGCAAAGGAGAGCAAAGCAATGAAAGAGAGCAAAGTAGTGAGAGTAGAGAAAAGCAATGAAGGAGAGCAAAGTAGCAAAGGAGAAAAAAGAGCAGTGGATGTCCACACGAGCAACACATGCAATCTAGGTTGGTTCATCTAGAGCTATTGCTATTATTTCTTTTTACGTCCTTTGTATGTTGTGTGTTAGCCATTGTGAAGGCAGTATGGCTACGTCCTTTGAGGTATTGTGTTAGCCACTATGAAGGTAGTATGGCTATGTCCTTTGTTGTGTAGAAAGAGTATGGCTACATCCTTTGAGGCATTGTGTTAGCCACTATGAAGGTAGTATGGCTATGTCCTTTGTATGTTGTGTGTAGCCACTACAATGGTAGTATGGCTACGTCCTTTGAGGTATTGTGTTAGCCACTACGAAGGTAGTATGTCTACGTTCTTTGTATTGTGTTAGCATATGAAGAGATGGCTACTTTTGAGGTGTTGTGTTAGCCACTATGAAGGTAGTATGGCTACATCCTTTGTATGTTGTGTGTTAGCCACTATGAAGGTAGTATGGCTACGTCCTTTGAGGTTTTTTGTTAGCCAAGGTAGTATGGTTACATCCTTTGTATGTTGTGTGTTAGCCACTATGAAGGTAGTATGGCTACATCCTTTGAGGTTTTTACTATGTTTCCTTGTATGTTGTGTTAGCCACTACGAAGGTAGTATGGCTACATCCTTTGATGCATTGTGTTAGCCACTATGAAGGTAGTATGGCTACATCATTTGTATATTGTGTGTTAGCCACTACAAAGGTAGTATGGCTACATCCTTTGAGGTGTTGTGTTAGCCACTATGATGGCTACATCCTTTGTATGCTATGTGTTTAGCCACTATGATGGCAGTATGACTATGTCCCTTGGAAGGCTGTGTGTAATCCCTGTTTGGTAGTGTGGTCTTCGTCCCTCTATAGGAAGGATAGATGCAATGGCATCAACACCTTACCACTACCATGGGTGGTTGGCTAGGTGTGTTAGAAGAAATCCAGTCAAGTAGCACCATAGGTAAACCCTCCCATTGAAGTCATAGCTATATGGGAAGTCACCTCGGATGTCCATCGACACCAAAAATGATCTGTCTATCATGATGACTAGCAGTGTCACAGGTGCGTGCGTACCACCTTCTCTGGTGCTGCCAAGGTAGAAACCACTTCTACCAAACTTTGGCTACCCTATGTCTCCTCCCACGTGTTGGGATGCATTAATCCATCCGTTGAAGGCTGGTCATCTTCCTATCCGTGGATGTGTAAGATGCTTTAAGTGTTGCTTATCATTTAAATGTCAGGTTTTAAAAGTAATGAGGTGTAGAAGCTTTAGGTGTTGTTCATTATTTAAAGAATAGATTTTATGATAATGATTGTGTGAAAGCTCTACTTACTACTCATTAATTTAAATGGTAGATCTTAGTGAAATAAAATGAATGATGGTTATTTTGTAATTTAAGGGTATGGGACCTTATGTTATGAAATAAAATGAATGATGGTTATTTTGTAATTTAAGGGTATGGGACCTTATGTTATGAAATAAAATGAATGATGGTTATTTTGTAATTTAAGGGTATGGGACCTTATGTTATGAAATAAAATGAATGATGGTTATTTTGTAATTTAAGGGTATGGGACCTTATGTTATGAAATAAAATGAATGATGGTTATTTTGTAATTTAAGGGTATGGGACCTTATGTTATGAAATAAAATGAATGATGGTTATTTTGTAATTTAAGGGTATGGGACCTTATGTTATGAAATAAAATGAATGATGGTTATTTTGTAATTTAAGGGTATGGGACCTTATGTTATGAAATAAAATGAATGAAGGTTATTTGGTAGTTTAAGGGTATGGGACCTTATGCTATGAAATGAAGAAAAAGGTTTATTGGGAATTAAGGTAGTTGCTTGAGTAATGAGATGTGTGAACCTAGTTCTTAGCAATTAAGGGTATGGGACTTTAATTGTTGAGAAGGTTTGTTCATTTATTTACAAGTAGAGTGCATGAGCTGATGCATGGTTGACTGACTCCCTCAAGTTGACTAAGGGGAGGGATGGAAAGGGTAGTTTCCATGATTAATACTATGCATTAGTAAGTTGAATTGCTTGGGTTATTTGTATAGTTGCAATTTGGCAATGAATTAAGTAAGTGCATATAGAAGCATGTCTATCCGGATCCATGAGTGTCCTGATCCCCTAATATCCTCACTTGATCAATGGAAGAGCGGGAAGGCCAGAATCATGAGATGGACCAATTCACAAGTTTGCTCTCTACCTTACATGATGATAAAAGGGCCTAATTAGTTTGTCGTTGGAGTTTTTTTTATTTTATTTGAGCACAAGACCTCAAAATATAAAATTCCTTAGGTGGACTTTCATGTTATAAGCTCGCTTAAGGTAATATTGATAAACATGGAGGTTCTCAAGAGCATTAACATGACGTTCATCAAGAAGGGTTAACTGATCAAGGCGAGTTTGTTTACCAATATCATCATCAATGAACTCTTCCCATAATATGTGCAACAAAGGAATTTCTAATTATAAGGGCATAATAGGCTCGATGTCGTATACTAGTGAAAATGGAGTTGTCCCAATGGGTGTTTGAATGCTAGTGCAATAAGCCCATAATACTAGAGGAAGTTGAAGATGCCAATCTTTGTAATTTTATTTGATGAGTTTCTTAAGTATGGAAATTACAGTCTTTTTTGATACCTTTGCTTTCCCATTGGCTTAATAGGGCACGGGAAAAATGTGCTAGATGTTATACTTGGAAGTTAAATCACACACATATTTATTTTTAAATGGCATTCCATTATAAAAATAATCTTGGATGGAATACCAAAATGACATATGATATTATGGAGTATGAACTCTGCTATATGAGATCCAATAATAGTGGTAAGAGGGATAGCTTTCACCACTTGGTGAAGTACTCTATGGCCATTAAGATACATGTGTGATGGCCCAAATATTGTGGTGATATATTATCAATTAAATCAAATCCCCACTATGAAAAAGGCAATACCAATTGAATCGGTTGTAAGATCTAAGAATATAAGTGTGAAATATTAGCATGATGCTAGCATTTCACACACTTCCTAACATAAGCGTAATAATATTTCTCCATATTAGGCCAATAATAACCCATTTGGAGGATGCACTTAGTGATGGCCATGCTGCTAAAATGGTCACTACAAGTATCATTGTGAGCTTAAGAGATTGCCCTAGTAGAGTCTTGGGGATCTAGACAATGAGGGAGAAGACCATCGTAGCTCCAATAATAAAGTATATCTCCTAACAAGACATATTTGGTTGCTTTTTTTTTTAATATTTATTTTATGGCATGCGACAATCCCAAAGGGATACTACCAAATTTTAGGAATTTGTTTAGCTGAGTGAGCAAATATTGATATGCTTGGGTCTCAACTGGAAGAACTTGTTCCCATTGTGACTCATAGTGCATGAATGTAAATTGGAATACAACCTTAATATGAATGGATGTGCCATTATCAAAAGGACCTTGTAGGACCAAGGACCCCCAAGATGCTTGTTTTAAAAAATTTATGTACCTGAGAGAATCAATCTTGGTTCGTTCAATTTGAATCATGTGGATAGCTTCTTCATTATTTGAAGCTTCACATAAAATCGTTTATTGTAAAATCATTTTGATATGGATAGTTGCAATATCATTGAAAGAATTCTACAAAATTAAAGACCCCAAAGAATCCATTGTATCTAGAAAATTATTATATGAACGAGGGACTACCTCGATGTTGTACCATTCCAATTTAACTAGTAGCTTATCCATAAAATATTTGTATGATTTCAAGATCATACATTAACATTGATATATTTCCTTGAATTGATTGACAATGAACAAGGAATCACCAAAGATATTGACCTTTTTTATTTTCATGTTGATAGCTATTTGAAGATCCAAAAGGAGAGCTTCTTATTCAACATTATTTTTGGTGCATGGGAAGTCATATTTAAATGAAATGGGCATAGGAACCCCTTGTGGTGTGAAAAACATGACTCCCACACCACTCCCTTGCTCAATTTTAGAACCATCGAAGACAATCATGTCAGCTTTATTTTTAGTTTCTTTGGGTGCTGGCGAGTCAGATAATGCAAAGACTACATTGTTAGGTAACTCGATAGTGAGAAGCTTATCATCCTATAGAAGAGCCTCTACTAGCCGATCAGTGATGACCTGATATTTAATGGATTTTTTAATTATGAATTCAAGGTCAAATTTGGTCAGTAACATGATCCATTTTACAATTTGACTATTATGATACGTGCAACTCATCATGTATTGCAAAGGTTTTTTTTTTAAAATGACATATGTCATATGATTCAACATGTAATGTCAAAGCTTCTTGGTGGAAAATACCACTACTAAGAAAATCTTCTCAATGTATGTGTACTTGATCTCATAGCTCACTAGGGTGTGACTAATGTGATATATGGTATATCCCTTATTTACCTTGTTCTTTTGGGCCAACATGGTCTCTAAAGTAAAATTAGTGGTTGAAATGTATAGCAAAAATGGCATACCTGTAGCACCCTAAAATTGGCATAGTTAAACCCTTAATAAAAAGATAAAAACTTGAATTTTAACCTCGAAACCACCCGTTAACCACTCACCCTATTTTTCACACCATTTTTAGGATTTTTTTTTACCATTGGATGATATTGTTGTCGATCAGACCAAATCATCCCAGATCGGACGAATTCGTCTGGAACAGAACGTCTAGACGATTTTGTCCCAAAACTAAATTTTCATAATTAGCTTCTATTTCAATAGCCTCTCCAACTTGGGTAGAAGCGTGTCTACGTAGTTGGATATTCCTCCGTTGGAGATCTCCTAGATTGGGATGATCCCCAACCTCCTAACCTCCCCCTAATCCTATTTTTTTTGGTAAATAAGGTACAAATTCATTACAACCGGGTTTTACAGGTTGACCCAAAACCTATTACAAAATTAGCACAAAGCTTAAGCGGAACAAGACCTCAATAGGGATAGTCTGTCCTTAGCCCCCTACTGGGGCCACATAGCCAACAAAGAGCAACACGCTTACAAAGGATTACACACACCTTAGAACATAGGCAGTCGACAATTTCACCTCCTAACACTTTCTCTTCTCTTTTGGTCGTGAAACTGCGACATGTCGCGATATCACGACACTTTTCCTTCCTCCTCTTTCTTTTCTCTTTTGGTCATGAAAAAGTGACATGTCGCGATATCATGACACTTTTCCTTCCCACTATTTCTCTTCTCTTTTGGTCATGAAAATACGACATGTCATGAAATCGTGACACTTTTTCCCTCTTGCTTATTCTCTTCACTTTTGGTCACGAAAAAGCGACATGTCGTGATATCGCTACACCCTTTCTTTCATTCTGAACATGTCATGAAATCATGACACTTTTCCTTCCTCCTCTTTATTTTCTCTTTTGTTTGTAAAAAAATGACATGTCACGAAATCGTGACACTTTTCCTTCCTCCTCTTTCTCTTCTCTTTTGGTCATGACAATTCGACATGTCGCGATATCGCAACACTTTTCTCTCTTGCTTATTCTCTTCACTTTTGGTCATGAAAAAGTGACATGTCACGATATCGCTACACCCTTTCTTTCATTCTGAACATGTCATGAAATCATGACACTTTTTCTTTCCTCCTCTTTCTCTTCTCTTTTGGTCGCGAGAATGCGACATGTAGCGATATCGTGACACTTTTCCTTCTCACTCTTTCTCTTCTCTTTTGGTCATGAAAAGATGACATGTCACAAAATCGTGACACTTTTTCCATCTTGCTCTTTCTCTTCTCTTTTGGTCACGATAAAATGATATGTCATGATATCGTGACACTTTTTCCTTATTTCTCTTTCTCTTCTCTTTTGGACGTGAAAATCCGACATGTCGCAAAATCACGGCCCTTTTTTATTCAAGCTCAAAACATCGCCAAAAAGTGACACTAAATCCTTCTTGCTCACCATGTTGCGATATTGTGACACTCTTTCTTTATTTCTTAACATGTCGCGATATCATGACACTTTTCCTTTATTACTCTTTCTCTTTTCTTTTGGTCACAAAAATGTGACATGCTGCGATATCGCGACACTTTTTCCATGTTGCGAAATCATGAATAAACTAAGATTTTATCAGTTTATCCCCCTGACCCCTTGGATACCCTGCCTGGCTCTCCTCCTAACTCTTTCCCTGGTTGATTTTCCCTACCATTTAGATTTACACTCGTAGTTTTAAGTTTTCATTACAAGTTTTCACTGTGCTTCAACTAGAGGAAGCTCGGATCGTCGCAGGTGATTCCAGATGATTTCGGACGATCCTGTCATAGATCAACGATGATCTCGTATGGTTGGAGGTGATCTCAACTACAATTTAGATATGGGGCAATCAGATCCCTGAGTTTGCATTTATTATCTTCCTTCTTTATTTTATTATGCATTAGTTTGATTATTTTCATTCTACATCCTGGAGTTCACCTCATTTTAACATAAATACATGATAAAGTTAAAATAAGTTATTAAAACAATGCATTTTATTTAATCTGTTATCTAGATTTATCAGTTAGGCATTTATACAGTCATTTCTATCATTTTGTATTAGTCTTGTAGTAGGCCTTTTGGTTTTTGGTGTCTGTTTCTATTATTGTAGGTTTCTGATAAATTCGCCTGACAAATTTGATAGATCGACGATGATCTTGTCTGATCTCAGATGATCACCTATAATATGGGATGATTATATACAATTGCAGATGATCCTATCATATTCGGGATGATATGGACTCCTACAAGCTTTAGAATCTTCATCAGACATCCGAAATTAGGTGCATTCTTTCTCATTTAGTATATTCTTGGTATTTAGGATCCATTCATGCTTTTTGTATTCATATAAATTGGCATTTTCATATAGAATAGCTTAGATTCATTCTGGCCAACCTAGGATTATGAATTATTGAGTATAAAATGAACACATCAAAACCATTCTCAACCTAGGCGTGGAAACTGCCACTCAAAGTTTCTTGGTGAACCCCACCATCCATCAAAAATTCACCCTTATACCCCTCCCCCGAGAGGCGTAACATTCAAAGGGCATCTCAGTCTAAGGTATTGGTCCATCCTTCTTGCATCCCCCTTTTGGGCATGGATCATTTAGCCTAAAGGTAAGGGCACGAAAAATTTGATCCAGTACATTTTGGTGAACCTGACGTGAAACTAAAAATATTTTGAAAACAATCCTAAAAAAAAAATTATTATTAAAAACATCTAGAATCATTAGATAAAAAATTAAAGTTGCATATCATATTTAGATGGTAGATTATAATAAAATATGATTTGTCACCATAAATGTTGAAAATCAATTAACGGCCATAGAGATTACTTCTGTACTTAGAGTACCTCAAACAAATAGGGTCCAACCTTTGTGGGATGAACTTGATAGGAGATTGGGTATCATTGAATCCAGATCTACATAACTTAGGTAAATTAAGAGGTTTGTCCTAGATAGAATCTTGGATCCTGATCAGGTAACTTTGTACCATGAACTTCAAAGAGCTTGCCATAGGTGGTTAGCCGATAAAAGGGCACTTGTGTCTTCAAAATTATACATCTTTGAGGAATACCTTGAGAATGCAGTTGTAGTACATAAGTTTCTATCTCGTATAGAGGATCAATAAGTCGTTCTTATGGATAGAAAAATATGGAATAGAGTTCCTAGAGCTATGTTATATCAAGAGGATTACCATGAACTTTATTTCTACAGGCCAGAGTCCAAAACAGATCATATTACTATAGCACACTTTGTCAAATTCTTGAAAAACCATTTCCAATTTGAAGAGGAGCATTTCATGACTCCTGATGAACTTGATCCTATTAATGATATCCATAAACTATTTATAGAAAACTAAGTCATTATTTTTCACTATTGTTATTCTTTTTGCAACTAGAATGCTATTTGTTATCTTTATAATAATATTATAAAACACAAAAACAATAATAAAAAAAAATCAAAACATTTCCTTTTTATAGTAGGTATATAATTAAAATATATACCTCTCAAACCTATCACACAACCCCACACACACACACACATATATATATATATATATATATATATATATATATATATATATATATATATATATATATATATATATATATATTTGCTGAAATCTAAGTTTAAGCACAATGCCTAGACTTAGGAATGGAAAACAAACTGAAGAAGAAGAATATTGGTTAGGAAAACCATTAAATAACCCATATGTCCTTCCTAAAGACCAATTCCAGGAAGAAGAATTCCTATATCATCAAGAAGAAGAGCTTGTTGTAAGAAATGAACAAGAAGAAAATGTTAGAGAGGAAGGATCCTCATCCCCTAAAATATCTCCAGGAGGAGCTGTCACTTTTGAAAACATGGAACAATTCTGGAAGTTCATTAATACTAATATTGGTGTTCTTAATAGAGTAGTCCATATGGACAAGGATCGAATTAGTGACACTCAAGCAACTCTAGAAGACATATTTCACACACGCACTAATCCCTTGTCCTTTATTGATCAAGAGAGTGATCAAGCTGGACCATCCAATTTAGATATGGCAACTATAATCCAGAACATGCAACAACAACAGGTTACCCAACCATCTAAAGTGTCTGTTAGAAAGCCTAGGGCTATTCCCACACAAAAGAAACCATCATTTACTACTCTATTTTGCCAAGATATTGAGAAATATACCTCAAATCAGCAAAAACCCAAAATAAAACCAAACACCAATTACCAACAATCTGGGATACAACATAATACTATTACAAATCCTCTTCATAATACTCTTCCTACCAACGCTTTGCATAATAGCAATATAACATCTAATCCTTATGTCACACCGTCATACACTCATAAATCCCATACCTATGTCCCACCGAACCAATATGGTGGACAAACTAGTAATCTTGAAACTGTGGTGAAATAGTTAGTTTCCCGCATGGACCAGATAGATCCCTACGGTCCCTCATACAATTATTGAGAGATGTGTAGTCAACCTTTAGATCCTATAGTTGTAGCACAACCATATCCTAAATATTTTCCCATTCCTGTATTGCCCATATATAAAGGAACCGAAGATCCCATAGAGCATCTTCGTATGTTTAGGATACCATGTCATGATATATCACATGATGACTTGTTATTACTAAAAATGTTCCCAAAATGTTTAGGAGGAATGGCATTAAAGTGGTATTATCAATTACCCACTAATTATTTGAGGAATTTCGAAGAAACTTCTGAGTCTTTTGTTCATCATTTTAGTGCCTACATCGAAAGACATGTGACCATTAAAGACTTGTACAACTTAAAACAAGACAAAGATGAATGCTTTGCTGATTTCCTAGCTAGGTGGAGACAGTTGATAGGAAAATTGCACTTTATGTTACCTTATAGGGAGATGTTGGACATATTTATTAATAATTTACAAGACCAAATATCTTACGAATTATCAACTGCTACCTTGACCACATTCAATCAGGCTATAGACTTAGCCCGAAGAGTGGAAGATGCTCTCATTAGGAGAGGACAACTTAAAAAGAAATACGATGAGAAAACATCTAGAAATCAATATAAAAATAAACAAGTTGTGGGTGATGGAGTCACTGATAGTAGAAATATCTCTAATGTTAATGCTACGAAGACAACAGAGAAGTTTATACTGAAACCTCTTGATAAACCTCCTCAAGAATTTACTAGGTTAAATCAACCTTTATCAACCATTCTCCCACAATTATTAGAACGAGGTTTGATTCAATTACCAACTATCTAGGAACCTGATCCAACTATACCCGGATACAAAGTTGATTTACACTGTGACTTCCATAGAGGACCTGGACACACTACCAACTCTTGTAAAATATTAAAACATAAAATACAAGACTTGATTGATAACAATGAGATGGAGGTACAAGCATTTCAACCTAAGCAAAATCCTCCTAATAATGCTCAAAAGAACATCCCCCAAAACTAGAATCATAATGCCAATCATTCATTGGACATATTTCAACATCCTTTACCAAAACATGGCAAGGAAGTGGCTAATCAAATTGAACATCATAATGTTCCCCCTCCTACCCGATATGTAGGAACTATTAGTGGGCATTTACCTACTCATGAGCCAGAAATATTTGACACAACCTTATCCATGGTTATGACCAGGCCTCTACATAATATTTTGACACCTGATCTCAATGATACAGAATACGATACTGAGAGTGATATGGAAATCACATCAAATCAATCGAATAGCTGTAAAGATGAATCGGATCCTATTCTCCCTATCACAAGTTATATGGTTCCAAAAGAACCATTTCCAAGAAGAGTCACTACTAGACCATCCTCTAAACAATTACTTTCTAATGAGCAAGCCATAAATGCTAGACCAAGACCCATTCATCATCCACAAAATAATATTGTGGGTACCATCGAAGTTGTTACTAGAAAATAGGATCAAAACTCTCAACAATATCAAATGCAGAACAATGGATCAACTCCATTTGTTTTGAAATTTCCTAATAAAGGAAATCAGGCACCTAATGTTCAACCTAAACCTCCTTATAATATTAATGAGCAACTATCAAATATTACAACTAGAATTTCTCTTTTGGATCTTTTAAGATCTTCTCCTCCACATAGAGATGAATTAATGCTCACATTAAGCCAAATGATGGTACCACAAGACATTCAACCTAAAGCTATGGCTAATACTATAATAACTCGTGAAGTTTATTGTATTGACTTTCGAGATAGAGACATACCGCAACATAGTTTACATAAGGATAACCCCTTATATATTATTGCCTTAATTGGAGATGTAGCAGTTAAACGAGTCTTGATTAATAATGGTTCATATTTTAACATCTGCACTTTTGACTTCTACCAAAGATTTGGGTTTAGAAGTGATGAAATGAAAAGAACTGATATGATCATAAAAGCTTTTAATGACGAAACACAAGAAATATGTGGAGTTATTACCGTTCCATTGCAAGTTGGTCCAAGAACCTTGGATACAACTGTGTTTATTGTACATTGCCCTGCATCATACAATATACTCTTGGGTCACCCTTGGATCAACACGATGCGAGCCATTCCCTCAACTTTACATCAATGTGTTAAATTCGAATTTAAGAATCAGTTGGTTACCATTCATGGTGATCCTAGACCCTTTGATATGTGTGCTTTGGAAGAACCTGTTGGAGTTCAATTTTACCCTGCTCTATCATCCACACATCCTAATTCTTATTATCCATATAAAAATGAGTAAACACACACCCACAACGCCATCTAATTTTTCTCCATCAGTTCCACCTCTACATACAGCTCAACCATCCTCTAAACAAACCACATTAGGACCTCAGGAAGATCCTAATCCCACAGCCAATGCCTCTTGTTCTACTCCTATAACTTCTATACCTATAATAGGCCCATCCATCGACATCTCTACAACATCTACATCCACCAAAGGCATAGTTTCCGCATCAGAAGATGTAGGAAATGTTCCTTCTACCTCTTATGATCTTAATGACGAGCTTTTACTTAGATTTATCTAAAATTCTTATATCAGATAAAACAAATGCTGATATGTAAGATTCCCTTATTTTAAATAATTTACCACCATCTCCTCATACCTTGGGCCTCCCACAGCCTATGGGAAGTACTTACCAAGTCGGGAGTTGTGCTTTTATTTATAAGGGATATGACTGGGGTAGAATACCCAAAAACATCAAAACTCATTATGATGGATATGCTCGATGTTATTTTACTAATGAGTATATTAAAGCAAAATCTATAATGCTTAAATTGGGATATAAAGGGAAAGGTTTGGGACCTTTCCAAAATGGTATGAAAGAACCTTTTGAGGTAGAACCATGGCCCGCCCGATGTGGTGTGGGCCTATTTCCTAGTAAGGGTCAACCCTTCCCATTTGAGGATGATGACCATCTCATATGTTACCAAGATTATTTGGATAAATATGATGCTTTGTGTTTAATGAATAAGCCATTTACATGTAATATGCTATCTATAGCTTACCTTGAGATGATCATCGAATCTTACGATGAGTTGGAGGGAGATATCTTCCATGATGTCTCCGTTGAGGAATTATTACATCATGAATTTTATTTTGATGGCTCTATACCTAGTATAGCCCGGCTTGAGGCCACGACTCCTCAAGATGAATTATCCAAGATAACATTGGAAGAGTTACAAGAATTGAGCGTTTCACCCACCCCACCTAGTTTTGAGAAAAATGTACACATGGAAGTAGGGAATTTCATAAAAATTAACATTGGAACTGAGGATAATCCTCACATAATCAACATTGGATCAAAATTGAGTCAAGAAAAATAGGATAAATACATCGCATTTCTTAAAGAATATGAAGATGTATTTGCTTGGACATATGAAGATATTCTAGGATTAGACCCTTTTGTAGTTATGCATCACCTAGTAGTCCATCAAGATGCTCAACCTGTTAAACATAAACTTAGAAAAATGCATCCTAAAGTGGCCTTACTAGTCAAAGGGGAGTTAGAAAAACTCCTAAATGTTATTTTTATACAAGCCATTGATTATGCTGAATGGATCTCGAACGTAGTTCCAATAACTAAGAAATAAGATACTAAGGTTAGGGTTTGCACAGACTTTAGAGATATTAATGTTTCATGCCCTAAAGACGATTTTTCTCTTCCCAATATGGATCAGATCATTTATTTTACTACTGGGAGTGGAATTATATCATTAATGGATGGATTTTTTGGTTATAATTAGATTAGGATAGCTCCTAAATATTAGGCTAAAATAGCCTTTATTACCCCTTGGGGGACCTTTTGTTGGAAAGTGATGCCCTTTGGTTTGAAGAATGCAGGTGCAACCTATCAATGAGCCATGACTTATATCTTTCATGATATGATGCATGATATACTACATGATTATGTAGATGACATTATAGCTCATTCTACTAAAGAAGATGACCATTTAGATGACTTGAGAAAAGTATTTAATCTATTAATGGAATATCTTATCCGATTGAATCTAGCTAAATGTATATTCGGAGTTAAGTTTGGTAAATTATTGGGGGTTATAGTTTCTTTATGTGGCATCAAAATTGACCCTCTCAAGATTACGGCTATCACTGATATGCCCGTGCCCACAAATATATCTGAATTACGGAGTTTACAAGGTAAGATTCAAGCTATCCGTCGCTTCATCGATAAGCTGGCGGATAAGACCGGACCCTTTCTTAAGCTTCTTAAGAAGGATGTATTTTTCCATTGGGACAATGAATGTCAGGAAGCATTTGAACTCCTCAAACAATATCTTCTTAACCCACCTATGCTTTCACCGCCTCGACCTGATCGCCCATTTATCTTGTATATTTCTACTTTAGATTTTGCCTTAGGAGCTATGTTAGCTCAACTTGATGATGAAAAGAGAGAGCATGCTAATTATTACATTAGAAGAAAATTAATTAGTTATGAAACCCGCTACACCGCGTTAGAAAATTTATGTCTAGCAATCGTATTTTATACATAGAAATTATGCCATTATATGCTTAGTCAAAAAATGTATGTTATTGCTAAATATGATCCATTGCGGTATCTCATGAGTTGAACTTATTTATCTGGTCGCACAACAAAGTGGTTTCTTGTGCTAAGTGATTTTGAACTCACGTTTATAGGACAAAAATCTGTTAAGGGTCAAATCATAGTAAATCAATTAGTTGTTGCACCCTTAGAGTCTACCCATCCCCTCATCATTGAGTTTCTTGATGAATGCCTTAAACTAGAGGCAGACCATCCAGAGAAATGGTCCTTATACTTTGATGGAGCCCAATGCATGAGTGGGGTTGGTGCAGGTATTATTTTAATATCTCCATAGAAACATCTTATCCCTCTATCCTTTAAATTAATGTTTGCTTGTACTAATAATATTGATGAATATGAAGCTCTAATCATTGGCCTACGAGCAGCCTTGGCACTGAAAATTAAAAATCTATTAGTGTTCGATGATTCTCAACATGTTATAAATCAAATTAATGATGTTTATCAGACCAGAGATGATAAATTGTGTCCATATAAAGCATATGCATTACAATTATTATCTTTATTTGATCAAGTTATCTTGGAAGTTATTCCTCAAACTAGCAATTGTACGGCTGACGCTATGGTTGTAGCTGCATCTCTTTTACCCTTGGAGTTAGATTAGGAATATGCTACCATCATTATTCGTCGACTCTAGGAACCCGCTTCAAATAAATCATGCTTAGAACCTTTGGATGTGTTTCTAATCAATGAAACTACTCTTGAACTTTGGTACACTAATATATTCAATTTTCTTCAAAATGGGACCTTCCCTGAAAGTTTTAACAAAAACCAACATCGGTTATTATGTAGACGAGCAAGTCACTTCGTAATAATTGGAAATATGTTATATAGGAGATCTTTTGAAGGTATCCTACTGAGATGTTTTAATCTAGAAGAATCTAGATCAGCTTTGAGTGAAGCCCACGATGGATCTTGTGGGGGACACTTTAGTGGTAGCGCCATTGCTAAGAAGCTCCTTAGGATAGGATATTTTTGGCCTACCATGGAGAATGATGCACATGAAATACGTTGACCTTGTCCATGCGCTTGCACAAGAACTACAGGCTATTTCATCTCCTTGGCCCTTTTCAAAATGGGGCTTAGACATCATTGGAAAAATCAATCCTATGTCATCTGATGGACACAAATTCATCATAACCGCCACCGAGTATTTCATGAAGTGGGTTGAAGCTATGCCCTTAGCTTCTTGCACTGGAACCCAAGTTTCCAAATTTATTTTTAATCAAATTATTTGTAGGTTCAAAATTCCTACAAATATCATCTCGGATAATGGAACTTGTTTCAAAAATAAATATGTCAAGAAATTATGTCAAAAATATAAAATTCAACACCATTGGTCCATTCCCTATTATCCTCAGGGTAATGGCCAAGCAGAAGCATCTAATAAAACATTAATTAAAATTCTCAAGAGACTGGTCAATAAATATGGCCGTGATTGGCACATTCAATTATATCCTACTTTGTGGGCTTATCGAACTAGCATTCGTACTCCCACGAGCACCTCACCTTTTGTTTTGGTTTATGGCGCTGAAGTTGTTTTTCCCTTTGAATTAGAAGTTACTTCTTTGGCTCTACTACTTCAAATTACTAAAGTAGGAGATGAATATCATGCTAGCAGATTTAGTCAGTTGGAACTCCTAGATGAGAAGAGCATAAATTCTTTGGAGCATCTTCGAGCCTATCAAAACAAGCTTAAATGAGCATACCTCAAGAAAGTTCATCATCGATCCTTTGAGATCAACGACCTTGTCTTAAAAGAAAATAAAAAAAATACTAATGCAACTAAATATCTTAAAGGTAAATTCGAGCCCAATTGGCTTGGACCATATATTATCACTACCAAATTTGGCTTGGAAGCATATAGATTAGCTACCTTAGATGGTAAATATCTTAAAGAACCTATGAACATTATGCATCTTAAATGCTATTATGCATAAATTTGGTCATTTCATCATTGTATATATTGTTATTTTGCATATTGTTTCATTTTAGTCATCCATATAAAAATTTCAAAAAACAGTAATATTATTTATTCTTTCAATTCATAAATTAAAACCAAAATATAAAAAACATCAAAATCTTCAAAAATATTTTCTATTTTTGCACCCGTCAATTCTTGAAGTATTGCAGTCATATTTTCCATTATTTTGGATAAATTAGCATTTATTTGGAATCTCGCACTTTCACACTCACATGAATAAATATCTTGATTTTATTTGGTATGATTATTAATCTCTCTTATATCAAAGTCCACAGTTGAATTAAATAAAGTTTTGAGCATAGAGAATTGATCTTGTTATTTACTTGAACCAAGTATATCTCTTCACATTAAAATGATTTCATTACAAATTCAATATGATGCTACATAGTAAAAGTGGTTTCTTGAGCGAAAATTTTCCCCTGCTATCCTATCATGCACATGGTCTAGAATCTTTGAGAATTGACAAAATGACAAGCTCACCCCTGCCCAGAATAAAAATCCCTTGCTCTACATCCAATTTGAGCAAGTATCCCTAGTATAGGAAGAAAAATAAAAGTCAAAAAAAATGATAAAAATAAAAATATCATTTTGTACCATCGCAGCAATATTTCAACATTATCTCAGTTCCAAGCAAAAATACAAAAAAAAAAAGAATAGAAAAGAAGAGAAAAAGAAAAGAAAAAGCAAAATGTAATAAATCCCTTTCCCTACCCCTTGAAAATAAAAGAAGGGTGAATGAGCTTGAATCCCTAGGATTCTCAATTATTCAAAAACTGTGAGGTAAGCCCCATAACAGGTGGTTTGTGCCCAACCCGCTTGGCCTTGGGTAACTCCTAGCGTTGTGATATGTCCGTCACATTAGCGACCTTCTTTTGTACAGACCTATGTCTTCTTATGGATTAGGTAGCTCTTGATGACCCGACTTACATAGTAGTCTGGTACGGTTACATGCATATAAATCATGGTCAATGAACACTTATTTGGTTAATTCAAATTACTTGTATCAAATTATCTTGCTCAAAATTGGTAAATGAATAATACAATTTCACACACATTTGTATTTGAGATATTTTGTATCATTATGATAAATCAAGATCGGCAATGAACTCACATATGCACATGAGGGTTCCTTATAAATCTACATTTTGTCTTTGAGATAATTTAAAATATTTTATGCAAATCTTTTGGAATAATTTCATCTTCTTATTTCAGAACATTTGTTTAGTATAAAAACAATTACATACATTTTTTTTAAAAATCTAAAATTTCTTTCAAAAACATGTTAAAAAATCTAGCAATAAAGTCACGTTTATATATTTTTTTTTCTTTCGACTTTCACAATGATGGTATAGTTCCTAAACCTAAATTGGAATTTATGCCTAGTGCAAGTCCTCATATTATATATTTTTTGTTTATCTCAAAATCAAAAATCAATTATGCAATAAAATTATTTTTAGATTTCGCGATGATGGTATAAGTCTATACCTATAATTCTATGCCTAGCGCAAACCATTGTTCTAATTTTATTTCCCATTCATTTTTAATTCATAAAAACATATGGCTTACATCATTATGTTACACAATTGTGCTTTAAAAAGAATGAACACTTTTTTTCTATTTCATTTCATTATGTCAAACATTCAATTTTGCAACGATGGTATAATTCCTAAGGAATTGTTCAAAATATTATCACACTTAGGAATTTTATGCCTAACAAAAATCATATTTCTAATATTTCATGCATAATATTTTCATGGAAATCTGAAAACAAATCATCACCATCATCATTTTTCATCATCACAACACAAATTCTTAAGACAATCTCTTAAGCACTCTTTTACTTTTAGCAATATTTCTATACTGGGATTAGCTTGACGACCTAGCGAGTGACGACTCCATGAAATGGTCATATAACAATGACAATATCCTTTGAAATTATTGTTAGAAGTCCCTTTATTTTTCATCAAATCATACCACAACAACCAATTTGTTTACATCAGATTATTTCATGCAAATTTTATGGCATGACATAAAATTATACTATTTTCAAATAACATAATTACATGAATAATCAATCAACAATTCAAAACTTAAAGCATCATAAAACATATGGACAAGTCATATCACAAAAGATCATATATATATATATATATATATATATATAATATATATAACAAAATATATGTACATCATATCAAAACTAGATTGGTATGCCACAATCTATACCCTAGCATACTCAATCCTCTCAAATATACAGTCCAGCCAAAGAGCAACTAGTCTCAAGAAGCCCTCGAGCTCTCAGCCTCATCTCCTCTCCCACCCTGAGGTGGAGGAGGTGGTCCCATCGATTTTGTGCTATGTCTCGGGTCCTCAACATCGATCGTGAGGATGTCCTCGATGACCCCATCATGATCGGCTCCACAATGCTAGCTGGCAATGGTATCCTCTACCCCTATGGAACCATGTGATAGTATAATCCCTGGTAGAATGTAGTCTGAGCAATAGACCATGCCAGATCCTAAGTGCTCGCCCCTCCGCTCTGAGACCTGGGTCATGTAGCCTCATCTTGTAGTGTCTACACTTGAGCCCGAAGGCAGGCATTCTTAGCCTAGAGAGCCGCCATCTTGCTACTCTCCCCCACCTTGACACCCTTGCCCTTATAGGGTGATGGTGGCCTCTCCCTCTGCTAAGAAGGGAGCCCCTCCTCCCTCCTCTCTGGATTCTATGGTCTCTCCGAAGCCTGTGGTGCTCTCTTCGATGTCTCTCCTAAGGAGACCATCGTTGCTCCCTCCCTTCGTGACTCCTCATTGCATCGATGGTAGCCTGGCACTACATCCCAATCCATCATAATACAAGGAGGGCAAATGCCTACATACTAGGCATCATACCCATCTGTGACCCCAGCATCGTCCCCATACATTGGATGAATGGTGACATCATTTGTATCCTCACTCTAAAATCGCTACATATCTGGAGCCCCACTCAGTGTGGTACTATCCTGAATAGTCTGGGAGTACTCATAGTCTTTGAGAGAAGGGATCCCCTACTGTAGACCGAACTACCTCAAAAATTGGTCATAGCGATGGAGCTCTACCTCTCCCTACTCTATCCTCAGCCAGAAGACTCACCTGATGCAAGCCAAATCTTGTCCATCCTCTCCCCACCCTATATGTTCTCTCCATGGTCTCCAGGTGATCTGGTCAGGGATGAGTTCATCTAGAAACCTCTGGGACATCGAAAAATATATCTACCACTATGACCCTCTCTGGAGCCACCAATAGAAAACTCGAGGTCTCTCCCGATCAACCCCTATCAGTGGAAGCCCTACAGGCCTCCGCACCACAATGTGCTCCCAGCACCAAACATGTAGCAGCGATGTCAAAACCAGATATCGACCTTCTTTGTATATGATCTCGTGTAGGATCCTATACAAGCGGTATAGCACAAAACTTCCCCAAGAAAATTTGTAGCCATGGTCTCTCATATCACAGACCACATTTGAGAGCAGTCATGGTAACCTGCATCCGCTCTGGTGACATAGCAGTAGGCCACCCACTACCCCTACAAAAACTTGAGTCAATCAAGATGCCCCAAGAATCTGCCTTAATGTCTCGATGTTCACTCCACCCTTCTCCAAGGTGAAGCTAGGGTCTCTGCATAGTCACATCATGGCATGGCCCTGATTGGCCACAGGAGTCATCAATCATCCATGTATGGGATCTTCAAAATCCTCCATATGTCCTCTAGAGTGGGATCCATCTCCCTTGTCGATATCTAGAAACAAGATGACCCCGGATACCACCTATCTGCTAGGGATGTCAGTAGCCCCATGTCTGTCGATATTTGTGGCATCTCTGCCACATGCTGTAGCCCAACCTCTGATAGTCGGTCTCGCTCTGCCTAATCAAGTGCGGCTACATCGTCTCTTAGCCCCCCGTATTTCCACTCTTGAATTTTTAGTAATCCCCTCTGCAAAATAAACAATAAAACAACAAAAATCATTAATAGATAATCATTAAAATCACTTAAATCAATTTCATATTATAATAAAAAAGAAATGATATCGTCCATTATTGGATGATATCGTCCTAAATTGAGTCAAATCATCCTTAGTAGGATGAAATCATCTCCGATTTATCAACTTGGGGATCGCCCCTTGTTGGAAATGATTGCCCCTATTTTGTAGATTTCACCCTAGATGAAATCGACGATCTAGGGATGATTTCGACAAAATTGGGACGATTTCGTCCCAACATCGTCGACGGCCTAAAAATGGCCGTGATGCCCCAAAATAGTCAAAATTTAAATTAAAAATCACACAAATCAAATTAAAAACATAATATGTCAAGTTTAGATCCTTACCCACAATCCATGTTGGGCCTCTGTCGATCTGTGTGCTGTTTCCACCATTTTGCCTTCAAAGATCTAAAATAGCAAAAATGAATAGTAACAATGAATTAGGGTTTTACCTATTTTTTTTTAATTTTATTTAAAAACAACTTTTTTTTTAAAATTTTGCTTTTCCACGCTTTTACCTCAAACGTTCGATTTGGGTAAAAACACGGAGGGGGCACCATAGCAAGCAGTCGTACGATTCGACCTAGAATCATCGTCTAAAAAATGGAATAAATTAACAAACCAAGTCTACTTCAGCGATTTGGCTTTTGGCGGGAAATTTTTTGTGACGGCGTCTGGTGTTGCTCGAGGGACTCTGGCCCGAAGATCTTGCCTAGGGCTTTGGGGGGTTGTTTCTGCTTTCGCCTGAAGGTTCTTTAGTGGTCCCGGGAGGGCCCGATGGGGTCTCCTCCTGTTTCTCCTGCTGGGAGAAAGACCTCATATGCCGAGAAGTTGAAAGATTTTCCCTCGCCTTCCACGGACGGAGCTCAGCGGAATGCTTTTCAATCGATACTCAAGACTGTTGCCAATGGCCCAAATGCTCACCGCGTTAATGGATGCCTCCCACAATCTTCCTCCAGGCCTAAGATTGTAATAGAACCAATGCTGGTCGAAGATACAATCGTCTACCGAGCTAATCACGACTTGATCTGCAAATTCATGGGCATCCGGCCCACACTGAATTTTCTGCATACCTGGGTTCGTCAGAACTGGGAGCCACACGGTGAGTACTCTCTATGGCCTATAAGCAATGGGTATTTCATCATAAGTTTCTCTTCTTTAGCAGATAGAAACAGAGCATTTGAATCAGAAAAGAGAAACCACGGACCAGCAGGGTTATTTGTCCAACCCTGGAGAGTGGGTTTCGACCCCCGCATCGAACCCACGGCTGTCCCGGTCTGGATCCGGCTGTACGCTCTCCCGATGGAGTTTTGGGGTGAGCAGGTGTTGGAATTAATAGGTAATTCCCTAGGCAGATTTCTGGGAGTCTCCAAAGATACCATAGAGGGCAATACTGCTGTCTTTGCTAGAATATGTGTAGAGATGGACATTAGTCAGCCTCTACCAGTTGAGGTGGAACTTGAGCTTGCAGGAGTACCCTGGATCCAGCAGCTAGACTATGAGGCCCTACCTTTCAGGTGCCGAGTATGCCATAAGCATGGACATTTGGCAAGGTTCTGCCCAAACGTAGTGAGCACAAAAACGGAGGCTCCGAGTGGAATGTCAAACCGCCCTAGAGAGGGTAAGTCCAGTCCGGTCAATGAACCCTCTAGCAATTCTCCAGGTCCTGATGCTCAGCAGGATGGCTTTGAACAGGTGAAACGAAAGAGAAACAAAAAGAAAATGGCAAGGAGCAGGTGCAGCTCAAGCCAAACAATCGGTATGAAATTTTTAAGTCATTAGTGGATCTGGAGGACCAATCTATGGAGGGAGTGGTTGGGAATGGTGAGAATGTCAACACTCCACCTCTTGTTTCTCCTTCCTTCACTCCTGTAGTAGAACAGGTGACTGTGCCAGCTGAGTACCTGCAGTCAGAGAATCCAGGGGCTTTGGTTATACACTCCCCAAAGACAACTCGGCTATAAAAGATGTTACCATGGGAAATGCAGATAAAAACAGAGAAAGGCCTGCTTTAGGGATTTCCCATGTGGAAAAGAGATCAAGAAACAATAACTCTCAAGGAGCGGGAAGAAAATCCAATAAGGAACTACTAATGACCGCAAGGAGATAAGCTAATCAATGGAGGATTGGTGAGGACCATTGATTCTTACTGCTCTCAAGGTTTTCAATGATTATTCAATCTTGGAATATTAGGGGTTTAAACAGTAGAACCCATCAATCTGCTGTTCAAAGACTCTTAGAAAACCGTAAAACAGACTTTTTGCTTCTTCAGGAGACCAAAATGTCTTTAGATATTATGAGTAAAACCGCTACTAAAATCTGGCGGGGAGCTGGGTATATGGACGTGGCTGCCCAAGGAGCTTCAGGTGGAATTGTTACCCTTTGGAACCCTCTGGTCTGGACTGCTTTAGAACATGTAGCTTGTAGGGGTGTACTTACTTCTCTCTTCAGAAATAACTTCAATTCCGAGCTGGTCCTTATAACCAACTTTTATGGGGCCCAAGATCTTGATGGCCAGAGGCTCCAATGGGACGCTGTTCACAACATGAGAGCATACAGGGAGTGTTATGACTGGATTATTGCAGGGGATTTTAATGCAAAATTATCTGTTCGGGACCAGGAAGGTGGCTCCCCTATTTTGGATCCAGGGGATCGGCTTCTGATTGCCCAAGTTCAGGCCTTTAATCTAGTGGACGTTCAAGGCCCTAGTGTTTTTTTCACTTGGACAAACAAGAGAAAGGAGCCACATAGCAGGAAGGTCAAGTTAGATCGCTTTTTGGTCTCGGAGGAGGCTTTTGTTAAATGGACTTTTAAGTTCCAGATTTTGGAGGGCCCTATTTCGGATCATTTTCCCATTTTGCTTGAGGGAGGGACTTCGAGAGGACAGCACCATAGGCCTTTTAAATTTGAGAATTTTTGGTTACAAAAGGAGGACCTTCGACAGAAAATTTCTCATTGGTGGACAGAAGGCCGTCCACCTTTTGGGACAGCAATGTTCAAATTTCATAAACAGCTTCAATTTGTCAAATTTCAATTGAAACAGTGGAGGAAAGGAAACAAGTCGGATTTCCAGTCCCAAAGGGCCCCCTTGGTGGCTAGATGGGAGGAGGTTCATAAACTTTTTAGGGAAGGATCAATTACTGAGCAACTCAAATCTGAAGATGACGAACTGCGTAAAGCGGTTGAGGACATTGACAACCAAGAGGAGTTATACTGGAAACAGAGGGCTAGAAATACTTGGTTATTAGAGGGGGACAGAAATACCAAATTTTTTCATCGGTCACCTTGTGCTAGGAGACAGATGAACAATATGGAAGTTCTCAAAGATGAACATGGAAATGTCTTCGATACTATTCCCCGGTATGCACTCCCATGCTATCGATTACTTTTCTAAACTTTTTAAGGAAAGTATGCAAAGAAGATATTGAGGCTCGTAACGAAGTTCTTAATGTTATTCCTCCTATTATCTCTGAAGAGGACAATCAGACCCTGCTTAGACCCATTGAAAGGGATGAACTGAGAAATGTGGTCTTTGGTATGAGTACTGGAAAATCTCCTGGTCCAGATGGCTTTCCTATTGAATTTTTTCAGGCTTTCTGGGACACCTTGGAGGAGGATGTTCTGGCTGTTACTGAGGAATCCAGATCCAATCGAAGAATGCTCAGGGCGATCAATCACACCTTCATTGCTTTAATTCCAAAAGGGGAAGCGGGGACTCATATCTCTGATTTCAGGCCTATTGCTTTATGCAATGTGATTTACAAAATCATCACTAAGATAATGGCTGAGAGGCTTAAACCCCTTCTTCATAGCATCATTTCTCCTGAACAGGGGGCTTTGTTGAGGGAAGACAAATATTGGATGGGGTGGTTTTGGCCCAGGAGGCCATCCATTCAATGCAAACTTCGGGCAACAAAGGCATGTTCATTAAACTGGATATGTCCAAGGCTTATGACCGGGTGGAGTGGTGCTTCTTGTCGAAAATGCTGGCTGCCTTTGGCTTCTCTCAGAATGGATTGATTGGGTTATGAGTTGTGTTTCTTCTCCCTCTTTTTCTCGTTCTCATTAAGGGCCTTCCCTCGCTTCCTTTCGGCGCCTCCCGTGGCTCCGCCAGGGAGACCCTTGTTCTCCCTATCTCTTCCTTCTCTTGGTCGAAGGTTTGGGCAGACCGTTTTTGAGGAGAAGGCAACAAGGCTTGCTTTCTGGTATCAAGGTTGGGGAGGAAACTCTGACTCACTTGCAATTTGTGGATGATACGGGTCTGGTTGGTGCGGCCACTCTTCGGGAAGCTAGAGGAATCAGAGATACTTTGAATTTCTACCTAAGGGCTTCAAATCAGGTTCTAAATGTCAGGAAGTCCAAAGTGGTCTTTTTCAATCTCGACCAACGGCTTCAGGAGCGCGTTATTGAGATCCTGGGCTTCACAAGGACTTCTCTTCCAATTGTTTACCTGGGCGTTCCCCTTCATTTCAAAAAGTTAAATATTGATATTTGGAAGAACCTGTTAGCAGGCATCAAAGACAGAATGAATCATTGGGCCCATAAATGGCTAAGCTACGGGGGTAGATTAACCTTCCTGAAATCGGTTATTCAGGCTTTGCCGATCTATAAATTCTCAATACTGGCTGCCCCTCATACCATCTGGAAAGAGCTGGACAAAATGGCTAGAAGATTTTTATGGGAAGGCGCAAAAGGGAAGAAAAAATGGGCCTTGGTTGGGTGGGGACAAAGTTACCCAGCCTAAGGATAAAGGAGGGCTGGGCTTGAGAAGTTCTATGCTTAATAACAGAGCTTTGGCTGGAAAACTGTATTGGAGGTGGATTTCTCACCATCCTCTCTCTTCAGCAGAATTCTTTCCAAGAAATATTTGGGGCATGTTCATCCCAATGAGGTGGGTCGCTTTCCCTTGGAAGGTCCTGGTTCCTTAGTGTGGCAGACTCTCAAGCTTGGGTCCCAGATTATCAAAGATCAATTATTCTGGAAAGTGGGGAAAGGAGACAAGGCTCGTTTCTGGACCGACTCTTGGGACCAGCATCCGCCCATTATTGTTATGTTCCCCGAGCTACAACCTATCATGACCGCCTTAGAAGCCCAGGGTTGGATCCTTATTGATAATTATCTTCTTACCAGTCATTTGGGGGGGTATACTTTTAAAAAGTTTAAGCGATGGGAGGAGTGGCCAATTATTGTCTCTCCGGAGTTGGCGCCTATCCCGCAAAAAAAATCTTGTCATAAAGGTTCCTCACGGGGAAGGATGAGGAAGATGAATTAGCCTGGGGCTATGGAAGCCTTGGGGTCTACTCAGTTAAGGCTGGATATGAAGAGATCCTCCCTGAGCCTCCCCCACACTCTTTTCCGGTTCAGCATTGGAGAAGGATTTGGCATTCAAAGGGTTGGCCGAAAGTGAATTTCTTCGCTTGGCAACTTATGCATAATGGTCTTCTCACCTTTGACAATCTCAGACGTAGGGGTTTCAATGGCCCCTCTCAATGTGCTTTATGCCTCCAACATGAGGAAACTGCAGACCATTTGTTTTTTGAGTGTCCTTTTACTCATCATATTTGGGAACGCTGGTTCTCTCAATTTAAACTCCAGGCTAATGGTGTTCTCAACCGTACCAATATTTGGGAAAAATGGAAATGGGGCAGGTTCAATTCCATAGCTCTCCGAACTGGCTAGGCGTTAGGCTTTCTCTTCATTTGGTGGCAAGTTTGGTTGGAGAGAAACGCCCGGATCTTTAGAAACACTTTCTCCTCGATTGACGGCGTTTGGCAGGTCATCTGGAGCAAAGTCACAGAAACTGTTGCTACTTTTGTCAATGAAAAGAATCAGGCTACTCTTGGGCATCCTGAAGAGGGGGTTGAGGGTCATGAGAGGCAAGGCAGATCATGCTGGAAACCTCCCCCTGAAGGCTGGATCAAGATCAATACTGATGGGGCTGCAAAAGGCAACCCGGGCAACGCAGGAATTGGTGTTGTTTGTCGGGATCACTCGAGTGCGGTTCTTTACTGGGAATTGCAGGGATTGGGCAGAGCCACGAACAATGAAGCCGAAGCCTTGGCCATTAAGTCGGCGTCTATCTGGGCTGTTAAGCGTGGTTACCGGAGGATAATTCTTGAATCTGATTCTCAAGTCCTGATCGGCGCTCTAGATTGCTTGCGGAATTTCTCTTTAAAATCCTGGAGACTCGCGGATGTTGATATCTCAAATCAAGGAGTTATGGAGGGAGTTAGATGATGTCATCCCCGTGTATGTGAGTAGAAATCTGAACACGGTAGCTGACTTCCTTGCGAAGATGGGTGCTGAGAAAGAGGTAGGTGTTCAGCTGCACAGTGATATGCCTATGATAGATGAAGAGATTCGGAGTGGTCTGGAACGATCCCTGCATCCATGAGCTCAAAAATGACTAAGGTTAGTTTCTGTCGCGATATCGCGACATATTGCGCCGTCGCGACCCTGTTTGGTAATCTGTCGCGATTTCGCGACATGTTGCTCTGTCGCGACATGTTGCTCTGTCGCGACCTATCCTGGATAACTGTAGCGATTTCGCTACCCTTTTGGTTGCTGCGGCTTTGGGAGGAAAATTGTAGCGATTTCGCGACATGTTGCGCCGTCGCGGTCGTTGATGAGAAGGTGTCGCGATGTCGCGACCTTTTTGGTTGGTTTTGCTGCTGGAGGAAAAGTGTCGCGATATCGCGACGCTTTGAGAAAAATTGCATGAAAGGGAAAAACGTCGCGATATCGCGACAATTTTTGTGAAAAGCTACTCTAAGGAAAATTCGTCGCGATTTCGTGCCTTTTTTGAGGAAAGGACACAAAGGGGCATACTTGTTGCGATTTTGAGATGTTTTGAGCAAAATTTAGTTAAGGGGAAAAACCGTCGCGATATCGCGACCTTTTTGAGAAAAGCCTCCCAATGGATAACCTGTCGCGATTTCGCGACATGTTTATGGAAAGGAAGCACAGGGGCAAACCTGTAGCGATTTCGCTACAGTTCTGGAGAAAAACTGCTTGCAGGAAAAACGTCGCGATTTCGCGACTAGTTTTGGTAATGGGCACCTCGGGGGTGAACATGTCGCGATTTCGCGACACTTTTGCGGATGGGGCGCCCATTGGTTTTCTTGTCGCGATTTCGCTACACTTCCGGCCAAGTGGGGCTCCAAGGAAAAGCCGTCGCGATGTCGCGACACTTTCTCAAAGTTGCTGATCAAAGGGGTCCTCGTCGCGATTTCGCGACAGTTTCGGGGAGCAGGTGCCTTCAGGCTTTCTCATCGCGATTTCGCGACGCTTTTGGCGTTTGGGTGATTTGGTGCTGTGCTGTCGCGATTTCGCGACTTTTTTCGTGTGTTGTGGTTCCGGCGCTTTTTGTCGCGATATCGCGACATGTCGCGATTTCGCGACTTGTCGCGTTATCGCGACTGGTTGTTGTGGCGCGGCGGTTGTTTGGTTTGGTGTCGCGATTTCGCGACATGTCGCGTTTTCGCGACATGTCGCGTTTTCGCGCCCTTTGTACTTCTGGTCTCTTTGCGCTTGGTTGGGATGCCCTTTCTCCCTCTTGTAACTGTCTTTTGTTTTAATACAAGTTTTTTTTCATTTTTTTCAAAAAAAAAAAAATGGAATAAATTTTTGCTTTCTCGTAAAGCATGAAGAACTCGTCTTTAACGCATTTTATTTGTAAAATGTGCTAAAGAGGGGAAAAAATGTAGCACCCTAAAATTGGCATAGTTTAACCCTTAGTAAAAAGATAAAAACTTGAATTTTAACCCCGAAACTGCCTATTAACCGCTCACCCCATTTTTCATGCCATTTTTAGGAGTTGTTTTGACCATTGGATGATATCGTCGTCAATCAAACAAAATCATCCCAGATCAGATGAATTCGTCTGGAACAGAATGTCCAGATGATTTAGTCCCAAAACTAAATTTTCATAATTAGCTTCTATTTCAACAGCCTCTCCAACTTGGGCAGAAGCGTGTCTGCGCAGTTGGAGATCTCCCAGATTGGGATGATCCCCAACCTCCTAACCTCCCCCTAATCCTATATAAATTGAGATTTTCTTAGTTTATCCCCCTGAGCCCCTAGATCCCCTTCCTGGCTCTCCTCCTAACTCTTTCCCTGGTTGATTTTCCCTACCATTTAGCTTTGCACTCATAGTTTTAATTTTTCATTGCAAGTTTTCACTGTGCTTTAGCTGGAGGAATCTCGGATCATCATAGGCGATTCCAGATGATTTCGGATGATCTTGTTGCAGATCGACAATGATCTCATACGATTGGAGGTGATCTCAACTATAGTTCAGATTGGGGGCAATTAGACCCCTGAGTTTGCATTTCTTATCTTCCTTCTTTATTTTATTATGCATTAGCTTGATTATTTTCATTCTGCATCTTGAAGTTCACCCTATTTTAACATAAATGCATGATAAAGTTTTATAAGTTATTAAAAAAATGCATTTTATTTAATCTGTTATCCAAATTTATCAGTTAGGCATTTATACGGTCATTTCTATAATTTCGCATTAGTCATGCAGTAGCCTTTTTGATTTTTGATGTCTATTTCTATGATTGCAAGTTTCTAACAAATTCGCCTAATGAATTCGACAGATCGACAATAATCTTGTCTGATCTCAGACAATTGCCTATAATCTGGGATGATTATGTACAATTGCAGATGATCCTATCATATTCGAGACGATCTGGACTCCTACAAGATTTAGAATCTTCATCAGACATCCAAAATCAGGTGCATTCTTTCTCATTTAGTATATTTATAGTATTTAGGATCCATTCATGCTTTCTGTATTCATATAAATCAGCATTTTCATATAGAATAACTTAGATTAATTCTGGCCAACCTAGGAATATGAATGATTGAGTATAAAATGAACACATCAAAACCATTCTCAACCTAGGTGTGGAAACTTCCACTCAAAGTTTCCTGGTGAACCCCACCATCCATTGAAAATTCACCCTTATACCCCTCCCTCGAGAGGTGTGACCTTCAATGGGCCTCTCAATCCGAGGTATTGGTCCATTCTTCTCACATCCCCCTTTCGGGCATGGATCCTTTAGCCTGAATGTAAGGGTGTGAAAATTTTGGGTCAGTACAATACCTGGTCGGGATGGATCCAAAATTGGCAATGATGCTAGGTATTTCTTGATATCATCAAAGACCTTATGGCACTCACCATCCTATTGGAATGGGATTCCCTTTTGTAGCAGTCAATCCATGGGTCGATATTTATTTGAAAAATTGTGCTATGAAGTGTCATATAAATGCTACCTTCCCTCATAAGCTATGAATCTGCTAAAGGTTAATAGGGGGAAGCATTTCTAGTATTGATTTGACCTTAGTGGGATCCACTTCGATCCCTCACTTGAAGACTACAAAATCTAAAATATTTCCAGATGTGACTCCAAAGACACTTTTTTGGATTAAGACTGACATTATGCTCAATGAGGTGATCGAAGACCTTTCTTAGAACATCAACATTCTTGTGGTGCAATAAATATTTGGCTAGCAAATCATCTATGTAATCCTCCAAGATTTTATGCATGCAATCATGAAATATATGTCATGGCCCACTGATATGTTTGTCATGACACTCACAGATGTACATTTGAACATGAAAGAAAATAATGTATTAATAAACGTGACTAATACTCGATTTTCTACAATTAGGTAACCTCACAATAATAAATAGATAGTAAAGGATATGATACTGCTAATAAATTGATAATTTGTAGTATTAGGTGTGCTCGAGAGTGGAAAGAATTAAGTCAACCACTAGAGATGAGAGTACCTGAGGAAGGGGATATGATGATAAGGCAACTCGAATGTAACATGCATAGATACCTTCATATATGTATGCATTCGGTTAGGGATAATCATTAATATGTAACTAGCTTGAGCCCTGGAATGATAGCCTAGAAGCTATAATAAGCTCTAGAGGCTGAGACAAGTGACTAGATTGATGGAAATACTCCCTCTTTGTTTGATGCACTTGCATGATTGTATTTTACTTCAACATTATTAATATTTATGTTTAGTAAACATGGAGTAAATAGTTTACCTTTACAACTTCGTGTATGCTTGTTTAAATAAATGTTTGATTTATTTAAAAAGCAAAAAGAGATTTATTTAAATAAATATTTGATTTATTTAAAAATAAAAAAGATATTTGTTTAAATAAATGTTTGGTTTATTTGAAAAACAATTTTTTTTTTTGTTTAAATAAATGTTTGATTTATTTGAAAAATAAAAAAATATTTGTTTAAATAAATGTTTGATTTATTTGAAAAGCAAAAAAATATTTGTTTAAATAAATGTTTGATTTATTTGAAAAACAAAAAGAGATTTGTTAAAATAAATATTTGATTTATTTGAAAAAAATAAAATATTTATTTAAATAAATATTTGATTTATTTGAAAAAAATAAAAGATTTATTTAAATAAATATTTGATTTATTTAAAAGCTAGAATATATTATTTAAAATGAATAATTATTTTAAGTAAAGATCTCATTTGAGCATTTGGTCATTTTAAAAGATGCTCGTAGATGTTATTTATATATATAAAAGGTTGATTTATTCAAATAAGTACTAGCAAGGAAGAAGTAATCAATTTTTCCAATGATTGTTAATGGAAAACTTCCTTTGAAATATAAAAAAATAAGAAAAGTGATGCATTTATTTTGGAGCCCCAAGATAAGGACTTTACCATGTCATGTCTATGAAATCATTGCTCACTTGATGATCAACCTAAGGTGTAAATGTGACAAGATGGCACTTGGCTAAATGGGATGGGTTACCCTTTGAAGACCCGACTGGGTCAAGTTGCATGAAACTCCCCTGAAATGAAGGGAAAGCTCTTTATGATGATCACCTTGGGAAGAGGTGGAAGCATGCCCACCCTACTACCTATCGAAGGTGGTCAAGAAGTAATAGCGAGTAGGTAGGGATGTGGATCGAGGAAAAATGAAGGTGCATATGGAGTAAAGTAGAAGGAGGTTGGCATATGGAAAGGAAGAGAAAAGTAGAGCAAAGTAGCTAAAGGAGAGCAAAGAAGTGAGATGAGAGCAAAGCAACGAAGGAGAGCAAAGAGTAGCAGACATCCATGTGAGAAGCACAGGTATTACAGGTTGGTTCATCTAGAGCTGTTGTTATTATTTATTTTTACGTCCTTTGTATATTATGTGTTAGCCACTACGAAGGTAGTATGGCTATGTTCTTTGAGGTATTGTGTTAACCACTATGAAGTTAGTATGACTATGTCATTTGTATGTTGTTTTTTAGCCACTACGAAGGCAGTATGGCTATGTCCTTTGAGGCATTGTGTTAGCCACTACGAAGGTAGTATGGCTACATCCTTTGTATGTTGTGTGTTAACCACTATGAAGGTAGTATGGCTACGTCCTTTGAGGAGTTGTGTTAGCCACTACAAATACAATATGGATACATCCTTTGTATGCTATTTGTTAGCCACTACATAGGTAGTATGGCTACATCCTTTGAGGTGTATTAGCCACTGTGAAGGTAGTATGGCTACATCCTTTGTATACTGTGTGTTAGTCACTATGAAGAAGTATGGCTAGGTCCTTTGTATGTTGTGTGTTAGCAACTATAAAGGTAGTATAGCTACATCCTTTGAGTAATTGTGTTAGCCACTATGAAGGTAGTATGGCTACATCATTTGTATATTGTGTGTTATCCACTATGAAGGTGGTATGGATATGTCCTTTGAGGCATTGTGTTAGCCACTATAAAGGCAGTATGGCTATGTCCTTTGTATGCTATGTGTTAGCCATTGCAAAGGAAAAATGGCTACAACCTTTGAGGTGTTGTGTTAGCCACTATGAAGGCAATATGGCTACATCCTTTGTATATTGTGTCTTAGCCACTACGAAGGTAGTATGGCTATGTCCTTTGGATGCTATGTGTTTAGCAATTATGAAGGTAGTATGGCTACATCCTTTGAGGCATTGTGTTAGCCACTATGATCTATGTGTTTATCCACTATGATGATAGTATGAATATGTACCTTGGAAGGCTATGTGCAATGCCTATTTGGTAGCATGGTATTCATCCCTCTATAGGAAGGATAGATGCAATGGCATCAACACCTTGTTGTTATCGTGGTGATTGGCTAGGTATATTAGAAGAAAGTTAGTCAAGTAGCACCATAGGTAAATCCTCCCGTTGAAGTTGACATTGTATGGGAAACCACCTCAGATGTCATTGATACTAAAAATGATCTATCTATCATGATGACTAACAGTGTTGGAGGTGTGTACATACCACCTTATATGATGCTACCAACATAAAAACCAATTTTTCTAAAATTTGGCTACCCCATGTCTCCTCCCACGTGTTGGGATGCGTTAACCCATCTGTTGAAGTCTGGTCATCTTCTTATCCATGGATGTGTAATGTGATTTAAGTATTGCTTATCATTTAAATATCAAGTTTTAAAAGTAACAAGGTGTAGAAGATTTAGGTGTTGTTCATTATTTAAAGAATATATTTTATGATAATAGTCATATAAAAGCTCTACTTATTGCTCATTAATTTAAATGGTAGATCTTAGTGAAATAAAATTAATGATGGTTATTTTGTAATTTAAAGAAATGGGACACCCAAGTGTTGTAGCTGAGTTGGAGAGGAGAGGGCAATCCTTCAAGGGAGGTCCCAAGTTCAAATATCCACCCTACCAAAAATCTAAATTGGGTATCCAAAATCTAATTGATAATGTTGGTGTGGGCAGGGTCGGGTGCGACCCCCGGGTGACTTTGATGGTGTAGAACCCCCTGTTCATGGTCTCTCAGACCAAGGCAGCTATATAAGGGGTTTTTTGCTTAAAAAAAAGAAAAAAGAAATGGGACCTTATGTTATGAAATAAAATGAATGATGGTTATTTTTTTAATTTAAGGGTATGGGACCATATGTTATGAAATAAAATGAATGATGGTTATTTTGTAATTTAAGGTTATGGAACCTTATGTTATGAAATAAAATGAATGATTGTTATTTTTTAATTTAAGGGTATGGGACCTTATGTTATAAAATAAAAATAATGAAGGTTATTTTATAATTTAAGGGTATGGGACCTTATGTTATGAAATAAAATGAATGATGGTTATTTTTTAATTTAAGGGTATGGGACCTTATGGTATAAAATAAAATGAATGATGGTGTAGACACCTAAATCACGTAAATCAGATAATACTATCAACGCATTGCATATGCCCTCTTATAGACAACATATGGCCCTATTAGGCACTCCTCTAGGCTAGCAAAAGGTTTCCAAAAGCCTCCAAAACTCAGTTATGAGGGTTCCTAGTAGTCTGGGGTAGTTTTGGGGCTCCTATTGGTGGTCGTACCACCCAGGGATGACCACAGTTGGTGTTCATCCCACCTAGGGATGGCCATCAACAACCATCCCTGGGTGGGATGACCCCTAACTGGACCTTTGAAAAAGTTAAAGGACACACTAAATGGTAATACAAGACTACCATTAGCACGTCCAATCACCCCAAATTTATTGGGAACCTATTTATGGATAGTAGGATAGTTTATTGGGAGTACCCAAATGGGAAACCTTCTCCCAATCATGCCATGACACGATTAGGACACATGGCACCACCTACCTCACATGGCAAAGATGCCCTTTTGCCCTAAGTTCCCTCTTGGGCTATAAAAGGAGCTCCAAAATCCCAATTTCAATGGAGGAGAATTTGGAGAATAGAGCAATGAAGTGCTACCCAAATCATACCCCACACTTTTTAAACCAAACATGCCTTTGCCTTGGCCTTGAAATCATATTCATATGAAGGTGATTTTAGGGGAAAATAGGCTCAAACCACCAAATACAAACTAGAAAAATTGGAATATTCTTTGGCCCCATCTATCAAAAACACCCCATACCACTTTTGGACCAATTCCCATGGCCATAGGTGACAAAACTAAGGTAGTTTTGTGACCACCCCACCTAGGGATGACCAATAGTCTACCCATGGCACACCCATAGACAACCACAAAATAGTGTGGAATTTTAGATAAATTCCTCCATATTCCCCTTAGGAATATCTAGAGGAACCTATGGCCCAAATTTGAGGCAGTTTGGAGGATTTTTGATGCAGGTTTGGTGATCCCCAATGTTGTAGGTCTATTTGGCTCACCCCGGGACAACCAATAGTTAAGCATAGTTTCACCTTTAATATTGCCTCCAAAGTTTCTTATTTGCATTTATATTATATTAGAATATGCATATGCTTATTGTAGATTGGTTTTTGTATATGTATATCACTTTGTTTAGTCATAGTATATGTTGCTTTTGCTATGTTTTCAAGGCTTTCTTCATCTTATGAAATAGGTGCTATTAACCCCATTTTAGTCCCTTGTGTGTAGGTCCAAGTAGTTCTATATAGAATTAAGGAGCTAAGAATACTAGAATAATAGGTTGAAGGATAGCTCTCAATCATGGGATGCAAGATTCACATCAAACACTATAGTTTACACCTCTTTAAGGCCCCTTTCAAGGGACTAGATCCCTTGAACATTATAATAGAAGTTGTATCAATTTGTAAAAGCCATAAAGGGAATATTTGTAATTGTATATTTGAAGATATACATTGATAATATAAGGATAAATCCACCATTTGGTTATACATTTTCTTCATTTTGATAGATTACAAGTTTATGTGTTATTTCCTTTGAATGCTTCATAAATGCTTTACATTGCAATGGAATGCCCTTAAAGTGGTGTAGTAAATTTCATGTATTCAATGGTGATCAATGTATATGATGTCTTTTTATGTACCCTATGTATGATACTAATTTGAACCTCTTTTTTTGGTTTTCTCTATTGCAGGTACTGACTGCTCTGAGCAAAAATGACCTCTATGCTGCTCCATAGCACTAGGTGATACAACCAGCTCCATGGCACTTGGTGGGACAGACTCTAATATGTGACTGTCCCTACCTAGGATGGCCACAAAACCAGAGGGTTTCTACAAAAATTTGCAGAAACAACAACTTTTTAGGTCCATTTTATACCCCTCTACATAGTCAATTTGAAATTTTACTGTTAAAATTTGCAAAATTTCATGTTTTTCTTGCTTATTCTTTGCATAGAAAGGTTAGAGTTTCTCTTCCCAAAAATATGCATTAATTAGTTCTAAAAAATAGAGAAAATAATAGTAGAGTTTCTATTTCCTGTCTGGTTTACCTGTTGGAACCTTACCCATGAAGGTTAAGGTCATATAGGTGTGCATTTTTTGTTTCCCTTTTATGCTACTAACGAATCTGAAAGAAAAATGCATCTTCATGCATTTAGTCAAAAATAATTGAGTGTTGTATTGTTTTCTTTCAAATATTTTAAAAGGAACCCCACACACCAAGTTCTATTTAAACATCAATGGAGTTGGGCTTTCACATCCAACCCATTGATCGAGACCAATAGTGGAAGTAATTACCACTCGATTGGATCATGAGAAGTACTATCGGGACCCGTCCATGGCCAAGGCCAACCCAAGATCTATTCTAACCATGCAAAATAGCATGCATTCCTCTTTGTATGGGTGTATCATTGCACACGGGGTGCTGGGTGAGGGTTGGTAGTACCTATTCTACCTCGTTGGATATGGATTTCATCCCCATATTTGACTTGTGCGAGTATATAGGTGAAATCCTTTAAAATTTGAGAATATCATTCAATGAAATATCAAACACGAGAAAAGGATTTTATTTACAAAGCAACACATCATTGAAACACAACAAATAGTTTAGGATTCACATCTAAAAAAATTAAAATGAGATAATCACTTTTATGCTTGTGTGTCTCTATTGTTTGTTTGTTTCAAATTCATATAAATTATAAAGAAGATAAACACATAGTAGTTAGAGTATATAGCTATGGTATTGTTGGCATTTTTGCCACATTTATTGTTATTATTAATTATTAATGCTTAAATTGTTGGCCCAAAGCAGTTTTGTGAGTTTCGAGGAGGTTTTTCCGATTTTCGAAGATTAAATGCTGCCCCGAATTAAATGCTTTGCGGATTTTCAATGCGGTCAAGGTCGAAGAGCACCTAGGCCACCAAAATTAAAGATTTTCTTGGTTCGAAACTGCTGGTCGTGGATCATTTTAACGGTTTTTCATGCACATGTTTAAAAAACAAATTTAATGAAGGTGGTTCTTCGAAGCTGACATGTACATTGCATTCAATTTTGTGGGTCTCCAAGGCTGCAATTAAGGGGATCGTGTGCATAATTTCCAATGCATAATTGTAGATCACAAGGAAGTCGGTTTCAAATATTTAATGCTGCAAAGAGGACGGCCCTCTATAAAAACCAATGTAAGCTTCATTTGAAAGGGTGGTTGGAGAGTTCTCTGCTAGAAACTGGAATTGTATCTGCGAGAATAAAGTATTGGCTTCAGATTTTTAGCAACGGTTGTATGAGTGATTTTCTTTTCTGTCAGGTTGCATTTCTTATAGTATTCGTATTTCTTAATGGTTGTTGTATTTAAATTCTGCATCTTGGATTTAAGTGTTGCCGTGAGAGTATGATTTTTGGAGTGTAATATTGGAGAGATTTGCTACATACAGTTGTGTGAGAATTGAGCTGACATCTTATGTTACTTGTTGTTGTCGCATTTTTAAGTTTCCTGCTGTTATCTTCCGATCCCATCACTTCGGCCTGTGGCTATATTTCCCATTCCTTTCTGCAACTTTTGATTTCTTTCCAGCAACCCTTATCTTTAACCAGAAATTTAGAATAGTAAAGGGAACCAGCCCACTCTGGAGATTGGTCTGGAAGCCATTTCTTGCTTCCAGCCTTTCAATGTTGGCCGGGTCTAGGGTGCAATTGTAAAAATCCTTTCCTGTGGCAGATTTCTGGACCAACAGTTTTTGGCACGCCCGTGGGCCTTCCAACGTTTTGGACGCCGGTGGGACAGACTTCTTCTGTCTCACAAAAATCCACATTTGTTTTAACACCCGGAGGTCTCAAGATTTGATGAGCTGTCTTGGCCTCATAGCGGAGATTTGTAAGTTCATCTGGCGACTTTGCTGAGTTGAAGATCCGGATTTTTGATCGTGGACGCCTGCCTGTTATTTGGTGACTTTGTTGAACTCAGAAATTATTCATGATCACGAGATCACAGTCAAAGAAATTTGGCGATCTTGTCGAATTTTTCGAACTTGATAGTTCAAGAAGTGGTGAGCATTCTAGATTAGTTTCCCCATCCCTTCCATCTTCTGCTGAACAAAACCCTGGTATTGTTGCTAGTGTTTCATCTTCCCAACCATATTCCTTAGTTCCAATGGCACAATATCCTCCACTCAAAAAATTCTTGGCATGGAACAGCACTGGAGCCTTGAATTTGCAGGCTCAGAATCCAGTTCCTCAGGCTGCACTGAAGGCTTTGCCGACTTACGATGGTACGGGTAAGACTGCCTATGAGCACATAAATGATGTAGCTTCCTTAGCTGCTATCCATGATATTACTGATGAGGATGTAATGGTGAAGTTGTTGGTATGTTCTTTGAGAGGTAAATTGTTATTTTGGTACCGAACGCTGCCTCCAGGCACTATAACATCGTGGGATCAGTTCGGTGATTTGCTGGTTAAACATTTTCATGAACAGGCTGACCCTTTCTCATTATTGAATCAGTTTACTGTCATCCAGAGGCATCCATAGGAGGAGATAGCTGACTTTAATGTCCGATTTACCAGAACCTGGCACAGAATTCCTGAAGGCATTCGGCCTGCTGATGAATTGGCTGCACTTTATTACCTGAGAGCGTTCAACTCGGATATTGGCTGGGCGGTTCGGCAGTCCAATGTGACAACATTTCCAGAATTGTTTGAACAAGCAATAAAAGCAGAAGCTGATCTGATTGCTATAGGGAAACTTCCACCAAAGGTAACTATGCCTCTTATTCCAGATTTGCCTCAGTATTTATATTCTGGTTCACAACCACAGCCTATGCCAGCTATGTATCCCACACCATCATGGAGCTCTAAAGCACCTCAGGTTGCACCTGTCCCAGCTCCTCAGTTGCCTGCCTTAGCTCCTTTACCGCTTCCTGCACCTAGCATGCAACCATCTCCCGTTTCCACTGCATTTCCAGCTTTGCCAGCACCACCAGCTCCTTTGCCTTTGCCAGCACCTCCTGCACCTGCAAACCCTGATCCATATACCGCCTTATTACAAGAGGTTAAGTCTGCAAATTCAGCAATTAGGGCCATGGGAAACAAGATCACCCTCATTGAGAGGAAACAAGCTGAAAGAGATTTCCAGCCAAGGAGATTTCAACCTCCTCAAATTACTAGAGATCAAGCAGCCTCGACTAGTAAGGCACCTGAAAAAAGCTTGACTGCTTTAGTAAATGAAGATGCAGCCCTTGCAGACAGAATGTATTGGTGCTCAACCTGCAATGATCCTCATGGAGAGGATACGTGTATGGTACACCTGAATTATGTGCAGACTTTGGCTGCCAGCTCTTCGGGTGGACAAGTTAACATGATCTCAGAAGCTGGCCATAATTTAATGTCTCCAATTGAAGAACAAGTTTCAGTTCTGACAAGGACTGGAAAAAAGCCCGTGACAGTTGATCCTGCTATCTTAGAGCCGTTGAAAGTGCCTGCTGCTGTGCAAAAGCCAGCTCCAAAGTCTGATGCGCCTGTATTACCGAAGGATCCTGCTTTCCACAGAGTTCAAGACAAGGCCGCAGCTGCACCGGTAAGATCAGAAACAGAAGAGCAAGCTCGTGAAAAGTTAAAGTATCCATCACTGACAAAGAGACTACGGGTGGAAGCTACACAGCAGTATCGTACTAGATTTGAACAACCTGCTGAAAAGAAAGATTCTGCTGCAGTTTCATACAACATAGTTGATGAACTTAAGAAGACTTCCGCTAAGGTAAGCCTCTATGATGCTTTGCAGTTGCCAGGCCAAGTAGACTTATTACAGGAATCATTAAAATCTGTCAAGGATAATGAAAAAGGTCCTACCCAGACAGTGTATGCACAAACTTTAACCACCTCTGCTACTGGAAAAAATAGGCCACCTCCATTTTATTTGTCATTGCACATAGAGGGTTGGATTGTCCATAATTGTATGATCGACTCTGGTGCTGCCACAACTGTAATGCCCAAGGGAGTCTGTGAAGCAATGGGAATGGAGTACACACGGAGTAGTCCTGGAGTTCTGCAATTAGATGGTACGCCTGTAAAAATAGTGGGTGTGATTAAGGATGTTCCAATTACTCTGCATACAATGCCCCAAGTTACTGTTATCCAAGAAATTGTTGTGGTTGATTTAGAGCCCTACTTTAGTATGTGTTTATCTAGGGAGTTTACCGCCAAGTTAGGGGGTTATTTGGCACTAGATTATTCCCATTTAGAAATTCCTGTCAAGGGTAGGCGTCTCAGGATTCAAAATGAAAAGCCTTCTTCTTTTCACATTGAAAAGTTGGAAGAAACAGAAAAGGAAGTGCAGTCTGTTTACATGCTTATTGACGAGTCTGAAGACTCTGTTTTCTTGAATGAAGTTTTAAATAATCTTCGGTTGGATGATCAGTTTTCTATGCTTAATTTTAATGCCATGCTGGAAGCTGAAATCGGCTGTTATGCCATCCAAAAGCCTGAGAGTGACATGAAGCAGGAATTGCCTAATCAAGCTGATCAGAATGTTGTCACAGATCATTTATGGCAGCTATATTTTGATGGGGTTAAATCCAAAGATGGGGCAGGAGCAACATTATGCAAGTCTTTTGGGCAAGTCGTTGAAGATAATGAGCAGATAGTCAACTTCTTGAATCATGACACTGCCACTGTCGAAGGGAGAACTACAGGAAGAAGCCAGCCCAATTTCAGGGACCGACTCAAGTATGACCAAATCTGGGCGGGACATTGCAGATTTACCGGATAACTCCTGAGATCGGGTTTGTGGTGGCGACATGCCAATCATGTCGTAAACCCTTGTATATAGATATATAAAACTAGAAAAAAAAAAATAGAAGAGAAAAAAAAAAAAAATTGTTTTATTTGTTCACCTCGGTTCTTGTTGCTTGCGAGCCGTCCGTGCTTGTTTTCCTTTTGTGCTTTTCCAATCCCAATAGTTTGGTGGCTTTCTAGCACTTTCTTCTTTTCCCTTCCCTTTTTCTTTCCTTTCCCTTCTTCATCTTCCTCCTTCTTCTTTTTCTTCTGCAGTAAAAAAAAAAAAACAAAGCCACGGCTGTTGTTTCTTTTCCCCATTCCTATTATTCCCGTTCCTTCTTATCCCTTTCTTCTAAGTTCTGTCATTTTACGCATTTATTTACAGTTTAGTTCAATCTCATTCCACAGCCTTCATATTTCCATTTCCATTCCATTAGTTCATTTACTTTCATTCCATATCCATTGCAGCCGGTAGTACAACAACATTCTGTTACTGACTACCGCATTATTTTTCTTCATTTCATCCATTTCATCATATTACCATTCCATTTGCATTTCACCGCCTGCGCATCCATGGGATCTCATTCCATTCATTTCCATTCCATGTTCAGTTCAGCCAAATGCAGATTTCTTTAACTTTCAATCATTCAGCAAAAGTTTCTATTGCAGCAGTTCACTGAGATGTACCACAACAGCTGACTTTAAGTTTTCTTGACTCTGAGCCCAATGGATTCAGGCCTGGATTCTTGCATACAGCGAGTTGTATACCCCGCGAGCCACCAAGAATGTTGGCATTTTTGCCACATTTATTGTTATTATTAATTATTAATGCTTAAATTGTTGGCCCAAAGCAGTTTTGTGAGTTTCGAGGAGGTTTTTCCGATTTTCGAAGATTAAATGCTGCCCCGAATTAAATGCTTTGCGGATTTTCAATGCGGTCAAGGTCGAAGAGCACCCAGGCCACCAAAATTAAAGATTTTCTTGGTTCGAAACTGCTGGTCGTGGATCATTTTAACGGTTTTTCATGCACATGTTTAAAAAACAAATTTAATGAAGGTGGTTCTTCGAAGCTGACATGTACATTGCATTCAATTTTGTGGGTCTCCAAGGCTGCAATTAAGGGGATCGTGTGCATAATTTCCAATGCATAATTGTAGATCACAAGGAAGTCGGTTTCAAATATTTAATGCTGCAAAGAGGACGGCCCTCTATAAAAACCAATGTAAGCTTCATTTGAAAGGGTGGTTGGAGAGTTCTCTGCTAGAAACTGGAATTGTATCTGCAGGAATAAAAGTATTGGCTTCAGATTTTCAGCAACGGTTGTATGAGTGATTTTCTTTTCTGTCAGGTTGCATTTCTTATAGTATTCGTATTTCTTAATGGTTGTTGTATTTAAATTCTGCATCTTGGATTTAAGTGCTGCCGTGAGAGTATGATTTCTGGAGTGTAATATTGGAGAGATTTGCTACATACAGTTGTGTGAGAATTGAGTTGACATCTTATGTTACTTGTTGTTGTCGCATTTTTAAGTTTCTTGTTGTTATCTTCCGATCCCATCACTTCGGCTTGTGGCTATATTTCCCATTCCTTTCTGCAACTTTTGATTTCTTTCCAGAAACCCTTATCTTTAACCAGAAATTTAGAATAGTAAAGGGAACCAGCCCACTCTGGAGATTGGTCTGGAAGCCATTTCTTGCTTCCAGCCTTTCAATGTTGGCCGGGTCTAGGGTGCAATTGTAAAAATCCTTTCCTGTGGCAGATTTCGGACCAACAGGTACATACCTGTAGACAAGCCCATTCAGGTGCAGAAGCTATGGGTAATAGAGAAGATGATATAGAACATCCTCATGTTGAGCCTAGGGATAGGATCATTCCTCCATGGAAATCAGCTACTATTCTTAGTCGTAGACTAAATTATGAGTGGATGGTTACTCCTAGAGATTCAACTAGAGGGTCTAGCTTACAAGGGACCCCTTCGCAAGGTACTCCTATAGGTCATAGTCCTATTTTGGAAAAATATCTCCCTCATTCAAATCCTAAAAACACCTTCTTTTGAGAAGAGTCACCGCGCAATGAGGCGCCTCCACATAGAGCAATACCACACGTTCATGTACCTGCTCAATGCTCTACTCTTGATAATATATAGGATCATGAGCTCACACCTCGAGTAGGGTTGAACGTTCATCTCAATATTTCAAGTCACCCTAATCCAAGGTATCAAAATCATGAGTATGATACTCATCAAATTAGATGACCTTATTCCACCTTACCTTACCTTGTTTATGAGGGAAGACCTAGAACATCCAAATTATCCTCATGAAAATATGTTAACGAAATTATATTATGCCTCTACACCAATAGTATTTTAGAAAGATTTATTTAGGAGAGAACCTCAATTCAATGCGACAAACCCTTGATCAAGGAAAGCATGTAATTGATCTCACAAATCCTCCTGAACATGATAGAGAACAAGAAAATAATTCTAAGGTACTTATACTTAATACAACTGATCAAATTAATAATTTGGTACAGAGATATATTGGCCATCAAGCTGAGTTTAATCGACTTAAGTTGGATAAATATTGCCTAGATCTCTTAGAGCAACAACATCAAATAGAGAAATAAAATCTTGAAAAACAAATTCAAGAAACTTTGTGTCATGGTGCTGTCACTCCAAGTATGCATAGACAAGCGGATCACCCGAGGTAACTAAATTTCCAACAAGATAGGTCTCTTAGACCTAATCTTGTGTTGCCTCCTAGACCTCGTAGGCCTAAACAGAATGCATATGATAGGCCAAACATAGATCACCTTCAATAGGTGTTAGTTCCTCCTTGTAGGCCCATACATGAAACACCCTATGGGGCTTACGATGATTTGGAATAAGATGATTATTATGTAGAAGAACCTTATGGAGGCATAGTTGATGTCAATCAACCACCCCAACCTAGGCTTAATATTCCTCATCCACCTCTACGAGTTCAAAACAAGGAAGAGGATATTAAATCCTTGGATGCGTATCAAGATTTGCTTGCACACTTAGAAACTGTAGAAGGTAAGTCAACTGGCAATGGGATTCAAAATCCTACTTTGTGTTAGCAAAAGAACCAACCATTACACCCATCCATTCCTTCCCTAATCTATCCTGAGCATTTCAAAATTCCCAAATTTGATAGATTCAAGGGTGAAGAAGATTCTCAAGATCACGTTACTATATTTCTAAATCTATGCTTCAACATATAGGAAATTGATGCATTGCTCCTAAGAACTTTCTTGAGTACCCTCACTGGTCCTACCATTGAGTGGTTCAACCAACTTCCAAAACATAGCATCTACACATTTGAACAATTTGCTGATGCATTTTTTGAACGTTTTGCCTTTAACACCAAAAGAAATGTGACATTAACCAACCTTACAAGAATGAAACAAACTAAGGATGAGACGATCACTGACTATAAAAATATGTGGTGACTACTTTTGGCTAAGCTACCCTATATTTTTCTAGTGACTAAATTGACTTGTTTGTTCACAAAGAGTTTCTTGAAACCTGTAGCACCCTAAAATTGGCGCAGTAAAATTGCAATAATTACATTCACCTTAGTAAATAATTTAAAATTCAAATTTAACCTCCCAAACCGCCCGTTAACCATCGAGAAATCCGTTTCCCCCTTTTTCGTGCCATTTTTAGAGGTTGTTTTGACCGTTTGACGATATCGTCGCCGATCAGACGATATCGCCCCAGATTTGACGATTTCGTCCGGACTAGGACGTCCAGACGATCTTGTCGCAAAACTGATTTTGCAAAGTTGGATTCTGTTCCAACGGGTCTCCAATCCGGGCAGAAGCGTGTCTGCGCCGTTGGGACCCTCCCCCCATTGGAGATCTCCCAAATTGGGATGATCTCCAACCTCCTAACTACTCCCCTAAGCCTATTTAGTCTCTAGGATTTTCCCTTCCCAACCCCTGGCTGAAAATTATCTGCAAGTTAACTCCATTCACGTTAAAACATCCCTATTTTCCATTTGCACTGGTCCCATACCAATTTTATTGCAGGTACATCACTATTTTTCAGCCGGAGCCAGCACCTATCGTCGTCGACGAACCTGTTCAGATCGGAGGCGAACCTGTCGAATTCGAGGCGATTTCGTACTGATGCGAGACGATCTCGACTGCAGTCCGTATTAAGGCAATCAGTGCCTGAAGTTTGCATTTCTCAACCTTTTCTCTGTCATTTTATTCTGCAAATTAAATAGTCTATTCAGTGTTTTATGTCATTTTGCATTTGGAGTTCACCCATTTCGATTAAGTGCATAATTAAATCCTAATTATTATCTAATTAGCACGATTCATTTCTGTCTCTGTGTTTAAGTTTCAGTTTGATAACATTGCTGCCATTTTATATCATTTCCCTCTGTTAGCACTGTAGTACCTTTTGTATTTTGCATCTATTTTCGGTTTTGCAGGTCTCTGACGAATTCGTCGACGAATTCGTCAGATCTCAGACGATCTTGTACGATTGCAGACGATTCTATCGAATCTCAGACGATCCAGACTGCTTCAACATCAGAATCTTCTTCAGACATCCGGATCAGGTATTCCTCATTTGTATTCTGTAATCTCTCTATTTTTCTGTCTTTAAATTTATTTTATGTATTCATTGAACTTGCATTTTCATATAGAGTAATCTAGATACATTCGGCCAAACCTAGGATATGAATGCTTAAGGTTAAAAATGAACACATTTAAACACATTCCAAAACCTAGGCGTGGAAGCTACCGTTAAATGTTTCCTGGTGAACCCACCATCCGTCGAAAAATCATCAAAATACACCTCCCTTGAGAGGCGGGACCTTCGCAAAGTCCTCTCAGTCCGAGGTACCGCGACATCCTTTTCCCATCCTCCTTCCGGGCGCGGATCCAATAGCTTGAAGGTAGGGATGCGAAAAATTTGGAGCGATACATTTTGGTGAACCCGACGTGAATGCATCATAACCTTTTGAAAAACAAAAACATATATAGAACAACTAAAACATAGATGCATTTTAAAACATTCAAGTTTGAAAACATGTTTAGATGGTAGCTCCTAAGAAAAGGTTAGCGGTTACTATAAACGTAGAAAATCAATTGGCGGCTATAGAAGTTAATTATGTCCTTAGTGTGCTTGAAACAAGTAGAAATCAATTCTGTGGAGCGAACTTGATAGAAGACTTAGTCTCATCTCATCTAGGTCCACACAACTTAAGCAAATCAAGAGGCTAGTCCTAGATAGAATCCTGGATCCTCACCAATTAGTTTTCTATCATGAACTTCAGAGAGCCTGCCATAGATGGTTAGCCTATAGGAGAGCTTTAGTATCTTCAGAGTTGTTCACCTTCGAGGAATACCTCGAGAACGCAGCCATTGTGCACCGGTTCCTAGGTTGTGTAGAAGACCAAGAGGTTGTTCTTACAGATAGGGAAATATGGAATAGAGTTCCGCGAGCTGTGTTATATCGAGAGTATTGCCATGAGCTTTACTTTTATCAACCAGCATCTGAAACAGACAACATCACTATAGCTCTTTTCATCAAATTTTTAAAAGAAAACTTTCAATTTGAAGAAGAACACTTCATGACTCTGAACAACTCGAACCTATTAATGATATTCATAAATTGTTTATAGAAAACTAGATTATTATTTCAGTATTATTTCTTGCATTTATTGTGTTATTTGCTGTCTTTATTATATTGTTTCAAAAACAACAAAGAAAAACTAAAAAAAAAAATCAAAAAACTTAGCAAAAACTTAAACATTTCATTTTCAAATATTGTAGTAGGTATATAGTAAATATATACCTCTTAATTTGTTGCATATATATATATATATATATATATATATATATATATATATATATATTTTTTTTTTTTTTGCTGAAATCAAAACTTAGCACCATGCCTAAACTTAGGAATGGTAAAGAAACTTTAGGAGAAGGAGAAGATTGGTTACAAGACACAACTGGAAACCAAAATGTCCTTCTTGGAGATACAAATCCGGAAGGAGAAACTCTAGGTCAATCAGACGAAGACTTAGGTGAAGATAAGGAACAAGAAGGAAGTGTTAAAGAGGATGGATCCTCATCCCCTAGAGTAGCTCCAAATGGAACTATTGCCTTTGACAATACCGAGCATTTCAAGAAATTTCTCATGGATAACATTGATGACCTTAATGTGGCAATTCGCCTTGATAAAGGGCAAATTAGTAACACTCAAGCAGCCATGGAATATATGTGCAATATGCGCACTAATCCCTTGTCTTTCATTGATCAAGAAAGTGACAAGGTTGGGCCATCCAATACGGATATGGTCACTATGGCTCAAAACATGTCAAAACAACAGGGTTACCCAACCTCCTAAGGAGCCTGTTATTCAACCTAAAATCACTCCCATACAAAAGAAACCTTCCTTCACTACTTTATTCCGCCAAACTATTGAGCAATATGCTTCAAGTAAACAAAAACCTAAAACAAAGCCAAATATAAACTTTCAACAATCCGGAATACAACATAATCCAACTTCAAAATTCCTCCATAATACTTTTCCTACCAATACTTTACACAACGGTAACATGGCATCTAATCTTCATGTTCCTCCATCATATGCCCATAACACTCATGTCAATGCCCTACCAAACCAATATGGGGGGCAAACTAGTAATCTGGAAGCCATGGTGAAACAATTGGCTTCACGTATGGACCAAATAGATCCCTACCGTCCCTCGTATAATTATCGAGAGATCTGTAGTCAACCTTTGGACCCCATAGTTGTAGCTCAACCATACCCTAAGCATTTTCCCATGCCCGTCCTGCCTATATATAAAGGAACCGAAGATCCCATAGAGCATCTTCGCATGTTTAGGATAGCATGTCACGACATATCGCATGACGACTTGCTATTACTAAAAATGTTCCCCAAAAGTTTAGGTGGAATGGCATTAGAGTGGTACTATCAATTGCCCACTCATTCTTTGAGAAACTTCGAAGAAACAGCGGAATCATTTGTCCATCAATTTAGTGCTTACATCGAGAGGCATGTAACTATTAAAGACCTATACAATTTAAAACAAGACAAGGATGAATGCTTTGCCGATTTCTTAGCTAGATGGAGGCAATTGACAGGAAAACTGCACTTTGTGCTGCCTTATAGGGAAATGTTGGACATTTTCATCAACAATTTACAAGAATAGATATCTTATGAGCTATCGACTGCTACTTTAACTACCTTCGATCAAGCTATAGATTTAGCTCGAAGAGTAGAAGATGCCCTCATTAGGAGAGGCCAACTTAGGAAGAAGGATGATGAGAAAACATCCAGAAATCAATATAAAAACAAACAAGTTGTCGGTGACGGAGTCAGCGACAGCGAAACGTTGCTAATATCAATGCAACGAAGACAACAAAAAAATTCATATTGAAACCTCCTGACAAGCCTCCTCGAGAATTCACTAGATTAAACCAACCCTTATCAACTATTTTACCTCAATTACTCGAAAGAGGTTTGATCCAATTACCAGTTATCCAGGAACCTGACCCAACTATACCCGGATACAGAGCTGACTTGCATTGTGATTTCCATAGAGGACTTGGACATTCTACCAACGCTTGTAAAAGGTTGAAACATAGAATACAAGATTTGATTGACAATAATGAAATGGAAGTGCAAGCCTTCCAACCTAAACAAAACCCTCCTAATAATACTCAAAAGACCATTCCCCAAAATCAAAATCAAAATGCCAATCAAACTCTAGACATATTTCAACACCCTTTACCAAGACATGGTAAAGAGGTAGCCAATCAAATCGAACATCATAATGTTCCCCCTCCTACCCGATATGTAGGAACCATTAGCGGACAATTACCTATTCGGGATCCTCAAATATTTGACACGACCTTATCCCTGGTTACGACCAGGCCCTTACATAATTTTCAAACTTCGATTCTAGTGATATAGAATCGGATAGTGAAAGTGAACTAGACATTACTTCAAACCAATCGAATAGTTCTGAAAATGAATCAGATCCTATTCAACCCGTCACGAGATGCTATGGTTCCAGGAAGAACCATTTCCTAGAAGAGTCACTACTCGACCTTCTTCCAATATATTCCTTTCTAATGAAGAAGCCATTAATGCTCAACCGAGACCGGTTCAACGTCTTCACTATAACATTGTAGGTACCATTGGAGTCGTTACTCGACAACAAGCTCAAAACTCTCAACAAGAACCAAATCAGAACGATGGATCAGCTCCATTCATTTTGAAAAATCCCAATAAAGGGAATCATGTTCCTATTGTTCCATCTAAACCCCCTTACAATATTAATGAGCAATTGTCCAATACTACGGCCAGAATTTCCCTCTTAGATTTATTAAGATCCTCTCCCACCCATAGGGATGAGTTGATGCTTACATTAAGCCAAATGATGGTACCTCAAAACATTCAACCTGAAGCTATGGCCAATACTATCATCACACGAGAGATTGATTGTATTGACTTCGGGATAAAGATATCCCACAACACAATTTACATAAGGACAATCCCTTATACATTATTGCTTTAATTGGAGATGTAGCCGTCAAAAGAGTTTTGATTGATAATGGCTCATCTCTAAACATTTGCACCTTTGACTTCTACCAACGATTTGGCTTTAGAAGTGATGAAATGAAGAAAACTGATATGATTATCAAAGCTTTTAATGACGAAACACAAGAAACGTGTGGAGTTATTACCCTCCCATTGCAAGTTGGCCCTAGAACCCTAGAAACAACCGTGTTTATTGTACATTGTCCAGCATCGTACAATATACTTTTGGGTCACCCTTGGATCAACGCCATGCGAGCGGTCCCCTCAACTTTACACCAATGTGTTAAATTTGAGTTTAAAAATCAGTTGGTCACTATCCATGGTGACCCTAGACCCTTTGATATGTGTGCTTTGGCAGAACCCGTTGGAGTGCAATTTTGCCCTGCTCTGTCATCCACACATCCTAGTTCTTCTTTTTCATCCAAAACTGTGAAACATAAACCCATAACTTCACCTATTTCCCCTCCTTTAATTTCATCCTCCTATGTAGACCAACAACCCTCTAAACAAATCATTTTAGAACCTCAAAAAGATTTTAAATCTACAACCAATCCTTCAAGTTCTATCCCTATAAATTCAAAACCTATAGACACATCTATCATACCTTCCACGACTAAAGACATAGGTAATAAGCCTTCTACATCTTATGCCCTTTCCGATGAACTCTTACCAGATTTATCTACAACCTTAATATCAGAAAAAATGAATGCTTTCATGCGAGATTCAAACCTTTTAAATGACTTACCGCCATCTCCTCGTACTTTGGGCCTCCCACAACCTATGGGAAGTACTTACCAAGTCGGGAGTTGTGCCTTCATTTATAAAGGATATGACTTGGGAAGAATCCCTCGGAATATCAAAACTCATCATGAAGGATATGCTCGGTGTTATTTTACCAATGATTATATTAAAGCTAAACCCATGATGCTTAAAATGGGATATGAAGGGAAAGGCTTGGGACCTTCCCAAAATGGCATGAAAGAACCTTTCGAGGTAGAACCGTGGCCCACCTGCTGTGGTGTGGGCCTATTTCCTAGTAAGGGTCAACCCTTTCCTTTTGAGGATGATGATCATCTCATATGCTATCAAGATTATATGGATAGGCATGTTGACTTGCCTACTAAAAATCAGTCGTTTTCATGCAACATGTTGTCCATAGCATACCCTGAAATGATTGCTGACCCCGATGAAGAATTGGAAGGAGATATCTTCCATGATGTCTCTGTTGAAGAGATGTTACACAATGGATTTTATTTTGATGGTTCTATACCAACTATAGCCCAACTTGAGGCCACTGATCCTCGAGAATGAATTATCTAAATTAACCTTACAAGAATTACAAGAATTGGGTGTTTCACCCGCCCCACCTAACTTTGAAAGAGATCTACACATGGAGGTAGAAAACGTCATTAAAATTAATATTGGAACTGAGGATAATCCTCACATAATCAATATTGGATCAGAATTAAGCCAAGAAAAACAAGAACAATACATTGCATTCCTTAAAGAGTATGAAGATGTCTTCGCTTGGACATACGAAGATATGCCAGGTCTAGACCCTTACGTAGTCATGCATCATCTAGTGGTCCATCCGGATGCTAAACTTGTTAAACAAAAACTTAGAAAAATGCATCCCAAAGTGGCTCTGCTAGTCAAAGGGGAGTTAGAAAAACTCTTGAATGTTATCTTTATACAAGCTATTGATTATGTTGAATGGATCTCAAACGTAGTTCCAGTCACCAAGAAAGAAGCTACCAAAGTTAGGGTTTGCATAGACTTTAGAGATATTAACGCTGCATGCCCTAAAGATGACTTTCCTCTTCCAAACATGGACCAAATCATTGACTTCACTGTCGAAAGTGGGATGATGTCCTTAATGGATGGATTCTCCGGTTATAATCAGATCAGGATAGCTCCTGAAGACCAGGCTAAAACAGCCTTTATTACCCCCTGGGGTACCTTTTCTTTGGAAAGTGATGCCATTTGGCTTAAAGAACGCCGGTGCAACTTATCAACGAGCTATGACCTACATTTTTCATGATATGATGCATGATATCCTACATGATTATGTGGATGATATTATAGCTCGCTCTATTATTGAAAATAATCATTTAGATGATTTAAGGAAAGTCTTTAATCGATTACGAGAATATCTCATTCGATTAAATCCAGCAAAATGCATATTCGGAGTTAAATCCGACAAACTATTAGGGGTTTTAGTTTCTTTACGTGGTATTGAAATCGACCCTCTCAAGATTGCGGCCATCACTGATATGCCCGCACCTACTAATATCTCTGAGTTACGAAGTTTACAAGGTAAACTTCAAGCTATCCGTCGCTTCATCGATAAGCTGGCAGATAAAACCGGTCCCTTTCTTAAACTCCTTAAGAAGGATGTCCCCTTTAATTGGGATACAGAATGTAGAGAAGCTTTTGAACTTCTCAAACAATACCTCCTTAATCCACTGTGCTTTCACCACCTAAATCCGATCGCCCATTTATCCTCTATATTTCTGCTTCGATTACGCCTTAGGGGCTATGTTAGCTCAACTTGATGATGAAAAGCGAGAACGTGCTAATTATTATATTAGCCGAACCTTCGTCGATTATGAAACCCGCTACACGGCGTTGGAAAAACTATGTCTAGCGATCGTGTTTGCTACGCAAAAATTATGACATTATATGCTTAGTCAAAAAACTTATGTCATTGCTAAATATGATCCCTTAAGGTATCTCATGAGTCGACCTTATTTATCGGGTCGCACGGCCAAGTGGGTTCTTGCTCTAAGCGAGTTTGATCTCACATTCATAGGACAGAAGTCCGTTAAGGGTCAAATCATAGCGAGATCAATTAGGCTGCTGCACCCTTAGAGTCTACCCATCCCCTCATCATCGAGTTTCCAGGATGAATGCCTTCAATTAGAGGGAGACCATAATGAACAATGGTCCTTATACTTTGATGGAGCCCGATGCATGAGTGGGGCGAGTGCGGGTATTATTTTAATATCTCCGCAAAAACATCTTATTCCTCTGTCCTTCAAATTGACATTTGCTTGCACCAACAATACTGCTGAGTATGAAGCTCTAATTCTTGGATTACGAGCTGCCCTAGCGCTAAAAATTAAACACCTTTTAGTTTTTGGTGATTCCCAACTAGTTATAAACCAAATTAATGAAGTTTATCAAACCCGAGATGATAAATTGCGCCCATATAAGGCCTATGTTTTACAATTAATGTCTTTATTTGATCAAGTCACCTTGGAAGCTATTCCTCGAACTAGCAACCGTGCGGTGATGCTATGGCCGCAGTTGCATCTCTCTTGCCCTTGGAGTTAGATGACGAATATGCCACTATCATTATTCGTCGACTCCAGGAACCCGCCTCAAATAAGTCATGCTTAGAGCCTTTGGATGTGTTTCTAATCAATGAAACTACTCCCGAGCCTTGGTATACAGACATATTTGATTTTCTTCAAAATGGGACTTTCCCTGCCAATTCTAATAGAAACCAGCGTCGGTTATTACGTCGACGAGCAAGTCGATTCGTAATAATTGGCAATACTTTATATAGGAGATCTTTTGAAGGTATCCTATTAAGATGTTTAAACTTAGAAGAGTCTAAATCAGCCTTGAGTGAAGCCCACGATGGATCTTGTGGAGGACACTTTAGTGGTAGTGTTATTGCTAAAAAGCTCCTTCGGATAGGATACTTTTGGCCTACCATGGAAACGGATGCACATGAGTATGTGCGCCATTGCGACAAGTGCCAAAAACATGCTGACCTTGTCCATGCGCCTGCACAAGAGCTGCAGGCTATTTCATCTCCATGGCCCTTTTCTAAATGGGGCTTGGATATTATTGGCAAAATCAATCTGTGTCATCTGATGGACACAAGTTCATCATAACCGCCACTGAGTATTTCACGAAGTGGGTCGAAGCTATGCCTTTAGCTTCCTGCACTGGCACACAAGTTTCTAAATTTATTTTTAATCAAATCATTTGCAGGTTCGGAATCCCTGCCAATCTCATCTCTGACAATGGAACTTGTTTCAAAAATAAAGATGTTAAAAAATTATGTCAAAAATATAAGATTCAACATCGTTGGTCCACTCCCTATTATCCTCAGGGTAATGGTCAAGCAGAAGCATCTAACAAAACCTTAATCAAAATTCTTAAAATATTGGTAAATAAATCTGGCCGTGATTGGCACATTCAATTATATCCGGCCTTGTGGGCCTATCGAACTAGTGTTCGAACCCCCACATTGGAACTTCACCATTTGTTTTGGTGTATGGTGCTGAAGCAGTTTTTCCATTTGAATTGGAAGTTCCTTCTTTGGCTCTGCTACTTCAAGATACCGAAGTAGGAGATGAATATCGTGCTGGCAGACTTAGTCAGCTGGAACTCCTAGATGAAAAATGCATCAATGCTTTGGAGCATCTCCGTGCTTACCAAAACAAGCTTAAAAGATCATATGCTAAAAAAGTTCGTCACAGATCCTTTGAGATCGGCGACCTTGTTTTAAAAGAAAATCAAAAAAATACAAATGCAACTAAGGACCTTAAAGGTAAATTCGAGCCCAATTGGCTTGGACCATACATTATTACTGCTAAATTTGAATCAGGAGCATATAAATTATCTACCTTAGATGGTAAAGAACTTAAAGAACCCATGAATATTTTGCATCTTAAACGTTACTATGCATAAATTTGGTCATCTTTCATCCTTGTATATAACTTGTTTTCAAAATTTTTTATATATTTCTTTCAAATTTATAAAAATCCAAAAACATCAAAAATATTCATAATCATCCAAAATCTTCAAAACTATCTATTGCATTTATTTAAGGCACTTGTTAAATTTTTCTGCTCAAAATCAAAAATAAAACCAAAAATCAAAATAATGATAAAAATATAATAACAGCTATATGCTTGAAACCAAATAAAATAAAGACGAAAGAGAGAGTCCACATCCTCAAAAATTTTCTCAAAAGTGTTCATATATATTTTCTTACAATTATCGCAGTTATATGTTTTAAATTATTTTTGGATAAATTAGCATTTATGTGGCATCCCTCACTTGCACACTCACAACAATAAATATCTTGATTTTATATGGCATGATTACTAATCTCTCTTATATCAAAGTTCACAAAATTCACTTAAATAAAGTTTGAGCATGGAGAATTGATCTTGTTATTTACTTAAACCAAGCACATCTTTTCACAATAAAATGATTATATTTGTAATTTCCATGTTTTGCTACATAGTAGAACTGATTTCTTGAGCGAAAAGTTTCCCCTGCTATCCTATCATGCACATGGTCTAGAATCTTTGAGAATTGGCAAAAGGACAAGCTCACCCCACCCCAGAATAAAAATCCCTTGCTCTATGACTAATCCGAGCAAGTATCCCTAGCAAAGAAAAAGAGAAGAAAAGTTCAAGAAAGAAAAAAGAGAAAAGAAAATGTTATTTCAGCAATGTTCCAAGCATTATCAAGCAAAAGAAATACAAACAACAAAATAAGCAAAGATCAAAAGAAAGCAAGAAAGCAATAAAATCCCTTTCCCTACCCTTTGAAAAGAAAAGAAGGGTTGATGAGCTTGAATCCCTGGAATTCTCAATTATTCGAAAATTGTGAGGTAAGCCCCATAACAGGTGGTTTGTGCCCAACCTGCTTGGCCTTGGGTAACTCCTAGCGTGGTGATATGTCTATCACATTAGCGACCTTCTTTTGTATAGACCTATGTCTGCTTATGGATTAGCTAGCTCTTGATAATCCGACCTACATAGTAGCCTAGTATGGTTATATGCATCTACATCATGGTTAATGAACACTTATTTGGTTTCTTCAAATCACTTGTATCATATTATCTTGCTCAAACCTGGTAAATGAACAATGCAATTGCACACACATTTGTATTTGAGAGATTTTGTGTATCATTATGATAAATCAAGATCGGAAATGAATTCACATATGCACATGGGATTCCTTATAAATCTAACTTTTGTCTTCAAAATAATTTGAAATATTATTTTTGCAACTTGTTTGGAATAAATCAAGTACAGTCGTTTACTACAAAGACAACTATATAATACAAAAATCAAAAATTTCTTTCAAAATCTACAATCAAAACATATATATCTGGTTGACTTTCGCGACGATGGTATAGTTTCAAAACCAAAATTGAAATTTTATGCCTAGCGCAAGTCCTCCTTTTCATATTTTCTGTTCATCAAAAATCAATCAGGCAATAAAACTATTTTTTGGATTTTCGCGATGATGGTATAAGTCTATACCTACATATTCTATGCCTAGCGCAAACCATTGTAACAATTTTATTCCCCATTTATTAAAAATCATGAAAACCATATGACTTAATTCATTATTTTACACAAATTATGCTTTTCAAAAGCAAACACATTTTCATTATTTCATGTCATTATGTCAACCTTTTGCAATGATGGTATAATTCCTAAAGAATTATCCAAAAATTTTATCACACTTAGGAATTTATGCCTAGCAAAAATCATTTGAACATCATTTCATGCACAAACATTTTTTATGAAAATCTGAAAACAAACCATCATCATCATCATCATTTGCACCATTGCACCAAAGTCTTAAGGCAGTTTCTTAAGCACTCTTTTACTTTTTAACAATATTTCTATAAATGGGACTAGCTTGACGACCGAGTGAGCGGCGACTCCATGAAATGGTCTATAATAGCGACAATGTCCTTTGAAATTATTGTTAGAAGTCTCTTTTTATTTTTACATTTCATTACAACAAATCAATTTGTTACATCAGATTATTTCATTTAAAATATCACCGCATGACATTCAAATTATATCTCCAACGACATAATTACATCCAATCATCACATCAATCAAACATTAAAAGCCTCATAAACATACACAAGACACAAGTCATATGATCAAAAATATCTCATCTATATATATCACAAATATATGTACATCATCAAAGGCGGCTTGGTATGCCACAATCTGAACCTCGGCATACTCAATCCTCTATCAACAAAAACAAATATAATACAAATACAGTGTCCAGCCCTCTAGCCTCGAGAGCCCCTCGAGCTCTCTGCCTCATCTCCTCCCCCGCCCTGAGGTGGACGAGGTGGCCCCATCGCCATCTGTGTAGTCCTCGTCCTCGACCGGGACGTGGTCCTCGATGACCCGATCCTGATCGGATCTACGATGTTAGCTGGCAGGGGTAGTCTATCCGCCTCTGGCACTAGCTGGAAGTATAAAGTCTGATAGAATGTCGGTGGGCGATAGCCCATGTCAACTCCCCAGAGCTCGCCCCTCCGCCCGTGCCCTGAGGCGTGCAATCTCATCCCGTACAGTGTGACACCTCAGCCCGGTGTTGTGCAGCCGCATCCTGTAGCGTCTGCACCTGGGCCTACAGACGATCTCTCTCCGCCTGGAGAGTAGCCATCTCACTACTCTCTCCTGTGTCCACACCCTTGCCCTTATCGGGCGATGGTGGCCTCTATGGAGATGGGGGTCTCGCCTCCCTCCTCTCCCTCTCTCTCTGTCGTGGCCGCTCCTGTGCCTGTGGCCTCCTCGCCTCTCTCCCGTCGTGACCCTAGGCTGCCTCCATCGTCGCTTGGCGTCGCCTCCCTATCCGACGCACAACCGCGTGGATCGGACCACTGTGCCCTCGTCATCCGAGGAGGGCGGATGCCTACGTACCAGGCATCGTAGCCATCGGCTACTCCTGCGTCGTCCCCATCCACTGGCTGGATGGGGGCATCATCTGTGTCCTGGCTCCAGAACCGCTGCATGTCTGGAGCCCCGCTAACTGTAGTGTTATCCCGGACAGTCCGGGAAAACTCGTAATCTCTGAGGGATGGGATCCCCTGCTGTAGACCGAACTACCGCAAAACTCGGTCATACCTGTGGAGCTCCACCTCTCCCCTCTCCATCCTCAGCCAGCAAACTCGCCTAACGCGAGCTAACTCCTGTCCATCCTCTGGCCACCCTGGATGCTCCCTCCATGGCCTCCAGGTGATCTAGTCTGGGACTAAGTCATCTAGTAGCCTCCGGGACATCGGTAGGTCGATCCGTCGTTGTGCCCCTCTTCGGAGCCACCAGTAGAAGACTCGGGGCCTCTCCCCGTCAACCCCTGTCAGAGGAAGCCCTACCGGCCTCCGCACCGCAATGTGCTCCCGGCACCAAACCTGTAGTAGCGATGTCATGACCAGACATCGGCCGCCCTTGTACACGACCCCATATAGGATCCTGTACAACCGGCATAGAACAAAACTGCCCCATGAGAACCTGTACCCGTGGTCTCGCATATCGCAGATCACATCTGCGAGCATCCACGGCACCCTGCACCCGCTCTGGTGGCACAGCAGAAGTCCACCAACTACTCCAGCTAGAACCCGTGTGAGTGTAGATGCCCCAGGCATCTGGCGTAGTGCCTCGATGTTAACTTCGCCCTTCTCTAGGGCGAAGCTCGGGTCACCGCACAGTCGTCCCATAGCGCGGCCCTGATTGGCCGTAGGTGTAATGAGCCGTCCTTGTATGGGGATTCTCAGAATCCTCCATACATCCTCCAAAGTGGGAGTCATCTCCCCTGTAGGTAGCCAAAAATAGGAAGAGCCCGGATACCACCTCTCTGCTAGGGCCGTTAGTAGCCCCATATCTGTAGATACTTGTGGCATCTCTGCCACATGCTGCAAGCCGACCTGTGCCAGCTGATCTCGCTCTGGCTGTGTGAGAGCGGCCAAGTCATCTCTCAACCCTCCGTATTTCCATTCTCTGCTCTTTAGTAATCCTCTCTGCAAACATAAACAACAAAACAACAAGCAATCATTAATCAATAATTCAAGTAAACAATAATGCAAGTTAAAAATTTAATCTTGTGCAATTGATGATATCGCCCACTATTGGACGATATCGTCCCAAATTTGAGCATAATCGTCTCCGATTTCGCAGTTCGAAATCGTCCCTAATTTGACGAAATTGAGACGATTTCGTCGAAATCGGGACGATTTCGTCCCGACGACGTCGACGGCCCAAAAACGGCCGCGATGCTCAAAAATCATCTAAAATCTACCTAAAAAGCATGTAAAGTTAAATTAGAGCATTCTAGATCAGTCTCAACTCTTACCCGTAGACCGTGCTGGACCTCTGTCGATCTGTGCGTCGTCTCCACCATTTTTGCTTCAGAGCTCTAAAACTCAAAAAATGAACAGTAAAAATGAATTAGGGTTTTACCCTATTTTTCTTAATTTTATTCAAAAATATTTTTTTTTGCTTTTTCGCGTTTTTACCTCAAACGTTCGATTTGGGTAAAAACACGGAGGGGGCACCATAGTAAGCTGTCGTACGATTCGACCAAGAATCGTCGCCTAAAAATGGGAATAATTTTTGCTTTCTCGTAGATCGAGAAGAACTCATCTTTAACGCATTTTCTTCGGAAAATTCGCTAAAGAGGGGGCAAAATGTAGCACCCTAAAATTGGCGCAGTAAAATTGTAATAATTACATTCACCTTAGTAAATAATTTAAAATTCAAATTTAACCTCCCAAACCGCCCGTTAACCATCGGGAAATCCGTTTCCCCCTTTTCCATGCCATTTTTAGAGGTTGTTTTGACCGTTTGACGATATCGTCGCCGATCAGACGATATCGCCCCAGATTTGACGATTTCGTCTGGACTAGGACGTCCAGACGATCTTGTCGCAAAACTGATTTTGCAAAGTTGGATTCTGTTCCAACGGGTCTCCAATCTGGGCAGAAGCGTGTCTACGTCGTTGGGACCCTCCCCCCATTGGAGATCTCCCAAATTGGGATGATCTCCAACCTCCTAACTACTCCCCTAAGCCTATTTAGTCTCTAGGATTTTCCCTTCCCAACCCCTGGCTGAAAATTATCTACAAGTTAACTCCATTCACGTTAAAACATCCCTATTTTCCATTTGCACTGGTCCCATACCAATTTTATTGCAGGTACATCACTATTTTTCAGTCGGAGCTAGCACCTATCGTCGTCGACGAACTCTGTTCGAATCGGAGGCGAACCTGTCGAATTCGAGGCGATTTCGTGCTGATGCGAGACGATCTCGGTGCCAGTCCGTATTAAGGCAATCAGTGCCTGAAGTTTGCGTTTCTCAACCTTTTCTCTGTCATTTTATTCTGCAAATTAAATAGTCTATTCAGTGTTTTATGTCATTTTGCATTTGGAGTTCACCCATTTCGATTAAGTGCATAATTAAATCCTAATTATTATCTAATTAGCACGATTCATTTATGTCTCTGTGTTTAAGTTTCAGTTTGATAACATTGCTGCCATTTTATATCATTTCCCTCTATTAGCACTGTAGTACCTTTTGTATTTTGCATCTATTTTTGGTTTTGCAGGTCTCTGACGAATTCGTCAGATCTCAGACGATCTTGTCTGATTGCAGACGATTCTGTCGAATCTCAGACGATCCAGACTGCTTCAACATCAGAATCTTCTTCAGACATCCGGATCAGGTATTCCTCATTTGTATTATGTAATCTCTCTATTTTTCTGTCTTTAAATTTATTTTCTGTATTCATTGAACTTGCATTTTCATATAGAGTAATCTAGATACATTCGGCCAAACCTAGGATATGAATGCTTAAGGTTAAAAACGAACACATTTAAACACATTCCAAAACCTAGGCGTGGAAGCTACCGTTAAATGTTTCCTGGTGAACCCACCATCCGTCGAAAAATCATCAAAATACACCTCCCTTGAGAGGCGGGACCTTCGCAAAGTCCTCTCAGTCCGAGGTACCGCGACATCCTTTTCCCATCCTCCTTCCGGGCGCGGATCCAATAGCCTGAAGGTAGGGATGCGAAAAATTTGGAGCGATACAAAACCCATCTCTTTGACATTGCAATTACAACAATACCCTACCTTGGAAGAAGCTCTAGCATAGGCTAGAAACATAGAAGAAATAAAAATACAAGAGGAAGAAATAAAAAACCTTGTAAGGAGTGGACAAAGAATCCTAAGAATAGCTCAACACCTACAAATCCAACTATGTTCAATCAAGTGGCCATAAATGTTCCTATGCCTCCTCAAGTTACGCCTCCCCAAAATATGAACTATCAGGCTCAACCTCCTCTTACGAGTTATAACAATAATGGTATAGTGAACCAGGGACAAAAACAACGTCGTCCTTAGTGACAATTTACTCCCATAGTTGAATCCATGGATTCTATTTTTGATCGATTGTGGGCTACAAAGATGGTTAATTTACCAAATATTAAATCCAATGATCCAGAAATAGGTAAACCCAATATTATGGGATTCCAAGAGGATCAGTATTATAAGTTTCATTAGCAAGGTGGCCATGATTTACAATTGTGCTATGGTTTTAAACATGTAGTACAAGACATGATTGAGAGGAATGAGCTTATAGTAGATGCTCTAGTAGCTCCTACCAATCAACAAATGGGTATTTTCAAAGACCCTTTACCAACTCATGAGGTACAGGCAATGCCTGCTAAATCGATGAATGAGGTGAACCAAAAATGCCTTGTTCAAGGGTATGTTGGGATGGTGAGTATTGTGACCAGGAACAAGAGATATCCAAGTCAAGTTGCATAGCCTCCAATTTTGAATGATGTTCCAACTACGTCGCAAACTACACCACCTGTAGTACAGGGCCTTCCTTCCAGGCCAATAGTGACAATTAAGAGCAAGCTTGCTCAAAGCTTAAGGACCACATAAACATGACTGTCCATCTATGGGTTGATACAACAATCACCTCCACATCAAGATTCCTTGATGGAAATTTTAAAATCCATAGAGTTGTAACCGTAGGAGTCCAAATCCTTCATAGATTTTGTGGGACATGTGCAATAGTGCAAAGAACCAGCCATACAATTTTATGAGCATGAGCTAAAAGAAATAGCCAACAATGTGGTAGATCCTCCTTTACACATCATTGCATGTATAAATGAGATACCATACAAGAGAGTACTTATAGACACTGGATCCTCAAGTAACATAATAACAACTAAAGCACTAAAGCATCTTAAATTGCCAACATCTCATGTTGTGGTGTCAACTTACACTCTTCGCGCTTTCAATGACACAATATGCTCTACTGTCGGTACCATAGTTTTACCCATTTAGGTGGGATAAAATATTATACCGACATTGTGCCATGTGCTAGAGGGTGATATGGATTACAACATTTTGCTCGAAATACCTTGGATACGAGATATGAAGTGTGTCCCCTCCATCACACATAAGTCTTAAATACACTCATGAAGGTCAAGTACATGTAGTATCTACCAATCTAGAGACTTTCAAATACTACAACATGTTGCAACAGATGCCAAAGTTGACATTACCTTCGAATCACATAGACTTATGATTAAATACACCTGGTTAGAGTCTACCCATTCCACCATATTCATCATCATCTACTCCATCCTTATCATCACCACCTTAAGATAAGGCTTCGACATCGTCAAACCCTTCATCGAGGAACACGTCGAAGAGGCCAATTTATGAGAGCCCACCATTAGTTTCTACCATATCCATAGAGGATATTCCTTGTGTCATTAATGAGGAATTTCCTCTAGAGGTGAACACTAAATCACCTCAAACCTCCATTCCATATCATCCATCTTCACCATCCCAGGTCACCTTCTAGATGTCTAGCATAGGTTTAGGAGAATACCTAGTGAGAAATATCATGATAGTTCCATCACTGGAGATAGTGCAAGACATGGGAATACCTCGTCTTCCCATAGGTAGCATTGTACCTCTTGGTATACCTCCTAATAAAACAAATTTTATATATGGAGGTGTATAGTATGGAGCTTTTACCACTCCTCAGAAAGAAGATGACGATGAACCCTTTTCTAAGGATGTAAATTATTTATCAAATCTAAACTATGCATTGTAGTATTTAGACCGTTGTAATTGGCATGGATTTGGTCTTGGCATGTGTGAATAGGGTAACCATGTTCCATGTTAACCCCAATATCAACTTTTGTATGATATATTCGAGTTGGGAAACAATAAATCAGTACCGTTGGATGTCCTCACTGAGAGTCTCAAAAACCTATGTCTAAGTCATTAGGATAAGCTCACCTACGATCCATATGCTAATCCGAATCATGTTCATTCCGTGGGAGATCATTTCCCCATAGAAATGATATATCAAGGTATTTCTAGTGATGTTTCCCAACCCCATGAAGTGGAGGAGAGCTCACACACCTTGCAATCTGACAGTGAGGAACAATACCAAGGTCATCCTCATGAATGGATGAGTGATGACGAAGATAATTATGGCATCGTACCCATTAAATGCCATAGCTTAGATGATGAATATGAGTGTGTGTTCCATTTGGATGACAAGGATGAATACTAACTTTGTATGTTATTCCCCATCCAAGGACCTGTCTGACACTAGTTGTTGCCTCGTGAAGAGCAAGCTCACCCTCTTTCGCATAGGCCATTGCCAGTTATTTCACTTCCACCTGAGCCACACCTATGAGTTATGAGACAATATCAAGTCTCTAGACCCACTCACCCTGGAGCAGGAGATCATGTATCCGTCAACATGATTTCCATAGATTTAACAACACCATTGGTAAATCTGAATAATCCATCCAAGCAATTGCATATTGATTTAGATGCAATTGAATTTGATCGAGGAGATTCTTCTCCATCACTCTCAGAGTATTGGACTTGTGAGGAAATGTTACAACTATTTAACTTTTCTTCAAGAACTACTTAGGATGTTTTCAAGCTGAGGTTGACCCTGAATTTCCTATGGAAGAAGCAAACCTAGCTATTAATATTCACTTAATTCCCACCCCACATCAGTTGGAGGATGGGTCTCACATGTCAATTGAGCCAACAATTGACAAGGATATTGGTACATATCCTGATAATACCCATACCATTAAATTAGGAGAAGGTCTCTCCCAAAGTGAACAAGATTATTTCACAGCTGCATTGAAAGCAAGTATTAAATATTTTGCTTGGTCGTATAAAGATATGTCAGGACTAGACCCAAATATAGTCATGCATAATCTTACATTAGACCCCAAGATCAAACTTGTTAAGCAAAAGTTAAGAAAAATTTACCTAACAGTGGGCTTAATTATGAAAGATGAATTACAAAAGTTGTTGGACATTGATATCATCATCTCAGTAGATTATCCACCATGGGTTTCAAACATGGGTCCCATACAAAATCTTGATGGAAGGATTCACATTTGCACCGACTTTCGAGATCTTAACAAAGAAAATCCTAAGGATGAATTTCCCTTACCTAACATTGGCACATTGGTAGATGCAATAGCAGGACATGAAATGCTATCCCTAATGGATGGATTTTTTGGATATAATCAGATTCGTATTAATCCAAAATATCAAATCAAAATGGTGTTCACAATGCCTTGGGGGACATTCTGTTAGAAGGTCATGCCTTTTGGCCTTAAGAATGTTGGTGCTACCTACCAACAAGCCATGACATATATCTTCCATGAATGCATGCGCAAGATTTTGGAATATTACATGGATGATTTATTGGTAAAATATTTATTACACCATGAACATCTCGATGTACTGTGTAAGATCCTAGATTACCTCATAGAGCACAATGTTAGACTTAATACCAAAAAATGTGTCTTCGGTGTCACATCTGGTAAATTTTTGGGATTCATAGTCTCAAATAGAGGCATAGAGGTAGATCCCAATAAGGTCAAGGAAATATTAGAAATGCCTCCCCCCAATACCATTAAGAAACTACGTAGTTTGCAAGGAAAGGTCACATCCATAAAACACTTCATAGCACAGTTATCGGATAAGTGTCGACCCATGAATAGGTTGCTACACAAGGGGGTCTCATTTCATTGGGATGAAGAATGTAAAAATACCTTTGACAAGATAAAACAATACTTGGCTTTGTCACCTATATTGGCTCCATCATGACCAGGAGTGTCGTTCTATTTATATATCTTAGCTACTGAGTTAGCTTTGGGTACCATGTTGTCCCAAAAGAACGAATTTCACAAATAATAGGCTACCTATTATATTAGCCGCACATTGGTCATCTATGAGGTTAGATATGCATATGTTGAGAAGCTATTCTTAGCAGTGGTCTTTGCCACCAAAAAGCTACACCATTATATGTTAAATCACACCATATATGTTGTATCTAAATAAAATCCATTGTGCTACATGATGAGTAGAACATATCATAATAGTCGCATGGCAAAGTGGATAATGTTGTTGACAAAATTTGACCTAGAGTTCATTGGGCATAAATCTATCAAAGGATAGGTCATAGTCGATCAACTAGCAAAGGCTCCTCTATAGGATGATCAGCCTCTAAATATAGAACTTCTCGATGATGGAGTATTTCAAATTTCAAAATCACCTGATTCTGTAGATCCTGAGTCACATGCGGACATAACTCTATTCTTTGATGGTTCCAAGTGCGAGTGAGGTGGTGGTGTAGGTATCATGTTTTTAACACCACAAGGGGCTCCCATACCTCTTTCGTTTAAACTTGATTTTTATTGTACCAACAACAATGACGAGTATGAAGCTCTCATCATAGGACTTCAGACGATAATCACCATGAAAATAACAAAGTTAAACATTTTCAACGATTCCTTGCTCATAGTTAATCAGGTAAAATGGATTTTCTAGTGTCGATGTCCCATATTGTGAGCTTACAAAGCCCTAGTGGAAAAAATCCTGGTCAACTTTGAATGGTATGATATAGAGGAACTCCCTCACTCATCTAATAATTTTGCAGATACAATGGATTCCTTAGGGTTGCTGATCCCACATGAACCTTTAGATGATATCACAACTATCCAATTAAAAATTCTAGCACAATCTGCAATCGAGCGTGAAGAGCATAATGCTATACCAGTTGTTCACATGATTCAGATTGAGCCTTCTCATGAAAGGTTCTCTCAACTACACCAATATTTGAATAATGTTAACTGGGGGACTTTGTTCCCTCATAATCCTTTTGATACTAGCACAACACTATATCTCCAAGTTCACTCTCAATCAGTATTTGCACAAGACAAACATCAAAGGGATAACATGATTCATAATATTGAGGCTTCTTCAAAGCAATATTAGGCCATCTAGATTAAAGATTATATTAAACTAGGTAATATTCCACCTGGATTATCTCATGCTCAAAAGCAAGAATTCAAACAAAAGGCAGCAAAATATGTCTTAATAGGAGACATAATGTATCGTCGAAGTTATGAAGGTATCCTCCTTCACTGCTTAGACTCATAGGAGTCAGCTTGGGCCATCACCCAAGCACACGACAATACATGCAATGGCCACTTTAGCGGTATGGCCATAATCAAGTGCATTCTTCGCATGGGCTATTATTGGCAAACTTTAGAGCAAGATTATTGCACTTATGTCAAGAAGTACGTGAAGTATCAACACCATGCAAATTTAACACATGTAACTTCATAGGCCTTACAACCGATTCAATCGATCTAACCATTTGCACAATGGGGGTTTGATTTAATTGGGAAAATATCACCTGCCTCATCAGGCCATCACATGTTTATCATAACGACAACCGAATATTTTACAAAATGGGTGGAAGCAATTCCCCTTACCACAATGACTAGACCTTGCATTGTGGAGTTCATACTACATAACATTATATGTCATTTTGGTATTCCATCCAAAATAGTATCGAATAATGGAACACCCTTTAAAAATAAGGATGTGCGTGCATTAACAAAAAATTATAACATAAAGCATAGCTTTTCCATGCCCTATTATCCGTAGGACAATGGGCAAGCAGAGGCATCAAATAAAATAGTAGTAGCCATCTTGAAGAAAACCATTAAGGAAAATCATAAATATTGGCATAATAAATTACCTCTTGCCCTTTGGGCCTATTGCACTATAATTCAAACACCCACTGGGGCAACTCCATTTTCACTAGTGTATGGTGTTGAAGCCATCATGCCTCTGAAGTTATAGATTTCATCTCTATGCATTTCCATGCAGGAGTTCATCGACGATGATATAACTAGGCAAGCTCGGTTAGATCAGTTAAAGTTGCTTGATGAACGATGTGTGAATGCCCTCGATCATCTACGTGTTTATCAAGAGCATCTTAAGAGATCTTACAACTTGAAAGTACATCAAAGAGAATTTCAAGTAGGTGATTTAGTTCTAAAGGAAAACCAACAAAACTCAAATTTTCCCTCCAATTTGTGAGACAAATTTGCAACAAACTGGATAGGTCCATTCATCATTACACATCATATTGGACCTGGAACTTATCACCTAGCATCCATAAAATGAAATGAAGATCCTGAACCCATGAATATAAGTCATTTGTGACCATTTCATTCTTAGAGCACTAATAAACTACCCCTAGGTAGTCGTAGAAACTTTATAAGTGTCGTTGCCCACCTAGGTCACCCTAAAGGCTCCTAGAGATTTTTGACCATCTAGGTCACATAAAAAATATTCTAGACTATCTGTGACTGTCTAGGTCAAACCTAAAAGCTCCAAAGGCATCCATAAGCTCTTTGGTCATAGCCAAATGCCCCTAGGTAGTTGTAGACACTTTCTAAGTGTCATTGCCCGCCTAGGTCACCCTAAAGGATCCTAGCGGTTTTTGACCATCTAGGTCACATAAAAAAAACTCCTAGACTATCTATGATCATATAGGTCAACCCTAAAAGCTCCAAAGGCATCCATAAGCCCTTTGGTCACAAAAAAATTACCCTAGGTAGTCGTAGACACTTTCTAAGTGTCGTTGCCCACCTAGGTCACCCTAAAGGCTCCTAGCGGTTTTTGACCGTCTAGGTCACATAAATAAAAAGCTCCTATACTATCTACGATCATCTAGGTCAAACCTAAAAGCTCCAAATGCATCATAAGCCCTTTGGTCACAACCAAATGCCCCTATGCAGTCGTAGACACTTTCTAAGTGTCATTGCCCGCCTAGGTTACCCTAAAGGCTCCTAGCGGTTTTTGATGATCTAGGTCACATAAAAAAGCTCCTAGACTATCTATGATCATCTAGGTCAACCCTAAAAGCTCCAAATGTATCCATAAGACATTTTGTCACAACCAAATGCCCCTAGGCATTCGTAGACACTTTCTAAGTGTCGTTGCTCGCCTAGGTCACCCTAAAGGCTCCTAGTGGTTTTTGACCATCTAGGTCACATAAAAAATCTCCTAGACTATCTACGATCATATAGGTCAACCCTAAAAGCTCCAAAGGCATCCATAAGCCCTTTTGTCACAACCAAATGCCCCTAGGTAGTCGTAGACACTTTCTAATTTTTTGTTGCCTGCCTAGGTCACCCTAAAAGCTCCTAGCGGTCTTTGACCGTCTAGGTCATATAAAAAAACTCCTAGACTATCTATGATCATCTAGGTCAACCCTAAAAGCTCCAAAGGCATCCATAATCCCTTTTGTCATAACCAAATACCCCTAGGTAGTTTTAGATACTTTCTAAAGTGTTGCTACCCACCTAGGTCACCCAAAATACCTCTAGTGGTTTTTCACCATCTAGGTCAAATAAAAATATTCCTAGACTATCTACAATCATCTAGGTCAATCCAAAAATCTCCAAAGGTATCTATAAGCCCTTTGGTCACCTTAAAATTCTCCTAGGTAGTCCATGATTGTTTAGGTCAACCCGAAATGCCCCTAGGTAGTCTATGACCGTGTAGGTCAAGCTAAAACGCTCCTAGGCAGTTTACAACTATCTAGGTCAAACCTAAATGCTCCAAATGCATCTATTAAGCCCATTGGTCAACTTGTACCAAATATCTCTATATGGCATCATATATACCCATTGGTCAAATTTTATATATATATATATATATATATATCAAAATTACAAAAAAAATTATGAAAATCATCAAAATACAAAAATATTGCATTGTATTGCATTTCTCATCACTTGCATTATAATCATAGTTGCATTAGGTATACTCATCATTGCATTATGCATCATTCCAAATTGATCATATATGTATAGCACTAGGTTTGTACACTAAGCATCTATTAAAATCATTGTTTTCATGAGTTAACATTGCCACCTGCGTATAATACAATACATTTACATTTACACTTTACATTATATGTCTATTTCCCATCACTTAGCCATTGTTGATAAACATAGTTAAAGTTTTCGGTCACTCAGCCATATCTAGTTGTCTTATCAGATTTTGTAGAAATCTAGCATGATTTTTAGAAGGTAGAATCCTACTTAGATAATTCTTGGTATACATCAAAATCCCAACACATTTTTCACATTAAAAATCCGTTGTCTAGCACAAGGAAAGATGAAAACTATGAAGTGGTCTAGGTTACTTTCAAGCGAAAAGGTTATCTTGCTCATCCCCCTATGCGAATGGTTCAAAGATGTTGAGAATTGACAAAAGGACAAGTTCCTCCTTACCCAAAATCCCTTACCCTACACTGGGGTAAGTATCCCAAAGAAAGAAAATCAGTAATGATTATTATCCCCCCAGTATTGAAAACATACATTGCCCTACACTGGGGCAAGTATCTCAAATAAATATTCCAAATATTATAGTGATTATTATCACTCCCAAATATGCATAAGGAAACAATTATTATTATCACTAGGAAAAGCAAAAAGAAACAGTGGTTCTCACCACTATTACAATCCCTTGCTCAACAAATCAAAACAAGAAAATTCCCTTGAGAAAGTCAAAGAAAGGTAAGGACTTTGAAACTTGAATCCATGGAATTATCAGCATTAGAGAACCATAAGGTGATCCTCATTACAAATTTGGTGGATAGCCTAATTTTCAATGGTAGTAGCCTCCCGCATGACGATATGTCTATCACTTAAGCAACTTGTTTAGGGATAGACCAATGTTTGAATGTGGATGAGCTAGCTTGTTGTAACCTAGGGTATATAGTGGTATAATCCAACTAAGTACAAAACTCAAGATAATAAGACTCACAGAATGATCTCTAGTGCTGATGGGCTGAATAAATCCCATTTGCACTAGGGTAATATTATGTGTTATCATGGCAATGAAATCATGTGCACACATAGGGATATTGATTATATTGGTTATCTTAGTAGGTGCATACTTTGTCAAGATATCTTGTATAGTTAGTATATGACTTTTGATTAGGTAACTAGAGTGTTTGAGTCTCTTAAAAACTATCAAATAAAATCATATCACATTACATTATCCATTCCATTTTACATCATGATGTCACATGTTTGTCAAAACTACAATGTCAATCAAATAGTGTATAATAACATGAAAATAATCAAGATACATTTTGTATAGTCTATGGTGCTAGCATATAATACGTCAAATAGTCATTGTAAATCCATCATACAAAAATTAAATCTAATCAATCATTACTTTCAATCATACACATTTAAAAATTTTGTTTATTAAGTGGTATTCATGATCTAGGATAGATATCGTTTCAATATTAGCAATAATATTTAGACGGCCACCCACTATATTATGCATACATTTTAATTTACAAAAGCATATAAAATAAAGCATCCACATATACATATCATCAAATCACATCATCGGATAAATACATGCATCCATGTTAGAAATTCATCATAACATCATATAGCAAATATAAAAATTGCATTCATATCATAAAGCAGTCAAATGACATAATGATCAAAGCTAAGTCATATATATATATATATTTCCATATATGTAAAAGTCAAAAGTAACATCATATTCCATAAACTACCCATAGGCTACAATAAAAGTGACTCATCCAACTTTGCAACCCAAAAAACCAAAAAGAACCATCAGAGTCTGCTGACCATGGTCATGCAGGACCGGTACCTTGACTCTCTGCTCTGCTCTCAGTATAAGTCTGTCGTTAGCTTCTAGACCTGCTCCCCCCTAATCTACTGCCTTTAGATACCTCCATCCTCCAAGAAGTGCTCGGAGCCCTCATATGAGCAGACGAGTGTCCCATCTTGCTCCCTTGGCTATGTTGTGATCTAATTGCTAATGCCCAATATGGTATGTACCCCTTACAGTGCATTATCTCATACTCTATCATATCCATGTAGGTGAACTCCTCATGACACCTAGTCTGATAGGTCGCTACCAAACCTTAGAGATGTGTTATATCCTCCTACATCCTAGCTAGCTCACCACTATTGGAATCCTTGTGGCTAGGGCCCTATCTACCGATGATGCCTTAAATATATCTATCATTGTTGCCTACCTCTCTATTTCCTCCTATGCACTCTACACCTATGCCTGTAGTAAATCCCAATCACTCTGTAGCTCTACGATCCTAGAATCTCATGCTAATAACTCTACCTATAGACCCTGATCTCCCAAGTCTCCCTCATTAAAACCTACTGGATCCTGAACATCTATCAGCTCCACCCTGTCCACTGACACACACTAATGCACAACTCACTCACCTATGTTTGCCTCCTCATAATCTAGAGTCTCACCAAAATCCTCCTCATCTAGAGCACCCCTAGCTACATCTGTTACCCTAACAGCTGCATCCCCTCCTAGTGGTCCCTCCCCTCACCACTGCTGCATGAACCACCACGCGTCATACTCCTCTATAGTGCACACATCATCTAAGCTTGATATTGCCACCTCAGAATCTGAGTCATATCCCAACTCCTCTACCATAGACCATGCTAGAGTCCTATTATCTCCATGATTATGATAGACCATCGGCTCATTAGGCAATCCTTGGAATAACCCAAACTATCATAGCACACAATTATAAGAGAAGTACTCTCACTCTATGCCATGTCACTCTATCAGCCACCTACCTCTCTGAAATTAGCATAGGTTTGTCGAAGCCTCATCCGAGGTAGGACAATCCCTATAGGGTCTCCACTTGATATCCCCTACCCTAAGCTATGCAAAAGCCTCTGCATAGTGCTCTACCTCCCCATCATAGTGTTGGCTATACCCTGAGTCATGCAACCTTGTCCATAGCTCTCCATAGCCAATCTCCCTATTCAGTAGCTCTGCTCAAGTGGTCCACGATAGTCCCTATGGTCTCTCCACCAAAATATGCTGCCAAGCCCAAGAATGTAGTAGAAATCTATAGCCCAAAACCTTCCTCCCATGAGATCAGATCTCATATAGCTCACCATACAACTATGCCAATAAAGTAGGACCCTAAGCCATCACTATCAGCTCCTCTGTGCATTCAACTAGAGTAAATACTAGCTCTATTAGGTTCCATGGGAATGTAGCTCCTGAAGAGTTGGGTAGCAGTATTTTGCTGATCAAGATCATCAAAAAAGTGTGCCTAATGACAATTGCACCCTCCTAGTACCATATAGACACTAAAATCCCTTCACTGATCATATCCTTCCGAACATCCTCCCAACACGCGTCGAAGTACCTATGCACTATGACCTCCCATCGCTCCATCAAATAAGATACTATCTGGAACCCCTCTATCAAAATACACAGTATCTGATAGACATCCTCTAGTGTCACTATCATCTCCCTCATAGCTAAATGGAAAGTGTTAGTGCGAGGGTCCCATAGGTCTATCAAAGTAGTTAGATAGGCGTGGTATCCCACCAGGGGATCTAAACGCGTAACTTGCTTCAGACCAATGGAATCAATCTAACACTAGTTTGTAGTATGAAAATGGCCTTTAGTGACCTGAAAGAGACTCAGTACCTGTTGGTCATAAATATGCCTAAGTACAAGATTTTATCACTTGTGTGCCCTAGACTCAGCCAAAATTGAAATGTCGAGAGAAAGAGAAGTCTCCCGGGCAAATCTCCAGAGAGGGCTGGCTTCAAAACTAATCTAAACTAGTTCAAGATAAGGATGCAGGAAAGAAATGGGAAAATACAAAAAGAAAAGGAAATAATAGAAAGAAATGGAAATATGGCCGAAGTCAATAGTTGATGGGGAACAACCTCAGATAACAAATAATCTCAAGCCAGATCTCTAAGATAAGTGGCAATAGATTCTTAGGATGAACATGCAGAATTTGGATCAAGCATTAGCCACAAGTTCGCCTTCAATTATACTTCAAACATTCAAATGAAAATACAACCAAATTTAGAATAACATAATTCAGCTTATATTTTAACACTGGACTAAATAGAAGTAAATCACACAGAAAGCAAAACATGAACAATAGTTTGGATCACCAACTCAAAAGACACTAAGAATAGAGCAAAATGTATCTAGAATTTTTGCTTCAATTTTTGCAAGAAGGTCCTCATTCTTTTTCTTAAGATTTTACATTGGTATTTATAGAGGCCTTCTTCTTCCTTTCGAATCACATCATTTAATACATAAAATAGATTTTGAAGAAGAGGTCCACAAAATGGGCACTTGAAAAGAGAAACAATCCCCCTTAATCTACCTCGGACCAAGGGACCATATTTCTTCATTAAATGACCATTATCGGGGTAGGCTGGAAGTTGTTAGGAGATCATGAACAGGAGATTTTAATATTGGAGGCATCTTTAATTTTGGTGGCGTCGAAAACTGCCTCATGTTCTTCCATATTGCGCACATCGGTAAACAACAACATTTAATCTTGGCACCTCTTTGACCACAATCTCAAAATTAGTTGGAGAGATTTTAATTGATCCTTATCTTCTCCTCACGTTCTCCTATGTAATTTCAAAGGAAAAATGCAGACTGAACTGTATCGGGTCTTTTGTTGCTGCTTCTATCACGAAAATGAGACAGGTCGTGAAAATGTGACATGTTGTGAAATCGTGACACTTTCACCTTACTGCTTTTTCTTTTTGCCACCAGTCATGAAAATGCGACATGTCATGAAATTGCAACAATTTCTCTTCGTTCAGATTTCTCTTCACAACATGTCATGAAAACTCACCATGTCACGAAATCATGACATGTCGCAAAATCATGACATATTTCTCTTCCTTGGCCTTGTCTCAATGACATGTCATGAAATCATGAAATTATCCTCTATTTGGGATTCTTTTCTTGCAAGTCATGAAATCATGATGTTTCACGAAATTGCATAGTCCGTACCATTTTGCTCCTTTCGTGCTTTCACATCGCGAAAACAAGACATGTCATGAAATCGTGACATGTTTCTATCTTCTTGCACTTTGCTATTTTTTGGCTACGAAAATTCATCATGTCACAAAATTGTGATAGTTTGTACTATCTAGCTACTTTCCTACTTCCTCCTTGCAAAAACATGACATGTCGTGAAATCGCGACATCTCTCCGCGCTTTGCCCTTCTGCCCAGACATGTCACAAAATCACGACAATTTACTACCTTCTCCTTCATCGTCGCTTTCTGTCGTGATATCGCTACAAGTTTCTCTTGCTTGGCTTCATCTCCAAAAATGTTGTGAAATCACAACATCTTCCTTCTGCCTTGTGTTTATCTTCAGCACTTTCATGATAATGCGACATGTCGCAATATCACACCATTCTGTACCATTTGCTCCTTTTCTATTTTTTTGTCGTGATATCACAACAAGTTTCATTGGTGCTTCCCTTTGCTATTGTATGTCACAAAATCATGACATATTACTATCACTATACTCTATTGCCACTGCAAGTCACAAAAATGTGACATGTCGCGATATCATGACAATTTTGCCTTGACTGCTCTATTTGTTGTTTCCTAGCATGAAAATCCAACATGTCGTGATATCACAACAGTTTTACTTTCTTGCTTCCTTTGGCTGTTTTTAATCGTGAAAACATGACGAGTCACAAAAATGTGACATGTCGCAATATCATGACATTTTATTTACTTAGCTTTTTTCAAGTTTAGACTCCGCAAAAATTCGACAGGTCACGAAAATGTGAAATGTCACGATATCATGACAATTTCTGTGCTTAGCTTTTCTTCTTCATCGGACACTGCAAAAATGTGACAGGTCGCGAAATCATGACATCTTTCAGTTACTTTGCTCTAACACAGAACTTGTAGATATTTTTGTATTTTCCCTTTCAAAGTGCTTGGAGGGACAAACAGAAGAATGAGTATCTCTACAATTTGTGCATTCTTTTGCATGAACAACAACAACAAAAACAATGTGGAAAAAATGCCAACATTCTTGGTGGCTCATGGGGTATATAGTTCTGCTGTATGCATGAATCTCAGGCCTTTATCCATTGGGAAATAGATTCAAGAAGCTATAGGGGCAGAAAAAGTGAGTGCTGGTTGATGCTGGACATTTCTGCGGGCTACTGCAACAAGCTCTTGCTGACGCTTGGTATTCAAAAATAATACCTGTAGCAAAAATTTATGGAAGAGCAGAACTTCCTTTATTTCTTGAATGACTACATTTTTCCTAGCTCGATTGATCTAGGTAATCACTAGGTGTTGTGCAAGGATCTCCATGGCAGTAGTGAAAAGCACATGAGTTGAAAAGACGAAAATGAATGGAATGATGACCAGTAGATGTGTAGGCCGTGGAACTAGAATGGTGAATGATGGAATGGTGGGAGATGGAGGAGTAGAAGTGGTAGATACAACAACTAAAGAGGGTGCTACTATGCTACCAGATGCTGGGATTATATGAAAATAGATAATGAAATGGAAGTGGATGGAATGGAGAAGGTGGTAGGAACTGTGGAGAAGTTCTCAAAAGACAAAGGATTGGAAGAAAGGGAAAGTGAAGAAAAGGGAACATCAGAGAGGGGAGTAGAAACAATAGTAGTGGCTTGATTATTTGCAGAGGAAGGAGTAGGAGAGGAAGGCAATGAAGTAGAGGGGAAGCCACTAACTGTTGGAAAGGAAAAGAAAAAAAAAGAGAAATAAGCATACCTGTGGGCTCGTGTGCAGAAGGAGCCAAAGTTGATGAAATTTTTTTTTTGTTCTTTTTCTTTTTTTTTTCTTTTTTTTTCTTATGTACAAGGTAACCCCCGAATTTAGCTGTGAACTCTCAGGAGAGACACATACCAAAACATGGCTCTATGATCTCCTGGATCCCAGACCTTGAACACACACTTATTGATCTCCTAATTGATAATCAGCTCGGAGTCACCAAATATTTGTGACTGTCGCACTCCAAGTTTCTCAACCTCCTTGAGACCTAAGCATAAAGCCTCATATTCTACTGTATTATTTGTGTAGCTCCAAGTCAACTGGTAGGAATAGGATCATTAAATTACAGAAGGTAATACTAGAACAATCCCAGCTTCAGCATCATTTCTATATCATGCTCCATCGAAATAGAGCTGATCTGGCACAAAGTCTTGACCAACTTGATCAGGAGGCAACTCTACTTCAACCTCTTCAGGATTTGTAATGGAGTAACAACCAATTTTAGTTTCCATCATGGCATTAAAATTGAGCATTGAAAACTCATCCTCTAAGCAAATCTCATCTAGGACTTCATCCATTAAATCAAGATTGTTCAATTCTTCAGTTATCATGTTGACAGAATGTTTGAACTTTTCTTCTTCTTCTATCTTCTCTATATGAAAAGTAGAAGGCTTCTTATTGTAAACACAGATTCTTCATCCTTTGAAAGGAATATACAAGTGAGAATAATCCAAAGAAATGTAGCCTCCTAGCTTGGCAGTGAATTCTCTTGACAAACACATACTGAAATATGGTTCCAAATCAACCACAACTATCTCCTGAATTACTGTAATTTGAGGCATACTATGTAGAGCAATAGGAACATCCTTGATTACACCCATTGTTTTCATGGGATTCTCGTCCAACTACAAGACACCAGGGCTACTTCTTGTATACTCCATACCCATGACTTCACAAAATGCCTTTGGCATGACAGTTGTCGCAGCACCAGAATCAATCATACAGTTGTGCACTATCCAACCCTCCATCCTAAGTGATAAGTAAAATGGGGGTGGTCTATTTTTCCCAGTGGTCGAAGAGGTCGAGTTTGAGACATAACTACCTAGGCTGGAGCCTTCCCCTTACTTTGTGTGGTCTTTAGGTATTTCTGTAAGAGATTTACCTATCCAGGTAGCTGCAAGGTGTCATACAGACTTACCTTAGCTGATATCCTTTTGAGTTCTTCAACAATGTTGTACTCCATTGAGATCTGCTCTTTCCCTCCATTAGCAGATTCAAATTTTCTTCTATATTGTTGGGTATCCTCCACTCGTTGTCGTTTAGTCAATGATAGATACCGCAGCGTCTCTCTAGCTTGTTCCTTTGTTTCCGCTTGCGGCTGAGAGATAGAAGCTTGTTCCTTCTCTTTTGCTTGTGGTGGAAGTGGATCCTTCGACAAAATAGGTGGTTGTTGCAGAGCTAGAGGATCATGAATCTTTGTAGGTATTTGTTGCTTGTACAGGAAGCACTTTCAATGGCTCCATCTTAGCCAAATCTACCAACATTGGTTTCTTGTCGTTGCGTGTCAAGATTGCTATGTGTTCCTCAAGAGACATCACGAAATTAAGATCCACCTCTCAAATCATGTTTACACGGCTTCCCACAAGAAATTGCAAATAATTTTGGTGGACCATGCAAGTGGACTCATCATGTGGATCATTAACACCAGTAAGAAGGCTCATGTGAAACTTCAGAAGGGCCAGCCACTTCACTTACCAGGATCATTGAGTTCCTCTCAAGTACTCTCTCTATAGCCTTTCTAGGAGCAACTTACTCTCTTGTTACCACCAAAAAAAATCTTGGTGGTTGAGAGTTCCTCTCTGCCTCTCTCCATTCCATAGATGTCAACTTGTTAGTGAGAGCTCTCATGGCCGTCTGAATTTCTTGCAAAACAACAAATTAAGGATCTGGGCTTGAGGACATAGGCGGTGCAGGTAGAGGTAATGGAACCGGTGGAGAAGGTAATGTAGGAGTTGGAAGTGGAGAGGTTATCTATGGAATGGGAATCATAGGTACTGGGGGTATGGGAGGATTCCATAAATATGAATAGTACATGGATGGAGCAGTGTAAGATGTAGGGGCTGCACCTATATGCTGGTATTATGGGAGCTCAGGAAAAATAGGCATAGTCATTTTCAGAGGCAATTTCCCAACAACAATCAGATTGACCTCAACCTTTTGTACCTGGGCATATAGTGTAGGAAATTTTTGAACACCGGATATCCTAATTTTCATACCAATATCTAAATGGAAAGCCCTAAGAAAGTACAATGTTGCTTGTTCATGAGTAGGGCAAAGACCATCAGGAACTCTTTGCCAAGTTCGGGCAAACCTAAAATTGAAATCCACTATCCCCTCTTGAGGATGCCTTTTGATATTATTAAATTGATGCACTAAAGAAAATGGGTCTGCTTGCTCATTGAACCCTTGTATTAACATCTCTGCTAATTGATCCCATGAATTTATGGAGTTGGGAGGCAAGGATCTATACCAGTACAACAACTTACCTCGGAGTGACAGGAAGAGCAATTTGATCATGACGTATTCATCTATGATATTATGAATTGAATCCAAGGTTGCCACATCTGATACATGCTCGTACATGGTCTTTCCAGTCACATCATATGTAGGCAAGGCTTTTATTACTGTAGTAGGAACTAGATTTTGAAAAGGCAGGTCCAACGCTCTTGAATCATTCCAAGCAGAGAAATTCCTTGGTGGAGGTTGTTGACCATCCATTTGCACTATAGGATTTGGATCTACTAGCAAGCTCGTAGCAGTACTGGGAGGAGTCAAATATGGCACAAACTAACCTGCTGCCTGTGAAGAAACAACAAATGACGGGTTCATAGGACTTACCAATCTTGAGCGCTCCCTCCAATTTTGGACATCAATCTTGAAGAATTTGACTGGATCTTTCGATTCTTTGGCACTTTATCTCATGATCATAAAGCAAAGATGCAAAGATTTTCACCAGCTTCAGGATTGGAAATTTCTAGGTACTAAACAATCACCTTTAGTAGAGTCACTAGATGAACTTACAATCACTGCTTTGAGGTTAAGACAGTTCATCAAAATCTTGATTCCTTCGGGTGTCAAAATATTATGGATCTTTCTGAGATAGAAACAGTCTGTCCCACCAGGTGTGCCAAAAACTGTTGGTCACAAATCTGCCTAAGTACAAGATTTTATCACTTGTGTGCCCTAGACTTGGCCTGTTGACCAAGCTATTGCAGGAGTATTGTCATTGTTGTCAACACAGTCAGTTAGATCTAATGATGTAGTGGACAGGCAATTCAAAAGTCATTCATATGCAGGGGATAGAAGTTCAAAGGTTATTCAGAGCATGGACAGTGAGTTTCCAAGAAGACCATAGTTGTCGGTTTGTAAAAAATCAAAGAAAAATACAAGTAAGAAAAGTGTCACAATATCACGACATTTTCAACAGACAAGAAAAACTGTTGCGATTTCGTGACATGTTTGAGGAGAGAGAAAAAGCAAGCAAAATTTTCATGATTTTGCGACATGGCCGAGGAGAGAGAAGGCACAAGGAAAACTGTCGCAATTTCGTGACATGTTCGAAAGAAAAGCGCTAAGGAAGAAAACTATCGCGATTTCGTGACATGTTTGGAGAAAAAGTGCTAAGAAAAAAATCTGTCGCGATTTCGCAACATGTTCGGAAGAAAAGTGCTAAGGAAGAAAACTATCGCGATTTCATGACATGTTTGGAGAAAAAGCGCTAAGGAAGAAAATTGTCGTGATTTCGTGACATGTTTGAAAGAAAAGCGCTAAGGAAGAAAACTGTTGCGATTTCGCGACATGTATGGAGAAAATGCGCTAAGGAAGAAAACTGTCGTGATTTCATGACATGTTCAGAGAAAAAGCTCCATGGAAGAAAAGTGTCATGAAATCACGATATTTTTGGCATCGTATAGTCTCTCTCCTCCTAGAGTCGCGAAACCACGACATTTCATGAAATTGTGACATCTTCATCCTGCTAGCTTCTCCACTACTGCCTGTCGCAAAATCGTGACACTTTTTCCATCCGTACATTTCCCTTTCATCCTATCACGAAATACAAGATCTTGAAGTTCAGATAACCATGAAGATAGATTACTGTTGTAAACTAGAAGAAGAAAATCTTGGCCTACAAATGCAGATACAAGAGCTGGATCAAAAAATTAGCTGCCATCACAAATGTGAAGAAAGTTCGAAGAAGCTGGATAAAATCTTAAGTGATCAACGACCTGTAGGCATCAAATTTGGTCTGGGCTTCATTGAAGGAGAATCATAAAACGGACCAAAATCCAGAAATGTTGAAACTATAAGCAGTGAAGATGAGAAATAGGCTAATGAAAGAAAAACAACTCATGCAAAAGAAAACAGTAATGCCAGGCCTGAAAGGAAAACTAACAATGATGGCTTTACCAAGGTCACAAATCAAATAAGAAGAAGATCTATGGTTCCTACAACAACCTGGCAAAGACAATCCTTCAGGTTTAATCATTACTTTTCTGGTTTCTATTTCAAATGTAATGGTTATGGGCACAAAATTGCAGACTGCAAGTATAATGTAGGACCAAGAAGCTTTGTTAGTAGAAATGTTTTTGCACCTCTAACAAATTATGCAGTAGAATGTTTTAGTTGTCACAACTATGGGCATATTGCAAGAAATTGTTGTAGTACCTCTGTTTTAAATCAACCTCAGAAAAGAAAGTTTCAACCACGTAGGACAAGACAAAATAGAAAAATTTCTGAAAGATATGCAAAAGATATTGAAAAAGGAAAGTCCAAACTAGAGCCCAATACCACAGTCAAAACATAATGGAAACAGAAAGAACAGCTTAGGGAAGAAAAGGAATCCTTAATAGTACAAACAACTTTCAAGGCTCAGAATAAATGTGTACCATGGATTCTTGATAGTGGATGCTCAAGTCACATGACAGGTGATAAACATAATTTTGAAAAACTACAAAAATATGAGGGTGGCTCTGTGAAGTTTGGAAATAATGATGGAGCCAAAATAATAGGAAAAGGATTTGTCAAAATTAGTGTTGGGAAAATCAAGTCAGAAGAATTTTTATTTGTGGATAGTTTGAAACACAACCTGTTAAGTGTCAGTCAAATCTGTGATAAAGGACATGAAGTAGTCTTCAAGAAGCAGGGTTGTGAAGTCAAAAAAATAAACAGTGGGAAATTGATAGCAATTGGTTCAAGGACGTCGGGAAACCTGTACACACTCTCAGAAACTTCAAAAGGTACGTGTTTCATTGGACAATAAGAAGAGAACTGGCTGTGGCACAAGAGGCTTGGACACATAAGTTTCGATAATTTGGTGAAAATCAGCTCGAAATAAGCAGTGAGAGATATTCCAACCATTAGAAAACCTTCAAATAGTATCTGTGCTTCATGTCATAAGGGAAAGCAAACCAGAGTCTCATTCAAAACAAAAGAGTACCACACTAGCAAGCCTTTGGAACTTATACATACAGACTTATGTGGACCCATGAGAACACAAAGTATAAATGGTGACAAATACTTTATGTTGTGTATCGATGATTATTCTAGAATGACATGGATATTTTTCTTAAAAGACAAAATAGAATCTTTTGAAATGTTCAGATCTTTCAAACATCTAGTTGAGAATGAAACATGAAAAATGATCAAATGTTTATGATCAGATAGAGGAGGAGAATTCATTTCGAATGAATTTATAGAATACTATGAAAAAAATGGTATCAGGAGACAATATTCAGCAACTAAAACTCTCCAGCAGAATGGTGTAGTAGAAAGAAAGAACAAAACTGTACAAGAAATGGCATGCACTATGCTGGCAGAAAACAAAATAGCAGACATATTCTGGAAAGAAGCGGTTCACACTGCAGTATACATCCAAAACAGATATATGTTAAGAACTCATGAAAGCAAAACACCTTATGAGTTGTGGTTTGGTAGAAAAGCAACAACAAAACATCTCAAAGTATTTGGCTGTAAGTGCTACATCAAAAAAACTGATGACAACCTTGGGAAGTTTGAAAATAGAGCAGATGAAGGTGTTTTTGTTGGGTATTCATCAAAAAGCAAAGCTTACAAATTCTACAACAAGAGACTCAAGAAAATTGTGGACAGTGCAGATGTTAAATTTGATGAAGGTGGGGAACGAATATCTAACTTTGAAGAAAACTACCCAATCTATGAAGAAGTCATTGAATGAGATGATGTGAATGAAACAAAAAATAAATCTACGTTTGATTCAGATGACTTAATTGATGACTCAGAGGTGCAAGAAAAGAAGAAATTCAAAACAGGCAGCTGGCAAAAAAATCACCCAAGAGACCAAATAATTGGAGATCCCACAACTGGTGTTCAGACAAGAAGGAAAGTAATAAGTAATTACTCTCTTTTATCCAACATTGAGCCCAAAAACATAGATGAAGCAAGCAAAGATGATAGCTGGATGAAGGCAATAAATGAAGAGTTAGATCATATTGAAAAGAACAAAACTTGGGAATTAGTACCTAGAGCTACGAATAAGAATGTAATCGACACCAAATGGATATTTCAAAACAAATTAAATGAAGATGGACAGGTCATTAGGAACAAAGCAAGACTGGTTTGTAAAGGCTATGCACAGGTCGAAGGCATTGATTTTGAAGAGACTTTTGCACTAGTGGCCAAACTAGAAGCAATTAGAATGTTTCTGGCCTTAGCAGTTCACAAAAACTTTAGAGTTTATCAGATGGATGTAAAATTTGCCTTTTTAAATGGGAAACTTGAAGAAGAGGTCTATATTGAACAACCAGATGGTTTTCAAATTAGTGAAGATCCCAACCTTTTTTGCAAATTAAAGAAAGCTTTATATGTATTAAAACAAGCACCACGGGCATGGTATGCAAGGCTAGACAACTATCTCTCTCAACAGGGATTCAAGAAAGGTTTGGTGGACAGTAATCTGTATGTCAAAATAGAAGGTGGGCATATAATTGTTCTTGTTGTTTATGTAGATGATATCATATTTGGCAATAGCAAAGATGAATCTTGTAAAGACCTAGCGAATAAGATGCAGAAAGAATTTGAAATGTCTATGATTGGTGAACTGTCTTACTTTCTTAGGTTACAAGTTAATCAAAATGAGAAAGGCATATTCATTTCTCAAATTAAATATGTGAAAGAGATGCTAAAAAGGTTCACAATGGAGGACTGTAAGCCGATCAGTACTCCCATGACAACAGGCTGCAAGTTGAGCAAAGAAGACAAATCTCCACCTGTAGATCAAACCATGTACAGATCAATGATTGGAAGCTTACTATACTTAACAGCTACTAGACCTGATATTCTGTAGACAGTTTGCATGGTAGCAAGATTTTAGGCCAGTCCCAAAGAGACTCATGTGATAGCAATAAAAAGGATTCTTCGGTATCTCAAGGGTACCATGGAGTATGGGTTGTGGTATCCAAAAGGTAAAGACTTCACTCTTATATCATATTCAGATGCAGATTGGGCTAGATGCGTAGATGATAGAAAGAGTACCAGTGGAGGTGCATTCTATCTGGGACATAGATTGGTTGCATGGCACAGTAAGAAATAAGAGTCAGTTTCTTTATCTATAGCTGAGGCAGAATATATTGCAGCAACATGTTGTACACAAGTTTTGTGGATGAAACAAACTCTGAAAGATCTTGGCATTAATTTTAGTGAGCCAATATCAGTAAAGTGTGATAACACCAGTGCAATTAACATCTCCAAGAATCCAGTTATGCACTCACGCACAAAGCATATTGCCATCTGATATCATTTTTTAAAGGAGAAAGTTGCAGAAGGAGAAGTTAAATTGGATTTTGTCCCAACCACAGAACAAGTAGTAGATATTTTCACAAAACCATTGCCCAAGGAAGTGTTTGAGTACCTTCGAAACAAATTGGGAGTGGTCACACTTCCCAAGAAGTGACTAGCTATAGGAATCACCTTCTCAGGGGGAGCAATTGAGTATTTGACTATTCTTTTGCTCATGATCAAAATTTGTGCTAAGTGCAGCAAATTATGCCTGAGAATTGTGTGTATGGACTCAGGGGGAGTCTGCAGTAGCCCTTTGGTATTATTGACAAAGGGGGAGAAAAGTTACAGGAATTTTCACAGGTGTTGCCAACAATTCCAAAGGGGGAGATTGTTGAGCAAGATATTGCAGGAGTATTGTAATTGTTGTCAACACAGTTAGTTAGATCTAATGATGCAGTGGACAGGCAGTTTAGAAGTCATTCAGATGCAGAGGACAAAAGTTCAAAGGTTATTCAGAGCATGGACAGTGAGTTTCCAAGAATACCATAGTTGCCAGTTTGCAAAAAATCAAAGAAAAAGACAAGTAAGAAAAGTGTTGTGATATCACAACATTTTCAGCAGGCAAGAAAAACTATCGTGATTTCATGACATGTTTGAGGAGAGAGAAAAAGAAAGCAAAATTTTCATGATTTCGCGACATGGCCGAGGAGAGAGAAGGCACAAGGAAAACTGTCATGATTTCGTGACATGTTCGGAAGAAAATCGCTAAGGAAGAAAACTGTCGCGATTTCACGACATGTTTGGAGAAAAAGCGTTAAGGAAAAAAACTGTCACGATTTCATGACATGTTCGGAAGAAAAGTGCTAAGGAAGAAAACTGTCGCGATTTCGTGACATGTTTGGAGAAAAAATGCTAAGGATGAAAACTATCACGATTTCGTGACATGTTCGGAAGAAAAGCGCTAAGGAAGAAAACTATCACGATTTTGCGACATGTTTGGAGAAAATGCGCTAAGGAATAAAACTATCGCGATTTCATGACATGTTCGGAGAAAAAGCTCCAAGGAAGAAAAGTGTCACGATTTCACGACATGTCGGGTTTTCGCGACCCAAAGAGGAGAGAGAATGTACAAAGGCAAGTATGTCGCGATTTTGCGACATGTTATGTTTTCACGGGTGAAAGGAAGAAAATATCTTAAGGCAACAAAAGTGTCACGATTTCGCGACATGTCATGTTTTTGCGGGTGCAAGCCGAGAAAAGGACAAAGAGGCGAAAAGTGTCACGATTTCACGACAAGTTGCAAGAAAAGCCTTCGAAAGCTGAAAGCGTCGTGATTTCATGACAGGATGAAAGGGAAATGTACGGATGGAAAAAGTGTCACGATTTCACGATATGCAGCAGTGGAGAAGCTAGCAGGATGAAGATGTTGCAATTTCGTGACATGTCACGGTTTTGCGACTCTAGGAGGAGAGAGACTATACGACACCAGAAATGTCGTGATTTCATGACAAAAGCAGAGAAGAAGGCCTAGAAGCAAAAAGGGTCATGTTTTCGTGACAAGAGTGAGGATGACATCAGCAAAATAAGTGTCACGATTTCATGACAAGAACGGTGGCAAAGAAGAGAAAGGCCAAAAGTGTCACATTTTCGTGATAGCAGGGTAAAGAAGGCGTACAGCTGCAAAAGGTGTCACGATATCGTGACATGTTGTAGTTTCACGAGGAAAGCTATAGAACCAGAGAGGCAGTTGAAGTCGACAGAGTTAAATCTGGGCCATCGAAGATTAAGGTTTTGTAGCCGACACTCATTAGGGTTTTATAGCCAACATTCATTAGGGTTTTGCAGCCGACGTTCTTTAGGGTTAAAGCCGACTACAGTTTAAGATTTGTTCTTGAGATTTCATCTATAAAAGGAGGACTGTTTCAAGTTTGAAGTGTGATTTTTGTGAAGAAAATTTGTGCATGCGAAGTTCACAGTGAGCAGAGAGCGAGTCGTATCGATTCGAGCTGAGTGCAAAGCGGTAGTTCATTTGTGTCAAAGCGAAGTGTGCGAAGCAGTTGTGCAGAAGCAGACTGGAGTGCGAAGCATAAGTGCACAGGAGCAGAAGCCGTAACTCGATTGTGTTGAGGCAAAGTATGCAAAGCAGTTGCGTAGAAGCAGACTGATCATGCGAAGCTTTTGCAACAGAAGCCAGAGTACACAAAAATAGCAGACAGTGTGCAAACAGTGTGAAGGTATTTTTTTGTATTTTTCTTGAAGTCCAAGTTGCAGCTTGGCATAAGGGGTTGGTGCTCCTTCCAGTAGGTGCTGGTGAATTAGGGGTTGGTGCTCCTTTCTGTTGGTGCAAAAAAATTGAGGGCTTGGTGCTCCTTCCAGTTGGTGCTTGGTAAATAAGTTGTAAAGTTGTTGCTTTGCAAAGGCTGGATTTGGATGGTAGTCCAAGCAGTCATTTTTGAGGAGTAGCCACATTGGTGAACCTCGTTAAAATTTTGTGTTGTGTGATGCTCTCTTATTAACTTGTTATTTCTGGTTTAAGTTTGCTTTATTTCATTGCAAGTTTAAAGTTTTAAAAGATCACACTAATTCACCCCCCTCTCAGTGTCACTGTAAGTATAACACGGCCAAAATTCAAAGGCCGAGAGAAAGAGAAGTCTCCTGGGCCAATATCCAGAGAGGGCTGGCTCCCGAACTAATCTAAACTGGTTCAAGATAAGGATGCAGGAAAGAAATGGGAAAATACAGAAAGAAAGGGAAATAACAGAAAGAGATGGAAATATGGCCGAAACCGCTAGTTGATGGGGAACAACCTTAGATAGCAAATAATCTCAAGCCAAATCTCTAAGATAAGTGAAAATAGATTCTTAGGATGCACATGCAGAAGTTGTATCAAGCATTAGCCACAAGTTTGCCTCCAATTATACTTCAAATATTCAAATGAAAATACAGCTAAATTCAAAAAAACAGAATTCAACTTATATTTTAACACTGGACTAAACAGAAGTAAATCACACAAAAAGCAAAACATGAACAACAGTTTGGATCACCAACTCAAAAGACACTAAGAATAGAGCAAAATGTATCTAGAATTTCTACTTCAATTTTTGCAAGAAGGTCCTCCTTCTTTTGCTTAAGATTTTACATTGGTATTTATAGAGGCCTTCCTCTTCCTTTCGAATCACAACATTTAATACATAAAATAGATTTCAAAGAAGAGGTCCACAAAATGGGCACTTGAAAAGAGAAACAATCCCCCTTAATCTGCCTTGGACCAAGGGACCATATTTCTTCATTAAATGACTGTTATCGGGGTAGGCTAGAAGTTGTTAGGAGATCACGAATGGGAGCTTTTAATACTAGAGGCGTATTTAATTTTGGTGATGTCGAAAACTGCCTCATGTTCTTCCATCTTGCACACATCGGTAAACAACAAAATTTAATCTTGGTGCCTCTTTGACCATGATCTCAAAATTATTTGGAGATATTTTATTTGATCCTTATCTTCTCCTCATGTTCTCCTATGCAATTCCAAAGGAAAAATGCAGACTAAACTGTATCGGGTCTTTTGTTGTTGCTTCTGTCATGAAAATGAGATAGGTTGCAAAAATGTGACATGTCGCGAAATCGTGACACTTTCACCTTACTGCTTTCTATTTTTGCCACTAGTCACGAAAATGCGACATGTCATGAAATCACGACAATTTCTCTTCGTTCAGCTTTCTCTTCACAACATATCGCAAAAACTCACCATGTCATGAAATCGTGACATGTCACGAAATCACGACATCTTTCTCCTCCTTGGCCTTGTCTCAATGACATGTCGTGAAATCATGACATTCTCCTCTGTTTGGGCTTCTTTTCTTGCAAGTCACGAAATCATGACGTGTCATGAAATTGTGACAGTTTGTACCATTTTGCTCCTTTTGTGCTTTCACATCGCGAAAACAAGACATGTCACAAAATCGCGACATGTTTTTGTCTTCTTGCACTTTGCTACTTTTTGGTCGTGAAAATTCATCATGTCATGAAATCATGACATTCCATACTATCTAGTTGCTTTCTTACTTCCTCCTCATGAAAACATGAAATGTCATGAAATCGTGACATCTCTCCACGCTTTGCCCTTCTACCTAGATATGTCACGAAATTGCAACAATTTCTTGCCTTCTCCTTCATCGTCGCTTTCTGTCACGATATCGCTACAAGTTTCTCTTACTTGGCTTCGTCTTCAAAATTTTCATGAAATCATGACATTTTCCATCCACCTTGTGTTTATCTTCAGCCCTTTCATGATAATGCGACATGTGATATCATGCCATTCTGTACCATTTGCTCCTTTTCTATTTTTCTATCACGATATCGTGACAACTTTCATTGGTACTCCCCTTTGCTGCTGTATGTCGTGAAATCATGACATATTACTATCATTGTACTATGTTGCCACTGCAAGTAGCAAAAATATGACATGTTGTGATATCGTGACAATTTTGCCTTGACTGCTCTCTTTGTTGTTTCCTAGCACGAAAATCCAACATGTCGTGATATCGCGATAGTTTTACTTCCTTGCTTCCTTTGGTTGTTTTTAACCGTGAAAACGCGATAGGTCACGAAAATGCGACATGTCACGATATCACGACAATTTTTGTGCTTATATTTTCTTCTTCATTGGACACCGCAAAAACGCGATATTTCATGAAATCGTGACATCTTTCAGTTACTTTGCTCTAACACAAAACTTGTAGAGATTTTTGTATTTTCCCTTTCAAAGTGCTTGGAGGGACAAACTAAAGAATGAGTATCTCTACAATTTGTGCATTCTTTTGCATGAACAAAAACAACAAAAACAATGTGGCAAAAATGCCAACAATACCCTATACCAACTCCTAAATATCTTCTCATGCAAATCATGGTGTCAAACAAACCCTAAAAATGAAAAAATTTGCTATAAAAACATTAAAAAACACATAAAAAGGGCCTTTTTTGGCCCATTTTTTGGCCATCCCACCCAAGTACAGCCCCTAATTTTGTAGCCTTCCCATGTAGGTATGGCCATAATAACCAACCCTCATAGGGACGACCCCCAAACAAGGGTAAAATAGGATCAATTTGACCCTTAAAAATATCATAAAAACCTTAAAAAACACAAAAAAATGGTTTTTAACCCTAATTTTTTGCAAATAAAGCATTTCTAAGGTTCAATTTTATGTATTTAAGTCCTCATAGGTTTCTTAAATCATTTTTTTTGCTGTAGTCATGAAATTAGATCAAAAATTGCAAAAACTCAATAAAATAGGGCATAGGAAGCATGTAATCCATACCCGTTTTGCATTGGCTCCACCGTCTGATGCGTCCACTAGTTGAATGATGTTGTGGGTTGGGATTTTGGAAGTGCTCCACTTAATAAAACTCTATCCCACCCTAGGATGCTCACAAATACTTCCCTCACCTCCCTAGGACTGTCACAAGAAAATTGCACTTAAAAACATCAAAAATATCAAAAAATGGGCCAAAAACCCACCAAAAACAATGCAAAATGGGCAAGAAAATGAGAGGGATATAGACTGAACCTATAATAATTTTGGATGCATAAAAATACTCTATTTTAGTCCCCAATAAGGCCTCCATGTATGGAACACTCCACAGGAATGATATATTGGGCCTTTTACTTCCAAAACTATTCATCAAAATAATCGAAAATCACCTCTGAATAGGTATATAGTACCATGGGTAAAATAAAGAGTTGCCCTAATTAATTCATATGTGTCAAGTGACTCATTGCTTTAGAATTTTTCATACCCTCATTGAATCATCACTTTAGGGGGTAGTCATAATAATGAATTCATAAATGAAATCAATATTAAAACATTCAAAAGTGTAAATTTGATGCATTCAAAATAATCTTGGCTAGAGATAAATTTGCATGCCCATGTTGGGGCAAAGAAATAGCATAAGAAGAAAATTAAATAGGCTTGAACTCCTTGAAACCTAGGGAGTTGACCCATGTAAAGTTTTATAATAATACAAGGCACCAAGACCTAGTATGCCCTAAGCCCCATAAGATTGTTACTACAACATGGCTGAAAGGTATACCTACAATCGATCCTTCGACTATGTCAATAGAAAGGATTACAAGAATGTATGATTTTCCATAATGAAGGCATATAAATTTGATTAAATTTATAAACAACCTTGATCATTCGAATAACGCTTTGTTTCACATCATGCATCCCAAAAGTGGGGCATCTATAGACACCTAAATCACGTAAATCGGATAAGACTATCAGTACATTGCAAATTACCTCTTATCAAAAACATATGGCCCTATTAGCGACTCCTCTAGGCTAGAAAAATATTTCTAAAAGCCTCCAAAACTCATTTTGGAGGGTTCCTAGCAGTCTGGGGCAGTTTTGGGGCTCCTACTAGTGGTCGTACCACCTAGGGATGGCAACAGTTGATGACCATCCCACCCAGGGACAACCCCTAACTAGACCTTTGAAAAAATTAAAGGATACGCTAAATGATAATCCAATACTACCATTAGCTCATCCAATGACCCCAAATTTATTAGGGACCTGGTGATGGATAGTAGGACAATTTATTGGGAGTATCCAAATGGGTAACCTTCTTCCAATCATGCCATTATGATATTAGGACACATGGCGCCACCTACCTCGCATGGCAAAGATGCCCTCTTGCCCTAAGTGCCCTCTTAGGCTATAAAAGGAGCTCAAAAATTTGAATTTCAAGGGAGGATAATTTGGAGAATAGAGCAACGAAGTGCTGCCCAAATCATACCCCACACTTTGTAAACCAAACACTCATTTGCCTTGACCTTGAAACCCTCTTCATCCAGAGACAATTTTAGGGGAAAATAGGCTCAAACCACCAAACCCGAACTAGAAAAATTGGATTATTCTTTTACCCCATATGTTGACAACACCTCATGCCACTTTTGGACTAATTCCCATGGTCATAGGTGACAAAACTAAGGTAGGTTTGTGACTACCCCACTTGGGGATGACCAGTAGTTTGCCCATGGCACACCCAGGTAAGACCATAAAATAGGATGTAATTTTAGAGAAAATCCTCCATATTCCCCTTAGGAATGTCTAAAGGAACCTATGGCCCAAATTTGAGGTAGTTTGAAGAAGTTTTGATGCAGGTTTGGTGATCCCCAATTTTGTAGGTCTATCTAGCTCACCTGGGACAGCCAATAGTTAAGCATAGTTTCACCTTTAATATTGCCTCCAAAGTTTCTTATTTGCATTTATATTATATTATAATATGCATATGCTTATTTTATATTGGTTTTTGTATATGTAGATCACTTTGTTTAGTCATAGTATATGCTGCTTTTGCTATGTTTTCAAGGCTTTCTTCATCTTATGAAACAGGTGCTATTAACCCCATTTTAGTCCCTTGTGTGTAGGTCCAGGTAGTTCTACATAGAAGGAAGGAGCTAATAAGACTAGAAGAACATGTTAAAGGATATCTCTCAATCGTGGGATGCAATATTTACATCAAACGCTATAGTTTACATCGCTTTGAGGCCCCTTTCAAGGGACTAGATCCCTTGAACATTGTAATAGAAGTTGTATCAATTTGTAAAAGCCCTCAAGGGCATTTGGTAGTGAATAATATTAGGCGAGAAAATGAGCTCTGGTGATTTTTTCCTCTGAACTAGGGTTTTTGGAACTTCGAATTTTTTTGGGCATCAGGCGGATTGCTGTAGTGATTTTTTGGTTACTGTGGATCTGAAGGCAGGTCAGCTGTCCTAGGAGGGTCCAATGGGGACTCCTCCGGATCCTCTCACAGGGAGAAAGAGCTCTTTTGCAGAGTTGCTAAAAGATAAGTCTCCATCCTCTAATGATGAAGCTCAGAGAAATGTTTTGCATTCGCTCTTCAAGAACACAGGAAAGAGATCGACAAGCCGATGTGTCAATGGATGCCTTTCGCAGGCCGAAACTAGGCCCAAGATTGTCATCGAACTGAATATGGTCGAAGACATAATATTATACAGATCCAACCATGATCTGATCTACAAATTCATGGGTATTCGCCCTACCCTAAATTTCTTGCATACCTGGATCAGGCAAAACTGGGAACCCCTTGGTGAGTACTCCTTATGGTCCATTAGCAATGGGTATTTCATTGTTAGTTTTTCTTCTCTGGGTGATAGAAATAAGGCTTTTGAATCGAAAAAGAGGAACCATGGTCCAACAGGGTTATTTGTTCAACCCTGGAGAATGGGTTTCGATCCTCGTATTGAACCCACGGCTGTCCCGATTTGGATCCGGTTGTATGCTCTTCCAATGGAGTTCTGGGGTGAGCAGGTTCTAGAAATGATCGGCAACTCCCTTGGAAGACATTTGGGTGTCTCCAAAGACACCATAGAGGGTAACACAGCTATTTTTGCAAGAATTTGCATGGAAATGGATATTAGCCAGCCTCTACTAGTAGAGGTGGAACTTGAACTAGCAGGACTATCTTGGATCCAGCAGCTAGACTATGAGGCTCTGCCCTTCAAATGCAGAGTTTGCCACAAACATGGGCATCTGGCCTGGTTTTGTCCAAATAATCTGAACACAAAAGTGGATTCCCCACTGGGAATGCCAACTCATCCCAAGGAGGGTAAGTCAACCCTAACCAAAGAACCAATCAATACTCCTCAGGGTAAAGAGGTTCAGCAAGATGGCTTTGAATAGCCCAAAAGAAGGAGAAGGCAAAAGAAAAATGGTAAGGAGCAAGCACTACCCAAGCTAGCCAACAGGTATGAAATTTTTAAGACACTAGTGGATCAATAGGATCAAGTTATGGAAGGAGTGGATGTGAATATTGAGGACAATAATAGCCACGCTCAAGCTCTCTTTCATCTCCCAACGTTATAGAATAGGTAATTGAGTACTCTGAGTTACCACAGCCAGAGAATGCAGGGGCATTGATAGTGCATTCCAAAGCGCAACCAATGAGCAAGGAGGTCAGCATGGGAATAGCAGAAAAGAATAGAGAAAGGCCTACCCTAGGGATAACTCAGGTGGAAAAGAGACCAAAAAATAGCAGCTCTCAAGGCGGGGGTAGAAAATCAAACAAGGACCTGCTAGCAGTTCAAGGAGACAAACTGATCACTGGAGGATCGGTGAGGACAATTGATTCTTACTGCTCTCAAGGTTTTCAATGATTATACAATCATGGAATATTAGGGGTTTAAATAGTAGAACCCATCAATCTGCTGTTCAAAGACTCTTAGGAAAATGCAAAACAGATTTTTTGCTTATCCAGGAGACAAAAATGTCGTTAGATCTTATGTGTAAAGCAGTTAAAAGAATCTGGAGGGGCACTGGTCATATGGCTGTGGTTGCCCAAGGTGCCTCAGGGGGGATTGTTACTCTGTGGAACTCTCTGGAATGGACTGCAATAGAACATATAGCTTGGAGGGGTGTTCTCACATCTCATTTTTGGAATAATGTCACAGTTGAACATGTTTTAATCACAAATTTCTATGGGGCTCAAAACCTTGATGGCCAGCGGCTCCAATGGAAAGTTGTGCATAACATGAGGACCTCAAGGGAAGATTTATACTTGGATTATTTCTAGGGATTTTAATGCTAAATTATCTTCTAGAGATTAGGAAGGGGGTACCCCAATTTTGGACCCAGGGGATCGTCTTCTGATTGCCCAAGTCCAGGATTTTCACTTAGTGGATATTAAAGGCCCTGGAACCAATTTCACTTGGACTAACAAAAGGAGGGAGCCACATAGTAGGAAGGTAAAGCTTGACCATTTTTTGGTTTCAGAGGAGGCATTTGTCAAATGGAATACAAAATTCCAGATTTTGGAGGGTCCAGTTTCAGATCACTTTCCCATTTTGTTGGAGGGAGGGATTATGTCAGGGCAGCATCACAAACCTTTTAAATTTGAGAATTTTTGGTTACAAAAAGAGGATCTTCAAAAGAAAATTCCACAGTGGTGGGAAGAAGGTCATCTACCTTTTGGGACTGCAATGTTTAGATTCCACAAATAGCTTCATTATGTCAAATCTCAACTGAAACAATGGAGGCAAGCTAACAAGACAGACTTCCAGCTCCAAAGAGCTCCTTTGGTGGCTAGATGGGATGAGGTTCAAAAACACTTTAGGGAAGGAACAATTACAGAGCAGCTCAAAGCCGAGGATGATGCCTTGCGTAAAGCGGTTGAGGACATTGATAACCAAGAGGAGACCTTCTGGAAACAGAGAGCAAGAACCACTTGGTTATTAGAGGGTGATAGAAATACCAAGTTTTTCCATCGGTCTACCTGTGCTAGGAGACAAATGAATAACATTGAAAATCTTCAAGATGAGAATGGTCATTCCTTTGATACTCTTCCTGGTATGCATTCCCATTCTATCGATTATTTTTCTAAACTCTTTAAGGAAAGTATGGAGCAGGATATAGAGGCTCAGAATGAAGTTATTGATGTCATACCCTCTGTTATCTCTGAGGAAGAAAACCAGACCCTTCTTAAACCCATTGATAAAGTAGAACTAAAGAATGTAGTCTTTGGAATGAGCACCGGCAAAACTCCAGGACCAGATGGCTTTCCAATTGAGTTTTTTTAGGCCTTTTGGGATACTGTGGAGGAGGATGTTTTGGGTGTCATCGAGGAGTCCAGAGGTAATAAAAGAATGCTTAAGGCATTAAATAATACCTTCATCACTTTAATTCCAAAAGGCGAGGAGGGGGTTCATATCTCTGATTATAGACCTATTGCCTTATGTAATGTGATTTATAAAATAATCACAAAGGTAATGGCTGAGCGGTTAAAACCTCTTTTACATAACATTATCTCCTCTGAGCAAGGGGGTTTTGTAGAGGGTAGGCAGATCTTGGATGGGGTGGTTCTTGCTCAAGAGGCAATCCACTCAATGTAAAAATCTGGTAATAAAGGAATGTTCATTAAACTAGATATGTCAAAGGCCTATGATAGGGTGGAGTGGAGTTTCTTGGCTAAGTTGATGGCAGCCTTTGGTTTCTCTCAGGAATGGATAGATTAGGTCATGAGCTGTGTTTCTACGCCCTCTTATTCAGTTTTAATCAAGGGTCTTCCCTCATAGCCTTTTGGAGCCTCTCGTGGTCTTCGTCAAGGGGACCCTTGCTCTCCCTATCTTTTCCTCATTTTGGCTGAAGGATTAGGTAGACTTTTCTTGAGGAAAAGACATCAAGGTCTGTTGATAGGTATCAAGGTGGGTGAGGAATTTTTGACTCACTTACAATTTGTGGATGATACAGGATTGGTTGGAGTGGCCAGCTTCAGGGAAGCAAGAGTGATCAGAGATACTCTTAATGTCTACCTTAGGGCTTTAAACCAAGTCATCAATGATACAAAATCCAAAGTGGTTTTTCTCAATCTTGATCAAAGGCTACAGGACAAAATTTTAGATATCTTGGGATTCACAAGGACTTATCTTCCAGTGGTATACTTGGGGGTCCCTTTGCATTTCAAAAAACTAAAAATGGATATTTGGAAGGATCTTTTGGAAGGTATCAAAGATAGAATGAATCATTGGTCTCACAAATGGTTAAGCTATGGGGGTAGATTAACTTTTTTACAGTCAGTCATTTAGGCCATGCCAATTTATAAATTCTCTATCCTGGCTGCCCCACACTCTATATGGAAGGAGCTGGACAATATGGCTAGAATATTTTTATGGGAAGGAGTGAAAGGAGAGAGGAAATGGGCCCTTGTTGGTTGGGATAAAGTAACCCAGCCCAAGGAAAAAGGAGGGCTGGGCCTGAGAAGATCCAAACTAAATAATATAGCTCTGGCTGGAAAGTTGTACTGGAGATGGATTTCCCAACCAACATCCTTATTCAGCAGAATCCTATCTAGTAAATATTTGGGTCATGTTAACCCCAATGAGGTGGCCCATTTTCCTTTGGATGGCCCTGGGTCCCTAGTGTGGCAGGCTCTCAAGATAGGTTCTCAGGTGGTTAAAGACCGATTGTTTTGGAAAGTGGGGAGAGGGGAGAAGGCATGTTTTTGGACTGATTCATGGGATCAATACCCACCCATCATTGTTGAATTTCTTGAATTGCAACCAATTAAAACTACCATTGAAACCAAGGGATGGGTCCTCATCGAAAGTTATTTCAACACTAGGCAGCTGGGGGAGTATAAGTTTAAGCAGTTTAAGAAGTTGGAGGAGTGGCCAATTCCAATCCCTCCGGCGTTGGCACCCATCATGACTAAAATCTTGTCAGACAGATTCCTTACTGGTAGAGATGAGGAGGATGAATTAGCTTGGGGCTATGGGAGCCTTGGTGTCTATACAGTGAAGGACGGTTATGAGAAGATCCTCCCTGAGCCTCCCCCCCATTCATTCTCGGTTGAGGATTGGAAAAATATTTGGCACTCCAAGGGCTGGCCGAAAGTAAACTTTTTTGCCTGGTAGTTTATGCACAAAGGAATTCTCTCTTTTGACAATCTCAGATGTAGAGGAATCATTGGTCCATCTCGATGTGTTTTATGCTATAAGAACGAGGAAACGGTTGAACACCTGATGTTTGAATGCCCTTTCACGTGGCAGATTTGGAAGCCTTGGCTTTCTTGCTATAAAATTCAAGTTAATGGTGACTTGAATCGGACTAATATCTAGGAAATGTGGAAGAGTGGTCGTTTTAAATCTAAAGCTCTTCAAATTGGCTGGCAGCTTGGATTAAATTTCATTTGGTGGCAAGTGTGGTTGGAGAGAAATGCTAGAATCTTTAGAGAAGTTTTTTCCTTGTTAGATGGAGTTTGGCAGGTCATCTGGAGTAAAGTCATAGAAACTATAGCTCTCTATGCTATAGAAGAAACTCAGGCTATTTCTGGGCCAATGGAAGAGGGAGTTGAAGAGCAAGAGAGAGGTTAGAGCTAGCTGGAAACCCCCACCAAAAGGCTGGATTAAAATTAACACTGATGGAGCTGCAAAGGGTAATCCGGGAAGTGCTGGAATTGGAGTGGTTTGCCGGACTCATGATGGATCAGTGATCTACTGGGAACTGCAAGGCTTGGGAAGAGCCACAAACAATGAAGCTGAAGTCGTTGCTATCAAATTCGCTTCTATGTGGGTTGTGCAACAAGGCCACAAGAGGATCATTATTGAATTTGATTCTCAAGTAATGGTTGGAGCTCTTGATTGCATGAGGAACTTTGCTTTGAAAGCTTGGCGGTTGAGGATTCTGGTCTCTCAAATCAAGGAATTATGGAAGGAACTAGATGATGTGATTCTAGTTTATGTGATTAGAAATCTAAACAAAGGGGCAGATTTCCTGGCTAAGATGGGTGCTGAGAAAGAGGTAGGGGTGCAGCTGCATAGTGACATGCCTATTGAGGATGAGGTGATTCGGTAGGGTCTTGTACGAGCCTTGAGCCAATGATCAAAGAAAATGCTAAGGGTGGTTTTTGTCGCGATATCATGACCTATTTTTTTCGTGATATCACGACATGTTGGGACATCACAGGCGCTGGTGGAAAGCTGTCATGATATCGTGACATGTTGCGCGGTCACGGGTGCTGGAGGAAAGCCATCGTGATATCGTGACATGTTGTGCGGTCTCGGGTGCTGGAGGAAAGTCGTCATGATATCGCGACATGTTGCATGGTCATGGGTGCTAGAGGCAAGCCATCATGATATCATGACATTTTGTGATGTCATGGGCATTGGAGAAAAGTTTTCATGATATCGTGACATGTTGCGCCATCACGGTCGCCGTTGGATAGTTGTCATGATTTCATGACATGTTGCACCGTCACAGGACCTGGTGGAAAGTTTTCGCGATATCACGACATGTTGCGTTGTCGCGGATGTTGTTGGAAAGTTCTCATGATATCGTGACTTGTTGCACCGTCGCGGTATTCGAAGGAAAGTTGTCATGATATCGCGACATGTTGCACCGTCGTGGCCCTGGGAGATAAGTTGTCACAAAATCGTGACTTGTTGCACCATCGCGGACACTGGAGGAAAGTTGTCATGATTTCACGACATGTTGCACCATCGCGGCCAGGGGAGGAAAGTTGTCGTGATTTCGTGACATGTTGCTCCGTCACACCCAAAGGAAGGTTTGTTGTCGCAATATCACAACATGTCACAATTTCGCAACATGTTGCTTTGTCGCGGCCAAGGCTGGTTAAGTTGTCACGATTTCGCGACATGTCAAGATTTCACGACATGTTGCTCTGCCGCAGCCAAGGATGGATTGTGGTAGCAATTTTGTGACATGTCATGATTTCGTGATTTGTTGCTCTGAAGCGGCCAAGGATGGATTGTGGTAGCGATATCGCGACATGTCACGATTTTGCAACATGTCATGATTTCGCGACTTGTTGCTCTGATGTGGCCAAGGATGGATTGTGGTAGCGATATCGTGACATGTCGCGATCTCGCGACATGTCGTGATTTTGTGGCATGTCATGATTTCATGGCATGTTGACTTTTTTGAGGTCTGAGGTGTTATGTGTTGCGTTTTTGCGCATTGTTTTCGGCTGGGATGTGTCTACTCCCATTTGTAACTGATCTTTGTTTTAATACAAGTTTTTTCAATTTTTTCAAAAAAAAAAAATCCCTCAAGGGGATATTTGTAATCGCATATTTGAAGCTATACATTGATTAAATATAAGGATAAATCCACCATTTGGTTATACATTTGCTTCATTTTTATAGATTACAAGTTTATGTGTTATTTCCTTTGAATGCTTCATAAATGCTTTACATTGCAATGGAATGCCCTTAATGCGGTGTAGTAAATTTCACGTCTTCAGATGGTTATTTGTAATTTAAGTGTATGGAAATTTATGTTATGAAATAAAATAAATGAAGTTTATTTGGTAGTTTAAGGGTATGGGACCTTATGCTATAAAATGAAGAAAAAGGTTTATTGGCAATTAAGGTAGTTGCTTGAGTAATGAGATGTGTGAACCTAGTTCTTAGCAATTAAGGGTATGTGAATTTAATTGTTGAGAAGGTTTGTTCATTTATTTACAAGTAGAGTGCATGATTTTATGTATGGTTTACTATATCCCTCAATTTTACTAAGGGGTAGGGATGGAAAGGGTAGTTTCCATGATTAATACTATGCATTAGTAAGTTGAATTGCTTGGGTTATTTGTATAGTTGCAATTTGGCAATGAATTAAGTGCATATACAATCTTGTCTATCCATATCCATGAGTGTCATGATCCCCTAATATCCTCACTTGATCGATGGAAGAGCCGGAAGGCCATAATCATGAGATGGACCAATTCACAAGTTTTATCTCTACCTTACATCTTGTCTTTTATGCATTAGATTAGATTGTGGGGAGATTTCCCCAATAAAATGGATGTAAAGTATCATGGAAAGTATGGGGTGTACCATACTTATTTATTTATCTGAATAGATATTACAACTACTATGTTTAATACTTCTTTATTCAGATTATTGCATTCAAATATTTAATGTATGTCTATTTGGTGATTGTTTCTTTATGCTTTTATTATTCTTGTTGTTGGTCAATTCATTTTGTTAGATTTAGTATCTAGATCTTTAATTCTCTTATGTGATTAAAATAATGAATCATTAGTAAGTTCTAGGTGAACTTAGAGGATACCCTAAGGTCTTGAGACCCCCTTAGGGAGATTGGTGACTAGGTTTGGAATATTGTACCATAGTTAAGATAGCTTGTCAGTAGATAAGATCGATAGCTTAACTTGTAGTACATGTAGCATACCATACATAACGGCTTGTGTGGATATGGATATGCATGTACACCTTCTAATGATTGAAGGTGGTAAGTCTATATCATCAAGACTGATGAGGGGGTGGGCTTATTGCCACTAATATGGTTGAAACTTGCATGAAGGGATTTTGTGGTATAGTTCTTGAGAAACTTAGGGGATGTCAAATAGTAAGTCCGTCTAAGGTTGGGTAAGGATTTATGAATCCTTATCCTTAGTCAAAAATATATATATATATATATATTTTTTTTTTTTTTCTTTTTTTTTTTTGTATGTTTTCTTGTTTTGTGTTATTTTGGGGTGTTATATTTGGTATTAAAAGCTCTAGGTTCAAGGGTATAGAGCTTTTTATGTATTGTAGAAGAGATTCGGGGATCTCCAAAGAGGCTCTCTTGGGAATAAGCTAAAGGCTACAGTAACCTAGAATCTCTACTATTAGGTTTTAATGGAATTGATTCTTAGGAAGGATGGATATTAAAGATACCTTAGTATGGTATTTGGTATTGATGATATATCCTCACCTAGGAACCTCATCCTAGTTAGACCTCTAATGATTAGAAAAAAGGACTCTGTATTATGGTCAAGTTAGTGATTCAGTTGAGGGATAACTATAACCTAACTCTTTTTTTGGTGGAAACTAGATCAAGATGCCACCTAAGGCTAGAATGGGAAGACCTCCACCTAGACAGACTCGACAAAGCAATGTCGAAGAAGAGATCTAGAATGAGGATCTAGGAGTTCCCAATGCAGGAATAGAGGAACTTACTACTATAGTTTTTGAGTTGCAATACCATTTAAGACAAGTATTGGATACCATGGCAAATCAAAACTCGTAGGCTAGAGATTCGGAAGTCAACCAAGTTGAGGGGCTGATAGTGAGACATAAGCAAGCAAGAACCCTCTTAGAGAAGGATACGGTAAGATACCTAAATAATATCTATATCTCCAAGTTTGATGGAGAAGGGGAGGGAGACGCAGTTGAAGCTTGGTTAAGAGAGTTGGAAGTCTTCTTCATGATAAAGGGATATTCTTCAGGTACTCAGATGGTTTGGGCTACTATTTACCTTGAGGGAGCTGCCATGGATTTGTGGGAGACTTACTATGAAGAAACCAATATTGAACCAGTATATATTCCATGGAAGGAATTCATAGTCATATTCAAAAAGAGATTTCTCATGGAACACTTCTATGCATTGAATTTTGAAATGTTTTCCAACCTAAGACAAGGAAGTAACTTAGTGGAGGTATACTATCGAAATCTAGTAAAGTTGTTGAAATATGTACCTACCTATAATGAGAAGATGTAGATTCATAAGTTTACTCATGGATTGCAATCTAGGATAAAGCATGACATAGAGATGTAGGAGCCTAGATCCTTGCAAAAGGCTTATGATTTAGCAAAGAAAGTAAAGTCACATTTTTGCTATAAGTATGAAAACATGACCGAGCAAGAAACTTAGAATAAAATGAATAGCAATTGGGTTATAAAAGGGATGTAGATCAAGAATGAAAGGTTAAGAAACCCCAAAATACATAGAAGAAATTCAATGGAAGATAAAATAAATTTAAGAAGATATTTTTCAAGAAAGACAACAAACCTAATAATGTTAAACCTCCTTCACAAAAACCATTAGCTCTAGTACCATCGATTAAGGATGAGGAGAAAAAAATATAAGAGAAACAAGGGCCCAAGGATGGATGTTACCATTGCAAAGGGACTCACTATGCTAATCAATACCCATATCAATCGAGGACAAGCACATCCAACAACAAAAGAAAGGAACCAATGCATAAGATCTATGCTGCAACTAGGAATAAGAAACTTGAGGGACAAGCCACCTCATTAATCATCAAAGGTAAGATCTTCGGTAAGCAAGTAGATATATTAGTAGATAGTGGAGCCACTGATAGTTTCATTTCTTTTAAATTAGCCAAATATATTCTAGAAAGTCCAAGGTATTTGGCTCATGGATGGAAGGTTGAGTATGGTTCTGGACAGACCTACTCCATAAACCAATGTTTCCCAATAATGGAAATTACTTTAGATAGTGGGACCATATAAGGTTGCTTTTATGTGGCCCCACTTCATGCCTTTGATGTAGTCCTAGGAATGGATTGGCTACAGACCCATCAAGCTATAATTAATTTTTGAGATAGATGGATAGAATATTCTAAAGGAAATAAAGAGAGGCTATGAATCTATAGAAAGCAAGGGATATTTAAACCCCAGATGTTGTCAACTATGTAGTTGAAGAAAGCCCTCAAAAAATGAGGGATTTTTTATGTTGTAAAGATGAACAAAGTTGAAAGTGATAGGAAGGAAGAGGTGATTGAGGCTCACCCGATTCTATAGGAATTCCAAGATGTATTCCCAAAGGATCTACCAAGACTCCCTCCTATGCGAGAATTTTATTTCACTATCGATCTTATACCCAAAGCGAAACCCATCCACCGATCACCGTATAGGATGTCGACTATTGAGATGCATGAGTTAAAGATACAACTAAAAGGGTTATTGGAAAAAGGATTGATAAAACCAAGGATGCATTCTATTTGTGAAAAATAAGGATGAATCTCTAAGATTGTGTATTGACTATAGGATGTTGAATAAAGCCACAATAAAAAACTAGTACCCTCTGCCCAGGATCGAAGATTTATTCAACCAATTAAGAGATGCCATGATGTTTACCAAGATAGACCTAAGATCAGGGTATCACCAAATGAGGATTCGTGAGGAAGACACTCACAAAAAAACATTTAAGATAAGGTATGGGCATTACGAGTTCACCGTCCTACCCTTCGAACTAACCAATGCACTTGTTGCCTTCATGAATTTAATGAATAGTGTGTTCAGAAGGTACCTAGACCAGTTTGTCCTTGTATTTCTCGATGACATCCTCATATACTCATGGAGCAGGGAAGAGCACGATAAGCATCTCAAGGTCATGTTGGAACTTCTAAGAGAGAATCAACTCTATGGGAATCTAGCCAAGAGTGATTTATATGTTTCATAGGTGCACTATTTAGGGCACATTATATCAAAAAAAGGGATCACAGTGGATCCAGAGAAAATAGAGACCATGATAAACTTGTTGGCCAATACCAATGTTACTGAGGTAAGAAGCTTCATGGGGCTAACAAGCTATTACCGGTGCCACATAAAGGATTTTTTAAAAATTACCTCGGCAATAACTAATCTCTAGAAGAAAGGAAAGGAATTCAAATGGATGGAGAAGTGTGAAGCCACATTCACCATGTTGAAACAAAGACTTACTACTACACTGATACTAAATATTTTGGATCCTCAAGGAGATTTTATAGTATGCACGGATGCATCATTGGAAGGACTAGGGAGAGTGCTCATGCAAGGAGAGTTAGTAGTGGCTTATACTTCAAGGAAGCTTAAAAAGCATGAGGTTAATTATACCACTCATGATTTAGAGCTAGCCATTGTAGTGCACACTCTAAAGGCCTGGTACCATTATCTAGTAGGAAGACCCTTTGAGTTAATATCAGACCATCAGAGTCTGAAGTACATATTTACTCAACCAATGCTCAATGCAAGGTATAGAAGGTGGGTTGAGTTCCTTGCTGAGTACGATTTTGAAATTGAGTACATTAAAGGAAAAGAAAATAAGGTTGTGGATTCCCTAAGTAGAAGGAGACACCTAGTAGCCATAACCAGAAGCCACATAAAACTCATGGATCAAGTAAGACAAGAGCAATTTCAAGACGAATATTGTCAAGAAATTCTAGCCAAGTTAAGAGAAGACCTTGAGGGAAATAAGGAAGTTGGGGTGATATATGACCTCGTATGTTATAAAGGAAGAGTCTTCATGCCAAAATCAGAATATTTAAGGAGGATATTAATGTAGGAATTCCACAAATCTCCTTATATGGTTCACCCTAGAGGGGGAAAATGAGAGAAAACCTAAAAAGGATATCTTTTTTGGGTAGGAATGAAGAAGGATATTATAGATTTTGTGGCCTGATGCCTTGAGTTCCATAAGGTCAAGGCAGAATGCAAGAATCCCATAGGATATTTGTATCCCCATAGTATACCTACTCATAAATGGTAGGTCATATCAATGGATTTTATTGTAGGCTTACCTAAGACCAGGTACCAACATGATGTAATATTTGTGGTGGTCGAAAAATTGACCAAGGTGATACTCTTTATACCTAGGAGCACCAAGGAAGATGCTCAAGTGGTGGCTAATAGGTTTGTTAAATAAGTGTTCAGATTGCATGGATTTTTAGAGGTAATTATATCAGATAGGGATTCCAAGTTTACTTCAAAATTTTGGAGAGCCTTACATCAGGCAATAGGCACAAAGTTGCATATGAGTTCAGCATACCACCTTGAAACATATGGTTAGACAAAGTGAGTAAAACAAGTTTTGGAAGATATTCTTTGAATGTATTGCATGGACCACAAGTCTTGATGATAAGACTATCTACCATTTATAGATTTTGCCTACAATAATGGATATCATTCCTCTTTAGGGATGTCATATTTTGATGCATTGTATGGGAAAAAGTGTAGGACACCTCTGTCATGGGACAACCCGGAGGATAGAGTGGTAATTGGACCAAAAATGGTTAGGGAAATGGAAGAGAAAATTAGGGTAATCAGGCAAAGGCTCAAGGAGGATACTAATAGGCAGAAGAGCTATGCTTATTTGAAAAGAACTCCTAGAGAATACTCAGTGGGAGATAAAGTGTTCCTAAGGGTCAAACCAATGAAAAGTGTGATCAAGTCCACAAAACTGGATCCACGGTTTGTAGGGCCCTTTGAGATCACTAAAAATATTAGCTCGGTTGCATACCGACTCGCCTTACCTCCTAATTTGTCAAAAATCCATGACACTTTCCACATATATTTGCTTAGAAAATATATTGTTGACCCTGAACATGTGTGGGATATCTCTAACTTGTAGATGGCCAATCCAAAGGCAATTGAAGTAATGCTAGTAAGGATCCTCGAGTTCCACTCTAAAGCTATGAGGAATCAAACCCTTGAGTAGTGTAAGGTCCAATGGGACCATTTCTCTAAAATAAATGCCACATGGGAGAAAGTGGTAGATATGCAGAAACACTTTCCTTTCTTGTTTGATGAACTTTAAGGGTTTTGTAACAAATTTTTTAATGTTGTATGCCATTTGAAACTAAGAAACATCGAGGATGGTGTTAGTCCTAGTGGGGGAGGATGTCATGACCCTCCCAGATGGACCTTTGAACATGAAATAAAATAATGTATTAAAAAATGTGACTAATACTCAATTTTGTGCAATTAGAAAACCTCACAATAATAAATAGATAGTGAACGATATGATATTGCTAATAAATTGCCAATATTCAAGATCAGGTGTGATCGAGAGTGGAAAGAATTAAATCAACCACGAGAGATGAGAGTACCTGAGGAAGGGGATATGATGATAAGGAAACTCAAAGGTAACACAGATAGATACCTTCATATAGGCATGCATTCGATTAGGGATAATCATCAATATCTAACCACCTTGAGCCCCGAACTAATGGCCTAGTAGCTATCGTAAGTTCTAGAGGCTGAGACAGGTGATTAGATTGACAAAAAGACTCCCTCTTTGTTTGACGCACTTGCATGATTGTATTTTACTTCAGCATTATTAATATTGATAATTAGTGAACATGGAGTAAATATTTTACCTTTACAACTTCGTGTGTGCTTGTTTAAATAAATGTTTGATTTATTTAAAAAGCAAAAAGAGATTTGTTTAAATAAATGTTTGATTTATTTAAAAAGCAAAAAGAGATTTGTTTAAATAAATTTTTGATTTATTTGAAAAACAAAAAGAGATTTGTTTAAATAAATGTTTGATTTATTTGAAAAACAAAAAGAGATTTGTTTAAATAAATGTTTGATTTATTTGAAAAATAAAAAAATATTTGTTTAAATAAATGTTTGATTTATTTGAAAAAATATATTTATTTATTTAAAAGTGAGAAGATATTATTTAAAATCAATAATTATTTTAAGAAAATATCTCATTTGAGCATTTGGTCATTTTAAAATATGCTCATAGATGTTATTTTTATATAAAAGTGTTTATTTATTCAAATAAGTACTAGCAAGAAAGAAGTAATCAATTTTGTTAGTGGAAAACTTCCTTTGAAATATAAAAAAAAGAAAAGAAAAGAAATGCAATTATTTTGGAACCACAAGGTAATTAATTTACCATGGCATATCTATGAAGTCACTGTTCACCCGATGATCAACCTAAGGTGTAAATGTGACAAGACGAAACTCGACCGAATGGGCTGGATTTCCCTTTGAAGATCCAACTGGGTCAAGTTGCACGAAGATCCCTTGATGTGAAGGGAAATATCTTTATGGTGATTACCTTGGGAAGAGGGGGAAGCATGCCTGCCCTACCACCTATCGAAGGTGGTCAAGAAGTAATAGCGGATAGGCAGGGATGTGGATCGAGGAAAAAAGAAGGAGCATATGAAGTAAAGCTAAAGGAGGTTGGTATATGGAAAGGAAAAGCAAAGGAGAGCAAAGCAATGAAAGGATAACAAAGCAACAAGAGGAGAGTAAACTAGTGAAGGAGAGCAAAGAGTAGTGGATGTCCACATGAGTAGCACAGGAAATCTAGGTTGGTTCATCTAGAGCTATTGCTATTATTTATTTTTACGTCCTTTGTATGTTGTGTGTTAGCCACTGTAAAGGCAATATGGCTACATAATTTGAGGTGTTGTGTTAGCCACTATAAAGGTAGTATGGCTACGTCCTTTTTATGTTGTGTGTTAGCCACTATGAAGGTAGTATAGATATGTCATTTGAGGTTTTGTGTTAGCCATTGCGAAGACAATATGGCTACGTCCTTTGTATGTTGTGTTAGCCACTACGAAGGTAGTATGGCTACATCCTTTGAGGTGTTATGTTAGCCACTATGAAGGTAGTATGGCTACATCCTTTGTATTCGTATGTTAGCCACTATGAAGGCAGTATGGCTACATCCTTTGAGATGTTGTGTTAGCCACTATGAAGGTAGTATGGCTACATCCTTTGTATGTTGTGTGTTAGCCACTGTGAAGGTAGTATGGCTACATCCTTTGAGGTGTTTTGTTAGCCATTGCAAAGGTAGTATGGCTACATCCTTTGTATGATCTGTGTTAGCCACTACGAAGGTAGTATGGCTACATCCTTTGTATGTTGTGTGTTAGCCACTACAAAGGTAGTATGGCTACATCCTTTGAGGTGTTGTGTTAGCCATTGTGAAGGTAGTATGGCTACATCCTTTGAGGTGTTGTGTTAGCCATTGCAAAGGTAGTATGGCTACATCCTTTGTATACTATGTGTTAGCCACTATGAAGGTAGTATGGCTACATCCTTTGAGGCATTGTGTTAGCCACTACGAAGGTAGTATGGCTAAGTCCTTTGTATGCTGTGTGTTAGCCATTGTGAAGGTAGTCTAGCTACATCCTTTAAGGCATTGTATTAGCCAGTATGAAGGTAGTATGTCTATGTCATTTATATGCTATGTGTTAGCCATTGCAAATGTAGTATGGCTACATCCTTTGAGGCATTATGTTACCCACTATGATGGCTACGTCCTTTGTATACTATGTGTTTAGCCACTATGGATGGAAGTATCACTATGTCCCTTGGAAGGCTATGTGTAACCCCTGTTTGGTAGCATGGTCTTCGTCCCTCTATAGTAAGGATAGATGCAATGGGATCAACACCTTATTGATACCATGGGTGGTTGGCTAGGTGTGTTAGAAGAAATCCCATCAAGTAGCATCGTAGGTAAACCCTCCCATTGAAGTCATATTCGGATGGGAAGTTGCCTTGAATTCCATTGACACCAAAAATGATCTATCTGCCATGATGACTAGCAATGTCGCAGATGTGTGTGTACCACCTTCTCTAGTGCTACCAAGGTAGAAACCACTTCTATCAAACTTTGGCTACCCTGTGTCTCCTCCCACATGTTGGGATGCGTTAACCCATCCATTGAAGGCTGGTCATCTTCCTATCCGTGGATGTGTAAGATGATTTAAGTGTTGCTTATCATTTAAATGTTAGGTTTTAGAGTAATGAGGTGTAGAAGCTTTAGGTGTTGTTCATTATTTAAAGAATAGATTTCATGATAATGATTGTGTGAAAGCTCTACTTACTGCTCATTAATTTAAATGGTAGATCTTAGTGAAATAAAATGAATGATGGTTATTTTATAATTTAAGGGTATGGGACCTTATGTTATGAAATAAAATGAATGATGGTTATTTTGTAATTTAAGGGTATGGGACCTTATGTTATGAAATAAAATGAATGATGGTTATTTTTTAATTTAAGGGTATGGGACCTTATGTTATGAAATAAAATGAATGATGGTTATTTTGTAATTTAAGGGTATGGGACCTTATGTTATGAAATAAAATGAATGGTGGTTATTTTGTAATTTAAGGGTATGGGACCTTATGTTATGAAATAAAATGAATGATGGTTATTTTGTAATTTAAGGGTATGGGACCTTATGTTATGAAATAAAATGAATGATGGTTATTTTGTAATTTAAGGGTATGGGACCTTATGTTATGAAATAAAATGAATGAAGGTTATTTGGTAGTTTAAGGGTATGGGACTTTATGCTATGAAATGAATAAAAAGGTTTATTGGGAATTAAGGTAGTTGCTTGAGTAATGAGATGTGTGAACCTAGTTCTTAGCAATTAAGGGTATGGGACTTTAATTGTTGAGAAGGTTTGTTCATTTATTTACAAGTAGAGTGCATGATCTGATGCATGGTTTAATGACAACCTCAAGTTGACTAAGGGGAGGGATGGAAAGGGTAGTTTCCATGATTAATACTATCCATTAGTAAGTTAAATTGCTTGGGTTATTTGTATAGTTGCAATTTGGCAATGAATTAAGTAAGTGCATATAGAAGCATGTCTATCCGGATCCATGAGTGTTCTGATCCCCTAATATCCTCACTTGATCGATGGAAGAGTGGGAAGGTCAGAATCATGAGATGGATCAATTCACAAGTTTGCTCTCTACCTTACATCTTGTCTTTTATGCATTAGATTAGATTGTGGGGAGATTTACCCAATAAAATGGATGTAAAGTATCATGGAAAGTATGGGGTGTACCATACTTATTTATGTATCTAAATGGACATTGCAACTACTATGTTTAGTACTTATTTATTCAGATTATTGCATTTAAATATTTAATGTATGTCTATTTGGTGATTGTTTCTTTATGCTTTGATTATTCTTGTTGTTGGTCAATTAATTTTGTTAGATTTAGTATCTAGATATTTAATGCTCTTGTGTGATTAAAATAATGAATCATTAGTAAGTTCTAGGTGAACTTAGAGGATACCCTAAGGGCTTGAGACCCCCTTAGGGATATTGGTGACTAGGTTTGGAATATTGTACCAGAGTTAAGATAGCTTGTTAGTAGACAATATCGATAACTTAAATCATAGCTTGTGTGGATATGGATATGGGTGTACACCTTCTAATGATTGAAGGTGGTAAGTCTAGCTCATCAATATTGATGAGAGGGATGGACTTATATGCTCAACATAATATAGGCTTATGTAGATAGACTTGCGTGAAGGGAATATTGTATGGTATAGTTCTTGAGAAACTTAGGGGATGTCAAATAGTAAGTTGGTCTAAGGTTGGGTAAGGATTTATGAATCCTTCTCCTTAGTCAAAAAAAATATAGATAAACTTTTTCTCTTTTGTTTGTATGTTTTCTTTTTTCGTGTTATTTTGGGGTGTTACAATGTTGCACCAACATTTTTAAGGCCAAATGGCATTACTTTGTAGAAAAAGTTCCCCAAGGGATGGTAAACACTATCTTTGGTTGATCTTCATGTTTGATCAAAATTTGATTATAGCCTAAAAAACAATCCATGAGGGACAACATCTCATGACTTGTGGAGGTATCAAATAATGCATCAATAATATGAAGGAGGAATTCATCCTTAGGAGTCACTTTGTTAAGATCTCAAAAGTCTAAGCATATGCAAATTCTGGCATCAGGTTTTTCTATAGGTACCATGTTGGATACCCATTTAGGATAGTATATAGGTTGAATGAATCCAACATCCAATATTTTTTGTAATTCATCTTTAACCATCAAGGCTATCATTGGATGCATTTTACAAAGATTTTTCTTGAACGATTTAATTTTTGAATCAAATGTAAGATTGTGCATGACCAATTTTGGATCAAGACCTAGAATGTCTTTATACGACCAAGCAAAAGATTCTATCTTTTCTATAAAGAGAGTTGTGTAGGTGGATTTCTCTTCAAGGGATAAACTTTGTCCCAAATTTACATTTTTGGGAACCTTAGGATTAGTGCCAATGTCTACATCAATGGTTTTTTCTATTAACATGTGATATCCCTCCTAAAGTTTATAATGTGTACGAATAAAGTGGATTTTGTTGGCTTGGTTTGGAGAATCAATCTTATCTAGCTCAATATCAACTTGAAAAATTTCTTTGGATGGTACTTGGGAGAAATTAAATGGTTTTAGCATTTCTTCACAAGGAAATAACTATTCAAGTGACGGTGGTGATGTTATGCAATAAAAAATGATGGCCTCTTGGTTGGGATGCCAAGTTTTTTAGGGATCACTAGGATTGTGGAGTAGTGTGATCAAATAAATGGAAACCATATTGATGGACATATAGTTTCCATTCTTGTATGGGAGGGGCCTATGAAATATGAGAGGTCCTAGATATGTCATATATGGTTGAGGTGGAAATGGAATGACTATATCGGGCCTAGGAGGAGCCAGGATGATTGGATCTTCTAGGGGTATAAGGTCTCACCAAGTAGACTAGCATGGAGGAAAATATCTATGATAGATATCATTTGTGTTTATGGGGGTGAATTCTATTCTTTTATTTTTAATTTTTCGAAGTTTGTGAGGACCTAGATACACCAATTTTTTTTCATCCTCATATTATTCTAATACCTCACTAATGAATTCAAGAGGATACCAACTGTAGCAAGGATTGAGGTATGCGAGTTCCATCTCATCCTAGTACTCTTTTTATGTCTCACAAAGGGATTTAAGAGGATAAAAAAAACTATTGTAATAGGAATATGATATCCTAATATATGAGAATAGCCTAGATCAGAATAATCATTCTCATCGATCTCTCTCCCAAAGCCTATGGTTAGGTACTAGAGAGAGTCTACAAGAAGTTCATATGGAATAGTATGAAATATCCCAAGCCAAAATTTTCAGTAAGAAGTTGGTATTGTGGCTGATAGGGTGTTCAAAGACCCCACTCATATTGGCCTTGGAAATTCCCATGCCAATGACAGTGATAAAAGTATTAGAAGGAGAACTTTGATTTTGACATATAGTCAATATTTCTTGAGAAAGGTTCATCAACATGGTTTATTATAGGAAATTGATATGTAGATTCATCAAAATCCCCATAGATAAACTTTGTTTTATTTGGGGGGACCCCCAATGGTATAATGGTACCAATGATAATGAAAACACATGAGGTCTACCCATATCCTAGATGGACTCGATGAGCAATGTGAATGTGACATTCTATATCAAGTACTCAACGAGACTAGGGTTAGCCAAGTGGCTCATAACTTGCAGTGAGAATAATGGGGATGATGAGGGTGATGGAGGTGTGATGTGATGTGGTTAATCCATAATAGAAAATTATTATTCTTCTTCCATGGGAATTGGAATTTCTACTATGGAAATGGTAGGGATGAATTATGGAGTTTTCTCCATTGGCATCTTCAACTTCTTCTTGCTCGGAGGACCCAATGATGAAGAAGGAATTTCAAAAGATATCAACAATGAGGGATGAGATGGAGGTGATTATGTGGATGTATTAGTATATGGGGGTGTGTTAAGCATGGAAAAGGGTCACGAAAACGCGACGTTTTGAATATCCAAGAGTAAGCAAGGAGAAAAGTTGTGATAACGCGACATTTTGAAGAGCCAAGAGCAAGCAAGGAGAAAAGTTGTGATTGCACAACATTTTGAAGATCCAGGAGTGAGCAAGGATAAAAGTCATGATAGCACGATATTTAGAAGAAGAGTGAGAAAGGAGAAAAGTCATGACAACACAAAATTTTGAAGAGCCAAGAGCGAGCAAGGAGAAAAGTTGTGATAGTGCGACATTTTGAAGAGCCAGGAGCAAGAAAGGAGAAAAGTCATGATAGCATGAAATTTTGAAGAACCAGGAGCGAGCAAGGATAAAATTTGTGATAGCACAACATTTTGAAGAGAAAAGCTAAAGCAGAGATGAAAGTCATGATTTTGAGACATTCCAAAGATCAAGTAGACCATGATGTCTAAAAGGAAGTTGAAGATATCTCTATAAGCAATAAGATCTTAACCTTTTCAGTTGGAAGCTCCATGATTCAAATAATATCTCTATAATAAGAAAGATCTCAATCTTCAACCACTCCCTTACCAAGATAATCCCATGGGCAGTTTGTTGTAACAACTTTTATGTAAAACTCTATATAGGATAAGCGACCTAAGTAAATGGTTGGCTCTTAAGTTATAAGCTCAATATTCAACCACTCCCTTACAAGGCTATATATTCAGACTTCTAAAATATTAATAGAGATCATCGATCCTATTTATAATCTCATTTGGTGTGCAAGTATGTATGTGACTATCTATTGCTAAATTAATCTATGTTGAATGTATCGTGCATAAATTCTTAATCTAAATTTTTGTATTAAAAGTTCTATTAGATATGTAATTTGCTTCACAAATAAACTACCGCGAGAGTAGATATTCATTGAGCGATCTTAGTTTTGGTTTTTTGGGTCTTATTATGTTTTTTTGAAAAATATTGAAATAGTACTGTAATGTTGCTTAATATGCACCGTATTTTCCTCCTAGCATTGGCTAAATTTCCCTATCTTTAAGCATATATTTCTCCCTACATTTTTCCCATAAAAAAAAGGAACTAGCCTTCTCTGGATACTAAACCAGGCCAAATCCATTTGATCCTGTTCATTCAATGTTGGTAAAGTCTTGGGCGCAAATCGTAACCAAAGGCATATTTTGTTCCAATAGGGTGATGGTTTTGATGGGGGATCTAGATGCTTAATATGGTCATCAAGTTGAATGTCTAGATACATGGATGGAAAGAAATTCTTGTGGATTAATAACTAGATGAACTTGTCCCTCATGGATATATTTGATGCACTAATGCAATATAGATGGGATGCACTGCATATTTCTAATCTATGGTTTTCCAAGCAATATGGTATATTGCATCGCACCTTCCAAAACGTGACACAACACACTAATCATATTTATTCCAAATTGGATAGGAAGGAATATTGTACCAATTGTAGATCAAAGATCACCATTAAATGCTAAAATAGTGAAAGTGGATGTCATAATATGTGATGTTCGAAGACTAATAAGGTTTAATGAAGTTGTGATGATGATGTTTATAGAATAAACAATGTCAATCAACACCCACTTATAAGTAATCCTATTTATGCATGAAATTATGTGCAATGGAGGATCAACTATTTCAGTGGGTATTGGTTTGATCTCATGATCATAGAAATTTATAATAGGTTCTTGACATTTTTTATGTGACCCCATGAAATTGGTGAAAGCGTTGGGATCTTAGGACTATAATTCAATGGATTTTAGAATCTCCATTAGAGTTTCTCTATGTCTTGGTGATTTTTTTATTAATAATAGATGGAGAGTTTGGTCAGTTTCATATGTAAACTTTGGGTAAGCCTACTTCTGATTATTACCATCAATTGAGGTGGTGGATCTTTGATAGGATTTTGAGAAGGGCTATGACATAGAAGAAATGTTAATGGTAGCTGCAGGTGACGCAACTTGACCAAGATATATTTGGTTCCTTGTCACAATATTGATCACCCTACAAATCCATGATTGGGTAGGACTATATAGATTTTGTTTACCTATCTTATTTTATCCTCATTAACCTCATGAGTAGGCAAAGGATCTTTAAATATACCTATTTTTTGGTTATCAGGGCAAGAGGATTATCAATTTATAATTGATTTTTATCGAGCATGTCTAGTACTATTTTATTGAATGCATAACATGTCTGTATACAATGACCATTTTGTTGATGATATAAATAGTATATGTCCTATCTATGCCCCTTATATTTTAGGAGATTTGGATCTAGGGGGTGAATCTTCGGCAATATGATAGCCTTCACCTTACACAATTGATTAAAGAGTTTCACCAAATATTTAGGGAATGGCATATAGGTGCAAGGTGGGTGGCATGGCCAATTTTGTACCTGAGTTCATTGGGGTTGGTTTTTGTATTATGAAAGGGGGGATTGAGCTTGATAATTGGGTTATTGGGGCATTTTTTGTTTTTAGTCTTAGGAACACTTAAGACAACTTGGTTGATTGAAGCTGGTTTTTATTGTGTATTGTTACCTCTAGGGTTCTTGTTCCATTCTCTCTTTTTATGTTTTATGTCCCCCTCTTGGACTTTGATATTATATATAACTTTTGCCTATGCCAAAGCCTCCTCAAATTTCTAGTATTATTGCAATTAGAAGAAGAGTGAGATTTGCTTTGAACAACTTGTCGTGAACATTCAAGTTAGTTTTGTGAAAAGTAGGGTAAAAAGTAATTTTGAGATCACCTTTCTCCACCTATTGTCCTATTCTATGACTAGCTCATCATCAAATTATAAAAGGTTTTACAAATTATTCAAGTTGAATTTATTCTTAATGCAAAATAAAATTATTCTAGGAAGGCATTTGCAAGATGCTCGAATCTATAGATGTTATGCCTTGGTAAATGGTTTTACCACTCTAATACGGGGCCAGAGAGTGTTATCAAGAAGGTTTTGAGAAACAAGGCATAATCATATTGAAGTTGGAAATAAAGGTTCATAAAGTTAGTCATGTGTTCCTGTGCATCCTAATCCCCTTTAAACTTATCCAATATGGGTATTTCAAAATGCTTAGGATATGGAGGACATGCGACCAAAGTATGGAGCAGTTTATTGTACAGTTGATGTAATGGGGGTATTTGGTAACCTATTCATTGTTTCTCTAACAATTTTAAGTGTTCTGTGAGCACCTTTTAGGCTTAATATGAGGTTATATCACCTTCTTATATTGGTCTTCAAGGAGGAGGAAGTGGTAGAAGATATATGGTGTACCAATGTGGTTGAATATAATTATCCACCACATCCTGATGGAGTTATTTAGGATATCCTTGGTCTTGATACTCCAACTCTATATCTTCATAGACCTCATATTTCAATCGATGATTTTGTGGTTAATGCAGTTGAGATCTATGGTGTTGTATGGGCATACAAGGAGGGTAATTTTGAGTTGGCCTATGAGGTGCATCATAGTATTGCACAATGCACCTTTGAGGGGTTTGTTGCCTATATTTCCTAGGTGTGTGTACCTCCTCTTGTGTTGCTTTTCGCACTCGTTCTTGATGCAACCTTTATTGGTGCACCCTATGATACTCTACTCAAGTTTTGTCTAGGTTTTATTTATTCTTTTGTAACCTATCCAACCATAGTTGGTTTGTGGTTTGCCTAGGTATTTGGTTTACTTATTAGTCATGTAAGATATAGGAGCCCTTACATCAATTCTAAGGGACTTCGCTTGTTCTGTGGGTCCAACAAGGTTGGCTACCTGTTCCCCCAATCGATGGAAGCAATGATGACCTAGTGTGCAAGCTTCAAGGTGGTCTCTACATATTGGGAGGGTGCAAAGGCATAATGTGCTTTTATGTAACACTCTCCATGGTGAAAAATGATGACCTAGGTCTTCCTCTTCTTCATATTCAAAACAAAAATTAGTGGATGAGGTCATCCTATGAAGATAGTGAGGATCATACCTATGTAATTGAGTAATTTTTTGGCTCATACATGGACGATAAAGCAAAGTAGATCACTCATCTAGCCTAGGTGATGGTACACAGTATTTCTCATGCTCAAATTGATGGATAGATCAATTTGGTATGCGAATATGTGACACTACCCTACTAGGCCCCTTAATGGATGGGCTATGCCTACAAGTAGGATGAGATTATCTTTGACCAATAATCTCATCTACTTGATCACACTAAGGACTCATAAGTACATCTTGGAAAGGGACATCCTAAATATTAGATTCCCTGGAAGTGGTGTTAGTGTTATGATGGATACCAAGATGCCATGGTGGAATGACCATGTCCTTGGGGTTAAATCAAATATTTTTAGTGTCCCCTTGCAAATTTTTAGCGACATTGACTCATGAATGATCTCGGTTGCGTGTGGTTACCATGATATTAATTATGTAAACAATAAAGAAGTAAACAAAGTATACAATGTGATTATATCTTTTAATTTTTCTTTGTGAATCCCTATACTGTTTTGTGTGTTTTGATGTTGAAAAACCCCTATTTCTATAAAACTAAGGGTAAATAGAATAGAAAACTACTAAAAGGTAGTTCAAGCACACCCCCCTATCTAGGGATGTGCATCAAACAATAAAAAGTGGTATCTTATTGAATATTAGCTCAAGGTAACCTTAAGGGAATACACTACCCTTTTAAAGGGGTTGCATTGTCTAATGTTCTAGTATCAATGAAGCCTCACTTTCTCTTAACCCTTGCTTTTAAGGCATGGACAATAATGACAGCTATGTCCACTAAGTATTTTAAAGAGCCCCATGGTAAAAGAGCTCTGCTAACCTTCCCACTCTAGATGCACCCAAGATTATTGGACATTCTAGTGATTATGTCTAGAAAACCACTCACTTTTGGCCATTAAGTTTCTGAGGTGTAAGCCAATGGGTGGAGATGAAGCCCACCATTGCTGGTCTCGATTAATGGTTGGTGATGAAATCCAACTCATTATTTTTAAAGTGAAATATGATGTGTGGGGTTCCTTTTATTTTATGTAAAAGAAAGTAAATGCAAGAAACATTCCACGATCTTTCACTAATGCATAAAAATAATCTTTAATATTTTGATTTCTAAATAATGAACATTTTAATTTCAAAAACCTATAAGATGAAGAACCCTACATGAGTAGCCTTTAATAAGACAAATAAAAATTAGATCACAACCATAATAAAATAGAGGCCATATCTACAAGGTATAGTTGTATATAGAGGTCGTATGACACAGATATGGTCAAAAATAGGGACTGTCTAGGATAGGGACGACCACAAATAAAGGTCGTCTAACATAGGGATGATCAGAGGTAACATTTTTAAAGCTAAAAAACTTCTTAAATTATTTTAATTAAGCATGAGAAATCTACAATTCTTTACTAAAACAAAGAAAAAAATTAGAGTGACTTACTATGATAGCCTACATATTATGAAGATGTTGTTTTCTAGTGTTTTTTCTCTCTAGTTTGAGGCTATAATTAGTAGGTATGGTAATTCTTACTGACCATATCTACCAAGGACAACAATACCTACAATTCAAAAACACCAAAAGGATAGTAATTAGCAATGAAATTATGAAATGTGGACTGGTCTAACCGTGATCACCACTGAAAATGTTGAAAAGAGATCGTACACCTATGCAATGAAATAAAGAACAAACTAGATAGCAAATTATGTAACCATAATGACAAAACAAGATATGAAATAATGGTGTCATTTTTATTAATATCAATTTTATCCTTCAAAAGGGTTACAATAGGATCCCATTGAGGGATTTACTACCAATTTGATACAAATATTTACAATAAGAAAATGTAATCTAGGTGTATCTCGTAGGATCTCTCTTGCATCTCACAAATTGATTATTGATAGGTTCTTGAGACTGTTGCGATATATGATGGTAAGGTGTGAATATTTAGACCATTTTCTCCATTGTAAAGACCTGTAATCTGCACATAAAAAAATGTAAAGAGCATCAAAAGCATATGAAGAGCCTTTCAATATAAGGCCCATAATAATGGCAAAGAAAGCAATAAAGAAAGTAAAATTCAACAAATACATACATGAAAATGAAATCAAACTATGCTAAATAGTAATTGAAATGTTGCTAAATCTAATAAAAGAAACAAAACAAGGAATGGATCTCAGCCTGGGATGCCATATCCATGCGGGATGGTCTTGCTTGTTTATCATCTCTTGGATATATGGGTACACCTATAGGCCATCTCTGAGAGAAATATCTACTAAACAACAATTAATTTCCTTGTGATCGATGTGAGGTGATGTTAGGTTTGATCCATGGATGAGTTGACATTCTTGGTACACTCATGAAGAACAAATTAGGGGTAAAATATGACATCAAAGCAAGGATTTTGGATGGTACAAGAAGCATGAATTCAATATTCAACCTTCAAAATGGTCCATTGACATGCTTTGAAACTTCATGGTTGAATTTTGATAGCACTTTGTTGCTTTGAGAATGGGAGCTCTTTGGTTCTTTAGTTTGATAGCATTTCTAAGCATGAAATTGTGATATATTCAATGAAGAGTAGGCACATTTAAATAGACTTCCAAATGGGAGTCCAAATATTGTAAGAGAAGCCAAGAAGTGGTTGGGATCAAGAAACGTAACTGCTTCTTGATAACCATCGCATAACTTGACTTTGTTGTAATATTGCTCTTAGTTGGTTCTTGTAACTGTTCAAGTTGTGGCACGAGATTTTGGGTCCTATTGCTTTAGGCATAACCGTATCAAGGTGATATAGTCTTGATTGGGGGCCATCTCAAGGTGGGATAGTCTCTGGAGGTCATCCTCTAGTGGGATGATCTTGGATGTAAAGAGAAATTCCTCCTTGTTTGAGTGGTGAAAACCATTTTTAAGCCCTAGGGTTTCCCAAGGTGGGTCATATGGCCTTAAAGGAGTCCATATAGGTAGTCTCCTCAATATGATGTATTTTATGTGTTTACCAAACTACATGCTTGTTCCTATACTATGTTTCCATGGTCCTATATTCTTTTATCTTAAGTTGACCTCTTCAAATAAGAGCTTGTTCTATCCTTTTTGCCATATCTATTGCTTGGTCAAAAGAGATGATAGTTGTTGTTTCTAATTGATAATATATTTGCTCTTGTAAATTCCTAATAAATATCTCAAGCATGTCTCAAGGAGGTAAGATATATATAAAGCGTCCAACTAGACTCCTCCAACGAGATAGAAACTCTAAAAAACTTTCATATTTACCTTGTTTCAACATATAAACATATTTCATAGTCACATTCATTTCAACATAAGCTCCAAATATTGGAAATATGAGTAATTTTTGTTGTCATTGATTTCAAGAGTCAGTTTTAGTGAGCAGGACAAAGGAAAGATGTCAAGAGTCAGTTTTAGTAAGCAATGTAAGAGAAAGATTGCTTCTAGGCCTAAGGGAAATAATATTATAATATATCTTATTATAATATTCAAGGTGGTCAGATGAGGTCTAAAGAGCAATAGGGAGGCCCAAGAAAAATAATATTATAATATTAAAGTTCTAAGGTCAAGACCTAGAGATTTAAATTAATTATAAATTAATTATAATAATTTCATTATAAATTAATTTATAACTTAATTTGATTAACTCTAAGAGTTATTAAATTAATTATAAATTAATTATAATAATTTAATTATAAATTTGTTTATGATTTAATTTAAATAACCCTAAAGGTTAGGGTTATAAGGGCACAAAGTTTTAATTAATTCGAATTAAATTGAATTTAAAAATATCACTGATATTTTGAGCTCATGACACATTGCATATAAAAAGGGGCAAGTCTTATTTCAAATAATCATCCATGTGATCCATCGAATTCTATAGAAAATCGTGCATAAGGTAAAGAGGCAAAATTGCATGTGTTTTAAAAGGTTTAAAGAGGTAGATCAAGGAACAAATAAGTGGGGAGCCCACTTTACATCACAAAGTACTGGGTAGTGCAATTTGTATATAGGCGCTATGCTAAGACGTTTGCAGGTGCAAGGTTAGGGGTTCGATTCTCGTGGTCTTCATTTTGCAAGAGGAGAAGTTTTTTGTTTGCACCGTCGGAGAGGAACAAATGGAAGGTGCATGCCTTTCCCTTTGCATGGAGGCACGTAGCCCACTTGGTGGGTGCACACTATGCAAAGGCACTTGGAAGGAGGGGGTTGTGTGTTTGAAACCCGTTGAGGCATTTTTGGTGGATTGACTAAGGTATGCACTCACATTGCTAAGGTTTAAACGTTGCATCTAAAAATTGCAAAGGTGGAAATTAATTTTTAATTTCCTAAGGTTTTATTAATTGGAAATTGCATATTTAAAAAGGGTTTGTGAGTTATACAAGGGAGATAAAAGGGTATGCAAAGTTTTATTTTTGTGTTTTATTTTTGAGTGGTTAAAGTTTATAAAAGGAGTATTAAGGTGTGCCAAGGTTGTTAGATATTTTTGTTGAAATAAAGTTATATTATAAAAATTGTTTTGAAAGGAGAAATAAGGCATAGTTGATTTTTGATAGTTTTAATTGGTGACATATTTTTGAAAAAAAATATTAAGGATAAAGTTTTTCTATCTAACCCTTGAGATTGGCAAAGAGAGTGATTGTGATTGAGATAGGCAAAGAGAGTGATTGTGATTGAGATAGGTTTTAAGGTCAAAACTTCGTCAAACAAAAGGTATGGGTATGTCTTACTTGTGAGTGAAATATTGTTGGATGTTGTGAATGCTAAGTTGGATTGAAAAGGATTGTTTGATAAGCATTGTTGATTTTTGTTTTGAGAAATCCAATATTGATTAATGTGGGTTTTCTAGAATGAAAGTTGAAACTAGAAACCTTGTTTGATAAGCATTGTTGAAAATATTAAAGTAAGCTTTCATATGCTTGAACTAGAGTTTGTGAAATATCATGAGTATCATTGTTATGTGAGGTTTGTTTGATAAGTATTGTTGACTAAGATTTCATTGAGTGATTGGTTGAGTGGAGTTGATTGGGCTTAGTTGATTGGAAGTGTTGGAGTGATAGTTCAAGTTCTATGAAATAAATTATTCCTTACTAATTTGAGAAATATTGAAAGTGATTGAGTGTGAAACATATTGAGTCTCTAACCATTCTCCATATGTTTTTGTGGTGAAGTAAGAAATATTGAAAGTGATTAAGCATTGTTGTGAGTGTGAAGCATATTGAGTCTCTAACCATTCTCTATATGTTTCTGTGTGAAACATGTTTGTGTTATTGAAGAGGTTTTCTATGATAGATTGAGTTGATTCGAGTAAGATGTTGTGGAATATTACAATGCAGATTTGAGGTAAGTCTTGGTGAAAGATTTTTGAGCAGATTGGACAATTTTTAGTGAGGACTTGTTGAGTATATTTGAGGTAAGTCTTGGTGAAGAATTTTTGAATAGACTGGACAAGTTCTAGTGAGGACTTGTTGAGAAGATTTGAGGTAAGTCTTGGTGGAGACTTGTTGATTAGATTGGACAAGTTCTAGTGAGGACTTGTTGAGAAGATTTGAGGTATGTCTTAGTGAAGACTTGTTGAGTAGATTGGACAAGTTCTAGTGAGGACTTCTTGAGAAGATTTAAGGTAAGTCTTAGAGAAGACTTGAGAGTAGATTTTATTGTTTGATTTTTTCAAATATTGAGTTAACATTTGAGGCACATCTAGCAGAGTTGATTTGTGATTGAGTCAAGCTTTGTGTTAAGGCTTGAGGACATATTTGAGGACAGAGTTTATGCCAGATCAGAGATAGAGATTGATATTTTTTTATGCTAGATCGAAGGACTATGTTTAGTGCAAATTTAAGTATATATATTGAGCAAATTTATACTATACTAAAGGACTATGTTTAGTGCATAATTTAGGACAAATATTGAGTAGATTTGTGCTAGACCGAAGGACTATGTTTAGTGTAGATTTGAGATAGAGTTGAGAGTAAGCTTTGGAGGTGATAGAGTAGAGGATAGTAGTCTCCAATGGATAAATATCCATTAGCCAGGGTAGAGAGGATAGAGGTATTCAGTGGAGAGAGATCCATAAGCCAGTGTAGTGGAGGCAGTAGTCTTCTAGAGGATCACTAGCCAAATTAGAGGAGGAGTTATCCTATGGATAAAGATCCATGAACCAGTTGAGGGGATTGGTGTCTCCTATGGATAGATATCCATGAACTTGATTAGGGGATTGGTATCTCATTTGGACAAAATTCCATAAACATTATAATAGGGAAAGGATTCCCAAGAGATTTATTGAGAAAATTTTAGTGAAATATTTTCTTCGTGGAGTAGCCCACATTGGGTGAACCACATTAAATTGGTGTCTCTATTTTGTGTGGTGATTTTTACATTGCTTTGATTATTTTTGTTGATATTGCCATCGATATATTTCTTAATATTGTTTATGAAAGAAAAGTAAAAAGTGGTCTTATATTGTTCACCCCTTGTTCACCCCCCTCTTAGTATAAGCTTATGTTCTTCAATTGGTATTAGAGTGAGTTCCTTAGAAAGAGCTTAATAGCTTGAAGGAAAATATTACAAGAATATATATGGATTCTCAGAATGGATCATAGAGGAATTCAACATAATTATTCGATGGGAATAATTATGCGCTATGGAGCACAAGGATGAAGTTTCATCTAATGGCACTTGGAAATGAAATATGGGAAGTAGTTGAGAATGGATACATACCACCAGAAAATCCACCTACATATAAATATGGTAATCTTCTACATCATTACAATTCAAAGGCAATGAATGGAATTTTGAGAGGTTTGCGTGAAACAAAGTTTATAAAGGTTATGCATTGCACATAAACAAAGGAAATTTGGAATAAGTTGCAATGCATATACGAAGGAGATAAAACTATCAAAAGGATAAAGTTGCAAAATTTCAAGAGATCATTTTAAGACCTAAAAATGAAGGATGAGGAAAATATTGTAGCATATCTACTTCGTGTGGATGAGGTAAATAAATCCATGCAAGAACTTGGACTTAAATTTGAGGAAACAGATGTGTGTGATAAGATTTAGGGTCACTTACAAAAAGGTTTAGTGAAAATATTTCAGCTATAGAAGAGGTAAAATATATTGAAATTTTGATAAGGGATGAATTACATGGAATTATCATAGATTTTGAGATAAGAATAAAAGAGGAACCTATTCCCTAGAAGGAAGCAACCTTCAAAGTTACTAAGAAGACAAAGGGTAAGAAGTCAGATTCAAGCAATGAGTCATCCAATGATGAAGAAGCAAATTATGGAAAAAGGAACAAGGACTCAAGAAAATATAAAGGTATGAAATCAGTTAGATGTTTCAATTATGGAAAGTATGGTCACTATGCATCTGATTATCCAGAGTATGGAAATAGCAATGATGGAGATAAATAGGATCATAAGAACAGGGAAATAGGAAAACAAAAGTACCAAAAGAAAAGCAGGGATGGACAAGGAAAGAAAGGAAATAATTTTTTCCAAAGGCATAAGAAGAGTTTATATGCAGATAAGGAAGGCAAGAGCTCAAGTGATAGTGATGAAAGTTCCTCAGATAATGATAAAGATGAAGTACTATTTCTAGCAAAAGAAAAAGATGATGTTAGAAAAAGGGCACCAATGATTCTCAACTGTTTTAGATGTGGTAACTTTGGTCATGTTGAAGATAGTTGTACAAGGAATGGATTTAGTTTCAGTGATGATAAACATGAAGATAAACTTGAAGGACCTGAAGAAAGTTTACTTTTTACAATAGAAGAAGGAGGTTATCCTATTGAAGATAAATCATAAAGGAATGAAGATGATCCCAAAGGCAAACAAATAGAGGAATAATTAGATAAAGAAGAAGTTGATCTTGAGGGTGAGCTTATTCATACCCTTGATGCATTAAGGGAGGTAATAAAGTAAAACTCAAAACTCAAGCTTAAATTTCAATAATGTGACAAAGAGAAAGGAAAGATTATAGATAATCTAACCAAATCAATAGCTAAGACAAGGAAATTCAAAGAGAAGTTAGAAGCAAATATTTTAGAATGTGAAAGGTTAGAACATGAGGTAGCTTCACTAAGGAAGGAAGTAAAAGAGTCTAAGGATAAGTTACACAAGTTTGGGATAAGCTCAAAGAAATTGGATAATATTATCAAGACACAAAAATCTACATCAAACAAGACAGGTCTTGGTTTTGAACAAGTACAAAGAAAACAAGGAGAGGAGTCAATCTCAAGATCCAAATAAGAAGAAACTTTAGAAGAAGAGAGTGTAGGAGAAAGTGAGACTTATCATAATGAGTTGGACAATAGAAAGTTTAATAAGGAAAGGTACAATGCACAAATAAGGAATAGATGGAACAAGAAGCAGCACATGGTAAGAAACTAAGAAACCAATGGGCTCAAGGCAAGGTATTTTCAATGGAATATGCTTCTCATGTCATAGGTTTGGGCACAAGGCTACACAGTGTAGGACACATGAAAGACAAGAAATATAGGAATTTTAGAAACAAATAGCTTTTTCAAGGGTATTGCTACTCTTGTAATTAGTTTGGGCACAAGGTAGTAAATTGTAGGGTTCATGATAGGAATGGATATGGCTTCACTAGGAAAAAACTCAATATATTTATACATTTAAGGAATAATAACATTAAGTGTTATAAGTGCAACAATAATGGACATACAACATAGTGGTGTAAGGAAAAAAATTGGAGACAAGAAGGAACATAAATAGGTAGAGGAATTAGAAGGATCAATCAAGGAAGAAAGTGGATAAAGGTAAAGATCAGTGACTGATGGGAGTAGAAATACTCCCACCCAAAATTAACCACCTCAAGAGGAGGTGGAGGAGGGGCTAAGCTAAGAGTTTCATTCTTAGCCCCAAGCCCCAAAGGTGACCCTTTGCCATTGATGACAAAGGGGGAGGGATTTGAGTTAGGGGGAGAGCATTCAATCAGGGAGAGAATTTTCTCACGGGGAGCAGAATAGAAAGAGGTAAAGGAAATGATAAAAGGAAAATGGGTTGCCATAAATGACAAAGGGGGAGATTGTTGGAAATATGAGTAGGTTTTGTTTTCATTGATGTCAAGAGTCAGTTTAGTGAGTAGGACAAAATGAAGGATGTCAAGAGTTAGTTTCAATAAGTAGTGCAAGATAAAGATTGCTTCTAGGCATAAGGGAAATAATATTATAATAGCTCTTATTATAATATTCAAGGTGGTCAGATGAGGTCTAAAGAGCAATAGGAAGGCCCAAGAAAAATAATATTATAATATTAAAGGTCTAAGGTCAAGACCTAGAGATTTAAATTAATTATAAATTAATTATAATAATTTCATTATAAATTAAATTATAACTTAATTTGATTAACTCTAAGACTTATTAAATTAATTATAAATTAATTATAATAATTTAACTATAAATTAGTTTATGATTTAATTTAAATAACCCTAAAGGTTAGGGTTATAAGGGCACAAAGTTTTAATTAATTCAAATTAAATCGAATTTAAAAATATCATCGATGTTTTGAGCACATGGCACATTGCATATAAAAAGGGGTAAGTCTTATTTCAAATAATTATCCATGCAATCCATCGAATGCTATAGAAAATCATGCACAAGGTAAAGAGGCAGAATTGCATGTGTTTTAAAAGGTTTAAAGAGGCAGATCAAGGAACACATAAGTAGGGAGCCTACTTTACATTGCAAGGTACTAGGTAGTGTGATTGGTAGCTGGGCGCTATGCTAAGACATTGACATGTGCAAGGTTAGGGGTTCGATTTTCGTGGTCTTCATTTTGTAAGAGGAGAAGTTTTTGGTCTGTGCCATCAGAGAGGAACAAATGGAAGACATGTACATTTCCTTTTGCATGGAGGTACATAGCCCACTTGGTGGGTGCATGTTGTGCAAAGGCACTTGGAAGGAGGGGTTTGCATGTTTGAAACCCGTCGAGGCCTTTTTGGTGGATTGACTAAGGTATGTGCTCACATTGCTAAGGTTTAAATGTTGCATCTGAAAATTGCAAAGGTGGAAATTAATTTTTAATTTCCTAAGGTTTTATTAATTGGAAATTGCATATTTAAAAAGGGTTTGTGAGTTATACAAGGGAGATAAAAGGGTATGCAAAGTTTTATTTTTGTGTTTGATTTTTGAGTGGTTAAATTTTATAAAAGGAGTAATAAGGTGTGCCAAGGGTGTTAGATATTTTTGTTGAAATAAAGTTATATTATAAAAATTGTTTTGAAAGGAGAAATAAGGCATAGTTGATTTTTGATATTTTGACTTGGTGAAATATTTTTGAAAGAAAATATTAAGGATATATTTTTGCTATCTAACCCTTGAGATTGGTAAAGAGAGTGATTGTTATTGAGACATGTATTGAGGTCAAAAATTCATCAAATAAAAGGTATGGGCATATATTTCTTGTGAGTGAAATATTGTTGGATATTGTGAATGCTAAGTTGGAGTGAAAAGGATTGTTTGATAAGCATTGTTGAGTTTGATTTTGAGAAATCCAATATTTATTAATGTGGGTTTTATAGAATGAAAGTTGAAACTAGAAACCTTGTTTAATAAGAATTGCTGGAAATATTGAAGTAAGCTTTCATTGAGTGATTGGTTGAGTGAAGTTGATTGGAAGTGTTGGAGTGATAGTTCAAGTTCTGTGAAATAAAATTTTCCTTACTAATTTAATAAATATTAAAAGTGATTGAGTGTGAAGCATATTGAGTCTCTAACCATTCTCCATATGTTTTTGTGGTGAAGTAAGAAATATTGAAAGTGATTAAGCATTATTGTGAGTGTGAAGCATATTGAGTCTCTAACCATTCTCTATATGTTTTTGTGAGATTAAAATAATATTATGTGTGAAACTTGTTTGTGTGATTGAAGAGGTTTTCTATGATAGATTGATTTGAGTTGAGTAAGCTTTTGTGGAAGCATACAATACATATTTGAGGTAAGTCTTGGTGAATACTTTTTTAGCATATTAGATAATTTTTAGTGAGGACTTGTTGAGCATATTTGAGGCAAGTCTTGGTGAAGACTTGTTGAGCATATTGGACAAGTTCTAGTGAGGACTTGTTGAGTAGATTTGAGGTAAGTCTTGGTGAAGAATTTTTGAGGAGATTGGATAAGTTCTAGTGAGGACTTGTTGAGTAGATTTGAGGTAAGTCTTAGAGAAGACTTGAGAGCATATTTGATTGATTGATTTGTTCAAATATTGAGTTAAGGTTTCGGGCAGATCTAGCAGAGTTGATTTGTGATTGAGTCAAGCTTTGTGTTAAAGCTTGAGGACATATTTGAGGAAATGTTTATGCCAGATCAGATATAGATATTGAGCAAATTTGTTCTAGACTGAAGGACTATGTTTAGTGTAAATTTGAGGACAGAGATTGAGAAGATTTGTGCTAGACCTAAGGATTGTGTTTAGTGTAGATTTGAGGATAGAGATTGAGCATATTTATGCTAGACCAAAGTACTATGTTTAGTGTAGATGTGATATAGAGTTGAGAACAAGCTTTGAAGGTGACATAGTAGAGGATAGTATTCTCTAGTGGATAGAGATCCATCATCCAGGGCAGAGAGGACAAAGGTCTTCAGTGGAGAGAGATTCATAAGCCAGTGTAGTGGAGGTAGTAGTATTCTAGAGGATCAATAGACAAAGAAGAGGAGAATGAGTTCTCATGTGGATAGATATCCATGAACCATATGAGGGGATTGGTGTCTCCTATGGATAGAGATCCACAAACTTGAATAGGGGATTGGTGTCTCCTTTGGATAGAGGTCCATAAACATTGTAATAGGGAAAGGATTCCCAAGATATTTTTTGAGGAAATTTTAGTGAAATATTTTCTCCATGGAGTAGCCCATATTAGGTGAACCACATTAAATTGGTTTCTCTATTGTGTGTGATTTGTGCATTGATTTTATTACTATTGTTGATATTGCCATTGATATATTGCATAATATTTTTTGAGAAAGAAAAGTAAAAAGTGGTTTTATACTGTTCACCCCCCATCTCAATATAAGCTTGTATTCTTCACCAAAATATTGAACAAATACTTCATTTGTCTCTTCAAAATTTCTCAAAGAATGATTAGGTAATTGATAATACCACTTTAATGCCATGCCACTAAGGCTTTTAGGGAACATATTTAGCAACAACATGTCATGATATATAATATCATTGCATGTTGTCCTAAATATTCTTAAATGCTCAATTGGCTCTTTCGTTCCCTTATAGATAGGAAAAACTAGCATTAGAAAATGCTTAGGGCAGGGCCTAGAGGAAATGATAGGGTCTGAAGGGCTGATTGCACATTTCTCTACAATTTTAGGTGAAACTAGGAGGCTAAATTATATCCACTCTAGAAACCAATTGTTTCACCATATTTGTTAAATTTTGCATATCAGGATTATTGTTGGGCAATACCCCTAGGTTCCCTAAGGGAGGGGTATATGTAGGATATTAAAAGGTAACTTGGCTAATATTGGACATATTAATACTATTATGGTATGGGTTATGATATGTGGTATCTTGTTATGGAGGATAATTGACATTTGGTGAAACAAAAGCATGAATGTTGAGATGAGAAAAATGAGGAGAAAATTGGACATAATCTTGAGTGGAACTACTATTTGGAGGAACTTGTGGAATCCTTCCAATGTTGGTGGTTATACTAGTGACATATATTGGTTTATGAGAAGGATTAACATAATGCAAAAATTCAAGCAATGAAAATATGTGAATATTCTAAGGAGAAATGATTTGATGATGAGAAGCCCCAACTTTGGGCTTCCTCATCCATAGCCTTATTCAAGGCATCTCCATGATACTTGTAGAAATTTTAGACATGATCAAATGATTTAAAGGTAAGGTTTCCATTAGATCCCTTAATAGGATCAAGGTCATTACTAGCCTCTTCATTTTCTTCCTCTTCTAGCTTATGATCCTTTCTATCAATCTAATCATCTTATTTAATAATATCATCATATTCTAAAAGCCTTCGCTTACTCCTAAGTTTGGGAGCCATTAGGAGAAAGAGAAAGAATAGAGCAAAAAAGGACTAAAAACTAGCAAAAACACAAAATATTTTAAATATGTTTTTAATATTTTGTGATTCTAAACAAACAAATTTAGTGGTCTTGTTTAATTTTTTAAAAAAAGAAAAAAAGGAAGAGGCTTCCTATCTTGGTTACTAAGACGTGTGTTCACGTCGAGTTCACCAATGATGTAGAGGGGGAAAACTACACTTCACATAAAATTCTTGATTGGATCCACTAGGATCCGGGGTGAGCGCAGGACTATTATAACTCTACACTCAGAACAAGGAAAGGGATCACCAATAATGGTTTTAAGACATGCTCCAAGTCTAGGATGGAAGTGTTTAAGTTTTAATCAAATACCTATGTTAGAACTTTCTAAACTAAACTATGAAAATGAAAGAACAATGCAAAACACATAAGATGCAAGAAGAAAATTCCATCTTTACTATTGTAAATCTTCACAAATATCACACTGCACCATGCGCTATGGAAATGGATTTATATGCAAATCCACAAAAAAATAACACAGAAAAAATATGTACAAGCTTTGTGCACAACCAAGAAAAATAAGTTTCCTCAAGCTACTTTGATACCAATTATTATCACAATGAAATGTGTGGCCAAACAACTCAACAACAAATAAAGGATAAAATAAACTAATATAATGAAGAAAATAATGTGTGATTGATAAGCAACTAATAGAAAACAAAAAGAATGATTTACTAGTAATAATTTATACACCACATACCATAGAGCACACAGAAAAAATAGAAGAATAACTTCATTCATAATACATTCAACATTAAATCTGAAAGATGCTCTTCTCTCACGGTTCTTCACACATACTCATATTACAGACTTGCATCTATGAAAATAAATATACACATGAAGGTACCATGTTTAGGATTTTTCAATCCATGTTTAGGATTTTTCCACCCATGTTTAGGCAACCAACTAACAACATTTCAACACGTATTTATTAACTCCCAAAAAACAAATCCAATATATTTGACACACATCCAATAAATTTATCACCTATTTTTTTTTTATATAAAGACTAACCACTATCTAATAAATGTTGTAAAAAGAAGCTAATAAATTAAGTTGATATTGATTTCCTTTTAGAACAAGAAACCATAAAAATTATATGTTGTCAACAAAATTAAATTAAAATATTAAAAAATGTAATTAAGTTAAAATATTAAAAGATGTAATTATGTTAAAATATTAAAAAATGGTTAGAATGCACTTGTCAATAGCATATGTATTTTTGTTCAAGATAATCAATTTCAAACCCAAATAATATTGGAAAAAGATAAAAATATCTCTATAACCTGTATAGTGCTCTAAATAATATCAAAAATCCAATTAGGTATTCCAAAATACAATCCTTATAATTACAATGATATGACTTTGAAAATCATAAATATATCATAATTTAACAAAAATAAACTTATGAATTTGATCAAAAACCTTAAAATTCAAGAGATAATTTGTCTAGCCCATTCAATAATAACTTATAAATTAAAAATATGCTCAATAGTCTCAAAACATTTCTTGATCCTTTGCTTTGATTTCTTTACTTCTCCCACTGTTGTGAAAATTACATATCAATTGTTTGCACGCATGTGGCATAGAGTTTAGAAAGAGTATGCCAAGTTATAATGTATAAGAATATTTTTATAAAAATGCTCCCAAATGTGTAAACAAGTGGATCAATATAATGAAAAAGTATAATCGATATTTATATTCAATATAATGTAATGCTTTTTAAAAGGACTTGTAGAAGGTATGATGGGCATTTATAGTTTTTTATTTTTAAAAATAAACATTTCATACATTAAGAAGATAATCAATATAATGTAGAGCTTTTTTAAAAGGACTTGTAAAAGATCTGCTTGTTGTGGTGCAATGGTAAATGCTTTGGGTGTTGGTAGAGGCCGACCCAGGTTCCATTTCCCTTGTCTCCATCCTGCAGATATATGGTATAGTTAGGAATGTCCTATGTGTTGGTAGAGGCCGACAAGGCTTCATTCCTCTTATGTCCAACCTGTTGAAAGTGGCACCCCAAAAGGGGTGTTTTCCACTATAAATTAGTTTTAACCCAGGTGTTGTAGGTGAGTTGGAGAGGAGAGGGCAATCCTCCAACGGAGGTCCTAGGTTTGAATCTCCACCCTACCAAAAAGTTGAATTGGGTATCCAAAATCCAATTGATAATGTTGGTGCGAGGGCTAGGTGCGACTCCCGGGTGACTTTGACGGTATAGAACTCCCTGTTCGTGGTCTCTCAGACCAAAGCGGCCCCGTAAGGAGTTTTTCGCTAAAAAAAAAAGACTTGTAAAAAGTATGATGGGCATTAAGGGGTTTTTCATACATTAAGAAGATAATGCTAAATTTTTTTCAATCAACCTAGATAATGCTACATCAAAGACTTAATGAAGTTAATTATGTATTGATTTACACTACTTTTTTATTTTTTATGAACAAGTCATAGGACATAAACCAAATTAGCACGTGTAGTTGAAATAGTATATATGCCAATGATTCATAAAACATGACCTATATGAACAAGTGCAGGTAAAATAGTGGATAGTGTATAGCGTATAGGTAGATTCAACAACATCTAAATAACATTCGTAAGAAAGTTTTATTTTAGTTTGACAGAAGAAAATGAATTCGACAATAGAAAGAAGTAAATAGATATAAAGCATTAGTTATATCAAATATATAACCAAAATTAACAATTATGTATTAAGAAAAAGAATAATTAAAAACAAAAATGAATTTTATAGATGGAATAGGAAAAGTAATATTATGTAAATATTGTAAAGAAAAATAAAGGACAACAATATAAAAATTATAAAAGATGAAAGAAGTTGGAGAGAAAGTGGGTAGTCAAAAACAAGAGGAGCTGGAGAGAAAGTGGGTAGTTAAAATAAGAGGAGTTGGAGAGAAAGTGGGTAGTTAAAACTTTCCAGTTAAAATCGAGAGGCCCTAAGTTATAACTTTCCAGTTGAAATCGAGAGGCCCTAAGGATATGTTATGTACATAAAGGATTACAAATAAAAAAAAATTATAAAAAAAAATAATAAAAACATAATTTAAAAGGATATGTTATGTACATAAAGGATTACAAATAAAAAAAAATTATAAAAAAAAATAATAAAAACATAATTTAAAAAAAAATTGTGATGAATTGTGGGCCGCCGCGTGCAAATCATAGGTTAAAGAAAATTGAATTAATAATAATAATAATAAATTTTTTATTATACAATCATTGCAATTTTCAAATAAAAATTATAATTAAAATATGGTTTATGTGTTAAGTGTCAAAATAAAATCTTATAAATTAAAAAATTTAATAAAAATATAATTAACAAAAAATTCTTGGGTGCAAATCAGAGATTAAAGATAACTGAATAAAACATAATAATAATAAAGAGTTTTCCATTATACAATCATTGTAATTTTCAAGTACAATTCATAATTCAAATATGGTTTATGTATTAAATGTCCAAATAAAATTTTCATAAATTAACAATTGCTGTAAATCAAAAAAAAAAATCACAAATTTAATTAATACAACATAAAAAGTATAAATCAAACATAACAAATTTACATTAAAAATATAAATATAAATACTTTTACATACAAAATTATGTAATCTAACTTTTAATATATAAAAAAGAAAAAGATTATACAAATGATTCATCTAAAAAATTATTAAAATGGAATGAAATTCCAAACATAAGAAATACCACTGAAAATAAATAATTTGGAAAAAAATATTTTTTATTATACTACATCACATACATATATATAATTTTCTAAAAATTTAGATATATATAATTTTTTTTAAATTTTATTCAATTTTACAAAGTAAAATTTTAAACCAACATTATCTCTGACTTGCGCTACGATTGTAATATAAACTTATTTTAATATATGTTAATTATCTTGAACAGGATTTTTTACCAGCTGCATCTTTGTCATATAGGTTTTCATTGTGATGTTTGCGAGCTAAGTTAAAGGAACATATCTGAGTAACATATTATTTCTATAGAAGTTTTGTCTTTATCTTAGACATAAACGATAGTTGGTTTACCTTCCAACTTATACCCTACGGTATCTCAAACATAATCGGGTAAAGACAGATCTGAGTTCTAATCAGAAATTATACAAAAGCTTGTCCCACCATACACCTTTATTAGTTTTGCGAACACAATTCATGTTTATGAGATGTCAAAATTTCTCACAATAAAGTCATTATCTTTCCAAACTTCTACTCACAATAAATAAAGTCATCATCTTCCCAAAAAGAATTTGTCCCACATAGACAAAGCAAAGAAGCAAAGAAGCAACATATGAGTAAAATTTCTCAATAAAGTCAATAACTTTCCAAACTTTTTACTCACAATAAATAATGTCATCATCTTTCCAAACAAACCCAAGGACAAGGCATTGGGTTTCTTTTTGCATGAAAAATACAAACGTATTTTCCAGCTAAAACTGTGAAAGAAAAAAGGCCCCACTTTCTAGTGAGGGCTAGATAATGAACACAGAGGGCACTTCAGTTGGGACGGACTAACATCCCTACAAAATAAAATATATTCAGTTGGGCTTTAAAGGCCCCCACTTGTTATATGCAACGAAGTATGCATAGTAACCATTCTCAAACTAAAACATATACTTGATAGACTTTGACAGACACAAACCCACCAATTCTTATTCCTTTTTCATATAAACATAGCAAACAAAGAGTAGCCAACGGATTTTTAAGAGAAAGAAACAGAATGCTTCGATGTTCCATTCTTAGCTTGTCTTTTTAGATCGCCCTTAAAAAACGAGATGAAGAAAAATAAAGAGCTCCGATAAATTAAATCAAAAAGCAGTAATTGCAAAATCAAAAAGAAGAACAACAGATTCACACATTACAAAACATTATCTCTTAATTGTCTACAATACAATAATATTTTTCTAGTGGCTCTATTCAAACTCTAAATTTTACAATATCCAAAAAAAGATGGGTTCAAATATAATAACCTTAAAATCCTATATGATCTAAAAAAACTAAAAAAAACTAAAAAAAAACTTTAAAAGATTGATCGGGCTACTACCTCAAACCCCTATTCGTTCGTGGGGTTCGGGACTTCCGGACTCGACGAGTGTTAACCCCACCATGGAAAATACAGAGACCTGTACATATGAGGTTACATTACATGCAACAAACACAACCATACTTTAATTTACATATTAAAGTGGGTCAAATACATGTGTTGCGTCAGATAATATGGATTTAATTTAGATAACTAAAGCAGACGAACATAGAACATTGTCTGTTTTGTTAACCAGAAGACTGGGTTGAATTTTAACGCAATCTATTAGAAGCCCTCCTTTCCAATTTCGACCGACGTGTTCATTCATCGAAAACTCCATTTCCTTTGGACTGTCGTCATTTTCTTCCACAACAAATTCCCCTGCATCAAATTCCATCCAACCGTTCTCTACATGCCTGAACGAAGCCTTCTGGAATCCTTTATCGAAAACAGATTTCCTTGCATTTTGCAAATACCGAGCAGACCGCCGTTGTCCATAAGGAGTTTTAATTTCAAAATTGACTGGTTCTTCCGAATCCCATCCAAAAGCTTCGTCCAGTTTCAGTTTGAAAGAAACAGTATATGGTATACCACGAGGCAAAAACTCCACGTCGAATTGACCTTCCACTTGACACCAGCATACGCTATTCAGTCTAGCTACTTCCCCGAAACTGCAGTCAAGAGTAGAAACATTTTCTTTAGCTTAAGTATAGTTGTCATGTGATTAACACAGATAATAAGTTGAAAGAAAACAGAGTGACCTGGAGTCGTCTCGAGGAATCCAACACCAGTACTCCTCAATGTCTCCATGGGCTATATTTAAAATTCTTGTAGACAACATGAAGCATATTTTACGCGTGGCTTGATCTATCCAGAACTTCTGAACACATTGAAAACATATGGTGATTGACCCCAAAAAAACTGTTCTTTAATAATTAAAAAGATTAATGAAAGATTTTAGACCCTAGCTATCTGCTAAACGATTTTAGAATACATCACCAATAAAAAGCACAAAAGGTAAGAGATTTTCCATGCCTTGGTCCCATTGTCAATGGTAACTGGACTATAGAAGAGCAAATACAATTCTGTCTCGGACCAAAATTCCAGAGGCTTATCTGCTCGTTTAAGAAGATGTTGATATTGAGTGGGAAGCTTGCTTTGTGGCAGATTTTCCATTTCTTCCATAGCTAAATGTTCCATGTCAAATCCCCTGACAACAAGGTTTGTAAATAAGTTGCATCCACTGAAAAAAAATCAAAACGCTTATGTATGTCAGCCATGGTCAATCTAGCGACTATCTTTATCCAAATTAACCTTAAGGTTTAAACTTAAGTTTCCTCGTTTAATATTTTACCAATTCATTAGCTCTTGGAAATCATATGAGGCCACTAGCCCTTGGAAATCATATGAGGGTTATTAGTAAAGTGATTATGCAACAATAAGCGGATGGAAGTCCCAAGGGTTAGTGGATTGGTAAGTGCTAGTCAAGTTGGGCACTTACCAAGAAAAGACCTAGGTTTAAACCTTGGTGGTGCTTGTTGGCAAAAGAAGTAGTCTTATTAGATTCCTTTGAGTGATGCGCCAAACCGACACGATGGTACGAACCCGAATGACGGCAGTCGCATCTCATGCAATTTAACATAAACGAACTTTGAGATGCCGTAGGAGTTATAGGAAACAACCCAAGATTCGAACTGTTCTTGGTAGTAGAAAGTGAGCGCTTGGAAATCATATGAGGGCCTCAAGGGTTAGGTGGATTGGTAAGTGCTAGTCAGGTTGGGCACTTATCAAGAAGAGACCTAGGTTCAAACCTTGGTGGTGCCTATTGGCAAAGGAAGTAGTTGGATCAGATTCCTTTGAGTGATGGTACGAACTTCGAACAACCGCGGTAGGCATCTCATGCCAGTTAACATAAACAAACTTCAAGATGTCGCAGGAGTTATAGGAAACAACCCAAGATTCGAACTGTGCTTGGTAGTAGAAAGTGAGCGCTTGGAAATCATATGAGGGCCTCAAGGGTTAAGTGGATTGGTAAGTGCTAGTCAGGTTGGGCACTTATCAAGAAGAGACCTAAGTTCAAACCTTGGTGGTGCCTGTTGGCAAAGGAAGTAGTTGGATCAGATTGTTGGCAAAGGAAGTAGTTGGATCAGATTCTTTATCGTGATGGTACGAACTCCGAACGACCGCGGTAAGCATCTCATGTCGGTTAACATAAACAAACTCCGAGACGCCCCATAAATTATAGGAAGCAACCCAAGATTCGAACCCTGCTTGATGTAACCAAATCCCCTATGTTAACCAAAAAGACATGGAAGCTACAACTCGAACATCCGAGGTACTGCACTCAAAATAAATTAAAAAATGAAAAATATATATACTGAAGAAAGAAGGTATAAAAATATATTGATTGCTAGTCCTTCCCAACGGTTATAGTCAAAGGGGGTACATCGCTGGCAACTTACGTGACTTCGCTTTATTTCCATTATTCGTTGACGAATATATTTCTTTGGCCGCTAACGTGGGAGGTTGGTGGGACCCGCTGAAAAGGCCTCAGCCGACAAAAAAATATTTCCAACTAATCAAATTCATTTATTGTTGTATTATTTTGACTAAATTCTTTTTTTTTTTCTAAAGAATCGTTTACAAATAGTGTAAGAAAAGGAATTAGGAAGCAATAACGTGGGAGGTTGTGGGACCCGCTGAAAAGGCCTCCAGCCGACCAAAAATTTCCATATCATTTTGACTAATTATTTTTTCCTAAAGAATCGTTTCCAAATAGTGTAAGAAAAAGAATGAAGCAATAAATGATCTGATGTTTCTAAATTTTTTATACAAAGTACATATAAAAAGTTTATGGTATTTTTTTGTGTAGAATTTTATTTGTATGAATTTTGTTTTAATTACTAATTAAAATATGTTGAGTATTCTTTCAAGGTAAATGTTTGGAAATAGAAAATTTTGATTTTTTAAGATTTTATATTCAACTTGATCAAGTATATCATATTTTAATAGGTTTTAAAATAATTCATTCTTTCAAATCAAAGTAAGGAAATAGAATAATTAAAGTATGATTTGAAGCTCACGTATTATTTGTTTGAGGTCCTCTCCTTTAAAGAAGTTATTGACAGAAATTCATGATCTAGAATTGTTACTCACATTAATATTTTTTTTAACCTTTGAATCATTCTAAGCTAAACATGTATGAGCTAGTAATTATCATTTTGGATAACTCTTTAATATGAAATTACATATTATGGAGCATTTATGTTAGGTTATTTTCTTAAATAATTTAAGTGCACCAATAAAACCTTACATATTTTTTAAGTAAAAGTTTTTCAACTCTTTTATTTATCTTTGAATAATTTCCAAACAAAGTTTTTCCCTAATGCAAAATCCATAAGTCTACAATTTAGCAATCCTTCCCCTCCACTATTGTTACCTTTGTACAAACCCTAACCTACTTACAAGAGAAAACATAAATATTTTCTTACATATTTTCTATAGGAAATCTCTTTGAATTCTATCAAATTTTAATGATATGTGTTAGCAATATCGAAACTAAGATCATATCTATCTATGCACACACACGTAGCAATCTAATCTATATGAGTTGCAACCTTCCTCCCATGGTTAAGAACTTACCTTTCCTATATTCCAAACCAGATTTTGTTCTATCCAAAATAAAATTTCACACTATCTTCTTCATTCATTTATTAGACAAAGGAATACCTATATATGTTAATGGAATATTCTAACTTTAAACCCTAATTTTTTTAAATAATCCTTTATAAATCTAGGGCACTATTATTGAAAAAGATCCTATATTTTGTAGTATTAACCAACTATTTAGTAACCTACATAATATTGATTTAAATGTCATTGCCTTTCTAACCAAGGATTGACCTAAAATGAGAGTATTATAAAAAAAAAAATGCAAATGAGATTTGAATGAATCATTTGTTATAACCTGAATACATTTGATTTTTGCTTCCACTTTTTCCTTGAGAAAACTCTCCTCAATGCCTTAGGAAGAATAACAAAGAGATTTAAAGACATAGTGGGTCATTATGGTAGAGTCCACAGATTATTAAAAGTATCCAATAAAGGGCCCTTTATAACAACATCTAATCCATTAACAATTTCCTTATCAAAACCATTTTTTAAGAATATAATTTCAAAAAAACTCCATGAAATCCTATCATATGTTTTGTTCATATATAATTTTATAATCATACACAATTTTTCTTGTAATAAAGAGAGTATTTGGCCTCTTGTGCAATGGCTATACCATCAAGAAGTTTTTACTATGAATAAAATCATCTTGTTTCTCCGAGATAACATAATCTAAAAGCATTTTTAATTTGCTTGCCATAATTTTTTAAATTATCTTACACCTCATGCACTACAACTATTAATTGGATAAAAATTATTAAAATATTTTGTCCCATATTTATTGAGAGGTAACACAACAATGGTAGCATAAGATAACATAATCTAAAAGCATTTTTAATTTTCTTGCCATAATTTTTAAAATTATATTACACCTCATGCACTACAACTATTTTTATTTTTATTTTTATTTTTTGAATTTACATGGTGGAATCGGTAGCCGCCACGAATCCGGGCAGGTTGTCCAGCTTTTATGTCCACCATAGTATTCTACGTTGTCCATCCTAGAAGCCGCCACACAGATCTTCGCGTAGTCCCTATAACCACCATGCCACAATCATTTTAAACCTTTTACGTTGCTGAAAGCACCAGGAAAGGGACAAGCGTTCAATCCAGCGAGGCCCAATATTTGAACCTTGGACCTCCGCCCCCTTATGGGGTTTGGATGAACCAATTGGTCTACACCTCGGACCTAGCATGCACTAAAACTATTAATTGGATGAAAATTATTAAAATATTTTATCCCATATTTATTGAGTGGTAACACAACAAGGGTAGCATTTATCTAATTTATAGTAACTTCTTTTTTCTAGCCTCTTAAATTGCAACTAACATATCACACATTAACAAAGAAAGAAAAAATGTAGGAGATCCATTGAGTATGTGCCTTACTATCATGAAAAGAGAAAAACACCTAGTATATCATTCAACCTTCCCCATCAAGCTTTCACTTTTGTCTTTGTGTGAAAACTTATAAAATATTTTGTAAAAGCTTTCTAGATCATACTTATGCTTCTCAAATTTTGACAAAATATATTTGAAGTAAATAATTATTTCCTTCCTAATATCTTCTTCTTCCTCAATACGTCTTTCATTTAGTGTTGAAGTATTTTTTATTCATTGAAAATTTTAAATTTATTTTGAATGTATCATGAAAACAATTGGTATTTGTGTACCCTTCCTTAAGCCTTCTTTCCTTAAATTTTTGGACTTGACAAGATTTTTTTTTTGTAATACTTTATGATAATAAAAAACTAATTATTTTTCTTACATATAGTATCATGGTCTATTCGATTTATTTTCACTATATCTTGTAAAATGCTAACCTTAGACTTAAATTTATCTTTTATTTTTCATATATTACCAAAATATTGGACTTTCCAATTTTTCACTTGTCATTTAGATATATTATCTTTTAAATAATCTTGTACATATATGATCCTTCAATACCTACCTCATACTACCATAACATAACCATTTGGAATAAATTAAGGTCTTTAAGCCACATAGACTAAAATTAAAATGGATTTAGAGGATAATCATGAAGTAGATCAATTCTCAATGGAATGTGTTTGTGATTTGATCATCTCATAATGAAACACTTAAATATATTATATACTTTTCATACAACTATGCATTAGATAACAAAAATATATCCAATATGTTTTCTAGATAAGCTTTTCAATACATCTATTATCCAATGTATATTTAAAGGTTGAATAAATAACACCCCAAATAGGGTTATGCATAAGGGGTTAGTCCCAAAATGTGTTTATAAAAATTTGGTAAATTAGTTTCAAAATCCAAGAGAATAGTGTCCAAACACATGCAGAAGGTTCACTATTATTAGGGGCAATGCTAGAAATTTAAACTTAAAATGGTCAAATTATTATAAAATTGGGGTAAATCGACCCAAAAAATTTGCACCTAGAAATTTTTGGCTAATGGGCCCTGGTCAAGGATCCCAAATATTAGCCAATTCCAAATTTTGAAATTCCTAATTTTAGCCAATTTGGTGATAAATAGATGCTATGCATAACCCTAACCCCAAACACCATTTAACTTTAGACCACCCAAGATTACCAACATTATTTTTAAAAGAGATAGAATTGTATTCAAGTCCCTCCCAAGAATCAATACATAAAAATTATGAATCAACAATGAAATTGACATAAATTAACTAAGGTCCTTCCTATATTTATCACAAAGAGTAACTAGAGTTGCAAATATACATTTGTAACTCCAACATTGATATTTTTCTCTTTCATACAAAAAAGACTAGAAACCCAATTACTTTATATTTCTAGCAATTGTCCATCCTATTTATGTTTGTCACATATTTTTGCAATATCTCATAAAGCTCCTATAGTAGAAAATGCTATATAATACACCAAATTCTAAATATTTTTAAATGCATCCTTACATTCCTTAGTAGTTATTTTTTTTCCTTTTGTTAAAATAAAATCATGACTATAACAACTTATTATTTCCATGATACCTCATTTTTACTGGTCTTATTTATAGTTCTAAAATTTAAGACACCTTTGTAACAACCCTAAAATCTAACCCAATATTTTTCTAAGGTTCAAGTTTAACCAAGACAATCTAGATAAATTCCACAAAAGCTTCTACCACATTCTGAGTTCTAGATGTTGCAACATCCCTCGGGTGGACAAGAGTGGCCAAACTCCTACAACAATTCTAGGGTTTACCTTGTACACTGCCCATACAACTTAAAGGACACCTTTGAGTGGTCACCCCATTTCCTCTCTCTTTTTAAGGATATTATGACCACAACATGTGGGTTAACCCTATCTCATTAGTTTGGGAAAATGAAGGCCAAATCCCTTACTAGTGTCAATCATTCGTTACTAGTACTTAGGCATAAGATTCCTATAGTTTTACACACACTTAATTTAGTATAAAACTATTGTGCACCATTAAACTATCCTCCAAATAGCTTAATGTATGTGACTATCATCCATGTGGCATTTGTTGGAATATATTACATTATTTGGTACATGCCAATATACCACCTTCGATACATATCTATATTAGGAGTTTGATTAGTATTTAATTTATATAATGTGATTGTAATGACCCCAAAATCTAGCTACAAGAAAAAAAACATAAGAAAAGAAAATATATTTTTTACTACGAAGAGGGATTCATAAACCCCTATCCAATGATTGGTTAATCTAATATTTTGAGTCTACTATGTTTTCCAACTTACCCAAAGAGTTACATCACATTCAATACCCTACACAAGTCCATTTGTGTAGGCATACCATGTGTTACCACAAATAATCTTATCCATCTCATCATTCTTGATGAGCTAAACTTATCACCTTAAAGACATACGCCCATTACCATACCATACACAAGTATATCTGTGTAGGTATGCTACGCATATTAAAAGTTAAGTTATACATATCATCTTCACGACGAGCTATCTTAACTCTGATGTAATTTGGTAGTTTACTTAGTTCACATTCTTCCTAAGGGATCTCAATCCCTTAGGTCTCTTCTACATTCACCCTAAGAGGTCTTAATATCCTAGGTCCATGCTAACTTAGGTCTCTTATAAATTGATGAGAAACAATGATGAAATTGTTCTATTGATCAACAATGCATTACATAGTTTTATAGTTCTTGAAAGAACTAAAAATAGACACGGTGGTTGAGAGAAATCCTCTCAAAATTATTACAACAAACTAACTTAAATATAGCTCTTATCCTAACAACATTCTAATCTTGGACTATGGTCAAACATTGACCAACCAAGCCAAAACCTCAATGTATGCTAATCAAATTAACTAGAAATATGTAAATAAAAACATTAAACGAAAACTAAATTCTAGGACTTAATACTTAGGACTAAGGAGGCAATGTTGAAAATATTCCAACAATGCTCACTCTAAGGTTTCATTTTCTTAGGATTCTTTTATGTTTATCAAGAAAAAAAGAATAACTCTATCTACTTAACCAACTAAAGAGCAAAATCCATAGAGCATACAAGAAGTATTAGAAAGGGGAACAACATTTAAATAAATATAACTATTAAACAAAAGATAAAGTTAGATACAAAGCATAGATAAATCAATACAGTAAATTAAAGAAATATTTCCCATTCATTCAATAAATTATTACATATATCCAAGTATGATAAAACCTCCATACTTATGAAAGAATAAAGTAATACATCTATATTCATTTAGGGAAAACCTCCTTAAAAATTTAATCTAATATCACCATAAATAAATTATTGCAATAGTAAATCAAATTGATGCATAGGTTGCAGTTGCCATCTTTGATCCTCCTTAATTTTCCATTTTTCATTTGAGGATAGTAGGGGATAAGGGAAACCCATGGTTCTAGGAAAGACATACATCTAAATGCATCTACTAGTAACATGAAACTAGTGCATTTACTGATTAGTTTGCCAAATTTAAACTATACAAAGTTAATTAAAGTCTTCATCCATTTATAGTTTAGTTGAATTATAAAAAATATCTTAATTTTTATTTTTACCTCTTGTTTTCTCAAGATATTCATTTCAACATATACAACTAGATCACAAGTCTTAATTTAATCAAAATATTTCCAACAACCATTGTTTCCAATAACTAAGGTTTCATTCCTTAATTAAACAAGTGGTCTACATTTCTTTAACTTTCATTAATCAAACTCCCATACCTATTGAAACTGTACAAAGTTAATTAAAGTATTCATCTATTTATTGTTTAGTTGAATCATAAAAATCTCCTCATTTTTATTTTCACCTCTCATTTGCTCAAGAGTCGTTTCAACATATACAACTAGATCACAAGTCTTACTTTAATCAAAATATTTCCAGAAACCATTGTTTCCAATAACTAAGGTCTCATTCCTTAATTAAACAAGTGGTCTACATTTCTTTTACTTTCATTAATCAAAGTTCCATATCTTTCATTAATAAAGCAAATCATTTCTTTTTGTCTATTTTCATTAATCAAAGCCCCATAACCTTAATTAATAAAAAATACTATGTTGCCTTTATTTCCATAAATCAAAGTCTCATTTCTTTAATTCATAAAATAAACTATGTTTCTTTTATTTCCATAAATCAAATTCTCATTAATTTAATTCATAAAATAAACTATGTTTCTTTTATTTCCATAAATCAAAGTCCCATTACTTTAATTCATAAATTAAACTATGTTTCCTTTATTTCCATAAATCAAAGTCACATTCCTTTAATTAAAAAAATAAAATATGTTTCCTTTATTTCCATAAATCAAAGTCTCATTTCTTTAATTCATAAAAATAAAATATATTTTCTTTATTTTTATAAATCAAAGTCCTATTTACTTTAATTCATAAAATAAACTATATTTCCTGTATTTTCATAAATCAAAGTCCCATTACTTTAATTCATAAAATAAACTAAAATACCTTTATTTATAAATAAATTAAAGTTTTCAATATTTAATTAATTAAATAAACTATGCATAGAACATTTACTTAGAGTAATTTATAAAATATTTTATTTATAACAAATAGAAACCATCAACAAATACTCCAGCCTACAAACACATGACGAAGGAGAAGCTAAGGTAAACGAAGCTACCACTAGGAGACAATTTTTTATAGGGAAGAAGACCATACGGGTCAATCAAACAAGAGGAGTGGCCACGGGTGTTACTACCCATGTGGCACCCTGCAACGCTCTACCAAAGGTGCCCTACCATAGCCAACCCAAAAAAGAACCTCAATTAAGAGGTGGTATATTTAACAATAAAAACCTTAGGGTGTGAACCACAATAGAGTGTTCTACAATGGTCAATATCTTGAAAGCAACTAGCACACACAAATCAAAGGTATCCTTAAGGCATAAGGTCATAGGGAATAAATAAAATGCTAGTTTAGAGGTTGAGATGATGCGACAACATCAACAAAATCCAAAGGAAAGTCTAGATGGACAATTGGGATGTTCACACAGCTAAAACATCAACCAGGGGAAGATAACTATGATAAACAACACATTCAAATTGGAGGTTCTCAGAGATAACACGGTTTCACCTTCAACACTACCAATACAAACCCAACTAGCTAGATAATTTGACCAACCGTCGATGAAGGTGAGGGTAAATTTTTAGACAAGGAACCTACCACAATTATCAAGGCTCTCCATGAGCCTTTATCCAACATAAAATACCACATCACAATGCTCCAAAAGATGTAGCACCAGGTTTGCATATATCCAAGATACACCAATGAATTTGCTACTACCAATAGATGAGGATTTTTACGTTGGTTACTTTTAGTCTACAAATCAAAAGACAATGCATAGGATCTTACTCAAAAAAATATGCAAATGCCCCTATAGAGCTAGAGAGCTCAGGAGCAATAGGATGATATCAAAAATATAGGAGATAAAGCAAAGCATTTCCCATGAAACTAGAGAAACATCAAGCATACCACAACTTAATCAAAAGTAAAAAAGACGTTTAGAGAGATTTTGCAAAGGTTTTACAAGAGGCAATTCCATTTACGAACCTGTAACTTTTTGAGACAACTTGGTTTCTTTCTAGAGTCTTGTTTTACAGAGTGTTGTCCTTCTTCCTTCCCTCCTCTCTTTCCCTTCCATACCTCATCTCACATGGAGTTAATTCCACCTATTTTCATCTATCGCCATCCTCTCCCATTACTCCCTACTTGTCCACCATTACTCCCTTTTCCATCATCTTGATCGGTGAGTAGATATTATGGACTTTAAAAATATTCTTTCCATTTCTTAAAATTTCACCATAAAGGAGTTGATGACGAGAAGCTTCTCTTACATAGTACCTTATCACTTTATTTGAAGAAATTCCTTATTTTAATTAGATTAGGATCTTTTTAAAACATTTCCTCATTAGTTTAAAAAAATGAGGCTTTTCTCATATTCAGTTAAATAATTTATTACTGTTAAAGAATAGGTTTTATTTGAGATAGATAAATTTATCTTATTTTTATCGCTATTTGAAAAATATTCAAATCATCTATAAAAATAGATTCAAATTATCTATTTAAATAAATTTCCTTTATTATTTAAATTAGATTCAAACTATTTTTTAAAATAAATTTCCTTTATTATTTAAAATAGATTCAAGTTATCTATTTAAATAAATTTCATTTATTATTTAAAATAGATTCAAGTTATCTATTTAAATAAATTTCCTTTATTATTTAAAATAGATTCAAGTTATCTATTTAAATAAAAAAAAATTATTATTTAAAATAGATTCAAGTTATCTATTTAAATAAATATCCTTTATTATTTAAAATAGATTCAAACTATATATTACTTTATATAGTTTTAATTCTAGCAACATGCTACTCTAACAACAATTTAGGGGATTCAAAGGTGACCAAAATAATGCACACATTCCAAAACCAATATGTTGTTGAGTGATGAAGTAAAACACAACCAATAAGATGCAACAAACAAAGAGGGATTATTTCCATCAATCCATTCAACCATATCAATCGAAGAATATATGATAGTGACTAGGCTATGAATTGAGTCTCTAGGTGGCTAGCTTTGACGATTATTGGAAAGAAACTCCTGCGAGTTCTCTTTTTTAATCAATAAATCAATAACCAAACTGATATATATACATTCAAACCAACAAGTAGATGCACAGATAAACAATTGGATAATTCAGATTAATGCTTGGCCACTTAAGGTGGGCACTCCCTCGTCGTAAAGGCTCGATGCGAATAGCGCAGATGAGAATTTATGAAAAGATAGATGATTAATCAAATAAATCAATCCTAGTCTAAATAGTAAATAATTAATTCAATTGGAACCTAACATAGTCGGCTATGTTAGGGTTGTAGCATGACTCCCCTCCTCGGAAAGCTTTGTCCTCAAAGTTGGAAATGACTGGAAAATACTTTCAGATTCCCAGGTTGCATCTTCTTCAGGTAAATCCTGCCACTTGATGAGAAATTCTTGGATGTGACGAGATCTGAGTCTGCATGATCTGGTTTGTAGCACTTCCTCTGGTTGTAGATGGATACGCCCTTCTTCATCCAACACTGGTAATTCTGATTGAGAGTGTACCTTCTGGCCAATCACCTTTTTGAGATAGGAGACATGAAATACTGGGTGTATGCGAGAGGATTGGGGTAACTCTAGTTGATATGCTACCTCGCCAATGCACGCACAATTTTATAAGGACCATAGAATCATGGTGACAACTTCTGACTGGATTTGAGCTTCAATGATAGCTGTTTATAGGGTTGAAGACGTAGGAATACCATATCACCAATATTGAATGTTCGTTCTGAACGTTGCTTGTCTTGTTGTTGCTTCATACGATTCTGTGCTTGGACCAAATTATCTTTCAAGATAGTGAGCATTGCTTGTCGCTTTTGTAACCAATCGTCGACTTGAGCCACTTTGGAAGATCCTGGTACATAATCGACAATTGTTGGTGGCTTTGTTCCATATAATGCTTCAAAAGGAGACATCTTAGTGGAAGAATGATAAGAAGTATTGTACCACCATTCCGCCAATGACAACCATTGACTCCATTGATATTGTTTATCCTGAACAAAACATCTTAGGTAGGTACCCAAACATTTGTTAACTACCTCCGTTTGACCATCTGTTTGTGGATGGTATGTAGAAGACATATTTAATTTGGTACCACTAAGTCGAAACAATTCTCTCCAAAAATTGCTGGTAAATATGGGATCACGATCACTTACAATATTTTTGGGCATTCCATGTAATTTAAAAATTGAATCCATAAATACCTTGGCCACTTTGCTTGCTGAAAATGGATGTTGTAAAGCCTGAAAATGAGCATATTTGGAAAGGCGATCAACTACCACGAAAATTACTATTTTTCCTTCCGACTTAGGAAGACCTTCAATAAAATCCATGGAAATATGTTCCCACTGGCGATCCGAAATAGGTAATGGTTGAAGTAATCCTGGTGATTTGACTGTTTCCCCCTTATTGCGTTGGCACACTTCACATTCAACTACCCATTGCTTAACCTCTGCCTTTAATCCTTTCCAACAAAAGGATTGTTTAACCCGCATGTAGGTTTTCAAAAACCCTAAATGTCCTGCTGAAGGAGAAGCATGTGACTCTTCTAGAATCTGTACTTTGATTGGTGAATTATGAGGGATGTAAATACGATTCTTCTTACGTAATATTTGGCCATCATATGCGAAAAGAGGGTACTTAGAGGAACCCATAGATAACTCTTGAATTATTTGAGTTGTTTCACTGTTGGATAACCATTCTTCTTGTAACTGAGACACCCACTGCGAACATGGCCCTGAAATGGCATTAATAACTACTTCATCTTCGTATTTTCTAGATAATGCATCCACAACCACATTTTCTTTACCTTTCTTATATTCAATCACAAAATCATATCCCAATAATTTAGTCAACCACTTATTTTGTTCGGGATAAGAAAACCTTTGTTCTAAAAAATGCTTGAGACTGCTGTGATCGGTTTTAATAATAAAATGGCTATTGATTAAGTAATGCCTCCATTTTTCCACTGCATGTAAAATAGCCAACATTTCTTTTTCATAGGTGGATTTACCCAAATTTTTCCCTGAAAGTTGTTTACTTTCGAATGCCAAGGGATGACCCTCCTGCATTAGTACTGCACCAATACTTGTTCCTGAAGCATCGCATTCAATGACAAATGGTTTTTGAAAATCTGGAGTGGCCAAAACTAGAGTCGTACACATGGCCTCCTTGAGAGCCTCGAAAGCTTTAGTAGCTACTACTGACCATTGAAAAGCATCCTTCTTGGTGAGAGCCATGAGAGGACCCACAATTTTACCATAGTCATGCACAAATTTGCGGTAATAGCCCGTGAGACCCAAAAAACCATGAAGTTTTTTGATGGTTTTAGGTAGGGGCCAATCTTGTATTGCCTTAATCTTATTGGGATCTACCTTAACACCTTCGTGAGATACTATATGACCGAGGTACTCCACTTCTTGAACACCAAAGGAGCATTTAGATCTTTTGACAAACAACTTTTCTTTGCGTAGGATATGGAGAACTCTGTCCACATGTACTAAATGATCTTTCCATGATTTGCTATAGATGAGTATGTCATCAAAGAAGACTAGAACAAATTTTCGTAGGAATGGATGAAACACTTGGTTCATGAGACTTTGGAATGTAGATGGTGCATTAGTGAGACCAAAAGGCATGACCAAAAATTCATAATGACCTTCATGAGTTCGAAAGGCTGTTTTGGGAATATCCTCGTCCCTAACTCGGATTTGGTGGAACCCCGAGCGTAAGTCCAATTTGGTGAAGAATTTGGCACCATGTAGCTCATCTAGTAAATCATCAATGACAGGAATAGGAAACTTATCTTTGATTGTGATTTTATTGAGAGGACAAAAATCTGGACACATACGCCAAGAATTGTCTTTTCGACGAGCTAAGACGACAGGTGAGGAATAAGGACTAGTACTATGATGGATGACACCCTGGTCTAATAGCTCTTGGACAATCTTCTCAATTTCTATTTTTTGGGGTTGGGGATATCGATAAGGATGACCATTGGGTGGAAGACTACCAGGCACTAGATGTATGGCATGGTCATGAGATCTTTTGGGAGGTAGGCCTGTGGGTTCTTGAAAAACCTCCTCATAGTTAGACACAATGTTTTGGAGATCTTCCTCTTTGATTTTTGGCATAGCTTGTTCTAATTTTTCAATGCAATTGATTCGGGCTATGAATCCCCCACCATATTTTCTTAACAACTTTTCCATGCTATGTGAACTTACAACTTTTGATGGAGGTGTGGGTAGTCCTTGAAGACGGATGGTCCTCCCATTGGCTTGCCATTCCACAAAGCGATGTTTGTGATTAAAACCCATGGTGGTTTCTAATTGTTCCATCCATGCAACACCTAAAATAACTTTTGAATTTCCTAATTCCATAACAAAAAGAGGACCTTGCCAAGTATACGTACCCATTTGTAGTGAAATTGAAGATGTCTTACCGAGACATTGAGAAACTTCCCTACTTGCCGTTCTGACTTGAAACCGATCTTGACTAGAAGAGTAGATGTGCAAACCCAGTGTCCTTGCAAGTCTTGCATCAATGAAGTTGTGAGTACTTCCGAAATCAATTAGTACTGTCACCCTCTGTTTCTGAATGAAACCTGCCACCTTGATTGTATGGTGAGAAGATAACCCCATAAGAGCATGTACTAAAATAGTCATGGTATCCTCCTCAACGATAACTTTGTTGTGTTCATTTTGGTCCTCAACTGGGAGATCCTCAGGTGCATCGTACTCCTCTATTTCTTCTTCTTCCTCGTTGGCATATTCAATCTGAAAATTTTGTCATGGTGTGCATGCTTGATATTTTTGATGATGAGTTCGACATTTGTAACAGAAGTATCATGATGGTTGATCATTTCTATGAAAGGAGTTGTTACGGAATGGAGGTCGACCATATGAATCACGTCGTGTGGATGATCCTATGTGCGCCTTTGTTTCTGCTAAGTCAACAATCCTTATACACTCATCCAACTTGGATGGATTTTGTAGGTCTACCTCAACTTTAATATGTGCTTTTAATCCATTTCGAAAAGTTGCTACTACCACGTCCTGTGGTAGGTCTTCTGCATAGGAAAGCATACTGGTGAATTCAAAAATATAGGCCCCTACTGATCCTGTTTGCCTGAGTGACAACAATCGTACTATGTATGAACCCGTGGGACCTTTGTCGAATCTATGAAGAAAGGTTATTTTGAAAGTATCCCAATATAATGCATCTTGGGGCTCCTCACGTTTATACCATGTAAACCATTGATAAGCTTCAGTGCCAAATTTGGTTGTTGTAAAAGGGACCTTGTCCTTTTCCAAAAATTTGTAAAATTCTAAGATGCCATCCATTTTTGCAATCCACCCACGTGGATCCTGGCCTTCAAAGGTAGGCATATCAATGCGTGGATGATTGACTCCCATTGGACCTCTTGGTTGGGCGTGAAAATTATTTCTATCTTGTTCCTCATTACTTCTCTGTCTCTGGTTGTTATTTTGATAGGGTCTATGAAACCCTCTTTGTTGCTCCATATTTTCTTCATTACCCCTATCCTCAATATTTTGGTGACCATTGTGAGTCATGGATTGACTATTTTGACCTCTATGGTGTGTGTAGTCATCATTGTAGACATCCGTACTCCAGTGATTGGAGCTAGAAGGATTTGGTTGGGGCGGTTTTTGAGATGCGTTGAAACTTGCAGTCATCATCTGAAGATTTACTATTAAATATTTTAACAACTGATCATTGAGCACTGGATGATTACTGTCCACTTGGGTGATGTTTTCTTGTGCTGAATCTGGAGAAGAATTGGATGCCATTGGGCTGACCACTGGATGATTCGGATTAAAACTACCAATTTCGGATGGAGAAGGAGAATTTTTTGTACCTGGGCTTCGATGAGCTCTTCTGGCATTATTGTTGGGAGTTTTTGAGCTTGTTAATCATCCGTTAGATCCTTTGATCCAACTTCTGCTCATGCACTTTTAAAAGTCTCCTGCTTAGCAGCTTTTAATCTTTGATCTCTGCAAAATTTGGAAAAAAAAAATTGTATTCCGCTTCAACTGTCGCTCCAACTGCGCAGATTTTAGATTTGAATTTGGGCTCGCCTCCCTTAATTGACAAATTTTGGCAATTTTTTGACAACTTTCATGCAATTTCCTGACAACTTTTGAAAATATTTTTTGACAATTTTCATGCAATTTCTTGACAACTTTTGGCAAGATTAGTTGATAACTTTTGGCAATTTCTTGACAATATACAAGACACGACAGTGATAACACGACCCGACTAGACAAAGACACCCAGGATCTCGACACTGGACCCGATGGCTACTTGAGACGACAACACACTAGATAACGAGGACACTCGAACTAACGAGGACACTCTAACCAAGACCCGACAACACACTGGACAACAAGGACCACGAACCAAGACTCGACAACACACTAAAAAAAGAGGACACTCAACGCCAAGACACGATGATGGGACTCATGATGCAAACATGTAGACAAGACATGACGCCGAAGGAACTTAACACAAGACACGACACGACAAGGTTAGGACAGGACCCGATGGACACGCAAACGACACGACACCCAATCGAAAGGGACAAGACACGACATGACAAGGTTAGGATAGGATGACGTGAGGACACATGGGAGGATTTGGCTACGTGCGGGAGGAAGCTCATGTGGCACCAAGCCACAAAGCACTATGCACTTGTTGTGGCTTATAAAGCACAATGAAGTAAATCCCCTGTGAATGTGGGATAATTGCCTAGAGAATTTAATAAAAAATAATTTGTACCTTATGTTATAACGCAAAATATTTATTTTTTCGTTCGTTGATTGGCTGGCAGTGCATTCTACTAATTGCGTCCTGAGTTTAGATTTCTCTATGTGTAATCATGATTGGTATGTCGGGTCTCCCCCGTCCTGTAATGCCAAGGTTTTGTAGGTGTTTTCTACCCAAAGAGTGGTGTTCTGGCCTGCCAAATGACCCCTGCGACGTGTTGTCTTCCTCAAAATTAATGCAGGTTCTTTTGCCTACCGTTCAACACTTGCAACCCGTGATCCACTTGTATTCAACGGAGACATCGTACTGGTATTAATAGAGACACCGTGTGCTTCTTGGGCGTTGGTTTCGCTCATAGAAGATGTACTCCACCACCTTCCCTTCTGGATAATTCAAAGCAGGACCCAATATGGCACAATTCCCACGCTCCCTTTCAGATCGCTGAATCCTGATACCAATGGAAAGAAACTCCTGTGAGTTCTATTTTTTAATCAATAAATCAATAACCAAACTGATATATATACATTCAAACCAACAAGTAGATGCATAGATAAACAATTGGATAATTTAGATTAATGCTTGGCCACTTAAGGTGGGCACTCCCTCACCGTAAAGGCTCGATGCGAATAGCGCATATGAGAATTTATGAAAAGATAGATGATTAATCAAATAAATCAATCCTAGTCTAAATAGTAAATAATTAGTTCAATTGGAACCTAACATAGTCGACTATGTTAGGGTTGTAGCAATTATATCATAATTGATAATGCATACCTATATGAAGGTAGTCATCCAGGTTACCCCAAATTTATCTTAATCATCACTTCCCCAACCTCAAGTACCCCATTTATGATGGATGATTTTACCTCTTCCACCCACGAGTGTACTTGATCCTGCATATTGATAATTTGTCAATAGTACCATGTTCTTCAAAGATAAATAAATCTAAGCATTAGATATTCATTCATTTGCAACAAAACTAAGTATCAAATTAATATTTAGCATAACATAGGTTTTTTATATTCCATAAGTCCTACCAGGGAGGATCATGACATCCTACCCCCTTGGGACTACACACCATCCCGAGTGTTTCATGTTTTCACAAAATAAAAAAAATTTACATTATATTTCAAACAATAAGGGAAAATACTTTTGCATGTTCTCCACTTTCTACTAAGTAGAATTTCTTTTAGAAAAATGGTCCCACTAGACCTTAAATTATTCACAAGTATGGTTCCACATAGACTTAGAATGGATCTCAAGAATCTTCATCAGCATCACTTCAATAGCCTTAGGGTTTACCATCTACAATTTAGAAATATTCCACACATGTTCAAGGTCAACAACATATTTCCTAAGCAAGGATATGTGGAAGGTGTCATGGATATTTTACAAGTTAGGTGGCAAAGAAAGTCGGTATGCAATCGGGATAATATTCTCAGTGATCTAAAAGGGTCCCACATACCGAGGATCCAACTTTATTGATTTGATAGCAATCTTCTTCAGCTTAACTCTTAAGAACACTTTATCTCCTACAAAGTACTATCTTGGATTCCTCTTCATATCAACATAACTTTTCAGTTGATCAACGACTTCTTTTAGCCTTTGCCTGATTACCTTCAATTGATCCTCCATTTATATGACCATATTTAACCCAATTACAACCCGATATTCTAGTTTATCCCAAGACAATGGTGTTTTACACTTTCATCCATACATGCAGAGCATGCCCTCAAGTACTTGGTTTACCCTTTCTATTTGGTCATCTATTTCATGATGGTATGCTAAGCTCATATTCAATTTTATACCTATTACACGATTTAGGGCTTTCCAAAATTTAGAAATAAATTTGGAATCCCTATCTGAAATGATTATTTCAAGAAACCCATGCAATTAGAATACCTCTTTGGTAAATATGTTAACCACTATGTGAGCATCATCCTTGATGTTCCTTCATATGAAATGTGTAATATTAGTCAATCTATCGACTATTACAAGGATTACATCATGTTGATACCTGGTCTTGGGTAAACCTACTATAAAATCCATGGTGCATCATGTGAATACAATTGTCCTATAGGATGCCTACGTTTAGCCTTAACCTTCTGATAATCAAGACATGAGCAATAAAATATGTGATATCCTTCTTTATTTCTATCCAGAAGAAGGTTATTTTTATGTTTTCCCTCATTTTGGCCCTTCTAGGGTGAGGAGAATAAATATATCTATGGGATTCTTGCATTATTAATTTTCTTAAATCACCCATTTTTGGTATGATGATTCTATCTTTGTAGCACAAAAGGTCATCATTCATGCTAAATTATTTATTACCCTTAGGGTCTCTTCTCAAATTAGATCGAATTTCCTTGTAATACTCATCTTGAGATTGCTCTTCCCTCACTTGATCCATTAGATCCATGTGACTTCTGATTATATGTGCTTCCTTCTACTTAAGGCATCAGCAACCTTATTCTATTTCTATTTTATATACTCAATCTCAAAGTTGTATTTAGTGAGAAACGCAACCCATCTCCTCTATCTCACTTTGAGTATAGACTGGGTGAATATATACCTCAAACTTTGATGTTCAGTTTTTAACTCAAAGGGCCTTCCTACCAAGTAGTGACACTAGACTTTTAGAGTGTGCACCACTATAGCTAGCTCTAAATCATGCATAGCATAATTAATTTCATGCTTCTTAATATTCCTTGAAGTGTATGCTACTATTGACTCATCTTGAGAGAGTACTCCTAATCCTTCCAATGATGTGTTTGTGCATACTAAAAAATTCCCTTGAGGGTAAAAATTTTCAATATTGGTGTTGTAGTGAGTTTATGTTTTAGCAATGCAAAGGCAAATTCACACTTTTCCAACCATTTAAATTTTTGTTCCTTATTGTGGAGGTTAGTTATTGTTACTGTAATCTTAGAATAATACTTTATATAATAGCTATAGTATCTTGTCATCCTCGTGAAGCTTCATATTTTTGTCACATTAGTAGGGGTGGACAATTTAGAATGGCTTCAATTTTCTCTGGATCTATAAAAATTCTATTTGTTGATATAATATGCCCAAGATATCGTACCTTTGAGATATAGAAATCATTTTTTGCTATATTTCCATAGAGTTGGTTCTCCCTTAGCAAATCTAACATGATCCTGAGATGTTTATCGTGCTCCTTGTATCAAGTATATTAATACATCATCTAAAAATACGAGGACAAACTGATCTACGTACCTCTTGAACACACTGTTCATTATATTCATGAATGCAGTTGGGGTGTTAGTTTACCCAAAGGGTAGGATAGTAAAATCATAATGTCCATACCTTGTTTTGAATATCATTTTGTGAGTGTCCTCCTCATGTATTCTTAATTTATGATACCCCAATATTAAATAAATATTTGTGAATATTGTGGCATCTCTTAATTAGTTAAACAAATATTCAATTCTAGGTAAAGGGTATTAGTTCTTGATTGTATCCTTATTAAGCATCCTTTAATCAATACACAACCCTGATGATCTATCTTTCTTTTTCACAAATAAAATTGATGCACCCCAAGGTGACACACTTGGTTTTATCAATCCCTTTTATAATAGCCCTTGTAGTTGTACCTTTAATTCCTACATCTCAATAGGATTCATCCTATATGGAGATCTATGGATAGGTTTTGCTCATAGCATAAGTTCAATGGTAAAATAAAATTCCTACATAGGAGGAAGTCCAGGTAAATCCTCAAGAAACACATCCTTAAAGTCTTGTAAAATTGGGTGTTTCTCCAACACTTCTCTCTTTTGATATTATCCAAATTTATTGAGTTTCATGACATATACTATCCCTCCCTTCTTGAGGGCTTTCTTCAACTGCATAGCTAACAACATCTAGGGTTTGAATGCCCCCTGCTCGCTATGAATTCTTAGTCTTTCCTTACCTTTTTTTGAATACTCAATCCATATATCTTGTAAATTGATCAAGGCTTTATGGTCCTATAACCAATTCATCTCTAGGATCACATAAAAATCTTGAAGTGGAGATACATACAAATAACCTTCAGTGGCACCACTAGTTAAAGTAATCTTTGCCATTGGAAAATATTTGTTTATTGAGTAGGTTTATCTAGAACCATACTCAACCTTCCATCCTTGGGCCAAATATCCTAGTATCCCTTGCTAAAATATAAGATATAAAACTATATGTGGCCCCACTATCAATTAATATATTTACTTCTATATTAAAATCCTTACCTTTTATAAGCATTGGAGTGGCTTGTCCCTCTAGCTTTTGATTTTTGCTTGCAGCATAAATATGGTGTGTGGGTTCCTTTTCCTTGGCACTAGATGTACTTACCCTTGGTTTGTGTGGATACTGACTAGCATAGTGAGGGCCTCTACAATTATAAGATCCATCCTTGGGTCCCTACCACTTTTCAGGTTTTTGCTCTCTTGCTTTACTTTCTGGGACTGAAGTTTATGGTTTTTGAGGCTAAGGTTTTTTATTTTTAGGATTATTGTTGGTTTTATTTTGTAAGTTCTTATTGAACCTTCTCTATTTCCCATTATTTCTCTTCTTGAATTTTTGAGGTCTCTTGGCCTTTTTATCCTGTTCCTCTTCCCATTTCAAGAATCCCTAACTATTCCTCTTCCTAAGTGCTTGTTGATCTTTCTCATATAGGATAAAATAGTTGAATTGTAAGTGAGACTCTACCTTCCTTTCCAGATCATATACCTTATGTAGTTACTTAGTTTCATTCATGTTTACATCATGCCTTACTCTTTATTCTAACTCGAGAATGAACTTATGAACCCTCATATTCTCATCATAAGAAAATACATACTTTAATAATCATACCAGCTTTTTGTAATATATTTCCATAGTTTTGGTTCCTTGTCGAAGGTTGGCAAACTTCTCAAAATTTAATGCATAAAATTTTTCTGTGAGTAATATATTTTTGAATATTTAGACAAAATATTTCCATTTAATATCAACAGGTTCAATATTATTCTTCTCATAGTGATTTTCCAACCAATCTAAAGCAGCCCCTTATAGGTAGATTGTTGTCCAAATTATTCAGGTTTTGGGTAATAGCCCTTCAATATAAAATAAACTTATAATTTCCTTAACTAGGCTTTGGTTGCATCCCCATACCCTTCTCCACCAAACTTATTGATGCAAATATTTTTCAGATCCTTAGCCAATTTTTTTTTCCAAAAAAGTTTTGGCTTCCAATTGTTCAATGGTTAGTCCATCAACTTGGCTAACCTTTGAAATTTTAGCTTGAAAATTATTATTTGAAATGGTTTCCAATATTTTTTTCATCTGATATTGCATGGTAGCAACCGTAGCAGTGAGGTCTTCTACCTCTCTATTGGAATTTTTGGGATCCTCATCTTGAATCCCTTCTTCAAAATTATTTTGTTGAGTCCACCTAGTTGAAGGTACATGTCTCTATTTTCTACAATTAGGTGCCATTTATACTAAGGAAACCAATAAGAGAAGGTTAGGTGACAGTTCCACCTTTGAACTGAACTACTAACACAAGCCATAAGGCAGAGTTCTCTTGCTATAACATCAATAATCTAATTAGGGTAGTGTTCTAATGTTATGATATAAATTCAATGCCAAAGTCCATACTTACATATAAGTAAGGTGTCATAACATTCCAATCACCCATTAGTGTTAAACCCCATTAGATTCTAGCAAGCAAGAAATTCTAGCTCTTCCTGACTTTAGTTGAAAACTTTAGCAAGTCTATATACAAAGACATACAAATCCCTAAAACACATTAAGAGGCTCTATACCCTCATACCTAGAGCTTTGATACCAAATGTAATGACCCCAAAATATAGCTACAAAAAAATACAAGAAAATAAAATATTTTTTTTACTAAGTAGAGGGATTCATAAACCCCTATCCAATGCTTGGTTAATCTAATGTTTCGATTCTACTAAGTTTTCCAAATTACCGAAAGAGTTACATCTCATTCAATACCCTACATAAGTCCATTTTTTTAGGCATACCATGTGTTACCACAAATAATCTTATCCATCTCATCATTCTTGATGAGCTAAACTTATCACCTTCAATACAGTTGAAGGTATACACCCATCACCATACCATACACAAGTTTATCTATGTAGGTATGCTACGCATATTACAAGTTAAGCTATCCATATCATATTCATGATGAGCTATCTTAACTTTGATGTAATTTAATAGTTTACTTAGTTCACATTTTCCCTAAGTGGTCTCAATCCCTTAGGTCTCTTCTACGTTCACCCTAAGAGGTCTTAATCTCCTAGGTCAAATATATGCTTTCCCTAAGGTTTTATTTATTAGGTTTATTTTATGTTTATCAAGAAAACAAGAATATATCTATCTAACTAACCAACTAAAGAGCAAAATCCATAGAGCATACAAGAAGTATTAGAAAGGGGAACAACATTTAAATAGATATTACTATTGAAAAAAGGAGAAATTTAGATACAAAGCATAGATAAATCAATACAATAAATTAAAGAAAAATTTCCCATTTATTCAATAAATTATTACATATATCCAAGTATAGTAAAACCTCCATACTTATGAAATAATTAAGTAATACATCTATGTTCATTTAGGGAAAACCTTCTTACAATTTCAATATAATATGAACATAAATAAATCATTAGAATAGTAAATCAAACTGATGCATAGGTTGCAGCTACCATATTTAGTCCTCCTTATATTTCATTTGAGGATAGTATTGGTATTAGGGAAACCCATGGTGTCAGGAAATACATGCATCTAAATGCATTTACTAGCAACATGACACTAGTGAATTTACTTATTACTTTGCCAAATTGCAACTATACAAAGTTAATCATCACCCATTTACTATTTAGTTGAATCATAAGAATATTCTCATTTTTATTTTTACCTCTCATTTGCTCAAGAGAGTCATTTCAACATATACAACTACATCACAAGTCTTACTTTAATCAAAATATTTCCAGCAACCATTGTTTCCAATAACTAAGGTCTCATTCCTTCATTAAAAAAGTGGTCTATATTTCTTTTACTTTCATTAATCAAAGTCTCATACCTATTGCAACTATACAAATTTAATTAAATTAGTCATCCATTTACTATTTATTTGAATAATAAAATCTCCTCATTTATATTTTCACCTCTCATTTTCTCAAGAGAGTTGTTTCAACATATACAACTAGATTACAAGTCTTACTTCAATCAAAACATTTCCAACAACCATTGTTTCCAATAACTAAGGTCTCATTCCTTAATTAAACAAGCGGTCTACATTCTTTTTACTTTCATTAATCAAAGTCCCATACCTTTCATTAATAAAGCTAATAATTTATTTTCCTCTATTTTTATTAATCAAAGCCTCATAACCTTAATTAAAAAATAAACTATGTTTCCTTTATTTCCATAAATCAAAGCCCCATTTCTTTAATTCATAAAATAAACTATGTTTCCTTTATTTCCATAAATCAAAGTCCCATTACTTTATTTCATAAAATAAACTATGTTTCTTTTATTTCCATAAATCAAAGTACCATTACTTTAATTCATAAAATAAACTATGTTTCATTTATTTCCATAAATCAAAGTCCCATTACTTTAATTCATAAAATAAACTATGTTTCCTTTATTTCCATAAATCAAAGTCCCATTACTTTAATTCATAAAATAAACTATGTTTCCTTTATTTCCATAAATCAAAGTCCCATTACTTTAATTCATAAAATAAACTATGTTTCCTTTATTTCCATAAATCAAAGTCCCATTACTTTAATTCATAAAATAAACTATGTTTCCTTTATTTCCATAAATCAAAGTCCCATTACTTTAATTCATAAAATAAACTAAAATACCTTTATCTATATTAATTAAATTTTCCATTCTTTAATTAATTAAATAAACTATGCATAGAACATTTACTTAGAGTAATTTATAAAATATTTTCTTTATAACAAACAGAAACCATCAAAAAATGTTGTAGCCCACAAACACATGACAAAGAGGAAGCTAAGGTAAATGAAGCTACCACTAGGATTCGTAATTGTTTTACAAGGAAGAAGACCACGCAGGTCGATCATGCCCAACTTATTAGTACCACCAGATAAGGAGTAGTAGTCGTTATGCCTATTACCGAGAGATAAGGGATGGGATGGAAGGGCCCAGCCAGGGGTGTTACTACCCATTTGGAACCCTACAATGCTCTACCAAGGGCACCCTATCGTGGCCAAGCCAACAAAGAACCTCAATGAAGAGGTGGTCTCTTTAATAAAAAAAACCTAGGGTGCAAACCACAATGGAGTGTTCTATAGCAACCGATGTCCTGAAAGCAACTAGCACACACCAATCAAAGACATCCTTAAGGCACAAGGTCAAAAAGAAGAAATAAAAGTCTAGTTCAAATGTTGGGATGACACAACAATGTCAACAGGTTCCAAATAAAAGTCTATATGTACGATTGGGATGTCCACATAGCTCGGATGACAACCAGGGGAAGCTAACTACGACAACCAACACAGTAAAACTAGTGGTTCTTAAAGATAACAAGGTTTCACCTTCAGCACTACCAATACAAACCCCACTAGTTAGATGATTTGGCCAACCATCGATGAAGGTGAGGGAAAATTTTTAGACGAGGTTCCTACCACAATATTCGAGGCTCTCCATGAACCTTTAACCAGCATAAAGTCCCACATCACAACACTCTAATTTTTTTAGAAATGGGTATGGACATCCCCAAGATACACCAACCACTTTGTTGCTATCAATATATGGGGTGATTTTACATGGGTTACTTTGAGCCTACAACTCAACATATGATGCATAGGTTCTTACTCAACAAAATATGCAAATTCCCCTATCAATATAGAGAGCTTGGAAGAAAAATATTTCTATCCAAAACATAGGAGGTAAAGCAAAATATTTCCCACAAAACTAGAGCAATAGCAAGCATGCCATAACTTAATCAAAACCATAAAATATGTTTAGGGAGATTTTACAAGAGGTAATTCCATTTACAAACCTACAACTTTCTGAGATGGCTTGGTTTCCTTCTAGAGTGTTATTTTTCAGAGTCCCATCCTTCTTCCTTCACCATGAATCAACAACATCTCTTTTCCTCCCATACCTCCTCTCATATGGAGTGAAGTCCAATTTTTTTCATCTGCCACCATCCTCTCCCATTACTCCCTACCTGTCCACCTTTACTTACTTTTTCATCATCTCAATCGACAAGCAAATATTATGGAATTTAAAAATATTCTTTCGATTTCTCAATATTTCACCATAAAGGAGTTGAAGACAAGAAACTTCTCTTACAAAATACCTTATCGCTTTCTTTGAAGGAATTTCTTATTTTAATTAGATTAAAAATAAGGTTTTTCTCATATTCATTTAAATAATCTATAACTATTAAAGAATAGGTTCTACTATCCATTTTGAGATAGATAAATTTCTCTTCTTTTCATTATTATTTGAAAAATATTCAAATGATCTATAAAAATATATTCAAATTATGCATTTAAATAAATTCCATTTATTATTTCAATTTTATTTAAACTATATTTCTAAATAAAGTTCTTTTATTATTTAAAACAGATTCAAGTTATCTATTTATATAAATTTTCTTTATTATTTAAAATAGATTCAAGTTATCTATTTTTAAAAAATCCTTTATTATTTTAAATAGATTCAAGTTATCTATTTAAATAAATTTCCTTTACTATTTAAAATAGTTTTAAGTTATCTATTTAAATAAATCTCCTTTATTATTTAAATAGATTTAAACTATTGTAGACACAGAAAATTGACCCACTTTTAGTGGGAAATCTTCCTTAGAGCCCCTAAGAGGTCCCTAACCCTTGCCCTAGGCAAGGGTAAGCCTCTTTTCCCCCTACCTTGCCTTTCTTTAGCCTTTTAGCGAAATCACACCTGGTTACGATGGGGCACGACTTCGTAGAAGCGATATCGCACCCCATCGACATGGGGCACGATTTCGCTATTTTTAGGGTTTTAATTTATTAAAACCTGGGTTTAACCTTTTTAGCGTGCTTGGCATCGGCTTGTGTTTGTTTTCCCACTTCTTTCACCCTAATTTTCATCTATAAAAGGAGGGGTTAATCTCACTCTTAAAGAGACAAGTGATCGATCTTGGAAATAATTAAGCTCAAAATTCTTATGATTACTTAGTGCTCACATTCTTACTTTCGCTCTGCTTCCTGTTTCTTCTACAAGCTAACCCCGAAGTGCGAATTTTGGATTTGATCTTCTACTGCATTGATTTGGATTGTTGTGTGGTTTGGTGGATTCATGTTGTAGTTCGAAAGGAAAGAGAGTGCCCATTTGGATACCTCGATCTCTTCTGCCTACTTCTGCATCATCCATCAGGTTGTGCGCACTTTGTTTCCTACATTTATTTATGCTCTACATTTATCTTTTATTTTTCATGTCTCTAAAGCGAAATCGCGCCCTGTCTCAATGAGGCACGACTTTGCTAACCCTAATTTAGGGTTTTTCTCACAAAAGCAAGATCGTGCCCCATTCTAATGGAGCATGACTTTACCTGTAGCGTTATCACGCCCACTATCTATGAGGTATGATTTTTCCTAGGACTAAACTAGGGGTATTTATCAGATTCTGATTGCATGAGTATTTTCTAAATTGCATTTAGGGCATGATAGCATAATCTATTTTTTGTTTCTCTGTTGTTGCATTGTTGTTTTATGATTAATTCTCCAAAGGTCAATTTTCGCTTTTGTTTTCAAAGGTCATCTAAAAGGACCTAGGGGGCTTGACTATTGCACCTCCAAGCATTGTTGTACAGCGGCCTAAGCAGGCCCCCTAATGCTAATCCCATTTTCAAGTGTTTCATAAGTTATCTTGCAGAAATAGGTATTTTTGATATCATTGGACAAGAGGTAAAAAAGCTAAGTCAACCATCGGTCAAGATAAGTGTTCTAATTATTTTATTGGTTGAAGATCTGATCTGAGTATTGATTCTTAGGCATCTGAAAGTGAAAAGCATATAGTGTGCATCTAGGGTTAATATTGTGCATTTATCTTGTGCCCTTGCTTTAAAGGTTTTTTGGATAAAACCCTAGGTTAGCAAGCATTCAAAGGAAGAATCATATTAGGTTAGCTCTTGTATTCTTGCATTCTATTTTCTGCATTGTCCTTTATCTTTCATAGCATAGATCTAGAAAGGCCAAACTTAGGTGATTGCTTGAAACTGAATACATCAAACTATCCCAAAATTCTTGAGGACTTGGAGCGAGTCCTAAAACCATTCCTAGTGAACCCTTCCCCCTAGCACCGAGTGTAGAGAACAACATACCCCCATGGTTCACCCCATAAGGCTTTCTATCTTTGTGGATCTAACCTTTTTGGGAATTGTACGTGGTAGGGCAGTTTTCCCCTCTACATCTTTGGTGAACCTGATGTGAACACCTCCTTTCTTTTAAAATTTAAACAAGATCATTAATTCTATTTGAAAATTCTTAAAAGAAATTAAAATCTGTGTGTTAGTGTTTTCCCCTAATTATTTTCACTACTTCTAAATGGCTCCTTTCCTTAGAAGTCAGAGGAAACAATTAGAATCTGATTATGTTCCTTTGGAAGATGATCAGATTGATAGGGAAGACCCTAATGTAGGTCCAGAAGAGCAAGAAGAGGTAGATATGGAAACTGAAACTAATCTTGATCCTTATGTTGGACCTAATGGTAGCTTTGTCTTCTCATCATTTGATCATATTTGGGAATTCATGAAAGCTCATAAGGAGAAGCTATTGGAATATGTAGAATGAGAAGCTCATCTTGAAAAAGAGGATGCTACTCCTTCTCCTCCCATTAGGTCTCCTATGCTTAATCATGATAATCCCACATCTCAACCTGTGCATCTTAGTAATCTGAAGAACCAAGTGACTTGTGCTACTACTAATACCACCAATATTGGATGGAATCCACCCATTCCTCCAACTAGTAGTGGCACCCAAAATTACTTTCAATTTCCTCCTTTATCTTCTAATGTCAACACTATTGCTTCTATTCCACCACAAGTTAATCTTCCATTCTCACAAGGCACCACATATAACAATAACCTTCTCATGTCCAACTTAAGTCAAGGGAATATTGGAAACACACATAATCCAAAAATGCAAAATTTGGAAAATATAGTGAATCAGTTGGTTTCAAGGATGGATATGATTCAACCTTCAGGATTTACATACAATTATAAGGAAATGTGTAGTCAGCCATTGGATCCTATTGTTGTTGCTAGACCTTATCCCAAGCATTTTCCTATGCCAGTTTTACCAATCTATAAAGGGATAAAAGATCCAATAGAGCATCTAAGAGGATTCAGGATAGCTTACCATGATCTTGTTTATGATGATATGCTTCTATTGAAAATATTTCCAAAGAGTCTTGTTGGAGTTGCATTAGAATGGTATTATCGGTTGCCCAACTATTCTTTAAAGAGCTTTGAAAAGACTGCATAAATGTTTGTTCATCAATTTAGTGCTTATATTGAAAAGGAAGTGACAATGAGAGACCTATATGATCTAAAGCAAAGTAAAGAAGAAATTTTTTAGAATTCTTAGCTCGTTGGAGAAGTTTAGTTGGTCGATTAAGACAACTTGTGTCTCAGAAAGATATGCTTGATATATTCATTAGTAATTTACAAGAACAAATATCTTATGCACTAGAAACTACTACTGTCACATCTCTTGATCAAGCAATTGAGTTAGCAAAAAAAGTGGAACAAGCTCTCATTAGAAGAGGTCAACTTAAGAATAAAGAAGAAAAGTCTACTAAGTCTCAACATAAGAATAAGCATACAAGAGGTAATAATGATAGTAGGCCTATTAATAATGTCACCAATAGCCTACAAAATATTGTACTTCAGAAACCTCCTCAAAGGAATTTTACCAGACTTAATATACCTATGGAAGCAGTTTTGAAACAATTATTAGAAGCTAAGGCAATTGAATTACCTCCTATAAGACAACCAGATACTACAACTCATTGGTATAATGTAGGTCAATATTGCACATATCACAGAGTAGAAGGACATTGGACAAATTCTTGTAAGAAGTTGAAGCATGTGGTTCAAGATTTGATTGATGCAGGATGCATTGATTTAAGAAATTCCTAAACTTCAAGTAATCAGGCTCCTATTCAACAAGCCCCAACAACAAATCAAGATATGGGGATATTCAAGGATCCATTACCAAAGCATGATCAACAAGCAACCAATCAAGTGGCTCATCAAGATGATTCCCTATGCCATAGTAATGTGGTTGGTATGGTTGGGGTAACTACAAGGAAACAAGCTCAGAATCAGCAAGGACAGAGTTCAACACCACAGCCTAGTTTAGTTTTAAAGGAGAATCAGAGAAAATATTCAGCTACAAGAATTCCACCTATAGTGTTGAGACCACAATCACAGATTTCATACGATCTTCAGAAGCAGTTAGCTAATACTCCAACAAAAATATCAGTCTTAGAGCTTTTGCAGACTTCTCCTGATCATAGAAATGCTTTAATGGAATTCTTAAAACAACAATCTGTTTCTTCAGATGTCACCCCTGATGCCATAGTTGATGCCATAGGTTCTTTTGGGATACATCATGTCTCATTCTCAGATGATGATAAACCTTCCTCAAACTTACATGGAGATTCATCACTTTACATCACTGCACTTATTGGGGATACCCTTATCAAATGAGTTTTGATTGATAATGGCTCATCCCTCAATTTGTGTACATATCAATTCTTTCAAAAATTTGGATTAAAAGAGGAAGATTTAACAAAATATGATATCCTTATTAAAGCTTTCAACAATAAGTCCCAAGAGGCTTGTGGTGTCATATCTCTTCCATTAAAAGTGGGGCCTCGAATATTGGATACTTTGTTTTATGTGGTGTCTTGTCCTACATATTTTAATCTTCTTCTTGGATGACCTTGGATTCATGCAATGAAGGTCATCCCTTCTACTTTTCATCAATGTCTCAAATTTGAATTCAAGAATCAAGTTATCACCATTTCGGGTGATCCTCGACCATTTGAATTCTGTTCAAATATAGAGTTAGCTCAATCTGAATCTTACTCTTGTCCTTCTATCTCTTCAACAATTTCTCCATGTTCCTCATCTCAAATTTTAGAGCATCTTCAAAATTTAAAAGTGAGTGAGGAACGTCAACCCTATTCTTCATCCTTGGATCATGATAATCAGTTTCTTCAAGAGCCTCTTCTGGATCTCACCAAGCTACCACCATCACCTCGAACTATGGGTTTGCCCCATAAGAAGGGTGATGTTGTACACATTGGCACGTGTACCTTTGTCTTTGGAGGGACTACCTTCGAAGAAAATATTCATGGTAGCAACCCATCTCCTAGTGAGCACTCTTTTGCTCAATGTTATCTCACTAATGATTATCCCCTTCCTAAGCAGATCCTATCTAGTATGGGATATGCAGGTAAAGGATTGGGACCACAACAGAAAGGTATTCAAGAACCTTTGGATGTTGAGATTTGGCCTAGGAGATGTGGTATAGGTTTTATACCTAATAAAAATCAACCTTTGCCTTTTGAGGATGATGATCATCTTGTGACTTATGTAGAATATATAGAATATCAAAAGATGATAATAGATGAAAATAAAAGTATTAATTATGCTTCTCCTCCAAAGCTAATGTCTTGTAATATGATTGATTCTATTTGTTTTAAATATGACATTACTTATGTGCAAGAGAATGATGGATCTTTATATAATGTTTGTTTTACTAAAAAGAATGGTGTTGTTAGAAGATGTGTTGATTATCGTGCCATGGATGTCCAAAGAAGGGCCTTGGAGGAACTTTCCCATGATTTTTATCATCGATAAAATGCACTCCTTGGGGATATCTTCGATCCGACACCTCATGGCACACTAATTTATTTTAATAATATGAATGGTGCATTTAGGTTTTGCATTGATTTCAATTCTATTAATAAAATAAAAAAAAAATATTTCATGTAGTTGCATTTGCATTCCCATTGCATCCACCTGCTTGCTCATATTGCATTGTTTCTTGTCATCCTTGCATGATTTCTTGACATCTAAAGAACACCTTGCATGATTGCCTATCATAATTGCATTATTGATTGTTCATGACTACTTGCTCATATAGATTTTTAAGGATTTTACGATAATGGCATGTGATGATACCTAGTTAGGTCATAGCTCACATGCATTGCACTTCTCACTAGGACTCTGATGCCTAGCAAGATCCCCCTAGGGATTTCTCCCTTCTTTCTTCTTATGATTGCTTCTTCTCCTTCTCTCAATTTCTTTATCATGATAATGCTTTCATTCACAAAGTCTTTTTAAGATCCCTATCTGGGATAGCACTTGCATACTATTTATCTACATATTACACCCCACATGGGATACTTATACATCCTAGTGGGTATTACATTATCTACGATCTTCTATCGGGTCATACTCTCTTTTGACTTAGTAGGCTCAACACCCCATTATAGGATAAGCTCCTTGGTCAATTTTAGTAGACCTCGACATACATCCTAGTGGGTAAATGCCTCATAGCAGTCAATAAGGGAGCAACCACCCATAGTGGGTCAGACTCCACACATATTTTTAACACTACTACAAGTGCTAAACCTATAGCGGGTCTAGCTCTCTTTCTGAAATGATCTATGGTATCTAACTACACTGGTTCCTTGCAACCTACGCTAGTTCCATGCTATGGGTCGTTAGTTCTTCTCCTTTTTAGATGGTTGACCTTTGGATTTTCTTCTTCTTCTTTCTTCCTCTTCTTCTTCTTCTTCTTCTCTCTTTTTCTCTCTTCTTCTTTCTTCTCCTTCTTTCTTTCTCTTCTCTCGTTTGTCTTCTTCGTCTTTCTCCTTCTTCTTTTGCATCCATCCATTTTCATATAGTTTGCATTAAGATAGTTTGCATACATGAAAACATATAAATAAAAACATATTACACATACAATAAAACAATAAAAGTAACTATATATTACTCGAGAGAAAAAGAGTACATCATCCTCATGTCAGGTTGGTGTACCACAATCTAGACTCGGTACACTCAACCTAGGGATGTACACCACAATCTAAAAATTGGTGCATCATCTTGATCCTCAGTCCTCTCTCTCCTAGCTCTGAGAGCTAGCTCCCTCTGGTCCATCTTGAGGAGGAGGCAACCTAGGCTGTGACATGGACTATCATGATACCGATGTCATCCGTGATCGAGATCATGATCTACTCACTGACTATAGGGATGGAGGAAGTGGTATCCTCTGACCTAGTGGGATAGTTACATAGTAAACTATCTCATAAAATATAGCCTATTGAAGGGTTATCTCCAACCTCTCTCCCATCCATCATAGCTCTACCTAAAGAAGTTGCACCACTTCCTACCTGGCTACTCTCAATGATAGCCATCCCCTCTACCCTAGCTCTCTGGTGCTCTCCATCTAGATGAGCCATCTCTCCCTAGAGCTGGTTAGTCTCTACCCGAGCTGAGTCCCTCTTAGCCTCTATGGTGCTCAATGAACTTCGTAGCTCCTCTAGCCTCTTGGCCCTATCCTCTTGGACCTGGGCCATCTGGATCTATAGAGAGGCTACCTATGCTCGTAGCTCCTCTATCTCCCTCCTCTCTTAGGCTCTCACCAACTATTACTATAGATGTGGAGGCCTCTCTAGGATATCTGATCTATGGCCTCCCTATTTGTGGGGGTATACCTCACCCCCCTCTCTGGTCCCTACCACCTGGATGGCCTCCTCTACCACCAAGATCTGAACATGAGCTGGTATCTATCTCAGAGTGGTAGGATTCTATTGTGCCCTCTCTGTGGCTCGATGAGCTACCTCTCAGAATGCTCATTGCATGCTTGGGTCCATCACCTAGTGCCTCTGTATCGGTACTAGTAGGGAGATCCTTTGGGGCATAACTCCTCTATACCATTACCTATACTTGATAACCACTCCTACATCATCTACCCTTGGGTCAACATAAGGAGGATCATCCATATCCTCCTCGGCCCACCTAGTGAGGTCTGGCTCATCTCCTACCCCTACTGGGTCTTAGGTCACCCTTTGGTACTAGTAGTCCCCTAGGTTTGAGACTCCTTGTAAGATCTCATGCTATCGAAGGACTCGATCAAATATGAAGACCTCTGGCTCTCCCTTCTCTGACCTCAACCACCTGATCCTTCATATCCTGGCTAGCTCTATCCTATCCTCCACCCACCTAGGGTGAAGTTACCATGGCCTCTAGATGATATTCACCTCCTAAAGCTCATCAATCACCCACCTCGCTAGTGGTAGGTTCCCTGCATAGGCCCTCATGGTCCTCTCTAGGGACCTCGACCACTGTATATGTTGGCTACTCTAGTGGGTAGTGGGCCTGGTAGTGCCTTTAGTATTTGTATCATGATGTGCTCCCAACACCACACCTGGAGCAATGTCATACAAACCAATCTTGTATATCGCTTATACATGATGTTGTACAACATCCTGTATAGGTGAGCCAACACATATGGGCCCCATGTGAATTGAACCTCCTGATCATGCATGTCTACCACTACTCCTACCATCACCCATGGTAAGTGCCACCTACTGGTATGGCACATCAGTAGCCCAACCATAACCCCATAGAGCATGATGGTCAAAGGATCTACCCCATAGTGGCCCACTAGATCATCGATTGATATGGTGCTCTCTTGCACCTGGTGGGTAAACCCTATTGAGAACCATTGTAGTGTGGCTACCTATCCTCATGCTCTATAAAATATTATCCCTCTGATAGGGATCCATAAAATCTACCACACATCCTCTAGTGTGATGGTGAGCTCTCCTATGGGTAACCAAAAAGTAGAGGACTCCGGGTACCACCTCTCTACTAGGGCTATCAACATAGCCCTATCTATCTCAATGTGAGGTATCCTCACTAGGTGGTCTAGCCCCACCACCTCTAGCTAAGCCCTCTCCATTTCCTAGTGCATCCAACTCTACTAGAGCTCCTACCCTCCACTCTCGACTCTCGAGGATACCTAGTTGCATCCACAAACAAATAAAATTAAATCAGTTTCATAAATAAAAATAAAAATAATAAAATCCATAATTTCAAATCAAAACACAAAGATTGATCATAATTTTGTAATTTGCACTTCGTAGTTGCTTGTTTTCCCTCTTTTTCCTCCTGTGTTTGTTTTTCTTTTTTTCCTTTTCTAGTTTTTGGTGAAATCATGCCCTCCATTTTAGGAGGCATGATTTCATGAAATCATGCTCAATTTTACCTAGGTATTATTTCATCGCACTTCATCTAGAATGAAATCATGGTCGAGCATGAAATCGCACAGTCGAGCACAAATTTCATCATAAAATGGAAATTTCCTGAATTCTACCCTCAAAATTCATGAAAAATAGAGAAAAATGTACATAAGAGGGAGGAATTTGGTACTTACCCACTCTCGTGCCCCGACTTCACCCCTTGCAACTACTGCTCGATGAACTGGTAACACCATTTATTTTTCTCCCTAGAGCCCTTTCTCTACCAATGCATGGTGAAAATGAATTAGGGTTTTACCCTTTTTCACCCTTTTTAAACTCTGTTTGTTACCCTTGTTTTCTTTAGTTTTGTTCTTTCTCTCTTTCTTCTTCTGCATCAGTTCTTTCGAGTTTTTATGAGATATGTCATCTTCATAAAAACTCGAGGGGGCACCCTAGCCTATAGAGGCATTAATGTCCCTAATGCCTCGATTTGCATGTAAAATAAGAAAGTGTCTAGAATGACACTATTTTTGCACCACCCCTTTCTTCTAAACTAGCCATCCCATTTTTTTTTTTGTCTTCTTCCAGTGAGTGTGCCTACATCCTTTCTTTGATGCATTTACTTGGCCTTAAATGCATCAAAGAGGGGAAAAATGTAGACATAGAAAATTGACCCACTTTTAGTGGGCAATCTTCCTTAGAGCCCCTAAGAGGTCCCTAACCCTTGCCCTAGGCAAGGGTAAGCCTCTTTTCCCCCTACCTTGCCTTTCTTTAGCCTTTTAGCGAAATCACACCCGGTTATGATGGGGTGTGACTTTGTAGAAGCGATATCGCACCCCATCGACATGGGGTATGATTTTGCTATTTTAGGGTTTTAATTATTAAAACCTAGGTTTAACCTTTTTAGCATGCTTGGCATCGGCTTGTGTTTGTTTTCTCACTTCTTTCACCTCGATTTTCATCTATAAAAGGAGGGGTTAATCTCACTCTTAAATATGCAGGAAATCGATCTTGGAAATAGATTAAGCTCAAAATTCTTATGATTAACTTAGTGCTCACATTTTTACTTTCGCTCTGCTTCCTGTTTCTTCTACAAGCTAACCCCAAAGTGCGAATTTTGGATTTGATCTTCTACTGCATTGATTTGGATTGTTGTGTGGTTTGGTGGATTCGTGTTGTGGTTCGAAAGGAAAGAGAGTGCCCATTTGGATACCTCGATCTCTTCTGCCTACTTCTGCATCATCCATCAGGTTGTGCACACTTTGTTTCTTGCATTTATTTATGTTCTACATTTATCTTTTATTTTTCATGTCTCTGAAGCGAAATCGCACCCTGTCTCGATGAGGCATGACTTCGCTAACCCTAATTTAGGGTTTTCGCTCACAGAAGCGAGATCGCACCCCATTTTGATGGAGCATGACTTCGTCTGTAGCGTTATCACGCCCGCTATCTACGAGGCACGATTTTTCCCAGGACTGAACTAGGGGTATCTGTCAGATTTTGATTGCATGAGTAGTTTCTAAATTGCATCTAGGGCATGATAGCATAATCTATTTTCTGTTTCTCTATTGTTGCATTGTTGTTTTATGATTAATTCTCCAAAGGTCAATTTTCGCTTTTGTTTTCAAAGGTCATCTAAAAGGACCTAGGGGGCTTGATTGCTGCACCTCCAAGCATTGTTGTACAGTGGCCTAAGAAGGCCCCCTAATGCTAATCCCATTTTCAAGTGTTTCATAAGTTATCTTGCAGAAACAGGTATTTCTGATATCATTGGACAAGAGGCAGAAAAAGCTAAGTCAACCACCGGTCAAGATAAGTGTTCTAATTATTGGTTGAAGATCTGATCTGAGTATTGATTCTTAGGCATCTAAAAGTGAAAAGCATATAGTGTGCATCTAGGGTTAATATTGTGCATTTATCTTGTGCCCTTGCTTTAAAGGTTTTCTGGATAAAACCCTAGGTTAGCAAGCATTCAAAGAAAGAATCATATTAGGTTAGCTCTTGTATTCTTGCATTCTAATTTCTGCATTGTCCTTTATCTTTCATAGCATAGATCTAGAAAGGCCAAACTTAGGTGATTGCTTGAAACTGAATACATCAAACTATCCCAAAATCCTGAGGACTTGGAGCGAGTCCTAAAACCATTCTTGGTGAACCCTTCCCCCTAGCACCGAGTGTAGAGAACAACATACCCCCGTGGTTCACCCCATAAGGCTTTCTATCTTTCGTGGATCCAACCTTTTTGGGAATTGTACATGGTAGGGTAGTTTTCCCCCTCTACAACTATATATTACTTTATATAATTCTTATTCTAGCAATATGCCACCCTAAAAACAATATAGGGGATTCAAATGTGACCAAAAAAATGTGCACATTCCAAAACCAAGATTTTTTTGAGTGATGAAGTAAAAGACAACCAATTAGATGCAGAAAATAAAGAGGGAGTTTTTCCATCAGTCTAGTCACTTGTCTTAGTCAAAGAATTTATGATAACTACTAGTCTATGAACTGAATATTTAGATGACTAGCTTTGACGATTATCCCATAATTGATAATGAATTTCTATAAGAAGGTAGTCATCCATGTTACCCTCGAGTTGCCTTAATCATCAATTCTCCAACCTCAACTATCCTGTTTCTAGTGGATGATTCTACCTTTTCCACCCACGAGTGTACCTGATCCTGCATATTGATAATCTATCAATAGTACCATGTTCTTCAAATATAAATTAATCTAAGCATTATATAGTCATTCATTTACAATAAAACTAAGTATCAAATTACTATTTATCATCACATAGTTTTTCCATGCCATAAGTCCACTAGGGAGGATCATGACATTAATAAATAAACAAGTGTTGTTATAATGTACAAAGTACTTGATGATGTAAATGTGCATATAGTCCATATGTACATGAGTCATAGAATATGAAGATGAAGAGTCATAGATTTGGGAAATGCTAAGTGACATATCTCATTATATATAGGCCTTTTATAGATAAGAGTTAGAGGAGAACAAAGGATAGTAGATAATAGATAGGAGTGTTGGCAATTTGAGTTATTTTGTGTTGTCATTGATATCACATGGATCACATTGAGTTTTTGTGGCAAAATAACTTCATAAATAATAATTTATGATATTTTGGAGAGCAAGGATATATACAAGGTTTTGTGGCACAAGAGGCATATAATATTTAATTTTTAAAATATTATATTAATGGTTTTTATTAAAACCAATGGTAAAGGTTTTTATTAAAACCAATGACAAGGGTTTTTATTAAAACCGACGGAAAGGTTTTTTATTAAAACCAACGAAAAGGGTTTTCATTAAAACCATTGGAAAGGGTTTTTCATTAAAACCACTATGCTAATACTTCTCCAAATTATGATGGATGAAAATGTTTTCCAATAAAACCTAGGTGCAAAAAATTTCATGATGAAATTCAAAAGAATGAAGGAGATATCCCAATTCAAAGTTAAAAGGTAAATTATTAAATTTTTATTTAATAATTCTAAGGTCTAAGGTTGTATTATATTATCTGTCGACGTGCAAAGTTTGAGGAGATAAATAAAGATTCATCAGCGTCACTCGAAGACATGGAGGTGCATATAAATTAAAGGTAAAAACCATTGATTATTTAAGACTTGACATAGGGCATGAGAGAGAGTCATCGAAAGGGAGAAGCGAAGATATAAAGATAAATAAATTTCAATTTGAGAGTAAGGTCAAGTAAATAGCGTGGGAAAGTGACATCATGCAGGATCATATAGCGCAGTTTGTAGCGCATAAAATTTGCACAAGGTAGGTTTGTTATTTGAATCCCACCAAGGGCAAAGTGTTTTGCTAAGAAAGTAAAATCGAGTTTTAGATTTGAGTGCAGGTTAAATTTGGGTGTTTGGAATTAAAATCCCAATGTGGGCTAGCACCCACGTGGTAAGCACTTCATAGCACTAAGCGAGAGGAATGGATTTCAACTCCCGCAAATGTGTGAAGACACATTAATTTTGGCAAGGCATTTTAGCAAAGATGATTTTGAAGGTTACGAAGGCAGTGAATTTTATGTAAAGGAATTTATCTCCAGTGCATGGTAATATTTGTTATTACCAAAGTTTTGGTTTATTAAAATTATTACTGTGATAACTAGGGAGTCATAAGGAGTTTAGGGAAATAAATGCTTACTGTATGTGTTAATGTGCTCAGGGAGTTATAAGGTGTAGAATTAAATATTTTTTATTGTTGTGTGTGATTAGGGAGATATAAGGTGTGGAAATAAATATTTGTGATTTTTGTATGTGTGAATGAAATTAGGGAGTCATAAGGTTGAAAATTTTTGAACTTGTTATATGTCCTAGTGCATGATTTAATTATGAAATTAAACTAGGAACTTGAGACCTAGTTAATTGCTACCTTGAGTTAGAAGACATGCACATGAGTTAGGGTTCAAATTTGAAGACAAATTGCTTGATGATGTGCCTTGGCTATTGAGAGGAAGCGGATGGATTAGAAAATCAGTTTTGTGGATAAATTGATGCTTGAGTTTCATGATTGCTTTAGTGGAGTTCTTTGAGAGTATTGACATTATTGAGGAGATCTTTGCTATTGCCTTGAGAATCATATTGTTGGTTACTTGTTGAGTACATTGCCATTAGTTGAGACCATTGAGGAGATCATTTTATAGTCACTTGTGGATACATTTGTCTTTCATTTTGAGGAGATCATTGTTGGCTATTTGAGAGCTCTTTTCTTGAGGGAGTTGTGCTTGTTTCTTGAGAGCTTATTGACATTGCATGAGGAAGATATTATTGAGAACCTATTGCTATCACTTGTGGATATTGTCCTTGGTTGGTTGAAGTCCTCATTGTTATTGATTGGAGAGGTTTTCATTAGAGAGATCATTTGCCATACATTTGAGAGTACATTGTTGAGCATTTTTGTTATCCATTTGAGAGTACATTATTGAGCATTATTGTCATCCATTGAAGAATATATTACCATTCATTTTTTAGTACATTTTTGAGTATTATCATCATTCATTTGTTATCCATTTTTGAGTTCATCATTGAGCCTTGCCCTCATTGATTTGTTGTTAATATTTGAGTACTACTTGAGAGTCATTTTTTGAGCCTTTGGGAAGGCTTTTGGGAGAGAATTTCTGGAAAGATTTGAGATAGCTTTTGTGTGATTGGTTGATACTTTGGGAAGGCTTTTGGGATAGAATTTTTGGACAGATTTGAGATAACTTTTATGCATGATTGGTTGAACCTTTGGGAAGGCTTTTGGGATAGAATTTCTAAACAGAATTGAGATAGATTTTGTGAATGATTGGTTGAGCCTTTTATAAGGCTTTTGGGACAGATTTGAGGACATATTTGGGACAATATTTGAGTAGGATTGTTTGAGCCTTGTGAGAAGGAATTAACGTAGATTTGAGACAGATTTTGTGCATGATTGATTGAGCCTTTTGGAAGGATTTTGGGAGAGAATTATTGGAAATATTTAAGACAGCTTTTGTGCATGATTGGTTGAGACTTTGTGAAGGCTTTTGGGATAGAATTTTTGGATAGAAATGAGACAAATTTTATGCATGATTGGTTGAACATTTGGGAAGGATTTTGGGATAGAATTTCTAAATAAAATTAAGATAGATTTTATGAATGATTGGTTGAGCCTTTGAGAAGGCTTTTGGGACAGATTTGAGGACATATTTGGGATAATATTTGAGCAGGATTGTTTGAGCCTTGTGAGAAGGCATTAACGTAGATTTGTGAGCAATAAAAGAGATAGGAAAAAAACAAAAAACACATCAATACTAGTTGCCTATCTGAGCATATCAGTGGATAGCCTAGCTGAGCATATCAGTGGATAGCCTAGCTAAGTAGATCTATGGATAACCTAGTTGATCAGATCAGTGGATAGCCTAGCTAATCATATCAGTGGATAGCCTAGTTGTGCAGATCAGTGGAGATCCTAGCTGAGTAGATCAATGGATAGTCTAGTTGAGAAAATAAGTGGATATCCTAGCTAAGAAAATTAGTGGAGATCCTATATGAGCAGATCAATGGAGCCCACCTAAGTAGATCAAGATAGCCTAGCTTTGAGAAGATCAAAGTAATCATTTGTATTGGGATAAGGATCCCTATTTATTTGTGATATATTATAAGGATATTATCTTGTGGACTACACCACATTAGGGGAACCACATTAAATCTTGTGTCTCAATTGTGTGTGATTATTTGTGCACTTGCTTACTATTGCTATCTATGTTATTAATGCACAGTGCTATATTTGGTTATTGCAATTGAGGACACTAATTGATATTGGTTTGGAAAGAAATTAAAAGTGGGTGCTATACTATTTACTCCCCCTCTTAGTATAAGCTTGTGTTCTTTAATTGATATCAAATTAGGTTCCATCAGAAAGGCTAACAACTTGAGGGCAGATTCTATAAGAACACAGATGGCTTCATAGAATGGATCATCTACAAGTAAGGCTCCACTGTTTGATGATAACAATTATGCTTTTTGGAGCATGAGAATGAAGAACTACTTTATATCACAGGGATATGAGGTATGGTAGATGGTTGAAAAATATTATAATGTTGAAGGTGATCCCGAGATAGATAATACTATCAAGAAATTGGTTGAGATCAATGCAAAGTCAATGAATTGTATTGTGAGTGGGCTACGTGAGATATATTTTGCAAATGTCATGGTATGTAATTCAACTAATGAAATGTAGACCAAGTTTTGGAATACCTATGAAGGATATTCCAAGGTAAATTTGGCAAAACTACAAACTCATAGAAAAATATTCAAAGAATTGAAAATAGAATATTTTGAAGATATTACAAAGTTTTTACTTCGAGTTGATGAGATTGCTAACACCATAAGATGCCTAGGATTTGAGATGAAAGAATAAGATGTTACTCAAAAGGTTTTAAGATCACTTCTCATGAAGTATGGTGCAAAGGTTTCAGTGATAGAAGAAACAATGAATATCGATAAGCTAACAATGGAAGAACTACAATAAACTCTCACAGCTTATGATATGAGGATAGATAAGAATCAGGCTCCAAAGAAATAAATTGCATTCAAATATTTAGATAAAAATAAAGAGAAATATCTGGATATAGATAGATATTTAGATAATGATAAGGAAACTAACTTCATCAAAAGAAAAAAGGACTCAAGGAGTTACAGGGATATGAAGAAATTCAAATGCTACAAGTGTGGTGATTATGGTCACTATGCAACCAAGTTTCCACATGAATAAAATAGTGATGATGAAAAATAGGGTCACAAAATAAAATAAGAAGGAAAACATACGCATGACAAAGATGACAGGTACAAGCAAAGCAAGCATGAGAAGAAGAAAAGTTTTCATAAGACTAAGAAAACTTTCTACATTGAAGAAGCAAATGATAGCTCAGATCACAATGATAGAGACAAGTCAGATGATGAAAATGAATAACATATATTATTAGGAATAGAAGGTGAAAGAGAACAATGCTTTGTGTGTGGTCAAAGATATCACAGATCAGGATATTGCAATGGCTTCAGTGATAGTGAAGATGAAATAACACATCAAGGAAATAGGCATAGTCAAAGAATTCATGAGAGTTTATTTGCTATAGAAGAAGATAATGATATCAGTGATAGTGAATATATAGAAGATTGTACATTATTTGGAATAAGTGAAGAAAGACAAGAATACCTACTCCTAGGTATTGAAGTTAAATAAAAGGACATATCTATCGAAGAACGACATGAGGAACTTGCTATAGCCTATGAGCAAGCAAACAGGTACAAGATGGGTCTAGGAATACTAAAATACTTCATATGTGGAGACTTTGGGAATTTAGATGATGACTACACCTACTACAGTAATTGTGATAAGAAAATTTTATTTATGGAAGAAGAAAGCAATAATTCCAGCAATAGTTCTAGCAGCAGTTCTAGTTATAGTGATGATGGAGAAGAGGAATCCACAAAACAAGAAAATAAAATCAAGATATTGAAAAGAAAAATTAAAAGGCTTGAAAATAAGGTTCATGTAAATGAAAAGGTCGAAGTAATGCTTAATTGACACATTCAAGGTTTGGAAAAAGAGCTTCAAGAAACAAAAGAGCTTGGCATCACTATTTCTGAGCAATTGAAGAAGACGAAAGAAAGATGTTCCATACTTGAGAAGTTTGATTTATCACACAACTCAAAAGGTCAAGATATTTGTGATGATAAGGAAAAATGTATTTTAGATACAATAGAGATGGATGCTAGTTTACTATTTGACACAAATTAATAGAAATAAGAGGAAGGTTCCAAAGCACCAAATGTCTCATATTTCAGGTTTGGGGAATCACACTCAAAAGGAAAGGAAATTCTTGAAGAAGAAATCAAGGAAGAAGTTAAGGAAGAAGATTTGGATACCACAAAGAAGGATAAAGGATACAATGCACAAGTCAAAGATGATCACAAGGATAAAGTTCAAGAGAGGTATGAGGAACCAAGGCATGAAAAAAAGGATTTTCAAGGACATCATTTTTTTTGTAATGGATTTGGACACAGGGCTATACATCATAGAGTCTCTGGATCAAAGAAAAAGTTTGATTTCACTAGAAGGGTCTTCAAAGGAAGAAGATATTCTTTTCAGGGACATTACTTCTTATGCAACAGGATTGTTCATAGAGCTTCTCAGTGCAAAGAAAATTATCAACATGGTTTTGATTTTAGAGCTACACAATTTAGAGGTCATGGTCATAATATTTATGGAAACAAAGCTTAACAATACAAGGTTCAGGAAAGGAATGGATATGGAAATTATTTTAAGAAAGAATTTAGGATATCGGCACCATTCAAAGGCTACAATATCAAGTGTTTTAATTGCAATAACTTTGGATATATGTCAAGATGGTGTAGGACTCAATTCTAAATAGGTTCAAGGCAAGAAGGTCAAATAGTTTCAAGGCAAGAAGGTCAAATAGGTTCAATACAATAAGATCAATTAACTCATCAAGAAAATTATATCAGAAAGATGTGGAAGGAAGTTGACAAAGGAAAGGAACAATGTAATATGGGAGTAAATGTACTCCCACCCCAAAATTAATCATCTCAAGAGAGAATGTGGTGGGGGGGCTAAGCTTAAGAGTCATATATTTTAGCCCCATATGTTTCCCTTTTGCCATTGATGTCAAAGGGGGAGATATTTGAGTAAGGGGGAGAGCATTAAGTTAGGGTGAGTAGCCTCCAAAGAGAACATTGAGATAGGGGGAGAAGCCTCCATAGAGATTATTGAGTTAGGGGGAGCAGCTTTGATTTTCAAAAATGGCTTTTACAGTGATTGTGGTGATTTGCATTAGAGGTGTTGCCATCAATGACAAAGGGGGAGATTGTTGGCAATTTGAGTTATTTTGTGTTGTCATTGATGTCACATGGATCACATTGAGATTTTGTGTCAAAAGCACTTCATAAATAATAATTTATGATATTTTAGAGATCAAGGATATATACAGGATTTTGTGGCACAAGAGGCATAAAATATTTAATTTTTTAAATATTATATTAATGGTTTTTATTAAAACCAATGGTAAAGGTTTTTATTAATACCAACGACAAGGGTTTTTATTAAAATGGACAAAAAGTTTTTTTTTTTTGATTGGTTGAAAGGGTGTTGAAAGGTCCCTGAACCTTGTACAAGAGGTTTTTACATGTTTTTCAAGCCGACCGAGGAGGCCCAAGAGCTAAAGATCAGAGAGAAAGCAAAACACCACCCGAGGGAAGGTGTCGCGATATCGCGACCAGTTACGTTTTCGTGGCCCACAGCAAAGGGAAAAAGCAAGGAGGAAAGGATGTCGCGATATCGTGACATGTTGCACTGTTGCAGCCAAAAGAGGAAGAGATGTCACGAAATCATGACAAGAAGCAGCATCGCAGTCGAAGGAGAGAAAGTGTCACGATATCGCGACATGTTGCAAGGTTGCTGCCAAAGGAGAAGAAGTGTCGCGATATCGTGACAAGTTGCAAGGTTGGTGCCAGAAGAGAAGAAGTGTCACGATATCGCGACATGTTGCAAAATCATGGCCGAAGAGAAGAAATGTCATGATATCGTGACATGTTGCAAATTCACGACCGAGGAGAAAAAGTGTCACGATATCGCGACAAGTTGCAACAAGGTTTACGAAGAGAAAAGGTGTCGCGATATCGTGACAAACTGCATCATCGAGGCCGAAGAGGAAAAGTGTCATGAAATCACGACATGTTGCAAAATCTCGATCGAAGGGAGAAGGTGTCGCGATATCGCGACATGTTGCAAAATTATGGCCGGAGAGAAAAAGTGTCGCGATATCGTGACATGTTGCAAAATCACGGCCGAAGAGAAAAGGTGTCACGATATCGCGACATGATGCAGAATCGCGGCCGAAGAGAAAAAGTGTCGCGATATCGTGACATGTTGCAACATTGCGGCCGAAGAGAAAAAGTGACGCGATATCATGACAAACTGCATCATCGAGGCCGAAGAGGAAAAGTGTCACGAAATCGTGACATGTTGCAAAATCTCAGCCGAAGGGAAAAAGTGTCGCGATATCGCGACATGTTGCAAAATCACGGCCGGAGAGAAAAGGTGTCGCGATATCGCGACATGTTGCAAAATCACGATCGGAGAGAAAAAGTGTCACGATATCACGACATGATGCAGGATCACGGCCGAAGAGAAAAAGTGTCGCGATATCACGACAAGTTGCACTTTCGCAGCCGAAGAGAAAAAGTGTCACGAAATCGCGACATGTTGCAAAGACACGGCCGAAGAGAAAAAGTGTCGCGATATCGCGACATGCTGCATCATCACGGCTGAAGCGGAAAAGTGTCACGAAATCGCGACATGTTGCAAAATCACGACCGAAGAGAAAAAGTGTCGCGATATCGCGACATGATGCAAAAACGCGGTCGGAGAGAAAAAGTGTCACGAAATCGCGACATGTTGCAAAATCACGGTCGAAGAGAAAAAGTGTCGCGATATCGCGACATGTTGCAAAATCATGGCCGAAGAGAGAAAGTGTCACGATATCGTGACAAGTTGTAACGTCGCGATCAAAGGAGGAAGAAATGTCGCGATATCGTGACAAGTTGCAAACTCGCAGCCAGAGGGGAAAGAAATGTCGCGATATCGCGACATGTTGCATTTTCGCTGCCAAAGGTGAAAAGTGTCACGATATCGCGACATGTTGCATTTTCGCTGCCAAAGGTGAAAAGTGTCGCGATATCGCGACATGTTGTAATTCTACTGCCGAAGGAGAAGGAGGAAGGAATGTCACGAAAACGCGACCAGTTCCATGAGCAAACCAGACCAATCCCCTGCCAACACCTCACATTGTGCAGACATTGTCACTTATAGAATCATTCCTTAGGCCAATGGGGAAGGAGTCTCTCCAAACTTGAATGTCAGATTCGCCGACTCCCTTGTTAGCAAGCCAGTCCGCAGCTTTGTTTCCTTCCCGGTATTGATGCTTAATGACTAATTCTGGGTAATTGCCAACTAGAGCCTTGCATTCTTGGAAAATCGAAGCAAGGGCCCAGGGAGGCATAGCAGTCCCATTGAGCCAGTTGATGCATTGCATCGAGTCTCCTTCAATGATAAGTTTGTTGATGGTCAAACCTTCCAAGAGAATCAAACTTTGGAGCAGAGCCCGTGCCTCTGCCATATTGTTGGATTGAATTCCCAGGTTCTGGGCAAAGGCCAAAATTATTTCTCCTCTGTGGTTTTTGAGAATTCCTCCTCCGCCAGCCGCTCCAGGGTTGCCTTTGGCCGCACCATCGAAATTGAGCTTGTGCCACCCAGTAGGTGGTGAGACCCACTTGATGACAGACCTATCAACAGAAGTATGGGGCGTGGCAGAGAAGTTAGAAAGATTGAAGAGTTTGGTTAGGTCTGATTCAAGGCCAGGAGGGGGGGTTTGGAAGACGAAACAAGAGAGGCATTCTCCGCAGCAAGGGCCAAGATTTTGGCAATGATAATCTTCTTATCAGTGGCTTGATTTTTGAAAATTTTGGCATTTCTCTCTAGCCATATCTGCCACAGGGAAATGTGGAGGCAAGCTTGCCACATGAATTTAAGTTGGTTGCTCTTGAAAGGTCGGGGCCATTGCTGAAAAAGGAGGGGAATGGAATGAGGGAGGGCTGTGGAGATGTCGAAGGTGTTAAGAACCTGGTTGAGAACTACTAGAGAGAAGGGACATTCCAAAAAAACATGCGAAGTTGACTCACAGGCATTTTTGCACAGGATGCACCAATTGGGAATGAGTAACCCTCTGATTATCAAGTTGTCAGTGGTGAGGATTCTATTTTGGATGGCCAACCAGCAAAAGAATTTGACCTTGGGAATGATCTTGGGGACCCAGACCTGATTCGATAAGTCCCGACCATCAGTGGGAGGTTCTTGGCTGTAGTAAGCTGATTTAACAGTGAAATTTCTAGAATCTTCAAGGTTCCAGACCATGGAATCATCTTTGTGTGAGCTGGGGATGATGCAAGTCCTCAACAAGTTTTGTAACCGCCTGAGCACCTCGGTGATATGCCTTGGCCCGTTAAGAGCCAGATGTTTCCATTCAGGTCTTGTGGTACCTGGGTTAATGAAGTGACACACCTTAACTCCAAAGGTGGCTTCGGTAGCCGTCTTGAGCACTGCAAGATGCGGATCTTGGCTGAGAGGTTTATCACGGATCCACGGGTCATCCCAGAAATGAATGATCATTCCAGTTCCTAGACACCACCTTAAGCCTTCCATGATGATCTTCCTTGTTTTGGTAACTCCATTCCAGAAATGGGATCCGATAGGAAGGTTGTGCTCTCCAAGAAAGGAAACCTGATGGAGGTACTTAGCTTTGATGATATCAATCCAAGTGACTTTTTCATTGATGGTAATTCTCCATGACTGCTTGGCGATGAGGGCCATGTTCATCCGCTTGATGTCTCTGAATCCGAGTCCTCCATCCTTTTTCTTGGAACAGACCCTATCCCAGGCAACAAGAGAGAATTTATTCTTGTTTTCGTTTCCCGCCCAAAGGAATCTGCGTTGAATTTGTTCAATTCTTTGGCAGATGGTAGCTGGAGCTTTGAAGATAGATAAGAAAAAAATGGGAATACTTTGCAGGCAAGCTTGGACCAGAGTGGCTTTGGCTGCCTGACTGAGCATTGAGCTTTTCCAACCTGCAAGTTTCTTGTTGAGGCGATCTAAAATAGGGTTCCACATAGCCGAGACAGATCTGCCGTGGAAAAGCGGTAATCCAAGATAAGTAGTTGGGAGGCTCCCAATGTTGCACCCAAGGATCTCAGCAATTCTATTTTTCCTGTGAATGGGAGTATTGAGAAAGTATAGCTTGCTTTTGCGGTAGTTGACTTTCTGGCCAGCCGCCTCTTCATAAGAATCAAGAATGTTCTTAATGATTTTTGCTTCGGGAATGAAAGCATGAGAGGATAGAATAGTATCATCCACAAACTGTTGATGGGATATGGCATTGGTTGTTGAGGCTGGTTTGATCCCGGAGACAAGACCACTGTTGCAGGCAGCAGTAAGGGTTCTTCCAAGGGTTTCGGCCAAAATGATGAAGAGAAAGGGGGACAGAGGGTCCCCTTGACGGATGCCTTTGAAACTTTGGAAGAAACCTACGGGTGAGCCATTGATAAGAACAGAAAACCAAGCGGTCGATATACATTCACGAACCATCTTGATCCATTCTTTATGAAACCCAAACTTCTCTAGGACCTCGAACAAGAATTTCCAGGAAACCCGATCGAAAGCCTTGTTCATGTCAAGCTTAAGGAACATGTTGGGTTTTTTATTTTTAGATGTCGAGTGGGCCAATTCGTGGATGGTTATCACTCCATCCGAAATGAATCTGCCTTTGACCGAGCTCCCTTGGCACTGATCGATGATGGAGGGAAGGATGTCTTTCAACCTATTTGCCATAACTTTGGTGATAAGTTTGTAGATGACACTGCAGAGACTAATCGGTCTGAAATCAGAAAGAGAAGCACGATCGTTGGACTTGGGTATTAAAACAATGAAAGTGGAATTGGCCTCTCTCGGCATATTTTTGGCTCTCTGGAAGAACTTAACCATAGCAACAACATCTTGGCCCACAATATCCCAGAAGTGTTGAAAAAATTGGGGTGGGAAGCCATCAGGTCCAGGGGCCTTATCAGGTTCCATTGCGAACAGAGCTTCTTTGATCTCCTCTTCAGTGAAGCATTGAAGCAATTTCTCATTATCATTGTTAGACACCAACTTTGGGATGTTCTGAAGTAGAGAACTAGCGGTGCGGGGATGGCAGTCAATGCTTGGGCCTAAGATTTCCTGGAAGTGGCACACAACTTCCTGTCTGATTGCTTGGATGTCAGAGACAATGGATCCATCAGCCTTGGTCAACTCAGAGATTTTATTTGAGCCTCTGTGACGCATGGTGGAAGCATGGAAAAACTTCGTGTTGGTGTCTCCTTCTTTGAGCCAGAGGTTTCTAGATTTTTGCCTCCAGTAGGTCTCTTCCTTAGCCAGGGCATTGTGAAAATTAGAAAGGAGGCTTTTTTCTTCAAGGAAAGTTTTGACCCTCAGATCTCCTCCCTGAATCAGATTTTCCACCCTTTTCAGCTCATCCATCAGATGCTTTTTCTCAGAGAAGAGGTTGCCGAAAACATCCTTGTTCCAGCATTTCAGCTTGAGTTTGACCGTTTTTAGTTTGAGGAACAGATTCGTGAGAGGGTTTGGACAAAAGTTTTGCTGCCACCATTGTCGAATACACCGACCTAAATCTGGATGAGTGAGCCACATATTTTCAAACCTGAAAGGGGTTTTGAAAATTTGTTGGGGACGGGAACAATCCAAAATTAAGGGATTGTGATCTGAGCCAATTTTTGGGTGACTATGGAGCCTGGCATCGCCAAAGATAGGAATGAGCTCTTTGGATAAGAGAAATCTGTCAAGCCGGATTTGGATGTGATGGATACCCGCACGTCTGTTGCTCCAAGTGTAGTTGGACCCTTGGAGCGGCATGTCCATTAGCTCGTTGTGGTTGAAAAATTCGTTGAAGTCTTCTATGCAGTTGCTGGTGATCGGATTGCCTCCTTGCTTATCAGACAGGTGAAGGGGAGCATTGAAATCACCACAAAGCATCCATGGAAAGTCTACAAAATTGTTGCACATTGCAAAAATGTTATCCCACAACAGTCTTCTGTTGACAGGGTCGTTAGGTCCATAAACATTGGTGGTGATCCATTGGAGGTTAGTGACTTTATTGGTAAACAGAATGTTGATGGTTCTGTCTGAGACTGAAAGAACCCTCCCTTCAATGGTTGTCGGATCCCATAAACATAGGAGACCCCCAGATGCCCCTGTGGAGGGACAAAAGGCAAAATTGTTGTCTTCCCAGATTAGCTTGCAAACTTGAGTGCTGCTATTCTCGTCTAGTTTGGATTCTTGGATGAACATGATATTTGGTTTTAGATTTTTTCTTACTGATTTAATAGTTCTCTGTTTTGTAGTTCCATTGAGGCCTCTGACATTCCAGGAGACGAACTTCATCGAGACGATTTGGAGTTTGCTTTGCGGCCTCTGCCTCTCCCTTGAGACGGAGTAAGTTTGGGTCTAACTTCATCCTCATCTTGGTGGGTTGTGATGGGGTGTTCAAAAATGGGGCCCAAGGTGGTAGGCACTGAGTCATCGGCCATTTCGATCTCAGCTGCTTTGGCAAGATTTTCTGCATTTGTCGGTCGTCCCCTTCTCTGTTCTTTGTTGACGTCTACTTTGGGTGCGGGAATGGGAGATTTCAGCGGGCTAGAGGTTTGAAGGATGTCGGTGGAGTCAGTCCGGTGGGGGGATGAAGAGCGGGGAGACTGGCACAGGGCAACAGACTCAGGGGAAAGGGAAAGGGGACGGCTCTGAGTCGAGGGGAGGGGTGGGAAGGGAAGAGGGAGGTGTGAGGGACCAGAGTCGATGGGTGAGTTTGGAAAGGTCATTGCAGACTTTCCTTTGGACAAGGGAGACTGAATCAAGGTGGGTGTGGACGAGACGGTTAGATCTATGGGTAGGTCATCAGGGATGTCCTCTCTAGTATGAAGATTATTTAAGGGAGCAAAATGATTAGATCAAGAAGGCAGAGCACTTACATTGTTGAGTTTGACATGATTTGAAGCAGAGGCTTTAGGAGGGCCTACAGAACGACCATGTCCTCGGCCAGAAGCCTTTTTCTGGGTGGTCTGGATCTGAGTATCCATATTTTGGCCCAAATCTCTGGGGGTTTCTTTTTTTTGGGAAGGGCATTGAGAGGCCAGATGGCCCTGAGTATTGCACTCCAAACAAAAAGCGGGCTTGTTTTCATACTCAACACCTTGACGTCTTCTGTAGCTCCCGTAGTTGATGCCGATGCAGGTAGGTAGAGCCGAATCTAGATTTTCCATGACACAAACACGAGCATAGGTCATTCTGGTTCTGGCTCGGGTAGCAGGGTCAATGGCGACCAAATCTCCAATCGGTTGAGTGATGCCTTTGAGTGCATCATTGTAGAAGAACTATGGGGGGAGCCCATGAAGTTTGATCCAAATCGGAGTGATGTTGATAGACTAAGTTTTAGGGTCAAAGTCTTCCCCCCATCTCCGCAGAAATAGGCTACGTCGGCCGAAAAACCATGGCCCTCCGGTAAGAATGCGGTGGGTGTCAAGGGCATTGTTTAGCCTTATCATGAAAAACCCCCTAGGAAAGGCCACTAACTCCAAGCTGCCCGAAAGCCGCCATTTGGATAGAGCCCACTCGTGGATAGTTTCCATATCAGGTCGGGCACCGACAAATTTCCCAATGAGAGAGAGAGACTCTTGGAAGATCAGTGGCTCCATAACCTCACTCGGGAAAGAGACTTCAGTGCCCGAAATAGAGAAGGGCAAAGGAGTTTGGAAAGAAAACGCTCCTGATGAAGACCTAACTTTGTCCGCAAAGGATGAAGACCAAAGAGGTACTTTGGAAGGAGAGGAGTGTGAAACCCTAACGTTTTCAGAGCAGTTCCTGTCGCTATCCGTCGGTTTCATCACGCCGTTTGGGTCTTCATCGAGATTCTCACTGAGTGGGCCTGCAGTAGGCCCAACAACACCTGCAGGACCCGAGGACTTTCCTGCAACACCAGCTCCCTCCAACATCCCTCCATCGTCGCTCCCGCCATCGCCATCGTCCATCGTCGCTCCGTCCATTGTCGCTCTGTCCATCGTCGCTCCGACAAAAAGGTTTTTTATTAAAACTAATGGAAAGGGTTTTCATTAAAACCATTGGAAAGGGTTTTTCATTAAAACCACTATGCTAAGGCTTCTCCAAATTATTATGGATGAAAATGTTTTCCAATTAAACCTAGGTACAAATTTTTTTATGAAGAAATTCAAAATAATGAAGGAGATATCCCAATTCAAAGTTAAAAGGTGAATTATTAAATTTTTATTTAATAATTATAAGGTCTAAGGTTGTATTATATTATCCGTCGACATGCAAAGGTTGGGGAGATAAATAAATATTCACTAATTTCATTCGAATGCATGGAGGTGCATATAAATAAAAGGTAAAAACCTTTGATTATTTAAGACTTTACATAGCGCATGAGAGAGTCATCGAAAGGGGAGAAGCAAAGAAAGAAGGATAAATAACTTTTTATTTGAGAGCAAGGTCAAGTAAACATTGTGGGAAAGTGAAATCATGAATAAGCCTATAGCATAGTTGGTAGCGCACAAACTTTGCACAAGGTAGGTTCGCTGTTCGAATCTCGCCAAGGGCAAAGTTTTTTGCTAAGAAAGTAAAATCGAGTTTTAGATTTGAGTGCAAGTTAAATTTGGGTGTTTGGTATTAAAATACCAATGTGGGATAGTGCCCACATGGTAAGCACTTCACAATGCTAAGCGAGAGGAACGGAGTTTGACTCTCGTGAAGGTGTGAAGGCGCATTAATTTTGGCAAGGAATTTTGGCAAACACAATTTCGAAGGTTATGAAGGCAGTGAATTTCATGTAAAGGTATTTGTCTCCAGTGCATGGTAATATTTGTTATTACCAAAGTTTTGGTGCATTAAAATTATTTTTGTGATAACTAGAGAGTCATAAGGAGTTTAGGAAAATAAATGCTTGATGTATGTGTTAATGTGCTTAGGGAGTTATAAGGTGTAGAATTAAATATTTGTTATTTTTTGTGTATGATTAGGGATATATAGGTGTGGAAATAAATATTTCCGATTGTTGTATGTGGAGTTATAATGTGTGTAATTAAAAATAAAATCATAGGTGCTTGTTGTATGTGTTAATGAAATTAGAGAGTCATAAGGTTTATAAGTGTTGAACTTGTTATATGTCCTAGTGCATGATTTAATCATGAAATTAAACTAGGAACTTGAGACCTAGTTAATTGCTACCTTGAGTTAGAAGATATGCACATGAGTTAGGGTTTGAAGTTGAAGACAAATTACTTGATTATGTGCCTTGGATATTGAGAGGAAGTGGATGGATTAGAAAATCAATTTTATGGATAAAATTGATGCTTGAGTTTCATGATTTCTTTAGTGGAGTTCATTGAGAGTATTTCCATTGTTGAGGAGATCTTTGCTATTGCCTTGAGAATCATATTGTTGGTTACTTGTTGAGTACATTGCCATTAGTTGAAACCATTGAGGAGATCATTTTCTAGTCACTTGTGGATATATTTTTCTTTCATTTTGAGGAGATCATTGTTGGCTATTTAAGAGCTCTTTGCTTGAGGGAGTTGTGCTTGTTTCTTGAGAGCTTATTGAAATTGCATGAGGAATATATTATTGAGAACCTATTGCTATTACTTGTGGATATTATTTTTGGTTGGTTGAAGTCGTCATTGTTATTTCTTGGAGAGGTTTTCATTAGAGAGCTCATCTGCCATACATTTGAGAGTACATTGTTGAGCATTGTTGTTATCCATTTGAGAGTACATTATTGAGCATTTTTGTCATCCATTGAAGAGTATATTACCATTTATTTTTGTGCACATTGTTGAGTATTGTCATGATTCATTTGTTATCCATTTTTGAGTTCATCATTGAGCCTTGCCCTCATTGATTTGTGGTTGATATTTGAGTTCTACGTGAGAGTCATTGGTTGAGCCTTTGGAAAGGTGTTTGGGATAGAATTTTTGGATAGTTTTGAGACATATTTTGTGCATGATTGGTTGAGCCTTTGGGAATACTTTTGGAATAGAATTTCTAGACAAATTTGAGATAGCTTTTGTGCATGATTGGTTGAGCCTTTAGGAAGGCTTTTGGGATAGAATTTCTTGATATATTTGAGATAAATTTTATGCATGATTGGTTGAGCCTTTGGGAAGGCTTTTGGGATAGAATTTTTGGATATAATTGAGACAAAATTTGTGCATGATTAGTTGAGCCTTTGAGAAGGCTTTTGGGATAGATTTAAGGACAGATTTGGGAAATAATTTGAATAGGATTGTTTGAGCCTTGTGAAAAGGCATTGAGGCATATTTGTGAGTAGTTAAAGAGATAGGACATAAATAGAAAACACATTAACACCAATTGCCTAGCTAAGCAAATCAGTGGATAGCCTAGCTGAGCAGATCAGTGGATAGCCTAGCTGAGCAGATTAGTGGATAGCCTAGCTAAGCATATTAGTGGATAGCCTAGCTGAGCAAATTAGTGGATAGCCTAGATGAGAAAATTAGTGGGGAGCCTAGCTAAGCAAATCAATGGATAGCCTAGTTTAGCAGATCAGTGGATAGCCTAGCTGAGCAGATAAGTGGAGAGTCTAGCTGAGCAGATCAGTGGAGCCCACCTAAGTAGATTAGGATAGCCTAGCTTTGAGAAAATCAAAGTAATCATTTATATTGGGATAAGGATCCCTATTTATTTGTGAAATATTATAAGGATATTATCTTGTGGACTAACCCACATTGGGGGAACCATGTTAAATCTTGTGTCTCAATTATGTGTGATGATTTGTGCACTTGCTTACTATTTTTATCTATGTTATTAATGCACACTGCTATATTTGGTTATTGCAATTGAAGACAATAATTGATATTGATTTGGAAATAAAGTAAAAAGTGGGCGCTATACTATTCACCCCCCTCTTAGTATAATCTTGTGTTCTTCAAGGAGAGTAGAATACAAGTTAGACACAATGTAGAACTTGTATGAAGCATGGAGCATTTAAGATCTCCACATTTTGTATAAACAATCCATTTTCATGAGCTTTCATTAATGGTAGTTTTATGAGTTATTGCAAAATTTTCTTATGAGTTTTTCCTACTTAGTATATTATCATTATCATATATTTAATATTGCATGCTCATTTTAGTTCTTGTGGTTGCATTTCCTTAAATATATAGCATCAAAAGCTAATAGTGGTATCAAAGCACAAGGTAGATTGATAGGAGATAGATAGAGCCACAAGAGAGATTGAGAGGAGATAGGGATATTTCATTTTTAAAATTTTTAGAATTACTATTTGGCTAGAGTCTTTCCACAAGGTTGTAGGAAAACTCATGAAGACTAGGACTCAACAAATATTTATTTTTCTACTAGATTGAAGGATAACTAGTGATGTTTATTAACTTATAGAGATCTAGATATTTTCATGGATTTACTTGCTACTATCTAATTTATTTGTTGCATAAAAAATTAGATTCTAATAAAGTTAGAAGAAGGCTTACTACAATGGATAGATAATAATTTCATCTTCTATTGCCCAAAATTCTATGTGCTTTCCTTGTGTAGGGATTAGTTATTTATTGCAAAAAAAGTATATGTTTAATATTAAGGAGGTCTAAGAAAGAAGGCCCCATTGGAGATTAGAGGTATAATATTAAAGAGACCCAAGAAGGAGGTCCCCATTGAAGCTTTAATATTGAAAACTCCATATTGAAGAAAGAAGAGACTCAAGAGAAGAAGTCTCCTTATTGAAGAAAGTTGAAGAAGTGGCCATTGGAGGATATTTGAGGAAATATCAAGAAATAATAAGAAATAAAGGAGAATCTCCTTATAAAGAAGAATTTGGGATAATTATCATCATCCAACAACAAGCCCAAAAGGAAAAAGGATTTGGCAAGAAGTTTTCTAAATTTTGGAAAGGATTCTAGAAGACCTCAAGACATTTAGATTCTTGAGGAGGAGGCCAACAAATAGGCCAAATTTGAAGTTAGAATTTGACAAGGAGATTGGAGGAGAAATAATCTAGAAGAGGCCACCAGATTTGAGAGTTTTGAGGATAATCATAAAAGGTTTGAAGGTTGATTTGTGAAGGAGAAGAGTGCTGGTTTTTATAGAAAAATTTGAAGAGTCACAAGACAACAAATTGAAGGTGACATAAAGTTATGATTTGGAGAATATTTGGGCAGATTTTGGAGTGCCCTTGAACAACCAATTAAAGGAAGGCTTGAAATCAAATAAAGGCAGCAATAAGAGTTGCAAGATTGACAAGTTTAGGGCAGCAAAGCACAAGGAATTGAAGCTGCAAAATTGATAAGGTTGAGGCAGAAATTGAGTAGAAATGAGAGCTACAAAGTTTACAAATTCGGGGCAGCAAAAAGGTGAACCAAATCACCTAGAAGACTAGCTACAAAAAGGAGGTGAATAGGTATGCAATATTGGTGCTATAAAAGTTCATTATTCAAACATTCACATTAGTCTATTATAAAGTTTTTTAAAGCATCATATTAGAGTTATTAAAGGTAGCATAAAGAGTTTAAGTTAAAGGTCTTCAATCCAAGAAAGGAGGTAGCATTTTCATCTTAGAACCTACAAAATACAAACAACAAAAGATAGAGTTAAAATATTGCTTGAAATAGGAGTAATAAGGAGAAGAATTTATATAGTGAATGTTGTTTTTTGTAAGCTAATGGAGTGCAGTATTATTAAAGCAAAAGGAGACAAGAGCAGGTCTTGGTAGTAAGATAAGCACAAGGATAGCTACAAATTTGAGAAGTTTGAACAACAAGTTTGAATAACAAAAAGACAAGAAGGCAAGCTACAAAAGGAGACAAAAATGTCTGAAAATTTTTGGTGCAATAAAGGTATTTTATCTAAGTTAAAACAGATTCATTTCTAGTTTTAAAAGCACCACATTTGAGTTTTTTAAAAATAGCAAAAATAAATGCAAGAGTTAAAGTGTCTAAAGACACCAAAGAGCACAAAAATTTGCATCCATTAGTGGTAGAATCACCAAGTGGAAGAGGAGAAGCCACAGAGTGAAGAGGAAAGAGCCGAATAAGTTCTCAAAGATAGCATACTCAAGGTGTCTAAAGACACCAAGTAAGGGACTAAAACTCCAAGAAGGTAGCACCCACATTGGATTAAAACCTATAGCAAAAGAAATAAGTTAAGGATAGAGCCAAAGAAAGGATAAAGGTGCAAGTCTTATGGAAGATAAATAAAGCAAGCAAAGTTTTTACCCAAGTAAAGAGACTTGTGTATCTAACAAAACAAAATTGAGAAGCTATCGAGCAAAGTGGTGAAACAACCACCAAGGAGGAAGTGTTGAAGTGCCACCAAAGGAGGAGCCACCAATGTAGAAGAGGAGCATCCATTGAAGGAGAAGAGCCACCACCAAATATTAGAAATCAAGAAGCACCAACAAGCATTGAAGAATGAATACCAAGCATCTTGTAGTTGCAAAAGGAAGACCAAACAACATCCGTTGAAAGAAATAAGCGTTGGCAAAAGATACTAAGAACGTTAAGGAAAGGAAAGAAATATTGAGCACCAAATAAAGGTGAAGCATTACATGCAAGTATTGAGAGGAGTGGATCCACCACTTGTCACATCAATTAAAGAACTCATATGCCACTTGGCGTAGAAGAAAAGAGTACCAATAGTCATTGAAAATGCTTCAAACCAATGCTCATTGAGAAAGGAGGACACATGTCATAAAGTAACGCCTACTTTGTCATAACACCACCTAACTGGGTAGAGCAACAAGAAGTAACGCCCAAAGAATATGTTGAGTGCCATGTGGCACGTAAGAAAAATAATATAGTCAGGTTTGAAGAGCCCAAACCATCAACAATGTACATTCAAGGTCAGAGAATGTAGAGGAAGAACGAGGAGGACAATCAAAGTTGAAGAAAGTACTATACACAAGGAAGAGCAATAAATGTAGTGAAAGAACATCGTGTAAGCATTGAATACTGAGAGGAGAACAACACCTAATTAGAGTGCAAGTTGCAGTCAAAGGAGTAGTAGACCAATACATAGTGCCTCACCTCCAAGAAGGTATATTAATATTTAAATACTATTTGCATTTCATAAAGGTCAAGGAGGCATAAGGTTTATCAATACTAAGGTTAAGTTTAGTTAATTAAATGAATGGAGATATAAGGAAATAAATTGGTAAATTACAACCTTAGATGATTTATTGATTGATTTGAAAGACTATTGAAGTAAGGAGGATTTAACTTGAGAACCTTTTGAAATTGCATTATTTGAAATTCAAGTATTGAAATATTTGCAAATAATTTAACTAGGAGGAATAAGGTTTTCTACATTGAAATTGAAACATTAAATTTGCAAATATCCTTTATTTTCTAAATTTCTAATTAGGGAGTTATAAGGAGTTCAACACCAATTTAGGTTTTTGAAATTTAGAAACCTTACTATTACAAATTGAAGCACTACATAAAGTTGTTGAAAAGTTGGAAAACTACATTGAAATTAGTCTCTTGCTCAAATTAATGAGACATAAGGAATCCAACTCTAAAGTCTTGAAGATAGAAAATTTTATCAATTGAAAGTGCATTAAAATTATCTTTAGATTTCTATTCACAAATAGGGAGAAATAAGGTGAAGAATAGAAGTTGAACATTAGGAAGATAAAAGGGATTCAACTCAAAGGAAAACTAAGAAAGCTAAGCACTTTATCAAGACCATAGTATATTAAAAACACTTGGGAGATACAAAGTATTCTATAAAACTTAAGAATTGGAAAGATCTTATCAAATTTGATCATATACTCAAAACTAGGGAGTCATAAGGTAGACAACTTCAAAGGCTTTGAAAGATAAAATATTCTATCAAAATTGTTCTCAATATTTAATACTAAAGAGGTAAAAGGAATTCTATTTAGAAATTTAACTATTGATTGATCATATACTACAAGAATTGAAGGTTAGAATCTAGAAGTTGAAAATATTGGGAGACATAAGGAATACTACAATTTCTTAAGATAATGGATAAGTTAGCAAGAGGAACATATCATCACAAGATACACTATGAAAGGATTCAAGATCAAAATCCATACAATATTCCATATCAAATATGCAAAATTACTTCAAGCACAAACAATTCTACAAGTCAAAATAAAAAGGACATTTGGTTTATTGATTCTGGTGCAAGTCATCACATGACAAGAAATTTACAATGGTTTGATTGCCTTGAAGTCACTAACAATTTTAGGTTAAAAATTGCAGATGGAAAAACCTATCGTATACATGGATATGGGTGTGTAACACCTAGCACATCATTTCCAAATATTTTGTTACATGATGTAATGTATGTTCCTAGATTAACATCAAATATTATTTCAGTAGCCAAGTTGGTAGAGAGAAAAAGGATGGTTGATTTTAGATATATAAATGGAGTCAATAAGTGTCTCATCATAAATCAAAATGAGATAGAAGCTACAAGATCAATCCACAATGATATATATGCTCTAGACTCAATTGAGATTTCACAAAATATTGTTGTATTTCAAAACAACACTAATGCATTTTCTAAGGAACAAATTGCAGAAAATGAAAAATCCATACATCATAAAAGTCAATGAGGAAATAGAAGATTCATAATGAGAAATATGAGAGGACAACAAAACTATGGACTACTTGGCTATCTATAGATTAAATAAGAAGAAGAAGAACCTGATCAAACTGAAGAACATTTGAAAGATGAAGATCCATATTGAAGACTAAAGTCTTCAATAACCAAATAATGTAATACAGAGGGGGTGTTGGAATATATTACATTATTTGGTACATGCCAATGTACCACCTTGGGTACATCTCTAGATTAGGAGTTTGAGTATTTACTTTATGTAATGTAATAAATGCACAAGTGTTATTAGAATGTGCAAAGTACTTGATGACGTAAATGTGCATGTAGTCCATGTGTACATGAGTCATAGAATAGGAAGATGAAGAGTCATTGTTGGAAATTTTGAGTAATTATGTTGTCATTTATGTCAAGTGTTTGATGCAAGAAAAAGTTCATTTTGATACAAGAAAATTGGTAAAAATAAATTATTACAATATTTTATATTATAAGCCAAAGTGATTGGTCAGAAGGTTGAAGATAAAATTTTACGCCAAGGTTTTAAAAGAAAAAGAAAATATTATAATATTTTAATATTATAATAATTAAGCCAAAAGGGATTATTAAAAGGAAAAATAAAAATTGATGAAGGCCCCCATGCAAAAGTATTGTTTAAATACTAAAGTTAAATAATATAATATTTAAACAAAGTTAAATATTATATTAAATATAAAATTTGAAATTGAGAATGGGCACCAAAAATCAAATTTAAATGAAGGAAAATAAGGTTTTTGTCAACGTCATAAAAATGCTTTGAAAGCATATAAAAGGGAGAAGCAAAAATTATTTTCAAAGATATTCGAAGTTAATGCGCATGAAAATTGATCATGGAGTATACCAAAACGTGTTGAAAACCCATTTGTAGAGAAAGCAACAATAGATAGGACAATGTGGTGAATGCCTTGTTTAAGCAAGGGCTGGTAGCCCAAGTGGAAGGCGGGTCCTGCATAAGGTATTGGTAGAGGAAAGGTTTGGGGTTCGATTCCCCCTAGCACCATTTGAAGCATTTTTTTTCATTTTCATTCGATTCAGAAAAATATAAAACATTGAGGCCAAGGGTTAAGTCTCAACCGCTTGGCTAGCACAAACGGTCGAGTGTTGCACTTAGAAGGCAGAGGTTGGAGGGTCGATTCCCATCCGTGCCAACAAGGAATATTTTTTTATAAGGTATGCTTAAATTTAATTAAATGTTGGCTATAGTGTATGTTTGGAGGATGTGATTTGGTGTATAGTTTGGCATATAGGAGGTATAAGGAGATATAAGTTTTTGCATAATATTTAAAGAATATTGTTGCTAGTTATTTTAAATGCAAAGGTTGGAGTGATAAGTTTGTAAATGGTTTATTTAGAATTGTAATTCTTGGTTCTTGGACATTAAAATAAATTGGAAATTATTTTATTATAGAGGGAGATAAAATGTGTAAAGGGTGATGTTATTGTTTGTAATTATTGCTTTATAAAAGGGAAATTGTTGAGAGAATTTTGTTGAGGTTTAATGCATTGTCTTGGAGAACAAAAGAGGAGTTCTGGAACATTATTTTCAGAATTCATTGAGCACCTTATTGAGGGAAAATTCATGTGGATATTTTGAGATAGAATCTTGCTATTTAACCTTGAAGTGGCACAAAAAGAATTGGTTGTTGGTGAGACAGGTTTTGAAGACATATCTCCATCAAAGAAAAAAGGTATGGGCACATCAGCCTTTGTTTAAAATGTTTTGTTGAATTGAATGTTTTGTAATATAAGGTGGAGAGAAAAGGATTGTTTGATAATCATTGTTGGAAACATTTGAGTTAGTTTTTCAAATCTACATTGTGCATCGTTGTTGAAAGAAAGTGGAAACACCCGTGTTAGGATTTATGAGTAAGTTGTGCTTAATTGGTTGAATGATTATGTGAAATTCTTGAGCATTGGTTTTGAGTGATATTGTAAGTGAATGTACAAACATTAGAAATCATATTTTTTAAATCAAGTGTGTGCATCAAGAAGATAGGTGTCATATTATAGATTAGATCTGTCTTTAAAAGATCAATAAATGTGAGACATGTGAAAGCGACAAACTTAATGATTGAGTAGAACATATTGAGCTATTTGATAAATCATATCATTGTGTATATGTTCTAGAGGTTAAACGAACTCTGAGTAGAATATATTTTGTTTGTAGAAAGAATTTCTTAAAAATATATGAGCTTTATTTGGGTGCAAGGTTCAAAAATATTTGGTACAATTTTGTGAGCAGTATTGAGGATAAATTTGAGCAAGTCTTTTAAGAAGGCTTGGAAGTCAGATTTTAGCAAGTCTTTTGAGAATGCTTGGAAGGTATATTTGAGCAAGTCTTTTGAGAAGTCTTGGAAGGCAGATTTTACCAAGTCTTTTGAGAAGGCTTGAAGGCAAATTTGAAGAAGTATTGTGAAGACTTGAAATAGAATTAAGATCAGATTTGTTCAATATTTGTGTTAAGGCTTGAAGATAATTTTGAGATATATTTGAGAGTAGGTTTGGTTACTAATTTGATCAAGATTTTTTTTAAGGCTTGGGGACATATTTAAGATAGATTTTGGTGGAGATTCATGAGCAAAGTTGGAGCAGATTTTTGCTAGACTTAGGATAGATTTTGGCGTAGATTTGAGACAGAGTTGAGAGCAATCTTTGGAGGTGATAGAGTAAAGAGGACAACGGTCTCCAATGGATAGAGATACATTAGCTAGTGTAGTGGGGATAGAGGTATCCTGTGGAGAGATATCCATAATCCAGAGTAGTGGGGACATAAGTCTTCTAGAATATCACCAGCTAGAGCAAGGGGAAAGAGTTATCCTATGGAGAGAGATCCATGAATCAAAGCAAGGGGAAAGAGTTCTCCTATAGATATATCCATGAACCAGAGCAATGATAAATAGTTCTCCTATAAAGTGTGATGCATGAACTATCTGGGAAGATAGAGTTATTATGTGGAGATAGATCGATTAACAATTTGAGGAAATAGAGTTCTCCTAGATCAAGTTCCATGAACTAGAGAAAAGGGGAAAGAGTTCTCCTGTGGAGATAAATACACAAACTAAAGCATAGGGGATAGGTGTCTCCTTTGGACATAGGTCCATAAAAATTATAATAGGGAATTGATTCCCAATATATTTTTTGAGAAAATTTAGTGGAAATATTTTCTCTATGGAGTAGCCCACATTGGGTGAAACACGTTAAATTTGTGTCTCTCTTGTGTGTAATGATTTTTGCATTGCTTTTATTACTGATATTGATATTTCCATTTATAATATTGGATAATATTATTTGAGAAATAAAAGTAAAAGCTGGTCTTATACTGCTCACCCCCCTCTTAGTATAAGCTTGTGTTCTTCAATCATAGGTAGGTGAAAGGCTAGGATATATATTTTATTATATATAGGCCTTTGATAGATAAGAGTGAGAGGATAATAGAGGATAGTAGATAATATATAGGAGATTAGAATACAATTTAATCACATTGTATAACTTGTATGAAGCATGGAGTATTTGAGATCTCTATTTTTTGTATGAATATCCTATTTTAATGATATTTCATTAATGGCAGTTTTATGAGTTATTGCATAAGTTTATTATAAGTTTTTATTACTTAGTATATTGCCATTATCATATATTTAATATTGCATGATCATTTTAGTCCTTTTGGTTGCATTTAATTAAATATATAGAATTAAAATATAACATCTCCCATCTGGTCACCCATCAATCAATCAATGTTTCTAATGACTACCACACCATATGACATCCACCATAGGATTTCTTCCACAATCATTAGGGTTCCTATGAAAATCATTTGCATGACATACACCACATGGGTATCTCACTATCTATTGGATAATCCATCATAAAGAATTTAGTTACAATGGAATTCTAAGCTCACCATATTTTGGAGCACATTTTAGTGATCTATTACTAAAGTGCCCATTGTAACCCTAAGGGATTATCACATCACATCTCCCTTAGTTATGGTCCTAACCTTAGGGGTCTAATTAGGTTGGAATTCTATGGAAAAATCCTCTTAAGGAAGAATCCCCAAACCCTAAGGTGAATCTAAGAAATAACTTTATCCTTTTTTCATTCACTTTAAATTAAAAATCCACAATTGCATAATCCATATTCTATTACAATAAATAAAGGAAAGCCAATCATTTATCTTTATTTACAATGTTGATTTATATAAAAATCATAATAAAATAAATAAATCCATTTCTTATTTATATACAATTCATAGCAATAGATCTATAAATGCTTATTATAATTCCATAACAAGTTCTACAAAAGATACACAAATGACACATCATGTATCCTAGGAAACCCTTTCGAGAAAAACCCAACCTTAAATAGTCCATATTTATTTTCATTGCAAGTCTATTAGCCAATATACAAAAAGGAATCCATTATTCCTTTTACCATAATTTTAATCTATTGCATAAGAATCTCCATAATTCTTATGTACTTTTATTACAAGAATTTATAAATTACTTTTTACAAAAGTGAGGGAACCCCATAATTCCCTCTCATTAAACCCCATTCATTCATCAATCCACTAATACTCAAGAGTCCTCTCCTTGAGTAATTTCTTACAAAAGAGTAATTGTGGAACCTCCATAAGTTCATTTCTATTTACTAGGTCCCATGTCCAATTCCATAATTCATTTATATAATATAATATTACTAAAGAACGTTACATATTTTTAATCATCTAAGGCTATAATAACTTTAGAAACATACCAATAATTTAGTTCAATAAACTTATTTTAGTTCCAACAAAAATATGAACATAAATATCTTTTAGAAGGATCAACTATTATTTTCTATTCTTTCATAGAATGAACATGATTCATAATAATTATTTCATTTTATTCTTAAATAAAATGAGATAATTCCATAGTTTACCCCCTTTAATATAAATTAGATTAACCACATATAATAAATTAATACATTTCAATATTAAATGAATTAATCTAATATTTGAGCAAAATTATTTCATAAATCTCAATATTCTCTAATTAATCCCTAAAAGTTCCTTAGAATGGTAAAATTAATTAAATGAATGTTGTATAACTCTACAACTCTAAGCTGTAACCCTTATGTTCATTGTATGTATGTATATATATATTTCATTTGAATTTATAAACAACTCTAATATAAACCAAATGAAAACTATAAAGTAACTTTTTCTTTATTCAAAAGGGTAAAGAAAAGAGTCACTCAAGTATATGAATATAACTCCCCCCCACATATTTCTTTAGACATCCAAAATATTTACCCATTCAAATGTACTTATTTGAAGGAACACATGGTACTCCATTTTAATATACTATGCAAGGCTTTAATGGTAATGTTTAATACATTATAAAACTTCTAAATATCGAGCATGGTGTTATCTATCAACGAGCGCATGCCCAAGACATTGGCATAGGCTGGAAATAATGACATAGGAGACCTATAAAACTAAAATTCAAATGCACATATGGCTCACACGTGTAGGCCAAAAAATGATGCCCACCTAAGGTTTATGTAGACAGTGAGAAAATCTAGTGTTCTTTTCCCTTTAGATCTAATTAATTTCAAGTGTGCGTGAGGGAGATTCATTAGAATCTCTTCTTCCCCACTTGGGGACTGAAGAACATGTGCTTATACTGAGAGGAGGGGGGTGAACAGTATAAGATAAAACTTTTTGCTTTTTAATCCAAATAATAGCATCAATAATATTAAAGTAGTAAACATTACACAAAGCATCACACACATGAGAGACATGATTTTACGTGGTTCACCCAATGTGGGCTACTCCATGGAGAAAATATTTCTTATAAATTTTTCTCAAATAAATTCTCTTGGGAATCCTTTCCCTACAATGTTTATGGACCTCTGTCCAAAGGAGATACCAATCCCCTAAATCAAGTTCATGGATCTCTATCCACAGGAGACACCAATATCCTAACTCTGCTCTGGATGGTGATCCTCTAGAAGACCTCTACCTCCACTACCCTTAGCAAATGGAACTCTATCCACAGAAGACACCTGTCTTCCCTGATCTAGCTGGAGATCTCTATCCTCAACTCTATCACCTCCAAAGCTCTATCTGAAATCTGTACTAAACATAGTCCGTTGGTCTAGCACAAATCTATCCTCAATATCTGTCTCTATTTTGGCACAAATCTATCCTCAAATATGCACCAAAATCTATCCTCTAATCTATCCTCAATATCTATCTTCAATCCTTAACTCAAACCTTGATTCAATCTCAAATAAACTCAGCTGGATTTGTCCCAAACCTTAACTCAAGATTTGAACAAATCAATCAATCAACTCTATCCACAAGCCTTCTCAAAGACTTATCTCAAATCTGCACAACAAGTCCACACTAGAACTTGTCCAATCTCATAGAAACATAAAGAGAATTTTTAGAATTTTTTTTTTTTCTTTTCACATTCCCCATTCCCTTTCAACCCCTTTTTAGAAACATACAAGAATTGTTAGAGACTCAATATGCTTCAACTCAATCCAATCACTTTCTCAATTCAATTCAGAATATAGAATAGTTTGTTTTATGGAACTTGAACAATCACTTCACACATCCACTTGACTAGGCTCAACCAACTCTACTCAGTCAATCACTTAATGAAATAATCCTTGATAACAAACTCTAGTCCAAGCATATGAACACTCACTCAAAATGTTTCCAACAATGCTTATCAACCACTCTCACATAACAATAATACTCATGTTCTTTTCAAACCCTAGTTCAAGTTCCTCACTCAACAACTCACTTCAACAACAATGCTTATAAAACAATCTTCACATAACAATGATACTCATGTTCTTTTCAAACCCTAGTTCAAGTTCTTCACACAACCAATGGCTTCAACAACAATGCTTATAAAACAAGGTTTTAACAACAATTCTTTATTCCATAAAACCTTGAAGCATTAACTCAACACACTCAATAAGGAAACCCTAATCAAGTCCTTTTCACTCCAAACTTATTTTCCAGAAAACCAACCAATCAACTCAACTATGGAAGAATGTGCTCATACCTTTTTGCTTGATGAGAAGTAGACCACACAAATCTGTCACAACCATAAACATCACTTTGCAAATCTCAAGGAAGTTAGACAAACAATACAAATCATATAATCACTCACAAATACACCTTATTACTCCTTTCTTAAAATAATATCCAACACCACAATAGTTTGAATATTCACTTCTCAAAAACCCTAACTCATCACAAATTTATCTCAATCAATCATATTTGACATAAGCCACTTCAGAATTTTATTCTTCAAAAATCAATCCAATTTCTACTTATGACTCCCTACTTTAACATTGCATTTTTAAAGATAATTCTTTTGAAAAATAATGCAACAACTAATCTTTCCTTTTCTAAGGTAAAAGAATTTTTACCCACCACTTAAATTTTCAGCAAACACTTTATAAAACCCACAAAACTTCCTTTTTAACTTAGGCAAAAATCCAAAATCATTTACCTCCTTATTTCTCCTAAGACTAACCTTAGCCTAAGTCAAAAATCAAAATATTTTAATTTAAAAGAGTGTTACCACTTTGCATTGCACGAAGATTCGAACTGAGCGCTTCTCTCCATAAGCACTTTCACCGTGGCTCCCAACATTGTGGAGCCACGTGCTCCCTTTGGAACCTCCACTACCTTACGCCCTTTGACTTCCACTATTCGCATGAGCCACGAATTGGCTCCTTCACTCACACTATCCAAAAACTTCGCATGAACTACTGTCACGAGGGAATTGCGCATGAAAACCGACGTTAATTATTTTTGATGGATGTGAGTGGATACCTTGCCTTTGAGAAGGCTATGGTATTTATATACCATACGCCTTCATTGCTCCACGTCGGTGGTGAGGACGTCGTCTAGCAATCGGTGACGTTGGCGAAAGGGGGGCAAATTTGCACGTGAACAAACCGGTGCCCAAACTTTATGAAATGCACCCAAACTTTAGCTTTGGTAATTTATTAAATATAATAAATTAAATTCTTTAAGAATTTAATTATTATAATTTAATAATTAACATGGTATTTTGGCCTTAAACCAAACTTAAGGGCCTCTTTAGGTTTTTAGAAAAACCTTACAACTTGCTCACATGGTTTTAATGGAAAAACCTTTTATTTTCTGCCACCATCGGTTTTAAGAAAAACCTTTTACTTGTGCCACCATTGGTTTTAAGGAAAAACCTTTTATTTTTGCTCACCCATGGTTTTAATAAAAACCCTTCTAGCTTATGCTTCCACATAATATTAAAAATATTATGAAGCTTTTTGCCATTAACCTTTGCATTGTTCCTTGACATATTCCTTGACATCAATGATGACTTCGTTCCTTGACATCAATGACAACTTTGACTCAAAATATCCAACAATATCCCCCTTTGTCATTGATGGCAACCCAAATTATTTTTACCAAAAACTTAACCTTTTCTTGGTTCTTCTCCCCCTGGGACATTGCTCCCCTAGCTCAATACTCTTTTCAAATATCTCCTCTTTACTCAAATACCAAATCTCTCCCCCTTACTCAAATCTCTCCCCTTTGACATCAATGGCAAAGGGTCACCTTTGGGGCTCGGGGCTAAGAATGAGCCTCTTAGCTTAGCCCCTCCCCCACCTCCTTTTGAGGTGGTTAATTCTGGGGTGGGAGTCTTACTCCCAGTTTTCCTCGAAGATACTCAAAGGTTTCCTTTGAAAGTGGCTTAGTGAAAATATCTGCTATCTGTTCCTTTGTAGTAACATATTCCAACCTAACTTGTTTATCTATCACCTGTTCTCTCAAAAAATGATACTTAATCGGAATGTGCTTTGTCCTGGAGTGCATTACTAGATTTTTTGAGATACTTATAGCACTTGTATTATCACATAGTATGGGAATGGGATGATCATGTTTTATCTTGAAGTCTTCTAGAGTTCGCTTCATCCATAACACCTGTGTACAACTAGCTACTACTGCAATATATTCTGCTTCTGCTATAGATAAGGATACTGAAACCTACTTCTTACTTAGCCAAGAGACTAAACAGTCTCCAAGAAATAATGCTCCTCCACTTGTGCTTTTTTTGTCATCAATGTTGCTAGCCCAATCTGCATATGTATATGTTGTCAGTGTGAAACTATCACTTTTGGGATACCAAAGCCCAAATTCCATAGTCCATTTTAGATACCTAAAAATTATTTTTACCGCTGCCACATGTGTTTCCTTAGGTGCTACCTGAAACCTTACCACTAATCCCACTGACTGTACTATGTCTAGTCTTGTAGCTATAACATACAATAAGCTGCCAATCATAGATCTGTATAATCTCTGATCTACCTCTGGAGATTCATCATCCTTACTCAACTTGCATCCTGTGACCATGGGGGTACTTACTGGTTTACAATATTCTAACCTAAATTTCTTTAACATTTCTTTTATATACTTGGCTTGTGAGAGAAATACCCCTTTCTCTGATTGTGAAATCTGAAGTCCAAGAAAGAAGGACAATTCACCAAGCATAGACATCTCAAATTCATTTTGCATGTTCTTAGAAAATTATTTACACATCTTATCATTGTTTCCCCCAAAAATGATGTCATCAACATAAACAACCACAATTAGTAAATCATTCCCTTCATTTTTGATATATAAATTATTGTCTGCTATTCCTTTTCTGAATCCTTGTTCCTGAAGATACTTATCCAATCTTGAGTACCATGCTCTCGGAGCTTGCTTTAGACCATACAGTGCCTTTTTCAATTTGCATACATGATCTGGTTTATCTACTAATATGAATCCCTCTGGTTGTTCAATATAAACTTCTTCTTCTAGAACACCATTTAGAAATGTTGACTTGACATCCATCTGATATACCTTGAAGTTTTTGAAACTTGAGAAGGCTAAAAACATTCTTATGGCTTCAAGCCATGCAACTGGAGCAAATGTCTCATAAAAGTCAATTCCCTCTACCTGTGCATAACCTTTGCATACTAACCTTGCTTTATTCCTGACCACCTATCCATATTCATTTAACTTGTTTCTGAATACCCATTTTGTGTCGATCACATTTTTGTCCTTTGGTCGTGGAACAAGTTCCCAAGTTTTGCTTTTCTCTATCTGATCTAATTCCTCATCCATTGCCTTAATCCAAAATTTATCCTCACTTGCCTGAGTGAAGTCTTTTGGCTCAATATTAGATAGCAAAGAAAAATTTGCTTGTTGAGATGGTGTTATTATTCTTCTCCTTGTCTGTCTTTCATATGGATTCCCAATGATTTGCTCTTTTGGATGATGCTTCTATACATACCTGGATGGAGTTTTGGGAAGAAGTCTTTGTGTTTCTTCTTCTTCTTTATCTGATTCCTCACAAAACTCTTCTTGACAACATCCATCTTCTTGATACATAGTTTGTTGAACTGGTTCTCTTGAATCTATCTTCTCATCAATTGTTACATTTATACTTTCCACCATAGTACGTGTTCTCTTGTTGAAGCATATATAGGCTTTACTCCTTGAGGAATAACCAAGAAATATTCCCTCATCACATCTTGGGTCAAACTTGCCTAAGTTTTGATCTTCTCGTCTTATGTAACACTTGCTTCCAAAAATCCTGAAGTGTTTTACAATGGCAGGTCTTCCTTTCCAAAGCTCATATGGAGTCTTGTGATGGTTTACCCTCATTTGAGCCCTAGTTATTATGTATATTGTTGTGTTGACTGCTTCTCTCCAAAATCCATATGAGAGCTTAGATTCATTTAGCATATCTCTAGCCATATTTTCAACAATCCTATTTTTCCTTTCAACTACTCCATTTTTTTGAGGAGTTCTTGCTGCTGAATATTCTCTTTTGATTCCATGTTGTTCACAAAACTCTACAAATTCATTTGAAGTAAATTCTCCTCCTCTGTCAGATCTCAGACACTTAATCCTTTTGTCGGTTTCATTTTCAACTAATTCCTTAAATGCTTTGAATTTTTCAAAAGCCTCTGACTTCTCTTTTAGGAAAGCTACCCAAACCATTATGGAATAATCATCTATAAATAGTATAAAGTAGCTATCACCCTGAATACTTTGTGTTCTGGTAGGACCACATAGATCAATATGTATTAGACTCAATGGCTCATATGACATATATCCTTTTGATTTAAATGTTGTCCTAGTTTGCTTTCCATGTTGACAGGGTGCACAGATTGTGCTTTGAGATCTTCTTATTTTGGGTAAATATCTGATCGCTTGTTTATTGCTTATGTTGACTATGTTGTCAAAATTCAAGTGACCCAATCTTCTATGCCACAACCAACTCTCATATTCTTGTGATAGGAAGCACTTTTCCCCTTTGATCTCATTGAGCATGTATAAATTGTTTGGAGTTCTTGCGTTGGCAATGATTTTTCCAGTTTCTGATTTTCTTATCTCACATCTATCTGGATGGAAAGTAACCATGTACAAAACCTTGTGTTATTTTCCCTTTAGATCTAATTAATGTCAAGTGTGCGTGGGGGAGATTCATTAGAATCTCTGCTTCCCCACTTGAGGACCTCTTTCCAAAGGAGATCCCAAGGATATGAAAATCCTCAACACAACTAGACCCCTAATTTTATGCTTTTTCCTATGGTTGTATGAAGGTTGATGTAATGCTTGTTTTATGGTGTTTATGAGTTCAATTAAGACAAACACCTAAATATTTTGGATCTCTATTAATCTTGACTCTTTATCGAGCCTTAATGGTTATTTGAACCTAAATCATCAAGAATCATCTAAAATGCAATGCTTAGTTTAAATCACACAAATGCAAGCAAACAAGAGCTAACCTATATGCACTTCAAGTTTTGAATGCACTAGACTAAGGAGATTTCAATTTTAGGGTAAACAAGGAGAGATGCAATCAAACAAGCTAGCCTAAATGCAACTATATGCTTTTCAATTTCTTGCCTAAGTACTTGAATATGAAGGAAATACTAAAACTAAGCCTAGGGTTCCTTTATTGATTAGTCTTTTAGTGTTTTGTAAAGAAACTAAAGCATTTTGTGAAGAAATTGCAAGGTTTTGTAAATGATTTGGGTTTTCTAACTAGAATTCCTTAATTTCCCAAAATAGATGTGATTTATGTTTCAAAACAACAAAAAATAAAAAACATAACACAGAGAAAATGAAATTGCAAGGCTAAGGATGGGCCAAGTGGCCGGATTACCTCTCCCGAAGTCTGTCTACCAAATTTACCACTTGAAAGTGCCAAATTCACCACAGGGGTGGAAAATTTGGTAAAACCTGCACAAAAACTAAAAAAAATAGGTTTTCTGGTTTAAGGGGTCTGTTTGAGGGCTAGATAGGGTAAAAACTTGTCTAAATAGCTGATCAGACCCCTTATTGATAAAAAAATGATTATGCTTACCTCTTGGAGTGGAATTTGGCCTATTGCCAAATTTGCCACTGGGTCTACCAAATTCACCACTAGCAAATTTGGTCTGAGTGGTGAATTTGGTTTTGAGTGTTATTTGGTTGCCAAATTCACCACAAGGGTGGCAAATTTGGTCCTAGGTGAGATTTTTGAGGTTTTAGGGTTGATTTTGGTAGATTCTAACTATGTTTTTGAGCTAAAACTTACTGAGAAGGATCCTACTATGATATATAAGGTCTGTAGATAGAAAATTAGAGGATTGAACCTCTAAAACTTAGTTTTGCCAAATTCACCATAGGGGTGGCGAATTTGGTCCTAGGCAAGATTTTTAAGATTTTGGGGCTGATTTAGGATTGATTTGAATAGGGTTTTGGCTGAAATTGATAGGGAAGGATCCCACTATACTTTACAAGGTCTGTGTATAATAAAATTAGGGAATTAAACCTCTAAAATAGAGAATTTAAGGACTAAAATTTTAATAGCAGAAGAAAAGGTGAAATCCCCCTAGGGGTCTGCAAATCTGATAAATCAGAGTTGTAAAAGGTTGTGGGATGCAATAATAAGGCTAAGGAATGCTATATTAGAGTCAACCTAACCTCTAGCAAGATTAAATCAACAAATTATAGTGGCAAATTAGAGAATTTAATAAACTATGTCAAGAAATTGCTCAAAACTTTAAAGAAATGGACAACATGCAAGTATGTGAAAATAGGACTGAAATTTGATTTAACAGAAGTACTGAGGATCTAAAATCCAATACTAAATGTTAGGAAATATAAGAAACAACTAATTTAACTTGATAAAAATCAAATTAGCACTCAAATGATAAGAAATTTTACTTAAAAATAGAGTTAGGCATGAACATGTAAAATGGAAAGAAATACTATTGAAATGCTTGAATAAGGGAAAATAGAATGCAAAAATGCTTAATATATGAAATTAAAATAGCATGGAGGAAGATAAAAGAGGTTAGTATGTTGTAGTCAAGATATAAAAGTTGTAGTCAAGAGATTTAGTAAGGATTTTATCCTAAAATATGCAAAAGAAATATAATGAAAATCCTACAAAATAGAGGATTAGAGATAAAATGTGGTAAAAAGATAAATGCAAACTAAAATAAGCCTACAAATAGATGTTAGAGATGATAATAAGGATGCTATAATTGAATAAGAGGGCTGCCAAAACACTATTAAGATGCTACAAAAATAGAGTTAGGGGCTACCAAAGAGAAGGATTAAAAACCTTGCAAGAGAAATTAGAGCATAAAAGATGAAATGCATAAAAGAGATATGACAAGTTAGCAAGGCTACAACCTAGAGGACAAAATGCTATGAAGCCAAGGTGAGAGGAGAGAAGAAAGAAGCTAGGAGAGCTCTCTTTCTTACCTCCAATGGTGACCTCCTTGCTCCCAAGTCCTCCTTGCCTTGCTTGACTTGCTCTCAATGCTCACAAAGGATGCTCAAATGCTTGATGAAGACTTAGTAATGCTTGAGAAGAACTTGGAATAGAGAAATGCTATGAGAGAAAGAATTCTAGAAAAATATGGGCAGAGCTTTGCTACAGTAGAATTCCTTGCCAAATGCTTGCCCCATGACCTCCTTAAATAGGATTTGGGAGGGGACTTGGAGGGAATGAGAGGATAAGATCAATTCAAACAAATTCATCCTAGACCTTCTTGGAGCATGCGAGATCAATGGTGGAGGTGAAAGGAGGCTCAATCCATGCCTAACTGGTTCATGTGGAATATTCTCGATCATTTTGCCAAATTTGCCACTGTTTACCAAATTCACCACAGGTGTGGTGAATTTGGTTATGAGTGGTAAATTTGGTAAAGAATCAGATCAGATTCTGGATAGTTTGAATTTTGAAAAGTTTGCCAAATTCTCCACTAGCCAAATTCACCACAGGGGTGGCGAATTTGGTAAAAACTGATTTTGGCTAAAAAAGGTTGATTTTGTAGTTTTTCCAAATTCGCCACTCAACTTGCCAAATTCACCACTGGCAAATTTGGTCAGAGTGGTAAATTTGGTAAAGGTAAAATTTGATGCCCAAAGTGATGGGGAATGACAAATTTGATGTTTTGTGAAGTTTAGAACTGATTTTGGGAAGTTTTGGAATGTTTACGACCAGTTTTGGGAAGTTGCGACTAGTGTGTCAAAATTGGGTGTCTACATTTTACCCTAGTTTTGACATGATATCTGAGATGTTACATCAAAATTTAAGTTGTGATACTCAATTTTGATGCTATGTTGTATTGTTGTTGTGATGCTTTGCTGATTTGTAGAGTTGATTGAGATTTTTGCTATTTTTGATGATTTTGTATATATATATATATATGCCTCATTTTGCATGCCTCGAAATTTGGAGAAAATTGTTTGGCCTCATGAAAATTTCTTGCCCCAAAAACATGATCTCCTAAAAAACCATGTGTCTGATTATAGGTTTCAGAGCAAATTTTTGAGATATGGGGTGCTTAGATTGATTAGTGTTGATAGGTTGAGGGTTTAAAAGGCAAAAGAGGAGGTGAAAGCGACCTCATTTGCACCTTTACCTATTATAGAAAGTTAGAGAGGGCAAGATAGAGTGGTTGGAGAGGATGGCTCATATCCGAGGATGGATACATCATGTTGATGTGGTTCAAGGGACAATTGAGGTATCGGAGTGAGACCGAGAGGTAGGCCTTCGTTTTGACTCAAAAATTTTGCATTTAGGGTATTTTTATTCATTTTTTTGAAACTTGTGGTAAATTTGGTGCCAGTGGTAAATTTGGTAGAGGTGCCACTAGCGATTTTGGTCCCAGTGGCGAATTTGGCACTGGCGAATTTGGCACTAGTGGTGAATTTGGTTAAGGACAACCAATTTTGCTTTGCATTTTTTAACTTCGATATGTGTGCAAATATAGGTATATTTATACTTACCAAAAAGCTCTTTTTGAGGGCTATCCAATGGTAGTATTTTTGTGAAATTTTGAGATGATTTGATGAGATTTCTAACTCATTATTTTGGATGGATTTTTGGTAGGTGATAAAGGTTTTGATGAGCAGGGAGCATCATCCTAAATGCTTGGGGAGCATCCTAGAGGGTGAGAAAAATATTGAGGATGTGGTGCTCTTGTCGATGATAGGGATATACTATGTTGCCTATATGCCTAAGTTGGAGTTTGATCACTCATTATTGATAGCCCTTATGGAGAGGTGGTACCCATCCACCAACACTTTTAGATTACCGATGGGTGAGATGATCGTTACTTTGGAGGATGTATGGTGCATCCTCAAGGTGCTAGTCTGAGGTGTACCTATTCATTTGGGGATGAATATTGTTATTGGGAAGCTAGCCTTTTTAGAGGATGGTGACTTTTCAGGGATGAGGAAGGGGCTGAGGATCAATGATGCTTACATTGGAGGGCACATTGATCGGAGTACTACACTTTTGGTCATGGTGGTATCTGGATTGATGATGAGTGATACTAGTAGGAGTTTCATGCCATGGGGATGGGGATGGATTATAGTAGGGCTGAGGGATAGTCAAATAGTTTATGCCTGGGCCCCAGCCATCTTAGCTAGACTATACCATACTTTGTACAGGGTGGTCTACAGATAGGGTCAGAGTCTGACTTGTTGCACTTTGCTCCAAGTTTGGGCATGGGAGCATATAGCTATTCGATGACCCATAGTGGTGATGAGGGGGATTGACCTTGAGAGTCCTATAGTTTATAGATGGGATAGGTGCATTCATCCTTCATCTTGTAATCTGACCTAGGTGAGGCATCTTATTGATGATATGCAGGTGGTGCACATCACATGGTGGTCATGGAGAGATGTATATGCGTGGTCTGAGGATCACAAGGAGCTAGCTAGAGTGAGATGGGTTCAGTGGCTAGATGATGGGAATAAGGCTTATGAGTTGTACCGATATGATCGAGTGACTCATCAGTTTGGAGAGGTACATGGAGTACCAGCTGTTGGGGAGGTTTGGATATAATGAGTGCATCGTGAGACTTGGTGGGATCCCATGGATCCTCTTACCCACCTGGAGGTTGATGAGGATGATCTCATGGTCCTGAATCCTACATTGGATGATGTAGGGGTGATAGTAGACTATGGTGCTTGGTATAGATGGTTTAGACCTTATCGATTGACTATGGGTCCACCACCGAGGGACTAGAGGTAGGTATTTCAGGATATGTTGAGTGCCTTGTGAGTGGCTAGGCATCATTATGGGAGAGAGGGATGGTGGAGGATGATGGCTAGGTGAAGGATGAGGAGATCAGCTCCTTTAGATGTAGCTCCATTGACTGCTATCCCACTCCTGTATGCCCCAGTTGGTGGAGGGGCATCGAGTCCAGGCAAATTTGGGTAGGATTTTGGTGGAGCAGGGCTAGATCTTAGTGGAGGTGTAGGTCCTAGTAGGACAATGGAGGAGGCTATGATGGTAGATTTGAGGGTTCTCCATCACACTTTGGAGGAGGTGAGGAGCTAGTTAGTAGCTTTAGAGGTTTTACGAGTGGAGGAGGTGACCAGGCTTAGGGATGAGGTGGCTCGAGTATGGATAGATAGTGGGGAGACCATTTCTAGGCTTCAGTCATCCTTAGATCGAGTCATGGAGGAGCAAGCCACTGATTAGGTGATTATTGTTGGCCTTAGGTATGATCTAGAGAGAGTGAGAGAGAGAGAGATGAGGCTTGAGCCATGGTCGGGTGGGGCTTGGATAGTACCATGGTAGCCATTATTATGGGACCACTTGAGCATGAGCTGGTAGCTTCTAGGGCAAAAATGGAGACTATGAGATCGGATCTCACAGAGTAGGTACGATCACTTGTTAGCTCAGGTTGAGAGGGCATGAGGTAGGGCCACACACTATCATGAGTTGTATCACTCAGGATTTATTATGGAGTAGTGAGTGCCATCTCCTTCAGGATCATGATCGAGGGCTTTGATAATGAGTGATACTTGGAGGACTACCAGTTTTTAGCCACCTCCTCCTCCTCCACCAAGGGGATTCTAGGGAGGTTGGATCCTCTTGTTAGGTGATCTTAGGGGTATTTAGGAGTGAGTGCACCAATTTTTGGGATTGTGGTGCATCCTCCTATGATGAGTTGAGTGTATCATTTTTCTCTTTTGTGATGCACCTTCTCTATCGGCTTGTATATTGCGAGGCATATATATTTTTTTTTTTTTTTTTTTTTTTTTTTTTTTTTTTTTTTTTTATTTTTATTTTATATATATAATATATGATGCTTGTTATTTTGGGTTATGATGAGATGTTTTTGATTTTGTGGCTTGTTGTAATGATATGTGGTGTGTTGATGTTTTTGATTTGCTTTGATATAATGTATGGATGAGGGGAGATGCCCCAATTGTGAGATGTGTTGAGTATTGGATGATGGATGACCATCCTAAAGTGTATGTATGTGAGTGGTGGTCTCTAGACCTGATATAGGAGAACGCTCATTTTTTTTAGAGGCAAATGTTATACCTTTTATTATGTTCCCATAGGTGGGAACATGATCTCATTATGTTTAAATGGTGGCCTATGATGCCATATTCATGATATCATTTAAGACATAATGAGGTACCTGTAATATGTACAATGAAGTATATTGTTTTGAAAATATTTTTCCTCTCATCAATGTTTAAGTGCCATACTCTATGAAACACTTAACTACGTAGATGAGGTACCTGTAGTATGTACAATGAGGTATAATATGTTTTCTTCTCATCAATGTTCAAGTGCCATTCTCTATGAAACATTTGACTATGTAGATGAGGTACCTATAGTATGTACAATGAAGTATAATAAGTTTTCCTTCTCATCAGTGTTCAAATGCCATTCTCTATGAAACATTTGATTGTGTAGATGAGGTACCTGTTTGACCTTCATCAATGTTTAAGTGCCATTCTCTATGAAACACTTAACTGCATAGATAAAGTTTTCATCAATGTCTAAGTGCCATTCTCTATGAAACACTTAGCTGCATAGATGAAAGATAATTTTACTTTCATCAATGTCTAAGTGCCATTCTCTATGAAACACTTAGTTGTGTAGATGAAATTTTGATTTTCATCAATGTCTAAGTACCATTCTCTATGAAACACTTAGCTATGTAGATAATATTTTAGGATTTTCATCCAATGTCTCAAGTGTCATTCTCTATGAAACACTTGATTTTAGATGAAGATAGTTTGATTTTCATCAATGTCTAAGTGCCATTCTCTATGAAACACTTAGCTACGTAGATGAAAGATTTGATTTTCATCAATTTCTAAGTGCCATTCTCTATGAAACACTTAGCTACGTAGATGAAAGTAGTTTGATTTTTATCAATGTCTAAGTGCCATTCTCTATGAAACACTTAGCTGCATAGATGAAAGATGATTTGATTTTCATCAATGTCTAAGTGCCATTCTCTATGAAACACTTAGCTGCGTAGATGAAAATATTTTGATTTTCATCAATGTCCAAGTGCCATTCTCTATGAAACACTTGACTTCATAGGTAAAAAATCAATTTTATTTCTCATCAATGTTTAAGTGCCATTCTCTATGAAACACTTGACTGTGTAGATAATATTTTAGATTTATTATTATCAATGTTCAAATGCCATTCTTTATGAAACATTTGACTATATAGATGAAAATTTAGATTGATTCTTATCAATGTTCAAATGCCATTCTTTATGAAACAATTGACTAATTTAGATAAGATTTTTTGTTTGATTTATCATCAATGTTTAAGTGCCATAATTTATGAAACACTTAACTATGTAGATGAAAGTTTTTATTTTATGAGCCTTTTGCAAATCTTTGATATGAATGCTTTTGATGTTGATTGCAATGATTGTGATATGTTTTTCCTGTATGATTTTTGCAATGTCTTGCAAATTGATGGAGAGATCTTTGCAAGTGTTTTGCAAAGTAATGATGATAATGCCTTCATGATTGTATTAGTAATATTTGCAAATATTTTGCAAAGTGATGGAGAATGATCTTTACAAATGTTTTTTAAAGTAATAGAATGATATTTGAACATGATTTTATAATTTGATTTTGCATTCTTTGCAAAAAAAAATTGCAAAGTGATGGAAGACAATATTTACAAATGTCTTGTAAAGTAATAGAATGGTCTTTGCAAACTATTTTGCAAAGTAGTGAAATTATTTTTAAAAATATTTTGAAATGTTTTTATGGGTATGCAAGATAATATAATGTCATGGATGCTTATAGTTATTTGGGAAAGCTGTTTTTTTTTCGTGAGACAAAAATTGCTATTCGAGAGGAATAATGTTAATATTTTTGCAAAATATTTGCAGAATGAATTTTATGTTGTTCTTTCATTTGTCTAAAAGTAAAATTTATTTAAAGGATAAATATTTAGCATTACTAAATTTCTTAACATATGAGAAAGGGTAACAAGAGTATACAAATCCATTACCTAATGCATATGCAAATATTTACATGTACGTGAGGAATTGGGCTTGATACTTGTTGCCCCATCTAATGTATTGAAAAGTTCATGGATTTTGTATTGTAGAAAAAATATTTCATATTGAGGGCAATGCTCCCATATGTACAATCCAAGAGAAGAATAATTCCTTCTCCTGTTCCTGACGTGTGTAAAAATAAACGTATATGTGCAGAACATGGGAAAAATAAATCCCCTTATCTAGGAGGTCCATATGATAGCATCACCTCGAGTTTGAAGGATCTTGTTCGTATGAATGAATAGATGACATCCATGCTAGCTTATAGGCTATTAGGATGTATATAATAGATTTCTTGACACAATCATAACTAATTATGGGTAGGTAAAGTATTTATTACCAAACCCCAATATTCCTAAAGAGTCATCAGTCAATCAAGTTTTTTTATTTTTGAAGGAAGGAAGAATTGATAAGTTGTTGTCACCTATTGAGAGGGAGGAATTTATCTATCTATTTCGTGTGAAAAAATAGAGAATATCTAGTTTGGTAGGTGATGGTTTTTGAACTTATGATGTTTGATTGCATATTTGCGTAATATAGTTAGTTGGAAATAGAGTTCTGTTAATCCAATAGTATGATTAGGCAAATAGCCAATGGTGAGAGTATAATTCATGGATGTTCTATTATTGTAGAGGCTCAGGTAGATATGAGGATAACATTGATCTAGTATCTTATGAAGCATACAAATAATTGCATGCTCACAATGCATTGGATCCATGCAGCCTCATAGTTTGATAGACCCTTTTGAACAACAGTCTATGGGAGAGTTTATTATAGTTTTGATAGAATGCCAATGATATGATCCAGGAGGCTACGAGGACAATATTGATCTAGTGCCTGGTAATATATACAAATTATTGTAGGTCTACAATATATTGGATCAATAAAGTCTCCGATAACCTCATGGATTATCGAAGGCAATCATTGAGATTTGTAAAAATGTGATAGCATGTTGACACAATAAATCAGAGAGGAAGTAAAGGTAACATTGATCCATTGCCTAATGAGATTTATGGGTAAGTTGAAAACCTATGCATCATTGTATCAATGGAACCTTACAATCCCTATGACTTATTGGAAAGACAGTGTGAGAGAATTTGATTCATGTTTGGTTACGTATTGAGAATGGTATATCGAATGGGAAAGAGTACCCTTAATCATTCGTTCCCATATAAAGTTGACAAGTAATTATTAATCCATAGGAGAATGGATGATTAAGGTAACTCTTGACCCTTGTGACTAACCGAATGAGTAAGAAAATGATGATATATTAGGTATGATTTTGTGAACTTGAATGATAGGCCAATCAGGGAAGAGAACCCCATTCAACCTGTAACTAGTAGAATTCAAAAATGATTATGAATTAATGAGAAATTGGTTGAATGCAATTTCCCATCCATGAATGGACAATAAAATTATTTATATGTGAACAATGTGATGAATAGATATCATGACACATTCAATAGATTGTAATTAAATTCTCTTATACAATACATCATTTTGCATTATAGAAGAGAAAGAGGTGTCTTTGAGGAGTCTATTGAATAATCATGAATGTTGATAGAACATAAAATTCTTTTGTTGAGAGATATTGTAGATACGTATTGTTGATAATGTTGTGAAATATTGTTGATATTAATGGTGTGATAGTGTATAAAATAGAGGAAAGTGGGTTATATGTAGAGTTTGTTTTGAATATATAGAAGAAGTGAGATGGATGAAGATTTTATTGTTATTTATTTGTTGGTTACCCTAAAATTGGGATAGAGTAAAGGGATAATGTTCATCAGGATCATGGATGATCGTGTCATACATCATTTAACCAAAGAGAGGGAGAAGAAGATAATAAGTGTGATAGTAGAGAAGCGGGATGTAGAAGAAGATTTTAGAGGACAAGATTTTTGGACTGAGAGAGTTTACTCAACATATAGTTAGCCTAGGTAGATGCAATATAGATGTATTTATAACAAGGATTGGACTTTGCATCACAATAAACGCTCCTAACTTGATAGTATGATCAAGAAAATGAGGTAAGCATGCAACGGGTGAAGTGTGTATGATTATATGGTGGTTTTTACCATGTATCCAATCAAATGAGCAATAAAACGACTCGATGTGCTTTATGCATAATATAATTTAAGATGAATGATGTTAATTGGTTCTTTGTGTTCTTGGCCATCCAATGTGGCTAGGCAGTAGGCTCTTGATCCAATTTAGTTGTGATAATAAAGGGTCCTAACCAATTGGGCTCAAATTTTCCTTTAAGTTCAACGTTGGTGTTAGTGTTCTTTTGATTTTCTTTTAGGACTAAGTCCCCAACTTCAAAATATCTATGATGTAATTTCTTGTTGTAAGTACATCGAAGTCTGTTATGGTACATTCTTAGGTGTTCTAAGAAATTGATATGTTTTTCTTCTAAGAGTTATAGTTATTGTAAGTGGCTTAAGCATTACTCATATCATATCGAATAATCTTGCAATAAGACTCTTAGAGAGGGTATTTCAAGTTCGAAGGGAAATACTGCCTTGGTGCCATAATATTACAATAAGACTCTTAGAGAGGGTATTTCAAGTGACATTCTCTATGAAACACTTGACTGTGTAGATGAAAGATGTTTGATTTTCATCAATGTCTAAGTGCCATTCTCTATGAAACACTTAGTTGCATAGATGAAATAGTTTGATTTTTATCAATGTTCAAGTGTCATTCTCTATGAAACACTTGACTGCGTAGATAAGATTTAGATTGATTTTATCAATGTTCAAATGCCATTCTTTATGAAACATTTGACTACGTAGATAATATATGGGATTGATTCTTTTTATCAAATGCCATTCTTTATGAAATATTTGACTATGTAGATAAGGTTTAAATTGATAGATTCTTATCAATATTCAATTGCCATTCTTTATGAAACACTTAATTACGTAGATGAAAGTTTTTGTTCTACAAGCCTTTTACAAAGCTTTGATATGAATGCTTTTGATGTTGATTGCAATGATTGTGAGATGTTTTCCTGTATGATTTTTGCAATGTCTTGCAAATCTATGGAGAGATATTTGCAAGTGTTTTGCAAAGTAATGATGAGAATGCCTTCATGATTGTATTAGTATTCTTTGCAAATATTTTGCAAAGTGATGGAGAATGATCTTTACAAATATTTTTGTAAAGTAATAGAATGATATTTGAAAATGTTTTGTAAGATAATGGAATGCTTTTATGCTTTGTAAAGTGAGTGGAAGATTTATGTTTGTTAAGTATATAGAATGATTTTGCAAATATTTTTGCAGAAGTAGATTATTTTAAATTTTGTAAGTTTTATGATGAATATAATGTAATGTCATGGATGTTATAGTGATTTTGCAAGCTATTTTTATTGTGAGGTGAAATTCTATTGAAATCAAATGGTTGCAAAATTTTTGCAAAAGGCTTGTAGAATGATTTTGTGTTGTTCTTTCATTTGTCTAAAAGCAAAATTGCTTTTAAGGAGAAATATTTAGCATTACTAAATTTCTTAACATATGAGAAAGGGTAACAAGAGTATACAAGTCCATTACCTAATGCATATGCAAATATTTACATGTACATGAGGAATTGGGCTTGATACTCGTTGCCCCATCTGATGTGTTGAAATATTCATAGATTTTGTATTGTAGATAAAATATTTCATACTGAGGGTAATGCTCCCATATGGATGATCCAAGAGAAGAAGAAGCCCTTCTCCCATGCCCGATGTGTGTACAAAGAAATGTATATGTACAGAACATGGGAAAAATAAATCCCCTTATCTAGGAGGTCCATATGATAACATTACCTTGAGTTTGAAGGATCTTATTTGTATGAATGAATAGATGACATCCATGCTAGCTTATAGGTTGTTAGGATGTATGATAATCGACTGCTTGACACAGTCATAAATGATTATGGGTATGTAAAGTGTTGATTATCAAACCCTAATGTTCCCAAAGAGTCTATATGTCAGCTAGGATGTTTTAGTTTTGAAGGAAGGAAGAATTGATAAGTTGTTATCACTTATCAAGAGGGAGGAAGTTCTCTATCTATTTCATGTGAATAGATAGAGAATATCTAGTTTGATAGGTGATAGTTTTTGAACTTTTGATGTTTTATTGCATATTTGCATAATATAGTTAGTTGGAAATAGAACTCTATTGATCCAATAGTATTATTAGGCAAATATCTTATGGTGAGAGTATGATTCGTGGATGTTCTATTGTTGTAGAGGCTCAAGCAGTTATGAGGATAATATAGATCTAGTATCTGGTGAAGTGTACAAATGATTGCATGCTCATAAGGCATTGGATCTATAGGACCTCATAGTATGATAGACCCTTTTGAACAATAGTCTATGAGAGACTTGATTATTGTTTGATAGAATGCCAATGATATGAACTAGGAGGCTACGAGGATAATATTGATCCAGTGCCTAGTAAGATATACAAATGATTGTAGGTCTACAAGATATTGGATCAATAAAGTCTTCGATAACCTCATGGATTATCGAAGGTAATCATTGAGATTTGTAAAAATGTGATAGCATGTTGACACAATAAATCAGAGAGGAAGTAAAGGTAACATTGATCCATTGCCTAATGATATTTATGAGGAAGTTGCAAACCTGTGCATCATTGGATCAAGGGAACCTTATGATCCCTATGACTTATTGGAAAGATAACATGAGAGAATTAGATTCATGTTTGATTGCGTACTGAGAATGGTATGTTGAATGGGAAAGAGTACCCTTAATCATTCATTCCCATATAAATTTGACAAGTAATTGTTAATCCATATGAGAATGGATGATTAAGGTAACTCTTGACCCTTGTGACTAACCGAATGAGTAAGCAGATGATGATATATTAGGTATGATTTTGTGAACTTGAATGATAGGCCAATCAGGGAAGAGAACCCCATTCAACCAGTAACTAGTAGAATTCACAAATGATTATGAATTTATGAGAAATTGGTTGAATGTGATTTCTCATCCCTGAATGGACTATCAGATGAGTTATATGTGAAGAATGTGATGAATAGATGTCATGACACATTCGATAGATTACTCTTAAATTCTCTTATACAATACATCATTTTGTATTATAGAAGAGAAAGAGGTGTCTTTGAGGAGTCTATAGAATAATCATGAATGTTGATAGAACACAAAATTATTTTGTTGAGAGATATTGTAGATATGTATTGTTGATAATGTTGTAGAATGTTGTTGAAATTAATGATATGACTTGTGTGTAAGATAGAAGAAAGTAAGTTGTATGTAATGTTTATTTTAAGAGATAGAAGAAGTGAGATAGATGAAGATTTGATTATCATTTATTTGTTGATTTCCCCCAATATTGGGATAGAAGAAAAGGAAAAGGTCGGGTCATCAGGGTTATGGATGATCACGTCATACATCACTTAACCCAAGAGAGGGAGAAGAAGAGAATAAGTATGATAGTAGTGAAGCGGGATGTAGAGGAAGATTTTAGAGGACAAGATTTTTGGACTGAGAGAGTTTACTCAACATATTAGTTAGCCTAGGTGGATGCAATGTAGATGTATTTATAATAAGGATTGGCCTTTGCATCATAGTAAACCCTCCTGACTCGATGGTATGATCAAGAAAATGAGGTAAGCATGCAAGGGGTGAAGTGTGTATGATTATATGGTGGTTCTTGCCATGTATCCAATCAAATGAGCAAGCAAATGACTCGATGTGCTTTATGCATAATATCATTTAAGATGAATGATGTTAATTGGTTCTTTGTGTTCTTGGCCATCCAATGTGGCTAGGTGGTAGGCTTCTGATCCAAATTTGGTTATGATAATAAAGGGTCCTAACCAATTAGGCTCAAATTTTCCTTTAAGATCAACGTCGATGTTAGTGTTCTTTTGATTTTCTTTGAGGACTAAGTCCCCAACTTCAAAATATCTATGATGTACTTTCTTGTTGTAAGCACGTCGAAGTCTATTATGGTATGTTCTGAGGTGTTCTAAGGCATTGATGCATTTTTCTTCTAAGAGTTCTAGTTGTTGTAAGCGACTTGAGCGGTATTCATCTCCTATCAAAGAATCTTGTAATAAGACTCTTAAAGAGGGGATTTCAAGTTTGAAGGGAAAGACTACCTCGGTACCATAAACTAATGCATATGGTGTTGCCCTAATGGGAGTACGCACACTTGTACGATATGCCCATAAGGTAGGATAAAGTTGTAAGTGCCAATCTCGACCATTTTTGTTGACTAGCTTCTTAAGGATTTTGATTAGCATTTTATTGGAGGACTCAACTTGTCCATTCCCTTACGGGTAGTAAGGTGTAGACCATTTCTATTGAATTTTGTATTTGGTGCACATTTTTGTGACCTCTTTATTTTTAAAAGGGGTACCATTGTCTACGATTATGGTTGAAGGGATACCATATCGGCTAATGATTTGATTTAGGATAAATTTTGATACTTGGATGCTTGTGGTAGAGGATAGAGGCATTGCCTCAACCCACTTAGTGAAATATTTTGTAGTTGTAATAATGAATTTATGTCCATCGGATGATTGAGGGTTTATTTTACCTATGATATCCAATCCCCAGGAGGAGAAAGGCCAAGGAGATGTGATAGGTTGAAGTTCTTGAGATGGAGCATGAACAAGATTATCATGTCATTGACATTTGTCACATTTCTTGACATAGTTGTGAGTATCCTTTTCCATGGAGGGCCAATAATAGCCCATCCTAAGGAGCTTTTTGGCTACAACTAGTCCACTAAAGTGACCACCACATGATCCATCATGGGCTTCTTTTATGAGAGTTTGGGCTTCATCTGAGTTTACACATCTGAGGAGTATACCTTCAAAGGAGCATCGATATAGAATATCTCCAATGATGACATATTTACAAGATTTCAGTCTAAATTATCTATGCTTTTGAGAGTTAAATCCTTCAGGGAATGTTCCTTCCTTGAGGAAATTGAAAATATCTTGGTACCAAGGTGCTTGATGTATAGATGTTTCGATGTTACATATGTTAAGAGGTAGTAAGCATGATTCTATTATAGAAGGTTCATTGATTGACCTTATGATAATAGTAACTTCTTCATCTTCCAATTCTAAAGGGATGAGAGATGCAATTATTGCCATAGCATCGACATGGTGATTGCTAGAATGTGGTATGGCTTCTATAGTTATTTGATTGAAATGAGTTTTTAATAAGTCTACAATATCTTTGTATGGTTTTAGCTTTTCATATTTGGTTTGATAGGTATCATTCACTTGGTTGATCACTAGTTGTGAATCACCATATACTGTTATATTTTTTATATTTAGTTTTGTTGCGGCCCTAAGACCTAAAATAAGTGCTTCATATTCTATTGTGTTGTTGGTGCAAGAAAAGTGAAGTTTAAATGATAGTGGGATGAGTTGTTGTTGTGGGGTGACTAGGATAATTCCTACCCCTACACCTTTTGCACATCTCACTCCATCAAAGTACAAGACCCATGTTTTGGGTTCTTGGACTTCTATTGATGAGACCATCTCATCAGGAAAAGAGATGTTTATAGGATGTTCTGATTCTAAAGGAGCTATGACAAGTTGATCTGCTATAACTTGTCCTTTTAGCAACTTTTGGTTTATGAATTCTATGTCGAATTCATTGAGGGCTATGACCCATTTGGTAGTTCTACCTGATAGATAAGGTTTTGACATGAGGTAATGTAGTGGATCTACCCTTGCTAAGATGTAAGTCTTCTGATTGAGCATGTAATGTCTTAGTTTAAGATATGAGAAGATGACCGCTAGGTAGATCTTCTCTAATGGTGTGTAGCGAGTTTCGTAATTCACTAAGGTCCTACTAATATAGTAGATTGCCCTTTCTCTATGTTGTTCATCGTATTGGGCTAATAGAGCTCCTAAGGCATGTTCAGTAGTGGCTATGTATAGCAATAATGGTTGATTTAAGTTTGGTGGCACCAAGATAGGTGGTGTTAAGAGATAAGTTTTTAGGGCTTCGAAGGCTTCTTGGCATCCTTCGTCCCATTCAAATTTGGCTCCTTTCTTCAATAATTTGGAGAAAGGTTGACACTTGTCTGCAAGTTGTGATATGAATCTACGTATAGCCTACAATTTTCCTTGAAGGCTTCGTAACTTAGTTAAATTTTTGGGTGGTGGCATGTTGGTTATGGTTATGATTTTGGAGGGATCAATTTCAATCCCATGATGAGATATGATGAATCCAAGTATCTTTCCTGATTTCACCCCAAAAATACATTTTAGGGGTTTTATTCTGACTTTATAGTCTCGTAGTCTTTGGAAGATGCATCTAAGATCTCGAGTATGGTCTTTCCTTTTTTGAGATCGACCTATGATGTCATCCACATAGTCTTCCACTATTTTATGCATGAGATCATGGAATATGTATGTCATGGCTCTTTGATAAGTTGCTCCTACATTTTTAAGGCCAAAAGGCATGACCTGATAGTAGAAGGTTCCCCATGGGGTAGTGAAAGTTATTTTAGATTGATCTTCTTCTATGATCTTGATTTGGTTATAGCCTAAGAATCCATCCATTAAGGATAACATTTCAGATCTTGCAGTGAAGTCGACTATCATGTCTATATTAGGTAAGGGGAAATCATCTTTAGGACAAGCATTGTTTATGTCTCTAAAGTCGATATAAATTTGAATGGATCCTTCTTTCTTAGTGATAGGAATGATGTTGGAGATCCAATCCGAATAGTCTATGGCCTTTATGAAGCCAACATCTAGTAGTTTTTGAAGTTCATCCTTTATTAGAAGGGTGACTCTTGGATGTATTTTTCTTAACTTTTGTTTGATGGGTTTGGCGTCAGGATGTACTACTAGATGGTGGACTACCAATGAGGGGTCAAGTCCTAGCATATCATCGTATCCCCAAGTGAATATGTCAGAGAATTATTTTAATAGGTTTGTGTATTCTATTCATTCTTCTTGGGTTAGGACTTTCCCTAGTTTGATAAGGTATGGATCTTGATCTATTCCAATGTTGACTTCTATGGTTTCTTCAATTAAAGCTTGTGACTCATCTTCAAAATGAAGAGGGGCATCTATAATCCCTAGTTCTTTAAGTTCTTGAGGATCTATAGATGTTTGTTCCAAGTTGAAAGGTTGGGCTGAGTTTAAATTGAAGATCTGATCTAGAGACTCTTCTATATGACAATTGTCTAAAGATTCTTCAAGATCTTCATTGATTGAGATGGCTTCTAGATGAACTAACTCTAACATGTTAATGCTCCCAAATCATATAGTTTTATGGGGGGTTTTATTGAGGAGTGACCATAGTTCTTCTTCATCCTCTTCACCCCATTGAGAGCCATGTATTGATCTAGAGTAGTCATCTTTGTCCTCTTCTCCAGATAGAGGAGAGGGTTCATTTTTATTGGGGATAAATCCAACCCCACATCATGCTGGCCAAGGTATAGCTTCTAAAGGTTCTTTAATACCTTGTTCATAATGACCTAGACCTTTACCTTGATAACCCATATTAACAAGCATTTGTTTAACTATGGGAAAGGTAGGTGACATGTAACATGTAGCATAGGTTCATTCGGTAGGCATAAGGTTGCATCCTTGGATATTTTCATCGAAGGTAGTCCCTCCATGGATGAAAGTACAAGACCCTATCTAGATTTTGAGTCCCTTTCTACTAGGCATACCTATGTCTTGAGGAGAAAGGAACATGCTTACTAGTTCTATGAAAGGATCTGGTTTTTGACAAATGTGGTTAATTTGATTAGCGCTAAGGGATGATTGGGGAGTTTCCTCTAAGTCTATAAGAGGTTCCTCTAATATTTTCTTTCCTTTATCCATTTTTGGTTGATCATTTGACTTAGCTGATTGTATGGAAGGGTAGAGGTTAAGTTCTTGTAAATCTATGGAATTGCACATGGTGAAAGGTTTTGGGTCTCTAGGAATGTGGATGACCCTTCCTTGATATTCATATTTAAGGCATTGATGTAAGGTAGAGGGTATGACCCTCATGGCATGTATCCATGGTCTTCCAAGAAGCATATTATAAGTTACATCACATGATATGATATAAAAGAGGGTGTTTAAGACATGAGGCCCTACTTTGATAGGTAAAGTAATGGTGCTTGTCACCTCTCATTCTTCATTATCGAAGGCCCTAATGATGAGGTCTAATTTTTGTAAATCATTTTTGGTTAAGTCAAATTTTCATAAGAATTTAACATTACAAATGTTCAAGGTTGATCCGTTGTCTACTAGGACTCTCTTGATATATTTATCACCTATTTGAGTTATGATGTAGAGGGGGGAATCCCTTGATATGGTTTTGAGAGGAGTGTCTTCCTCATGAAAGGCTAAGATAGCATTATTAATTCTAGTCAACCCAACCATGTTGGTGATGTCATTTGGAGATAGGTCTTGAGGGACTTCTTGTTCACTTAAGAGTTTCAACAATATTTCCCTATGAGTGGGTGATGTTTTTAGGAGTTCTAGAAGAGAGATCTTTGTGGGTACTTCTTCTAATTGTTGATGAAGATCGAATGTATGCAAGGTATTTTGAGAAGGTGTAACCACCAAGGGTGATTTATTAGGAATGTTGATTCTTGCTTTTGGGACAACCACTGGGGGTTGATCCAAAGATTGATTCTTTGCTTGTTGTCTAGTTATGGTATGGGAAGATCTTGATAGGCGAATGGCACCCACAAAGTTAGCTGATTTTTGATCACGTGTTGGTAGGGGGTCTTGAAATATTCCCATACCTTTGTTAGGGTTTTGTGGTTTATTAATTGTCACTTTCCCTTCCTCAATGAGGTCTTGAATAATGTTCTTTAGGGTTCTACACTTGTTGGTAGTATGCCCTTCTGTTTGGTGATAGTCATAGTATTCATCTTGTCTATACCAAAAGGGTGCTCCTTTTGATAAGTCCCAAGGTCTAATGGGTGGAAGTTCTATTAGTTTAGATTTGAGGAGCATTTTTAGCATGGTTGTTTGACTTTGTCTCATATTGGTATATTGCCTTTGAGGTTTGTCCTCCTTTTGGATAACCAATTTTTGAGGAGCATTTTGAGTAGTGTTTACATTGTTGTTTTGTCGAGAATCGGTTACACCATCTCCTACGACATGTTTATTTTTGTATTACCCCTTGTTAGAGGGCTTTTCATCCTCTTTCTTGTTATAGTTGAGTTGGCCTCATCTTATGAGGATGACCTCTACCCTTTTAGCCATGTTGATGACTTCCTCGAAAGAGGTTAAGTTTGTCATCTCCAAGGGATATGACAATTGTTCATGGAGGTTTTATAAGAAAATATGTAAGAGTTATTTAGGAGGAGGAATGTATTGGAGTCTCCCTATGAGAGCCCTCCATTTGGCCAAGAAATCTAAGAATTTCTCATTTTTACCTTGTTTAAGTTGGTAAAGGTCATCTATGGTAACCTTATCTTCTATATAGATCAAAAATTGTTTAATGAAGGCTTCCATAAGTTCTTTGAATTTCTTAATGGAATGATGAGGTATTTGAAAGTACCATTCTAAGGCTAACCCACTAAGGCTTTTAGGGAATAACCTAAGGAGAAGTTTTTCATCATGATTGATGTCACTACAAGCTATTTGAAATAGCCTTAAATGGTTGATGGGATCTTGTTTTCCATTATACATTTGAAACTTGGGAGTTTCAAAGTTCTTTGGAAATGGGTGGTTAAGAATTTTGGGATCTAAAGGTTCATTATAGAATTCTTCAAAAGAGTATTTAAGTTTAGATGTCCCTTGAAGGGAGGCAATTTGATGCTCAAGTTCTTCGAACTTGGCATCTCTCTTTTCTAAGTCTAAAATTTTGGTATTGATATTTTGAATATCATTTGATGGAGGTTGAGTATGTGATTGAGCGAACGTATGCATCGTAAAAGGTATACTTGTAAGAGTTGAAGCATTTTTATTTGAAGTTATGATGTGAGGGACTTGACTAGGTCCCATGTTGAGAGTGAAAAAGGGATTTGTAGAATTAGTTGTTTCGCTAGGAAAAGTTGAAAAAGGATTTCTTAAAGTGGGCATTTCCATAGACAAGGTAGGAGGTGTTGTAGAATCAGTAGGTTGTGTTGTAGCCACATTGAGACTTGCCAAGGTGTTTTGAATTTCATTGATTTGAGCAGCTGTTGATTGTTCATTAGAATAACCTATGTTTTCATGCATTGTGGTGGATTCTACTTCCACTTGTTCTCTAAGTTCTTCTTTAAGAACATCCAAAATGATGTCTTTGTTTCTTTTAATATAATCTCGAACATGGTCTATAGTTTGATAAGGAATTTGTTCAACAACTAATTGTTCCCTTGGTACTTGTTGTGACCAAGGGTTTACTTCTTGTTCAATTTGTCCTTGAGAGGATGATCCTTCCTATGAAGGAATAGGTACACCCTTGTTTTGGGTGTTATAAGGATGTTGAGACATGGTTAGAAGACTTAGCTTCAAAGAGGGGGTTAATTTATTAAATTTTTGTTTCCAGAGTACTTATAGCAAATAAGAGAAGATGTTTGATATCCTTATGTCACCTAGATAAGCAACCCTCCTTATGACTCCCACTAATCCACCATAATATACTTGCCAAAGGAGATTGCTCCCCTAAGGTTCGTACATCGGTTTACTCAAGGGGTCGTTAACCTTCCCCTAGTAGGATTAGCAATTGGTTATGTTCTTGTTATCTTAATTTAATGTGATGTAAACTAAGCAAACAAATTAGATGGTCTATTTAAGTTCAACAAACTTTTATCTTTGTTAAGGCAAAAGGAGTGTTCACGTCGGGTTCACCAATTTATGTAGATGGTAGGAAAACCTCATGTTATTTTCCCTTTAGATCTAATTAATGTCAAGTGTGCATAGGGGAGATTCATTAGAATCTCTGCTTCCCCACTTGAGGATCTCTTTCCAAAGGAGATCCCGAGGATATGAAAATCCTCAACACAACTAGACCCCTACTTTTATGCTTTTTCCTATGGTTGTATGAAGGTTGATGTAATGCTTGTTTTGCGGTGTTTATGAGTTCAATTAAGACAAACACCTAAAGATTTTGGATCTCTATTAATCTTGACTCTTTATCGAGCCTTAACGGTTATTTGAACCTAAATCATCAAGAATCATCTAAAATACAATGCTTAGTTTAAATCACACAAATGCAAGCAAACAAGAGCTAACCTATATGCACTTCAAGTTTTGAATGCACTAGACTAAGGAGATTTTGATTTCAGGGCAAACAAAGAGAGATGCAATCAAACAAGCTAGCCTAAATGCAACTATATGCTTTTCAATTTCTTGCCTAAGTACTTGAATATGAAGGAAATACCAAAACTAAGCCTAGGGTTCCTTGATTGATTAGTCTTTTAGTGTTTTGTAAAGAAACTAAAGCATTTTGTGAAGAAATTGCAAGGTTTTGTAAATGATTTGGGTTTTCTAACTAGGATTCCTTAATTTCCCAAAATAAGTGTGATTTATGTTTCAAAACAATAGAAAATTAGAAATAGAATATAGAGAAAATCAAATTGCTGAGCTAAGGATGGGCCAAGTGGCCGGATTACCTCTCTCGGAGTCTGTCTGCCAAATTCACCACTAAAAGTGCCAAATTTGCCACTGATGCCAAATTCACCATAAGGGTGGCAAATTTGGTAAAACCTACACAAAAACTAAAAAAATAGATTTTCTAGTTTAAGGGGTCTATCTGAGGGTTGGATAGGGTAAAAACTTGTCTAAAAACTGATCAGACCCCTTATTGATAAAAAAAATGATTATGCTTACCTCTTGGAGTGGAATTTGGCCTATTGCCAAATTCAGGTCTACCAAATTCACCATTAGCGAATTTGGTCTGAGTGGTGAATTTGGTTCTATTATTTTGGTTGCCAAATTCACCATAGGGGTGGCGAATTTGGTCCTAGGAAGATTTTTGAGGTTTCGAGGTCGATTTTGGTAGGTTCTAATTATGTTTTTGAGCTAAAACTTGCTGAGAAGGATCCTACTATGATCTATAAGGTCTATGAATAACAAAATTAGAGGATTGAACCTCTAAAACTTGGTTTTGCCAAATTCACCATAGGGATGGCGAATTTGGTCCTAAGCAAGATTTTTAAAATTTTGGGCAGATTTAGGACTAATTTGAATAGGGTTTTGGCTGAAATTGATAGGGAAGGATCCCACTATACTTTAGAAGGTCTGTATGCAAGAAAATTAGGGAATTAAACCTCTAAAATAAAGAATTTAAGGACTAAAATTTTAATAGCAGAAGAAAAGATGAAATCCCCCTAGGGGTCTATAAATATGATAAATTAAAGTTATAAAAGGTTATGGGATGCAATAATAAGGTTAAGGAATGCTATATTAGGGTTAACCTAACCTCCAAAAATATTACATCAACAAATTATAATAGCATATCAGAGAATTTAATAAACTATGTCAAGAAATTGCTCAAAACTTTAAAGAAATGGACAACATACAAGTATGTAAATATGACTAAAATTTGATTTAACAGAAGTATTAAGGATCTAAAATCCAATGCTAAATGTTAGGAAGTATAAGAAAAAACTAATTTAACTTAATGAAAGCAAATTAGTACTCAAATGATAAGAAATTTTACTTAAAAATAGAGTTCATGAAATGAAAGAAATGTTATTGAAATGCTTGAACAAAGGGAAATAGAATGCAAAAATGCTTAATATATGAAATAAAAATGGCATGGAGGAAGATAAAATAGGTTAGTATGTTGTAGTCAAGATATAATACTGTAGTCAAGATATTTAGTAAGGATTTTATCCTAAAACATGCAAAAGAAGTATAATGAAAATCCTGCAAAATAGAGGATTAGAGATAAAATGTGGTAATGAAATAAATGCAAACTAAGATAAGCCTACAAATAGATGTTAGAGATGATAATAAGGATGCTAAAATTGAATAAGAGGGCTACAAAAACACTGTTAAGATGCTGCAAAACAGAGTTAGGGGCTGCCAAAGAGAAGGATTAAAACCCTGCAAGAGAAATTAGAGCATAAAAGATGAAATGCATAAAAGAGATATGACAAGTTAGCAAGGCTACAACCTAGAGGAAAAAATGCTATGAAGCCAAGGTGAGAGGAGAGAAGAAAGAAGCTAGGAGAGCTCTCTTTCTTGCCTCCAATGGTGACCTCCTTGCTCCCAAGTCCTCCTTGCCTTGCTTGACTTGCTCTCAATGCTCACAAAGGATGCTCAAATGCTTGGTGAAGACTTACTAATGCTTGAGAAAAAGCAAAATTCTATGAGAGAAAGGATGCTAGAAGAATATGGGTAGAGCTTTGCTACAGTAGAATTCCTTGCCAAATGCTTGCCCCATGACCTCCTTAAATAGGATTTGGGAGGGGACTTGGAGGGAATGAGAGGATAAGATCAATTCAAACCAATTCATCCTAGACCTTCTTGGAGCATGCGGGATCAATGGTGGAGGTGAAAGGAGGCTCAATCCATGCCTAACTGGTTCGTGTGGAATATTCTCGATCATTTTTCCAAATTTGCCATTGTTTACCAAATTCACCACAAGTGTGGGGAATTTGGTTATGAGTGGCAAATTTGGTAAAGAATCAGATCAGATTCTGGATAGTTTGAATTTTGAAAAGGTTGCCAAATTTTCCACTGCAATGGGGTGGCAAATTTGGTAAAAGATTGATTTTGGCTAAAAAGGTTGATTTTGCAGTTTTGCCAAATTTGCCACTCAACTTGCCAAATTCACCACTAGCGAATTTGGTCAGAGTGGAAAATTTGGTAAAGGTAAAATTTGATGCCCAAAGTGATGGGGAATGACAAATTTGATGTTTTGTGAAGTTTAGAACTAATTTTGGGAAGTTTTGGAGTGTTTGCGACCAGTTTTGGGAAGTTGCGACTAGTGTGTCAAAATTGGGTGTCTATAGTCAATGTGCATAATAAATAAATAAAATTATTTTATTTTAATTAAATATAATGTTTTGTGCTTTAAGTGATATAAAAGGTTTAAAATGATCATTGCATGGTGGTTATAGGGGTCTACTACATGAATATCTGTGTGGTGGCTTCTGAGGAAGACAACATAGAATACTATGGAAAACATAAAAATTTGGATAGCCTACCCAGATTCGTGGTGGCTACCGATTCCACCATGTAAAATTAAAAAAAATAAACATAAAATTTTTGTTGTCCTTTCTTATTAGAAAACATAGTCTTCTCTATGCTGCATCAGGCTAATGAATGTAATTTCATTACTATCGAATATCTTCTACTGGTTGGACACACATTTATAAGCATGAGTAAGGTAAACTTAGATAGTTTAAAAGACAAAAAACTAATAGAGTTCTACTATGCTCAAACCTAAAGAGTTATTTGTTTTTAAAACCAGATATTTTAGTCCATTTATATCATCTATGGTTTTTTGAAAGCAATAGCATTCTATATCCCTCAGACAGGTGGATATATCTCAAACAACAGTCAAATGGCAAACTATAAACCCTTAGATTGTATTGAAATTTCATGAGTAGAGTCTTTGTTTAGATATGAGACGTGCACAAAGTACCTTATTGTGGGGTTATTCGATTGGGAAACAATTCCAATGCACATCAATGGTTCTACCCTTGTTTCCAAACTCCACTTGATTCAAAATCAATTTTCTACTCCTTAGGTGTGTAATGGATATACTCCAAAAATCCTATATTCCTTTTTTTTTGTAACAATCAACCCTCCTTCCTATTTCTATTCCAATATGGTTTAAAGAAACATTCAAAGGAATTCGCTCAGGGTAATGAACTCAACAACTACTCGTAATAATATTTTATTATAATGGATTTCATTTTCCAACATGAAGCTATAGTGAGATTATTTCATAAATACCTTCATTTTAATTTATCTTAAAGTTTAACATATTAATTTTACTTTCTTCATATTATTAAATGTTTTATTTTTAATAATAAAGCAATTGTTGGAAATAGTAAGTATATTGGTTGTCATTGATGTCAAAGGTGAAAAGGTTGAGAATTATCTTCAAGGTTGAAATATTAAAGTGCAAGGTAAATATCTTCAAAGGATACATGAGGCAGTGTCAAAGGTACAAAAGTTGTCAAGGCAAAAGCATTCTCCATGGTTATATTTGCAAGAAAAGGACAAGGTCTTACTTGCTTTCAAAAGATTTAAATTTCAGAATTAGAGGCAAAAGTTTAAAAGTTATTATTATAATATATTTTTAAAATATTATAATATAACTAAGGTTAAGGTTTAAAAGGTGCCATTGAAAAATCAAATTTTACACCGTCGATGTTTGAAATATATAATCGAAGTGCATATTTAATGAAGGAAAAAATACCTCATTAAGGTGAAGGTTGAACGTTGAGCGCAATCGATCCATTCACATTTCGTAAAGGGAGCAGAGGAGCAAGATAGCATGCACATTCATTTCGGGGTAGAAGCAAGGAAATAAATCGAAGGACGTGCCTTCGTTGTTCTAAGTAGGCGACTAGCTTAGGTGGTAGCTTAGCCAAAGCTAAGGCACTGGCAGATAAGAGGTCAGGGGATCAATTCATGGTGGCTCCAATTTTGTTAGCATTTTGATCAAGGAAGAAGTTCACCAAAGCAATAAGGAGTATTTTGTGGGCTTAAAGTTTTGTGTGGGTGGCTAGCTCACGCGGTAGCCTAGCTTGCACTAGGGCGCGGGAAAGCAAGAGGTGGCAGGTTCGATTCACGATGGCTGCATTGGTAAGGGCATAAAATTTTTAATTAAATTTCCTATGGTATGCGTTGATTAGGGAGTCATAAGGTTGTGTTAAAGGTTTGTTCCTTTTTGCATATAGGGAGTCATAAGGATATGTTAAAGGTTTGATTATTTTGCAATTAGGGAATCTTAAGGAAGTGTTAAAATATTTGTTATCTTGCACACTAGGAGTTATAAGGGTATGTTTTAAAATATTTTAGTTTGAAAAATATAAGTCATAAGGGTGCATTTATAAAGTATTGTCTTGCAAAAATTATAAAGAGGAAATATAAAGGAAATATTTTTGCATGTGAGAAAAGGAGTTATAAGGTGTAATTTGAATTATCTTGAAATTGTAATTGTTGTATTTTTAGAAAGGAGACATAAGGTGTATTGTGGCTTATTGTTAAATTGTGTGTTGTATGATAAAGAGGAAAATTGTCATTGGTTGAAAGCTTTATCTTGTGAAACAAGAGGAGGTTATAAAGCACTATGTTTTAGCATTATCTTTGTGCACATATTTTGAGAGAAGTTTTTCATGTGGATGATTTGAAAAAGTGTTATGCTAACTAACCCTTGAAGTGGCATAAGAAAGATAAAATATTTTGAGATAGGTTTTGAGGGCACATCTTCATCAAAGCAAGTTAAGAGGTATGGTAATATCATTCCTTCTTTAAGGTGTTTGTTTGAGCAAATATTTCTGAATCATAAGGTGGAGATAAAAGGTTTGATTAGTGTGCATTGTTGGAAATATTTGAGCTAAGTTTTGAGAACAAAATTGTGCTTCATTGTTGAAAAATATTGGAAACACTTGTGCTAGAGTTTGTGAACAAGTTGTGCTTCATTGTTGAAAAATATTGGAAACACTTGTGCTAGAGTTTGTGAACAAGTTGTGCTTTATTATTGAAATAAATTGGAAACACTTGTGCTAGGGTTGAGAGCAAACTTGTGCATTATTGTATTTGATATTTGAGAGCAAATTTGCAAGGAACATAGACCAATTTTGTGAAGCAAGTTATACACTAGCGTGATTTGATTTGAAAGGAATTTGTAAGAGGTAGAGATCTGATTTGTTGAATGTGAGACATGTGAAAGTGATAGACTTAATGAATGTGTAGAACATATTGAGCATTTGTCAAGTGCATATCATTCTCTATATGTTCAAGAGGTTAAACGAATTTTGGGTAGAATATGTCTAAACTACTTTAGTTAAGGAAAGCACATTGAATATTAGATAAAGCACTTGATGATACTATTATGCAAGATATTGAAATAGATGAACATTGTTGTGTATGCAAGATTTGGAGAGTTGAGAACAAGTTTTGATGAGAAGATTTGAGTATGTGTTTTGAGCATATTTGAGTATGTGTTTTGAGAATATTTGAGCATGTGTTGTGAACAGTTGTGAGTTATTTTGAGCAAGTCTTTTGAGAAGGCTTGTAGGAAAATTTGAGATAATTGTAGAATGTTATGTCAGATTTGGGATAGTGTTTGAGATAGATTTGTGCATGTAATGTGTGCAGATTTGGGATAGATTTGAGATAGATTTGTGCATGTAATGTGTGTATATTTGGGATAGAGTTGAGATAGATTTGTGCATGTAATGTGTGTAGATTTGGGATAGATTTGAGATAGATTTGTGCATGTAATGTGTGCATATTTAGGATAGAGTTGAGATAAATTTGTGCATGTAATGTGTGTAGATTTGGGATAGATTTGAGATAGATTTGTGCATGTAGTGTGTGTAGATTTGGGGTAGATTTGAGAGCAGATTTGTGAGTAGACTTGAGTAAGCCTCATGAGTAGGCTTGGAATAAAGTTAAGTAGAGGTGTGTACCAGCTTTGGAGGTGACTAGAGCAGATAGGAGAGGTGTCTCCTATGGATAGAGTTCCATAAACTAGAGCAAAGAGGAGAGGTGTCTCCTGTGGATAGAGTTCCATGAACCAGAGGAAGAGAGAGGAGTCTCCTATGGATAGAGTTCCATGAACCAGACCAACAAGGGGATAGAGTTCTCCTATGGATAGAGTTCCATGAACCAGAGTTAAGGGGATAGAGTTCTCCTATGGATAGAGGTCCATGAACTTGAGCATAGGGGATTGAGATCTCCTTTGGATAGAGGTCCATAAACATTGTAATAGGGAATTGGTTCCCAAGAGATTTGTTGAGAAAATTTAGAAGAAATATTTTCTTCATGGATGTAACCCACATTGGGTGAACCACGTTAAATTTATGTCTCTCATGTGTGTGATGATTTGTGCATTGCCTTGTTACTACTATTGATGAGATTGGTTAACACTGCTATGAAAAGATATTGCAATTGATAACATTGGATAATATTGTTTGAGAAAGAAAAGTAAAAGTTTATCTTATACTATTCACCCCCCTCTCAGTATAATCTTGTGTTCTTCAATTGGTATCAGAGTGGGTTCCTTCGAAAAATTCTAACATCTTGAAGGAAGATCTTACAGGAACACATATGGCTTCTCAGAATGGATCTTCAACAAATAAGGCTCCAATGTTTGATGGGAATAATTATGCTTTCTAGAGTATGAGGATGAAGACTTATTTGATGGCACAAGGATATGAAACATGGCAATCTATTGAGGATGGGTTCAAACCTACAACTACTCCTCCCATAGATAAGGATGGCAAGCAATTATATGTAAATAATGCCAAGGCTATGAATGGAATCTTAAGTGGATTACGTGAATCAAAATTTGTAAAAGTTATGCAATGCAAATCAGCAAAAGAAATCTGGGATAAATTGAAGCAAACATATGAAGGAGATAGTAAGGTTAAGTTGGAAAAACTTCAAACTCACAGGAGGAGGTTTGAAGAGTTGAAGATGAAATATGAGGAAGATATTGCTAAATACTTACTCCATGTTGATGAAGTTGTTAATACCATGCATGGACTTGGAATGGAAATTGAGGACTCTAGTGTTGCTCAGAAAGTATTAAGATCACTCCCTATGAGGTATGATGCAAAGGTTTCAACAATAGAAGAGATGAAGGATCTCGATAAGTTGACAATGGATGAGTTACATGGAATTCTCACAGCTTATGAAATGAGGATAGAAAAAGATCAAAACTCCAAGAGAGAGGCAACTTTCAAGGTTTCAAAGAAGACAAAAGATAAGAAATCAGAATCAAGTGATGAGTCAAGCAGTGATGAAGAAGCTAACTATGTGAGAAGAAATAAGAAAGGCTTAAGGAAACACAAAGATATGAAGACTATGAAATGTTTTAATTGTGGTAACTTTGGTCACTACGCATCAAATTGTCCACAAGCTGGAAGTAGCAGTAGTGAAGAGAAACAAGATTATAAGAAAAAGGAAGAAAGAAAATTCAGGTATGAAAATAAAAATAGGTATGGTCAAAGCAAGCATGAAAAGAAGAATTTTCAAAAGCACAAGAAGAGTTTCTATGTGGAAGAAGCAAGCAATGCTTCAAGTGATAGTGATGAAAGTTTCTCAAATAGTGAAAAAGAAGAGATTCTATTTTTGGTAATAGAAGAGGAAGAGGACACTCCTATTAAATATCAAGTAGAAGATGTTTTTGACCAAGTAGAAGAAAAATAAGATGCTCCTATAATTGAAGACCTAGAGGAAGATTCAAAAATAGAAGAAGAAGCCACAGTTGACCTAGAAGAGGAACTTATTGTTGCTCTTAGAGAGTTGAAAAGAGTTAGAAAGAAGAACTCAAGACTGAAGGCTCAAGTTCAAGAAGATGAGGAAATAAAGGAAAAGCTTCTACAAGATCTCAAAAACTTAAAAGTTAAGGCAAGGATATTTGAAGAAGTTATGGTTGAAAAGTTAGAGGTAAAAGAGTTAGAATGTGAAATATTAGAACATGAAGTGATTTCTCTAAGGATGGAAGTGAAATATTCTAAGGATAAGCTGCACAGGTTTGGGAAAAGTTCAAAAGCTTTGGATAACATTATCAAAGCACAAAAATCTTCATTTATCAAAATAGGACTAGGCTATGAAGAAGGTCAAGAGGTACAAAAAGGGGAGTCAAGCTCCAAAGGAAAGGAAGTTTCAAAGGAAGATATTGAAGAAGAACCTAAGACATATGTTGATGAGTTAGGAAGTGGAAGCTTCAAAGAGAAAGAAGACAATGCACAATCAGAGAATAGGGATCATCAAAGGAAAGGCAAAGAAAGGACCAAGAGACCATATTTTCCAAGGCAAGATGAATATTTCTTCCAAGGTTATTGTTTCTCATGTAATCATTTTGGTCACAAAGCAGTGCATTGCAGGGTTCATGAAAAGAAGGATTATGGCTTCACCAAGAGGAACTTCAATTCATTTGAAGATGATTATTACTTCCAAGGTTATTGCTTCTCATGTTATTATTTTGGTCACAAAGCTACACATTGCAGGACTCATGGAAAGAATGATTATGGCTTCACCAAGAGGAACTTCAAGTCATTTGCACCTTCCAAGAATCACAACATCAGGTGTTACAATTGCAATAATTTTGGGCATAAAGCAAGGTGGTGTAGAACAGAGTTTCCAGAACTTCCAAGGATAAGCAAGAAACAGGATAGTCAAAAGGTTCAAAGAGGTGTGACTACAAAGGTGTGGAAAAAGAAAGTTGAGAAAGGAGAAGAGCATTGTAAGTTGGGAGTAGATTTACTCCCATCCCAAAATTGATCACCTCAAGGAGAGGAGGTGGTGAGGGGGCTGAGCTAAGAGTCTTATTTTTAGCCCCAAAGGAGCCCTTTGCCATTGATGTCAAAGGGGAGAGATTTTTAGTAAGGGGGAGAGAAATCAATAAGGGGAGCAACTTCTCAGGGGGAGCAAATTTGGAATCCAGTGGCAGTAAAAGAAAATATTTTAAGAAGGGTTGCCATCAATGACAAAGGGGGAGATTGTTGGAAATAGTAAGTATATTGGTTGTCATTGATGTCAAAGGTGAAAAGGTTGAGAATTATCTTCAAGGTTGAAATATTAAAGTGCAAGGTAAATATCTTCAAAGGATACATGAGGCAGTGTCAAAGGTACAAAAGTTGTCAAGGCAAAAGCATTCTCCATGGTTATATTTGCAAGAAAAGGACAAGGTCATTCTCCATGGTTATATTTGCAAGAAAAGGACAAGGTCATTCTCCATGGTTATATTTGCAAGAAAAGGACAAGGTCTTACTTGCTTTCAAAAGATTTAAATTTCAGAATTAGAGGCAAAAGTTTAAAAGTTATTATTATAATATTTTTTAAAATATTATAATATAACTAAGGTTAAGGTTTAAAAGGTGCCATTGAAAAATCAAATTTTACACCGTCGACGTTTGAAATATATAATCAAAGTGCATATTTAATGAAGGGAAAAATACCTCATTAAGGTGAAGGTTGAACGTTGAGCGCAATCGATCCATTCACATTTCGTAAAGGGAGCAGAGGAGCAAGATAGCACGCACATTCATTTTGGGGCAGAAGCAAGGAAATAAATCGAAGGACGTGCCTTCATTGTTCTAAGCAGGTGGCTAGCTCAGGTAGCAGCTTAGCCAAAGCTAAGGCACTAGCAGATAAGAGGTCAGGGGGTCGATTCATGGTGACTCCAATTTTGTTAGCATTTTGATCAAGGAAGAAGTTCACCGAAGCAATAAGGAGTATTTTGTGGGCTTAAATTTTTGTGTGGGCGGCTAGCTCACGCGGTAGCCTAGCTTGCGCTAGGGCATGGGCAAGCAAGAGGTGGCAGGTTCGATTCACGGTGGCTGCATTGGTAAGGGCATAAAATTTTTAATTAAATTTCCTATGGTATGCGTTGATTAGGGAGTCATAAGGTTGTGTTAAAGGTTTGTTCCTTTTTGCATATAGGGAGTCATAAGGATATGTTAAAGGTTTGATTATTTTGCAATTAGGGAATCTTAAGGAAGTGTTAAAATATTTGTTATCTTGCACACTAGGAGTTATAAGGGTATGTTTTAAAATATTTTAGTTTGAAAAATATAAGTCATAAGGGTGCATTTATAAAGTATTGTCTTGCAAAAATTATAAAGAGGAAATATAAAGGAAATATTTTTGCATGTGAGAAAAGGAGTTATAAGGTGTAATTTGAATTGTCTTGAAATTGTAATTGTTGTATTTTTAGAAAGGAGACATAAGGTGTATTGTGGCTTATTTTTAAATTGTGTGTTGTATGATAAAGAGGAAAATTGTCATTGGTTGAAAGCTTTATCTTGTGAAACAAGAGGAGGTTATAAAGCACTATGTTTTAGCATTATCTTTGTGCACATATTTTGAGAGAAGTTTTTCATGTGGATGATTTGAAAAAGTGTTATGCTAACTAACCCTTGAAGTGGCATAAGAAAGATAAAATATTTTGAGACAGGTTTTGAGGGCACATCTTCATCAAAGCAAGTTAAGAGGTATGGTAATATCATTCCTTCTTTAAGGTGTTTGTTTGAGAAAATATTTTTGAATCATAAGGTGGAGATAAAAGGTTTGATTAGTGTGCATTGTTGGAAATATTTGAGCTAAGGTTTGAGAACAAAATTATGCTTCATTGTTGAAAAATATTGGAAACACTTGTGCTAGATTTTGTGAACAAGTTGTGCTTCATTGTTGAAAAATATTGGAAATGTGCTAGAGTTTGTGAACAAGTTGTGCTTTATTCTTGAAAGAAATTGGAAACACTTGTGCTAGGGTTGAGAGCAAACTTGTGCATTATTGTATTTGATATTTGAGAGCAAATTTGCAAGGAACATAGACCAATTTTGTGAAGCAAGTTATACACTAGCGTGATTTGATTTGAAAGGAATTTGTAAGAGGTAGAGATCTGATTTGTTGAATGTGAGACATGTGAAAGCGACAGACTTAATGAATGTGTAGAACATATTGAGCATTTTTCAAGTGCATATCATTCTCTATATGTTCAAGAGGTTAAACAAATTTTGGGTAGAATATGTCTAAATTTTTTTAATCAAAGCATGTGTTATGAGTAGTGTTGAGCATGTGTATGAGACTATTATGAGATGTATTATGAGGATGTTGAGCATGTGTGTATGAGAAGTGTTGAGAATGTGTTGATGAGAAGTTTTGAGGATGTGTTTAAGAATTTTGAGCATGTGTTGGGAGTTGAGTAGATATGTGAGCATATTAGAGTAGGATTGTGAGCTATTTTGAGCATGTCTTTTTGAGAAGGATTGTGATAATGTAATAGTGTGTAAGAAGTTTGAGGTAGATTGTGCATGTAATATGTGCATATTTGGGATATATTTGAGATAGATTTGTGCATGTAATGTGTGCAGATTTGGGATAGATTTGAGATAGATTTGTGCATGTAATATGTGTATATTTGGGATAGATTTGAGATAGATTTGTGCATGTAATATGTGTATATTTGGGGTAGAGTTGAGATAGATTTGTGCATGTAATGTGTGCAAATTTGGGATAGAGTTGAGATAGATTTGTGCATGTAGTGTGTGCAGATTTGGGATAGAGTTGAGAGCAGATTTGTGAGTAGACCTGAGTAAGCCTCGTGAGTAGGCTTGGAATAAAGTTAAGCAGAGGTGTGTACCAGCTTTGGAGGTGACCAAAGTAGAGAGGAGAGGTGTCTCCTATGGATAGAGTTCCACGAACCAAAGCAGAGAGGAGAGGTGTCTCCTATGGATAGAGTTCCACAAACTAGAGCAAAGGAGAGGAGTCTCCTATGGATAGAGTTCCACAAACTAGACCAACAAGGGGATAGAGTTCTCCTATGGATAGAGTTCCATGAACCAACAAGAGAGAGGTGTCTCCTATGGATAGAGTTCCATGAACCAGAGCAAAGGAGAGGAGTCTCCTATGGATAGAGTTCCACGAACTAGACCAACAAGGGGATAGAGTTCTCCTATGGATAGAGTTCCACAAACTAGAGTTAAGGGGATAGAGTTCTCCTGTGGATAGAGGTCCACAAACTTGAGCATAGGGGATTGAGATCTCCTTTGGATAGAGGTCCATAAACATTGTAATAGGGAATTGGTTCCCAAGAGATTTGTTGAGAAAATTTAGAAGAAATATTTTCTCCGTGGACGTAACCCACATTGGGTGAACCACATTAAATTTGTGTCTCTCATGTGTGTGATGATTTGTGCATTGCCTTGTTACTACTATTGATGAGATTGGTTAACACTGCTATGAAAATATATTGCAATTGATAACATTGGATAATATTGTTTGAGAAAGAAAAGTAAAAGTTTATCTTATACTGTTCACCCCCCTCTTAGTATAAGCTTGTGTTCTTCAACAATAATAAACCTTCTTACCATAGTCCTTCATAAAACATGTTAGTAATGTCAAATTAACACACAACTAACATGTAAGTGCAATAATAACATGACAATATTGCTAAGGCATAAACTAATTACAAAACATATATATATATATATATATATATATATTTCATATGTCAGATAATTTTGACTATATAAGCCATCAATTTCTTGCCCACTTGTGAAGGTGTCTATTCCTACAAAAATACAAGTCTATTAGTAACATACCATTTATCATCAAAATATCATAAAACCATATAATATATCATTAAATATTCATAAATCCTTTTTATGAAAAAGTTGGCCAGGGGAGGGTCGTGACATACTACCCCTCTTGGACTAAACACAATCCTTTGTGTTTGACCAATATCCTATAATAATACAAAAATTATTTTTTATTCATTAAAAAAGTTATGAAAAATATTTTTGCATATTAGCTATTTTCTCCCAAGTAGCATTCTTTTCTAAATACCAGTCCCACTAGACTTTACACTGCTCCAGAGTCCAGTTCCTCATCTATTTGGAATGAAAATCAATAATCTTTACCAGTTCTACTTCAATCATTGTAGGGTCATTTTTTGCAAGTTAGACAAATTCCATACATGGTTAGGATCATCTACATACTTTCTAAGCAAGGATACATGAAAAGTATCATGGATCTTGGACAAGTTGGGTGGCAAGGAGAGATGATAGGCAACTGGACTTATCTTCTTGGTGATCTCAAAGGGTCTAACATATCTAGGATCCAAATTGGTTAATTTGATGGTGCTCTTCATGGGCTTTACTCTTAGTAATACTTTATCCCCTATAGAGAATTCTCTAGGTGTATGTGACATAACACTTTTGATGATCAGAGGCTTCCTTAATCCTCTATATAATATTCTTTAGTTTTTCCTCCATATCTTGAACCACATCCAGTTTGATGGCAATCTGGTCTTCTATATTATATCATGAGATATGTTTAGCATCATCTACCATACAATCCATTCTCAAAGAAGCATAATTACCATTGTTGTCAGAAAATTCAACCAGGTGTAAAAAATATTTCCATTTAGATTTCTAATCCATGCAAAGCATGTCCTCTAAAATATAGTTGACTCTCTTAGTCTAACCATCAATCTCTAGAGTTGGAAATTTTGAGTAGTTGTGTTGTCATTGATGTCAAGAGTCAGTGTCAGTGATCAGTGCAAGGATTTGGCAAAAGGAGGGTTAAAATATTTATATTTTAAGCCCAAGAGATTTGGTTTAAAAGCATCACATGATTGGTCAAAAGGTTGGTTAAATACCCTGAAGGAAGGAGATACCTAGGCCCAAAGGAAATAATATTATAATATTTATTATTATAATATTAAAGGTGGTAAGATAAGGTCTAAGGGTGAAAAAGAAAAATACCTAGGCCCAAAGGAAATAATATTATAATATTTATTATTATAATATTAAGGTTTAAAAATAATGCCTAAGGTTATTTATAAATTATTTATAATATTTATATTATAAATTAATTTATAAAATAAATTAATTAAACCCTAAGTTAGGGTTGGGCACAAAAATATTTAAATAAATATCCCTCATCGACGTTCGAAGAAAAAGACGTATGGTATTTATACCATAAGACTTGCAACATTAAGGCAAGTCTTCGAATTAATGCATGTGTGAATATTGGCTAAGGTTTTGATGCGAATTCGTGAGCGCATAAGGCAAGAGGTTTTTAATTTTTAAAAGTAGTAGAAAAATGTGGAGGTTAAATCGACTAAGGCTTAAAGCCTTATCACCAACCATGTGGTTGGGCTAGTGGCAAGGCATCGTTGTGTAAGGTGTTGGGTGAGCGGAGGTCTCATGTTCGAGTCTCGATGGTAGCAAAGGGGTAAAGGTTTTATTTTTGGTTTTGGTGCCAAGTAGGAGGAACAAAGTGCATGAGGCACTTTTATGTCTCAAGTGAGCACCTAGCTCACGTGATGGTTAGGCCATGGCTAGGGTGTTGGTGGTAGCATGATAGGGGATCGAATCCCATCGAGGTAGCATGCGCAAAAGGTATTTAAATTTTTTAATTTTATAATTTGCGCTTGGTCTAAAGTTGATGGTATGCGCCTTGAGGAGTTATAAGGTGGTTGAAATAAATATTATTTTTGCCATGGTTGAAAGTGTTGAATGATTTAAATTTTGGTTTGAAAAGTACATTGGAATATTTTTGAATAGTGGTGTTAATTATTTTGATAATGCATTTTTGAGTAGGGAGATATAAGGAAGTAATTTTGATTATTCTATGCATTAAAATTCTGAAGTGAATTATTGTGAAAGTGAGTTATTTGAATCTTTGCTAATTATATTTTGAGAAGTTTGGAGATTATAAGGTGTACTTGAGACTTGATATTTTTGTATGGTGAAATAACTATTGAGGAGAATATTTGTGTGGAGATTTTGAGATAGGTTGTTGCTATCTAACCTTGAAATTGGCAAAGAGGATTTGATTGTGATTAAGACAGGTTTTGAAGATATATCTCCATCAAAACAAAAGGTATGGGCACATCTTCCTTATGAGTGAAATATTGTTGGATTGAATGTTGTGAAATGCAAAGTTGGAGTGAAAAGGATTGTTTGATAAGCATTGTTGGAAATGTTTGAGTGAGTTTTCATATGCATGATTTGTGGATGTTGAAAGAACATGAGTATCATTGTTATGTGAGATTGAGAACTATCTTGAGCTAGGGTTTGTGAAAGAACATGAGTATCATTGTTATGTGATATTGAGAACTATCTTGAGCTAGGGTTTGTTGAAAGAACATGAGTATCATTGTTATGTGACATTGGAATCATCTTGAGTCAAGGTTTGAGATCCATAGTGTGAGTTGTTGGAAGTATAGTGAAACACTTGGTTAGGGTTTGTAAGCAAGTTGTGTTTCATTGAATGAATGTTTGAGTGAAGTTGGATGAGCATTATTGATTGAAAGCATTGGAGTGATAGTTCAAGTTTTGTGAAACAAATTATACTTTATTTCTGAATTGATTTGAAAGAGAGTTTGAAAGTGATAGAGTGATTTGTGAGTGTGAAACATATTGAGTCTTTGATCATTCTCTATATGTTTCTATGGTTAAACAAGATTATGAGTGAAACTTGTTTGTGTGATTGAAGAGGTTTTCTGAAATAGATTAAGTTGAGTTTTGTATGCAAGTTTTGTAGTTGTTTGAGTAAGCTTTTGTGAAAGCTTAAGGATAGAGTTAAGCAAGCTTTTGTGAAAGCTTGTGGGTATATTTGAGTAAGTCCTAGAGGGGACTTAAGGATAGATTTGAGGTAAGTCTTGGTGAAGACTTGTTGAGCAGATTTGAGGTAAGTCTTGGTGAAGACTTGTTGAGTAGATTTGAGGTAAGTCTTGGTGAAGACTTGTTGAGTAGATTGGACAAGTTCTAGGGAGGACTTGTTGAGAAGATTTGAGGTAAGTCTTGGTGAAGACTTGTTGAGTAGATTGAGCAAGTTCTTGAGAGGACTTGTGGATATATTTGAGATAAGTCTTTGAGAAGACTTGAGAGTATAATTGATTGATTGATTTGTTCAAGCTTTGTGTTAAGGCTTGGGGTAGATCTAAGTAGAGTTGATTTGTGATTTGATCAAGCTTTGTGTTAAGGCTTGAGGATAGATTTGAGGATAGAGTTTGGTGTATATTTGAGGGTATATTTGTGCTAGACTAGAGATAGACTTGTGAGAATATTTGTGCTAGATCGAGGATAGTGTTTAGTGTATATTTGAGATAGATATTGAGTAGAGTTGAGAGTAAGCTTTGGAGGTGATAGAGTAGAGGATAGTAGTCTCTAGTGGATAGAGATCCATTAGCTAGGGTAGTGAGGATAGAGGTATTTTGAGTGAGGATAGAGGTCTTTAGTGGAGAGATATCCACAAGCTAGTGTAGTGGAGGTAGTAGTCTTCTAGAAGATCACCAACTAGAGAAGAGGAGAAGGAGTTCTCCTATGGATAGAGATCCATGAACCAATAAAGAGGATTGGTGTCTCCTGTGGATTGGTGTCCATGAACTTGATTAGGGGATTGGTGTCTCCTTTGGATAGAGGTCCATAAACATTGTAATAGGGAAGGATTCCCAAGAGATTTGTTGAGAAAATTTTAGTGAAATATTTTCTCCGTGGAGTAGCCCACATTGGGTGAACCACGTTAAATTGGTGTCTCTATTGTGTGTGATGATTTGTGCATTGATTTGATTACTATTATTGATATTGCCATTGATATATTGGATAATATTATTTGAGAAAGAAAAGTAAAAGTTGATCTTATATTGTTCACCCCTCCTCTTAGTATAAGCTTGTGTTCTTCAATTGGTATCAGAGCGGGTTCCTTCGGAAGAGTTTAATAGCTTGAAGGAAAAGCTTATAGGAACATAGATGGATTCTCAGAGTGGATCTTCAGGAAATAAGGCACCATTGTTCGATGGGAACAATTATGCATTTTGGAGTGTAAGAATGAAGATTTACCTAATGGCACAAGGAAATGAGATATGGCAAGCAGTTGAGGATGGATACACACCACCAACTACTCCACCTATAGATAAATATGGTAAGCTCCTACATCTGAATAATTCAAAGGCAATGAATGGAATCTTAAGTGGTTTACGTGAATCAAAGTTTGTAAAAGTTATGCATTGCACATCAACAAAAGAGATTTGGGAAAAGTTGAAGAAAATATATGAGGGAGACAAAAAGGTCAAGATGGCAAAATTGCAAAATCACAAGAAAATATTTGAAGACCTAAATATGAAGGATGAGGAAGACATTGCTACATACTTACTTCATGTGGATGAGGTTGTTAACTCCATGCAAGGACTTGGGTTTAAAGTTGAAGAAACAGATGTTTGTCAAAATATTTTAAGGTCACTCCCTAAGAGGTATAGTGAAAAGGTTTCAGCCATAGAAGAAACAAAAGATATTGAAACTTTGACTAGGGATGAGTTACATGGAACTCTCACAACTTTTGAGATGAGAATAGGAAAGGATCCTATCCCCCAGAAAGAAGCAACCTTCAAAGTTACAAAGAAGACAAAGGATAAGAAGTCAGATTCAAGTGATGAGTCATCCAGTGATGAAGAAGCAAACTATGGCAGAAGGAACAAGGACACAAGAAAGCATAAAGGTACAAAATTAGTTAAGTGTTTCAATTGTGGTAAATATGGTCACTATGCATCTGATTGTCCAGAAGCTGGAAATAGCAATGGTGAAGAGAAACAGGATCATAAGAACAGGGAAGCAGGAAAATACAGGTATCAAAAGAAAAGTAGGGATGGACAAGGCAAGCAAGGAAAGAAGTTTTTCCAAAGGCATAAGAAGAGTTTCTATGCAGATAAGATAGGCAAGAGTTCAAGTGATAGTGATGAAAGGTCCTCAGATAATGAAGAAGAAGAAATTCTATTTCTGACAGTAGAAAAAGAAGATGTTAAGAAAAAGGTAAAAAGGGAACCAATAATTCTCAAGTGTTTTAGGTGTGGTAATTTTGGTCATCTTGAAGATCATTGTACAAGGAATGGGTTCAGTTTTAGTGAAGATGAATATGAAGATGCTCTTGAAGGTCTAGAAGAAGAAAGTCTTCTTTTGAAAATAGAAGAAGAAGGAAGTGCTCCTATTGAAGATAAATCAGAAAGGAATGAAGATGCTCTTAAAGATAGGAAGGAATAAAAATGAAGAGGAAGGAGAAGTTGATCTTGAAGGTGAGCTTATTTCTGCTCTTAAGGAATTAAGAAAGGTAAGAAAGTAGAACTCAAAACTCAAGCTTCAATTTCAAGAATGTGATGAAGAGAAAGGAAAGCTTATAGAAGATCTAACAAACTCAATATCTAAGACAAGGAGATTTAAAGAGAAGTTAGAGGTAAAGGTTTTAGAATGTGAAAGATTAGAGCATGAGGTAGCTTCACTAAGGAAGGAAGTAAAAGAGTCTAAAGATAAGCTACATAGGTTTGGGAGAAGCTCAAAGACCTTGGATAAGATTATCAAGGTACAAAGATCTTCATCAAACAAGATAGGACTTGGTTTTGAAGAGGAACATAGAGAATAAGGAGAGGAGTCAATCTCAAGCTCCAAAGAAGAAGAAGCTTCAGAATAAGAGAGTGAAAGAGAAAGTGAGACTTCTGAGGATAAGTTGGAAAATAGAAGGTTCAACAAGGAAAGGAACAATGCACAAATAAGGAATATATGGAATATGAAACATCATAGGGAAGAAGAGACTAAGAGACCAATGGGGTCAAGGCAAGGTTTCTTCAATGGACGTTGCTTCTCATGTCACAGGTTTGGACACAAGGCTATGTAGTGTAGGACACATGAAAGATAGGGATATGGTTTCACTAAAAGGAATTTTAGAAATGGGCATCTCTTTCAAGGGTATTGTTACTCTTGTAATCAGTTTGGTCATAAGGTAGTTAATTGTAGGGTTCATGATAGGAATGGATATGGCTTCACTAGGAGGAACTTCAAGATATTTGCACCTTCAAGGAACCACAACATTAAATGTTATAAGTGCAATAATGTTGGGCATATGGCTAAGTGGTGTAGAATAAAATTTCTAGAGACAAGCAGGAACAGGAATATTTAGAGGAATCAAAGGAATCAGTTGAGGAAGAAGGTGGACAAAGGAAAGGAGCAGTGTATGCTGGGAGTAGAGATACTCCCACCCCAAAATTAACCACCTCAAGGAGAGGAGGTGGGGAGGGGGCTGAGCTAAGAGTCTTATATTTAGCCCCAAAGGTGGCCCTTTGCCATTGATGACAAAGGGGAGAGATTTGAGTTAGGGGAGAGCATTCAGTCAGGGGAGTAGTTTCTAGGGGAGAGATTTGGAAAAAGGAAAAAGGAATGGTTAAGGAAAAGAGAAGAGGGTTGGGGGTTTTTTTTTTTTTGGTAAAAAGAGGGTTAAAATATTTATATTTTAAGCCCAAGATATTTGGTTTAAAAGCATCACATGATTGGTCAAAAGGTTGGTTAAATACCCTGAAGGAAGGAGATACCTAGGCCTAAAGGAAATAATATTATAATATTTATTATTATAATATTAAAGGTGGTCAGATAAGGTCTAAGGGTGAAAAAGGAAAATACCTAGGCCCAAAGGAAATAATATTATAATATTTATTATTATAATATTAAGGTTTAAAAATAATGCCTAAGGTTATTTATAAATTATTTATAATATTTATATTATAAATTAATTTATAAAATAAATTAATTAAACCCTAAGTTAGGGTTGGGCGCAAAAACATTTAAATAAATATCCCCATCGACGTTCGAAGAAAAATATGAATGGTATTTATACCATAAGACTTGCAACATTAAGGTAAGTCTCCGAATTAATGCATGTGTGATTATTGGCTAAGGTTTGATGCGAATTCGTGAGCGCATAAGGCAAGAGGTTTTAATTTTTAAAAGTAATAGAAAAATGTGGAGGTTAAATCGACTAAGGCTTAAAGCCTTATCACCAACCATGTGGTTGGGCTAGTGGCAAGGCATCGTTGTGTAAGGTGTTGGGTGAGTGGAGGTCCCACGTTCGAGTCTCATGGTAGCAAAGAGGTAAAGTTTTTATTTTGGTTTTGGTGCCAAGAGGAACAAAGTGCATGAGGTGCTTTTGTGTCTCAAGTGAGCACCTAGCTCATGTGATGGTTAGGCCATGGCTAGGGCACTGGTAGTAGTATGATAGGGGATCGAATCCCATCGAGGTAGCGTGCGTAAAAGGTATTTAAATTTTTAAATTGTGTAATTTGCGCTTGGTCTAAAGTTGATGGTATGCGCCTTGAGGAGTTATAAGGTGGTTGAAATAAATATTATTTTTGCCATGGTTGAAAGTGTTGAATGATTTAAATTTTGGTTTGAAAAGTATATTGGAATATTTTTGAATAGTGGTGTTAATTATTTTGATAATGCATTTTTGAGTAGGGAGATATAAGGAAGTAATTTTGATTATTCTATGCATTAAAATTCTGAAGTGAATTATTGTGAAAGTGAGTTATTTGAATCTTTGCTAATTATATTTTGAGAAGTTTGGAGATTATAAGGTGTACTTGAGACTTGATATTTTTGTATGGTGAAATAACTATTGAGGAGAATATTTGTGTGGAGATTTTGAGATAGGTTGTTGCTATCTAACCTTGAAATTGGCAAAGAGGATTTGATTGTGATTAAGATAGGTTTTGAAGATATATCTCCATCAAAACAAAAGGTATGGGCACATCTTCCTTATGAGTGAAATATTGTTGGATTGAATGTTGTGAAATGCAAAGTTGGAGTGAAAAGGATTGTTTGATAAGCATTGTTGGAAATGTTTGAGTGAGTTTTCATGTGCATGATTTGTGGATGTTGAAAGAACATGAGTATCATTGTTATGTGAGATTGAGAACTATATTGAGCTAGGGTTTGTGAAAGAACATGAGTATCATTGTTATGTGATATTGAGAACTATCTTGAGCTAGGGTTTGTGAAAGAACATGAGTATCATTGTTATGTGACATTGGAATCATCTTGAGTCAAGGTTTGAGATCCATAGTGTGAGTTGTTGGAAGTATAGTGAAACACTTGGTTAGGGTTTGTAAGCAAGTTGTGTTTCATTGAGTAAATGTTTGAGTGATGTTGGATGAGCATTATTGATTGAAAGCATTGGAGTGATAGTTCAAGTTTTGTGAAATAAATTATACTTTATTTTTGAATTGATTTGAAAGTGAGTTTGAAAGTGATAGAGTGTTTTTTGGGTACAAAACCTAGTGAGTGTGAAACATATTGAGTCTTTGATCATTCTCTATATGTTTCTATGGTTAAACAAGATTCTGAGTGAAACTTGTTTGTGTGATTGAAGAGGTTTTCTGAAATAGATTAAGTTGAGTTTTGTATGCAAGTATTTGTAGTTATTTGAGTAAGCTTTTGTGAAAGCTTAAGGATAGAGTTAAGCAAGATTTTGTGAAATCTTGTGGGTATATTTGAGTAAGTCCTAGAGGGGACTTAAGGATATATTTGAGGTAAGTTTTGGTGAAGACTTGTTGAGTAGATTTGAGGTAAGTCTTGGTGAAGACTTGTTGAGCAGATTTGAGGTAAGTCTTGGTGAAGACTTGTTGAGAAATTGAGGTAAGTCTTGGTGAAGACTTGTTGAGAGATTGAGAAAGTTCTATGAGAGGACTTGTTGAGATATATTTGAGGTAAGTCTTGGTGAAGACTTGAGAGTAGATTGAGCAAGTTCTTGAGAGGACTTATGGATAGATTTGAGATAAGTATTTGAGAAGACTTGAGAGTAGAATTGATTGATTGATTTGTTCAAGCTTTGTGTTAAGGCTTGGGGTAGATCTGAGCAGAGTTGATTTGTGATTTGATCAAGCTTTGTGTTAAGGCTTGAGGATATATTTTGGTGTATATTTGAGGGTATATTTGTGCTAGACTAGAGATAGACTTGTGAGAATATTTGTGCTAGATCGAGGATAGTGTTTAGTGTAGATTTGAGATAGATATTGAGTAGAGTTGAGAGTAAGCTTTGGAGGTGATAGAGTAGAGGATAGTAGTCTCTAGTGGATAGAGATCCATTAGCTAGGGTAGTGAGGATAGAGGTCTTCTGAGTGAGGATATAGGGTCTTCGTGGAGAGAGATCCACAAGCCAAGTGTAGTGGAGGTAGTAGTCTTCTAGAAGATCACCAACTAGAGTAAAGGAGAAGGAGTTCTCCTATGGATAGAGATCCATGAACCAATAGAGGGGATTGGTGTCTCCTGTGGATTGGTGTCCATGAACTTGATTAGGGGATTGGTGTCTCCTTTGGATAGAGGTCCATAAACATTGTAATAGGGAAGGATTCCCAAGAGATTTGTTGAGAAAATTTTAGTGAAATATTTTCTCCATGGTGAAGAGAAATAAAGAGCCCTGATAAACTAAAACTAGAAAAGTAGTAATAACATAATCAAAAGAAGAAGATAGCATATTCACACATTACACAATATTTATCCTGGAAACCCTCAATCGAGAAAAACTAACATAGTATTATCTTATTATTGCATTAACTTGATCATCTCCAATACAATAATATTCTTCTTCTATCTCTCCCCAAACCCTAATGCAAGTGCGATATATATAACAAAGGCACATGCACAAATTTTACAATATCATGGGTGAAAAAGCATGGGTTCAAATATAGTAACCCTAAAAGCCCATATGGGTCTAAAAATAACTTTAAAAACCCTAAAAATTTGAAGTATAGGTACACAGTGTCCAATACCTTTTAGTGTTAACCCCACCATAATAACATGGAAAATATTCAACATATTTCCAACATTCTCCCACTTGTTGAATACTTTCCATAGGGGCTAAAACTGCCATTGTCAACTATCAAGGGCAACCATGCCCATAGATCTTCTACACCAAGAAAATTTTTGAGTAGGTACAACCTTTGTTAATGAATCAATAATATTCTTCTCTGTATCAACTTTCTCCAATATCACTCGGTTCTCTTCAACCATATCTCTCACAAAATGGTACTTGATATCAATATGTTTTGATCGATCATGAAAACCAGGATTATTGGCCAAAAATATTGCACTTTGACTATCACTGTTAATTCTCATAGCCTTCTATTTAATACCAACTATTGAACACAACCTTTGTAGCCATACTACTTCTTTACTAGTATGAGTTGTTGCAATGTACTCTACTTCTGTAGTGGATAAAGCAACAATTGATTACTTTTTACTCATCCAACTTACTACCCCTCCAAATAACCTGAACACATAAGCACTTATGGATCTTCTCTTGTCAATATCTCTAGCCTAGTTAGCATCCACAAACCCTTGTAGATTTACAATATCATTACCTCCAAAATTTCCTCCATAATAGATAGCATAATCTGTAGTTCCATGCAAGTATCTAAAGATCCTCTTCATAGTAGTCCAATGTTCCTTTCTTAGATTTGACATATATCTGCTAACTACTCCCACTACATGTGCAATATCAGGTCTAGTATAGACCATTGCATACATCAAATTACCCACAACACTAGCATAAGGAACATGATGCATTTCTTCAATTTCCTCATCTGTTTTAGGACATTGTTCAGTAGATAACTTTTGACCAATCGGATATGGAGTACATACTGGTTTACAATCATGCATTCTAAACTTTTGTAGTATCAAATCAACATATTTCCTTTGATTTAACCATAACTTTCTATTTGCATGATCCCTTATTATTTTCATACCCAAAATAAATTTTGTAGCACCCAAATCCTTCATGTCAAATTTAGAATATAACTGAGATTTTAGTAACTTTATCATCTCCTTATTGTTACCAATTAACAACATGTCATCCACATACAATACAATGATAACAAAATTTTCACCTTCCTTTTTGAAATATACACATGGATCTACTTTGCTTTTTCCAAGCCCAAGTGTCAAGACAAACCTATCAAATTTTTGGTTCCACATCCTTGGAGACTACTTCAACCCATAAAGAGACTTCTTCAACTTGCATACCAAGTCCTCCTTACCTTTTACCTTAAAGCATTCTGGTTGTGAACCACACAAAAAAATTATATATATATATATATATATATATATATATATATATATCTTCATCAAGTTCACCATGTAGAAAATTTATCTTTACATCCATCTATTCTATTTCAAAATCAAAAGCAATAGAAATAGCCAATAAAAATCTAATTGAAGTTAGTTTAGCCATAAGAGAAAAAATCTCACCAAAGTCAATTCCCTCAACTTGAGAAAATCCTTTTGCTACCAAGCGAGCCTTGTACTTCTCCAACTTTCCTTCTACATTGTACTTCTTCTTGAATAACCACTTACAACCAACAGGTTTTCTACCAGGAGGTAATTTCACCAAGTCCCATATCTTATTTTTATCCAAGGACTCCATTTCTTCTTCCATAGCCCTTTTCCAAGACTTATTCTCACTTGATTGAAGTGCCTCCTTTACAGTCTTGGGTTCTTCATCAATAATTGATAAATTAAATGCAGAATAAAAATTTGAAGGACTATACCTATCTGGAAGTCTTCTCTCTCGATCTGATCTCCTCAAAATTGGAGTTCTAGGTTCTGCATCTTCAGCTTCCTCCTCACCTTCTTCCTCTGAATATTCCTCTTCAGACTCTCTCTATAATTCAGGTTCTACCACTGGTTCTTCCTCCTATTCCAATTTTACTTGCACTATTTCTGGTTCTTTGCTTGGTTGCATTTCCTATTTTAGAACCCCTTTTGTTTCTCTAAATATCACATTACGACTGTAAACAACCTTCTGTGTTTATGGGTTCCACAACTTATATCCTTTAACACTAGTACTATAACCCACAAATATGCATTTTTTAGATTTATAGTCTAGCTTAGTCCTTTTCTCTTTTGGGACATACATATAAGCATCACAACCAAAAACCCTTATATGTCTGAGAGAGGGTTTCTTACCAGTCCATACTTCCTGTGGAGTCTTATCCACCAAAGCTGAGGTAGGAGATCTATTGATGAGATAACAAGTTGTTAACATAACTTCTACCCAGAATTTCTTTTCTAACCCTACACCACTTAGCATGCTTCTAGCCTTATCCATCAATGTCTTGTTCATCTATTCTATAACCCCATTCTGTTGTGGAGTATATAGAGTTGTTCTCTGCCTTTCTATTCCACAATCCTTGCAAAACTACTCAAATTCATTAGAGCAATACTCACCACCATTATCACTTCTCAAAAACTTTATCTTTTTCTCTATCTGATTTTCTACAAGAGCCTTAAACTCTTTAAATTTATTAAAAACCTCATATTTGTTCCGTAGAAAATATACCCAAGTCTTTCTTGAGAAGTCATCTATAAATGTAACAAAATAGATAGATTTACCTAATGATGGTACTTTTTTAGGTCCAAACACATCACTATGAACTAGATGTAGAATTCCTTCAAACCTTGTAGCACTACTTGGAAACTTGACTCTAGTTTGTTTCCCAAAAACATAGTGCTCACAAAAATTAAAATTTAATGGGCAATCAGAAATTCCTTCAACCATACCTTTCATTTTTAATGTTTGAAGTCCTTTCTCACCAATATGCCCCATGCATTGATGCCACAACATTATCTTTGTTGTAGGAATACTCAAAACCATTTCAGTTATATTATTTTCTTGTACAATTGAAGATTTATTGCAATTAATACTTACAGTGCTAGCCTCAAGTCTAAACAAAGTTCCTATGTGAACTCCTCTTACCAACACCAAGGATCCATGAATCATCTTGCAGCTATCCTTATTGAATACCACATTCACACCTGCATCATTCATATTACTCATAGATATTAGATTCCTTGCCAAACCTAAAATATGCAACACACCAGGAAGGGTTTTAATTCTTCCATATTTTAGCCTCAACTTGACTCTTCCTAGATATATTATTTTATATGTCAAATTGTCTCCCAAGAAGACTTTACCTCCATCTATCTTTTTATATTCATTGAACCCCTCCCTATGAGGAGTCATATGAAAAGAAGCACCTGAGTCAATCAACCATGAGTCATGGCATTCACTTGAGCATGTTATAGATAAGAATAAGTCCCCTGAATCTTCATTTGTGGTCTTCATTTCTATAGAAGTTCCTTCATAAGATGATCGATTATTATCAACCTTTTTAGATCTACAGTCTCTTTTATAATGCCTTGCTTTACCACAATTCCAACATTTCCTCTTTTTCAGGGCAATAGATTTACCCCTAGATTTTGATTTCTTTTCTCCTATTTTTTTTTGCTTCTTTCTTGAGAATGACCTCTCACAACCAAGGCTTCCTTTTTATGATAATCCTTAGAATATTTTCGTCTCATCTCCTCAGATAGTAAAGTTCCTACTATATCCTCTACTTTCAATGTAGATGTAGTATTGGTGATAGCCATAACTAGGTTATCCCATGAATTAGGTAATGAACAAAGTAAAGTAATACATTTTTCCTCTTCATCCATTTTTACTTCTATGAGGTTATTTGACTTACCACATGTTAAATTTTTTTTTTTTTTGTTTTTTTTTGGTGGGGGTTTTTTTTTCTTTGGTTTTGGTTCTTCCTCCAGCAGGTATTTTTTTTTTTTTTTTTTTTGCCTGTTGAGGTTAGGTTGTTTAGTGGTTGAGTTTGGAAGTTTCTTTTTTTTTTCCTTATTATGGTTTTTTTTTTGTTTTTTTTGTTTGTTGCTTTGTGGGTAGTTGTTATTTTGATTGGTTTTTGTATATTGTGTTTGTTTTTTTGTTTTTTTTTTGTTTTTTTGTGATTATTTTGTTGTTATCCCTACCCTTTTTGTGTTTGAGTTTTCACTCTTACTTCAGTTATTCTTATTTGGTTCTTGTTATTGTTTATTGTATTTGGAGTACTATTGTTTTTGTGTAGTTTTGCTCAGGTTATTTTTTCAAACCTTGTTTTTAGCATTTTTTTTAGTTAATGCTTCAAGGTTTTCTGAAATTGAGAGTTGTGATTAAAACCTTGTTTGATGAGCATGGTTGTTGAAGTGAGTTGTTATGCAAAGAAGTTGAACTAGGTTTTGAAAATATCATGAGTATCATTGTTATGTGAGATTTGTTGTTGAGCATTATTGGAAACATTTTGAGTTGGATGATACATGCTTGGACTAGGGTTTATGAGCAAGAGTTGGTTCTTAAGTGATTGGTTGAGTAGATTTGATTGAGACTATTCAAGTGGATATTTGAAGTGATTGTTCAAGTTCCATAAAACAAAATTTTCTATATTTTTATTTGAGTTGAGATTGAGTTTTGAGAATAGAACATATTGAGTCTCTAACAATTCTCTTTATGCTTCTATGATATTGAGTTGAGAAAGTGATTGAGTTTTTGAGTATAGAACATATTGAGTCTTTAACAATTCTCTTTATGATCTATGATATTTATTTGAGTTGAGAAATTGATTGAGCATTGAGTAAATAATATATTGAGTCTCTAACAATTCTTTTTATGTTTCTACGAGATTGAACAAGTTCTGTGTGGACTTGTTAAGTATATTTGAGGCAAGTCTTTGAGAAGACTTGTGGACTGATTTTGTGTAAGCTTTTGTGGAAGCTTACAATACAGATTTGAGCAAGTCCTAGAGAGGACTTATTGAGCAGATTTGGACAAGTTCTATGTGAGCTTGTTGAGCATATTTGGACAAGTTCTGTGTGAGCTTGTTGAGCATATTTGGACAAGTTCTGAGTGAGCTTGTTGAGAAGATTTGGACAAATTTTATGTGAGCTTATTGAGAATATTTGGACAAGTTTTGTGTGAGTTTATTGAGTAGATTTGAGTAGGTTCTGAGTGGACCTGTTGAGCATATTTGAGCAGGTTCTGAGTGGACCTGTTGAGCATATTTTAGCAGGTTTTGAGTGGACCTATTGAGTAGATTTGAGTAGATTTTGAGTGGACCTTTTGAGAAGAGTTGTGCAGGTTCTATGTGGACCTGTTGAGAATATTTGGATAGGTTCTATGTGGACCTGTTGAGAAGAGTTGTGCAGGTTCTGTGTGGACCTGTTGAGAATATTTGGATAGGTTCTATGTGGACCTGTTGAGAAGATTTGGATAGGTTATGTGTGGACCTATTGAGAATATTTGGACAGGTTATGTGTGGACCTATTGAGCAGATTTATATAGGTTCTGAGTGGACCTATTGAGAAAATTTGAGTAGGTCCTGAGTGGACCTATTGAGAAGATTTATGCTAGACTGACTGGACTATGTTTAGTGTAGATTTGAGTGGACTTGTGCTAGAATGACTAGAATATGTTTAGTGTAAGAGTTGAGCTGATTTGTGCTAGACCAAATGGACTATGTTTAGTGTAAATTTGAGTGAGCTTCCTGAGTGGACTTGTGCTAGACCAACTAGACTATGTTTAGTGTAAGAGTTGAGCAGATTTATGCTAGACCGAATGGAATGTGTTTAGTGCATATTTGAATGAGCTTATTGAGAAGACTTGTGCTAGATTGAATGAACTATGTTTAGTGTAATATTAAATATATTTGTGCTAGACCTATTGGACTATGTTTAGTATATAATTGAGACATAGCTTTGGATATGACAGATCAAAGAGGATAGAGTCTCTTATAGATAGAGATCCATCATCCAGGGTAGTGAGGATAGGTCTTTTGAGTGGGGACAAGAATCGTCAATGGATAGAGATCCACAAGCCAGTGCAGTGGAGGTAGTAGTCTTCTAGAGGATCATCAGCCAGAGTATAGGAGGAGTTATATGGATAGAGATCCACAAACTAGATTTAGGGGATCAACATCTCCTTTGGATAAAGGTCCATAAACATTGTAATTAGGAAAGATTTCCAAGATATTATTTGAGAAATATTTAGAATAAATATTTTCTCCGTAGAGGTAGCCATATTTGGGTGAACCATGTTAAATCTATGTCTCTATTGTGTATGATGATTTGTGCATTACTTTGGTTATTTCTATTGATATTGCCATTGATTATATTGATTAATACTATTTGGGAAAGAAAAGTAAAAAGTGATCTTATATTGTTCACCCCTCCCTCTCAGTATAAGATTGTGTTCTTCAATTGGTATAAGAGCTGGTTCCTTCAGAAAGGGTTTAATAGCTTGAAGGAAGATATTACAAGAACACAAATGGAAATGAAAGGCAAAAGCAAAACCATGAGATACAAGAAGAAAATAATACACATGGTCATGAAATAAAAGGAGGATGAGTTTAATATTGTTGTGTTGGGAGGACAAATGAAAATAGATTCAAGAGATGAATCAAGTAATGGAGAAATATCCAAACTGATAAATTTTTGTACCAGATGTGGGAACACAAGTCACCATGCAGCTTATTGTCCACAAGAATTTTTTATTTATGGTCAAATTTTCCATGATGCAAGTTGTTGTAATGGATTTAGTAGTAGTGAAGATGAAAATGATATTCTCAAAAATGAAATCCTAGAGATTGGTTCAAGAAAGGATAACAGGGACAATCAAAATAGGTATGAAGAAGAAACTTTGCTTTCAGTAATAGAATAAAAATAAAAATGGAAATCCAATCTTAAGGAACTCATTGAATTGAAAAAAGAGAATTTAGAATTGAAAGGTCAAATACAAGAATATGAGAAATGTAATACAAAGCTTTTACAAGATCTTTCTAACTTGGGATATAAGGTTGAAAAGGCAAGAAGAGTTGAAAAAAGGTATGGTTGAACATACAAAGGTAAAATATATAGAATTTGAAATGCTTATGGTTACTCTTGAAGAATTAAAAAGGGAGAACTCAAGATTAAGGGTTAAAGCTCAAGAAGATGAAAAAGTAAAAGCAAGGTTTTTACAGGAACTCACCAACTTCAAAATCAAAGTTGAAGAGACAAGAAAAATTGAAGAAGGTATGGCCAAACAATTAAAGACAAAATATCTAGAGTGTGAAATATTAGATCATGAGATATTTTCACTAAGGATATAAGTAAAATGTTCTAAGGAAGATACACAAGTTTGAGGAAAATTCAAAGACTTTGGATAGGATTATAAATGCACAAAGGTCATCAATCACCATAACAAGACTTAGTTCTAAAGAAGAACAAGGGAAATAGAAACCAGAAAAAGGAGAGTCAAGCTCAAACACCAGAAAATAAGAAGCATCAAAATAAGTAAGTAAAAGAGAGAGTGATACTTCTAAGGATAAGTTGGACAATATAAATTTCAACAAGGAAAGGAACAATGCACAAGTAAGAAAAAGATGGAACATGAAAAAGGAAGAAGAAACTAAGAGACCAATGAGATCAAGACAAGGAAGCTTCAATGGAAGATGTTTTTCATGTCACAAGTTTGGGCACATGGATTCATAGTGTAGGACACATGAAAGACAAAAATATGGGAATAGACAAATTTTTCATGGGTGTTTCTACTCATGTAATGAGTTTGGTAACAAGGTAATGAATTGTAGGATTCATGACAGAAGAGGATATGGATTCACTAGGAGAAATACTAAGACATTTGCACCTCCAAGGAATAATAACATTAAGTGTTATAAGTGCAATAATGATGGTCACACAACAAAATGGTGTAGATTAAACATTCCAAAATCAAGTAGGAACAGGAATAGGAACATGGATATGAACAAGAACAGAAATATGGATATGAACAAGAACATAAACATGGACATGAACAAGAATAGGAATAGGAATAGGAATAGGAACATGAACATGAACATGAATAGACACATGAACAGGAACAAGAACATGAACATGGATGAGAACAAGAATAGGAAATTGGCTATGAACAGAAATAGGAACAAGAATGATGACATAGATAGAAACAATCAGAGGAATCAAAAAATTTAGAAAATAAGGGAAGAGGATAAAGGCAAAGAACAATGCCTTTTGGGAGTAGAAATACTCCCACCCTAGAATTAACCACCTCAAAAGGAGGTGGGGGAGGGGCTAAGCTAAGAGGCTCATTCTTACCCTCGAGCCCCAAAGGTGACCCTTTGCCATTGATGTCAAAGGGGGAGAGATTTATGTATTGGGGAGAGATTTGATATTTGAGAGAGAATTGAGCCAAGGGGAGCAATGTCCCAGGGGGAGTAGAAGGAAAAAGAAAGGTTAGGTTTTGGTAAGAAGAGTATGGGTTACCATCAATGACAAAGGGGGATATTGTTGGACATTTTGAGTCCCTAAGTCAAAGTTGTCATTGATGTCACCAGATGAAGTCATAATTAATACCAAATATTTCAATAGAAAATAAAGGGGATAAAAATGGTTATTTGATATACAGTAAGAAGGCCAAAGATAAAGTGAAACAGTGCAAAATATAGAATTTAAAAATGGGTTATAATATTTATTTTATAAATTATTTAAATTCAGTGTGAATTTAATTTTATAAATTAATATTAAAGGTACTTTATCAAAGGCAAAAGTCAGTTTTATAAAGTCAAAAGATATATATATTTTTTTTTATTTGTGGAAAACATCCCAAAAGGGATGCCACTTTCGGGTAAGACCCAAGGAGGCAGGGGTATCCATTCCGCCAAAAATGCCCAGGACTCGGACCTGGCCTACCACCTTTGACATACTCAAGGAGCAAACAAACACACAAAACCAAATTAAAAAAAGTAAATAACAACAAAAATAATAAAATAAAATAAAAAACATGCTCCTTGAGTGTGTCAAAACCAAAAGCACAACCAAACACGCACAATAAGATAAAAGAAACCACAACACAAACCACATAGAAAAACACAAGAACCACATAACAAAACACAAACAAGACAAAAACAACACACTACAAAGACATAACCCAAAAAAACATGAAAAATAAACACAACCAAAACCTAAAAATAAAATAAATAAAATAAAAATAAAAACAACCAACAACAGACAATAAACAAAAATAAAAAACATAGAAAACACTCACACATAAAAAAATGAAATAACACAAACAAAGAGAAACCCAAGAACAAGAACGAAAAAAACACAAGAACAATAACAAAAAACATAAAAAAAAAAAAACAACAAAAACACAAGAACAACAAAAAACAACACAAAGAACACAAAAACAAAACAAAACAAAAGAACCCACCCACCTTAAAAAACTAAACAAAGAAGACAAAAGAAAAAAAAATGAACAAAACAATGACCTATCTAGACCAGAAGACTATTAATGCAAGAATCAACAGAGGAAACAAAATAAAGAATAGAATGAGCTAGGGAACTAAAAAAACTGAATGAACCAAAGAGAAAAAAAAAAAAAAACAAGAAGAAACTAGGTACCTTCAGAACTGGAGCCATCCAAAGAAATGATAGAAAGAAGAGCTTCCCTAATTTGAGAAGCCCACCATATAGGAGGGTGGCCATAACAAGTAAGATCACCTTTGTCCAAAGCCCAATTAGCTAAAGCATCAGCACTCTTGTTTTGATCTCTGACCACATGATTGTAATCAACTTTCAAAAATCCCATCTGGATTAAGCTGAATCTTCTCAATAATTCTTTTTATTCTCCAATCCACCTTATGATTCTTAGAAGGAGTCTTCAAGAGATTAATCATAAGTTGAGAGTCGGACTCAACTAACACCTTTTCCCATCCAACCTTAGTAGCCTCCTGAAGGCCTCTAAGGATACCATACCCCTCGGCAAGGTTATTGGAAAGAATACCCAAATTCTCAGCAAAAGTAAAAACCAGGGAGCCATCTGAAAGTCTACCAATTCCTCCCACACTGGCTTTTCCAGGGTTCCCTCTAGAGGCTCCATCGGTATTGACTTTTCCAAAATCCTTAGGAGGAGGTTGCCAATTTCTAGTCCTATCCATCTTACTAATACTCACATTCCCTTTAAGTTGGTTGCCCTTAGAAGGTTTAATCTTCAATATTTGCATCACTTGATCCCATCTTTGGTGGGAGTTTTGGGGGTGATTAAGGAGTTGATGGACTGATTCAACTAAGTTGGCTATGGTCTTTTGCCAAATATAGTGAATATCCTTCCTATCTTGATTAAAAATTTGGTTGTTCCTTTCATTCCAAATATTCCAAAGAAGAATGGTAGAACCCATCCAAACTAACTGCCTAATAAAATGATCAACACCCTCTTGATTAGGCCAATCCCTCCAAAGTTGTTCAAAAGTGAAAAAATTGGACCACTGTAAGCCAAGTAAAGTTGCCATTCTCCTCCATAGCTCAGAGGCTAAAGTACACTCAATAAAAATATGGTTGATATTTTCTACATTCTCTTCACACATTTCACATCTAAAAGGGCCATGAAAACCACGCTTCATAAGTTGCTCACCGAGTAAGCACCCTACGATGCAATAAAAGCCAATTAAAGAACCTCACCTTAGGCCAGAGCTTTTGAGCCCACAATTGAGAAAATATGTCAGAAGAATGGTTGGGATTATTATGGCATAAGGTCAAATAACCTTGAGCAACTGAATACTCACCCTTAGTAGTGTTGTTCCATCCAAAACAATCTTTTTCATGGGACCAAGAGAGGGATCTCATATGAAGGATGCCTTGGATATCTTGTCTTTGCCTTTCTAGGATTTGAATAGGCCAGTCCTCAATAGGGATCCAATATCTACCAACCTTTGAATTACCGATATGGTACCGACAGTAATTAGCCACCTTTATCCAATTAGCTCGGTGAAGCTCCTCCATCCAAGGCCTCCAATCGGGAAGCCGAGTTATCAAAGGCTTGTGACCATCCCAAGAATATGTCCAAAAATATGCATGTTGACAATTATGAATGATCCAAAATAATTTTTCTTTATCAAATCCTCACCGAGTCTTAAGAACTGCTAAAATGGGAGAACCTTTGGTAGGAAGTTGATAGCGAACAAGGTCTTCGGGACTTTTGTTCTCGGCATATTTAGCACGGAGATTATTGGCCCAAAGAGCATTGGGGTTATGCAACATCCTCCAATATAATTTAGCAGCTAAAGCTTTGTTGTTATTAATTGAAGACCGGAATCCTAACCCCCCTTCACTCTTAGGAAGACATAAAGTATCCCATTTCACCAAGGCCCATTTTCTTTTCTCCTTAGTACCACTCCAAAGGAAACGATGGCTGATTTGATCCAATTCTCGAAGAACAGACCTTTGGGATATTCAAAATGGAAGAAACATAAATAGGAATAGCTTGAAGGACTGATTTTACCAAGGTGATTCTACCCCCAGAAGAAAGCCACTTGTTGGTCCACTTTCCAATTTTCTTCTTGACTTTGTCCAACAACCAATTCCAATCTTTATTTTTTTGCCTTTTAATATTTATGGGAATACCTAAATAAGTGATTGGAAGAGAGGTCTTCTTATATCTTAATTTATCCAAGACCATGGATTCCTGTCTAGCAAAGCAGTGAAAGAAAATAACTTTAGATTTGTCTTCATTGATCAAGCTGCCTGATAGCCTTAGAAAAATAGCTAATGATTTGCTTAATATTAGAAGCTTCCTTAACTGTAGCTTTACCTAAAAGGGTAGAGTCATCCACAAATTGAAGATGAGAGATAGGTCTAGCTCCATGAGCAATGGTAACTCCCTCAAGGGTTTTGTTTTCCCTCTTTTTGGTTATAGTCCTACCCAAGCATTCAGCAAGAATGATGAATAAATAAGGGGATAGCGGGTCACCTTGCCTAATACCTCTGGAAGCTGGGAAAGACTGAGAAGGCCTACCATTGATAAGAACTAAGTAGGAAACTGAAGAGATACATCCCATAATCCAATCCATCCAATCCTTAGAGAAACCAAATTGCCTCAAAACTTTGATAAGGAAGTGCCAATCCACTCTGTCATAAGCTTTGGATAAGTCTAACCGGATGAACATAGAAGGAGAATTTTGCATATCCATGGAATGGATGGCTTCCTGAGCAAGAACTATCTCATCTACTATTTGACGTCCTTCCACATATCCCCCTTGCTCCGGGGAAATAATCTTATGCAAAAGAGGCTTCAACCTTTCTGCCATGATTTTAGTAATAATTTTGAGAAGAACATTACATAAAGCAATAGGTCTAAAAGCTGAGATATGATCAACCTCTTGAGCTTTTGGAACAAGAGTAATATAAGTTTTATTGATAACCTTCAAAATTTCTTTGGATTTCCTGGCTTCTTCCACCACCTCTAATAAATCAACATGAAGGATATCCCAGAACTCTTGGTAGAACTCAATAGGAAAACCATCGGGACCTGGGGTTTTCCCTTTTTGCATTTTAAAAACTACTTGTTGAAGCTCATTGATAGTAACGAGAGCGAGTCAAAATAGAGTTCTCCTCGGAAGTGATAAGAGAAGGGATTGCTTGAAGAACATTTTGTTGTGAAGGTGAGTCAAGAGGAGTAGCGGCAAAAATATTGGAAAAGTAATCAACAACAATAGAGTTCATGCCATCCCAAGTATAAACAACATCTCCAGAATCTGATTTTAAGGAAGAAATAAAGTTGTGAGATCTTCGAGCTAGAAGAGATTTGTGGAAGAAATTTGTGTTTCGATCTCCTTCTTTGAGCCATTGAATTCTAGATTTTTGCTTCCATAAGATTTCTTCTCTTTTTCCCATTCCTCTAAGCCGAGTTGTGAGTTTAATTTCATCTGCACTTCTCTTCTCTGTGAGGCCATCTAAATGGATTTTCTTATTCAAATTTTCAAGATGAGCAATAACTTCATGTTTTTTTATGAACATCCCCAAACTCTTTCCAGTTCCAAGTCTTGATTTTGGATTTAATGTATTGCAGTCTTTTGGCAAAACAGAACATCTTAGTCCCATGCCTAGGTTTACCTTCCTTCCACCATTGTTGCACACGAGGTCTGAAGGAAATGTCTCTAAGCCACATTAATTGAAAATGAAAAGGAGAGAAACTCACATTGGTTTTCCACATTTCCACCATGGTGGCCAATGATCCGAACCAGCATTATTAAGAGTCTTCACTTTAGGAATGTGACCATGGATTAAGAAATTTTTAGAGAGCAAAAACCTATCCAATCTCTCCATTATACAAGCTAAGCCTTGCCTTCTGTTAGACCAAGTCATAAGGCCATTATCCGGTTGGATATCCACAAGATGGAGGTTTGCAATATATTCGCTCATGAGGTCAGTACTTTTGTCCAAATTTCTATTTCCCCCCTTTTCTCATCCAGAGAGAGGATGGTATTGAAATCTCCTCCGATCAAGATCCAAGCTTTAGGAAAATGAGAGATAATATGAGTAATATCCTTCCATTGTCTTCTTTTTTCCTCCAAAGAAGTCGGGGCATAAACAATAATGCAGAGCATAATCTGGTTGGAATGTCTACTTTGAATAGCTATAGCCAACAAACCCCAACTGCCAACCATATGGTGAATAACTACCTCTTTTGGGTCCCAAAGACAAGCAATGCCACCCGAAGTCCCTTGGGAGCTGAGGGAAACCACTTTCCAGCTGGCCAAATTTTTTGGCAATTAAGTCCATATCCTCCATTGACATCTTTGTTTCTTGAAGGAAAACAAGATGTGGATGATTTATCTGAATCATTCTTCTAATTTCATTTTGTTTTGAAAGACTCCCTTTGAGTCCTCTAATATTCCAAGTGATGATCTTCATTAATACCAGGGCTAAAAATGTTGGGAAGGGCATTAATCTTACCTTCCTCTACAAGCTTTTCACCTTCTTTTACCATATGATATTGATTGGTCTTGCGACCTACTTTTTGATTAGAATCCATCTTCAATTTTTTTTCCCTGTTTCTTGACTTATTCCAATTGAATCTGAGATGGCTTCTAACCTTGAAGAATGCTCATACACAGCCAAAATTTTACTAGATGGTTCAATGGAGTCTATATTGGGACTTGCATTATTTGAAGTTTTGACATTTGAAATATTGTTTTTCTTGTGTAAATTTTCTCCTTTTTTTTTGTTGAAAACCTTTGATTTGTTGGTTTGTCTCTGAGTTCTTTCCTTCATATTTAAATTGTGTTTCTAAGATTTCAGTTTCCATTATTTCCTCTTCCTCACTTGGGACATCATTTGTGGAAAGGATTTCAAACATATTAGCAAATGACTTTGATTGATCCTTCATTACTGGTTTTTTTTAGTGTTCTTCTTCTTAGGTATTTGGAAACCTATTGAGTTTATATCTTCTTTCTTTTGATCAGGAATTTTATTTGGGCAAGCACTGGCCAAATGACCATATTCATGGCAAATTCTACAACGAAAAGGAATGTTCTCATAGTCCACTACTTGCTCCCAAGTGTCTTCCCCAAATTGTAATGTGATCTTTTTAGGTAGGGGTTTGTCAAAATCCATTAAAACACAAATTCGAGCATAAATAATATGTTCAAAATTTTGAGTACAATCAGCGAGTCATCATAAAAGTTCCTAAAGAGTTTCCAATTGAAGAAAAAATAGTAGGATTCCAAAATTCAATAGGGAGGCCAAAGAGTCTAACCCACACGGGAGCTATAGAAGGCATCTCTTCTTCGGCTTTAAATTTAGTATGCCAGGGCTTCATGAAAAGCCCTGCCCTTCCAAAAAACCAAGGACCCCCTTGAAAAGTTTTCTCTCTATCTTCATTATTAGCAAATAAAACAAGAAAATAACCATTTGGATAAATAGAGATTTGTAACTCACCTTTAGTTTTCCAGCTTTTTGCAGCCCGAGACTTTGAAAGCGAGATAGACTCGGACGAAAACCCACGAACCGACAAATTAGTCCTCTTTTTTCCAAATCTTCAATGCCGGTCTGAATGTTACCCATATCAAGCTTAACAATAGGAGTTCCATCAGTTGCTTTAAGACATCCTGACTCCGTTTTCCTGGGATCAATCTTAGGCATTCTTAGAGGTTTATGAGAAGCCCTAATATTGATATTAGCATTGGGCTGAGGCTGTCCACCACGAAGGGCATCCCTAAAATTCATTTTTGGGACTGAGTCTTCAAAATTCTTACCCTTGATAGGGGTTTTCACAGTAGAATTATTTTGTGGGTGCACCTTAGCACCAGATTCACTTGAGATATGAGCCATTTTTTGATCAAGTGCTTGAAACTTATTTCGTGGTCTCTTTAATCCTTGCCCTAGACGTCGTGGAAAGGTATGGTTTTCACTTTTCTTTTGTGCAGCAAATTGGAAGCCGTTGTCACTCAAGTTCACGGTATGATCTGTTGAAAGACAAATTTCTAACCCATCTTGTATCCCCTGCAACATTTCCTGCTAAAATATTGAGCATAAACCACAAAAATATTGGCCGCTAGGGCCCGAAGGCCCTAAAAACCAACCTCTGGAGCTGCTTGCACTCAACCCGGATGAAACCCTCGCATAGCCGCTTGCCAAATATATCGTTCACACATAGGGATGCGCTAGGATCTGTGTTGCTCCAAATGATATGAAAATTGGTGGAGACGTTCTAGGGTTTTTCAGGCATCTACCCTCAAAATTTCAGCTCAATCCGAGTTCGGATGAGTGAGATATGGCCGAAACGAGTTCAGCAGTTTGGGCAGTCCTGCGAAAAACGTCTCTCTCTTTTCGTGTCGCTTATTCTCATTTTTCCTCTTTTAGTATCTTCCAGTAAAAATATATTTTAATAAACCCAAAAGTTGGGTTAATACCAAAGGCATTTGAAGCCTTTATGATCTCCGCTGACATCATAGAAGACAAGGAAAGGATCAACGTTTTCAAAGTAGTGGAAGAAGTATATAAATACTATGCCTAAAGTTCAAATTTATAATCCTTTCTCTAAAGTGAAAATATTTGCTTGTAAATTAAAGAGCTTGTGAGTGTATATTATAAATGTGATAGCAAAGTGTTAAAGGGAATAAGCTTCTATTTTTGAAGTTGCATAATACAATGTGGTCTAGTGGGATTTTGGAAAGTGTGAAAGCATTGGCTTGCAAGGGAATTCATGTTCAAATCATGATGGGTGCATCGTGAGGTGTGTTGAGTGAAGCACCTACGACGCACATTATTTTTTCAAGGTAGAAGGAGAGAGTGGAGATTAAGAATCACATGGTGCTTCATTAATCTCAACGAGCACTTGGCTCGTGCAATGACTTTGGCCATGGTTAAGGCACTCATAGGGGGCAACGTTGAGGGTTCGATTCCCTCCAAGGCAAAGGTAATATTTTTTATTTTATTTTTAATTAAATGCCTAAGCTGGAGGTATAAGGTTGTTTAGTGGTTTATTTTGGAAATTTTGCTTTGTAATAAAGTTGTGGTAGTTGAGAATTACCTTTAGGAGTTATAAGGAGAATTCTATTTTTATTTTAAGTCTTAAAATTGCTATTGTGGAATATTGAAAGGTTAAGACCTTGTGGGTAGTATGTTATTTTGAATTAAGGGTTTTTGTGATGATTGTGAGGATATTGATTATTATTTAAGTTGGAATGATAAGGTGTAATTTTGATATTATTTTTGTGATATATTTTATTGAATAAAATTATCCTCTAACCCCTATTGAGATTGGCAAAGAAGTAAATTGTGAGTGTGGCAGATTTGTGAGGTCAACTACTTGACATTCAAAAGGTATGGGCAAATTATTATTTGGTTGACTTGGTTGATTGGCTTTATTGAAAATTAATTTTGGAGTGAAAAGGGCTTGATTAAGGTTTCCTTTTCGAAAGTGGTTGAGTTATTGCTTCAAGGTTTTCTGATTTGAGAGTTGAGATTAAAACCTTGTTTTATTAGTATTGTTGTTGAGATCATTGGTTGAGTGAAGTGTTTGAGTTAATGCTTCAAGGTTTTTTGAAATTGAGAGTTGTGATTAAAACCTTGTTTGATGAGTATGGTTGTTGAAGTGAGTTGTTATGCAAAGAAGTTGAACTAGGTTTTGAAAATATCATGAGTATAATTGTTATGTGAGATTTGTTGTTGAGCATTGTTTGAAACATTTTGAGTTGGATGATACATGCTTGGACTAGGTTTTGTGAGTAAGAGTTGTTTCTTGAAGTGATTGATTGAGTAGAGTTGATTGAGACTAGTCAATGTTACAAATGTGAAAGAGGTTTTTTCTAAGTAGCTTAGAAAAGACCTAAATGTGAACTCTCTTGTAATTGTCGGCCATAGGTTTAGTCGGCATGATTTTTATTATAATAGCTTTTCCCTATTTTATCTCTACCCTCTTCTCCTATATTCCCGCCATTCTATCCGCCTTATCCCTCCATTCCTCTTCCTCCACATTCCCTATCCCTTACCGTCATTTCCTCCTTATCACTCCACGCCTCTTCCTCCCCTTACTCCATGCCACCTTTCCCTTTCTTCTCGTCCGCCGCCTCCCTCTCCTCATCCACCGCCTACTTCTTCTCCTCCCTCTCCTATTCCCCTATAACTTCTATTCCCTATATAAGGGATGGTAATTATGTAAGGTTGGTTCGAATATTTAATATAAATATTTTAATTGGTTTTTAGCTCCGGAGTCTAAAATTTGGGCCCACTGTGATTCGAAACCCACACTGGTATCAGAGCAACCAGGGGGCACGGGCATGGAAGCCGAGGACGAGGAGTAGGTGGACAGACCAGAGCAGAGGTGAGGTCAAGCGCAGAGCACACAGGCCGAAGCCGGAGGCACAAGAGCCGAGGAGCACACAGGTCGAGGAGGAGCTGGTTGAAGTCGAGGAGCACGCAGGCCGAGGAGGAGCCGAGTTGGAAGAGGCAGAAGGCAACACGTGGCATGAGGGGGTTAACTGGCGAGGAGGCAGAAGGGTCACAGTGATCGCCCAAAGGCAATCGACTCTTAAGCCGCCAGTTGAGGGTTATAAACCCTATTTACATCCCCATCCTGGTAGATGTGGGATAAAGTTTTTAATTTTTTTTTAAAACATTCACGATCGGGGAATAATAAATAGCGTGGGCTTGTTTGTCCTCTCAACCAAGCACCCAACGCGATTGGTTAAGCCTGCTTGCTTGTAGCGGATAAGACCCGGGTTCGAATCCCGTCGGGTTGAAAAAGAATTTTTTTTTATTTTGCGCGTCGTGTTCAAATTGTTAAGAAGGAGGCGGATCGCATTGGTTTCTAAAGGTGCCACGTGGTGTAGCGGCTAGGCTCCCTTGCATGATAGCAGGCGGTCGAGGGTTCGATCCACCAGGAGATAAGTTTTGAAAAGGTTGATTAAAAGTTTTTTTTTTAATTTGATTTTTATTAAAGTTTTTAAAATTAATTTAATAGTTTTAAATCATATTTTTTAATTATTTTTTTTAAAATATATTTTTTGAAAAATAATTAAGATATAAATAAAACTATTAAATTTTTATAAAGAGACTTTATAAAAATTTTAATTGAAAACTTTGGAGAAAAATTGTGGAAAATAGAAATTGGAAAGACACTTTTGTGATAAAGTTTTTTTTGGCACCGTGAAAATTGATACTATAACTCAGTTCATCTGTTATGAGTAGATGATCCGGTCATCCGGATGCTACAATGCACTCTGCTCTCTCCTGAGAAGAGAGACACCGGAATCATTTGACGAGAGGGTCCGACAGACCAGTCTTCACATAGTTTTCTGCCAGTTGGAAAATCAAGTAATTGCTCATCTGAGGAAACCGGACTCTGGATACGAGGCGGATTCTGAAGATAATATTTTTGGGCAAAGAATAGAAGAGTCCAAAATGGTTGAAGAAGCACCTGAAGGACAATCGAGTGACAGTTATACACCTGCTGTGCCTGAAATAGAATCGAGTGAGAGCTATACACCACGCTCTCCTGATCCAGAACCAGAAGAAGAAGAAGAAGAAGAAGAAGAAGAAGAAGAGGAAGAAGAAGAAGAAGAAGAAGAAGAAGAAGAAGAAGAAGAAGAAGATCCAGTACCATTGGTACCTGAACCTGAAGCGCCAGAGGTTATAGTCATCAGCAGCAGTTCTGAGCCAGAAGCAGAACCAGAAGTCATAGTCATTAGTGATGATGAAGCAGACAACTTCGCCCCTCCAGTACTGGGCGATCCTCAAGAAGAAGAATGCCAAATCAGTGAGCGTGTTAAAAAGGCTAGATTTGATTTAAATCAGTGATCTCTTTGTACTTCTTGTTTGCTAGTAAAATAAAGTCTGCTTTCTGAAATGGCATCCAATACTAGTCTACCTATCCCCGAGTTCAATGGTGGTGATTACGAGTATTGGTCAATTAAAATGAAAACACTTTTGATAGGCAAAGGTCTATGGGATGTGATTGAAGAGGGCTATACAGAACCTACTGCTGCTGAATGGGCAACTTTGAATGCTGCCGATAAAAGGGCTAAAAAGGAAGCTCAGAAGAATAATTCTTCCACCCTTTATCACATCCAAGCTGCCCTTGATAGAAGTATTTTCCCTAGAATAGCTTCTTTTATAACTGCTGAATCTGCTTGGAATGCTTTAAAAGAAAGTTATAGGGGTAGTGACCAAGTCAAGCAAGTAAAACTACAAACTTTGAAATGAGATTTTGAAACTCTTAAAATGCAAGAAAGTGAAAAGGTTGGTGATTACTACGTGCGAGTAAAATCCATAGTAGATAAGATGGTCACTTTAGGAGAAGAAGTCAAGCCTGAAGTTATAGTGAAGAAAGTGTTGAGGACACTTCTTCCTAAGTGGAATTCAGTTGCCATAATTATAGAAGAATCCAAAGACTTAACCTCTCTGTCTTTTGAAGCCCTCATTGGTTCACTTCTCTCACATGAAGAGAGGTTACAACAATCTCCTTCCACAAGTTATGGAGGAGATGAAAAAGCCTTTGCTTCTCATGAAGGTAGAGGTAGAGGCCATGGCAGAGGACAGTATAGAGGTAGAGGCAAAAATAATCAGAGAGGTGGAACTCCTAACAGAGGAGGAAATCAGAACAGAGGAGGATTCTCAAACAGAGGTGAATATCAGAATAGAGGAGGACAACAAAACAGAGGGAAACAACCAGGCAGAGGAAAAGGAGGAGATAAATCAAAACAAACTTGCTACAATTGTGGTAAACCTGGCCATTATGCTCGTGACTGTTGGTCAAAGCCTTCACAAGGAAGCAACAATAGCCAGAGTAGTCAGTTTGGCAATTTTGGAGAAGAGGAAGAGGCCACAAATCTCTTTCTCTCATATGGCCAGGCAGATCAAAACATGAATGATACATGGATTTTGGACACTGGGTGTTCAAACCATATGAGTGGCAAAGAAGAACTCTTTGCTACTCTAGACTCCTCATACAAATCCAACATCCGATTGGGAGATGACAAATCATTGGTGGTTGAAGGCATTGGAGCCATGGCGGTTCCAACCAAAGAAGGCATCAAGCAAGTAAGTGATATCTATTACACACCTCATCTCCAACACAATATTTTAAGTGTTGGTCAAATGTTAGAAAAGAACTACAAGTTGCTTTTTGATGAGGGTAAATGCACCATTTTTGATAAAAATAATAGTAATAGAATCATTACACAAGTGCCAATGTCAAAGAATAGATTGTTTCCTTTAAATTTTGGCCAGCCAGGGGGAGATAAGTTAGCAAATGTTGCTATTACCAATCCAAGTGTCCTATGGCACTTGAGATATGGTCATTTGAATTCAGCTAGTTTGAAAATGCTAACTTCACAAGCAATGGTAACCGGACTTCCCAAAGTTTAGGATAGTAAGGAAGTCTGTGAAGGGTGTGCCTTGGGCAAGCATGCCAGATCAAAATTTCCTCATGGACAAGCATGGCGGGCCAGTCATCCACTCCAACTAGTGCATACAGACATCTGTGGTCCGATGCAGACCAAAAGTCTTGGTAACAACTCTTACTTCCTACTTTTCATTGATGATTTTACTAGAATGTGTTGGATATATTTTTTGAAACATAAGGATGAAGCATTTGAATGCTTCATCGATTTCAAAGCAAGAGTTGAAAGTGAGAGTGGATATTTTGTAAAATGTCTTAGATCAGATAGAGGAGGAGAATACTCCTCTAATGAGTTTTTGAATTTTTGTAAGCAACATGGCATTAAGAGGCAGTTCACAGCTGCCTACACTCCACAATAGAATGGTGTGGCAGAGAGGAAGAATCACACCATTGTGGAGATGGCAAGGTCTATGCTTTAGACGAAGCATTTGACTAATTCATATTGGGCAGATGCAGCCAGGACCAGTGTACATATCTTGAACAGAAGTCCTACTTCAAGTTTGGAAGGGCAAACGCCTTACCAAGCCTGGTATGGTAAGAAGCCAAATGTTAAGTATTTCAGAGTGTTTGGTTCACTGGCATATTCTCACATTCCTGATGAGCTGAGAAAGAAGCTCGATCCAAAGAGTCAGGCATGCATATTTGTAGGGTACTGTGAGAACACAAAAGCTTACAGACTCTACAATCCCAGGACTCGAAATATTGTGCTTTCCAGGGATGTGATTTTTGATGAAGGGGGAGAATGGGGTAAGCCCCAAATATTCAGTGATGATGAATCCAATGATGTAGTTTCTAAGCAGGTGCAGCAACAGTCACCACAGAAAGGTAAGAAGTCTCCCCCCACAAGCCCAAGTTCATCTTCTAGTTCAACTTCTTCACCAAGTCCTTCTCCGTAGAGATCAGTAAGTTCCTCACCAATGGACATCGATTCTCCATCCAGAGGTAAGAGAACTCTCCAGCATCATCCATCATATCAGATGTTGGATAAAATTTTTTCAAGAAGATACACTAGGAGTCAAGCAAGTGAAATGAATTTTGTTCTACAAAGATTAGAAAATATGCACTTGTATGGTGATGATGTCTCCCAGCAGGAACCTAGGGGAGATTTAGTTAACTATGCTTTGTTGACTAGTGCTCAGCTTGAACCTTCTAGTTATGAGAAGGCATGTACTCAGAAGATTTGGCAAGATGCCATGGAAGAGGAGATAACCTCTATAAAAAACAATGACACTTGGGAGCTGGTGAAGCTTCCTAAAGGAAAGAAATGTGTTGGATGTAAGTGGGTCTTCAAGACCAAGTTCAATGCTGATGGTAGCATTGAGAGGCACAAGGCAAGATTAGTTGCAAAGGGATTCACTCAGAAGTATGGAATTGATTATGAAGAGACTTTTGCTCCTGTAGCCAGACAGGAGACCATCAGAACCGTTCTTGCTTTAGCTGCACACAAGGGATGGAAAGTCCAACACATGGATGTAAAGAGTGCATTTCTCAATGGTTACTTGATAGAAGAAGTGTATGTTGAGCAACCACAGGGATTTCAAGAGGAAGACAAGGAGCACCTTGTTTACAAACTGAAGAAGGCACTCTATGGCCTCAAGCAGGCATCGAGAGCTTGGTACTCACGCATTGATGGGTACTTTAAAGATTTTGGGTTCATCAGAAGCAAAAATGAACCCACTCTCTACTACCTGAATCAAGGTAATGACATCCTCATAGTCTGTTTGTATGTGGATGATCTCATTTTTATGGGTAGTAATGAAAAAGTTAATATGGAGTTCAAGCACTCCATGATGCAGGAATTTGAGATGAAGGATCTTGGCTTAATGCACTACTTCCTTGGAATGGAAGTACATCAATCAGATTCAGGGATCTTCATCTGTCAACTAAAATATGCTCGGGATATGATTAAGAAGTTTGCTATGGAGCAATGCAAATCAGTTGCAACTCCAGTTGGACATGGGATCCAATTAAGCAAGGATGACGGAGCACCGAAAGTTGACGTGACCACTTTCAGAAGCATTGTTGGGAGTTTGATGTTTCTCGCCAACACCAGACCAGATATTCAGTATGTTGTATCTCTTGTTTCTAGATTTATGTCTAACCCATCTGAGCTGCATTTGCAGGCAGCTAAAAGAATTTTGAGATATGTGAAGGGTACATTGGATTTTGGAATCCAGTACTACAAAAGTGATACTATCAAGCTTGAAGGCTTTAGTGATAGTGATTGGGGCAGCAACATTGATGACAGGAAATCCACATCAGGGAACTGTTTTAGTCTTGGTTCAGGACTAATAACTTGGAGTTCCAAGAAGCAGACTGTAGTAGCATTATCTTCAACAGAAGCTGAGTATATAGCAGTCACTCATGCTAGTACTCAAGCCCTATGGCTACGAAAAGTATTGGAAGAGATTGGAGAGCAGCAAAGTGGTCCAACCAGAATATACTGTGATAACATCAGTGCCATTCAGTTGGCATATAATCCTGTCCACCATAGTAGATCAAAGCATTTTGATATGAAGTACCACTTCATCAGAGATATGGTGGAAACTGAAGTTGTTGAGCTTCAATATTGCCATACTTTGGAAAATGTTGCTGACATATTCACCAAAGCAATGGCCAAAGCTCAATTTGTAAAGTTGAGAGACTATATAGTCAGTCCTCTCAACTTTAAGGGGGAGAATGTTACAAATGTGAAAGAGGTTTTTTCTAAGTAGCTTAGAAAAGACCTAAATGTGAACTCTCTTGTAATTGTCGGCCATAGGTTTAGTCGGCATGATTTTTATTATAATAGCTTTTCCCTATTTTATCTCTGCCCTCTTCTCCTATATTCCCGCCATTCTATCCGCCTTATCCCTCCATTCCTCTTCCTCCACATTCCCTATCCCTTACCGTCATTTCCTCCTTATCACTCCATGCCTCTTCCTCCCCTTACTCCATGCCACCTTTCCCTTTCTTCTCATTCGCCGCCTCCCTCTCCTCATCCACCGCCTACTTCTTCTCCTCCCTCTCCTATTCCCCTATAACTTCTATTCCCTATATAAGGGATGGTAATTATGTAAGGTTGGTTCAAATATTTAATATAAATATTTTAATTGGTTTTTAGCTCCGGAGTCTAAAATTTGGGCCCACTGTGATTCGAAACCCATAGTAAAGTGGATGTATGAAGTAATTTTTCAATTTCCATAAAATAAACTATTCTATATTTTTATTTGAGTTGAGATTGAGTTTTGAGAATAGAACATAATGAGTCTCTAACAATTCTCTTTATGCTTCTATGAGATTGAGTTGAGAAAGTGATGAGTTTTTGAGTATGGGACATATTGAGTCTCTAACAATTCTCTTTATGATTCTATGAGATCAATTTGAGTTGAGAAAGTTATTGAGCATTGAGTAAAGAATATATTGAGTCTCTAAAATTTCTCTTTATGTTTCTATGAGATTGAACAAGTTCTGTGTGGACTTGTTAAGCAGATTTGAGGTAAGTCTTTGAGAAGACTTGTGGATTGATTTTGTGTAAGCTTTTGTGGAAGCTTACAATACAAATTTGAGAAAGTCCTAGAGAGGAATTATTGAGCATATTTGGATAAGTTTTGTGTGAGCTTGTTGAGCATATTTGGACAAGTTCTGTGTGAGCTTGTTGAGCATATTTAGAAAAGTTATATGTGAGCTTATTGAGAAAATTTGGACAAGTTCTGTGTGAGCTTATTGAGTAGATTTGGACAATTTATGTGTGAGCTTGTTGAGCATATTTGAACAAGTTCTGAGTGGACTTGTTGAGTAGATTTGAGCAGGTTTTGAGTGAACCTATTGAGTATATTTGAGCAAATAAGTGGACCTATTGAGCAGAGTTGTGCAGGTTCTGTGTGGACCGATTGAGCAGATTTAGATAGGTTTTGTGTGGAGGTATTGAGTAGATTTGGATAGGTTTTGTGTGGACATATTGAGCATATTTAGATAGATTTTGAGTGGTCCTATTGAGCATATTTGAGTAGGTTTTGAGTGGATCTATTGAGTATATTTGTGCTAGATCGACTAGACTGTGTTTAGTGAAAATTTGAGTGGACTTGTGCTAGATCAACTAGACTATGTTTAGCGCAAGATTTTAGCTGATTTGTGCTAGATCGAATGGACTATGTTTAGTGTAGATTTGAGTGAGTTTATTGAGTGGACTTGTGCTAGACCGACTAGACTATGTTTAGTGCAAGAGTTGAGCAAATTTGTGCTAGACCGAATGGACTGTGTTTAGTGCAGATTTGAGTGAGCTTATTGAGCAAACTTGTGCTAGACCGAATGAACTGTGTCTAGTTCAAGATTGAGAAAAGTTGTGCTAGATTGACTAGACTATATTTAGTATAGAATTGAGACAGATCTTTGGAGGTGATAGAGTAGAGAGGACAAAGTCTCCTATGGATAGAGATCCATCATCTAGGGTAGTGAGGATAGGTATTCTAAGTGGGGACAAAATTCTACAGTGGAGAGATATCCACAAGCCAATGCAGTGGAGGCAGTAGTCTTCTAGAGGATCACAAGCTAGAGCAGAGGAGAAGGAGTTCTCCAATGGATAGAGATCCACAAACCAGATTTAGGGGATCGACATCTCCTTTGGATAGAGGTCCATAAATATTGTAATTGGGAAGGATTCCCAAGAGATTATTTGAGAAATATTTAGAAGAAATATTTTCTCCATGGAGGTAGCCATATTTGGGTAAACCATGTTAAATCTGTGTCTCTATTGTGTATGATGATTTGTGCATTGCTTTGGTTGTTGCTATTGATATTTCCATTGATTATATTGATTAATACTATTTGGGAAAGAAAAGTAAAAAGTGGTATTATACTGTTCAGCCCCCATCTCAGTATAAGCTTGTGTTCTTCATTAAAATCATTTAGATGTTCATCCACAGAGTCACCATAATTCATCCAAAGTGAATACAACTTCTTTCAGAGAAAGAGTTTATTTACTAGTGACTTTATCTGATACAATGTTCCTAGCTTCTCCCATAAAACAATTATTGTGGTCTATGTAGATACATTCAACAATATCGAGTTAGATAAGCACAATATGATAGATATCCTTGCCTTCCTATTGATTTTTAGCAAATCCTCATCTATCATGGATGTTGGTTTTGTTCCCAAGATTGCAATCCACTGATCTTTATCAACCAAAATATCTTCCATCTTGAGTTTCCACAACTCAAAATTCTATCCATTAAATTTCTCAAACTCTATGTATGTGCTTCCCATATTTCTCCTTTGCTTGGATCCTTTCACGTACGACTTCCACTTTAAAATTAATTTATCATAGGGTTGAAACCCTTACTCCTCGAACAAAGCTAAAACCTAGCTCTGATACCAAATGAAGAGAAATAAAGAGTCCTGATAAACTAAAACAAAAAAGTAGTAATAATAGAATAAAAGGAAGAAGATAGTAGATTCACACATTACACAATATTTATCCTAGAAACCCTCAACCAGGAAAACCAACACAATATTATCTTATTATTACATTAAATTGACCGTCTCCAATACAATAATATTCTTCTTCTATCTCTCCTCAAACCCTAATGCAAGTGCGATATATATAACAAAGGCACATGCACAAATTTTAAAATATCATGGGTGAAAAATCAAGGGTTCAAATATAGTAACCCTAAAAGCCCATATGGGTCTAAACATAACTTAAAATCCTAAAAATTTGGTCAAGGGTTGCCACCCTTGGAACCCTACTTTTTGGAGGGCTACCACCGCTAAACCCCTATTCGAGGTCTAGCCCAGTCCCAAACCCCACCGAGTATATAGCACACAACGTCTAGTATCTTTTAGTTTTAACCCCATGAGAATAACATGGAAAATATTTAACATATTTCCAACATGTGGAGTAGCCCACATTGGGTGAACCATATCAAATTGGTGTCTCTATTGTGTGGTAATTTGTGCATTGCTTTGATTATTGCTATTGATATTTCCATTGACATATTAGATAATATTGTTTGAGAATTAAAAGTAAGAGTTGGTCTTATACTATTCACCCCCCCTCTCAGTATAAACTTGTGTTATTTAGTTTCGTGCCTATAGACCGATGTAGGGCTTTCTAGAATGCAAATGTGAATCTAGAATATCTATAATATATAATTACTTTAGGGAATCCATGTAGCTTGAAGATTTCCTTGGAAAATCTATTAGCCACCACAACTACATCATCTTTTGTACTTCTTAGAATGAAGTATGCAACCTTGGTTAATTTATCCACTACAACAAGGATTGCATCATGTTGGAATCTATTCCTAGGCAGTCCCACAATAAATTCCATGGATATTACCTATAATTTTTAAATAGGTATATCATGTCAGTATAAAAATATTTTGATATATCGATGTTTAGCCTTCACCTTCTGACATTCCAAACATCTAGTAAAAAAATCATTTATGTCCTTCATCCTTGTCCAAATGATGGCGGACAAGAAATGCGCACACAGGTTCACTCCAATTTTTCTTTCATTAATCTGCAAATCGTAGTTACAGACACATAAACAGCCCGCAGGCTTTACAAAAGCTAGCGCTCGGCTTAGCTTTCAACTCACACTCCTGCGTACGATCTATGATCCACCACCCCGTCTATTATAAAAAACTAGATTTTTATAGAGGCCCCGACCCTCTGAAAACACCTTATGCAAAAACTGGGACACCAACCTGATTTAATACTCCACTTCGCACAGCCCCCTATCATCGTTGCTTCTGACAGAATACCCTACGCACCCATCCTTTTTGTTTCCCATGCTTCTTGGTACTCGTCCGCCTTTACTGCACCTTGTGCCACGTGTCGTCCGTAACAATCCTTGAAAATACCGCCTATCATGGTTTCGTGCCATCTCCTTCTTCTCCCTCACCTTCTTCTCTTCCTGTCGTGATATCGTGACATGTCACGATATCATGACATTTTTGCTTTCCTGTGCTTCCTTTCCCTTTTGGTCACGATATCACGACCTGTCGCGATATCGCAACCTCCCCGCCTTCGAGCCTCTACTTCAACTTTTCATCACAATTTTGTGATGTCGCGATATCACGACGTCGTGATATCATGATGTCGCGATATTGCGACCTCCCCGTTGCCCTGTCTTCTCTTCAAATTTTTGTCACGATTTCACGACGATCACGATTTCACGACGTGTTGTGAAATCGTGACACTTCCACTATCCCCTTCGATTGCTACTCTGCTGTCGTGATTTTGCGATAGTCACAATTTCATGACAAGTCACAAAATTGTGACAACCCAACTACATCCCTCTGCTGTTGCCCTACTATCATGATTTTGTGACTGTCGTGATTTTGTGACATGTCACGAAATCGCAACAAACCAACTGCTCCCCTCTGCTGCTGTTTTCCATGTCGCGATTTCATGACAATCGCGATTTTGTGACATGTCACGAAATCATGACAAAAACATAGGTGTCTCCCCTCGACTGTTTTACGTCACGATTTCACGACGGTCACGATTTCATGACCTCCTTAATGACTTTTTCTTTCTCCTATCGACTGTCATGATTTTGTGACGTAGCAAAATTGTGATAGTTTTTGCTCTACATTTTATCCTTGCCTTCTTCTTCTTCTTCTTCCTTAGCAAACTCTTCAGAAGTGGCCCTCCTGCCACTGGATGCTTCTGCATCAGGTGCTACTAGATGCTCCTGCATCAAACACCCGGGGTTGGTGGAGAAGTGATCTTCACTTTTGCACTATCTGGTTGCTGCCTCCTGCAACATCTCCAAACATTCATCTACCTCTGCAGCCTGCTTCAACCCCTTCTTCTGGTCCACATAACTTCTGTCTTCTTCCAGACAGATTCTCCTACTACTGCATACCTCCTCGTCTATAGCCTGCTTACACTCCTTCTCTTGCCCAAAAAAATCTGTCTTCTTCCAGGCAGGTCCCGACACTGTTGCACACCTCTTTGTCTACAGCCTACAATGGCTTCATCTTTTGATGAACTCCATATTCTCTTCTCTTTTATTTCTCCTCATGCCTGCTGCATAGCTCCCTTTGTAGGGCTTTCACCTACCTCTGCAAATCTCTTCTGAGCAGCTCCTCTTATAGGGCTTGCACTTGCCTCTGCAATGCCTTGAAATCTTTCATTGTCATCATATCTCCCTTAGATCCTGGTGTAACTGCCTCATGTCCGATGATCTGTTACACACTCAGGAACCCTAACTCACTCTTCTCTCTCTCAGAACCCTACCACAGATCCTAGCGCAAACTGCCTCACGACTGACGATCGGTTTACACACTCAGGAACACTAGCTCTGATACCATTTGATGGCGGACAAGAAATGCACACACAGGTTCACTCCAATTTTTCTTTCATTAATCTACAAATCATAGTTATAGACACATAAACAACCCGCAGGCTTTACAACAGCTAGCGCTTGGCTTAGCTTTCAACTCACACTTCTGCATGCGATCTCCAATCCACCACCCGATCTATTATAGAAAACTAGGTTTTTATAGAGGCCCCAACCCTCTAAAAACACCTTACATGAAAACCGAGACACCAACCCGATTTAATACTCCACTTCGCATGGCCCCTTATCACCGCCGCTTCTATCAAAATACCCTGCGTGCCCATCCTTTTTGTTTCTCGTGCTTCTTGGTACTCATCCGCCTTTACTACACCTTGTGCCATGTGTCATCTGTAACAATCCTTGAAAATATCGCCTATTGTGATTTTGTGCCATCTCCTTCTTCTCCCTCGCCTTCTTCTCTTCCTATCGCGATATCGCGACATGTCGCAATATCACGACATTTTGGCTTTCCTGCTCTTCCTTTCCCTTTTGGTCGCGATATCATGACCTGTCGCGATATCGTGACCTCCCCGTCTTCGAGCCTTGACTTCAAATTTTCGTCACGATTTCACGACATCACGATATCGTGACGTCGTGATATCGTGACCTCCCCGCTGCCCTGTCTTATCTTCAAATTTTTGTCACAATTTTGTGATAGTCGTAATTTCATGACGTGTCATGAAATTGCGACACTTCCACTGTCCCCTTTGATTGCTGCTCTACTGTCACGATTTCGTGACAGTCGTAATTTTGCGACAAGTCACGAAATTGTGACAACCCAATTGTGTCCCTCTGCTACTGCCCTGTTGTCGCAATTTTGCGACTGTCATGATTTTATGACATGTCACGAAATCGTGACAAACCAACTGCTCCCCTCTGCTGCTGCTTTCCATGTCGCAATTTCGTGACAGTCGTGATTTCATGACATGTCGCAAAATCATGACAAAAACATAGGTGTCTCCCCTCGGCTATTTTATGTCGCGATTTCGCGACCTATCACGATTTCGCGACCTGTCGCGAAATCGTGACCTCCTTAATGACTTTTTCTCTCTCCTACCGACTGTCACGATTTTGCGACGTAGCAAAATTGTGACAGTTTTTGCTCTACATTTTCTCCTTGCCTTCTTCTTCTTCTTCCTTAGTCGACTCTTCAGAAGTGGCCCTCCTGCCACTGGATGCTTCTTCATCAGGTGCTGTTGGATGCTCCTACATCACCAAAAGAAGGTATTTTTTATGTTTTCCTCATTTTAACCCCTCTATGATGAGCAAATTAAGGATATCTATGTGCCTCCTGAATAATAATTGTCCTTAAGTCACCAATTTCTAGTATGACAATCCTATATTTAAATCATAAGAGTCTAACCTTAATTCTATAATATTTATTTTTTCAAGAGTTCTTACCAAATTTGCCTGAATATCATTGCAAAATTGATCTTGGGTTCATATCTCTCTGACTTGGTCCATCAAGTCCACATGGATATGGGTTATAGCAGTTATATGCCTTCATCTATTCAAGGTATCTGCAACTTTGTTCTCTTTACCTTTGACTCTATACCAAAGTCATATTCTTCTAGGAACTCGATCCACCTTATCTATCTTGCATTCAACATTGGTTGAGTGAAGATATACTTCAAACTCTGGTGATTGGTCCTAAGATCAAATGGTTTACCTATTAGATAGTATCACCATATATTAATGGAATGCACCACTACTACAAGTTCCAATTCATGAGTATTATAATTCACTTCATGTTTTATGATTTTTCTTGAATCATACACTACCATTGATTCCTCTTGGGATAAGACCCCTTCTAACCCTTCCAATGATGTATTTGTGCATACTGAGAAGTTCCCCTATAGGTCTGGAATTTTTAAAATAGGTGTTGTAGTGATTTTTTGTTTTAATAACTCAAAATTTACCTCACACTTATTTGTCCATTTAATTTATTTTTCCTTTCTCTAAATATTGGTTATAAGATAGGCAATCTTAGAGTAGTTTTTCACAAAGCATATATAGTATCCTATGATGCCCATAAAGCTTCATACTTTAGTCACATTGGTGGGTTGTGGCCAACTCAAAATGACCTCTATCTTCTTTGGGTCTATTGCTATTCCATCAACAAAAATAATATACCCAAGATATTGACCTCAATGATATAAAAGTCACTTTTTGAGAGGTTACCATAAAGTTGGTTTTCCATTAACATATAAAGTACTATCCTTAAATGCTTTTCGTGCTCTTCCTCATTCTTGGAATATATCATAATGTCATCCAAAAATATTAAAATAAACCGATCTAACTATCATTTAAACACATTGTTCATAAAGTTTGTGAATGTCGTTGGTACATTAGTCAACCCAAATGGTAGCACTATGTATTGATAGTGCCCATATCGAGTCTTGAAGGTAGTTTTATGAGTATATTCCTCATGAATTTGCAACTAGTGATATCATTATTCCAAGTAAAATTTGGAGAATATGGTTACCTTATGAATTTGCAACTGGTGATATCTTTTCTTAATGGTTGTTTTTTTCAATATTCTATAGTCAATACATAATCTCAGTGATCCATCATTATTTATAAAGAGAATAGGTGCATCCCATGGTGACACACTGGGTTTTATCAACCATTTCTCTAACAACCCTTGGAGTTGTACCTTCAAATCCTGCATCTCTATAGGATTTTTTCTATATGGTGCTCTATGTGTTGGATCTGCTCTAGGCATAAATTCTATAGTGAAGTCAAATTCCATCTTCGATGGAAATCTAGGTAAATATTCAAGAATCACATCCCTATATTCCTACAATATTGGGTGTTTACCAAACACCTCTTCCTTTTTATCTATCTCTACTTCATTAAACTTGACCACAAAAATCATTCCACCCTTTCTCATGGTCTTCTTTAGTTGCATTTTTGATAGCAACTGAGGTCAAAAAGATCCTTTCTCATTGAAAATTTTTCATCTTTATTTATCATTATCAGTGTAATCAATCCATCTATCATGGAAATTGATTACAACCTCATGGGCTTTCAACCAATCCATCCCTAAAATAATATCGAAGGTATGTAGCAGGGCTACATAGAAGTGTCGATCCCCAATACCCATCATACGTTACTCCATGATGGTTCCTCTAGGAATGATGCATTTATGTCTATATAGTTGCACCTTTGCGATGAACTACTAGCCTTTTAGTTATTGCATATTCCTTTGTTCTTTCTAGACCAATTTTGGGAGCATACTACAACTCTTTCTCATGTAGTTAACCCTACATTTTTTAATGATCCTTTTTAACAAGTATCATCTCTTATCCATGAAAAGGGTTCCAAATTGTAATTATCGTTAGTTTCATTTCTCCATGAACTAACTTAGACCATTATCACTTCTTGATAGAAATCATGGCCATACTTGTCTTGCCATAAGATACCACCTCTATGATGGTCATCAAATAATAATTATGGTCACACTTATTTTCCCACAAGGTTCCATATCTAATAGGATCGTTATCACTTAGTTGATAATGATCAGGGTCTTGCTTGTCCCTTCCTACAAAGTACCCCTTTTTTCTTAGCCACAAAGGAAGTTGAGTTAGGTTACAATTTCATCCTTGAATTGCACTTGTAACCACTAGTTAGTTATATCCTTCATATAAACTAACAACCAGTATCATCATCCATTGATGATATCAATAATCTCACTTACCTCTATGTGAGGTGTTATTTCAAGAGTATTATCAATATTTCGATAATATCATTGGTCACACTTACTCCATGTAATATTACCTACTAATATTATATCTAATAATTTGATTAATGGCTAGCTTTACTCAATGTAAAATACCATGCCCATGGGAAGGTTCTTTTATTCCAAGATGCACATCAAAACTAATCATGGCTAAGTTCACTACTAGGAAGTCTTCCAACCCTATTCCTTAGAGTTTATCCTAGGAAATATCAGATTCCTACGACCATGCTTTGATACCAACTATACACCCCTAAAATATAACCCAATGTTTTCTAAGAGATAAGTTTAACCAAGACAATCTAGATAAATTCCATAAAAGCTTTTACCACATTCCAAGTTCTAGATGTTGCAGCATCCCTCGAGTGGACAACAGTGGTCAAACTCTCGCAATCATTCTAGGGTTTACCGTGTACACTATCTATATATCTTAAAGGACACCTTTGAGTGGTCATCCTATTTCCTTTATCTCTTTTAAAGGATATTTTGACCACAATGTGTGGGTTAACCCTATCTCATTTGTTTGAGAAAAGGGATGCCAAATCCCTTACTAGTGTTAATCATTCCTTACTAGTACTTAGGCATAATATTCCTATAGTTTTACACACACTTTATTTAGTATAAAACTATTGTGCACCATTAAAATATCCTTGAGATAGCTTAATGGAGGTGACTATCACCCCTATGGCATCTTCTATATGGTCACCCATTAGTCAATAGAGGTTCCCAATGACTACCACGCCAAATAAAATATCTTATAGGAATTCTTCCATAATCATTCAGGCTTCTATGACTATCATTTGTATAACATATCCCACATGGGTATCCCACTATCTATTGGAGAATCCATCACAAATAATTTAGTCACAATGAAATTCTAAGCTTACCATATTTCATAGCACACTTCAGTGATTTATTAATAAAGTGCCCATTGTAACCCTAAGGGATTATCACATCACATTTCCCTTAGTTCTAGTCCTAACCTTAGGGATCTAATTAGGTTGGCATTCTATGGATAAATCCTCTTAAGGAAGAATCCCCAAACCCTAAGGTGAATCTAAGAAATAACTTTATCCTTTTATTTCATTCATTTCAAATTTAAAATCCACAATTGCATAATCCATATTCTATTGCAAGAAATAAAGGAAATCTAATCATCTATCTTTCTTTACAATGTTACTTTCCATAAAAATCATAATAAAATAAACAAATCCATTTCTTATTCATATACAATTCATAGCAATAGATCTATAAATGCTTATTATAATTCCATAACAAGTTCTACAAAATATACACAAATGACACATCATGTATCCTAGGAAACCCTTTTGGGAAAAATCCAACCTTAAATAGTCCATATTTATTTTCATTGCAAGTCTATTAGCCAATCTACAAAAAGGAATCCATTATTCATTTTACCACAGTTTCAATCTATTGCATAAGAATCTCCACAATTCTTATGTACTTTCATTACAAGAATTTGTAAATTCCTTTTTACAAAAGTGAGGGAACCCCATAATTTCCTCTCATTAAACCCCATTCATTCATCAATCCACTAATACTCAAGAGTCCTCTCCTTGAGTAATTTATTATAAAAGAGTAATTGTGGAACCCCCATAAGTTCCTTTCTATTTACTAGACCCCACACCCAATTTCCTCATTCATTTACATAATATAATCTTACTAAAGAAAGTTACATCTTTTTAATCATCTAAGGCTATCATAACTTTATAAGCATACCAATAATTTAGTTCAATAATTTTCATTTTAGTTCCAACAAAAAGGTGAACATAAATATCTTTTAGAAGGACCAACTATTCTTTTCTATTCTTTCATAGAATGAACATGATTCATAATAATTATTTCATTTCATTCTTAAATAAAATGATATTAATCCACAGTTTACCCCCTTTAATATAAATTATATAACCACATATAATAAATTAATCCATTTCAATATTAAAAGAATTAATCTAAATATTATTTCATGTGAATCCTAAATTAGATACTCACATAATACATTTTAATTCAATTCAATTATAATAAGTATTAATCTAATGCTTGAGCAACATTATGTCATAACTCTCAATCTTCTCTAATTAATTCTTAAGTATTTCTTAGAATAGCAAACATAATTAAATGAATGTTGCATAACTCTACAACTCTTTCATGTAACTTGAAATCATTAAAAGTTCCCTTATCTTCATTATATGTATATTTCATTTGAATTTATAAACAACTCTAATATAAACCAAATGAAAACTATAAAGTGACTTTTTCTTTATTCAAAAGGGTAAAGAAAAGAGTCACCCGAGTATATGAATATAAACCCCTCCACATATTTATTTAGACATCCAAAATATTTACCCATTCAAATGTACTTCGCTGAAGGAACATGTGGGCCTCCCTTTTAATATACTATGCAAGGATTTAATGGTAATGTTTAATACATTATAAAACTTCTAAATATCGAGCCTGGTGTTATCTATCAATGAGTGCATGCCCAAGATCTTGGCACAAGCTAAAAATGATTACACAGGAGACCTGTCAACCTAAAATTCAAATGCACATATGGATCACACATGTAGGCCAAAAAGTGGTGCCCACCTAGGGTTTATGTTGATAAAAAATCAAATGATTTTATTTAAATTAAACATAAGATTTTTGTTCTCCTTTCTATGTAGAATAAACAGTGTTCATCTGCACCACATCAGGCCAGTGAATGCAGTACCATTAATATCAAATGCCTTATACTGGTTGGACACACATTTCTATGCATGAGTAAGGCAGACTTAGACAGTTTAAAAGACAAAAAAAATAACAGAGTCCTACTGTGCTCAAACCCAAAGAGTTATTTATTTTTAAAACTAGATATTTTAATCCATTTTTATTATCTATGGTTTTCTGAAAACAATAGCATTCTATATCCCTTAAATAGATGGATATACCTCAGATAGTAGTCAAATGGAAAACTATAAACCCTTTATTGTATTGAAATTCCATGGAATAGAGTCTTCATTTAGAGATGATACATGCACAAAGTACCTTATTGTGGGGTTATTTTATTAGGAAACAATTCCAATACACATCAATGGTTCTGCCCTTGTTTCCAAGCTCCACTTGATTCAAAAGCAATCTTTCGCTCCTCTAGTGTGTAATGGATATACTCCAAAAATCCTACATTCCTTGTTTTTGTAACAATCAACCCCCTTCTTCTTTCTATTCCAATAGGGTTTAAAGAAACATCCAAAGAAATTTGCTCAGGGTAACAAACTCAACAACTACCCGCAATAATCTTCCACCATAATGGATTTCATTTTCCAAAATGAAGCTATTGCGAGATTATTTCATAAATGCCTTCATTTTTCATTTATCTTAAAGTTTAACATATTAATTTTCCTTTCTTCATATTATTAAATCTTTTGTTTTTAATAATAAAGCAATAATAAACCTTCTTACCATAGTCCTTCATAAAACACGTTAGTAATGTCAAATTAACACACAACTAACATGTAAGTGCAGGAATAACATGACAATATTGCTAAGGCATAAACTAATTTCAAAACACACACACACACATAGATATATACATATACATATACATATACATATACATATACATATATATATATATGTATACATATATATATATATATATATATATATATATATATATATATATATATATATATATATATATATATATACGATATATATATATGTATACATATATATATATATATATGTATACATATATATATATATATATATATATATATATATATATATATATGTATATATATATATATATGTATATGTATATATATCATATGTTAGATCATTTTGACTATATAAGCCATTAGTTTCTTGCCCACTTACGAAGGTGTCTATTCTTGCAAAAATACAAGTCTATTAGTAACATGCCATTTATCATAAAAACATCATAAAACCATATAATATATCATTAAAGATTCATTAATATTTTTTATGAAATATTTGGCCAGGGGAGGGTTGTGACAACCTTATTGATCATAATTTATTATTATTATTTATGGGCTTAGCCACAGTTCTTATTAACACTTGTGATATTTTTTTATGGTTTTCAAAATCAACATCCCTTTAAGTTTATTTTTATTTTTATACTTGTTTTGAGGATCTTCCTCTCATTTTTCTATTCATGCCAACACTTTTGTTCTCATAAATCACTTCTATTTTCATCATCTATATGTTTCTTCTTCTCTAGATCACCTATAGAAAAAGGAATAACATTAAAAACATTTTCTTTTTTATGCTTCCTTGGAAACCCTAAAGTGTAAGGACTATCCTCTATAACTTACTTTCTTATAGTAACCTAAAAATATTAAATTACTATGAATATCATCTATACTCATTTATTTTTATGTTGTTATTATAACCTTAATATGTAAGGGATAGACTCTTTCATTTTTATTTTTAGTAGAAGGAGATGACTTTCTTCTACTTGAAAAAAGTAAATATGATTTACCTCAATTAAACTTGATATCTTCTGCCTTCCTTGATTTAAATTTTTTCTCTGCATATTTCTTAACATCATTAATTCCTTCTAAATTTGAACTTGCACATTCATCCCTACATCCTTCTCAGTTTCTTGTAATGGTTTATCTTAGCTAACCATGATGTATTTCACCATTTGATGATGTAGAGGGGATTTATTTGACACTTTTTAGAAGTGGAAAAATATCAATATAGTCTACTACAATATGATGTCCTTAGTATTTTTATTTGTATCATAACCAACAATTTACATCTCCATATTCAAAATTCTCTCTTTGCACCCTTTTGATATTTATCTAGTCTTAAAACATTTACAATGTTAGAATGTAGTGTTTTTATAATACAATTATTGATGCCTAGACATCATTATGGCAATTGTGGTAGGCTATATATATAGTAGCTCAATGTGACAACTTCACTTGTAAATTCAAGCCATAGGTGTCATTTATACCAAATATTTTAAGTGTGCTTAAGCATGTGATTATTTTGTAGAAAATGATGGTGTTGATCATTGCCAAAACGTACTTTTTACAAAAAATAGTTTACTATCATTTTAAATTTTGCATAATTATCCACTATAGTTAATTTATTTACCCAAAAATACTATAGAAATTTGTTAAAAAATATATATTTCTTATTATAATAGCAAATAAAATCTTGATGAGTTTTTATCCCTTAACCTTTCTTTAAAGAATTATTATTTTCTTCCATAGTGCCAACTCTTCTACTTATCATTTCATGCGTTAAAAGAGTACCAAAAAAAATATCTTATGGTACCTTTTAAAATAAAATTAGTTTCAAATATTTTGTGGTACCATTTTTACCAGTGTTGATTAGATTCAACTTTGTTTTCCCATAGATCTACAATTTAGCCATGATAACCGTATGGCCACACATTAGTTAGGTCAACTAAATCAACCACAAGTTGATACATAAAAATGAGCCTTGAAGCACGTGTCACAAAATAGAAATATCTACAAGCATGGTTATAACCATTAATAATCTTATTTTAAAATCTATGAGCATCACTCTTTGAGCTAGACTCCTTCAAAGAATCAAGCAATTACACAAATAAATCATCAAAAAAAAAAAAATAGAATTCACAATGGAAACGCTTAATTTGATCATCAAATACTTCATGTGAATAGACTTTAGGTTGTACAATTTTCTAATGCAAAATCAATCTACATTTACATACAACTTAAAATCCATAGGTTGAAGCATCTCTCTACATTGGAGGGTCTAGCTAATCATTCAAAATATTTTGCAAGTATCACTTCTATGTTTAGGAGTATTTATCAACAACCTCATGATCATCCTTGAATTATTCGATGATGTTACACTCCTCATTGGGATAGAAAGTTTAGAATGAGCTTTATGGAGAGAACATCACAAAAAAAAAGTTAGAACTAATTGAATGAGGTTATGGAGAATAATTGCAAGCTTAATATAATGATAATGGTTTTGGAATATCTTTTATAGGTCCAATACTCAAACCCCACTCAGTATGAGGGGACTGAGACCCATCATATAAAACTATGTAAATTCATTTTAAAAAATAAATTTAATATTTAAATAGTTGCAAGCTTATTGTAATGGTAAGGGCTTTGGCTTCTATTTGAGAGGTCCAAGTCTCAAACCCCACTCAATATGAGGGGACCGAGACCCCTCATAAAAACCTATGTAAACTCATTGTAAAAAATGAGGCCATGGAGAGGGTGAGTATGCAATTTATTCAACATAGAGAATAGGATTATTTTTAGTCAAAATGTCAGGAAAGATAAATGAGTAATAAAAATTAGAGAGAGATTTAAATAGAATGCTATTGATATTAGAGAGAATTGGTAATTACAAGAATGGGAATAGGAATCCACAGACATACAAAAAGGTAATGTATTGATATTATGGATACAAGTAGGACAAAAAAATAAGGAAAAAAACTTTGCTCTAATATCAGATGATGGAATCCATAAGTAGAGAATATGTTATTCCAAAATAAACAAAAAATCAAGTAAATCTTTACAAATATACACAAGAGTGTGTCACTTGGTTTCTTAACAAACTATTGGTGCTTCAGAGACCAACATGCCTCTTCATATTTTACCTCTTCAATAATGTGTTGCAAATAATGTAATATAATATCTAATAATTCTACTCATTCAAAATTAATCTTAATGGATTATGGTAAAGGTTTGGAAATATCCATGGAAACATATACCTAGTTTTATACATGTTTCCAATCCTTAGTAGTTGATCCACTTAAATAAGCTCCCTAAGAGTATTACCAATATTATTCAAAACCTCCTTGTTGATATGATGATATGGGAGTCTAATAAACCTAACCTATGCAATGAGACTTTTAATAGTTATTACATCCATAAAGAATTCTCATTTCATGGTCCCAAATATAGGTCATCTCCTCCCCCAAACCATGGGCCACCATTCATTATTTAAACCTTAATTTCCAATCTAGAGTGTCATGGAGCAATTTAAGCTTTGTTTCCAATTCTATTTAGCCCACTTTTTAATATTAATAAAATGAAATCAATATCCATGGAACTTATATCATAACACTCTACTTTTAAGAATAATTATATCATGCTCAATCATATTATCCTTGATAATCACTTCTAGTGTAACATATCCTACCTAAATAGGGATTATCATAGATTCACTCTTCCTTTTTTCCCCAATTAAAGCATCCATTCTTTTAGATAGGGAATTCTTACTTCTAGTTAAGACATCTATAGATGATTTTCCTTCGATGTTGCATGTTTTCCTCATAATAATCCTTTATTTCTTGATGTTATCCAAAGATATAGAACAAGAAAAGGTGAGGCTTATTCCTAGCTTACATTAACTCCTTATATTCACAATCACTCTCAACCCTTGTGTTATGTACACACACACATATATATTAAATTATTAGTAAATGTATATCCATAAAATTAGCATAATATTATTGAAAGTGGGTGTTTTTTCAACTAAAGATATTATTGTTAAAAAAACTAAAACTACTAAAAGCAATTTCAATGCATTAACATTATCAATGGATATCTATTGTAAGTGATTTTCATTGCATAAAGGACCTATAAAATTTGGAATGTCAATACCAAAAAGAGGAAATATTAAAAAGCTCATCTCAATAATTGCTTTTGGATTGACAAAGCTCTTAGTCAATATAATGCCTTATAAGCACACCATAAGTCACAATCATTACCAATGTAGAATAAGCCTTCATTAAATGTTTTTAAATATGGGTGTTTTTTATACAATATTTTTAAGTATAAGAAAGGCCTTCGTGTAATTCTATAATATTTCTAAATCTCATAAATTTACAAAAACCTAGGAAAAAACACATAAACCCAAGGACTCTCTTCATAAGGGCAATTTCAAATTGGCAAAGCTTTTAGTGCATGCAATACCTTATAATAATACTATATCAAACAATCATTATCAATGGGAGATAACCCATTAGTGTGTATTGTTGAAAGTAGGGGATTTTTATGCAAGAATATTGATTACAAGGGTTTTGTGGAATTTTCATTGTGTTGATATTAATATTTTAAAATAATTTTTAAATGATTCACCATTAAAATCTTAAATATTTTACATTAAATTAAATTGGTAGTAATTATAACTTGTGATAACTTATAAAGCACACAAATACCTTAAGTGATATTACTACCAAATATAAGGAAGACAATAGCATATTAGATTGGGAATTTATTTGATACATATATGAATTTTGAAAAGAATTAAAAAATTAATGATATTATTATCAATCAACTATTTTCAAGTTACTCTTAAAATAATTAACATAATATATATCAAGAATGTCTTGGGGGACAATGCAACGGTTTGGGGTTTGGCTCTTCTTTAGGATGTCCAAGGTTCAAACCGTAATGTGTGTGTGTGTGGCTATATGTTAATACTCTATTGATAAGTTTAACTCTCAGCCTTATGAGGGGTCATGGCTAACCAAATAAAGTATCGATCGTAGGGATTTCTCACACTAACCAAATCAATATATCTCTCTCTCTCACAATCTCTTTATATATATATATATAAATAAGACAATCTCCACTATTTAAATTATATAAGTATCTTAAGCAATATGGAGCAATCATTAATCTACTATAAAATTTTGAGTCATTCTAAGTTAAAATTGCTAGAATATGTAATAAATAGATAGAATTAATCATGGTACTCGAGAAAGGAAATACACTATAATCCCATAGATAATGAATATATAAATGTGTCCTTATACTCTAATTATATCTCACTAACAATTAAAAAATAACCTCCAACCAATAACAAAGTAATTGGTCAAGTGGGGGTATAAATACCAATCTATATCTATTCTAATGTCAATCATTAAAGTCAAACATTGGATAATAATATAAATATAAAAGGTAACCTTGCAAGGTGCATATGTTACCATACACCAAATAAATATTCAAAATATTAATTTAATAATAGTCTCAAGTGAAGATGAACACTACCTTAATATCCCCACTTAAGTAAACGAGGACACAAAGAGAGAGCCTTATGATTCATACCCTCATAATATATTATCTTTACACTAATTTTATCCTTAAAGAAAGCCATGGGTATAATTTTGGTTGATATATCTATTGCCTAATTTATTGATGATATGTGCATTGGTTGAACCATACCATGCTAATGAATTCAAATAATATAATGAATTCTACCTCATTATTATTAGTCTATTAATGCAATGTAGTAGATTGTGAATTAGCTTAATGGTACTCAAATTATCATAGAATTATGCAATAGAACATTTTTAAGTGAGTCCCAATTGCTCACGAATCAAAAATATTTATCAAATACGCTTGATAGCCTTCTTAGCACTACAATATCCAATTTTCTTAGAAGATTTATGCATAGTAGAATACAAAATCGAAATCACTGAAGAAATTTTTTGAAATGAGATTGAGTGAGAAATTAGAAGATTGCGATGGTTTGGAAGAATGCAGGTAGATCTATGGTTCTGGGATCATCCTTGGAAATGATTAGTCCAATTGGAAGGATACATTTAGATTTTGGGTGGGTCAGCAACCCTCTTGGTAGTACGAACCTCAATAATATCTTGTAGCAAGAATGTAGGTAAATATCTAGTTCTAGGATCATCCCTAGAAAGGTTCAATATGGTGGGAAGAAGTCATCCAAATTTTGGGTGGGTCTACAACCCCCCTTGGGAGTGTGGACCCTAGGAATCTCTTGTAGGATAACATTTCCTTATTATTTTATTTGGGATTTAAGTCCTTTGTTGCAATCATTTGAAAAGATTCAGCTTTTAGAATGTGAGGAGCAATTGCCTTGACCTACATCCTACTCAAGAAAAACTCCATATATTTATCAAGTTTTAGAAGATGGATATAGCCCAAGAATCCAACAAAATGGTGGGGAAGTTCTTGATATATTACCCTGACATTGAATCCATCCATAGATGGGATTTCTCCAAATAGAGGCCACAAGGGCATATGGAGATCGTTGTGCTCCCTAAGGGTTTTCTTCTCTTGAAGTTGAACTATGTTGAAGAATCAATTCAAATCTGTAGAGACCCTTTGTTATTTTCTAGGTGTGGCCTCTTTCTACAAAAATGGGACCTAGACTTCAACCCAAATTCTCAAAGTATCAACTCAAAACCATTATAGGTAAGACTCCCTAGCCTTTCTATCTAGTTTTGGCATGAGGATATCCTTATTGGAATAACGAGAGTCATATGTGACCTAGTCTTTATTGACCCTTCTATTAAGGCTAAATAAAGAATGGTGTTCACCAGAATGTGTATTAAAATGAATTTGTAAGTTAAGCTTTCCAAATCCATAGATATAGTTTCAAAAGATAGTTCCTAGGTCTAGGAAATTGAATATGAAACCAAGCCATATTTTTGCGCCTCTTGAAAAAGGAAATGATACTCTTCTACCTATTATATATTAAACAAAAATTCCCCTAGCCCTAAGAAATTAGGTCCTTAGTCATAAACAATTGACCCCTTTATCCATCAAAGGAACAAAATAAGCTCTCCAAAGAATTCCAATATTCAAGAAGCCCCGCTTATTCTAAAATTCCAACAAGGGAGAGAAAATGGGAAGATTCTAAAGCCCTAAAATTTATTAAGCCCTCTAATTCTCAATTTATATTGTTCCTCCCTTATCTCTTTATGAAAAACTCTTTTGAATTTTTAGGAGAAGATATTTCTCATCCAATGGAAAAAATAGGGTTTCTCCTACTATGGTCTCTACTTGAGAAACCCTTATAGATTCTTCTTTCAAATAAATAAAAAATACTCACCCCTTAGAAGGAAATAACATTTTAAGTCCTTTTCCCAAGGTCTCAAAAGAAGGAAAAGGGTCTTTACCCTGAGATCTATTACCAAAAACCAAAATAAAGGAGGTGTAGATGTTGAAAAGGATAAGAAGGTGGACAAAGCCTCAAACCAGGATATCAAGAAAAGATAAACTGAAGTGGAATAGCCAATGGTTTGTATTTTGTCCTTTTCTCAGAGGAAAAATAAAATATTTAGTCTAATTTTACTTTTTCATCTACCCTCAGATCCCATTTTTCCCTAGCCCTAGGCAGAGAGAATAAACATCAAACCAAGTGAAAATTAAGTCTCCTTCCTAGATTGTAAGGGTCCTCAATGACCTATTCTTATTTGAGCAAAGATTTAAATAGAGGGAATATTTAGCTCTGTACTAAGGGTTAGTAGTTTAGAATATATAGACTTGGTGGATGCCCCTGTAGCTAATATCAACTAGTACTAATCTTAGGAGGATCTCTCTTTCTCTCTTATGATGTATTCCTTTTTTTTTTTAAGATTCTTGTCTTGTAGCTAGATCTTGATTGTTCCTTTATTTGTAGTTTTTTTGGGGGTTATCTTGTAGTCCTCTTTTTTAGGCTCTATTTTAGTTTTAAAAGGTTCTAGGACCCTTTCAAAACCCCTTATTTCAACCATAAATAAAAAAATACATAGTAGAATACTACTTAAAATACTAAGAATGGGTCTAAAATCAAGTGAAAAAATAAACTAGTAGTGGATCCATGCTCATGAAGATATTTGACCCAATCAACATTAAAAATACCTATAGTATATGAGGAGTTACAATAGACTAATTAATTACTATTTAACGAGTATCTCTAATTTAGCACAAATTTTGCTTGATCATAGCATAATGATTCTCATAACATTCTTACATGTATTTGGAACAATAATTGATAATAAAGATGATGTTTAATCTAGGGTGAGTGAGGTAAAATACCCCCTACCAAATACTAGTAGAAAGTAGTATCACTAATGGAATGGAACAATTAGCATTAATCTTCAATCCAAATGTAAACAAGGTTCAATATAGTTTGCAATGTTACATCTTAAAATGCTATAAAGTATATGACACATATTAAAGCTATTCCAAAGATATAACTAAAGAATATGTATAATTTATATCCCCAAGAAGTAATGCAAAGAACCTAAATATGTCATTTCAAACAATTCCTAAATCCTTAGGTCCATATCTTCAATTATAGAATTCAATCTCCTAGTGATAAGTAGATCATTGACAAACAAAAAAATGATGACAATTTGGCCATCATAAGTTTTGACATAAACATCATGCTCTGCATTATTGATGAAAATAATAATTTAGAAATAATGAATGAATCCTCTCATACCATGTGGAAGGTGTCTTATCAAGTCCATACAAGGACTCTATTATCTTGCATAGCAATCATATTGGTCTATTTATAAAAAATATAATAAATTCTACATATAATTATTCTCCTAAATAACCTCAAGGGAAAATTCAATCTTGACATTCATCTAATAAACCTCCCATCAATGAAGTAGCAAAAAATGAATCATATAAATGAAGTCCATGGTCCAAAATAATAAAATATTTGAATAGTCAACTCCCTACTTTGGAGAAAATCCTTTAACAACAAGGAACACATTATGATTCTTCATCTAACTATTGGCACCATAGTTGGTCTTGTAGGCCCATTTAGAAAAAACTTTGAAGTATGGTTTTTTATCAAAGTAATGCTTTACTTGCATTATGTCTAGAAATTCATTAGCCTAATAGTAGGTGAAAGGATCTCCAAAATCATTCACCTTTAAGATAATAGCCTCTAAATCCTATATAAGTGTATAGGTTCAGTTTCAAACAAGGAAATTGACAAAAGAATTATGCTTAATAATCAAAGAGACATCAATGACAATAACATTAGAAACTAAAAAAAACATGTCATCATATTCAAAAATACATCAAACATAGAAACATGAGTGGGGATTGAATATAGAAATAGAAGAAACAAACTAACTCAAATAACACCAAGATCTAGATGAAACGATACCACTCCTAAAAGGGACTTGAGTACAAGATTTAAGAGGCACCAAAGTTGTTGGAGGGTAATAATTAAGAGTAGGAAGGGAACCAAAAAATATAGAATAAGTATTCTCTTTAAGATCCAAATTATGTCAAATTATAAGTTGTTAGATAATAGGATCATAAAGATGATTGCATTTTTAGACTAGTTATCATACCCCACAAGAATAAACTAATGACTCTGTAACAAAATACTTTGCTTCTATATATGAATGCAATCTCATACCACTAAAATAAATATTTGAATATGTAAAAAAAATCTTATCATCTATCCATCACTCTTGGGAAGTCATACTCATGATTGATCAATTCAGTTTCCTATTGAAATGTGTGTTGCTAAGTTCACAAATTCACCTTAAAAATTGAGCTCCATATGCTTAACATGCATGGTGCAATAATCTATTTCTATAATGATATTTATTTTTTTTCTATGCATACCAAGAGATGTAAGAATATACATAAAAGTATGAATGGGAAAATATTTTACACTATCAATCCTAAGGCATTTGATCCTCTTTCTATTTTTATTTTTCCATCCCTTGAAATGTTTGAACTTCTCAAAGGATTCATTCTTGAATTTGATCATTCAAATCTATAAGAACCTAGAGAAATCATCAATAAAAGTAATCAAATATTTATTTGTTAAAAGATAGTATATTCTTATGAAAAATCTCCAAAGGCTTAGAGGTATGATTAGGTTTCCTATTAGGAAATGACTAATGATTATTCTTACCCAAATTACATGTACATACTCCACTAGGTATATAAATGAGAGATAAATCATTAACCATACAAATATGACTCAAATTCCATAAGGAATTAGAATTTATGTTTCATAATATTTGGTGCCATAAATTACTAATGTTATCATCCTTAGCCATCATATAAAAATATCCTTTTTGAGTAGTAGAATAAGAAGAAAAAAAACATCCTCACAAAGTTTGCGTCCTTGGTCAATATCACCATAACATTATGAAAGAACCACTCTGAATGCATCATCAATGTCGCCAATATTTCTAGCCAAAATTTCCATCTTTTTGTTGATATAAGTAATGCTATAAATAAATAACATTAAATTTCATAGTAGTTTCTAGAATAAAATCAATACATTACCTATTATTGTTGAAAAATAAATACACACAAATGCACACTCTATATAGGGGTGTCCATAGACACCAAATAATATCACTCTGAAAGAACAAAATTATACTCCAACTAGTAATAAAATGAGTGGTATGAAGGGGTATTCATACCCTACTATAAATTACCCTTAGGTTGATATTATGTGACTAAACGTAAGAAATAAAATAATATAAAAATACTTTTTTCAAGATTTGCAAGGGCCCAATACAAAATTTGGTCATGTACTAAAGAGAGGCTTAGACACAACATATTCCAACATTCCCCCTTAAGCTAAATAAGGGACACAAAAAGATCTTTACTTGTCATATCCTCTTAATGGACACTCTCCTATCCCAAGTAATTCTTGCATGCACACAAAAATAACCTCAAGGATGATATTAGTTAGGATTTTTACTATCCACTCTAATGAAGGTACAACAAATTAATCAAGGATGCATAAATCCATCTCATATAATGTATTCAAATTTCTATGTGCTTCATTTTTTGATGATACACTAGATTATGGACAATATATAGGGTGCTCTAATTATCACTTCAAAGAATGACTAGAAAACTCTAAGGTATACCAATATCCTCTAAAATCATGAGCATGCCAAATATCATTAATTGCATCATTGGTGGTATAATATTTATCTTCCTTAGAATACTAGGATATAGTGGATTAACATTTGGAATATAAATAAATAGGACTAGATCCTAAATGAACACAAAGTCTAAGGACCATCACTCATCCAAATTATAAGGGACGCAACAAAATAGTGAATGTCCATTTGGTAAGTCCCTAAAATATATATTAGAATATTATTATCCATTATCTAGTGACTATCTCAAGGTGCCTAGAACAATAAATAATAACAAAGCATATATTAGGTCTAATGTGAGTAAGATAGACAAGTCCACCCACAACATAGCATCCATAATAGGAGTGGTATAATCATCCCTAAGTTGTAGGATTGAAGTGAAAGGAGTTAAATTAGACTTGATATCCTCCATATAAAGTGCTAAAGAAAATAAAAATTATACTTGGACTATGAAATGGTGATACCTGAACCTATCTAATTAATCCACATCCCTAATAGTAATATAGAAGTAAAAAAAATCATTTTAAAAGTTGAAAAAATCCTAGATTAAAGCATGAGAATTGATGGTAATAAGGAGATCATAAACATATAGAACAATCACCCAAGGTTCTCCATTGTTTGATGTAAACCTCATGTTTGACCTCACATTGCCAAAATCCACAACTATGAAAAAATGAATGAATCTTCTCATACCATATGCAAGGAGGATACTTAAGTCCATACAAAGACCTAGTTAGATGGAAAATCAAAGGAGTAGGGTTTTAAAGCTTAAAGCTAGGGAATTCTTGCATGAAAATCACCTTTTGAAGCTTCCCATATAGAAAGGCACTCTTCACATCCATTTATTGTACCTTCCATCTATATGAAACAATGGTAGGAGTCATCTTGATTGAGTCCATAGTATCCATAGGTGCAAACATATTGAAATAATCAACTCCATCCTATTAATAGAATCCCTTAGAAATAAGGCATACCTTATGATTCTCCATCTAATAATATGAAGTATACATGGTCTTATAGACCCATTTAGATCCAATCACATTCCTCCCTTCTAAAAGAGGAAGCAACTCCTATGTCATGTTCTTCATCAAGGCCTTACATTTTCTAAGCATAGCAACTTTCCACTCAAGTCAACCCTTAGCCTAAGAATATGTAATAGAATCATAAGAATGTGAAGCTTTGAGAGAAAATCTAGGTAAGGTTCCTTGTTATGTCATTCTAAAGATCAAAATTAGGGAAGTTTCTCCATTGTTTAATGTAAACATCATGTTTGACCTCACATTGCCAAAATCCACAACTATGGAAAAATGAATGATCTCATACCATATGCAAGGAGCATACTTAAGTCCATACAAGGACATAGTTAGATGGAAAATCAAAGGAGTAGGGTTGTCAATATTAAATCGAGGGACTTGTTACATATAAATCACCTCTTAAACTCCCCATCTAGAAAGGAAATCTTAACATGTATTTATTGTACCTTCCATTTATATGAAATAATGGTAGAGAGAGTGATCTTGATTGATTCCATACTATCCATAGGTGCAAACATATTGAATCAATAAACTCAATCATATTAAGATAATACATTAGAAACAACGCATGCCTTATGCTTCTCTACATGACCATCTGAAGTATACTTGGTCATATAGACCCATTTGGAGCCAATCACATTCCTCCATTCTAAAAAACAAACCATCTTCTATATGATGTTATTCATAAAGGCCTTACATTTATCAAGCATAGCAAATTTTCACTCATGTCAACCCTTAGCCTAAGAATACGTAATAGAATCCTAAGAATGAGAAGACTTGAGAGAAAATCTAGGGAAGATTCCTTGTGGTGTCATTCTAGAGAATATTTATTGAGTATATTTCAGAATTATCTTAACCCAATTGGGTGTTGTATGAGTAGAGGAAGAGTCATGTAAACTCTACGACAAAGCACCATCAAAAAATAAATCTAAAAAATCCAATTCAAAATCACCACTCTCCTTGTCATGTAAAGTTGAAGCACTCTAAACTGATGTATCCTACTCAACATGCCTAGAATATAGAAAATAAATTGCTATTAATGGTGCTTCCATGAAGGGGTTAAATCAATAGGCTATGGACCTCCACTTGAAGATGAAGATGAATAAGATGCTTTAATAGGAATACATTTTACCAAAATATCTAAAGAAATAATTAAATTTGAAGCATCCAAAAGATCGAAAGAAATGTTTATCAAAATATCAAAAAGTACACTAAAAGAAACACCTAGAAGGACCTCATCAAAAATAACATTTCTTTAAATTAAAACCTCATGCCTTTAAGGGTCATAAAGGTGATATGCATTTTGGGTTATCTGAATATCCCACAAAGGTCCATTGTATGACTCTTTAGTGCCTTATTCTTAAGATTTTTGGGCATGTAAGCCCATGTTAAATATCAAAAGATATGAAATTGAGACATGTTTTTCTTATCTCCTACCAACCGCTCAAGAGGTTTCATGTTATGTGTTGCTCTCGTAGGAACCCTATTGATGATGTATGTTGCACAAGTGATGAATTCACCCCAAATTAGTGTCACATACCAGTGGCATGAATCACACATTATTCCATCTCCATGAATATTATATTATTCATTTTATGCACACCATATTTCTTAGTTTTATAGTGAACAAACCTCTGATATACAATCCCATGAAGATGTAGAAAAGAATGAATTATGTATTCACCTATCCCATATATCCTATGATATTTAAATTTTCTATCCAATTGATTCTCTTAAATATTCTTGAAGGTCTTAAATCTCTCAATAACCTTATCCTTAGTGTGAATAGTATATAATGACATATATCTTGAAAAATAAACAACAAAAATAAGGAAGTACATATTTCCAAAATGGAATGGTGTGCCCACAGATCCAAAAATGACACCATGTATGATCCTTAAGGGGTAACAATCCCATATTGTATTCACCTTTTGGAAAATTATCCCTATGATGCTTTCCTAGAATATATCCCTTGCATTCACCACTTGGATGGCATATGTGTGGAAGTCCAATATCCATATAACAATGATCCTTGTATCTCAGGGATCCATAGTTGAAATGCCCAAGCCTATGGTTCTACTTTTGACTGTCATCATTTGCATATGCAACCATAGTACTAAAATATATCTTCCTACAAGAAAAATTAGAAGAGATAGTCCTTTATCCTAAATTATAAATTTGTTCAGATGCATCACAATAGTCAAAATAAATAATTTAAAACCCATTGTCTATATCCTCAATTATCCAATGATTAAGCAAAAAATCTATCTGTTTATTTGTATGAGTAATGTGATCAATAGACAAAGGTTACGGATAAAATTAGAAATAAGAATTGAATCATTAAAATATGAAGAGCCAATGTTGATCACTCCACATTCTACAACGTATAATGAATAATGATCTCTAATAACAACATGCTCCCATGAAAGTAATTATTGTATCCTTGTGAAAGATGTTTGTACTTTGTCATGTACCTAGTTACCCCTGAATTTGCAATCCATTGATCTAAAGAGGTGGATGTTCAATATGTTGAATGAATAGCTACACGTTCCTATGAGGTTTCTCTCTTAAATTTATTCTCACCTTTTGCATAGAAGAGAGAAACATTAGCACCCCCTTTCTTGTTGATTCTTTGAGCATCTTGATGTGAATATAGAAACACACTAATTTATATTTCATTTTTGTAAAACTAACATGTTAGATTTTTGAAGGGATTATTGCAAACATATTGGTTTATGTAGAATTAATATGATCACACAATCCATAAATTTCTCAAGTAACTTAGACAAATATATGGTGTTGCTAACATGTGTTTCATAGATGTTGTCAACATCAAGGGCTATAACACCATGAGCCTCATCCTTCTTATCTTGATAGATCTACTTTTTTTCTTTATAATAAATAGTACAAGATTTGTCATTCATATATTTGAGTAATCCTTTGCTCTAGAAAAAGCTTCAATTTTGATCCTCCAAGTAGCATAGTTTGGACCACTCAAAAAGGACACATGATATTCTATAATCATCCTATTCAAATACAAAATATTACATGTAGTTGTCACTAGAAACATTAATTCCACCAATGTAATTTAAAAAAAATAATGCAATTTAAAGAAATAGGCTCAAAATGCTTATGCATGCAAATTTATGGCCCCAAAAATTTTAACCCAAAAATCACACAAAATTCCTCCAAAAACTTTGATAAAGTTAAAAAAAAAATAGTACCTACAATTAATGAAAGGTCATTAATGTGATGCTATATAAGTGGCTAAGACAATTCCAAGAATGCACTAATTAAACAATGTACCACATGATGTCATTTTTCATACTCTAATTGGATCCCCAATCTACAAACCACACTATGCCATTTATCACTTCCTAATTTGCTTTGAAATTTATGTTTCAATAAGTTTGTTGTTGACTATGAAAATGAGTTGTTGATTTCTATGATTTGGAAGAATATTCTTGGTTGATGTTGTATTTATTCATACTGAGTGACATATAGATTACAACATTAGACACCATATTTCCTTCCATGTTGAAACTCTATCCACATACCATGTCAATGCCTATGTTAGTGCCTATATCACATGTTGTGTGTTGCACCATGAATCTTGTACAAACTATCATATTAGCACGTATGTTAGTACTAATGGTAGCTACCATATTTTTCACCATATCACCTATATGAACCACCACATTGTACCACCAAATTTAGCTTTTATATCACCTATGTGGATCACCACATGCTACACAACATTATTTTATACTTACAAAAGGTTCATGTCATCTAGTGCCATGTCACCAATTTTTGTCATATCATCAATCCGTAGCATCATAATAACATCATCAATAGTAAAATCATAATGGTAGTGAGGGAATCTAAACTTAATACCTCCTATCATGAATTATCACTACACTCAATAGGATCAGCACCTTGGCTAGTTTTATGGGCTAAAGCTTTAGTGAAGAACAAGCCACGTAGAATACATATGAGATTTAATGTAAGACTAGATATGCATGAACTCGATTCCCAAAGGATATTTTGAGAAAATACAAGTACAAGAGTCTAATAATAAGACCATCAAGGTCATATCTGATATCAAAGTGACCAAAATTGGATTTTCAATGAAATCCTAAGGCTAAACTACATGCAAAATAATCAAAACTAAAAGTAAGAAAGACTTGGGTACACCTGGATACTTAACAGATCTAATAAATGTAAGATAGTAGTGATAAATTAAACCCCACATATGAACAAATATAAATTTAGCCACAAAACCAGATTAAAAAATGCATAAAAATTGAAGACTGAAACTTCGGTGAAGGTATCATCAAGATCCATATAAATTATCTCCACTATCCAAGCCCTAATATTTTAAGAGATCAAATTCACCCTAAAAGGTTGCAACCTAAGATCCCACACATTATGCAAAATATTTCTATCTTTTTAGGGATATAGTTCTCATACAAGCAAGTACAACATTAAAAGGCATCAACCTAAGGATTGTCGAGAAGCATCCATGGACCTAACAACATTAATGGTTGATATCTATGTCTAATCACTACATATTTATAGCATGGGTGGCCTAGAATCATTCCAAATGTATCTAGACCCAAAAACCTTAGGATTATGCGTAGTCAATATGAAGAGACTCAAGAAATATTTTAAAATAGAGAGTTTAAATTTTGGGAGGGAAAAGTTCCCAATTTTTGTCTATAAATACTAATGTTGTCTTCATTGTAAGGAAGAAAAAATAAAGCTAGTTCCTTGTGCCTAGTATCTGACCTAATTAATTATCTTTACTCATTATCTATTGTGTAGAATTTATACCTTTATCCATATTCATTGGTATCCAAGTCTCCATATTCATCCTTAACAAAATTATTTTTCGCTATGTCATTCTATTTGTCATCATCTCTGATAATGGTATACCTTTTAATAATAAGGATGTTCAAAAAGTTTATGCTAAATAAAATATCCAACATAAGTGGTCAACCCCCCATTATCCTCAAGGTAATATACAATATGAAGCATCTAACAAAACCTTGATCAAGATCCTTAAGAAACTAGCTAACAAAACTAGTTGTGACTGGCACCTTTAACTTTATCCTTCCATATGGGCTTATCACACTAGAATTTGAATTCCCACTAGTGTAGACCCATATGTTTTGGTTTATGGTATTAAATTCATTTTGTCATTTGAACTTAAGTTCCCTTCCTTACATGTATTGTCAAAATATTTTCCTATAGGCAATGAATATCACCTTGCTTTCCTTAGTCAATTAGATTTTCTTGATGATAAGCACATCAATGATTTGGATAATATTCATGCATATCAAAACCAAATTAAACGTGCCTATAATAAGAAGGTGTGTAATCATTCCTTTGTATTAGGAGACCTTGTACTTCCAGAGAATCAAAAGAATATCAATGCCTAAATTGAGCTTAATGGTAAGTTTAAACCTAATTGGTTAGTCCCATTTGTCATAGCTACAAAATTTGGTTCTAGAGCCTATTGCCTCACCTCTATTGATATAAAAACCTTAGAAAACCTATGAATACCATGCATCTCAAAATATATTATACATAATTTTGTATTGCTTACTTTTCCATATTGCCTTATTTACGTGATTGCTTATTCATATACACATTTTCTTATTTTTATGGTTGCATGTTTGCTTACCATCATATTTACGTAATTTCATGGTTATAGATTCAAGGGATCTATTGGGATGCAATTATGATACTAGTCAGGTTAGCTCCCATGCATTACACTTGCACTAGGTCACTGATTCTAAAAAATCTCCTCCATTAGGTCATTAGCTTATTTGATGCATGATTTCTTTGATGACTCTGCTAGGATGCAATGATAACCCAACATCAACATACAATATTATAAATAGGTAATGATCCTAGAACATGATATCTATCTCTATGCCACTACTTGCTACCTCAAGCCCTAGGCCACCTAACAATATCTATAAATCCTATGCCCTATCCTTCATCTTATACACCTATCTACCCTAGATAGGAACTCTACCATACATCCTCTAGTGTGATAACCAAATCACTTGTAGGAAGGCAAAAGGTGTATGACTCAAGGTACCACCACTTTAAAGGAGTTAAAAGTAGGTCAAAGTCTTCAAATTGTAGTGGATATAATCACAATTTTAATAAAAAGTTAGTAAACTATACATGTAATATAAAATATTAAAAAATTAAAATGAAATAACATTATAAATAGCCAAACCACAATATTGACACTCATATTACATGGAAAACCCTATGAAGGGAAAACCACAGCCAAAATAGTAGCTCCACTATTTTATTTTCTCAATTCAAAAATGTGCAACTCAAGTGTTATATCATGCAACCACCAATAAACTATGCATCAAGAATTTTACCATTAACCTATAACATTGGAATAACCTCAAATATATAATTTGGGTTTTCCATCTATTGTAAAAATGTTGTGGATAAAATCCTCCACTATGTGGAGTGCATGAGACAAGTGTCTCATGTACTTCCACTACCATACCACCATAAATCATGAGTCCACATGTCCTCATGCAAGCCAATGTGCATGCCACCCCACTCAACCATGTTCCACCACTCCTATACCACATACCATGATGTGCCCCTCACATGCCAACACACTCAAGTATCATGCCAAGTCACCTTTGACTTCTTGTTATCTCAAGTTAGAATATATTAGGTATTTATTTAATTTAGGATAAATATAGGATTAAATAAACTAAGGTGTATGATAAAATAAATATAGGATAATATTTATTTAATCATATACCTTAGTATATAATATTTTTTTATTATGGTGAAAGAAGGGGTTTTGAAAGGGTCCCCAAACCTTAACAAAGGGGTTTTGGAAGGGACCCCAAACCTATACAAAGCCAAATAATATTCAATAAGATCTAAAAATTACATCAAAGGGATTGAATCCAACATCCAACAAGAGAATCTAACATTAAAGAGATCATGGATCCTGCAATCCCACCTAAACTCCGCTTTAAAAAATAAAAAATAGTGATATTCCTAACCCACATGTTTTAGGTGAGTTGGAGAGGGTAGGGCAATCCTCCAAGGGAGGTCCCTAGTTTGAATCTCCACCCTACAAAATGCACATTGGGTACCCAAAATCCAGTTGATAATGTTGGTGTAGTCATGACCGAGTGCATATCCCGGGTGATTTTGACAATGTAGTACCTCCTGGTCATGGTTTCTCAGACCAAGGCGGTCCCAAAAAGGATTTTTTGCTATATTAAAAAAAATAGAATTTAAAAAATAAATTTGAGCTCCAAAGATAATACAGTCATGAGTTATGAGGTACTCTAAGAAGGCTAGGGCAAAATTGAATATATGAAATAACTAGATCTAGAAGATTTGGCACTGATAGGAACTAGAAGAAGTGTTTAAACAAAAAAATTGCATGAAAAATTAAAACCCCTATTTCACACCCAGCTGGAAGATTAACAACAACCTTCTTATAGATCACAAAAAACTAGTTATAGATATATGCCCATGAATAGGATGAAATATTCAGCAATGGAATATTTCGAGTTAAAATTATTGACAAATGAACCTTCTTGCACAAGACATAAAGCATAAAATATAACTAGGTGCGTATATAAAATATCTGATATCTCCTACCCTAGGATGAACTAGATAAAGGGTCTTAACATGATCTCCTAACCTTTCAAACAATTAACCTCCATAGATATATTTTATATTTTCAATTTTCCATTAGGTTCGCAAGGTTTTGAGAGGAACCCAAAACCTAAGCTGGGCTTTGAAAGGAACCCAAAACCTTTTTACAGTTGATCCACCAAACAAGAATCAACCATTTTCCAAATAGGACCACAAGGTTTTAAAAGGAACCCAAAACCTTCAAAAAGGTTTTGATAAGGACCTAGAGCCTAAAAATTGGTTCAACCTTCCACCCACCAACATGCCCAGCTACTACAACTCCTTTAGCTGATCCAACCTTCCATACAACCCCCCAAATGCAATTCCTTCATCTAACCTAGCCTTCCACCTAGCACACTTGCCTATTGATGTAATTCCTTCAACCAAACTAGAGAACTCTACAACCCATAATGAATAAAACTAGTATATCTCCTATATTCATAGCCAGTTGAAGTGGATCCATCAGCTACCCAGCCATCCCCCCAACCCCTCAACTAGAGTTCTAGCTGACCCAACCTTCCTCTAGGTTTCAGACTGACATGTAAAAGTAGGGCCATCAACCAAAGTTATTCTCCACCCAAAAGGGCATCCACCGAGCTTCAAAGCCATGTTTTCAAAAAATCTAGGCCTACGCAGGGTTGCACAGGGCCACGTAGGACCTCTCCCACAACCTTTGTATATAATATTTAACCTAGGTAATATTATTTATTATAATTTAAGTACCTATTTAATTTATTTATCCTAAACCCTAGATACCTAATATTTTATTCACCTTTATACTTAGGTGAATTTACAATAATAATTCTAAAATTAGATTATATGTTCCAACACTCCCCCTTAATCTAATTTTGGGGTTATAGTACAATATTACAAAAGATGAGGTTCCCAAGAACCAATCCACCAAGGAGCAAACTATTTGGTAAAGACATCTTCAACAATGGCATAGAGACTCCAAGTTGTGTGGCAAGAGGTAAGGCACCATCCATCAACATGGATCTACAAAAGAAACATGACATAGAGTCAGTAATATAAAATATGGTATGTAAATAAGATTTTCATCAACATGGAAAACAAAAATAAGTGATATACATATCTCATCAATATGGAAATTTAACATCAATAAAAATGGATAAACAAGTTGCATTAATATTCCATCAATATGAATAATAACATCCATCAACATGGATAAACAAGTGGTATATATATTCCATCAACATGGATAAACAAGTGGAATACATATTCCATCAACATGGAAAAAATGACATCCATCGACATGAATAAACAAGTGGTATACATATTCCATCAACATGGGAAAAAATAACATCCATCAACAGGGATAAACAAGTGGTACACATAATTAAGTGGTCTACATTTTACTAAACCTTAAAATAAAAAATAAAAAAACACTTAAAAGAATTGACATCACATAATATTTATGCATTACTCCCCTTAACAACAATTCTTTTAAGCCTAGTTTATTTCTAAAGTAATAAAATTTAGATTCTACTAATGGTTTTGTGAAAATATTAAAAATATTTTCATTAGTTGGGAAATAAATTAGTTTAATTGTTCCATCTAAAACCTTCTCCCTAATAAAGTGTGCTTGGATCTCAATATGTTTTGTTCTTTGGTGAAAAACAGAATTTTTAGCAATGTCATTGAAAATTGATTATCAAAAAATAAAGTGACAGATTTATTTGTTGGAAATATGAGCAAGTTTTGTTGTCATTGATGTTAAAATGACATGATCCATGAAAGCATGATGATAAAAAGGTTGAAGGACAAGTTTAACAAGTGAAAGATCCTAATATTATAATATTTTAATAGTAAAATATTCAGCCAACAAATCCCTTCAAAAAGAAAAGAAAACAACTTTAAAAAAACAATATTATAATGCTCTGCATTATATTAATGGGACAAAGATTATATGAGTTAAAGTTTAAATTATTTATATTTAAATAATTTAAAATTAAATATTTTAATTTAAAGTTATTTTAAAAGTCCTTATAAAAAGTCATAAACACAAGTGTTGTGTTAATAAAGTGGTTCAAGGGCCAAAAGTACGATATTGAAAGCCCATGTCAAAAAAAAAAAAAAAAAAGTGCGCCGACGTCATAAAACATGGAACACTTGGTGCCGACGTTGGTTATGAAACCGAGGATCCATATATAAAGGGAGTGTATGAAGGTTTGAAAAATAGCGCTTGTGTTGAGAAATCGAATACATGATCGGCGAAGAGAAAAGTATGCAAGTGTGATTAATATTTGATAAAGTGGTTTCGGAAGATGCGACACAAAATACGAAGGCACCTTGCATTGCGACAATAATTTTGAGATATTCGACGGATTCGATCGAAACCTTGCGCACGTGTTCCAATGACACAAAAATTCATGACTGCACGGAATTTAGAGAAAGCATCTTAGAGGGTTTCGAAGTAAGTGAATGAGTGTGCCAAGAACTGTTTTGATCTACGCGACGAGGGGTGTTTGAACTCCGTGCCAAGGAGTATGTGATCTACGTAACGAGGGTTGTGATCTACGTTATGTTTTGAACCACGCGTTGAGTTACCCAATAATTTCATAAGATCGAGGTATGCATTATGTTTTGGAAGGTGTTAAAAGGTTGATGTGGTTATGAGCATAAGAGTAGGTTACTAATTTGAAATTTTTATTTACTTTGTTTTAAATATTGGGAGACGTAAGGAGTTATATTTTTAAAAGTTATTTTTATATGCTATGAAATTTGGGAAAGGGGAATATCTTATATATTAAATTTTATTTTATAAGAAATTTAAAAGGGAATATATTGTCGGTGTTTTTTTTGGAGTAATAAGGTATAAAAATAATTGTATTGTGGTGTATTTCGAATATCACTTTTGATAAAAGCTAGGAGAAATAAGGGTTAATGTGAGTTGTTTAAAATTGAATATTATTGGATAAAATATCATATGTATGTTGATGGTTGTTTTTATAGATGGAGTGATAAGGTGTAATTGAGTTTTTGCATTTTATTGTGAGAAATGTTTATCTTCTAACTTCTTTGAGTTTGGCATAGAAGTGTTTGTGGTTGTGGTAGATTTATGAGATCCCTTAATCATCAAGAAAAAGGTATAAGCACATTCTTCCATAGTTGAGTTGATTTACTGATTTTTTGAAAATAAGTTTGGAGTGAAAAGGATTTGATTAGGGCTTCCTTATTGAGTGTGTTTGAGTGAATGCTTCAAGGTTTCTTGGAATAAAGAGTTGTTATGTGAAGATTGTTTTATAAGCTTTGTTTTTGAAGCCATTGGTTGTGAGAAGAATTTGAACTAGGGTTTGAAAAGAACATGAGTATCATTTCTATGTGAAGATTGTTTTATAAACATTGTTGTTGAAGTGAGTTGTTGAGCAAAGAACTTGAACTAGGGTTTGAAAAGAACATGAGTATCATTGTTATGTGAGATTTATTGTTGAGCATTGTTGGAAACATTTTGAGTTGGTGTTTATGTGCTTGTATTGGGGTTTGTGAGAAAGAGGTGTTTCATTGAGTGAATGGTTGAGTAGAGTTGGTTGAGCCTAGCCAAGTGGGTGTGTGAAGTGATTGTTCAAGTTCCATAAAACAAACTATTCTATATTATGAATTGAGTTGATAAAGTGATTGAGCATTGAGGTGAATAAGAAGCATATTGAGTCTCTAAAAATTCTCCTTATGTTTCTGAAAGAGTGATTGAAAGTAATTGATCATTGTGATGAGTATAGAGCATATTGAGTCTCTAACAATTCTCTTTATGTTTCTATGATATTGGACAAGTTCTAGTGTGGACTTGTTGAGCAATTTAGAGGTAAGTCTTTGAGAAGACTTGTGGACAGATTTGGGTAAGCTTTTGTGAAAGCTTACAATACAGATTTTGAGCAGATTTGGTTAAGTTCTTGAGAGGACTTATTGAGTAGATTGGACAAGTTCTGTGTGGACTTATTAAGTAGATTAGACAATTTTTGTTTGGACTTGTTGAGTAGATTTGAGCAAGTTCTATGTGGACTTTTTGAGCATATTTGAGCAAGTTTTGTGTGGACTTGTTGAGAATATTGGACAAGTTCTGTGTGGACTTGTTGAGAAGATTGGACAAGTTCTGTGTGGACTTGTTGAGTATATTGGACAAGTTCTGTGTAGACTTGATGAGTATATTTGAGTAAGTTATGTGTGGACTTGTTGAGTAGATTTAAGCAAGTTCTGTGTGAACTTGTTGAGCAGATTTGAGCAAGTTCTATGTGGATTTGTTGAGCAGACTAGACAAGTTCTGTGTGGATTTGTTGAGCAGATTGGACAAGTTCTGTGTGGACTTATTGAGCATATTTGAGCAAGTTTTGTGTGAACTTGTTGATAAAATTTGAGCAAGTTTTGTTTGGACTTATTGAGCAGATTTGAGCAAGTTCTGTGTGGACTTGTTGAGTAGATTTGAGCAAGTTCTATGTGGACTTGTTGAGAAAATTGGACAAATTCTATGTGGACTTGTTGAGTAGATTGGATAAATTCTATGTGGACTTGTTGAGTAGATTGGACAAGTTTTGTATGGACTTTTTGATCAGATTTGAGCAAGTTATGCGTGAATTTTTTGAGAATATTTGAGCAATTTCTGTGTGAACTTGTTGAGCAAATTTGAGGATAGTTTTGTGCCAAACCAGAGACAGAGATTGAGCAAATTTATGCTAGACCAAAGGACTATGTTTAGTCCATATTTGAGATAGAGCTAAGTGTAAGCTTTGGAGGTGATAGAGTATAGAGGATGACAATTTCTAGTGGATAGATATCCACCAGCCAGGGTAGTGAGGATAGGTCTTCTGAGTGAGGAAAAAAGTCTTCAATGGATAGAGATGTTCAAGATTGTCCATAACATAGCCACTATCATAATATCCAAACAAGTTTACATGAGAATTACTTAAATACTCCAAGTCTAAGTTTGTTGTTCCACTTAGATATTTAAGTATCTATGAACAATATTAAGATGAACATCATAGGGCTTATGCATAAATCTTGCCATAACATTAAAAACATAAGTTATATCAGGCCTAGATATAGTTAGATATAGTAAGCTACCAATCAATTTTCTATATTGAGTTTCACCAAAAAGTTTAGAATCTTTAGTGACCTCAAATTTTCTAGAAACCATAGGAGTAGAAACACATTTACAATTTGTCATATCAAACTTTTACAATATTTCTAGAATATACTTAAATTGTGAAATCAAAATTTTATGTGATTTTTGGTAAATTTGCAAACCTAAATAGTAATGCAATAAACCCATATCAGTCATTTCAAATATACTTAACAATTTTTTCTTATATATTTCAATCATACATTCATTTTTTTGAAGAAAACAAGTTCATATTGAGAGGAGGGGTGAACAGTATAAGACCACTTTTTACTTTTCTTTCCCAAGCAATATTATACAATATATAGATAGCAATATCAACAACAATAATCAAAGCAATGCATAAATCACCACACATAATAGAGACACCAATTTTACATGGTTCACCCAATGTGGGCTACTCCATGGAGAAAATATTTCACTAAAATTTTCTCAATCAATATCTTGGGAATCCTTTCTCTATTACAATGTTTATGGACCTCTGTCCAAAGGAGACACCAATCCTCTAATCAAGTTTGGGAATCTTCTAGAAGAACTTTTGCCCCCACTGCTCTGGCTAATGGATATCTATCCACTGAAGACACCTATCCTCACTACCCTGGCTAATAGATATCTATCCACTAGAGACTATCGTCCTCTATACTCAGTCACCCTCAAATCTCTGTATTAAATCTATACTAAACTCAGTACTTTGATCTAGCACAAATATGTCCTCAAATATGCACCAAACTCTATCCTTGAATCTGCACTAAACATAGTCCTTCGATCTAGCACAAATATGTCCTCAATATCTATCCTTTGATCTGCACTAAACACGGTCCTTCGATCTAGCACAAATCTATCCTTAATATTTGTCCTCAAGATTTAATTCAAATATTGACTTAATCTCAAATCAACTCTGCTAGATCTGTCCCAAACCTTAACACAAGGTTTGAACAATTTAACCAAATATGCTCACAAGTCTTCTCAAAGACTTGTCTCAAATATGCCTTGTAACAAAAACTCGTATTAATTTGTCCACAAGTCCTCTCTAGAACTTGTCCAAATTTTCTCAATAAGTCCTCACTAGAACTTATCCAAATCTACTCTCAATCTATATTGTAAGCTTCCATAAAAGCTTACCTAAATCTGTCCATAAGTCTTCTCAAGACTTAACTCAAATCTGCTCAACAAGTCCATACTAGAACTTGTCCAATCTCATAGAAACATAAATAAAATTTTTAGAGACTCAATATGCTTCACATTCATCACAATGCTCAATCACTTTCAATCACCCTTTTAGAAACATATAGAGAATTTTTAGAGACTCAATATGCTTCACATTCACCTCAATGCTCAAACACTTTCACTCACTCTTTTATCATAGAAACATATAGAGAATTGTTAGAGACTCAATATGTTTCACACTCATCAACTCTCAACCTCTTTCTCAAATCAATTCATAATATAGAATAATTTGTTTCACAGAACTTGAATAATCACTTGACTAGGCTCAACCAACTCTACTCAACCAATTACTCAATGAAATGATCCTTGCTCACAAACCCTAGTCCAAGCATATGAATACTCACTCAAATATTTCCAACAATGCTTTGTCAACCAATCTAACATAACAATGATACTCATATTCTTTCCAAACCCTGGTTCAAGTTCTTCACTCAACAACTCACTTCAAAAACAATGCTCATAAGACAATATTCATATAACAATGATACTCATGTTCTTTTAAAACCCTAGTTCAAGGTCTTCACTCAACTCAACCACTTCAACAACAATGCTTATAAAACAAGGTTTTATCAAAAACTCTTAATTCCATAAAACCTTGAAGCATTAATTCAAAACACTCTCAACAATGCAAACCAAAAAATACTTTTCACTCCAACTTTCCATTCACAATTTTCAACAATCACTCACTAGGAAGAATATGCCCATACCTTTTGGTGGATGTAGAAGTGCCTTTAGAAAACCTGTCTTAATCACAAATTTCTTCCTTCCAATTCCAATGGTTAGACACAACAATATTACTTCAAAACTTTCCAAAATATTCCTTAGACATAAAACAATCACAACTCAATTTATGCCTTATTGCTCCCTTTTAAAATTAACACTCATCATACCATACATAAATATAATTTCTTTGATACACCTTATAAACTCCAACTTAAAATAATATCCAACACCATAAAAATATCAACCAAACACCTTACAATCTTTTCAAAACATTTGAGCAAACAATATTAAAAATTTAACTTTGCAAAAACCCTTATAACTCCTTTAGCAACCTTAGAACCAATTTAAAATATGCAAAAATTAATTTTTAAATGCCCAAACTATATTCCCAAAATTTTTGGTGACCAATTTTCAAGCATACCTATTTATTTCCCAAAAGGGGATTCGACAATATTCGATCCATCGTCTCCTCTAGTCTAAGTGCCTTAGTGCTTGGGAGCCCACCGTGTGGGCTACTAATGACCACATGAAGAAATGTAGAGTCCCTTCCTCTTATGCCTCCACTCATTGTCTATTTCTCACGAAACTTGCACACTTTTCCTTTGCTTTGGACACAGCGCAATTTGTAAGGCTCACAATTTTTAAATCTCACAATAATATTCGAAGGCATGGTAAGGTTTGGCAGGGTGGGAGTTTTCCCCTTATATACACATTTTAATTTCTCCTCACGTCGACACTTTTGTTATTCAAAATTGAATTTCAAATTTTAATTTTGATAACCCACCTTCGGGTTATTTAACCTTAGCTTAAATTAATTTATAATTAATAATTAAATTAAATAATAATTAATTTAAATAACTTTATAAGTTAATTAAATTAACTAATAAATTAATTTAAAATTAATTTATAATTAATTTAAAATTAATTTATAATTAATTTTAAAATTCCTTTGCTAAATATTATAAAATAATATTATAATATTATTTATTGGACACAAGCTTATACTAAGAGGGGGGGTGAACAGTATAAGACCACTTTTTACTTTTCCTTCTCAATCAATATTATGTAATGTATATATAACAATATCAATAGTAGTAATAAAATAAATGCACAAATCACCACACATAATAGAGACACCAATTTTACATGGTTCACCCAATGTGGGCTACTCCACAAAGAAAATATTTCACTAAAATTTTCTCAATCAATCTCTTGGGAATCCTTTCCCTATTACAATGTTTATGGACCTCTATCCAAAGGAGATACCAATCCTCTAATCAAGTTCATGGATCTCTATCCATAGGAGAACTCATTTCTCCTAAGATCTGACTGGTGATCTTCTAGAATAACTGTTGCCCCCACTGCTCTAGCTAATGGATCTTTATCCATTGAAGACACCTGTCCTCACTGCCTTGGCTAATGGATATCTATCCACTGGAGATTGTTGTCCTCTATACTTTATCACCCTCAAAAATTTATCTCAAATCTATACTAAACTTAGTCCTTTAGTCTAGCACAAATCGTCTAAATCTCTGTCTCTGGTCTGGCATAAACTTATCCTCAAATATGCACCAAAAATTGTTCTTGAATTTGCACTAAACATAGTCCTTCAATTTAGCAAAAATCTATCCTCAATATTTGTCCTCTGATATGCACTAAACACAGTCCTTAGATCTAGCACAAATCTATCCTCAATCTTTGTCCTCAATCCTTAACTCAAAGTTTGACTTAATCTCAAATAAAATTTGCTAGATATGCCCTAAACCTTAACCCAATATTTGAACAATTCAACCAACTCTGCTCACAAGTCTTCTCAAAGACTTGTCTCAAATATGCATTTTAAGCTTCCAAAAAGCTCACACTAATCTGTCCACAAGTCCTCTCTAGAACTTGTCCAAATTTTCTTAATAATTCCTCACTAGAACTTATCCAAATTTGCTCTCAATCTGTATTGTAAGCTTCCACATAAGCTTACCCAAATATATCCACAAGTCTTCTCAATACTTGCCTCAAATATGCTCAACAAGTCCACACTAGAACTTGTCCAATCTCATAGAAATATAAATATAATTGTTAGAGACTCAATATGCTTCACATTCATCACAATGCTCAATCACTTTCAATCACCCTTTTAGAACCATATAGAGAATTTTTAGAGACTCAATATGCTTCACATTCACCTAAATTCTCAAACACTTTCACTCACTATTTTATCACATAAACATATAGAGAATTGTTAGAGACTCAATATGTTTCACACTCATCAACTCTCAACCTCTTTCTCAAATCAATTTAGAATATAGAATAATTTGTTTCACAGAACTTGAACAATCACTTCACACATTCACTTGACTAGGCTCAACCAACTCTACTCAACCAATTACTCAATGAAATGATCCTTGCTCACAAACCCTAGTCCAAGCATATGAATACTCACTCAAATATTTCCAACAATGCTTTATCAACCAATCTCACATAACAATGATACTCATGTTCTTTCCAAACCCTAGTTCAAGTTCTTCACTCAACAACTCACTTCAAAAACAATGCTTATAAGACAATATTCATATAACAATGATACTCATGTTCTTTTCAAACCCTAGTTCAAGTTCTTCACTCAACTCAACCACTTCAACAACAATGCTTATAAAACAAGGTTTTATCAAAAACTCTTAATTCCATAAAACCTTGAAGCATTAATTCAAAACACTCTCAACAATGCAAACCAAACAATACTTTTCACTCCAACTTTTCATTCATAATTTTCAACAATCACTCACTAGGAAGAATATGCCCATACTTTTTTTTGGATGTAGAAGTGCCTTTAGTCACTTCAACACTTTCCAAAATATTCCTTAGACATAAAACAATCACAACTCAATTTATGCCTTATTGCTCCCTTTTAGAATATCACTCATCATACCATACATAAAGATAATTTCTTTGATACACCTTATAAACTCCAACTTACAATAATATCCAACACCATAAAAATATCAACCAAACACCTTACAATCTTTTCAAAATATTTGAGCAAACAACATTGAAAATTTAACTTTGCAAAAACCCTTATAACTCCTTCAGAAACCTTAGAACCAGTTTAAAATATGCTAAAATTAATTTTTAAATGCCCAAACTATATTCCCAAAATTTTTGACGACCAATTTTCAAGCATACCTCTTTCTTCCCAAAAAGGGGATTCGATGAGATTTGATCCGTCGCCTCCTCTAGCCTAAGCACCTTAGCACTTGGGAGCCCATCGCATGGGCTACTAATACCCATATGAAGGAAGGTAGAGCCCCTTCCTCTTATGCCTCCACTTGCTATCTATTTCTCACGAAACTTGCACACTCTTCCTTCGCTTTGGATGCAACACAATTCGTAAGGCTCACAATTCTTAAAGCTCACAATAATATTCGAAGGCATGGTAAGGTTTGGTAGGGTGGGAGTTCCCCCCTTATATACACATTTTAATTTATCCTCACATGGGTGCTTTTGTTATTCGAAATTGAATTTCAAATTTTAATTTTGATAACCCACCTTAGGGTTTTTTAACCTTAGCTTAAATTAATTTATAATTAATAAATACAATTAATTAATAATTAATTTAAATAAATTTATAAGTTAAGTAAATTAACTAATAAATTAATTTAAAATTAATTTATAATTAATTTTAAACTTCCTTTGCATAATATTATAATATTATTTTTTTGGATTTTTTCTTGCACTTTGGACCTCATCTAACTTCCTGGAACCAGGTCTTGAAATTGAAACCGAAACGGATGCTGCCAGCTGAAATTGCCACTGACTGGTGCTGAAAGTTCGACCTCAATGACCACTCTCTCTTGAAATCAATGACAACTTATCACTCAAAATGTCCAACATGTTTCTTGTAACAAGTAAATCATCTACATACAAAACAATGATAGTAATACTATTATTTTTCCTAGATATATACAAATCCAGATTAGAATAACACTTATTAAAACCAATTGAAGAAAAATAACTTGAAACCTTTTCATACCAAGCTCTTGGAGCTTGTTTAAGACCATATAAAGATTTCTTTAATCTACAAACATAGTTAGGCTTTTCTATGTTTTCAAAACCTTGTGGTTGCTCCATGTAAATTTCTACATCTAAGTTACCATTGAGAAATGCACTCTTTACATCTAATTGATAGATTTTCCAATTAAAAATGGTAGCTAATGCAATAATTTGTTAGTTTTTGAAGCTTTAATACTAATGTAAATCTCATAGGAAAATAATCATAGGATCTAATATAATGAAGTTGCAATATAATGAATCAAATAATAACTCAAAATGTAATATCAAAATAGAATATCTCATAATAATAATCACAGAATAATCATATAAACAAGCTCACAGTATTGCACATGAAAATATTAGAAATGCTATTGAATAAAGATCTACTAATGCAATCATAAAGCTATGCATGTTTTATTATTAATTACAATGCTTTATCACAAATATATAATTGTATGTGACTTATCATATGTTGCACTCTTGGCCTTCACACTTCTTTACAACTCTTCATGTTCCTATTCTAAGGACACATGTGAACACTTACATATTAGACACTTGTGAACATTTACACTCATAACACTTGTGCATTTCCTGCACATTATTACATTACATAAAATATTTACTCACTCACTAATCTAAGACACAACCCTATTCTAATATTTATAATAATGTACCAAGGTGGTACATATCCATGTACCAAATAATGTATTATTCTCTAACACCCTCTTGTATTACATTATTTGGTTATTGAAGACCTTAGTCTTCAATCAAGGTCTTTGTCTTTCCTTCTTCAGTTTGTAGATGACTTTGTAATGCAACATGTTGTTGTCCTCTCATTTTTTCACCATCTTGAATTTTAGATTTACACAATGTCTTCGATGATAGAAGGATTATTGGTTCTCATTTCGTGCAATTTGTCTTTCAAAGTATTCAATAATATTATTTTAAACTAAGATAAGATCTTATGTTAGGACCCCATCCTAACACTTGATGTAATAGTCCTTGTGGAATGTGGGTAGTACCCATGTTAATATTTTGTAATGTTTTATTATAGTTTTGGATTAAGAAGCACCTATGCCAAATGACACCTTTCTATGTAACCATATTTTCAAGAATGTAACTGATTGTAGGTAGGAGATTCTAGCTCAAGTGGCATTTTGCATGTAATCCAACCTTGGGAGTTAGGTTCTAGAGGAATTCCTTAAAACTATGAGGGGTAGTATTGTATGTATATTTTTGCATAATTGAATGAATTATTGAAGGAGGTTGCCCCCTCGAAGAGGCTTGTGATTCAGTGCTATTGTGAGATTATTCCTTTTTTGCAATTTACTTTTGTATTGTGCATTTTATTTCCAAGTGTGTTGTGAGCATATATGTTTATTTTCAGTATTTGTGTGAGAGTGTTAATTTTAATAGTAGGTTCCTAACAGTGGTATAAAAGCACTTTCTAGGGCTGTGTTTTTGATGACTACGACAAGTTTCTGCTAATTCGACTGTTAGGTATACGATTTTTGTGTTCAATTTTTTGTTTGCTAGTTTTTCCTTATTTCAAAAAGCTATATATCTTAAAAAAAACCAAAAAAATAGTCTTTGTTTTATAGTAGTTGAGTAGGTTAGAAACCCTGTGTTAGGGGTTTTAAAATATCATGAAGGAGTTATCATTATTGGCTAAGCTAGATAGCCCATACAATGTCTAGTGAAGTGATGGGTGATCAGGCTCCAATACCCAGGCCTCATAAAACACTCGCACATGGATTTGAGCTCCCATGTATCTTTGGGTATATCAGGAGACCATATAGGATTAAAAAAATTTATATCCCTAGGAATCTTTTTTGGCCTTGTATTATCCATAGTGCATGGGACACAACATCTCAAAAGACTACCCTCCCGTATTGTCAAAGAGGCAGATAGTGTGCTCAAGGGTATGTGTGGAATCCTCCTTGGGTAGTGGCCTAAAATATTGGTTTGAGCACTATTGTTCATCAATATGGTATAAGAGAGGGCCTATGGGTATTACATACTCCTTTGCCTAGCGTACCTTGGTTTTGTCAAAAAACTTCAACCTACAAAAAAAACACGAAGCCTCCTTGTTCTGCTAAACCTATAAAATTTTCCCATAAAAGTGAGCATACGGAGGAAGACTTCCCTATCACAAAAAAAAATTGCATGCACCACATAGTTAGGATAGAGTATACAAGTGTTTGTGATAGTCAAGAATTATTTTAGTAACATTTAGGTCAATGGTAGTAACAATCAGTAACAATCATCAGTAACAGTCACAAATAACAAGGTTGTTAGTGATAGAAACATAACCGATAGAGTCAGTAACTACATAATACAAAGAATCCTAGGGTCATTGTTTGAATAGATTCAATAATAATAGTACATGTAATAGATACAAAGACAATACAGTGATAGGAGTGGTCAGTAGTTAGAACATACAGGGTAGAGACAGTTGATATAATACCCAACTTTTAAACCCAATATTCGGAAAATTAAAAAAATAATAAAATTTTACTCAAATAGGGATATCTCTTCACTCAAAGCTTAGATTGACTCCAAAATTTAGTAAAAAACTCTACATTCTATTTCAGAAAAAAATTTCCTTGGCAACTCTTGGTCAAATTTTGCATCGATTTCCCAAAATTGACAATTTTTTATTTTTCTTGTTAAGGCCATAACTTCCCAATGGTCAGTCAATTTGACCCAAAATTTGGGACTAGAAGCAACTCATTATTTTGCACCAAAGACCCTCAAGGACCCACCTATGAATTTTTAAGTCCAAGTTGAAGAAATTGCCCCGACATCGACTTGCACCAAACTAGGAGATCACAAAAAGTCAAAGAAGTCAGTATATCTCCTCACTGAGTGCTCAGATCGAGCGGCCATCGAAGTGGTCCCTATCCTAAAATAAGTGTTTCAACCTAATTCCCAAACCATTTTTTGACCCTTACTAAAAATAGTAACTCCTAAAATCCACCTATCTATTTTTAGTAAGTCCCACAAAAAGGATCCAAACCTTCAATTATGGTTGAGGGTACTCACCAACAAGCATTAGATAAGGAAATTCAATCCAAAGTGGATAATATGGGCAACAAACTATGGGAGACAATTAAAAAAAACCTACAGGCAATATAGTCACAACTCCATTCTTTCCAAGAAACTATGACTGACCTCTCCCTTGCACAAAAAGAAATGAAGGTCGAATTGGATAGTAGAGTCTCTACTGGTTTCACAGATCAACATGACCAAGAAGACATTGGTACAAGCCAACACCAATGAGCTATACCCACCCACAATGGAATGATATTACCAAAATTAGACTTTTCCAAGTTCAATGGAAAAGATCCTGAGGGATGGATTTGTAAGGTAGAACAATATTTCACCCTTCATAATGTGGATCATTTCCTATGGTTGACCATTGCTTCTTTTAATTTTGAATTAGATGCACTCCATTGGTTTTTGTGGCTTAGGAAGGCTGAACCTAGAACTTTCATGGTTTGAATTTGGGCAATGCCTACTCACTCACTTTGGTCCTAGCAAGTTTGAAGATTTTATAGGAGCCCTTTTCAAACTCAAGCAAACTTCATCCGTTCAAGAATACCAAACTCAATTTGAAAAACTTGCCAATCAAACCATGGGACTAAGTGTTGATTCTTTCCAAATTTATTTTGTGAGTGGACTAAAGGATGACATCAGGGATGAGGTTAAATTGTTGTGACCTCAATCACTACCACAGGCCATACAATTGGCCAAATTGGTAGAAGATAAATTCAAGGCTCTTGGTCGAACTTCTAAATTTCCTCCCTCTAAGCCATTTTTTTGACCAAGCCAATGCCAAGTCTGACTAATAAATCTCCACCTATAAAAATATTGAGTCATGAGGAGATGGAGCATAGAAAGGCACAAGGATTATGTTACAATTGTGATGAAAAATATACCAGAGGGCATAGGTGTGTGCAACAAAAATTATACTTGCTCGATATGGATGAAGTTCCCACTACAGAATATTCTGAGGATGAGGAGGATCCTCAAGAAATAGAAACCACAGACCAGTCGGTTGATCAGGAGGACACCCAACCAAAAATATTTGTACATGCTTTAGTAGGAGTATCCACACCCCAAACCATGAAGGTGATTGGCCATTTCAAGGGACAAAGGGTCATCATTTTGATTGACTCTAGCAACACGCATAATTTTATTGATCTACGTTTCGCCAAACAAGGGAACTATTACATTACCACATGCAATTCCTTTGAAGTTATGATTGCTAATGGTGGCACCCTACCATGCAAAGGAAAATGTCATAATGTTAAACTCAAAATTGGGGACTATAATCTCAAGTCCGACATGTTTGCCCTACCCTTAGGAGGGTGTGATATGGTTTTATGAGTGCAATGGTTAAGAATGTTAGGACCAGTCCTATGGGATTTTGTAGAATTATGGATGAAATTTAGTCAAGATGGGTAGGAATATACCTTTCATGGCACAAATGTGGGAGCAATTTAGTTTATTTCTTCTCATAAGATGGAAAAATTGTTAAAGAAATCTTCCCATGGTGTGGTAGCTCAACTTTTTGCTATCACCACTCTTGAGCAAGGGGAGTCTAGTCACCCACAACAATTATAGGGGATATTAAATAGGTATGCTCATGTCTTTGAGGAACCCAAGGGACTCCCTCCTCAATGCTCACATGATCATGCAATACAAATTTTCCTGGTAGTCTACCTCCTAATGTTTGTCCATACCGGTATGCTTATGCTCAAAAAATTAAAATTGAGAAAATTGTGCAGGAAATTTGAGCTTCTAGAATTATCCATTCTAGTGTTAGTCCCTATTCTTCACCAGTGTTATTAGTTAGAAATAAGGATGGCACTTGGTGGTTGTGTGTGGATTATTAGGATCTTAACAAAATTACTATTAAGGATAAGTTCCCTATTCCTATCATTGATGAACTACTGGATGAGTTGCATGGGGCTCAGTATTTTTCCAAGTTGGATTTATGGTCGGGCTATCACCAAATCTACATTAAGAATGAAGATATTCCCAAAATAAACTTTCAAACTCATGAAGGGCATTATGAATTTTTGGTTATGCCTTTTGGGTTGACCAATGCACCTTCCACCTTTCAGAGTTTGATGAATTCTATTTTTTGCCCTCATCTTTGCAAATTCATTCTAGTCTTCTTTGATGACATACTAATCTATAGTCACACATGGGAGGATCATCTTCACCACTTAGATGAAACTCTCAAACTTTTGTCTGACCATCAACTTTATGCAAAGCAATCAAAATTTTCCTTTGGTCAGTAGGAGGTTGAATATTTGGGGCATATAGTCACTAAGGAAGGAGTTCAGGTGGACCCTAAGAAAATTCAGGCAGTGCAAGAATGGCCCAAACCTCGTACCTTGAAGGGACTTCATGGATTCTTGGGTCTTATAGGATATTACAAAAAAATTGTGAAAAATTATGGTAAGATCATAGCTTCCCTAACAACCATGTTGAGGAAAAATTCTTTTGTATGGATTGATTTGGCTGAGAAGGATTTTGTTGATTTGAAGTATGCTATGACCACCACCCCTATTTTGGCAATGCCAGATTTTTCTAAACCCTTTGTCATTGAGAGTGATGCATCGAGCATGGGCATTGGGGTAATTTTAATGTAGGAGGGTCGACCATTGGCTTTTACTAGCAAGGCACTTTCTCCTCAAAATTTGGGCAAGTCCACTTATGAGAAGGAAATGCTTACCATTTTACATGTGGTCACCCATTGGCATCCATATCTCATTGGTCAAAATTTTTCCATCAAAACTGATCATCAGAGTCTAAAATATTTTTAGAACAATGGATGGCTACTTTGGAACAACAAAAATAGGTCTCCAAATTGTTGGGGTATGACTATGACATCTCTTATAAGAAAGGTAAATAGAATGTGGTGGTCGATACCTTGTCTCATCTCCATGAAGATCAGGCCATGTTACATGCTATCTCTACTCCTCTTCTACAATGGATTCATCAACTTCATGAAGATCTAGCCAAGGATTCATCATTACAGACTCTCCTCCATAATATCCAAGAGGATCCTCAGTCCCACCCTGGCTATGTTTGGGATGGTCAGGATTTACGGTTTCATGACCATTTGGTTATTCCATTTGAGTCTCAAATCAAGGACCTCCTCCTTCAAGAAATGCATGCTTCCCCCACAACTGGTCATTTGGGTTTTCTCAAAACATATACCTAAACCAAGCATACCTTTTTCTATAAGGGAATGAAAAAGGACATCAAAACATTTATGGTCGAATGTGATCACTGCCAATGCATGAAAGGTGAAACTATGAGTTCTCTAGGAACACTTCAACCTTTTCCCATTCCTGAGAAAATTTGGATAGATATATCTATGGAATTCATCAAAGGGCTACCAAAATCTAGAGGTAAATCAGTTATTCTAGTAATAGTGGATCATATTTCAAAGTATGCTCACTTATTTTCCCTATCCCACCCTTATACCACATCCATTGTCACCCAAATATTCCTTGATTCCATATTTTGCCTCCATGGAATACCTAAATCCATTATCTCTGATCGAGATCCTACCTTCACCAATCACTTTTGGTAGGAACTATTCAAGTTGCAGGGGACACAACTCAAGATGAGTTTGGCCTACCATCCTCAAACCGATGGTCAAACCAAAATTATCAATAAATGCTTGGAAATCTACCTTTGATGTTTCACTTCTAAACATCCTACTCATTGGGCTAAGTGGCTTCCTTTGGTTGAATGGTGGTACAACACCACCTATCACTCTACCACTAAGGTGACTCTATTTGAAGTAGTCTATGGTTAGTTTCCACTAGCTCCAACTTCTTACATTCTAGGAAGCTCCAAGGTTTAGGTTGTGGATTCCACTCTCCATCAGCGTGACTCCATTCTTTGCCAACTCAAGCTCAATTTGGATATGGCTCAGAATCGTATGAAATAGCAAGAAGATCAACATCGTACCGAATGTAGCTTTGTTGTTGGTGATATGGTCTTTCTTTACTTACAACCATACAAAAAATCATCTCTCCAGTTGCATGGTTGTCAAAAAATTACCACCAAATACTATGGTCCTTATTAGGTATTGCAGAGGCTTGGGGTAATGACATACAAACTAGCCCTTCGACTAGTTCTAAAATTCATCCAGTCTTCCATGTGTCATCTCTCAAGTAGGTTATTGGCAACAAGGTGCAGGTGCAGTCTACACTTCCCAAGTTGGACGAGGAAGGATCCATCATTCTTGAACCTAAATCCATTCTTGATCAAAGATCACGTACCCTTCGTCGACGAGTTATCACAGATGTCTTGGTCCAGTGGCATGGCTTACAACTAGAAGATGCGACATGGGAACCTCTTCACCAAATCCAACAATAGTTTCCTCACCTTTAGCTTTGAGGACAAAGCTTTTTGAAGGGGAAGGGCATGTTAGGACCCCATCCTAACACTTGATGTAATAGTCCTTGTGGAATGTGGGTAGTACCCATGTTAATATTTTGTAATATTTTATTATAGTTTTGGATTAAGAAGTGCCTATGCCAAATGGTGCCTTTCTATGTAACCATTTTTCAAGAATGTAACTGATTGTAGGTAGGAGATTCTAGCTCGGGTGGCATTTTGCATGTAAGCCAACCTTGGGAGTTAGGTGCTAGAGGAATTCCTTAAAACTATGAGGGGTAGTATTGTATGTATCATTTTGCATAATTGAATGAAGTATTGAAGGAGGTTTCCCCATCGAAGAGGCTTGCAATTTAGTGCTATTGTGAGATTGTTCCTTTTTTGCAATTTACTTTTATATTGTGCATTTTATTTCCAAGTGTGTTGTGAGCATATATGTTTATTTTTAGTATTTGTGTGAGAGTGTTAATTTTAATAGTAGGTTCCTAGCATCTTGAGAGAAACCAATTGATTCTAAAGCATATATTCCATATTTAATTAACCTTGTAGCTTCTATCTCATTTTGATTCTTGATGATACAATTATTAACTCTATTTATATGCTTGAACTCAATCGATCTTCTATTTTAAACTAGTATAGCCAGTGAAACAAGATTAGTAGTCAATCCTAGGACATACATAACATCATGTAACACAAATTCTAAGAATGGTGTACTAGGTTTTACACATCCACTTCCATGAACAAGGTAGTTCTTACCATCTACAATTTTCAAACTAAAATTATCTTTGACCTTTAAGCAATCAAACCATTGTAAGTTGTCTATCATATGATGACTAGCACCAAAATCTATGTACCAAAGATATTTTTCTTTTTGAATCATATGATTATCTCTACTTGAATTTATTTTGCATTGTTGATAAGAGTTATGAAAATTAAAAAATGAACTTTGATCTTAAACCTTTCCCAAATATCTTTTGCATTGATAATTTCCTCTTGATAATTTCTCCATTAGTATTAATCAATTTCCTTTCATGTGATCTACCTTATGACCCTCGAGGTTTTGAATGGAAATTTTCAAGTTTCTAAATTTTTTAAAAACTATGAAGTTGAATTCCTTATGTCTCCCTAATTTATTAGAAACTAGAAAATAAGATTTTTCTAAATTAAATATTCCTAAATTTTAAGTAAACTTCCTTATCTCTCCAAAATTAATTAATTTGCAAATATTCTGTCTTATAACTTTCAAAAAATATTAAAAATAAACCTTTCAAAAATTTAAATAACTTTGAAAAACTTCAAAATAAATATTCTCTACTCCTACTTATCACTCCAAAACTTCAAAAAAAAACTAAGGTATTAATTACTCTATTAATACTCTTATCTCTCCACGTAAGCTTATTAAAAATTAGATAAAAAAATTAAAAAAAATTATAAAAACCTTCTCTCCAAAATAACTTTAGCAAACTTTATAAAAAAAAAAAATCATATTTCTTATTTCTCCTCTTAACTTTAGATATATTAAATATATAATTTAATTTATCAAGTAAGCCCTAAGTTTACCTCCTTGAGGGCACAACTCCTTATGGTAAATTTGGTGCTTGAATTTTCAAAAATATTTCACTATGCTTATTGACTTGAATGTGTGAGTATGTCAGGAAGACCTTTCATGGGCCACTACTTTAAACCTTTTATAATGAGTGTTACTAACTTTGTCCTTTGCCTTATTTACCTCAATGTTTCATCTAGGCAACTTGCATGGTGTTCTAGTTGGTGTTCAATGTTCCAATTCTTGTAACGTGCAATTGTTTCATGTCCTTGGTGCTCGAACCATTTCACTTTCCTTGGTGCTCAGACTATCTACTTGGAACTTGAATATGGTATTTGGTTTTCCAATTCCCTTCTTCTACTTTCAACAACCAAGTGACTCTTTGTTTTTTTTTACATTACTTCACTTGACCCTTAGAATTTTGTGATGCTTAATTCGATATTTGACCTTTGGTTTCCTATGTCCCTTGAACTTTTGTATACCTTAGTTTGTGCTTAGCTCCTGCATGTCTCTGTGTTTCAGAGATGCTTTTATTCAACATCCAACTCCTCTATGTTTGGCTCTTTATATTTTCTATATATTTGACTTTGTTGTTCTAGTCTTATTTTCCTCTTATTATTGCAATTGCAAGTGCATATAGCTTTCTCTATGGTGCAACATATTTAAACCTTTTAAAGACACATTTATCTCCTTGTAAATGTTGCACTTTAATAACACTTCTGATTTCTCCCCCTATGTTATGTTGCTAATTTTATCTTCAATGTTTTCTTTCCTTGGAACAACTTTATTGTATGTTATTTTTAGACATTACGTGTAATGCTTAGATTTATAATTTCCTGGCGCTACAAATGTTGCTATGGACATCCAATACTATAGTGGGATTTTTTCCTATATTTATTCACTTCTAGCTAGTTGATTTACTAACTTTATACTCTCTTTTACACAAATATTGGTGGCATTATTGATGTTGGCTTATGCAAACATAGCTTCTTAACTATTGCACTAAACATAGAACAATAACTTACTTTCCTTGTTGTCTATATTTTCATTATAACCCATTGCTTGAATCATAATGCAATTTATTCTGTCTTTTTGCCCTTGATGTCTTTTATGACATTCACAGTTTTTCAAGATACTTGCCTTCCAAATGCTTTACTTTTAGTCTTTATGTTATCACCAAGTCTTCTTTTTATCTTGAAGTATTGTAACTATCTTGAGTTCTTCTTGTTACCTTCAAGTCTTATTTGCTTGCTTTCTATCTCTATAGAAAAATCTAGATTAATAATATATTCTCTTACTAAGGACCAATAATATCCACTTATGATGGACCTATTTCAAATGGATCTTATTCTTCTATCAAAAAACTTTGATGGGATCTTCTCCAAAAGGTTTTCTTCAACATGTCTTATGGCCTTGTCATCGAATGGCAACAAATATCCTAAATCTTATGTAATTACTCTTGCTGGAGCTCTTCAAACTAGACTTCTTTATCTACTTTTAATCTCTTCTAATGGATCTCCTATCTCTATCTACAATATCTATATCAAGGTATGTCTTCAAGATTTGAATCAAACTTATAGACTACCTTCTATTTTGAATAGATTCTTGGAATAGGTAAACTCAATCTATCTTTTCAAGGTCTATATCTAAATGATCTAAAATATTTTCAAGGTCTATATTTGAGATCTAAAATTATAATAGACTGCAACTTGAATCAATCCTTGCTTGAGTAAAGTTTTATGCCATATAGAATTAAAATATGAAAGTCTTTTCTATTTGTTGTAGTAAGATTCTCAATTTTTGAAGATCAATCTTCACTATAGTAATGTCTTAGATAGCTTTCTTTAGAATTATCTAAAAATCCAATATTTGAATCTCTTTTCATTAAAAAAAACTTGCAATATTAGATTTGAGGGAAAAACTCTTACAAGGAAATATGATCAAGCTTGCAAGTTGAAGCTTCTAGATGATGTTGCAAGGATAAGATTTATTTATGATGAAGCCTTGAAGTAAGAGAGATTTGAAATATATCCTCTACTTCCTGATGGGTATGGATGGAAGAGTAATGACAAACAGTTGGATCTTAAGGTGAGGCAAGACTATTGACTTGAGAGGGAATTATTCACCCTATGTATGGAGAAAGAAAAAAATAAATAGAGGACTACGCAAAAAAGAAGGAAGGAGCAAAAATTGCTAAGGGAAAAAACATCTAATATCTAATAGGAGAGAACATCGTAGGAGAGCGAATGTCTCATATCCAGCAAGGAGAACATTGTAGGAGGGTGAACATATCACATCTAGTAAGAACCATGAAGGAGAGAGAAAGTAAAAAATAAAGGACAACCCAAGTGTTACAGGTTGGTTCATTTTCTTATATTCTCTTATTTTCCTTGTTGAATATGTTTGGCATTTTAACCTGGTTTGTGTATCTTTGCTTTCATAGGTTTGCATTTATCACTTTAATCAACATACGAAGATGTCTACGTTGAGTAAAGCATGATCTGTACAATGTTGGATTTGATGATACCACCTCCCCTAGTTTGTGTTATATCACTAGTAACCTTGCTAGTTTTGTAAATATTTGGTTGTTGTGGGTGTTTGTTGCCATTCATTTTTTTTTAAGTGACCACTAAGGGAAGGGAACTCGCCTTGGGTGATGTCGTGCATCATTTATCCTATGTTTGGGTGTGATTAGAGTAGACAACAAATCTTGTTCATGAAAAGAGTGCACCTATGAGGCATTGAACTTGATTAGTTGTCTCTTAGGGATGTGTTAACCACTAAGGGAGGGACCTTGTTGGGTCATTAAGTATATGTCACAGGTGTCCCAACTTGTGGTACCAGTGGTTGCCATCCATGGCAGAAATATCTTATTGTGTAACTTTACTCCCTTTGAGCAATATCTCTCTTTTATTAGCCTTGCGACATCGTTGGATATTGGCTGGATGGTTACACCTTGCATTTCATTGGTACGCTAGCATTGTCCATGCCAACAAGTTACCAAAGGTAAGTTTACCCCTATGGCATCACATTTTAAGTGACTATTGAGGTGGGTGGTGGGAGTATTGCTATCATTTGAACAATGGATACCTCTTAGTCGACCATGGTAATCCAAGATCTCCATTGGATAACATTGGAGAGATAGGGTTGTTTAGCTTACTTGTTAGGAAACTATTGATTTTTTGGGTTTGGGTAATTTTATTTTTGTTGTTGGTCCTTGAGTTAGATTGTTGGAAACTTGAGAAAGTTTTTTTGTCATTGATATCAAGAGGTTTGATGTCCAGTTTTGTTGTCATTGATGTCAAAATGTTGATTTTCCAAAAGGCAAGGAAGTTAAAAGAAAATGGTATAATATTTATTTTATATATTATATGCCTAAAGAGGCTAAAAAGGTTGAATACCCAAGAAAAGAGAAGCAAGATTAAAAAGAAATAATAATATTATGATATTTAATATTATAATATCTGGGCAAAAGGAAGAGGTGAAAAATAACAAGGTTCTAAATTATATAAAAAAAGATATCTCTGACAAGGTCCATTGAGCAAGTTATAAATGTTGGCAAAGGTTTTAATTTATTTAAATTAAAATATTTTAACCTAAGGTTAACATTTAAATTTAAATATTTATGGCGCAAAAGTTCCAAAGTGTCAAATCAAATTCAAAATAAAGAGACGGCCGACGTGTTTTAATCCAAAGGAAATGATTTTTCATTTCCAAGGTCTTATAATTTGAATGCCCAAGTGATGAGATAAATCGTGCCCTCAAATTTAAAAAGGGAGAATACGTTCATGAGTCTTAAAGACAAGGGAGGTAGATTTGTGTTGAAATTCACCTGGAATAAAAGACATATCCCATAGCATTGGGTAGCGTAGGTGGTAGAAGGAACATGGCTAAGGCGCTTACGAAGGGAAGGTTTCAATTTTGAATCCCACCGAGCTGTTTTTCAAGAGAGTAAAGCCTTTTTCATTTTCAATGAAGGAGATTTCAAACACAAAATCATGGATGTTTATTTTTGTGTGGATGTGTAGCCCAAGTGGTAGCCTAGCCTTGGGCTAGGGCATTGTGGCAACTTAGGTCGTGGGTTTGAGCTTGGGCACTGGTCGTTTGAGACTTGTGCAATATTTTTTGTAGGTAGAATATTAAGATATACTTTTTAATTAATGTTCTTCTATGGTATTGGAATACATGATTTGAATTTGAGGCTTTGAAATCATGAAAGAAAAATAAGTGAAATTTATTAGGGAGTCATAAGGGGTGTTAATTAATTTTTATTTTGGGTGCTTAGAAATTAAACTAAGTATTGGAGATTATAAGGTGTAAACAAAGGGATTTTATTTTTGATGTGTGTTGAATATTATTTTGAAAAATAAGGAGATTATAAGGTGTAAACAAGGAACTTTATTTGTGTTGAATATTATTTTGAAAGTGGAGTGATAAGGTGTATTTGTGACTTGACATTTTATTGTACTTCTTGTATGGTGAAATATTTGTTGAGATAAATATTCTTGTGAAGATTTTGAGATAGATTGTTGTTATCTAAACTAGAATTGGCAAAAGGATTTGGTTGTGAGTAAAACAAGTTTTGAAGACATATATCCATCAAAGAAAAGAGGTATGGGCACATCATCTTTTTTTTGAAATATTGGAATTAATTTTGTAAAATATAAGGTGGAGTGAAAAGGATTGTTTGATAAAGCATTGTTGGAAATATTTGAGTGAATTCTTATATGCTTCATTGGTGAATGTTTAGAAAACATTTGAGATAGATATTGAAGATTATTTGAGTTAGGGTTTGAGACCCACATTGTGTACTTTTAAAAACAAAAAAGTATTAAAACACTTGTTTAGGGTTTATGAGCAAGTTATACCTCATTGGTTGAATAATTGAATGAAAATTTTGAATGCTGGTTTGCGTATGTTTGTGATTAAGAAAGTCTTGGTGAAGAATTGAGAGTATATTGAGCAAGTTATTGAGAGGAATTAAAGGCAAATTTGAAGCAAGTATTTGTAAAGACTTGAGAGCAGAGTTGATTCATTTATTTGTTCAATATTTGTGCCAAGGCTTGGGGCAAATCTAAGTAGAATTGATTTGTGATTGAATCAAGCTTTGTGTTAAGGCTTGATGATATATTTGAGGACAAATTTTGGTATAAATTTGTGAGAAGAATTATGCTAGACCCGAGACAGAGTTAGATAAGATTTATACTAAACTTGGGATAGAGTTTGGTGCAGATATGAGATAGAGTTGAGAGTAATATTTGGAGGTTATAAAGTAGAGGACAATAGTTTCTAGTGGATAGATATCCATTAGCTAGGGCATTGAGGAAAAAGGTCTTCTGTGGAGAGATATCCACAAGCCATAGTAGTGGGGGTAGTAGTCTTCTAGAAGATCATCATCCAAGAGTAGAGGAGAAATATTTTTCTTGTCGATAGAGTTCCATGAATTAGAGTATAGGGGATTGGTGTCTCCTTTGGATAGAGGTCCATAAACATTGTAATAGGGAATTAATTCCCAGAGGAATTTATTGAGGAAACTTATAAGGAATATTTTCTCCATGAGTAGCCCACATTAGGTGATCCATGTTAAATCATGTCTCTCATGTGTGTGATGATTTATGGAAATCTTACTACTTTGATATTGTTGATGTTATCATATGAATTGAAAAGTAAAAAGTTTTATCTTATACTATTTACCCCCCCTCAGTATAAGCTCATGTTCTTCATAGATTCTTTAATTTATTAAAGGTAGAACCTTTAATTAGGTTTTTGAATGGGGGAACTTATCTCCTTGTTTGTTGAGGATGTTGAATAATTAAAAGAATGATTTATTCTAGTTAATTAAATAATATTTATTTGATTAATGAAGAATAAATGGAAATGAGATTATTTGCATAGTTAGGGGTATGAGACTTTAAGTATGTGTAGACACCTAAAAGTCACACATTCTCACCCATATATACCTATAGATATGCATAGACACTTGTAGGCCTTCATAGACATTCATAGGCATTAATAGGCCATCGTAGGTCATCATAGGCCATTGTAGGTCATCATAGGCATTCATAGGCCATCTTAGGCCACCATAGGTCATTGTAGGCCATCGTAGGCCATAATAGTTGTTTTTAGGCACAAAACCCCACAAAATAGCATAAAATGCATCCAAAATGCCTCCTATTCACAGGAGGGCTACCTACAAGCCCCTTAAGGCCACCTCAAACCTTTCCTATGCCTAATTAGATCCCCCATGGGACCATACCCTAATAGAAATTCTAATTAGGCTAATTAGGATTCTAATTTACAAGTGACTTTCACTTAAAGTGCACTTTATTATTAAATTGGGTTTAATTAGGGTTAAGAGTAAAATTAGCCCTAAACATATCCTCACACATGTGTGCACCCCAAATTAGTTAGGATATTTCCTAGGAAATCCTAACTCAACCCTCACCTAACCTAGGGACTAACTAACTCTAGTTAACCCTAACCCTAGCTCACACATGTGTGAGGATAGGATATTTACCTTAGGGTATATGAGAGGATGACTAGGCATACCACCTCACAAACCCTAACCTAACCATGATAGGACTTGAATCTAGGGTCTAGTACACCTAACTACCCCCTTGACCTTGGTTTTCTCTATAAATAGTGGACCAATTCCTTCATTTATATATCTCTCACACTTTTAGTCAACATACATAGACTTTGCAAAAATTGTGTCAGAATCCTTTCTGACCATTCTACATTCGACAAATAGTAACAAACATCACCTGCAACCTATCCAAACAAAAACTTCATATCAATAGTAAACAATAGCTCAGTTCACACCCCAATATATGAACTCGGGATCTAGTTTACATGCTACCATGCAAACCAGCCCTACAGTAGATTTACAACATCAAATCAGGTACATATTAGTTTTAGGTACTTTTTACAACATTTCTATCAATTTTCATCATGTTTGAGTCGATTTGTATTTATAACTATAGAGCTTGAGCAAGGCAGACCACCCAAATATACTAACTCTATTTTTCAAGCCTTAAGTAGGTACAAAAGGACATAATCAAACATCACTACTAGTGGCACATGCACACAGAAGCCCACCTTCATTGAGGGCACTAGAAGACACTAGCAAATGTTCTCAAATTCATGTGGAAAAGGGGATAAAAACCTTCTCAAGAGGAAGCTCATTTTGTAACCCTAATTTTAGATTAATAAAATAGCATTTAGCACAAATTGGTGATTTTTGTGTGTTACATTATGGCACGCCCGGTGGGACCCCCATGAAGGTTGTTTTAGACTAGTCTTTCTAGCTAATCTAACTCAATTTTACAATTTTATTTTACTATTCTAGATACTGTGACTACGAAAAAGGGCCTAAAAAAGCCTTGAAATACGTCTTAGGCCCTCAAATTTAGAGTTTCAAGCCTTAAAATGTAGTTCACACCCTGACATGTAAACTAGCAATCTAGTTCGCGCCCTAACATGCGAACGCCAACAAACTATTTCAGAGCAACTTGAAATTCTGTAGGTCTACAACAGAGGTAGCGAGAAGCCTATATGACACCACAAGAGTCAGGTATTTCTCTCGGGGCCTTACTATTTCATCATTTATTTGGAAAGGTATTTTCCTCTCAAATACATAAAATTCATTTTGGAATAATTTCTTTTCAAAATGCACATGAAATTAGGGTTTTCAATCATTTTAAAACTAGTTTAGTTAAATAATTTTGAATTTATTTTTGTCCTTTAGATTAAGGTTACATTCATTTTTCAATTTATTAGGGTACATTGTCATTTATTTCACATCTTTGAAAGCACTTTCAAGTTATCCTTTTATGCACTAAATAGGACTTTCAATCCCTTTTCAAATCACACTTAGATCACAAATTTTTTTATTTTTTTTAAAAGCGTTTAACACAGGGTTTTCAAATTCCTTTCATGTCATTTACATATCTTTTCAAATAAGCATTTAAGGTAGATTTTTCAATCTCTTTTGAAAGCACTTATATTTAGAAATTTTCCATTTCTTTCCAAATCCCCTAGGTAAATTGCATTTTCCATTTTTAAGCATTTAAAATAGTGTTTCAATTTATTTACATCACTTAGATTTAGAATTTCCCATTTCTTTTCAAATCCCCTAGGTAAATTGCATTTTCCCTTTTCAATCATTTAAAATAGGGCTTTGTTGGTGTAAAATCTACCTTTGGTTACGTTTGCACCCAAGACTTTGCCAACATTGAAAGATCGAGTTAAAATAGAGTTTATCCAGTTCAATATCTAGAGGAGGTTGGTTCCTTAATTTTTAGGAAAAACGGAGAGAGAGAGAAATGCATAAAGAGAAGGAAATGTAGCTATTTCTAGAAGTATTTAAATGGTATAGATTAGACAACAACAAAGAAACCTTAACAACATTTTACTGAAAAGCATCTATTCAAACCATAAAAAAAGAGTAACTAATATTTGGTGAAAATATATTCAAACACAAGCTTATTGGAATGGTTAATTTTAGAGTTAGCATAACTTTACCGTAGAAATTTTGTATAATAATTAAAGCAAGTTACATCCAACCTAACTTTACATAACAATTTACAATCCATACATACTTGATAAGAACATCAGTGAGCCATAAAACAAAATGGATAATCCTTTATTTGCTTTCGAAAGTCTATGTACATTGCCTTATAAACATCCAAGAGAGCTGACCCTTTGTTTGGGTTGCTCATCTTATATATATAGTTTCTTACATAACAGAACAACTAAAATTTGTTACAATATTATGCTTGTAGGCTCATTCTGGTAGAGTGGTCGTTAGGACAACATGGGATCTTCAACTAGAAATGGTTAAGATCTTCTTGTTATAGAAATCCACATTTATCTCCTTAGAGACGTTATGGTCTAGCTATATTTTACTCAAAAATGCAGCGCTGTCATGACTTTTTCCTTTTTCTTGGTCTCTTGGCTTCTAAATATCACATTGTTGCAACTTTTTCCTTTCACTTGGCCTCTTGGCTTCAAAATTTCATGTTGTCATGACTTTTTCCCTTCGCTTGGAATCTTGGCTTCAAAATATTGTGTTGTCATAAATTTTTTCTTTCGCTTGGCCTCTTGGCTTCAAAATGTCACGTTGTCGCAATATTTTCCTTTCGCTTGGACTCTTGGCTTAAAAATGTTGTGTTGTTGTGACTTTTTTCTTTTGCTTGGCCTTTTGGCTTCAAAATTTCATGTTATTGCAACTTTTTCCTTTCAATTGGCCTCTTGGCTTCAAAATATCACATTGTTGTGACTTTTTCCTTTCACTTGGCCTCTTGTCTTCAAAATGTTGCGCTTTCATAAATTTTTCCTTTCGCTTGGCCTCTTGGCTTCAAATATCGCATTGTCATGAATTTTTACCTTTGCTTGGCCCCTTGGCTTCAAAATATCATGTTGTCACAACTTTTTCCCTATACTTTATGAATTTTTAAGAAGACTACTCCTTACTCCCCTTGATGTGGTCATTTTGACCAATATTATTGGCACCTCCTGGGGGAATTCTCCTAGTGAAATTTTAGAATCTAGAGCCTTTATCCATTGTATAATGGATTAAAAAGAACAACTAATAAAATAAGGGGAGGAATGGGAATGATACCAAGCAAAATGATGCTTCTTGTCTTGTGCAGTCATTCATTGGGAGTGTCTTATTCTATAGATTTCTCTGTTTCTTCCTATTTAGGTGTTGCTGCACTGCTTGCTAAGGCTTTTTTAGCCTTTTATTACTTGTAATTTTATTGGATGACTTCATTGTAGGTGGAACAGTCCCTTCTCCATGTCTCTTCATCTGTATCTAAAGTCTCCTTAAAAGTTAGGTACAAATATTCCAATTCTTCTACCTTGCCGTATGATAGAACTTTCAACTTCATATACAACTCATGTAAGCAGGAGTTGATTTGGGTGATATCCTTAGCCATACTAAAAAATTGCTCTTCTTGGACTAGCTCTTACCAACTATCTATATTTGATTCATATTCTACAAAAGTTTTCCAGGAAGCCTTCAACTCATCTTCTTCTAAGTGTTGTAATCACAATGACACTGAGAGGGGGGGTGAATCAGTGTGTTCTTTAAAATTTCTAAAACATATGATTTTAAAACCAGCAGCAGTTTAAAGCAGATAAAAGAGATACTAAATGCATCAAGAAAGCATCACACATAACACAAAATTTTAACGAGGTTCACCAATGTGGCTACTCCTCAAAAAAGCGCTTGGACTACCATCCAAATCCAGTCAATGCAAAGCTACAACTTTACATAATCCTTTACCAACACCAACTGGAAGGAGCACCAACCCCTTAACTTTATCTGCTTCAACAGAATGGAGCACCAACTCCTATTTTACCAGAACCTACTAGAAAGAGGCACCAACCCCTTAATCCAAGCAACAACTTGGAAGACAATAATAAAAATTATAGAATAAAACTTTCACCTCAATTTTCACGGTCTGCTATTTTTCTGCATTCTGCTGCTTCTGCGCAAAATGAGTCGCACTATTCCACCTCTTCTTTGTACTTCTTTGCACTCTCTGCTGCATTCAGATGATCAATCACTTATGTAAACTGCACTTGTCACTTCAGACTTAGAACACAACTTCTGCACATCGCGCTCTTATCTTCGCACAAGTCACTCTACTCGCTCTTCGCACATTATTTCATCACAACGCACACCTTACTGCAACTCCAAAGAACTATCACTTCGCTCTCATTCTGAATCGAAACGACTTGCTCTCTGCTCAACACGAACTTCACTTTCACAAACACTATGCTCGCATTTGCACTTTATCTTAACACCCCATATTTCAAACTCGAAGAAGCCCTCCTTTTATAGAAGAAATTTTAGGAACAAACCCTAGAAGAACGTCGGCTGAGAAACCCTAAGAATGTCGGCTGCAAAACCCTAGAAATTGTTGGTTGCCAAACCCTAAAATTCGTCGGCCTAGATTTAAATTTGTCGGCCTCAAAACCTTCTACCACCTTCATCACCTTCCTGTAGCTTATTGCCTCGAAATAGTAACACGTCGGCCCTTTTAATTTAATTTAATATTTTAATTTTAATTTTAAATAAAATAAAATTTAAACTAAATATTTAAAATTAAATATCTTCATCACCGGGGCATCTTTTTCAACGAAATGAAGAGCCAACTTGGGTTTTAAGAAAAACCCATTTCAAATCTGTTATCCATGGTTTTAAATAAAAAAATTTATTTTGACTGCCTTGGTTTTCACAAAGAACCTTTAAAATTTAAACTAAATATTTAAAATTAAATATCTTCATCATCGGGGCATATTTTTCAATGAAACGAAGAGCCAACTTGGGTTTTAAGAAAAACCCATTTCAAATCTGTTATCCATGATTTTAAATAAAACTTTTTATTCTAACTGCCTTGGTTTTCACAAAAAAACCTTTCCGTTTCTTGACATCTCAGGTTCTAAAGACTTTTTCTTCTCATTCTGAATTATGTTTTTTGTTTCTGTGCATCTATCATTTAAGGACTCATGATCTAACTAACTTCTAAACTTTATCCTCTACATCTTAGTGACTTCTGAACTGCCTGTCCATTGCATCATTAGATCTAACTGACCGTATTGACAACAATGACAATCCTCCTGCAACACCTTGCTCAACACTGAACTCCTATCCATTGTACTTTGGCTGCACCTTGCTGTTCAATAAACTCTTGTCCATTGCATCAATAAATCAGTCTGACTGTGTTGACAACAATGACAATACTGTTTGCTACACTTTGCTCAACACTAAGAAGTTTGAATCCTTATCCTAGAAGTTAGGTATGCCATATTTTTTCGCTATGCTTACATGTTTTAAGATCCCCTTAGCCTCTGACTTGATTTATTTCATTATTTTGGTGCTTTTTGTTACTATCTTGTGTCTTTTGAAGAATTTCTTGGCAACTAGTTTAGCTTGGGACCATTTATCATCTCGGGTTCTGTATCTGAATATTGCTTGTGTACTTTCTTCTAGGACTTGGATTTTCATTGTTGTGGGTAACCTTGATTTTAGGAGGTTGATTGATGCTTCAAATTCATCCTCTACCCAACCTAACATCTCCTTTATTTTGACCAAGTATGACAATGTAGGCCTTGCTTTCATGCTCATATTTTGGATGTCTCCAATCATTCCTCTTCTGATTGCCTTGGCTTTTTCCTTGGATATCCCACTGGTCTTATTGGTGTCATCTGATATCTACTTCTTAAGGTCTTCCACCTATTGGTTCAATAGTTGTATTTTTTCTTTGGCCTTCTCTACTTTTTTCTTATAAGGTGTTTCTTCATTGAACATTTATTCCCACTTTTTTGCTTCATTCTTTAAAGCCTTTTCAATTGTCTTTTACTGATTCAAGGCTTCTTCCAAAAACTTCCTTGCCTCTTTGGCCCTGAGGTATTTCTCTTTGTAATATTATACGTTCAAGTATATTGTCCCCATGTGAGCTTGGAATTTTCCCCATTCATACTCCATTGGCAACTGAGTGATATCTTCAGTAGTTATCTTAGTTTGATAGTATTCCAAGGTCATTTCCCCTTTAGGATTTTGCACCAATGGCATCATCTTCAGGGTAGAACATTGCATAATGATAGGGTCTACGGATATCCCTTCCTTGGTGTGAGCTATGTCTTTGGAACTTTAAGTGTTATGTAATTTTAACTAGGTAGTAGCATTTAGGGTTGCCTTTTTCAAAATTTTCAATTTGGCAATTGTGGGATTACTCTCAAAATAAGAGGTGAGAATGGATTGGAAGTTTGGAAATTTTGTGGTATAGGGGAAGGGAATGATGGCTATGGAGGCATATACATTTGGATGCTCAATGAGGGCATCTATGGGTGTAGCTAAAAATGCTTTTGGGTCAATTTAGGTTGATGGTGGAGATGGTGGAGGCTACTGAATGGAGGGAGGAGAGACATCATCCTGATCTACAGAATGGGGAGGGAAATTCCTTTGGGGATGAGAAGAAGAAGATGTATCGAGGTTAATAATAGACATACTTGATTCCTTTTGTAGGCCGGTGTCTTTGGTGTCTAGTGAATTTTTAGGAGCTTCAGTGTAATTTTTTTCTATTTTCTTTAGGCTAGTATCACCAGTATCCATTGCATCTTTGGTCGGGACTTGCTCTTTGCTAGGGGCTTCTCTAGTGGGGCCAAATTTTTTAGCTATTTCATCCAACTCTTGGTTGTTTGTCTCTTGATGCCTAGAGAGTTTTTCTATACTTTCCTTTGAATTCTCTTCCTGGTCCCCTATTTCTTCTTGGTCCCCTATTTCTTTGGAGTGCTCTTCTTCTTGTCTCATTTTCTTCTGTTTTCTCACCTTTTTTGACTTTGCCTTCCTATTTCTTTGGAATAAATGAGAATCATCATCATAATACTCTATGTTTGATGTGGAAGGGGGGATGAATTTATGAGATGCCTTATTTTGGGCTTCTCCTTGTTCAATGACAATATCTTAGCCTTTGCTTTGGTTGGTCTCGACCTTTTTGATGATGAGCAAAATAAGGATACCATTGCTTCCTGGCAAAACTTTATATGTAAGAGTTTTAGACCATGTGGCATGGTGATCGTCATACCTCTTACAAAATTTATGGTCAAATTTTATTCCATATTTGGTGTACGTTTGTATATGACACCTCATTTGCCACCAAGATAGGATTTTTGCATGCATCTAGTATTGACCCTTTTTCTTCATCCTTCTAATAACCTTTTCATCTAACTTATGGATCGGATCAATGTCAGGGTCCCAGTCTACCATATGTTTATATAAATCATGCCACAAGACCAATGGCTACATTTTCTCGATGTGCCATTCTAACACTTCATCTTCTTCATTATTTCTACCCTATTTTTCAATTTACCTGTTTGATGCATGAAACTTCCTGAAGGGAGTTTGATTGAGGGTGGCCTATTTTTGAGCAAATTTGTCCATGGGATCATACTTCTATTTCTGTGGCAACTCAATTAATTTCAATTTTTTTAGGGTTCGAGTGATTCACTCCTGATCTCCCTTTTTTGAGACTGATACCCTGCAAATTGGAAGGGTATGAGGAATGTACCAGTCTTGCAAGTGCCTATGCTAAATTTATAATTCACATATTTATTCTATATTACATATTTCAAAGTGAACAATTGCTCGATGACATAATACAATAGTAAAAAGGGCTTCCCTATGAAGCCATACAATCTGAAAACTACTCTTTGAGTCAAGATGAACCAATCTCCCTCTTCTATGTGAATGTGTTGCAGGGTATTCCGCATCTTTTGGGGAATTATTGGTATAGTTATATACATATTTTTACTGCAGGGCCTAAGAACTCCATATTAAAGTAGTAGTATGATTCTGCTTTTGAGAGGATCAAAATCCACTCGTATACAAATAATTTATTTCCATCTTGGTCCTTAGTTGTGGTTGAAATGAATTCCAAAATTTTCAACTAAAAGAAAAAGAAAAGCCATACCAAGTAAGAGGAAAACCTGAAGGTGTCTAGGAGGTCTCTCTTTATTCTAAAAAGTCTTGCATGCATTTGTTGGGCCAGGTATGTTGGCTAGTCAAAGTAAAGTGGCACTATATTCTTATCTACCCATGAAGTGTCATACAACTTAGGGTTTGACATGCACTGCACCATCATAATATTCTATTCGTAGACCTGTGTATTATATTCTAGCCCTTATACCATGGCTAGCATGGAGAAAAGCTCCTTGTTATTGAATTTTGATAGGTAAATCAGAGATTTTTGTAGGGTCCTCTCGGGAGGAGGTTCCAATAAATGTTCCTGCAAAAATAATTTTATGTTGAGGGTAGGGGTATAGAACTTGGAAAAATTGATGGGATCAAACATAATCGGGTTTACCATGGGCCTTCTATCACAATTAAATATGATCCTAACTACATAAGCATCGAGGGTAAATATGACCTCACCCCTGGAATTTTTGATAGTTTTGTGCTTTACATCATAGAATTTTTCCATGGATATGATCAAATTAGGGTAGGTGTATATAGGAGTGCACATGTACTAGTATATCATGGAGTGGTATGAGAATATGCTCGATCTCAATGGCATGATGTTCTTTGCTACCCTAGATTTTATGTCTTTTAAAATATACTATGGATTCTTCCATGTTACTCTAGTATCAGTGATGTGCACATTTGGATCTATGAAACCATTTTCACTCTTAGCTGACCTGTGCTTTCCCTTAGCGACTGGAGGAGAAGACATCATGACTGCTTACTGTGATTTTGGTATATAAGAAAATCTGGGAGGCACTTATCAGAACTTGGAGAAATTTGGTAAAATTTGGGAGCACTGCAAGCAAGGGGAAAAAAATTACAAAGGATAAAGAAGCGATGAAAAATATTCTATGGCATAAGTATATGTGTATGCATATGTCCAAGTGATATACATTAAGTGTGGATGGTGGCACACACCCCATGACTAATTTTGAACATTGCCAAATGCTTTGATTCGTGTGCCACCTTCAAGAAACCAACCACCATGCATTACCATTTTTTTAGGGCCAATGGCACTACTTTGCCACTATCCTGGGCCAATAAATTTGCATCACCTTTGTTCTGGGCTAATAAATTTGTGTCACCTCTATTATGGGAAAATAACTTGGTACAACAATGCTTTGAGAGATGGGGAATATAAAATCTCAAGAAAACTAATTTTCCTTCCCAAAGGCATGGTCAACTTGATTGTGGTCTTTGGGCACCGGAATGTCACACCATTGTGATAATTTTTCTTTGGATGGCATTTGGGTGTCAAAATATTGTGCCATCAGGACAATTTACCTTGAGGTGGCCTTTGGATGCCGAAATATCATGAAATTGTGATAATTTTCCTTTTGGTGGCCTTTGGATGCCAAAATTTCATGCCATAACGATAATTTACCTTGAGGTGGCATTCAAACACCGAAATGTCATGAAATCATGATAATTTACCTTGAGGTGGCCTTTGGGCACCAAAATGTTACACCATCCTGACAATTTTCCTTCAGGTGGTCTTTGGACGCTGAAATGTTATGCCATCGTGACAATTTACCTTGAGGTGGCCTTTGGGCATAGAAATATCATGAAATCATGAAAATTTACCTTGAGGTAGCCTTTGGGTGTTGAAATGTAGTTTTGTCATGACAATTTTCCTTCAAGTGGCCTTTGGATACCGAAATATCATAAAATCATGACAATTTACCTTAAGGTGGCCTTTGGGTACCGAAATGTCATGAAATCGTGATATTTTTTCTTCAAGTGGCATTTGGAAACCAAAATGTTGTGCCATCATGATAATTTACCTTGAGGTGGCCTTTGGACATCGAAATATCATGAAATCATGACAATTTACCTTGAGGTGGCCTTTGGACACCAAAATATCATGAAATCACGACAATTTTTCTTCAGGTGGTCTTTGGGCATCAAAATGTCGCACCATCGCAAAATTTTACCTTGAGGTGACCTTTGGATACCAAAATGTTGTAAAATCATGACAATTTACCTTGAGGTGGCCTTTGGGTGCTGAAATATCATGAAATCATGATAATTTACCTTGAGGTGGCCTTTGGGTGCTAAAATGTTGCACCATTATGACAATTTTCTTTGAGGTGGCCTTTGAAAATAAAATGAACTGCTTCTTTACCGTAGACTAAAGAGTAGGGAGAGGTGTTTATAGAATTTTTTATATTTATCCTATCAGCCCACAACACTTGGGTTATCAGAGAGTACCAACTCCTCTTATTGTATTTTAGAGTCCTCTTCAAGATTCAAAGCAAGTTTTTATTCATTGATTTAGCTAGTCCATTTCCTTGTGGGTAATAATTTGAGAATATTTTAAAGTAGATCCTATATTTACACGCAAAGTCAATCATTTTTATTCCTATGAAATATGAACCATTTTTGTGACCAATGCATATGGGATGCCAAATATTGTGACCAAAATCTCCACGAATTCCATCACAACTTCTTGGTCTACTTTCTTAGTGGAAATTGCTTAAGCCCACTTAGTGAAATAATTTGTAGCGATCAGGATGTATTTATGTCCAAAGGACAGTTGTACTCTATTAATCTGATGAAATATAACCCCCATTGTCAAAAAGGTTCTTCAACCTGAATGGATTTTAGAGGCATTGAAGTGTTTCTATTTCTCCCAATATATCTTTGACACTTCTCACAATTTCTTGTTACCTTGAAAGTGTCTATGAAAATGGTTGGCCAATAACATCTAGTTCTGATGATTTTCAAAGTAGTGGTTCTTTCTAAGTAGTGTCCTCCTAATAGGCCCCCATGGAATTCATCCAAAATATTCTATTATACACTGAAGCAATACTCCATCCAAATTATTTATGTACAACCCTTCAAGTAATAGGGTGTATTTCAAATCATGGATCTTGTATCTTCTTCTCTATGAAGCATTCAAACTTGCTAGACACTTTCCAGTCTGGAAGTATCTGATCAATTCATCGACCCAGTTAAGATCATCTAAAGGTTGATCAAATTCTGAGGCTACTTCTTGAGTTTGGCAAGCTACGTATTCTGATGAGGCTTACTTGGAAAGTTGTTGACATAGTGCTCTACCTCTTACTAGCTTGGTTGGATGGATCTCACCATCGTATTCTTGTATCTTCGGCACCCAACCAGCTCTTTTATCATCGAGTTTCCCTTGAATGATGAAATTCCTAACATCAAGGTGGACTACATAAAATATGGTCCTACTCTATAAAAGAAAATACCTAAACTATTTTAAAGACTTCATTATTGCATAAACTTATTTCTTTATGAAGATTTACTTCTCTTCATGTTCATGCATAGTCTGGCTTAGGAATGCTATAGGCCTCTCTTCGTTTTTAGGTCCTTTCTGAGTGAGTACTACAGTGTAGCTCTCTTTTTCACCTACAACATACAAGATGAAAAGAGGCTAGGAAATAGTCTAGGTTCACTAAGATGGGATCTTGGGCTATCTGTTCTTTTATTTTTTGGAAAGCCTATTTCCTTAAGTCTATCCACTTGAATTCAACATCTTTTTTCAATAGTTCGATCATGGATTTGACAATTTGCACAAAATATGTTATGAATTTGCGTACAAAGTTGATTTGGATGAAGAAGGATTGCAAGAATTTTTTGTTTGGGGACTAAGGCATTTCTAATAGTGCTTTCACCCTGTTAGGGTCTATACCTAGCACAACATTAGAAACAACATGACCTAGTAATATCCCTTCTTCTAAAATGAAAATATATTTCTTCAGGTTTAAAGAGATGTCAAACTACCTGTATTTCTTAAATATGCTTCTAATATGGGTGATGTTGTTTTGATTTTGATGAGAGAACACTATCATATCATCTAGATATATCACTATATTCCTTTTGATAAGTTCACCTAAGGCCACATCCATTGCTCTTTGAAATTTTACCCCATCATTGGATAATCTGAAAGGCATCCTATGATAAGCGAATATCCACCACTTGTTAGTGAATGCAGTCTTGAAATGATCTTCATCCTTGAACCATACTCTATTGTACCTAGAGAACCCATCCAAGAGTGAAAATATTTATGCTCCTGCTATTGTATGCAGAGTCTGGTTGATATGTGGGAGAGGATAATGATATTTTAATGAAGCCTTGTTCAAGTTGTGGAATTTGATGCACAATCTAATATCTCCATTCTTCTTTCTAACTGGGACTAAGTTAGCTATCCAAGTAGAATGCTTGATTGGGTAGACAATCTTGGCCTCAAGAAATTTTAGTAGTTCCTATTTCATTAGAACCTTGATCTTAGGATTCATCAGCCTTTGCTTTTGTTGAAAAGGTTTTGTGCCTTCCTCGAGTTTGATTGTATGCTAGATAGTTTCTTTGGAGTAGACCTTAAGGTCACCATAAGTCCAGGTGATGATGTCAGGGAATTCCTTGCACAACTCTTGAATTTGGTCCAGTTCTTCTTCGGTAGTTTTTACTCCCACTTTAATGGACTTATCAGGTCCTATTTGAGCTTCTTTGTACCTATGCTTGTCAACTTTTATTTTATGGCTAGTTGACCTATCGTTGTTATCAAATAGGATTTCAAGGGTGATCAATCCTTTTGGGATGTGGTTGTTTTTCAACTAGATCATACCCGCATCTTCGTCATCCTTAGACACTCTATCATTCAAGAAATTCATCTCATGGATGAGAAATTCTACTATTTATTTGTCATTTTTGAATACCTTTCATAAAATATCTCTATCTGGCACATAGGTTTTGTATATTAGTTTGACTATCTTAGACTTCTAAATGACGTTGTTGATAGGGCAAAAATTTGTACCTACTGAAGCCAATCAATTGACATGAGTGTTCTTTTCCATTGGAATTGCTTTGAGGTTAAATATTCAAAGGACTCTAGCGAGTCTCAAACCTTATTCCTGTAGGCCTTCAAGTAGTGCTGCTTGCTTACACATTTCTTTGTGACCTAGTTTTCTATTAGTTTAGAGTATCCAAAGATCTGAAGCTATTTTATACCCATATTTTCAGCTTTCTTAAGGCCTAAGTAGAGTGCTTCATATTTTGTTGTATTATTAGTGCAACTCCAGGTTAATCGATAAGAAAAAACTTTCTCTTTGCTTGTTGGAGAGATTAGAACAATACTTGCTTTGACTCTATTTTTGCATCTAGCACCATTGAAGAAAATTTTCCATGGTTGATTAGTAGATGGGTCTAACTGAGGGAGATGATTTGGGTTACTTTTCTTGGGTTTTACAATTGTGTAGCTCCCCATATGTATTTTTATCATGGTATTGAATTCTTGGAGAGATAACTCATCTTCCTCTTACAACACATTTAGAGCTTATTCCATCAAGTTTAAGTCTTCCAATTCTTCAGTCATCATATTCATTGTAGTGGCTGATTTACCTTCCTATTTGAAATTTCCAATGTGAAAAGTCAAAGGTTTCTCATTGAATATTTTAAATTTTTTCCCTTGAATGGGATTTCCAAGTTTGAGTAATCTAATTATAAATACCCTCCTATTTTGGTGGTGAATTCCTTCGAGAGACACATACCAAAATAAGGTTCTAGATCCACTACTACTACCTCTTGTATAACGTGAGTTGAGGTAGTCTGTGAAGAACTATTGGAATATCTTTAATTACCCCCACTATTTTGATAGGGCTTCCATCCAGTTGCAAGACACCAGGGCTGCTTCTTGTGTATTCCATTCCCATGATGTCGCATACTACCTTGGGTATCACAGTGATTTCCAGGGTTATGCATAGTGACTATTTATTGTGAAATTGGCTAAAATTAGGATTTTTAAAATTTGGAAGTGACTAATATTTGGGACCCTTTATTAGGGCCCATTAGACAAAATTTTATGGGTGCAAATTTTATTTTGGGTCGATTCATGCCAATTTTATAATAATTTGACTATTTTAAGTTTAAATTTCCAACATTGCCCCTAATAATAGTGAATCTTCTACATGTATTTGGACACTATTCGCTTGGATTTTGAAACTAATTCACCAATTTTTTATAAATACATTTTGGGATCGACCCCTTATGCATAAACTTGGTGGGTGTAGCTCTAGAGTCTATCATACAATTGTGAACTACCCATCCTTCCATCTGAAGAGAAAAATAGAAGGGAGGTGATCTATTTTTTTTAAGTGGACATCAGGCTAGCTTGTGTAGAGTATAATTGACCTAGGGTTTTATTATTGTTTTTCATAGATCTTAAGGATTCTTGTAATAAATCAATCTATCCTAAACATTGTAAAGCTTCGTACATAGTTGCTTTGGAGGGATTCTTCTTCATATACTTGACTATGTTGAAGGGGAGGGGTTCACAACTTTTCTATTTTACAACTGTGTCATACTTATTCCTGTATCCCTGAGTAGCATCGATTATTTGATGCTTAGTTAATGAGGGATATCTAAATTTGTATCTAGCTTGTTACTAATTCTCAATTTATTTTTGTAAGGGTATTTCTTTAAGTGCTTCTGCTCCTTTCTGACCTAAACTTTGGGGAGTTTTCTTGTAGGAGGCTCTTTTCTCAACTGGGCTCCTCATAGATGAAGGCACTTTCAAGGGGTTGAGATCTTGGGGATCATCCTGCAAAGGTTTCTTTCTTGATCTGGTTAGAATGGCCACTTTTTTGGTAGAAGGCATCATGAAATTTTAATTCTCTTCTCTAATCATATTAACCTAACCCTTGAGGATTTTATCAGCCTTCTCAATAGCTATATTTTGGACATGATGTTTATGGATCATACAAGAATTTTTTCCATGTGGATCATTACATGTAGAACACCAAAAGTTTGACTCTGTCGAAGTGTTAGTGGATTCACTATATTCATTGGCATAAATCATGTTAGATTTATCCTAGTTTTTACTGCTAGTGGAGGGGTTATCTCTTGTTACTTGTGGAAACCTTCTTAGTTGGAAATTCCTCTCTATTTATCTTCTTTCCATTGAGGTCATTTTATTCATCAGATTTTTCATGGATACTTGCAGATCTTGTAAATCTGCAAGTGGAAGATCTGGGGTTGACGAACCTATCGCTATAGAAAGTGCAAGAATGACAAGAAGTATTAGAGGAGCGGGAGGTGCCTGTATTATTGGGATGTTGGGCTGCCCAGTCCATTTGGGGATAATTGTATTAGGAGTAGGAGCAAGAGTTGGAAAAATAGTATTTTATGCTTGTGATAGATCCAGGAAAATAGACATTATCATATTTGCAGGGAACCTTCCAATAGGAATCAATTTATTTTCTAATTTTTGAGCTTCTTGGTAAATCTTGGGGAAGGTAAACACTTGGGATTGCCTGATAGCCATATTTATGTCTGAGTTGAAAGCCCTTAGATAATAATACATCGACTGTTCATCAGTAAACCTCAAACCATCAGGTACTCTCTACCAATTTCGATTGAATTAGATGTTAAAGTCAACTATTTTCTCTTGAGGATGCTTTTGGATGATGGTAAACTAATTTAGTAGATAGAATGGGTCAACATGTTCATTGAACTCTTCCACTAGTATCGACAAGTTGGGCCCAAGTAGATATAGTTTGGTTGCCAAGATCTCTGTACCAATAGAACATTTTTCCTTTCAAGGAAATGACTAGAAATCTTATCATAACATCTTCCTCGGTGATGTTATGTATCAGGGTGAGTGCAGCTACATCTTGGTAGTGTTCGTAGGCCATATTTCCAATACCATCATACTAGGGTAATGCTTTCAAGGTTACCACTAGAATCGAGTGCTGAGCTACCAGATTCAAGGGGTCTATATGGTTCTATAAAGGGTAGGGTAGATTCAGATGATTTACGACCATTGTAGTAATGGTTCTACTGGATATTATGGGTAGCTAGAGTTAATGTTCTGCTAGCAACAATACTAGGGAATGTTGTAGGGGAAATATTTGTGTATCTAGTATTGATAGTAGATGAAGAAGTTTCTATGGCAACTAAAAAAGGATTAGCTCTGAGGCTACCAAAGGTGTAATTCAAATAACTTGATGGGATCCTTAGAATGTTTTTGGTTATCATAAAAAATGGTACTCAACCAAAAAGTAGATAAAGGCTTTCTTAGAGTTCCTTCCTTGGGCAGAGTCACCAGGTGATTCATAAAAAATAAATAGGGCAAAGGTAATCACTAGAAATTTGATTTGTATATATCATGGGATTGTGTCCCATCGGGCATGACAAAAGCTATTGGTGAAAAATATGCCTTTGGTTACATTTGCACCCAAGACTTTACCAACATTGAAATACCCGGTTAAAACATAGTTTACCCAGTTCAATCTTCAGAGGAGGCTAGTTCCTTGATTTTTGGAAAAATGGAGAGAAAGGGAAATGCATAAAGATAGGGAAATATAGTTATTGCTAGAAGTGTTTAAATAGTACATATCAGATAACAAAAAAGCAACATTAATAGCATTTTATATAAAATCATCTATTCAAACCATCAAAACAGAGTAACTAATCCTTTAGTGCAAATATATTAAAAAACAAGCTTATTGGAATGGTAAATTTTAGAGTTCGCAAAACTTTATAATAGAAATTCAAGATAAGAATTAAAGCAAGTTACATCCAACCTACCTTTACATAGCAATTAAAAATCCATACATACTTTATAAGAACACTAGTGAGCTATAAACAAGAATGGATAATCCTTTATTTGCTTTTAGAAGTCTATGTACATTGTCTTGTAAACATCCAAGAGTAGACCATTTTTTGGGGTTGCTCATCCTATATATATAGTTTCTTACATAATAGAACAATGAAAAGTTGTTACAATAGTATACCCGTAGGCTCATCCTAGTAGAGTGGTCATTAGGAGAGCATGGGATATTCAACTGGAAATGGTTAAGATATTCTTGTTATAGAAATACATCTTTATCTTCTTAGAGGCATCGTGGTCTAGTTGTATTTTACTCAAAAATGTCATGCTATCATGATTTTTTCCTTTCGCATGGCCTCTTGGCTTCAAAATATCATGTTGTCATGACTTTTTCCTTTCGCTTGGCCTCTTGGCTTCAAAATATCATGTTGTTGTGACTTTTTCCCTTCTCTTGGACTCTTGGCTTTAAAATATTGTGCTATCGTGACTTTTTCCTTTTGCTTGGCCTCTTGGCTTCAAAATATCGTGTTGTCATGAATTTTTCCTTTTTCTTGGACTCTTGGCTTCAAAATGTCGTGCTATCATGACTTTTTCCTTTCACTTGGCCTCTTGGCTTCAAAATGTTGCGCTATCATGACTTTTTCCTTTCACTTGGCCTCTTAGCTTCAAAATGTCGTGTTGTCATGACTTTTTCCTTTCACTTGGCCTCTTGGCTTCAAAATATCACGTTGTCATGACTTTTTCTCTTTGCTTGACCCCTTGGCTTCAAAATGTCGTGCTTTCATGACTTTTTCCCTATACTTAGTGAAATTTTGAGAAGACTACTCCTTACTCCCCTTGATGTGGTCATTGTAGGCCCAAAATGGCCACATCCTTAGAAAACATTGAAAATTTATTCTAAGGAATGAAATATCTATTCCATTGAGGACATAGAGTATTTTTGAGCGGATCCGTAACAAGAGTTCTTCAATCTGCTCAAAACTTGGTGTTTTTTCACCATAACAAGCTAAGTTTTCATTCTTATCGACGCCTAGTGTATTTGGAAATGAATTTTGATGCAATTTTCAATCCGTAAAACTTTTAAGCTTTGGTGATGCTAGTGTATTACAAAGTGTGGAATGGCGATCCATGCACTCCAGTGACTAAGTGTCAATAAAATACATTTCACTGAGTTCCAAGACTAAGAAGGAACAAAATTGCGACAAAGGTTGTTTACACTACTTCTAGTGTGGATTGGTGATTTTGCAGTTCAACCATGTCAAAGTTGACATTAGTATATTTTTGGTACGGATTACAATTTACTTTATGCCATAGAAGAGAGAAAGAAGTTAGACTTTTTGAAGGCTAAGTAGTAGATTGACAATGGACTTCATTTCACTTGCAACTTAGTATATTTTTTGTCAAATTTTTATTCCACTGGCTGAAGCCATCAAAGCTGACGTTAGCGATTAAAAAGAGAGGAATGACATTTTGATTCTTCCTCGCTATTTTATAGATCATTTCTAATATTTGATCACATCTGTTCACTAAGAACATCGATGACATATATTTTGTTGATATTTTACGAAGCATACAAAGGTGAAATCTTGTCGAATCAGAGAACAATTGGTTCGAGGTGGGAAAGTGAAGCATCAAAGAGTTTTCAAGACCAAGAACCAGAGTGGTTGCAAATATGTTATGGAAAGAAGCTTCCAAGAATGATGAGCAGTCTAAATTGTGTTTCCATTGGTCTAAAGCTCAACTGCTATTACTGGACCAGTAGGTTGCATAAACAAGCTACCATGGAAGATTGCTTCCAACAGATTTCCCAAACTCCACCAGCAAATGAGATGATGCTAGAAAATCTCTCTGTTGAGCTATTACAATTATAATTCTTATAATGTTTCCTTCAATTCTTTCATTTTTAAACTATAAATAGAGGTCGAGCCCTCATTCTTCAGGGTTGGCTCTAGTGTGTTTACTTTCCCTACTATGTAAATATCTCTGTAAACTAATGAAAGGAGCATTACTATGATTTTTGACTCAAGAACGTGTTATCTTTGCTATTTTTCAATTAAGATATTTGAAGTTGTGAATTGAATTTCTATCAATGTTGTAACGGTTAGTTCATTTCATTTCTGCTAGATTACTAGTTGTGAAGGTAGTTGAAATCTGTTCATAGTTAGATCTATGTTGATAGGAATTTTATTTCTACTAAATCTAATTATTGGTCTATCTTGCTAAATTGTATTACCAATATATTGGATATTGGAATTGCTTCTTGCAACACATATATGTTTATGCTTTGGTGTATGAAGATTTCATGGTTTTGGGTGCTTCTAATATTGAGTGATGGGACACTAGAAATAGTTTGTTTGAAGGTTTCTACTATAAATGCCTATGTTGTTAGCCTATTCATCCACTATTAATGCATATTTCTCTAACCCTAAATATTTTTATTACCCTATTCCTTAAACCCTTATTGAGCTTAATTGAGTCAACATCTTACTAAGTTGAAAAGGAATCAACCTACTCTGGAGGTTGGATTGAAGTTATCTTTGGTCCATCCAATGTTGAGTACTGAGTTGTGATTGTCAGGTGTAAGCCTGGATAGAGAATTGGAAGATAGATAGTTGCAGTGTCAAGTAAAATTTGATGTCAATTCAATGCCCAATAGTTTTTGGCACGCTTGGTGGGACCAGTTTGCAAGAAACATGAAAATCCATCATATGAGTTATTATTTTATCTTTACCCGGAGGAATCAAGATTTGGTGAATTGTCTTGACCTTGCTAAGCAAAGAATAGCAAATTCACCTGGTGACTCCCTAGTCTATAAACCCAAAAAAAAATATCCCTATAAATCATTATTTTTCATGTATATTAGGTCATTCAAGAGGAATAACCTAGACTCTTATTTCTACTATGAGCTACATTATAGAGGGTCTACTGGTATAAGGAATTTGAATCAATATTTCCATTCTAAAGAAAATCCTCTTGAGTAAAATGCTATAGTTAATCCAACACCCTCTCCAGTAGTAGCTATACCTGGAAACATGGCATAAAATGCAGTTCCAAACCAGGCCTTGCAGAAGTACCCCAGATGGAACACAATTGAACCCCTTAGACTAGACCATATGCATGACATTCCTCAAGTTGTGTCTAAGACTATTTACATGTATGATGGATCTATAAAAACTACATACAAGCACTACCAAAATATTCTAAATCTGGCAGCAATACACAATATAAAAAATAAAGATGTTATTATTAGAATCTTAGCCCTATCCTTTAGAGGAAATATTTTGCATTGGTTTAGGACTCTTGAAGACAATACCATCACCTCATGGGAAGCATTTTCTGAGCCCTTTGTGGAGGAATTTAATGAATCTGTTGATCCTTTTTCCCTCCTTAATCAGTTCACATCTATGCAAAAACATCAACAAGAAACTATTTCAGATTTTAATTTGAGGTTCAACAGGACCTGGAAGAGAATTCCCCCTATAGCTAGACCAACTACAAGCATTTATTACATGTATTATATCAAAGCTCTTGGATCAGATTTAGGCTTGCAAACCCAAAAATATAGGGTGGAAACTTTTCCATAGATTTATAATGCAACTATTTGTTAGAATAATATTCCATAATTTGTGATAGTTACCCTTTCCCTACATTAGGTAGAATTTATTTACCGCATGGTAAAAAGTAGATTATTAATTTTTACCACTAGTATTTACTTTTACCTTAGGATATTTACATTGTTCGTAAATATCCAGGATTGTTAGTTGTCATAGTCATTTTGACTACGTTAGTTGTTAGTATCGGTAGTATTACCATCATTAGTAAGTTAGTGCTATTATATGGTTTTTAGCATTTATCAAGGATATTGTTAGCCTATGGTGTACTATAAATATTTATCAATATCATGCTAATCCTAATGTTCGCCTTACCTTCTTACATGGTATCAGAGCCGAGAGCGTAGGCGAGGTGAAGGGCATGGCATTTGGGCTCAAATATCTAAATGGGACCCCCTTGGACTTGTTGCTTGGAAAAAATCCTGAGGAGGATCATTAGTAGTAAAGCATGCTTCTCGAGGCAACGCGGTATCTCCATGGAAATTGAGGTATTTTCTTTGCACGTAATTTTTTGTCATCAAGATCTGTTATCAGGTCTGACATCGGTTGTCCATATGTCCCCCACTTTGAGGATCAACCTTGCTAAAGCCCCGAACCCTTGGTGGTCCTTGGTAGTGAACTCTTTTATCATTGGCATGACCAGTCTTTAGATGATGGTGGACTTGTGAGTAAACCATCAAATCTGTGATAGTTGGGAGCTACACAGAAATTGATGACCCTAAAATCTACACATGAGTTAACTAAAATTGATAGTAGATCCTCGATCTGATATAGAGCTTACAATGAAGACCTGCACGTATTCTGAATGATCATATTGTTGACTGGATAGGTTCACAGATTGAGTAGGATACGTGAACCCCGAGATCTAAACCTATAGTTGCTGGTGGATTGATACATGATGGTGCATAAACCCATGTACTGACAACAATGCAACCACATGGTAATTTCTTGATGGTACTAAGCTATAAGCATATCATGACACATGGTGAAGATACTAGAAGGCACGCCTATTAAGTCAGGTGAAGCTGATGTGGATCCCTATTGAGCTAGAAATTGCACATATTTCAAGATGTGACATGGTTGTTGACATGGATCTACTGAGTTTAAGGTACTGATGTGGTGGATACAAAATAGTGCTAATGTGGTGAGAGATCTATCTATTGACATGTCACCTGTGGACCCCTACAACATGGCATTCAACTATTCATTGGAGCGTTTGGCAAAATTACGTGAGTGGTCAGTGATTGCTCATAGGAAATCAAGCATTAAGGTGTGAGAAAAGGTTTTTATAAAGCTAAAACCTTTTTTTTAGGGAGAATGTGGGACTAAGAAGTCCCACATTATTAATTTTTGGATTTTCAGTCGAGGTTGGAAATAAGTAGGGAGTCCTACTCCCTTTCTCCCAAGCGTAGCCTTAGCCCGGATGACTAAGGGGATGTGTGCTCTACACGCAAGGTCATGAGGTTGACCTCGAGCATGAGCCATATACATTTTGATAGAAAAACAAACAAAGGTACCTCATTTCAAAGGTCAAACATATTTTCTTGTGATTTGTTTTATTTTTTTTACTAATAGTTTAATAAAAAAAAATTTAAATCATATTTTTGAAAAATTATAATGATTTTTAACCAAATTATTTTTATTATTAATTAAATTAATGCTAAAATTAATTAGAAAATTGCATTAAAATAGAAAATTAAAAGGATATTTTTTGTTGCAACTACAAAATTAAGTGTTTTTCTTAGTTTTCTCCTTCAAAGGGGATAAATAGACAAGAAATAAATACACTAATCTATTGCATTTTTTTGAGAGTTTCATTAAAAATTTGCTCCCATATTTTTTATAATCCTTTGATTGGAGAGAAAAAGTTAAACATCTCATGAAGACAAAGCCTTGGATCAAGAAAGCTCTTCATTGTCAAAGAGTAATAAGAAATAGGAATGAACTTCAATGACAAACAACAAGATCCCATTTTCGTTGTATGCTTCTAGAGCATCGAAGAAGTTTACCTCGTTTCCTCACTTATACTGATCCTTGGAAGGGGTTGGACCGAAGTTATGGTCCCATGAGGATTAGGGAACCTTTTGATCCTAATGCCCCTCCCATATTTGAGTGTTGAAGACTAAAAGGGTCCACTAAAACCATGTCGTGTGTCGACTAATTCTGGAAGCCTTTCAAATGTAGGTCATGTTTTGACTTGTCTTGGAAGGAGTGCTAGTTTTGTTAATTTTTCAAATCAATGGGGGAAGACAAGAAATGTATCTTCTTTGAAAAATTGTAACACAAAATTGAGGGGCACTTTAAAACAAAATAAAACTTGTTAAATTTGAAAAACAAAAAGAAAAGGCAATTTGTTTTATGCCACATTCTTTGAAAATTTGGAAAACAAGAGACAAAATATATCAATTTTTGCACAACACAAATCCAAATTTTTTTGCAAAAACTAAAAGGTACATTTTTTTATTTTACTTGACACCTTCATTGGAAAATTAGGTGCATTTTTGGTTGCATCCGACACCTATGTGATAAGAATTTTGTGGGCATTCTTGTTTGATTATTGCATTATTTCTTTTTGCAATTATAAGTCATAAAATCAAGAACACTCAACCCCAAAATTTCACAATAATTTGTGTCAACCATTGCATAGGTTTAAATATAATTTTACTTGATATTATCTCCTAAAACAAAAACCCCTAATTTTTTTTTTTTTTGAAAAAATTGAAAAAAGCTTGTATTAAAACAAATGACAGTTACAAGAGGGAGAAAGGGCATCCCAACCAAGAGCAAAGAGACCAGAAGAACAAAGGGCGCGAAAACGCGACATGTCGCGAAAACGCGACATGTCGCGAAATCGCGACACCTAACCTAACAACCGCCGCGCCACAACAACCAGTCGCGATAACGCGACATGTCGCGATATCGCGACAAAAAGCGCCGAAGCCACAACACACGAAAAATGTCACGAAATCGCGACAGCACAGCACCAAATCACCCAAACGCCAAAAACGTCGCGAAATCGCGACGAGAAAGCCTGAAGGCACCTGCTCCCCGAAATTGTCGCGAAATCGCGACGAGTTCTCCTTTAATCAGCAACTTTGAGAAAGTGTCGCGATATCGCGACGACTTTTCCTTGGAGCCCCAGTTGGCCGAAAGTGTAGCGAAATCGCGACAAGAATTCCAATGGGCGCCCCATCCGCAAAAGTGTCGCGAAATCGCGACATGTTCTCCCCCATGGTGCCCTTTTCTTAAACTAGTCGCGAAATCGCGACGTTTTTCCTTCATGCAGTTTTTTCTCCAGAACTGTCGCGAAATCGCTACAGGTTTGCCCCTTTGCTTCCTTTCCATAAACATGTCGCGAAATCGCGACAGGTTATCCATTGGGAAGCTTTTCACAAAAAAGGTCGCGATATCGCGACGGTTTTTCCACTTAACGTAATTTTGCTCAAAACGTCGCGAAATCGCTACAGGTATGCCCCTTTGTGTCCTTTCCTCAAAAAAGGCACGAAATCGCGACAAATTTTCCTTAGAGTAGCTTTTCACAAAAATTGTCGCGATATCGCGACGGTTTTTCCCTTTCACGCAATTTTTCTCAAAGCGTCGCGATATCGCGACACTTTTCCTCCAACAGCAAAACCAACCAAAAAGGTCGCGACATCGCGACACCTTCTCATCAAAGACCGCGACGACGCAACAAGTCACGAAATCGCTACAATTTTCCTCCCAAGGCCGCGGCAACAAAAAGGGTAGCGAAATCGCTACAGTTATCCAGGATAGGTCGCGACAGAGCAACATGTCGCGACAGAGCAACATGTCGCGAAATCGCGACAGATTTCCAAACAAGGTCGCGACGGCGCAATATGTCGCGATATCGCGACGAGAAACTAACCTTAGTCATTTTTGAGCTCATGGATGCAGGGATCGTTCCGGACCACTCCGAATCTCTTCATCTATCATAGGCATATCATCTGTGCGGTGAACACCTACCTCTTTCTCGGCACCCATCTTCGCAAGGAAGTCGGCTACCGTGTTCAGATTTCTACTCACATACACAGGGATAACATCATCTAACTCCCTCCATAACTCCTTGATTTGGGATATCAACATCCGCAGTCTCCAGGCTTTTAAAGAGAAATTCCGCAAGCAATCTAGAGCGCCGATCAGGACTTGAGAATCAGATTCAAGAATTATCCTCCGGTAACCCTGCTTAACAGCCCAGATAGACGCTGACTTAATGGCAAAGGCTTCGGCTTCATTGTTCGTGGCTCTGCCCAATCCCTGCAATTCCCAGTAAAGAACCGCACTCGAGTGATCCCGACAAACAACACCAATTTCTGCGTTGCCCGGGTTGCCTTTTGCAGCCCCATCAGTATTGATCTTGATCCAGCCTACAGGGGGAGGTTTCCAGCATGCTCTGCCTTGCCTCTCATGTCCCTCAACCCCCTCTTCAGGATGCCCAAGAGTAGCCTGATTCTCTTCATTAACAAAAGTAGCAACAGTTTCTGTGACTTTGCTCCAGATGACCTGCCAAACGCCGTCAATCGAGGAGAAAGTGTTTCTAAAGATCCGGGCGTTTCTCTCCAACCAAACTTGCCACCAAATGAAGAGAAAGCCTAACTGCCAGCCAGTTCGGAGAGCTATGGAATTGAACCTGCCCCATTTCCATTTTTCCCAAATATTGGTACGGTTGAGAACACCATTAGCCTGGAGTTTAAATTGAGAGAACCAGCGTTCCCAAATCTGATGAGTAAAAGGACACTCAAAAAACAAATGATCTGCAGTTTCCTCATGTTGGAGGCATAAAGCACATTGAGAGGGGCCATTGAAACCCCTACATCTGAGATTGTCAAAGGTGAGAAGACCATTATGCATAAGTTGCCAAGCGAAGAAATTCACTTTCGGCCAACCCTTTGAATGCCAAATCCTTCTCCAATGCTTGAACCGGAAAAGAGTGTGGGGGAGGCTCGGGGAGGATCTCTTCATATCCGGCCTTAAGCCGAGTAGACCCCAAGGCTTCCATAGCCCCGAGGCTAATTCATCTTCCTCATCCTTCCCCGTGAGGAACCTTTACGACAAGATTTTTTTGCGGGATAGGCGCCAACTCCGGAGAGACGATAATTGGCCACTCCTCCCACCGCTTAAACTTTTTAAATTTATACCCCCCCAATTGACTGGTAAGAAGATAATTATCAATATGGATCCAGCCCTAGGCTTCTAAGGCGGTCATGATTGGTTGTAGCTCAGGGAACATGACAATAATGGGCGGATGTTGGTCCCAAGAGTCAGTCCAGAAGCTGAGCCTTGTCTCCTTTCCCCACTTTCCAGAATAATTGAGCTTTGATAATCCGGGACCCAAGCTTGAGAGTCTGCCACACTAAGGATCCAGAACCTTCCAAGGGAAAGCGACCCACCTCATTGGGATGAACATGCCCCAAATATTTACTGGAAAGAATTCTGCTGAAGAGGGAGGATGGCTGAGAAATCCACCTCCAATACAGTTTTCCAGCCAAAGCTCTGTTATTAAGCATAGAACTTCTCAAGCCCAGCCCTCCTTTGTCCTTAGGCTGGGTAACTTTGTCCCACCCAACCAAGGCCCATTTTTTCTTCCCTTTTGCGCCTTCCCATAAAAATCTTCTAGCCATTTTGTCCAGCTCTTTCCAGATGGTATGAGGGGCAGCCAGTATTGAGAATTTATAGATCGGCAAAGCCTGAATAACCGACTTCAGGAAGGTTAATCTACCCCTGTAGCTTAGCCATTTATGGGCCCAATGATTCATTCTGTCTTTGATGCCTGCTAACAGATTCTTCCAAATGTCAATATTTAACTTTTTGAAATGAAGGGGAACGCCCAGGTAAACAATTGGAAGAGAAGTCCTTGTGAAGCCCAGGATCTCAATAACGCGCTCCTGAAGCCGTTGGTCAAGATTGAAAAAGACCACTTTGGACTTCCTGACATTTAGAACCTGATTTGAAGCCCTTAGGTAGAAATTCAAAGTATCTCTGATTCCTCTAGCTTCCCGAAGAGTGGCCGCACCAACCAGACCCGTATCATCCACAAATTGCAAGTGAGTCAGAGTTTCCTCCCCAACCTTGATACCAGAAAGCAGACCTTGTTGCCTTCTCCTCAAAAACAGTCTGCCCAAACCTTCAGCCAAGAGAAGGAAGAGATAGGGAGAACAAGGGTCTCCCTGGCGGAGACCACGGGTGGCGCCGAAAGGAAGCGAGGGAAGGCCCTTGATGAGAACAGAAAAAGAGGGAGAAGAAACACAACTCATAACCCAATCAATCCATTCCTGAGAAAAGCCAAAGGCAGCCATCATTTTCGACAAGAAGCACCACTCCACCCGGTCATAAGCCTTGGACATATCCAGTTTAATGAACATTCCTTTGTTGCCCGAAGTTTGCATTGAATGGATGGCCTCCTGGGCCAAAACCACCCCATCCAAGATTTGTCTTCCCTCAACAAAGCCCCCCTGTTCAGGAGAAATGATGCTATGAAGAAGGGGTTTAAGCCTCTCAGCCATTATCTTAGTGATGATTTTGTAAATCACATTGCATAAAGCAATAGGCCTGAAATCAGAGATATGAGTCCCCGCTTCCCCTTTTGGAATTAAAGCAATGAAGGTGTGATTGATCGCCCTGAGCATTCTTCGATTGGATCCGGATTCCTCGATGATGACCAGAACATCCTCCTCCAAGGTGTCCCGAGAAAGCCTGAAAAAATTCAATAGGAAAGCCATCCGGACCGGGAGATTTTCCGAGTACTCATACCAAAGACCACATTTCTCAGTTCATCCCTTTCAATGGGTCTAAGCAGGGCATGATTGTCCTCTTCAGAGATAATAGGAGGAATAACATTAAGAACTTCGTTCTGAGCCTCAACATCTTGCTGCATACTTTCCTTAAAAAGTTTAGAAAAGTAATCGATAGCATGGGAATGCATGCCAGGAAGAGTATCGAAGACATTTCCATGTTCATCTTTGAGAACTTCCATATTGTTCATCTGTCTCCTAGCACAAGCTGACCGATGAAAAAATTTGGTATTTCTGTCCCCCTCTAATAACCAAGTATTTCTAGCCCTCTGTTTCCAGTATATCTCCTCTTGGTTGTCAATGTCCTCAACCGCTTTACGCGAGTTCATCATCTTCAAATTTGAGTTGCTCGGTAATTGATCCTTCCCTAAAAGTTTACGAACCTCCTCCCATCTAGCCACCAAGGGGGCCCTTTGGGGACTGGAAATCCGACTTGTTTCCTTTCCTCCACTGTTTCAATTGAATTTTGACAAATTGAAGCTGTTTATGAAATTTGAACATTGCTTGTCCCAAAAGGTGGACGGCCTTCTGTCCACCATTGAGAAATTTTACTGTCGAAGGTCCTCCTTTTGTAACCAAAAATTCTCAAATTTAAAAGGCCTATGGTGCTGCCCTCTCGAAGTCCCTCCCTCAAGCAAAATGGGAAAATGATCCGAAATAGGGCCCTCCAAAATCTGGAACTTAAAAGTCCATTTAACAAAAGCCTCCTCCGAGACCAAAAAGCGATCTAACTTGACCTTCCTGCTATGTGGCTCCTTTCTCTTGTTTGTCCAAGTGAAAAAAACACTAGGGCCTTGAACGTCCACTAAATTAAAGGCCTGAACTTGGGCAATCAGAAGCCGGTCCCCTGGATCCAAAACAGGGGTGCCACCTTCCTGGTCCCGAACTAGATAATTTTGCATTAAAATCCCCTGCAATAATCCAGTCATAACACTCCCTGTATGCTCTCATGTTGTGAACAGCGTCCCATTGGAGCCTCTGGCCATCAAGATCTTGGGCCCCATAAAAGTTGGTGATAAGGACCAGCTCAGAATTGAAGTTATTTACGAAGAGAGAAGTAAGTACACCCCTGCAAGCTACATGTTCTAAAGCAGTCCAGACCAGAGGGTTCCAAAGGGTAACAATTCCACCTGAAGCTCCTTGGGCAGCCACGTCCATATACCCAGCTCCCCGCCAGATTTTAGTAGCAGTTTTACTCATAATATCTAAAGACATTTTGGTCTCCTGAAGAAGCAAAAAGTCTGTTTTACAGTTTTCTAAGAGTCTTTGAGCAGCAGATTGATGGGTTCTATTGTTTAAACCCCTAACATTCCAAGATTGAATAATCATTGAAAACCTTGAGAGCAGTAAGAATCAATGGTCCTCACCAATCCTCCATTGATTAGCTTATCTCCTTGCGCTATTAGTAGTTCCTTATTGGATTTTCTTCCCGCTCCTTGAGAGTTATTGTTTCTAGATCTCTTTTCCACCTGGGAAATCCCTAAAGCAGGCCTTTCTCTATTTTTATCTGCATTTCCCATGGTGACATCTTTTATAGCCGGCTGTGCTGGGGAGTGTATAACCAATGCCCCTGGATTCTCTGACTGCAGGTTCTCAGCTGGCACAGTCACCTGTTCTACTACAGGAGTGAAGGAAGGAGAAACAAGAGGTGGAGTGTTGACATTCTCACCATTCCCAACCACTCCCTCCATAGATTGGTCCTCCAGATCCACTAATGACTTAAAAATTTCATACCGATTGTTTGGCTTGAGTTGTACCTGCTCCTTGCCATTTTCTTTTTGTTTCTCTTTCGTTTCACTGTTCAAAGCCATCTGTTGAGCATCGGGACCTGGAGAATTGCTAGAGGGTTCATTGACCGGATTGGACTTACCCTCTCTAGGGCGGTTTGACATTCCACTCGGAGCCTCCGTTTTTGTGCTCACTACGTTTGGGCAGAACCTTGCCAAATGTCCATGCTTATGGCATACTCGGCACTGAAAGGTAGGGCCTCATAGTCTAGCTGCTGGATCCAGGGTACTCCTGCAAGCTCAAGTTCCACCTCAGCTGGTAGAGGCTGACTAATGTCCATCTCTACACATATTCTAGCAAAGACAACAGTATTACCCTCTATGGTATCTTTGGAGACTCCCAAAAATCTGCCTAGGGAATTACCTATTAGTTCCAACACCTGCTCACCCCAAAACTCCATCGGGAGAGCGTACAGCCGGATCCAGACCGGGACAGCCGTGGGTTCGATGCGGGGGTCGAAACCCACTCTCCAGGGTTGGACAAATAACCCTGCTGGTCCGTGGTTTCTCTTTTCTGATTCAAATGCTCTGTTTCTATCTGCTAAAGAAGAGAAACTTATGATGAAATACCCATTGCTTATAGGCCATAAAGAGTACTCACCGTGTGGCTCCCAGTTCTGGCGAACCCAGGTATGCAAAAAATTCGGTGTGGGCCGGATGCCCATGAATTTGCAGATCAAGTCGTGATTAGCTCGGTAGACGATTGTATCTTCGACCAGCATTGGTTCTATTACAATCTTAGGCCTGGAAGTGGATTGCGGGAGGCATCCATTAACGCGGTGAGCATTTGGGCCATTGGCAACATTCTTGAGTATCGATTGAAAAGCATTCCGCTGAGCTCCATCAGTGGAAGGCGAGGGATTATCTTTCAACTTCTCAGCATATGAGGTCTTTCTCCCAGCAGGAGAAACTGGAGGAGACCCCATCGGGCCCTCCCGGGACCACTAAAGAACCTTCAGACGAAATCAAAAACAACCCCCCAATGCCCCAGGCAAGATCTTCGGGCCAGAATCCCTCGAGCAACACCAGACGCCGTCACAAAAATTTTCCCGCCAAATCGCCAGAGCCGAATTCAACTTCTACTTCGCACCATATGGATGTGCTTACAAAAACCCCTAATTCACTCTTATTTGTTTGGCTTAATTTCCTCAAATTGATTATCCCTCTTCAAGAGGATTTTTAGGCAGGTGCTATTAAATATCTTTTTGAGTGAATTATCTTTCATATCTTATTTGTTTGGCTTAATTTCCTCAAAATGATTATTTCTCTTCAAGATGATTTTAAAGTAGGTGCCATTAAATATCACTTAAGAGTGAAAGAAAGATCCATATTAGTGCAAATTATAGGACCTTCATCATGGAAACTATCAAAAAATACTTAAATGATACACAATTTCTTAAAGGTCCTAACTATTCAGCATGGAAAACTAAGATGAAAGCCATCCTGACTATAGAGGAAATATGGGATTTAGTTGATGGTACTAAATCAAGACATGCATCAGTAGGAGTAGATCAAAAAGCATAGGAAAAAAATAACAATCGTCTTCTCATGTTGATACTCCTAGCAACTACTGATGAGATCCAACCTCACATAAGTGAAGCTAAAATTGGTAAAGATGCATGGGATGCACTTTATACCATTTTTGAATACAATAATCAATCAACTATTCTAAACCTTCAAATGCAACTTCATACACTCCATATGAATATAGGTGAATCAGTAGAACTCTTCCTCTACAGAGTGTCATAACTGAAGTCTAAGCTCAATTATTTAGGAGATAAAGTAGAAGACGCCATTTTGACTTCAGTAATATGTAGGGCTCTTCTTGAATCCTATAAAATGTTGATTACATCCCTTAATGTATCACAAAGATTAGTGACCTTTGTGGAGTTAGTCAATTTGCTTCAAATAGAGGAAGCAAATCAACTCCAAAGCGATGAATTTTTGAACAATGCACTTTACTGAAACAATCAGGGTGATAAGAAGAAAGGAAACTTTCAAAAGGGAGGATCATATTCGAAAGGTAAGGGAAATAAAACTCAAAAGAGGTTTTGCTCGTATTGTAAAAAGTATAACCATGACACCAATCGATGTTGGTTTAAAAACAAGAAAAACAAGAAAGGCAAAGGCACATCACAAAAGCAACACAAAGGCAATATTGTTAGTGAAGTTTCTAATTCCGATTCTGATTCTGGTTCAAAAAAATCACACAGAATGCTCTTGTCTAAGACAATATTGTAGAGGGAAAATTGAATTTGTCACCTCAAGCAAGCACCATTTCCTCTCTTTCTATTTTTTAGGCTTCATAAAAAGCATAAGTTTTTTTTTGAAGTACTAGCCATAAAGGGGTGATTGTACCTCTTTTAGGCTTCATAAATAGCAAAATATCATTGTTTGAAGTTCTTGTAACAAAAGGAGGGAATTTTATGGTGAAAAATTTGCCTAGGAGGCAATATTTGTACAATATTTCACAAAGCTTCTTAAGTTGCACATATTTTGCAATTAAGGGGATAAACATTTATTTTCTTACTTCACACAAATTTTTGTAAAAAGGGAAGAAGACTTATAAGGGTGCATTTTCGACAGTGACCGACACCTTAGTCACTCTTCTTTTAGAAATTTCATTACATGTTTTGCAACAAGGGGGGAAATTTATAATGGTGCATTTTCGACTTTGACCGACACCTTAGCTATCTTATCAAAATTTTACAAAATCATATTATAACCGAATGAACCTCGTATGAAGTGATTTACTCTACTACACCTAGTGGTTGCAGCGGCTAGTTACCCATGCAATCCGGTTGGATGACATGCTTACAATAAGGATATTTATTTATGTGAAGACAAAGTGAATAATGATCCACTTTTTTTTTAGGAGCAACCAGAGCATTGTGACAGAGCCTGAGAAAGAGCAAGAAACAACAATTTAGCATCTTTTTCACTATATTGGGACAATTATATACATTACCCAAATAATGTAATAAGAGGGGATGTTAGAGTAATATTCCATAATTTGAGATATTTACCCTTTCCCTACATTAGGTAGAATTTATTTACCACATGGTAAAAAGTAGATTGTTACTTTTTACCACTACTATTTACTTTTACCTTAGGATATTTACATTGTTCATAAATATCTAGGATTATTAGCTGTCGTAGTCATTTTGAATATGTTAGTTGTTAGTATCAAAAGTATTGATGTCATTAGTAGGTTAGCGCTATTATATGGTTGTTAGAATTTATCAAGGCTATTGTTAGCCTATGGTGTACTATAAATATTTATCAATATCATGCTAATCCAAATGTTCACCTTACCTTCTTACACTATTAATGCAAAAAATATTCTTATTAATGTTAGGATTTTACCTCCAAAAGCTGTGTTGCCCTACAATTTGGAAACCACTAATGTCCAAATTCAAACTTCTACTTCATCTTATATGGAACCTCCTCCTTTGTCATCCCCTTTCCCATAGATGACTCCCATTCCTTAGTCAAAAGGATCATCTACTACAACTCCTTTCCCCCCACTTCCTTCTCAGAATCCTCAAGAATTTTCTATCATCATTGATATCCATAATACTTTAAAAAATCTTAACAACAATATGAATTCAATGGAGAAGAGATATATGGAAAGGTCTCAACAAAGGAGATTACCTTATGTGAATAAATATTAATGATTTGGTCCTAGCAATAGTACTAGGGTTAGAGTAAATGTAGCATATGAAGAGCCTAAATGTTCTTCAGAAATAAGTCTAGTGAATGTATGGTGTTTAGTGTGCAATGATCCTCATGACTCATAATCTTGTGTTATGTACCAACACCATGTACATCAGGCTATGGAGAAAGCAGAAAGAAATTAGAAAGGAAGAGTGAATATGCTCTAGCATCCAGAGCAAATCATGGTTGGAAAATATATTTATGAGGATGGACCTATTATTGTCATGACAAGGTCAGGAAAGAAAACACTACAATTTAATCCACAAAATATGGATCAATTTTAGGTCCCCTCTCAAAAGAAGAATGATACACCTTCCCAAAGAAGTGATACTTTCCCATTCTCCAAGCCAAAGAAAAAGGAGTCAGTCTTCCCAAGATATTTGAGAAAGAAACTGAGGGAGACAAAATGAGATCCAATAATGAAGTTCAAGAGAGGCTTAGGTTCCCTTCTATTACCAAAATATAGAGAATTGAAGCCACTCAATAGTATAAAATAAAATATGGTGATCCATAAAGAAGCTCTGAGAGACCTACTTATGCCAAATATGAATACAATATTATGGAGGAAATGAAGAAGATACCATCCAAATCTAGTCTATATGATACCCTCTTCATTCCTAGCCAAATAGACCTACTAAAAGCTTCCTTGAAAAAATATCCATAAGAAAAGTAGGCCACCACAATCCTCAGCATACCCTCTAAAAAGAAAGAAATGTCCCTTTTTATTTTAAATAATAAACCCCCTCTTTTTCATATCTCTCTAAGGATGGAAGGTTGGGTAATCCAAAATTATATGAATGACTCAAGGGCATCTACTACAATTATTCTTAAAGAAATTTTTGAGGATATGGGTATGGAGTATACCCGATCCTGCCTTGGAGTACTGCAATTGGATGGAACACCTATGAAGACAATGAGAGTGATAAAAGATGTCTTGATGAGGCTACATAGAGCACCTGAGGTAACTATAGTACAAGAAATAGTGGTAGTGGATCTAGATCCCTATTTTGGCTTATGAATTTCAAGATAATTCACTATAAATTTGGGTGGATGCATGTATATGGAATAATATAGCATGGTAGTTCCTTTCAAAGGAAAGAGGATAAGTATAACACCTGAAAATACCGCATCTTACCAAATTGAAAAAATTGAAGAAGATATGTACAATATCACCCCTCTTGAAGAATTTGAAATTGTGGATAAGTTTGAAGAGCTGGAAATTGAAGATGAACTACCTTTCAAGGAGGATTATAGCTAGTTTGGGACAGGTATGGGCACATATAGTATTTTTGTAGAGATAGAGAAAAAGGTTCATGCTATATCTAACCAATCCTTGAGAGAAATAGAAGTATAGACCATGCAATTTGAAGGTGCTAGATGTAGAAATGGTGTTGGTGTTGGTGTGGTATTACAGTCCCAATAAAAAGGGACAAAGAATTTTTCCTATAGTCTAACATGGTCATGCACTAAAAATGCTACAAAATATGAGGCTCTATGCCTTGGACTGATGCAAGGTGAAATCATGGGTATTAAGATCTTAAATATATATGGGAAATCTGAATTGAGTGTAAATAAAGTAAGGGAAAGGTGAAGTAGTAAGCACCATTACCTGAAAGTATATAGAAATAGGGTATGGGATTTTATGGAATCCTTCCATACCCTAAACATTCCCAAAGGAAATAATACCTTGGAATATTCCTTAGCAGTAAGGGGAGCTAACTTCAACCCTTATACAGACATAGGAGTTAAGAAGGACAAAGGGATAAAATTGAATTTCAAGCCTACAGTGCCAGATAAGAAATTTTTTTGGTAGGTCTTTGAAAGTGATGAACAAATCATTTATTTTTTGGTGAGAGAAGCCTATTTATCCACTATTCAAGAGGAAAATATAGAGGAAATTGATCAAAAGGATGTCATTCAACTTAAGAACAATCACATACCTAGAGTTTTGGTTACTCTAGAGAACCTATTTGACAATGAAGACACAAAAAAGATCAGATCCATGGAAGTCAATGAGAAAATATATAAAGAAGTTGAAATAGAAAAAGAAAATAAGCTCAAGGTTGGAATCCGATGTTCTCCAGAGGAAGAGGAGGATATCAAAGCTTTATGCTAGAAGTACCAAGACATTGTAGCTTGGTCATATGAGGACCTCAAAGTATATGACAAGAAGGTTATCCAACACACCATTGAGCTAGAGCCTAATGCAAAACCATTTAAGTAAAAATAGAGGCCTGTTAATCCTAGGATCAAAGCCATAATGAGAGAAGAACTATTGAATTTTCTAAAGGCTAAGATCATTTATCCAATAAAACATTCAACCTGGGTAGCCAACTTGGTACTTGTAAGGAATAAGAATGGTGACATCTGCATGTGTGTAGATTTTAAAAATATCAATCAAGCATCACTTAAGAACCACTATCCCATCCCACAGATTGATCAAATATTACAGATTATGGTAGGAGAAAATTTTTTCTCATTGCTAGATGGTTTCTCTAGATATAACCAAATTTTTTTGAAGGATGAAGATCATTTTAAGACAACATTCACCACAAAATTGAGGAACCTTTGCATATCAAAGAATGCCTTTTGGGATATCTAATACAGGGGCCATGTTTTAGAGAGCAATGGACTATGCTTTCGGGGAACTGATTAACAAGGTCAGTATGATCTATTTAGATGACATGACTATGTTTTTCCATAACAAGAAAGACCATTTGGCACACCTAGAATAAGTCTTCTAAAAGTGTAGAGAATTTGGCATCTCCCTTAATCCTAAGAAGTCTTTTTTTATAGTTCACGAAGGAAATTTTCTAGGTCACATTGTCTCCAAGGAAGGTATGGTCATTGATCTAGATAGAATCAAATCCATTCTTGCTCTTCCACTGCCTGTGAACAAAAATGCCTTCTAGTCTTTCTTTCTTCAGATAAAATTTTTCAAGAAATTCATATCTAAATTTGCTCAAGAGGTGAGGCCTATATTTGAATTGCTAAAGAAAGATGTAGATTTCAAATGGACTAAGGTAAGAAAATAAGCCTTTGAAATAATCAAGCGATCCATTGTTGCAGTTCTAGTATTAGTCAATCTAGACTTCAACAAAGACTTCATTCTATATGCTTATGGAGCTGAGGAAAGCTATGCATCAGTGCCCACCTAGAAGAATGATCAAGGAGAGAAAAACCCTATATTATTTTGGAGCCAAACTCTTCATGAATATCAGATTAAGTATAATTTCATTAAGAAACAAGTATTTGTTGTAATGAAATCATTGAAGAAATTTAGATAGTACTTGGTTCAAAGTAAGACCCTGGTTTATGTTGTTCATCCAGATATAAGAAGTTTTATTCTATAAGGAGAAATGGGAGATAAGAGAGCTGGTTGGATTACTAAAATCTAATAATATGATGTAAAAATTCATCCTATAAAGTTGGTAAGAGGTAGAGCCCTATGCCAAGGTATGACAGAAGTAGTATCCTCAACAAGAATGATAGCTTATGAGGCAATAGTAGATGATCAAACTAAAGAATTATAGTTAGGGAAATCATACTGGGTAGATCAGATGACTAAGTACTTTCAAATTGGGGTATACCCTCCTGATCTTAATGCATCGTAGATAAGAAGATATAGACTATAGAATTTTATGTATGTCTTATTGCCAAAAGGTTTGTACAAAATAAACCTTGATGGATTTCTCCTTAGGTGCTTAAAATATGATCAATAACAAAAGGTCGTAGAGGATTTCCATGGAGGACTATCTAGAGGACACTTATCAGGAAGAGTAAAAAATTTGAAGATTATCAAAGCAAGATATTACTACCCTACCATATTTGCAGACACCTTCAAAGTCACTAGAGCCTATGATAAATGCCAACAACATGTGAAAAGAACAAGAAATACATCATTCCCCCTTAAGCAAATTCAAGTGGAAGAACCCTTTCAGCAATGGGGGTTATATTTTATAGGAGTTATTAATCCACATTCCTTAGTTGAGTATAAATACATTCTAACTGCTATCGACTACCTCACCAGATGGGTAGAAGCTATTCCTATAAAGAAATCATACTAAGAAGCTGTGATTAATTTTATAGAAATCTTGATTTCAAGGTTTGGTGTTCCAGAAGCCTTGGTAAGCGATAATGACCTAGTATTCATAGGAGCCAAATATATTGAGTTTGCTAGTATGGCATTACCATAAAGAATAATTCAAACTACTACCCCCAAGGAAATGGACTTGCATAATAAACTAACAAGAATCTATTAAGGATTCTAAGGAGATCGTTGGAGGGTAATAAAAGGAGTTGGAAATTATTAATGGAGCAAGCTCTATGGTTAGACATAATTACTATAAAAAATTCCATCAAAACATCTCCCTATACCTTAGTTTATGGCAAGGAGGCAGTGTTACCTATTCATTTGGAGATTCTAGCACTCAAGTTGATAAACATAGAAGAGGAATCTAAAGAAAATCCAGTGGAAAAAAGGTTGACACACCTGCTATAGTTAGAAAATAGGACTCGAAAATATGAGTATTTCCAAAATATTTAGTTGAAATCAGGGCATGGTTTGACAAGAAGGTAAGGTTCAAGAAATTCCAAGTTGGAGACTCTATAATCAGGTGGAATTTTGAAATAGCTAAGCCAGGACATCATCAGAAGTTTTAATCCTTCTAGGATGGCCCTTTCAAGATAGCAAAATTTAAGGAAACCAATGTTTTTCAGCTTGAAAACCTTGAGGGAAACATACAACCGATTATGGTCAATGGTTTTCACCTTAAACTCTATTTTGATTGAAATATAACTCATTATAACATATGTACATAATTTGTATCATATACTTTTTGCAGTTTATATCAAGTTTTGTTTTGATAAATATTGTATGAAAAATAAATAAAAAATATAATATAAAAGAAAAAGGAAAGTTACAAAATAAGCTAAGTTCCACCAAAAAAAAAACAAGTTTCCATTCCACACTCAAATATACTAAAGGAGAAGTGGAAAGACAAACGAGTTCAAATCCACACTCAAGATAACTGAAGTGCCAACAAAATACCACATGCATTCTATTCCATGCTTAAAGAGACTAAGCTGAAGTGAAATCACGAATTTTCCAATCCGCTAGGGTGCACGATTGTTTTCGAGCGAAAATGAATTCCCATGTTGTTTCAAAGGAAAATAAAAGGAAAAGTGATGCCACAAGTTCATGGAAGGTGTTTGAATTTCAGCCAATAAAAAATCAACATAACATCTCCAAGCCACTGAAAGGAATGAGTTTAATTTGAAAAGCAAGCCAACGATCAGTTTGTGCAACGACCACATTAATGGCAAAGGGTGTGCATGCATGAGAAATTAAAAGTGCTAAAAATATAGAATGCATTCATTTGATAAAGAGCAAAATTTACCAAGTGAAAATAGATGAAGGATAACTAAGAATTATCTGTAAAATCTAGAGAAAATATTTCAAAAAAAAATTCCTCGTAGAAATGGCTTTCAAAGACACCCAAGAAGCCGAACCATAGACGAAGGAAGAAGTGGGGTATTACTTTAACAAAGCAGAAGTCGTGTCCGACATCGATTTGGTCCTTACAAAGAGAATAAGGCTAAAAAAGAGCATACATGAAAGATTCAAGAAAGGAGTAGCTTTGTCACCCCAAGGTAAATGTGTCGTTCAATCCTTATCTTTTTATATCTATGGTTCAACTCATCCATATTTAGATTTAATAGTGGCCATTGTTAAATACTATGACCCAAGAGCAAAAGCGATAAAAAGTATAGAAGGTAAAACATTGTTTAGTGTCAATGCCAAGGCCTATCACAATATTTTTTCCCTAGGAATAGAGCCATTTGTAAGACCAAAAGAGTTTAAAAAATCCAAACAAGTTGGGTATTACTCTTTGCAAAAGCGAGCTCACAATGGTGAGCCTTTCAGAAAATGGGTCTATAATCAATTCAAAGACATTAAACCCAAGAAAGGATTTTCCAAAACCCCAATTTCCATTGAGAAGTTTGTTCAACCAGATCTCTACTTCATGCTAGCTTGTATGGAGGGTTTGGTTTCTAAACAACTTGTGATAGATTGGAAAATAGCCACTGCATACTATATTTCCAATGAAATAATGTATGATGAAGATGTAGAAAATAAGGACGTTAGGGTTATCTACTTTGATTGGCTAGATTTCCTTGCTCAAAAAATATATGAGCAATTAGTGAGAATGAAAAGAGTTCTAATGCACCCTCTTTTCGACATTGCTCAAGCCTAGTTTGGATGTTATTTGCTATTGTGAGGAAAATGATGCCCTGGATTTTGGTCAAGGAAAAGAATAACTAGGGAGACCCCATTCTTGTTTACTATTGTACTTCTCATCTGAGTCCATTTATAAATTTAACTTGAAATTTTTAGATCCAGCACTGAAGATAATGTATGGGGAATGCCCTAGACTACCACCATTTGCCAAGAAATTATTAAGAAAAAAAGGTGTTGAAGAAGGAGATTAGTACATCCTTAAATAGGGTACAATCATTAGACCACATGGCTTCACTGGTAAGACTTTTGTGCTACCTCATTTTGTTACAGATAGATTATTCACCCTAGAATATTTGAGGTAAGCAGAGTTCATTAATATGAACTATGGATTTGGAAGGAAGAGAAGGTGTTCGTTGACCTACCATAGTGTTGATGATATAACCATTACCAAGAAGTGATAAGGTGAACAAATCAACCAATATCTTGATAGGTTGGGCCTATTTTACATTCCCCAAAGATGGAGGTATGACCCAAATGATATATTCTACAAAAAAAATATAGCCCTAACTGGAGAAAAGACCTATAAATTTGAGAAAAAATCCAGGCTTCATTTTGAACAGGGCAAAAATAATAAGGAAAATGCTCCTTTGGAGTGGAATGTTACTAAGATGAAACAACTACCTCCATGGTTAGGTTTCTATGAACATGTAGTCAATTTTGATCCAGACAATAATGAAAAACATCAGTTGTAGGATACTACCATTAGATAATTTGAGAACAAAAAAGATAAGAAAAAATAAAATTAGTTGCAAGAGTTTGCCATTGGAGATTTTGAAAGTAAAAATAAATGGAATGAAGCCAAGATAGTTAACTGATGGAGTATGAGAGTTGAAATTGGTAAAGAGAAATCCATGTTTGGGTTGGTAATTGATAATGAATTTTTGATAAATATGACAATAATATCACAACTTGGAAAGCAAAAGACCAAATTAATATAGTGCTAATCTATAATAAGCCACAAAAAGGATCGAATTTCCCATCCCCACTTTCGCAAGAAGCTCAAGAAGAATTAGGTGATACTCCATTAACTGCTACTAAATTTCTAAAGACATTTAAGCCTTCAACTGAACAAATAGAGAATTTTACAAAAGGGGTACAGTTAATGAGTAAGATGCACTATTCTAATGAGAGGGCTATTAGTACACCAATCATTCATATAGCAAGTAGGACAAAACACCTAGCCTTGGGTGGATAGCCCTTGGATACAGAGATAAAATGGAATGAGAAGGATGAGAATTTTGTGTTCACCCCAATAAGTTTCACCACTACAAAAATGATGGAATTAAATCTTGTTGTTGAAGAAACATTGTAGGAAGGAAATTTTGGGGAAGACACAGAGAATGAAAAATCATAAGCCTTACAAGTCTTTAGATGAAAGGCCAAAATGGCATCATAAAGAGCTAAGAAGGATATTTCTAAGAATCAAAAGTTGGATAAGGAGAAAACTATTAAGGAAACCCCTATTTCAACTATAGAAAAAGTATAATCAGTGCAACAATAGAGCATAAAGGTAGCTCTAGAACAACCTACATCTATAGGCAAAGGTATGGTTTCTATCCCCTTTTCTCCTCCTCACCCTTCTATGAGTTTTGTTTTAGTTTCCATGAGTCCGCCAATTTCCATAGCATCAATTCTTATATATTCCATTGTAGTCACTTCTACCAAGACATTCTCAACTTTTTATTCTACTCTCTCATACCTTATAGCCTCTTCTCCTCCTGTGAGTTACCCTACGCTAGAAATTTTGCAAAAGGAGAAGGAAGATTCATAGAAAATTCAATATTTTTGGGTAGATAAGTTGTCCAAACGTTCCAAGAGGATGGCTATGAAGAGGATAAGAATATTTGTTGATCCAATTTCAAGTAGAGGACATCCAAATCCACCATTCTTCTAGTAAGCAAACCTGAGACTGAAATGACTACTCAAGACTACCGTCTAGAAGAATACACAGAAGATATTGAGCAACTACCTGTTGTAGATGAGTTGGTGATAGCTAAGGCTCACTTGGAAACTTTATATATCAAGGGTGATATATACAAAGATAAAATGGACAAGTTGGAATGAACAATTTAAAATCTTAAAAAAATAATCACCAACCAAAAACAAATATAGAAAGCTCTCAAAAAGGAAGCTAAGAACTGACAATATAAATTTCAAGAAGCCAATAAGCTCAAGGAGGAAATAGAGGAACAAAAGAAGAAAAAAAAAGAACAATTCAAAGAAATACAGAGCTTGAAGAAGCAACTTTAGATTGCAAAGGATAAATATTCAGGTTTCTCTAAAGTTGGGCTAAAGAAAGTAAGAAAAGAACGGTTGTCTGAAGTTCTAGACAAATGTTCAGAGCTATAGCTGATTATTGATTATATGGATGTAGCACAATGATGGAGTATTCCCAGTAGGGAGGTGTTTTCCAGAGGTCAGAATTATTAGTAGGCTAAACCCAACTCACTTACCAAATCGTACGGTCTCATGCTCACTCAAACTACCCTTGTACGAACTATGATCTCCTTGTACGACCCTTAATTACCTACACTGTATGATCTAAAATCGTACAGTGTCAATATGGTACGATATTGTACTCAGAAAAACTAACAATTGTTGTTTTGGAGGCTGTCATACACAGTTTTGTAATCGATCAAGTCGATTCCCCAAAACTGCCAAATCGGGTAAGTTTCTATCGATCGCCTAATTTACCAAATCAAGAAAAAGTGCTTTGTACGATTTGTACGAAAGTCGATGTATGATATGTATGAAATAATGGTACAACATGGCATTATTTGAGATGCTTTACTACTCCAATCTCTCTCTGGGATGTTTTGTAATGGTTTAATAGCCCAAACAATGCAATCTCCTTCATAGGCAAAACATCCTAACCAGACTGGTGAGAGATTCCATACACTTTTCTACGCTCAGAAATCATACAATGCTCTTGAATACATATTTATCAATGCCCTCATGCTCCTAAATAATTCTCCATGATTCACCAGTACCAATCTTCCTAAACAAGTTGCAACAATGCATAAAACTAACATATAACAGTAAGATAGAAAACACAATTACACAATATCAATCCATAATTCATTATCCATCATTATCAGGATCGTACACAGTCATCCACAATGTACTTATGCTCATTAATGTTTGTAGATTCGATTACAATGTGGAAAACTATCTCAATGTAATTGCAATAACTCAGGAATTACAACTATAAGTACTTAACTCTCTATTCTAGCAACCAATAACAACCAAAATTGAAAATGGGGCCTTATATAACATTTTCCAGGCCGTTCCAAAGTGGTTCCTGAGACAATCCATTATTCACAACTGCCCATGTACAACTGAATGCATTATTTTGGCATTTTTCCTAAGTTTAACACCTTAGTTAGCAAATCCATGCACCATTTCATCTTGAAATTACATTTCCTTTGCATTTGAGTGAATTCCAATGCACCTTGTACGATTTTCTAGTGCCCTGTATGATTTTCCAATCCAGATGTATGATTTTTCCCTTGACTGTATGATTTGCTTCCCACTGTATGATTTACAAAACTTGAGCAAATTATCACAAAACTATCAAAATTGAGCAAATCACTTTTCTTCTTCTAGGAGGTGGATTTTCTGCCTACATCTGCCCTCCCCTTTACTTTGGTCGATGTCCTCATCGACTCATTCTACTTTTTCCTCTCTACTTCATATTCTACTACTACAACCGTTAAGTCCTTAACCTGTGACTTGTACATCTCTCGTTCATTCCTCAGCTTGGCTGCATAGCTTCCCATTTTGACGACTTTGGCTCCGTGAAGGTTAGCCTTCTCCTCGATAGATTTCATGAAGTCCATCATCTACTTTTCTCATTCGGAGGTACTCTTCTTCAACTTCTCCTTCCAATGAGCTTCTTCTCGGGTAGCCACCTGGAGTTCTTCATTCTTTTCGTCAATGGTCTCCAGGTGGTGTTTAATATCTGCTTTCAAAGCTTGAACCTGGTCTTCTTTGATCTTCATCTGAGCTTGCTTCTCTAAGACCATCTCATTTAGCTTCTTACTATCCCTTGTCAGCTCCTCTATCTTCTTGGTTTGTGTAGCTATCTGCTCATTCCTTTCGGCCAACTGAGTTGTCATCTGCTCATCTCTTGCTTTGAGTTGTGCCTCCAACTCCTTGATTCTATCCTCTACCATCTGTGAGATCCGTCACTTCTCCTCTTCAAGCGTGCTAATCCTGGCTTCAGACTTAGTTCTGAGGCCTGATAGATCCTCCTCCAACTTCTTTATTCTCTCTTCCACCATAGTTCGGCTCTTCTGCATTTCTTCTTCCATTGCGGCCAATTCCTTTTGAGTGGTTGTAGTCTCTTCCTTCTGCTCCTCCTTGAGCTGATGGATTTGTTCTAATCCAATGCTCAGCCACTCTATCTAGTGTGTTAGGAAGTTCAACTTCCTTAGGGTGATGTTCACTCTGGTAGCGACCCTCCTATACTCAACTTCTACCATATTGGTGGGGCAGGTTGGATAACTAATTCTATCCAAATATATCCTCGAGTCCTTCCTATAATTCGTGACCACTCCTTCTGGCAAGTCTTCTCTTCCCAACATTGTCGGTACCTCTTCCCTGGGTAACCTCCATGGATGCTGTGCATGAATGTCCACTATCTTCCTTATGCACTCCACACTATTCACCCATTCTATTATCTTCTCCAATTCGAGAGACACTTGTTCTTCCCACAACTTTAGTTCTCCCACATGGCCGATGCTAAATTCCAATCTGGCACTATTCATCACATGGCCTAACTGAGTAAAGAAGTGTTCCACCTTATCTTCTACTCCATGTGCCTCCTCTTCCATTGTAACTCTTTGGAACCATGGTATTTCCAGAAGGTAACTGGATTGCATGCCTCACAGTTCTTCTTCTGTAGTTCTTAAATCTTCTTCCTCCCTAAGGTGGCTAGAGCTTCCTCCCAGCTCTCGAAGTGCTCCCTCTGTATCTATATTTTCCTGAGGTGGGGACTATTTTACAACTTTCTCCTCCTCCTTGCTATCCATAATATTCACAATCTCCTCCTATGATTTCTGTTGTTCAACTTGTTTTTGAGCCTTTTCCACTTCGGTCGAGCCCCCTTGTTGCTCCTCCATATTTTCTTGGACTACTTCCTATTCCGTGCTGCCCACCTATTGTTCCTCTGTCACTTCTTCTTCTTGGATTTTTTGTGCATCTCTTGTTGTGACCTATTGAGCAACAAGTGCTTATTTCTCCAGTGGCACTTCTGTGTTCTCTGAGAACATCTTTCTTACTGGAGCTTCCTATTACAATCTTGTAATGAGGCTTCTTCTTGGGCTCTTCCTCTGTGGTACTTATTCCTACTCCCACTTCATCCTGGGTAGTGGCTATACCATCTTGCCCTACCTCAATTCCTTTAAAGAAATTAGAGGCATCCATATTCTCAAACTGTGAAAATATTTTTGAGGATTTCACTATTCTCTCTGCCTCTGTCCAGTACAACTCATCCAGTTTTGTCACCTCTGAGTCTGACTGTTCCTTCTCCTATACTTCCAAAATTGGTTTGCTTGCCCTTCTTTCCTACTACCTTCTCATAATTATTTGTATGGGACTACTCTCCCTTTCTTGAATGAGAGGCTTATCCTATTGCCTTTGTGCTGGTACTTGTTCTAGTTCTAGCTCCAGTCATCTAGAACGTTTTCTCCGATGGTGTACATTAGCATCCTCCTCTGGAGATGTGTCTCCTTGAGCTTCACTCTGGTGTCGCTCACTCCTTGTTCATGGTTTCTCTAGGGTAGCCTTTGCTAGTGGTACGACCTTCACCCACTTTAATATCATCGGTTGGTCCGGCCTGATTTCTCTAGGCAGCGTCAACCCTGGGAATTGCATTCCCACTGCTGTGACTACATTCAGTAGCAATCCAATTGCATGGAAGGCCATCCTAAAATTCTTCGGTCTTTTGGTCAGTGCCTCGTGCATTCTTCTTTCTAGATAGGTACCCCAATCATACTAAATTCCCTTGGTGATACCTTCTATGTATTGTGCCATCCACATTGGCATCTTCATCACCCTTATATCCCCTAATAGTCGAGCCATAACTGTATTCATTGCACATGCCCAATGTTCTCCTCGCAGCTGGCTCTATTTGATTTTGCGTATCCCTACACCTAAAATATTTGCCTCTGTCAGTGATTTGACAGTGGTCATAGTGGTAACAAGATGGTATGCCTCTATTGGGTCTACCAACTTTTTCACTATCTCCATACCATCCTCTGGAAATCCAAATGTTTTTCGAAAAGCCTCTGCCAAAATTTCCACTCTAATGGACCTCTTGCCCATAGTGACGTAGGCCACTCGAGTTGCTGTATTATATGCCTAAACTATCTGTAAGAGATAGTTCTAGAAGAATACCCAATGGAATGGTGGGATCTATGCAATAACCACCACATGCACATCCTCGAATGTCTTCCTCCAGGGATGACCCCTATTCTTCTCCTCATTCCACCACTTCCTACACGCATCTGCTCCATGTTGTACAAATGTAATTTTTGACACTTCTACCTAGAATTCCTCCTATCCACTACTCAGGTGTTCTTCTTATTCTTACACATGCACCTCACTCCTCAATTCCCTTCGTGAGGTTACTTCTTGGGCCATTCTTCCCTCTCTATGCCTCGGTGGTGTTCTATCCAGGTGTGCCTACCAATGTCGTTGTCCCCTCCATGGCCTATGTCCTCCTCTTCTCCAAGGATGATTACCACGCCTTCTATGGGACTAAAACTGATACCCTTGGTGCTACCGTGGGTATGCCTCTCTCTCGTGCAGTGGACCTGGTGATCTCTCCACCCGATTAGTTGCAATCCACCTTAACCAACATCCAAATTCTTCCGTTGAGATCATTCCTTCAACATCTCACCGATTAGCTCAACCTCCTCTTCTGCAATCAGAAGCATACCAAAAATCATACAACCTCCTATAAAATTGTACAGTGTACAATTCTATGTCCCTTGTGCAATTTTACCTTCCTCCGTCCGCTCCTGGATCGTACAATGTTCTGTAGTTCTTTTCCAACCCGTCAGTATTCAAACTGTTATACTTTCTTCAAAATGTACAACTACAACCTGAAATCGTACAAGGTGATAGTACTCCGTACGATGTCACTTTATGGCTGCCCCCCTTTACAATTCATACGATTCTGTACAATCCTTTGAAAACTACCAAAAATGGCAAGAAAACCTCTGAACTACACTATTATTTTTGGAAATCGTACCGGCTTCTCCCAAAATTGTACAGTACAAATTTTTCAACCCCAAGTGATGAAAATTCAAAATTTTGATCTTCTTTGTCGAATCCTTCACCGACCCATTTTCTGAATTGCCCCGATCTACTCTTCTAGTGCTTTTTGACAGCAATTCCTCAACTCCTTCAACCCTGGCACAATTTTCTTTAACTTGATGAAATTTTGGCTATATTGTATGGCTGTACGGACTTTATTTTCCTTCCCCCATGGTTCTCAGCTTGCTTTTTTCTAGATTCCTCCATTATTTTAGGGTGCTAACCTTCCATTCTTTTGCAATTTCAATAATCTGACCACCAATTTCTACTTTCTCCTACTCTAATAACAATCTTCCACTCCTAAATCCATACAATGATGTATTGTGATGTCTTTTTGCTATTATTCTTTGAAAATTTTGAATTTCCCTCCTTTTTATGGAGAAAACCCTAATTCCTCTCTCTCGGGTCAATTTCTTGAAGCTAAAAAGACTCCCTGGTACAAAATTTAAAATGGGTCATCAATTTTAGAGTGTTGGTGAATATTTATCACCCATATAGTCTTCTTTCATCAATTGTATGCTTTCCCCCTTCAATATCCTAAAAAAATTCGAATTCTGCTTGGTAATTGTGAAATTGTTAATCTTCTTTCCTTTTAAAGGAGTTTTTAAAACCCTAACTGAAACCCTAACCGTCAAGAAAATCTAAAATGGTGCCATATTGCATGCTTTTTCATCTCCACCATTAGATGATTGCCAACTCAGTAGTTGGTTTTAAAATTTTTGTCTTTTTCCCCCGCTTTTTCCTCCAACCGTTGTTTTCTCCCACGCATGCCGCATTAAATGGGTAGTTGAAAATCGTACGACATGGGTCAAATCATACAATGTACGATCCAAATCATACAATGTGGCTTCTTGTATGATTTCCCATGTCATTTTGTCCATGTTAATTGTACGATTTTCCAATTTTTCCAATTTCCAATCATAATTTTTCCACTTGTACGATCCTTATACTTAGAAAAATTTGGCTTTCTTTTTCTCTGGAGAGGCCGCCATTTCCGGTTTTCAACCTCGCCCTTCTTAATTGCGTCCCGAGGGATTTTCACAACTAAGGCACACTTTTTTTTTCATTTTTTTTTTCACCTAGTCTATTTACACTTACCATCTTGGTAACCGTACAGTGACATTCACTTGTACGATCCCATCTAAATCTTGACCTCGAGGTTTGACCATCACATTTTGGTTAGTGGTATCCTCTTGTACCTCTCGTTCCCTTGCTTGGCTTGTCTCTGCCTATGATGTTGTTGCCTATTCAGTTCCTCTCCTATAATGTGTACAGTTCGGAATTGTACAATGGCAAGTTGGAGTCTCTTCTCCTGGTAGGCCTTCTTCTCGTCGTGCAGGTAGTTGATCCCATGGTGGTGGTGTCCTCACCACTCTACTACTATTTGAGTGACTTCTTCACCTATCTCCATGGATCATTTTTGGCTCCAAACTTGGTGATCGGGTTCATTGTTGGCCTAGGTTTCTATCTTCTATGAAGTGTACCCTTCCTCTTCTAACAATATTTTGACCACGTGGGTATCTTCCCCTTCCATTTCCTCTTGGCATGAAAATTCCTCACACTATTGGTGATTCCTCTCTTACTTGGGGTAATCACCAATTACCCTCCTCTCATTGGGGTCCTTGTCTTATTAGGGGTGGTTGCCCCCTTGTGCATCTTCTTACCAAGTTTCGTAACATGCCTCTTATTCTGGGTATATCTCTCGGGTTTCATACCCAATTCATACATACTAACAGACTATCTCCTAGCCATCTAGGAGTAGATAGTCAAAATATTCCTCATCCTCTACCTCCTCTAATTGCAACATCACTAGGGTCTCGATTGTTCTCTGGTCGTCTACCTCTTCCTCTTCCTCATTGGAGTCTTAGAGGTCCTTGTCCAATTCTCCCTCTTGTTCCTCGGTTATCAGGGGTAATTTCTACCAACTCAGTATTAGCTAGTGGACTTTGGTTAGGTGACAGCTACCACAAGGTTCTGATTCTTCTATCAGCTCGTACCAAGTGACACCTCCATATTCTTTCCTCAAAGGATCTCTGGGGGGATGAAGATGCCAATACTTCTCTATATTCATCAGAAAAGTTTGTCTCAGAGCTAGAATCAGTCCGACCCTCTTCCCTCTATTCTACCCAATCGATTGGCAAATTCATCACTCTCTCCAATCATCGAACTTCCCTTCTTTGTCTTCTCAGTTGTTGGTGAGCTATTATATATGCTTGTGTATCACTACTAGATTTATCCTCTTGTATTCTTTCGACTTGCCTTGGTCTCAATGCTTTGATCAAAATATTACGATCTCTCTAAGGATTATGGGGATTCTTCGATTCATCATCATATCTACTAGGCTCTCCTACCAACCATGACATTCCTTCATTACTAGAATCCATCATATCTAATATGTTGCATTGAGATTCGGGTGATGTGGTGGTCTCCTCTATGTCTCGCTAAAGTACTTCTGCACCCTCCTTTATCGTTGGCTACTTGCTTTGTGGAAATGGTGAACTTGTGCTTGTGCCTTCATTTCCTCCACCATTTCTTGGAGTTAAGCCTTCAACCTCCTCAAGTTCACTTCCAATATCTTGCAGTCTAGCTACCCTCTGTTCATCCAATATTTGTATGGTACCATCCAACTCTTGGATGACTTGTGCTCTCAACCTTGCATTGTGACTCCGCAATGTTTGATACTCTTCCTGTAATTATTGAGTTTGCATCCTCATCCTCTATTGTAATAGCCCTATCTGAGCCAATGGGGAAATTTTTGCTAGTTCCTCATCTATCATCTCCTCCCTAGAATCCTCTAGAATTTCCATCTCAAACGTGTCCACTCTATCTTCATTGCGCACTATTAACCTTATCCTTCTTTGTCCTTCTGACTATCGAGGTAGTTCCCTATGTTCTATTTATGGGTACCTCATATTTGAAGCTCTTGGTAATAGCACCATATCTTGATAGCCTCTTGGTGCTGGAGAAATCCACTCCTCTCCTTCTCGTATGGTCCCATCAACCCTTCTGATGTGTACTCGCAACCTTCTTCTTTCATCGGGTTGAGGTGTCAACTCTTGTTGTTCAATTATTGGCTACGTTTCCTCCCCTTCTACAAATAAATATGCGAGTCCCAAATCAGGCTCCTCCTACGATGGACCTAGCTCATGATGAGCCTCATCTTGAGCTTTCACTCATCTTCTTCGATCAATCTCTTCTGAAGAAATGAATAAACACTGTACTTTATAAGGCTTCAAATTTGAGCCATTTACAGTGTTGGGTACCTCCGTCCCATTCAAGTTCTATAGCCTAACTGCTCCATTACTCATTACTTCAATAACTTTATAAGGACCAAGCCATAACATCTTCAACTTACCTGGTTTGATTTCCCTCTTCCCATTAAACTTTAGAACCAAGTCCCCCGGACTAAGTTCCAACTTCCTCAAATGCTTGTCATGCCACATCTTTCATCTTTTTTGAGCTATCTCAATTTCCCATTATGCCATGACTCTTCTTTCATCTAACTTGGTCAGCGTCATCCGTTGTTCCTCTAAAATTTCTTGATCCCCCAAGTGATGCTCTACTGTGACTCTCAAACTTGGTATCAAGAACTCGACTGGCACCACTGCTTCTTGACCATACATCAATTGGAAAGGTGTATGTTCCATTGTTGGTTTAAAATTTGTTCTGTATACCCACAAAATGGATGGTAACCTTTCCTCCTAGTCTACTCCTTCTATTCCATAGGTTTTATATAGAGTAGATACTAAGACTTTATTGGTTGCTTCCGCTTGCCCATTTGCTCTAGGGTAGTACGGACTGGACAGTGAGTGTAAAATCTTAAACTTTGTCATCAGCATCTTGATAATATCATTAACAAAGTGTCCTCCATGGTCACTCGTTATTCGTAGTGGAATACCGAATCTTGTGATTACCTACTCGTACAAAAATCTCACTATACTTTTGGCTGAATTATCAGGTAATGCTCTTGCTTCTACCCATTTTGTTAGGTATTCCATTGCCACTACGATATATCTGCACTTCCATCTCTGAGATGTCTTTAATGGTCCTATGAAGTCCAAGCCCCAACGTTCGAACAACTCCTGTGGTTGCGATGGGTGTAAGGGCATAAAGTCCCTCTTGACCAGTTTACCTACTCTTTGGCAAGTATCGCAAGCTTTCACATGTTCTTTTGCATCATTATACAGTGTGGGCCACCATAGACCTGCTAACAATATTTTCCATGCAGTCGCATCTAGTCCCATATGTCCCCCTGCTAAGCCTGCGTGGGCTTCTTTCAATGCCACCTTGACTTCTTCCTCCATTACACATCTGCGCAAGATACCATCACTTCCCATATTGTATAGTAATCTTGCTATTATCTGGAAGGGTTCTGACTTCAAAATTATTTTCTTCTTTTCGGTTGTCATCATCTCTTGTGGCAACTTGCCTGTGGATAGATATTGGCCAACCAACTTGTACCATGATGGAACAACGTTGATGGCGAATAGTTACGCATCTAGAAATTCATCAGGAACTCATGTTCCTATCGGCTCCCCTGATCGTATCCATGATAACTAGTCTACAATCATGTGCTTCTTACTAGGTCTTACCACTACTCAGAATACGAACTCTTGGAAGGTGACGAGCCACCTACTAACTCGTCCTTGTATTACTGGTTTGTTTATTAAGTACAATAGATCTTGATGATCAATGTAGAATGCAAAGGGGTTTTCCAATAGGTAATACCTAAACTTTTGGACTGCATATACCATCCCCAAGGCTTCCCTTTCTATTGTACTATAGTTTCTTTCTGGCCTTGACAAAAGGTGACTAGCAAAGAAAATTGGTTGATCCAACTTAAATTGTCCTTCCTATGCTAACGCACATCCAATTACAAAATTTGAGGCATCAACATGGACATGGAATTCCTTATCCCAACTAGGAAACACCAAAATTGGACTACTCACCAATTTAGCCTTTAACTCCTCGAAGGCTCCTTGGTGCTCCTCTGTCCATCTGAAAGGAATATTCTTTTTCATCAAAGAATCTAATGGGTAGGATACATGGGCATAATTTATGATAAATCTTCGATAATATCCTGTCGAACCAAGGAAGGTTTTGAGTGAACTCACATCAAAGGGTTCTTCCATGTGCAATATCACACGAATTTTATCAGGATCTGTCTTCAATCCTTCACTGCACACAATGTGTCCTAATAATTTTCCATATGGTACCATCAAAAAATATTTTTTGCTACTTTTAATGATATCTATGCATTTCTGCACCTACTCATACATTCACTAAGGGTAGGAAGATGCTCCTTGATCTTCCCATAGATGGACCAATCATCCAAAAATGCTTTGAAGTTCCCCATTTCCAGCTGATCAAATATATATAGTATGATACGCTAAAATGTAGTTAGGGTATTACAAAGCCCAAATGGCATTCGATTATATGCGTAGATGCCATTCTCCATAATAAATGTGGTCTTCAACTTATCCTCCTTGGTGATGCTGATTTGGTTGTATCCTGAGAATCCATCTAGAAATGAATAGATCTCATGTCCTACAACTTCTTCCAAGATAGAATCTGTGAAGGGAATGGGGAAGAGATACTTAATGGTTAGACTCCTAAAGTCTATGCATATCCTAATCTTATCTACTTCCTTCTCAAAGGTGATCACTATAGGTAAAACCCATTCACTATTTGTCACCCTGAATATGATTTATGCTTCCAACATCTTTTCTATCTTCATGTTTACTAATGTTGCATACTTTGGGTTCATTCTATATGGCCTTCTCCTTACAGGTTGAGTTCTAGGCATTAGTGTAATCTTATGGACACATAATTCTGGTGGGATTCCTTTCAGATCCTTATATGTCCATGCGAAGACATCCTTGTACTCCAAGAATATCTTGAAAGTTGTTGCCTTCAATACCGGATTCCAATCATCACCACAATGGACCATCCTAGGTTCCTCCTCCATTCCTAGATTGATGTCCACTATCTTAGGTCCTTCATACTTGATATTTTTTGGCTCACTCGTGGCTTTCATTACATTCTTAGGGTGTGTCGGTATTGTATCAATCTCTGCATCTCCTACTGTATACTCCACAAAGCTTTTTGGAAATGTCCACTTCTCTTCTGTTTCCCTCTTAGTTTCTTTACTAACTTTTGGTTTATCTTATTTTTATTTGATCTCCTCTGACTCAATACAGAGGCAGTCGGGCTAAAACATTTCGTACTCCTCCATTTACCAATGAATTAGTCTGCTCTCAGATTGAGCTTCATATTCACTACATTCATCTAGGTACAACATTCCCTCTCCATCAGGTTCATGCCCTTCATCCCCTGAGGAGTTTTTCGATTCATTGGTTGTAGCTACATCTTCACTAACTCTTTGATTAGCTAGATTAATCATGTATTTATGTTGTCCTTTCTTAAAAGTGATCTGATTCTTTCCCCAATTGTGATTAACTTTGGCTACTCGTAGCCAGCCTCTCCCTAGTAGAGCATCATATGCAGGTTTTTGCATTGTAATCACAACAAAATCCAAGACAAATTCTTGTTCAGCTATCATTACTTGTTGTGCTGTTAAGACTCCCTTTATGTCAATACCATTCTGGTCAGCCCCGTATAATCGGAAGCTCGGTGCCCATAGCGATGGAGCACCTAGTTCTAGCCAAGTTCTCTCAGGTAACACATTGACGCTTGATCCTCCATCCATGATAACTTGTGTCAATTTATGTCCTAAGATCTCCATATGTAGTAATGCAGGTTTCTTTCCCACATCAATCATCAATATCGTAGGATCCATAAATTGATCTTTGCGCTCTTCTTCCTGGATTGGTTGGCTCTATACCTCCATCACCTTCTGTGGTTGTAATTCTTCCACAATTACCTTCTGCAATTCTAGGATAGCTTCTAGCAAGTTGGATACTTTAAGTTCCACTGTGGTATCCAAAACTTGTGCTGCCATATTTTGCACAACTATCTCCTGATCTGATGGTTTTCTCAATTCCTTTCCTGTTCTCGATTCTGCTGGTTTAGTTTTCTCAGCTTCTTCTTGCAATATTTTCTTTGCTGCTTTCCAACATTGCTTTTCTTTTGTTGGCTCTGGATATTTATCCTTTTTAGCCTGATTCCTTGTCATGGCTAAAACTTCCTGAGTTTCCTCCTTAACTTGAGGAACTTCGATGTCCAAATAACTAACATTCTATGGGTTACTCAAACTCGCCTACTTTGGACAATTCTCTTCTTTGTGGTTCCCCGGACCACACCATCTACACGTGTGTAATGCTTGTTTGTGGTGTCCCTTGCATTGGAGGTGCAGGAAATTTTTTCACAAAATGCCCCCACTCTTGGAAATTGCGACATTGTATGACCGATCTACCTTCCGAGTCATACTGTAAGTGACTTTGTCCTCCTTGTTGATTACCTTGGTTTTGTCTCCCACCTTGTCTACTATTTTTGTAACCGCCACTTGTTGCTTGTTGCCCGCCTCCTTGGGCCTTTGGTTTCTCTTCTTGCTCCTGGATTGACAGTACCTATGGGTGTACCCTTGCATTATAGGGATAGATTGTTACCTCATGGCCCATCACGTTACAAATATGGCAATAGTCATTCTTCAGATATTTCATATTTGTATGTCCCTCTATTTTACATTCTGTGCACCACAACTCATTCATGTCTGGCTTGATATTTTGTTCTTTTACCATCTTATCAAATTCTTTGTGGAATGATGCTACCATCCTCTATATATAGTGTCATCTTCTTCACTATCTGAATCCCTCGACTTGGGATGAGATAAGATTCCCGTATACATCTATTTTTATTCGCTCTCAAAGTTCTTTACGTGTTTAAGTGCTTCCTCATATGTTTTAGATGGTACTGCCTTCATATTTTTCTTATATTTTTGTAGTAACCCATCTACAAACCACCATTTTACTAGAACATCTACCAATGGCATCTGCATCTTATCGACTAATTGCTTCAGTCGATGGTTGTAGGATTTCACATCCTCATCAGCTTTCTATTTTGTCATGCAAAGCTCAGTAATAATGTCTCCATCATATTTTAAAGGTCAAAATTCTTCGATGAACTTCTCTTTTATCTGATTCCAAGTCTGAAAATCAACATTATTTTCTCTCTTCAGGTACCAATCTATTGCCAATCCTCGCAAGGTAGCAGGAAATAGGATTACCCAATCCTCTAGTCTGTCTACACCATTTTCTCTCCAAATGGTTATGCAAGTCCCTATATGTCATGTGGGGTCTTCCTTACCCTCACCTGAGAATGGTGGACATCTTTTTTTGGCTGCTCTGTTAGCCATTTTAGGTGAGTCATCACTCTCACTTGAGGTATCTCATGGAATCTCTATCGAATTCCTCCTTGGAGGTGTCTTACTCCCATTGTCGTCAAAAGTGTCAATTTGAGGTATCTTGTTTTGTCCCACCACTCGATGACCAAATTCTTGTGCATCTTCACTTTGTGACCTCCTTCGCTGGTGTGATGGAGATGGTCTTGGTCTATCCTCTTGAGTCCTCACGTCTTGTTGCTCTGGTGCTTGACTCCCATCCTCTGCACCCCTTTGCAACCCTTCTATCACTTCCTCAGGCCTTACCATCCACTCTCCATCATCTTGCACTTTTTCTTTGTCAACCTTCTCCTCTATGCTTGGTGGTTCTATATCCTCATCTTCTATTTCAACCAACAATGCCTCAAAGTCTCCTTCTTTGGATGTCCAAACTTGCTCTATCTCTAGTTTGTGCATACTCTGATATGAGTTACTCGTGTTTCCTCTTTGAGAAATCCTCATGCTCCTTCTTACTAGAATGTTGTCTCATGGTTCTCATCTCCCATGGCTTCGTGTACTAGTGTCCATCATAAAAAAATCACCTCCAGTCTCAGTATTCAACTTTGTCCAAATTTGACCCATTTTTAACAAAAAATGCCAGATTCGATAAGGCAACGATGCCAAATGTAGCATAGTGGTGGAGTATTCCTAGTAGGGAGGTGTTTTCCAGAGGTCAGAATGATTAGTAGGCTAAATCCAACTCACTTACCAAATCGTACGGTCTCATGCTCACTCAAACTACCCTTGTACGAACTGTGATCTCCTTGTACGACCCTTAATTACCTACACTGTACGATCTCAAATCATACAGTGTCAAGATGGTACGATCTTGTACTCAGAAAAACTGACAATTGTTGTTTTGGAGGCTTTCGTACACAGTTTTGTAATCGATCAAGTCGATTCCCCAAAACTGCCAAATCGGGTAAGTTTCTATCGATCGCCTGATTTACCAAATCAAGAAAAAGTGCTTTGTACGATTTGTACAGAAGTCGATGTATGATATGTATGAACTAATGGTACAACATGGCATTAATTGAGATGCTTCACTGCTCCAATCTCTCTCTGGGATGTTTTGTAATGGTTTAATAGCCCAAACAATGCAATCTCCTTCATAGGAAAAACATCCTAACCAGACTGGTGAGAGATTCCATACTCTTGTCTATGCTCAAAAATCATACAATGCTCTTGAATACGTCTTTATCAATGCCCTCATGCTCCTAAATCATTCTCCATGATTCACCAGTGCCAATCTTCCTAAACAAGTTGCAACAATGCATAAAACTAACATATAACAGTAAGATAGAAAACACAATTACACAATATCAATCCACAATTCATTATCCATCATTATCAGGATCATACACAGTCATCCACAATGTACTTATGCTCATTAATGTCTATAGATTTGATTACAATGTGGAAAACTATCTCAATGTAATTGCAATAACTCAAGAATTACAACTATAAGTACTTAACTCTCTATTCTAGCAACCAGTAACCAGTAAACTAGTAGCCAGACCTACAAAATTGAAAATGGGGCCTTATATAACATTGTCCAGGCTATTCCAAAGTGGTTCCTAAGACAATCCGTTATTCACAACTACCCATGTACAACTGAATGCATTATTTTGGCATTTTTCCTAAGTTTAACACCTTAGTTAGCAAATCCATGCACCATTTCATCTTGAAATTACATTTCCTTTGCATTTGAGTGAATTCCAGTGCACCCTGTACGATTTTCTAGTGCCCTGTATGATTTTCCAATCCAACTGTATGATTTTTCCCTTGACTGTATGATTTTCTCCCCATTGTACGGTTTACAAAACTTGAGCAAATTGTCACAAAACTATCAAAATTGAGCAAATCACTTCTTCTTCTTCTGGGAGGTGGATTTCCTACCTATAATGGATGATGTAAGTCACATACTCTAGAATATTTAGAAATACCTAGATAGATTAACTGGAGAACTTCAACCTATGGTAATTCTAGTTGAGTAGATTTACAAGTTGGTAGATGGCAGACACAATGAGACTGCTAAGCCTATTCCTAATAAGGAATGGAATATTGCTATAATTGCTACCAAGGTTGTAGTAAATAAGCACAAAGACCTCCAAAAGGCTTGGATGTTGTATGATAAGGTTGATAATATGATTCACGATGTAGTGGACATAATAAAGAAATGATTCAAAATGGCTTCAAAGGTTTATGGATGGAGAATAACACTTTGTTGTTAGTATACGAGATTAAGAAGAGTGTTGCAGAGAGTCTCCAATATGAGTCTGAGATTGATGCTCTAGAGGAAACGATTGATCAAGATTAAGTTTCACAAATAATTATTTATCTTACCAAACTCAGAGATCTGATGGAAGACCTAGTAAATAAGGGAAGTGCTGCAAATTATGAAGATACTAGTGAGCTAGAGTACATTCACAAGTAGCTCAAAGAAACTTCCAAACCTTTGAAAAAATTTGTAAACAGGCCCTACAAACTCTAAATATTATGGTCCAGTTGTTTGGAAAGGATGCTGAAGAGGAAAATAAAGAGCAAAGTTCACCCGTGTAACAACCCCAATTGTTACCACCTCTTATCCACATTTTTTTTTTTATAAATACATCTTTCATGAGGAAAGGTACATAATCATGATCTAAGATAGAATAATTCCATTTGGATTGTAAGTTATCAAGGAAAATATTATTAAGAGATGTTGAGACTTGATCAGAGTCACTCTTGAGTAAAAGTGATCAGCTTCTACGAAACCCTCAAACCACTTGGATATGAGAATGGTCAAAGCGTTAGGTTTCATCCCTCATAAAAGTTAAATCACCATATATAGGTGAATTCCTTGAATATGGAAAACCATCATAGATGAAATAAACTCAACAATGGTTATTCATAGATCTTAGATCCTACCTACATCTTCTCGATGGGGACACTAAGATAACAAAATCACTACACGTGATTAAAATTACATAATCCTTGGAATGCCATCTTATTTATTTGGTGATAAATTGTCATCCTCCCAAATTTATTGAGTGTTTGGTTTGCTTCTAATTAACTTAGATTAATGGTATTTTTCTATCTAGTATTGTTGTGTAGGTCCTCCATAAGTTTCCCTCTATACTATTGTAATCAATAAGAGATAAAAATTATAAACATTCATTAAACATCATATATTTGACAAAATATACTAATCAAAGAATTTTCATTACTTGATCAATTTCCAAAACATATATCACTTAACATTCGTTAGAGGTGAATATTACAATATGAAGACTTTATCTCTAATTTACAAAGCTAGTAATCAAATACATAAAGTACTCATGGCTGATTTTCCATAAATTATTTCAGCCCTGCATAATTACATTGGATCTATATCAATACAAGCTTATTCATGATTACAATGAGAATATCTCAAAACATAAAGTATAGTCTTCATAATTTGTTGTCTGGTTATCGTCTGATCTGTCTTGAATCATCTTGGAGTGAGAGATGATAGTGAAGGGATTAGGACAACTTGAATGCAATATATGCTAAATTAATTACAAGCAAGCCATACTTATCCAAATTAAATGCAATCATGCATCAAGTATTTTCCAAATGTATAACATATCTCAAGAAATCACCAATCATAAATAAACAATTCATTCATCATTAATATTTTCATAACAAGTATTAATTCTTAATCTCATTCATAATTCGATTGGATTAACACCAAACAAAGGGAAGAATACCATACCTCTTCTCAAGGAATGGACACCAATCCATCCTTTCCTAAAACTAGAAGACACTCTTCCACTCTTCTAGTTAATTCCATTCAATTACAATTTTTATTATAATACATATAATGCACAACATATCATTACTTTATTCATTCAATTAATCTAATTACTAGATTTCACTTGTTCATTCTACTTGTCAATCTAATAGACCTCAAATCATAGTTGTTTTTTTTCTTATTTTATAATACATTATAATTATAATAAAAAAAAAACAATATTTACAAATCTAATTGATTTCAATCTGATTTTCCAATCATTCCAAAAATAAAGTAAATTGCTTTAATTTTAAAGCCATTCAAATTTATATAAAATATCTAATCAAGGTATCCAATGTTAATTGGCTTTGATATTATACAAAATCATTTCCAATATATCCAAATTCCTTACCCAAATTAATTTAAATCTAGTATCCAATAGTACTATATCCAATATAGAGAAAATCCCTACTCCACAATTGTATGACATTAAAACATATATGAACTTTCTTAGAAATTGGACTTTCGAAATATACTCAACATTTAGCATATAGATTGGCTTCCCATATTTTAATACATCATTCAACCTCTTTATGGTCCAAAAATTTTCCCTAGTCCACCAAAAGAAGATGATCATAAGGTTATGTTGATCCTCAAATAAAGGTGCTAAGACCAATCAACCCGTCCTCAATAGCCCAAATATAGGTAGGTTTTGACATCAACAGGTTCAAGAGATCGTATACAAATATATACTGAATGATTATAAGGTACCCATATATGTATCAAAAACCCTTCTTGCCAAGTATTAAGCTATGGTATTGATATAAAACTCGTCAACAAAAGAGAGAGGATGGCGAAGTGGACTAAGATCCGATCAATATGAATACTATGATGGTCAAAATTATGTTTGTCATCAGCGTAGTCTAGGGAAAGATTATAAAATTTATACGATTTCCCAGAATTGTATTATATACCAACGTCATCAACCGAAAGTTCAAGGATTGATTAATTTATCTCAAAATTATTGAATGCAAGCTTTTGGGGTACTGAATACTATCACCTATCATCGTACTAGGCATTGATGAATTGTCCATAGTTTAGTCTAAGTGTTTGATCACTTTTGATAGTAGTAGAGTTAATCTAGGGGGATTTGCCTATGATCTAGAGGAGATAGCTAGCAGGGACTTGTGTGGGTGTATCTCAGCCTCAGACGAAGCAACCTTGTCAATATAGAATATAAACTATGACATAGGCCAATTAAATTAGAGTTTCAACTCATCATAGTTTTATAGCAATGCAGGTGATGTTCAACTGGTTATTTAGGAACCTAAGCTTTATAATTTACTCAAAGGTAAACCATTAAAAGCCTTACAATGAAATAGTTCACTCAGAAGGGTCGCACACAGTCAGCTAATAGAATACAAGGTTTAATAATAATTGCACTCTATGGCATCATGGAAGGTTTGACTGCACAATCTCATCGAGGCTATAATCATAGTAGCATGAGAAAAATTTGACATCACATAGTCTGGAATCATCGAATTCACACAAGGAATTACCAATATATTAATATGGGGTCTCGAAAGCCACACTATATCATATTGATGTCATGGAAATTGATGCCAAATCGGAATATATATAAACTACTAAAAGCACATAATGCTAATTAAAAATCAACTCTATAAAATTTACAATAGTCGGGTATCACATAGGAGAAAGTAGAGGCTGATTTACGTAAGCCCAAAATTTAGGCACATGATCATATAATAAAATATGGCATGACTAGCTCTCTATTCAGTAATGCAATTGTATCCATTAGCTAAAGGCTTCGAATGCAAATAGAATTATTTCAACTTGACATAAACCTTGCGCAGGTCATAACATAAGAAAAGAAGGATTCGAATGGCGATAAGCAAGAAAGAAATAATCTAGCCCTATGAAATCTAGTGACAAAGATTCTTTTAAAGCAAAATGTAAGTAGAAAAGTCCCAACCTAGAGTTTCCAGTAGTTGAATGCTTTCCTTGTGCTTCCTTAAGCTCTTCTTCTTCTCCAACATTATCCTTCCCACATAACATAGACCTATTTTTATCAATCTTAATAACAATTTATAGCTCTCTTTCTTTTTGAAAAGAAAGATGCTTCTAAATATAAATTTTATTTATTTTTTTATTTTTTGCTTTCTTTCTTTCATAAAAGATGCTTCTAATTATATATATTTTATTATCTTCTTTTTCTCACCCCAAGTTAAAGGTTCCTTTAATATATATTTTAATGGAAAGGGAATCCATAGATATAAGAGCATAATCTTATCCACCATTTCAACCTTCCCAAAGTAGCCATGCATGTGTAGGAAAAAATGATTATTTATATCTACAAGGTAGTTTTTTTTCAATCCAATTTGAAATTGAACAAGCTCATTAAAAAAACAAACTACCCAATTTCCTTCTAAAATAGGATCAACTAGATTAAATAAGCATGCTCAAAAAAATAAATATTTTTCTTTAGAAATCGCTCAGATTAAGATTTCAAAAAATCATAATAAATTGTAGGATATTCTTTTCAATATTTTATTTTTAGAGTAATTTGTAAAATGCAAGATATTATTTAATGTGCATTTTCCAAGAAAAACTCAATTAAACCAACCTCATGCAAATTAATCATGAAATCAAATATACACACAAATGACATACAAGCACTCGATGCATGTGCCCAATATCCCCCATCATCATTTTTTCCTTTGATTGGGCAAGAATTTTTAGAGTAATACTCAAATAAAACCGCCATCAGGGAGGTAACTAGTGATGATAGGAATATGAGCTTTACCTGTTGGATTGTCATAGTCATCATTTCCCTTCTCATCCCTTGGTGGTCAGTATTCCACCTATGTGAATAAATGTTCCTACAATGAAGCAATGCAACATCATTTTATTTTGACAAATACAATGTAAATATTTTAAGCATTAAAACAAGTTCTCATTACACAAATAACATCTTAAAAATAGTCCTCCAAGGTTGGATGTGACATATTCCCCCCTTATATTAAACACAGTCCTCTGTTTTTTCCTGCATTATTACATAACAATCAACAAAACATAGTTTTTGGCATAATTTCCACTTTGCATAAGTGGTCCATAGTTCAACTTGTATTATTACATAGCATCATTACATAATTAAGGAAAGGGTATTTTCATATCTTCCACTTTTTCCAAATAGAATTCTTTTCAGAATACTGGTCCCATTGGACCTTACACTGATCAATATTACTCTTTCTCATAGTCTTGGAACAAAATTCCAAGATCTTCATAGGTCTCACTTCAAAGGTTGTCAGATCTTCCATATGTAAATTAGAAACATCTAACGCATGATCATGATCAAAAATATATCTCCTAAGTAGGTATACATGAAAGTTATTATGGATCTTTGATAGGTTAAGTGGTAAGCCAAGCCAATAGAATACATGACTTATCTTTTCCACAATATCAAATGGACCAACAAATCTAGAATCCAACTTTGTTGATTTAATGACACTCTTCTTAGGTTTTACCCTTGGAAACACTTTGTCACCTATGGAGAATTCTCTAGGGGTTATTTTAAAATATGCATAACTCTTCTATCTATCTGTGGCTTCCTTGAGCCTTTGATAGATTAGTCCTAGTTTCTCTTCCATTATTTTGACCATTTATGGTCCAATGACAACCCGATCCTTGGGATTGTCCCATGATAATGGAATTCTGCACCATCTACCATACAAATATTTGAAATGGGACATATTAAAGGAATAATGATAGCTATTATTATAAGAAAACTCAAATAGATAAAAATAGTCTTCCCAAAAAGACTTATGGTCCATGCAATACATGCATAACATATCTTCCAGAACTTGGTTAACCATTTATGTTTGTCCATCCATTTCAGTATGGTATGAAGAACTAATATTTAAAGTTGTGTCAATTGCACAATGGAGAGACTTCCAAAACTCATAAGTAAATATAGAAACCCTGTCAGAGATAATCATCTCCAGAAATCCATACAACCCAAAAATTTATTTTGCAAATTTATTGGAAATAACTACAACATCATCTATAGTACATCCTAGTATAAAATGTGCAACCTTAGTGATTTTATCTACTATAAAAAATATTTCATCATGATGATATTTTGTCTTTGGAAACCGAAAATAAAATCCATTGATATTACTTACCATTTGTGAGTGGGTATAGCATGTGAAAATAATTTTCCTGTTGGATGCTTATGTTCAGCTTTCACCTTCTGACACTGTAAATATCATACCATAAAATCAATGATATCTTTCTTCATGCCCAACTAGTAAAATATTTTTTTCATATTTTCCCTCATCTTGGCTCCTCCAGGATGAGTGAAATAAGAAAAATTATGAGCTTCTTGCATGATCGATATCCTTAAATCACCCATTTTAGGTATGACTATGCGATCTCTAAAGCATAAAAGTCCATATTCATGCTATAATCTTGGTTTTCATTCAAGATTTGCTCTATCTTAACCTAAATTTCACTATATTAAAGATCCTAAAAATGCATCTTTCTGACGTACCCCATTAAATCCACATGACTACGATTCAATGCACCTATGTGCTTCCTCCTGCTTAAGGCATCAACAACTTTATTTTCTTTTTCTTTGATATACTCAATACCAAAATCATATTCTACTAAGAACTCTATCCACCTTCTTTGTCTAGAATTCAATAATGGTTGAGTTAATATGTTGGCAATTTTGGGTACTTTGAGTACATTGCCTTTGCTCAAGTATAGTTGTTGTCATTGATGTCAAAGGAGCTCTTGGTAGTTGTTGTCTTTGATGTCAAGAAGTTCTTGAAGCAATTTGATTTGTTGTCTAAGTATGTGTTTTGATGAAGGTTTCAACTGGTCAGTAAGTCTCCAAGAAAATTAGAGTAGCCCAGTTGCAAAAGATCCAAAAAAAGATAAGTTAGAAAAAGTTTGCAGGCTTCTGGAAAAACTGTCACGATTTCGTGACATGTTTGAGGAGAGAGAAAGTGCTGGCAAAACTTTCACGATTTCGTGACATGTTTGAGGAGAGAGAAAGTGCTGGAAAAATTGTCGTGATTTCGCGACATGTTTGAGGAGAGATAAAGTTTTGGAAAAACTATCATGATTTCGTGACATGTTTAAGGAGAGAGAAAGTTCTGGCAAAACTGTCACGATTTCGTGACATGCTGGAAGGCAGAGGCAAAGCAGGCAAAAGTGTCACGATTTCCCGACAGGTTTCAAAGAAGTTGTACGGATGCAGAAAGTGTCACGATTTCGTGATAGGTTGAGTTGGCAGCTTGCAGTTGGTGAAAGCGTCACGATTTCGTGACATGTTCCAGTTTCACGAGCAGTTGGTAGAAAAGAGCTTAAGGCAACGAAAGCATCACGATTTCGTGACATGTTCCATTTTTGCTAGTGCAAACCGAGAAAAGGTTGAAGAAGCAAGAAGTGTCGCGATTTCGTGACAAAGTTGCAGATGACGTCAACAAGAGGCAAAGGTGTCACGATTTCATGACAGAAACTGAAAAGAAGACTTTGGAGTCTAAAGCATCTCGATTTTGCGAAAGAGTTGCTGATGACGTCAGCAAGAGGCAAAGGTGTCACAATTTCATGATAGAAACTGAGAAGAAGGCTTTGGAGTCTAAAGCGTCGTGATTTCATGATAGAGTTGCTGATGACGTCAGCAAGAGGCAAAGGTGTCATGATTTCACAACAGAAGCGGAGAAGAAGGCTTTGAAGTCTAAAGTGTCATGATTTCGTGACAAAGTTGCTGATGACGTCAGCAAGAGGCAAAGGTGTCGTGATTTCATGATAGAAGCAGAGAAGAAGGCCTTGAAGTCCAAAATGTCATGATATTGCTATAGCAAGCTAGAGAGGGTGTACAACAAGTAAAGGTGTCGTGATATCATGACATGTTTGAGTTTCACGCTAGAAAAGCTACAGAACAGTAGAGGCGATTGAAGCCGACAGAGTTAACCTTTGCCGACGAAGTGTAAGGTTATACAGTCGATGATTGTTTTAATGACATTTAGCCGACTAAGATCAAGAATTTAATCATGAATTGTTGCTATAAAAGGAGGACTATTTTCGAGGGTCATGGATCGGATGTGTGTGTCGAATTTGTGCAAGCAAAGTCTGTTGTGCACAAAGAGCAGTTGTATCGAATCGATCAAAGTGTGCGTTCGAAGTGCAACTTTTGCAGAAGCAGAGTGTAGGAAGAATTTTGATCGAGGAGAAGTAGACTATGCGAAGAAGGTGCTGTTGTGGTTGCACATAGGTGCATAAGTTGCTGTGCGATCGAATGCTACAGTGTTTGTGAAGACTGTGTGAAGGTTGGAAGTTGATCAAACGACAGCTATGATTGCGACTGTGTTCACGCAGTCTATGTAAAAGAAAGCAAAGTGCACGGAGTAGATGCTACTGTAATTACAAAAAATTGTGAAGGACGAACTATGATCAATGCTGCTGTGTTTTATACAGTCTGTGCAAAAATTGTTCTCGACCAAGTGCAGTTGTGACAAAGCAGAGAGAACAGTTGGACAACTGTGTTGAAAGTTTGTGAACCATATTTGAACCAATTTTGAGGATCAGATTGAGGACAGAGATTGATGCAATTTGAGGACAGACTTGTACCAGACCGAAGGACTATGTTTGGTGCAGACCAAAGGAAAAGATAGATGACATATGTGCTAGGCCGAAGGACTGTGTTTAGTGCATACACGAGGATTAGCTTTGCAGTGATAGAGGTGAGGATAGAGATCTCCAGCTAGAGCAGGGAATACAGGTGTCTTCTGTGGATAGAGTTCCACTTGCTAAGGGTAGAGGAGATAGAGGTCTTCTAGAGGTTCACCAAGAAAAGTAGAATTAGGGGAAAGTGTATCCTTTGAGCTGAGGCTCATAAACATTGTAATCGAGAAGGATTACCAGAGGAATTTGATATAAATTTTAGAAGAAAATTTTTATCCGTGGAGTAGCCCAACTTGGGTGAACCACGTAAATTTTTGTGTCTCTTTGTGGATTGCATTTGGTGCATTGTTTTACTACTATTATTACTGCTATCTTTATTTTGCATGTTAATGGTTTGAAAGCTGTATTGATAGATAAAATTGAAAGTGGTCTTATACTGTTCACCCCCCCTCTCAGTATAAGCTTGTGTTCTTCAATTGGTATCAGAGCCAGTGCCTTCGAAAAGTTTAAAATCTTGAAGGAAAAGTTTGCAAAGAACACAATGGACTACTCAAGTGGCAATGCAACACCTATTCTTGACAGATCAGATTTTGGCCTATGGAGTGCAAGAATGAAAGTCTATCTAATGGCACTTGGTAATGAGGTATGGGAAGTTATTGAAGATGGGTACACCATTCCTGCAAATGGTCCTTACACTAAAGAAGACAGGCTTCTACATCACAAAAACTTAAAACCCATGAATGCTATCTTGAAGGGTTTACAAAAGGCAGATCTCACCAAAGTTATTCACTACAAGACAACTAGTGAAATGTGGAAACAATTGCAGGTTGTTCATACAGGTGATGCAAATGTCCGAAAGGCCAAATTGAGACATTTTAAAGGTATGTTTGAAAAACTCAAGATGAATGATGATGAAAAGATTAGTGACTACATGCTTCGGATGGATGATATTGTGAACTCCATGAAAGACTTAGGTCTTGAACTTGCTAAAAATGATGTGTGTGATAAGATTTTAAGATCTCTTCCTAAAATATTTAGTGAAAAGATTTCTGCTATTGAGGAAGCCAAAGATTTAGATAAGTTGAAAAAGGATGAGCTCCATAGTATTCTTGCAGCTTTTGAGCTAAGAACTCAAGTGAACATTGACATAAAGAAAGAGGCAGCTTTCAAAGCTACCAAGAAATCAAAAGGCAAACAGATTCAAGAGAGTGATGAGTCTTCTAGTGAGGAAGAAGCATATTACAGCAAGAAAGGCAAATTCTCTAGAAAGCACAAAAGCAAGAAAAATATAAGATGTTTCAACTGTGGAAAGTATGGTCATTATGCTACTGATTGTACTATTTCTAAAGATGAAAGTGATGAAGATATACAGGATGTTAAGAGCAAGGATTCTGAAAAGTACAGGTTTTACAAAAAGAGCAAAGATGAGTACAACAATCACAAGAAAAGTAAAGATGAGTAAAACAATCATGGAAAGAGGCATTATCACAAGAATAAGAAGAACTTCTACTTAGACAAAGCAAGTAAGTGTTCTAGCAGTGATAGTGAAAGTTCTTCTAGTGATGATGAAAATGAGATGTTGTTCATTTCAGAAAAAGAGGAAGAACCGAAACATAAATTCATTATCATGAAATGTTTTAGATGTGGAAATTTTGGGCACCTTGAGGATGATTGCAAAAATAATGATTTGGATGCTAGTATGTATGAGGATGCTTCAGAAAACTACAATGAAGATGCATGTATGGTTTTTGAAAAAGGTAGCACCTATAGTGATAAGAAATCTGGAAAAGGCCGTGATAATTCAAAGTGCCATCAAATAGAGGATCTTGAATGTGAAATCAATAATGCTCTTAGTGTTCTGAAAAAGGAAAGAAAGAAGAATGATAGACTCAAGATTAAATTAGATGAATGTTGTATGGAGAGAAATGAACTTATAGAAAATCTTGAAGTCTCTATGGCTAAGTCACAAGAACTCAAGAATGAGTTAGATTCTAAAATTCTGGAGTATAGCGAGTTAGAATAGGAAATGGCTTCTTTGAAAGAAGAAAATAAAGATTACAAGGATAAACTCTACAGATTTCAGGAAAGCTCCAAGAAGGTTAAGTCTCTCATCAAAAATCAAAGAAATCCAACAGATAAAACAGGTCTCAATTTTTTTGAGCCGCACAAGAAATAGGTTGGAGAATCTAGCAAGATATTTCAAAAAGAAGTGAGTTCTATTGAAGAAAGTATTTCAGATCATGAGTTTGTAAGTGATAAATGCGCAGGAATAGAAAACAAAATTCTGAATGCCAAGAAGAAGATTTCGGGACCTGAGATGTCGAATAAAAGAAAATTTCATGGCACATGTTTTACGTGTCACAGATTTGGTCACATGGCTATTCATTGCATGACTCAAGTGAAGAAAGTAAATGACAGGTTCAGGGGCCGTAATTTCTTTCAAGGGTATTGCTACTCTTGTCAACAATTCGGGCACAAGGCAATTTTTTGCAAGGCAAATAACAGGAACTAGGTTAGTCAGAATAGGCGGATTCAAAGAACAACCATGCCTAAAAGAAATAATATTGTTACTTGCTATAAGTGCAACAATGAAGGTCACCTAGCTAGACAATGTAGAGTTGATCTTCCGAGATATAGGAATAGAAACAGCAGTATGAACAAGTCCAAGGATCAAAGCATAGATAAGAACATGAATGACAACAGAAACAAGAAAAGTGATATGAACAGGTTCAAGGGTCAAGGTATGAACAAAAATAGGAATGATGAAAGGAACAGGAACAACAGGATGAATAGGTCCGAGGATCAAAACAGTAACAAGAACAGCAATGTGGAAAAAGAATTCAAGAGAAGGCCTAGCAAAGAAATAGTAGACATTAATGATGATGAGTGTCTAATGGGAGTTTCACTCCCAACACTATTTTAATTCACCTTAATAGAAGGTGGGGGAGGGACTAAGCTAAGAAACTCATTCTTAGTCCCGAGCCCCAAAGGTGACCCTTTGCCATTGATGAAAAATGGGGAGAGATATGAGTAACGGGGAGTGCTTCAAGTGAAGAAAAGAGCTTCAAGTCAAGGGGAGCAAAAACTTCAAATGCAGACTCTCAGTTGTTGGATCAGTTGTTTCAGTTTTGGCTCTTGAAGATGTGTTTTTAGTAAAGGGTTGCCATCAATGACAAAGGGGGAGATTGTTGGCAATTTTTGGTACTTTGAGTACATTGCCTTTGCTCAAGTATAGTTGTTGTCATTGATGTCAAAGGAGCTCTTGGTAGTTGTTGTCTTTGATGTCAAGAAGTTCTTGAAGAAATTTGATTTTTTGTCTAAGTATGTGTTTTGATGAAGGTTTCAGCTGGTCAGTAAGTCTCCAAGAAAATTAGAGTAGCCCAGTTGCAAAAGATCCAGAAAAAGATAAGTCAGAAAAAGTTTGCAGGCTACTGGAAAAACTGTCGCAATTTCGCGACATGTTTGAGGAGAGAGAAAGTGCTGGCAAAACTGTCACGATTTCGCGACATGTTTGAGGAGAGAGAAAGTGTTGGCAAAACTGTCACGATTTCGCGACATGTTTGAGGAGAGAGAAAGTGCTGGCAAAACTATCGTGATTTCGCGACATGTTTGAGGAGAGAGAAAGTTTTGGAAAAACTATCATGATTTCGTGACATGTTTGAGGAGAGAGAAAGTTCTGGCAAAACTGTCATGATTTCACGACATGCTGGAAGGTAGAGGCAAAGCAGGCAAAAGTGTCACGATTTCATGACAGGTTTCAAAGAAGTTGTACGGATGCAAAAAGTGTCGCAATTTTGTGACAGGTTGAGTTGGCAGCTAGCAGTTGGCGAAAGCGTCACGATTTCACGACATGTTCCAGTTTCGTGAGTAGTTGGCAGAAAAGAGCTTAAGGCAGCGAAAGCATCACGATTTCGCGACATGTTCCATTTTTGCTAGTGCAAACCGAGAAAATGTTGAAGAAGCAAGAAGTGTCACGATTTTGCGACAAAGTTGCAGATGACATCAGCAAGAGGCAAAGGTGTCGCAATTTTGCAACAAAAACTGAGAAGAATACTTTGGAGTCTAAAGTGTCACGATTTCATGACAGAGTTGCTGATGACGTCAGCAAGAGGCAAAGGTGTCACGATTTCACGATAGAAACTGAGAAGAAGGCTTTGGAGTCTAAAGCGTCACGATTTCGTGACAGAGTTGCTAATGATGTCAGCAAGAGGCAAAAGTGTCACAATTTCGTGACAGAAGCGGAGAAGAAGGCTTTGAAGTCTAAAGTGTCATGATTTTGAGACAAAGTTGCTGATGACATCAGAAAGAGGCAAAGGTGTCGCGATTTCATGACAGAAGCAGAGAAGAAGGCCTTGAAGTCCAAAACATCGTGATATTGCTACATCAAGCTAAAGAAGGTGTACGACAGGCAAAGGTGTCGCGATATCGTGACATGTTTGAGTTTCACACTGGAAAAGCTACAGAACAGTAGAGGCGGTTGAAGCTGATAGAGTTAACCTTTGTCAATGAAGTGTAAGGTTATACAGCCGATGATTGTTTTAATGAAATTCAGCCGACTAAGATCAAGAATTTAATCATGAATTGTTGCTATAAAAGGAGGACTATTTTTGAGGGTCATGGATCGGATGTGTGTGTCGAATTTGCGCAAGCAAAGTCTGCTGTGTGCAAAGAGCAGTTGTATCAAATTGATCGAAGTGTGCGTTCAAAGTGCGGCTTTCACAGAAGCAGAGTGTAGGAAGAAGTTTGATCAAGGAGAAGCAGACTATGCGAAGAAGGTGTTGTTGTGGTTGCACATAGGCGCATAAGTTGCTATGCGATAGAATGCTGCAGTGTTTTTGAAGACTGTGTGAAGGTTGGAAGTTGATCAAACGACAACTGTGATTGCGACTGTGTTCACGCAGTCTGTGTAAAAGAAAGCAAAGTGCACGGAGTAGATGCTACTGTAATTGCAAAAAATTATGAAGGACGAACTGTGATCAAATGCTGTTGTGTTTTATACAGTCTGTGCAAAAGTCATTCTCGACCAAGTGCAGTTGTGACAAAGCAGAGAGAACAGTTGGACAGCTGTGTTGAAATTTTGTGAACCATATTTGAACCAGTTTTGAGGTTCAGATTGAGGACAGAGATTGATGCAATTTGAGGACAAACTTGTACCAGACCGAAGGACTGTTTTTGGTGCAGACCAGAGGAAAATATAGAGGACATATGTGCTAGGCCGAAGGACTATGTTTAGTGCATACACGAGGACTAGCTTTGCAGTGATAGAGGTGAGGACAGAGATCTCCAGCCAGAGCAGGGAAGACAGGTGTCTTCTATGGATAGAGTTCCACTTTCTAAGGGCAGAGGAGATAGAGGTCTTCTAGAGGTTCACCAAGCAAAGCAGAATTAGGGGAAGGTGTCTCCTTTGAGCTGAGGCTCATAAACATTGTAATCGGGAAGGATTACCAGAGGAATTTGATATAACTTTTAGAAGAAAAGTTTTATCCGTGGAGTAGCCCACCTTGGGTGAACCACGTAAATTGCTATGTCTCTTTGTGGATTGCATTTTGTGCATTGTTTTACTGCTGTTATTACTGCTATCTTTATTCTGCATGTTAATGGTTTGAAAGCTGTATTGATAGATAAAATTGAAAGTGGTCTTATAATGTTCACCCCCCCTCTCAATATAAGCTTGTGTTCTTCATAAGATATACTTCAAACTCTGGTGATCGGTTCTTAACTCAAATGGTCTACCAACTAGATAATGTCACCAAATTTTCAAGGCATGCACAACTGTAGAAAGTTCTAAATCATGAGTAGCATAGTTAACTTCATGATTTTTGAGTTTCCTAGACTCATATGCTACTACAGAAACATCTTGGTATATAACTCCTCCTAATCCTTCCAAAGAGGCATTGGTGTTGTGGGATCTATAATCTTCAGAATAGGAGCTGAGGTTAGTTTCTATTTAAGCAAATTAAATGCTTCTTCACACTTTTTTGTCCATTTAAACTCCTTTCATTTCTTATGAAGGTTGGTTATTGAATAAGCAATCTTAGAGCAGTCTTTAATAAACCTCCTAAAATATCTTAACAAACCTATGAAGCTTCTTACTTCTGTCATATTTTTTGGAGGTGGCCAATTCAAAATATCCTCTATTTTCTTTGGATAAACAACAATCTCATACGTTGATATAATGTGCCCCAAGTAATGCACTTGTGGAACATAGAATTCACATTTAGAAAAATTCTCATAGAGTTGATTCTTAAAATTTCTTGCACTATCCTCAAGTGCTTATCATGTTCCTCTCTATTACGAGAATAATCAAAATGTCATCCAAGAATATCAACACAAATCATTCCAACTGATTTCTAGACACATTATTCATCAAATTCATGAAAGTTGCTGGTGCATTAGTCAATCCAAATGGTAGGACTATAAATTCATAGTGCCCATATCTAGTCTTGAATGTGGTTTTATGTGTGTCTTCTTCTTGGATTCTTAGTTGATGATATCTAGATTTTAGATCAATCTTTGTGAAAATGGTGGCATCTTTTAGTTGATCAAATAAATCTTCTATCCTTGGCAATATATATCTTTTCCTTATAGTTGTCTTGTTTAGCATTCTATAATATATGCATAGCCTTAATGAACCATATTTATTCTTCACAAATAAAATAGGTGCTCTCTAAGGTGATACACTTGGTTTTATCAACCCTTTTTTAGCAACTCTTGAAGTTGCACTTTTAATTCCTGCATCTTGATGGGGTTCATTCTATAAGGATATCTATAGATAGGCTCAGTACCTGACATCAATTCTATGGTGAAATAAAATTCACATTTAGGTGGCAATCCAGGTATCTCATAAACAAAAAACATCATGAAATTCCTACAACAGTGGAAATTTTCCAATAATTTATTCCTTTGTAATTTCTTCTTTTTCATTGAGTTTAACTACATAAACCATTCCTCCTTTTCTAATAGTTTTCTTCAGTTGCATTGCTAAAATTAGCATTGGTTGAAATTCTCTTGGTTCACTATACATCCTTTGCCTTTCTTTGTCTTCGTTGGTAAACTCAATCCATCTCTCCTAAAAAATTACCAAGGCTTCATGAGCCTTTAACCAGTCTATTCCTAGGATTATGTCAAAAGCATGTAGGGGTGCTACATACAAATTCCACCTAGTAAATCCATTGGGTAGGATAATTTGAGTTGAGGAAAAACATTGATTAACATGATAAGTTTACCCTGATCCATACTCAACCTTCCACCCTTGTGCCAAATATCCTGGCTTTTCTGGCATATCCATTACTAGGTTACTAGAAATAAAACTATCGATAGCCCCACTATTAATTAAAATGTTAACTTATTTATAAAAAAGTTACCATTTAGTAGCAAATGTGTAGCTTGTCCATACAATTTTTGTGTTTTTGTTGTTGCATAGATCTTGTGATTTGTCCTATCAAATCTAGTGCTTACACGTTGTGGGCAGTTAATGGTAAAATGTGAACCTCTACACTTGAAGCACTTTGTCCTTGAGTTTGAATCTTCTTCTTGAACTTGTTTTCCTATATCCACTACTTGTAGTGGAACTGGCTACTTAGGAGCCTGGAAATCCCTATTGTTGTTGTTGGAGTAGTTGTTATTATTATGGAAAAATAATTTCTTGAAATTATTCTTACCACCATTGTTGTGCTTCCCAAATTTTGGATTTCATTTGTTCTTCTAATTTTGTCCATTATCCCACTTTCTCTTTTTCTAAAAATTTTGTCCCTTGTTTGACCATTTTGTGGAAATGTTGTGAGTTTCATTAGTAGTCTAAGTAGACTCTGTCATTCGAGTCATATCATAAGATTCTTACATAGTATTATGAATATGTATGCTTACCCTATCTCTAATACAAGGCTTCATTCCTAGGACAATTTTATGTATTTTCATCTCATTATTTTGATTATAGGACAACACATATTTAAGGAGTCTCACAAACTATTCATAGTATTCCTCCACATATCTTGATCCTTGTTGAAATGCGAAGAATTCCTTAAATTTATTCAAATAAAATTGCTTTGTAAGGAATCTATCCTTAAAAGCTTCCACAAAAACTTCCCACTTCAACTTGTTAGGTGAGATCTTATGTTCATATTTATACGCATTCCACCAGTCAATTCTTATTCCACCTAGATGAGAAAGAGCAAATGTCATTTTAGTTTCAGAGGAGTATTTTCTTGTTGAAAAATGAAGTTCCAGTTCATCTAACTATAACTCAGTTGCATCTTCTCCTCCTTCTCCCGTGAACTTAGTCATTTTAATATGCTTTATGTCATTTCCTATTTATTTCTTTATGTAGGCCTTATTTTCACACTCTTTGGGATATTCATCCTCTCTAATATCAACATCTGGATTTTCCATCTCCTAATTGTTGTTGTGGTGATGCTGTAAATTTATAGCTTGCAAAATATATTGAATTTGATCTTGCATTGTCATGGCATTAAGGTTATCCATATCTTTATCTAAATTCCTAGAAATTTCTCCTATCTGTCTAGCTTTAGGACTTTCGAGACTAGCTTGTTGCAAGGTTCCTTTCTTCCTACCTCTCAAACTTATTGCCATGTTTACCTGGAGTAAAAATTTGTATTAATTCTCACTAATTTTTGTAGTTGAAATTATAGACAAGTAAATTTTGTCATAATTTCATAAGTAATCTATTACTACTAGGTTCATTCCTTAGTTTATTCCACTAACTCTGTTTTTGTCCATACACACTTGAGAATAAGGAGTGAGTAAGTCAAAAGATATAGATGTTGAGTAATGTTCCCAAAAGAGTCTAAGGCACAACACTTAAAACCCATATAAGGAGGGTTCAATTAGCTCTTCCACTTTTGAATGATTGTGGATATTTTCATGGCGGATAGAAACTCAGACATTGGTAATCTCAAGTACTAACCTTGTCCTTACAAAGTGTACATCATTTAGAGTTATGGAAATTATGTTTGAGTTGTTTTGTTTTCATGCCCAAATATTTTGCTAACCTAGATTTAGCTAGAATCCACTAGTTAGCTTGGGCTCTGATGCCAACTGTAACAACCCCAATTGTTACCACCTCTTATCCAAATTTTTATATAAATACATATTTCATGAGGCAAGGTACATAATCATGATCTAAGATATAATCATTCCATTTGTATTGTAATTTATCAAGGTAAATTTTATCAAGAGATATTGAGACTTTATTAGAGTCACTCTTGAGTAGAAGTGATCAGCTTCTATGAAACCCTCATCCCACTCGAATATGAGAATTCTCAAAGCGTTAGGTTTAATCCCTTATAAAATGGAAATAACCCTATATATGCGAATGCCTTAAATATGGAAAACCATCATAGATGAAATAACCTCAACAATAATTATTCATAGATATTAGATCCTACCCACATCTTCTCGATGGGAACACTAAGATAAAAAAATCACTACACATGATTAAAATTACATAATACTTGTAATGCCATATTATTTTTTGGTGATTTATTGTCATCCTCCCAAATGATTTGAGTACTTATTTTACTTCTAATTAAATTAGATTAATGGTATTGTTTGTCTAGTATTGTTGTGTAGGTCCTCCATAAGTTTCACTCTACACTATTGTAATCAATAAGAGATAAAAATTATAAACATTCATTAAACATCATTGTTGGACATTTTGAGTAGATAAGTTGTCATTGATGTCAAGAGTGAGTGGTCATTGATGTCAAGCTTTCAGCACCAATCAATGGCAGCTCCAGTGGGAAGCATCAGTTTCAGGTTCTCCAATATGTGCAAAAGATAGCCCGATTTCAGGAGATCAGATGTGGACCAAAGTGCAAAAGAAGATGCCCAAGTAAATAATATTATAAAAGGAGGTTTAAATTAATTATAAATTAATTAATATAATTTTTATTATAAATTAATTTATAATTTAATTTACTTAACCTAAGTTATGTAAATTAATTATTAATTAGTTTTAATATTAATTATAAAGTTAATTTATATTAATGTTTTAACCCAAAGGTGGGTTATTAAAATCATAATTCGAATTTTAATTTGAATTACTAAAAGCGCCGACGTGGGAGAAAAATCAAATCGTGTATAAAAAGGGGGATCCACCCACCTTAGAACTTACCATGCCTTCGTTCAAAAATTAATGTGAATTGCTTGCGATGTGTGCTACAACGAAGTGGAGAGAGTAGTGGACTTTGAAGAAGTCAAAAGGTGCACGAGGCATAAGGTGGAGGAAGTGCTTTTTCCTTCACGTGGGGACTATAGCCCATGCGGTGGGCTCCCAAGCGCTAAGGCGCTTAGGCCTTAGGGAGACGACGGATCGAATCACGTCGAAACCCCTTTTTGGGGAAAGCAAGGTATGCATTGGAATTTAGGCATCGAAAATTTTGGAAGTGGTTGTTGAAAAATTAAAAATTAATTTTTGCATTATATTTGGTTTATAAGGTTGCATGGGGAGTTATAAGGGTTATGCAAATTAAATTTTTTGATGTCATTTGCTTTAATGGTTGGAAAGAGTTGTAAGGTGTTTGTGAAGTGTTGGATATTATTTTAAGTTGGAGTTTATAAGGTGTATCAAAGAAATTATTTTTCATGTATGGTATGATGAGTGTTATTTTTAAAAGGAAGCAATAAGGCATAAATTGAGTTGTGATTATTTTGTGTCTAAGGAATATTTTTGAGAAAGTGTTGAAGTGATATTGTTGTGTCTAACCATTGGAATTGGAAAGAAGGAAATTGTGATTGAGACAGGTTTTTCTAAAGGCACCTTTACATCCAACAAAAGGTATGGGCATATTCTTCCTAGTGAGTGATTGTTGAAAGTTGTGAATGAAAAGTTGGAGTGAAAAGGATTGTTTGGTTAAGCATTGTTGAGTGTGTTTTTAATTAATGCTTCAAGGTTTTTTGGAATTGAGAGTTGTTGATAAAACCTTGTTTTATAAGCATTGTTGTTGAAGTGATTAAGTTGAGTGAAGAACTTGAACTAGGGTTTGCAAAGAACATGAGTATCATTGTTATGTGAGATTGGTTGATAAGCATTGTTGGAAATATTTGAGTGAGTGTTCATATGTTTGGACTAGGATTTGTGAGCAAGGATTATTTCATTGAGTGATTGGTTGAGTAGAGTTGGTTGAGCCTAGTCAAGTGGATGTGTGAAGTGATAGTTCAAGTTCTATGAAATAAATTGTTCTATATTCTGAATTGATTTGAGAAAGAGGTTGAGTGTTGATGAGTGTGAAACATATTGAGTCTCTAACAATTCTCTATATGTTTCTATTGATAAAAGAGAGATTGAAAGTGATTGAGAGTTTGTGAGTGTGAAGCATATTGAGTCTCTAACAATTCTCTATATGTTTCTAAAAGAGTGATTGAAAGTGATTGAGCATTGAGGTGAATGTGAAGCATATTGAGTCTCTAACAATTCTCTATATGTTTCTAAAAGAGTGATTGAAAGTGATTGAGCATTGTGATGAATGTGAAGCATATTGAGTCTCTAACAATTCTCTTTATGTTTCTATGAGATTGGACAAGTTCTAGTGTGGACTTGTTGAGCAGATTTGAGGTAAGTCTTTGAGAAGACTTGTGGACAGATTTGTGTGAGCTTTTGTGGAAGCTTACAATACATATTTAGAATGGTGTTGGACAAGTTCTAGTGAGGACTTGTTGAGCATATTGGACAAGTTCTAGAGAGGACTTGTGGATAGATTAGTGTGAGATTTTGTGGAAGCTTACAAGGTAGATTTGAGATAAGTCTTTGAGAAGACTTGAGAGCAGAGTTGATTGATTGATTTGTTCAAACCTTGAGTTAAGGTTTGGGGCAGATCTAGCAGAGTTGATTTGTGATTGATTCAAGCTTTGTGTTAAGGCTTGAGGATAGATATTGAGGATATATTTGTGCTAGATCGAAGGACTATGTTTAGTGTAGATCAGAGGATAGATTTGTGCTAGACTAAAGGACTATGTTTAGTATATATTTGAGGATAGATTTTGGTGTAGATTTGAGGATAGGTTTGTGCTAGACTAGAGATAGAGATTGAGAATATTTATGCTAGATCGAAGGACTATGTTTAGTGCAGATTTGAGATAGAGATTTGAAGGTGATAGAGTATAGAGGATGATAGTCTCTAGTGGATAGAGATCCATTAGCCAGGGTAGTGAGGATAGGTGTCTTCAGTGGATAGAGATCCATTAGCCAGAGTAGTGGGGGTAATAGTTCTTCTAGAAGATCACCAATCAGAGCTAAGGAGAAAGGAGTTCTCCTATGGATAGAGATCCATGAACTTGATTAGGGGATTGGTGTCTCCTTTGGATAGAGGTCCATAAATATTGTAATAGGGAAAGGATTCCCAAGAGATTGATTGAGAAAATTTTAGTGAAATATTTTCTCCGTGGAGTAGCCCACATTGGGTGAACCATGTTAAATTGGTGTCTCTATTGTGTGTGATGATTTATGCATTGCTTTGGTTATTGCTATTGATATTGCCATTGATTATATTGGATAATATTATTTGGGAAAGAAAAGTAAAAAGTGGTCTTATATTGTTCACCCCCCTCTCAGTATAAGCTTGTGTTCTTCAATTGGTATCAGAGTTGGTTCCTTCGAAAAAGGTTTAACAACTTGAAGGAAGATCTTACAAGAACACAAATGGCAAAGAAAGGCAAAAGTAGAACCATGAGATACAAGAATAAAAGAACACACATGGTCATGAAAGAAAAGGAAGATGAATTCAATGTTGTTGTTTTGGGAGGAAGAATGGAAATAGATTCAAGAGATGAATCAAGTAGTGGAGAGATAACCAGATTGATAAAGTTTTGTACCAGATGTAGGAAGATAGGTCACCTTGCAGCTTATTGTTCACAAGAAGGTGAAGAATGTTTTGTTTGTGGTCAACTCGATCATGATGCAAGTTATTGCAATGGTTTTAGTAGCGGTGAAGATGAAGATGATACTTTCAGAATTGAAGTCCTAGAGGATGGTTCAGAAAAGGATAATAGGGATAATCAAAATAGGTATGAAGAAGAAACTCTACTTTTGGTAATAGAAGAAAATGCTCCTATTGAAGACCAAAGAAAAGAGAGAAATTTAGAAAAAGAAAAGGAGGAAGCCACTCTTAAGGAACTTGTTGAGTTGAAAAAGGAGAACTTAGAATTAAAGGCTCAAATACAAGAGGATGAGAAATGTAAGACAAAGCTTCTACAAGATCTCTCTGACTTGAAAGATAAGGTTGAAAAGGTAAGGAGAGTTGAAAAAGGTATGGTTGAACAATCAAAGGTAAAAGAGCTAGAATGTGAAAGACTTATTGTTGATCTTGAAGAATTAAAAAGGGAGAACTCAGGATTAAGGGTTCAAGCTCAAGAAGATGAGAAAGCAAAAGCAAAGTTTCTACAAGAACTCACTAACTTCAAAATTAAGGTTGAAGAGGCAAGGAAAATTGAAGAAGGTATGACTAAAAAATTAAAGATAAAAGATCTAGAGTGTGAAATATTAGAACATGAGATAGTTTCACTAAGGATGGAAGTAAAAGGCTCTAAGGACAATCTACACAAGTTTGAGAAAAATTCAAAGACTTTGGACAGGATTATCAATGCACAAAGATCATCAGTCACCAAAATAGGACTTAGTTTTGAAGAAGAACAAGGGAAATAGGAAGCAGAAAAAGGAGAGTCAAGCTCAAGCACCAAAGAAGAAGAAGCATCAAAATAAGAAAGTAAAAGAGAGAGTGAGACTTCTAAGGATAAGTTGGACAATAGAAAGTTCAACAAGGAAAGGAACAATGCACAAATAAGGAATAGATGGAACAGGAAACATGATAGGGTAGAAGAGACTAAGAGACCAATGGGGTCAAGGCAAGGTAATTTCAATGGATGATGTTTCTCATGTCATAGATTTGGGCACATGGCTTCATAGTGTAGGACACATGAAAGACAGGAATATGGGAATTTTAGAAATATGCAACTTTTCCATGGGTATTGCTACTCATGTAATCAGTTTGGTCACAAGGCAATGAATTGCAGGGTTCATGATAGGAACAGATATGGCTTCACTAGGAGAAATCCCAAGACATTTGCACCTCCAAGGAATAATAACATTAAGTGTTATAAGTGCAATAATGATGGACATACAACAAAGTGGTGTAGAGCAGACATTCTAGAATCAAGCATGAACAGGAATAGGAATAGGAATATGGACATGAACAGGAATAGGAATAGGAAGAATAGAAAAGAATATGGAATGAGAAAGAAAGAATAGGAAAGAATAGGATATGAATAAGAATAGGAATATGGAAGAAAGAAGGAGGAAGAAAGAACAGAATAGAAGAACAGTCAAAGGAATCATAAGGATCATATGAGAAGGAAAGAGGATAAAGGTAAAGACCAATGCTTGCTGGGAGTAGAAATACTCCCACCCCAGAATTAACCACCTCAAGAGGAGGTGGGGGAGGGGCTAAGCTAAGAGACTCATTCTTAGCCCCGAGCCCCAAAGGTGACCCTTTGCCATTGATGTCAAAGGGGGAGAGATTTGAGTAAGGGGGAGAGATTTGGTTTAAGAAGAGAGCATTGAGTCAGGGGGAGCAATGTCCTAGGGGGAGCAGAATAAGAAAAAGGTCAAGTGTTTGGTAAAAAGAATTTGGGTTGCCATCAATGACAAAGGGGGAGATTGTTGGACATTTTGAGTAGATAAGTTGTCATTGATGTCAAGAGTGAGTGGTCATTGATGTCAAGCTTTCAGCACCAATCAGTGGCAGCTTCAGTGGGCAACATCAGTTTCAGGTTCTCCAATATGTGCAAAGGATAGCCCGGTTTCAGGAGATCATATGTGGACCAAAGTGCAAAAGAAGATGCCCAAGTAAATAATATTATAATATTTTTATAATATTATAAAAGGAGGTTTTAAATTAATTATAAATTAATTAATATAATTTTTATTATAAATTAATTTATAATTTAATTTACTTAACCTAAGTTATGTAAATTAATTATTAATTAGTTTTAATATTAATTATAAAGTTAATTTATATTAATGTTTTAACCCAAAGGTGGGTTATTAAAATCATAATTGAAATTTAATTTGAATTACTAAAAGTGTCGACGTGGGAGAAAAATCAAATCATGTATAAAAAGGGGGATCCACCCACCTTAGAACTTACCATGCCTTCGTTCAAAAATTAATGTGAATTGCTTGCGACGCATGCTACAATGAAGTGGAGAGAGTAGTGGAATTTGAAGAAGTCAAAAGGTGCATGAGGCATAAGGTGGAGGAAGTGCTTTTTCCTTCATGTGGGGACTATAGCCCATGTGGTGGGCTCCCAAGCGCTAAGGCGCTTAGGCCTTAGGGAGACGGCGGATCGAATCACGCCGAAACCCCTTTTTGGGGAAAGCAAGGTATGCATTGGAATTTAGGCACCAAAATTTTTGGAAGTGGTTGTTGAAAAATTAAAAATTAATTTTTGCATTATATTTGGTTTATAAGGTTGCATGGGGAGTTATAAGGGTTATGCAAAATTAAATTTTTTGATGTCATTTGCTTTAATGGTTGGAAAGAGTTGTAAGGTGTTTGTGAAGTGTTGGATATTATTTTAAGTTGGAGTTTATAAGGTGTATCAAAGAAATTATTTTTCATGTATGGTATGATGAGTGTTATTTTTAAAAGGAAGCAATAAGGCATAAATTGAGTTGTGATTATTTTGTGTCTAAGGAATATTTTTGAGGAAGTGTTGAAGTAATATTGTTGTGTCTAACCATTGGAATTGGAAAGAAGGAAATTGTGATTGAGACAGGTTTTTCTAAAGGTACCTTTACATCCAACAAAAGGTATGGGCATATTCTTCCTAGTGAGTGATTGTTGAAAGTTGTGAATGAAAAGTTGGAGTGAAAAGGATTGTTTGGTTAAGCATTGTTGAGTGTGTTTTTAATTAATGCTTCAAGGTTTTCTAGAATTGAGAGTTGTTGATAAAACCTTATTTTATAAGCATTGTTGTTGAAGTGATTAAGTTGAGTGAAGAACTTGAACTAGGGTTTGCAAAGAACATGAGTATCATTGTTATGTGAGATTGGTTGATAAGCATTGTTGGAAATATTTGAGTGAGTGTTCATATGTTTGGACTAGGATTTGTGAGCAAGGATTATTTCATTGAGTGATTGATTGAGTAGAGTTGGTTGAGCCTAGTCAAGTGGATGTGTGAAGTGATAGCTCAAGTTCTATGAAATAAATTGTTCTATATTCTGAATTGATTTGAGAAAGAGGTTGAGTGTTGATGAGTGTGAAACATATTGAGTCTCTAACAATTCTCTATATGTTTCTATGATAAAATAGAGATTGAAAGTGATTGAGAGTTTGTGAGTGTGAAGCATATTGAGTCTCTAACAATTCTCTATATGTTTCTAAAAGAGTGATTGAAAGTGATTGAGCATTGAGGTGAATGTGAAGCATATTGAGTCTCTAACAATTATCTATATGTTTCTAAAAGAGTGATTGAAAGTGATTGAGCATTGTGATGAATGTGAAGCATATTGAGTCTCTAACAATTCTCTTTATGTTTCTATGAGATTGGACAAGTTCTAGTGTGGACTTGTTGAGCAGATTTGAGGTAAGTCTTTGAGAAGACTTGTGGATAGATTTGTGTGAGCTTTTGTGGAAGCTTACAATATAGATTGAGAGAGATTTGGATAAGTTCTAGTGAGGAATTATTGAGAGATTTGGATAAGTTCTAGTGAGGACTTGTTGAGCATATTTGGACAAGTTCTAGAGAGGACTTGTGGATAGATTAGTGTGAGATTTTGTGGAAGCTTACAAGGCAGATTTGAGATAAGTCTTTGAGAAGACTTGAGAGCAAAGTTGATTGATTGATTTGTTCAAACCTTGAGTTAAGGTTTGGGGCAGATCTAGTAGAGTTGATTTGTGATTGAGTCAAGCTTTGTGTTAAGGCTTGAGGATAGATATTGAGGATAGATTTGTGCTAGATCGAAGGACTATGTTTAGTGTAGATCAGAGGATAGATATTGAGGATAGATTTGTGCTAGATCGAAGGACTATGTTTAGTATAGATTTGAGGATAGATTTTGGTGTATATTTGAGGATAGGTTTGTACCAGACTAGAGATAGATATTGAGCAGATTTGTGCTAGACCGAAGGACTGTGTTTAGTGTAGATTTGAGATAGAGCTTTGAAGGTGATAGAGTATAGAGGATGATAGTCTCCAGTGGATAGAGATCCATTAGCCAGGGTAGTGAGGACAGGTGTCTTCAGTGGATAGAGATCCATTAGCCAGAGTAGTGGGGGCAACAGTTCTTCTAGAAGATCACCAGCCAGAGCTAAGGAGAAAGGAGTTCTCCTGTGGATAGAGATCCATGAACTTGATTAGGGGATTGGTGTCTCCTTTGGATAGAGGTCCATAAACATTGTAATAGGGAAAGGATTCCCAAGATATTGATTGAGAAAATTTTAGTGAAATATTTTCTCCGTGGAGTAGCCCACATTGGGTGAACCACGTTAAATTGGTGTCTCTATTGTGTGTGATGATTTGTGCATTGCTTTGGTTATTGCTATTGATATTGCCATTGATTATATTGGATAATATTATTTGGGAAAGAAAAGTAAAAAGTGGTCTTATACTGTTCACCCCCCTCTCAGTATAAGCTTGTGTTCTTCAATCATATATTTGACAAAATATACTAATCAAATAGTTTTCATTACTTGATAAATTTCCAAAACATATATCACTTAACATTCATTAGAGGTGAATATTACAATATGAAGACTTTATCTCTAATTTACAAAGCTAGTAATAAAATACATAAAGTATTACAAATCATGGCTGATTTTCCATAAATTATTTCAGCCCTGCATAATTACATTGGATCTATATCAATACAAGCTTATTCATGATTACAATGAGAATATCTCAAAATGTAAAGTATAGTCTTAAAAATTTCTTGTTCGGTTCTCCTTTGATTTGTCTTGAATCATCTTGGAGTGAGAGATGATAGTGAAGGGATCAAGACAACTCATATGTAATTTATGCCAAATGCATTACAAGCAAGCCATGCTTATCCAAATTAAATGCAATCATGCATCAAGTATTTTCCAAATGTATAACATATCTCAAGAAATCACCAAGCATGAATAAAAAATTCATTCATCATTAATATTTTCATAACAAGGATTAATTCTTAATCCCATTCATCATTCGTTTGGATTAACACCAAACAAAAGGAAGAGTCCCATACCTCTTCCCAAGGAATGGACACCAATCCATCCTTTCCAAAAACTAGAAGACACTCTTCCACTCTTCTAGTTAATTCCATTCAATTACAATTTTTATTATAACACATATGATGCACAATATATCATTACTTTGTTCATTCAATTAATCTAATTACTAGATTTCACTTGTTCATTCTACTTGTCTATCTAATAGACCTCAAATCATAGTTTTTTTTTCTTATTTTATAATCCATTCGAATTATAATAAAACAAAATCAATATTTACAAATATAGTTGATTTCAATATGATTTTACAATCATTCCAAAATAAAGAAAATTGCTTTAATTTTAAAGTGATTCAAATTTATATAAAATATCTAATCAAGGTATCTAATGTTAATTGGCTTCTATATTATACATATCCAAATTCCTTACCCAAATTAATTTAAATATAGTATGTAATAGTATTATATCCAATATAGATAAAATCCCTACTCGATAATCATATGATATTAAAACATACATGAAATTTTCTTTGAAATTGGACTTCCGAAATATACTCAACATTCAACATATAGATTGGCTTCCCATATTTTATTACATCATTCAACCTCTTTATGGTCCAAAAATTTTCCCTAGTCCACCAAAATAAGATGATCATAAGGTTATGTTGATCCTCAAATAAAGGTGCTAAGACCAATCAACCCGTCCTCAATAATCCAAATATAGGTAGGTTTTGACATCAACAGGTTCAAGAGATCATATACAAATATATACTGAATGATTATAAGGTATCCATATATGTATCAAAAATCCTTCTTGACAAGTATTAAGCTACAATGTTGATATAAAAATCATAAACAAAATAGAGGGTAGTGAATTGGACTAAGATCTGATCAATATGAATACTATGATGATCAAAATTATTTTTGTCATAAACACAGTCCAAGGAAAGATTATAAAATTTATACGATTTCTCGTAATTGTATTATAGACCGACGCCATAAATCGAAAGTTCAAGGATTGATTAATTTATCTCAAAATGATTGAATGCAAGATTTTGGGGTATAGAATACTGTCACCTATCATTGTACTAGGCATTGATGAATTGTCCATAGTTTAGTCTAAGTGTTTGATCACTTTTGACAAAAATGGAGTTAATCTAGGGTGATTCACCTACGATCTAGAGGAGATAGCTAGCAGGGACTTGTGTGGGTGTATCTCAGCCTCAAATGAAGCAACCTTGTCAATACAAAATATAAACTATGACATAGGCCAATTAAATTGGAGTTTCAACTCATCATAGTTTTATAGCAACATAGGTGATGTTTGACTAGTTATTCAGGTACCTAAGCTTTAGAATTCACCCAAAAGTAAACAATTCAAAGCCTTACAATGAAATAGTTCACTCGGAAGGGTTGCACACAGTTAGCTAACAAAATGTAGGGTTTAAAAATAATTGCACTCTATGGCATCATGGAAGGTTTGACTGTGCAATATCATTGGGGCTACAACCGTAGCTGTATGAGAATAATTTGACATCACATAGTCTGGACACATCGACTTCACACAAGGAATTACCAGCATATTAATATGGGGTCTCGAAAGATACACTATATCATAATTGATGTCACAGAAATCGATGTCCAATCGAAATATATAAAAACTGCTAAAATCACATAATGCTAATTAAAAAATCAACTCTATAAAATTTACAATAGTCGGGTATCACATAGGACAAAGTAGAGGTTGATTTATGTAAGCCCAAAATTTAGGCACATGATCATATAATAAAATATGGCATGACTAGCTCTCTATTCAGTAATGCAATTGTGTCCATTAGCTAAAGGCTTTAGATGCAAATAGAATTATTTCGACTTGACATAAACCTTGCATAGGTCAGAACATAAGAAAAGAAGGATTCAAATGGCAATAAGCAAGAAATAAATAATCTAGCCCTATGAAATCTAGTCACAAAGATTCTTTTGAGGCAAAATGTAAGTAGGAAAGTCCCAACCTAGAGTTTCTAGCAGTTGAATGCTTCCCTTGTGCTTCCTTAAGCTCTTCTTCTTCTCCAGCCTTCTCCTTCCCACATAACATAGCCCCATTTTTCTCAATATTAATGGCAATTTATAGCTCTCTTTATTTTTGACAAGAAATATGCTTCTAAATATATATTTTATTTTATTTTTGCTTTCTTTCTTTCAGAAAAGATGCTTCTAATTATATATATTTTTTATTTATTTTTTTATCTTCTTTTTCTCACCCCAAGTTAAATATTCCTTTAATATATATATTTTAATGGAAAGGGAATCCATAGAGATAAGAGTAGAATATTATCCACCATTTCAACCTTACCAAAGCAGCCATTCATGTGTAGGAAAAATTGATTATTTAAATATACAAGGTAGTTTTTTTTTTTTAAATCCAATTTGAAATTGAATAAGCTCATAAAAAAAACAAACTACATTATTTCCTTCTAAAGTAGGATCAACTAGATCAAATAAGCATGCTCATAAAAATAAATATTTTTCTTTAGAAATCGCTCAGATTAAGATTTTATAAAATCATAATAAATTACAGGATATTCTTTTCAATATTTTATTTTTAGAGTAATTTGTAAAATGCAAGATATTATTTAATGTGCATTTTCCAAGAAAAACTCAATTAAACCAACCTCATGCAAATTAATCATGAAATCAAATATACACATAAATGGCATGCAAGCACTTGATGCATGTGCCCAGTATCCCCCATCATCATTTTTCCTATGATTGGGTGGGACTTTAGAGTAATACTCAAGTAACACCGTCATCAGGGAGGTAACTAGTGATGATAGGAATATGAGCTTTACTTGTTGGGTTTTCATAGTCATCATTTCCATTCTCATATCTTGGTGGTCAGTCTTCCATCTACGAGAATAAATATTCCTACAATCAAGCAATGCAACATCATTTTATTTTGATGAATACAATGCAAATATTTTAAGCATTAAAACCAACTATCATCACACAAATAGCATCTTAAAAATATTTCTCCAAGGTGGGATGTGACAACCTAAGGAGAAAGTTGAGAAAGATAAAGAATATAATGTTGAAGAAGAGGCTCAGCAAGAGGGTGAAGAACCAGATAGAGTTTTTTTGGACCCTAAAGGGACACAAGAGTAGAATCCTTTTTTTTTTGTATATTTTTATAGTCATGTAGAAGTGTTGCATTTTTTCATTTTTTTTTTACTCTGACACTATCAAAAGATTGTAATAAAAGCATGAAGCTAGAAAATAGAAAATGTGAGTTTTGTGAAGTCATTCATGTAATTTTTTAAGAGACTTTAAAAAGAGAACATAGCTATATTTTACTTAATCTTGGAGTAATTTTGAAGGAGTAGCAAAGATATATGTGTTTCTAGCATGGTATTGATATGAACGTTTATCCTCTAAGATGTCCATAAAGTTTTTAGAGGGTAGTGTTCATATGGAAATTATTCTTTGAAGCATTTTTTGAAGATAAGAATTTTTGACTCCTAATGCCCAATGGATAAGACTTTGAGTTTGATGGCTTTGCGAGAAAATCCACCCGAGAGGCACCAGAATGTAGGCCCAAAATGGCCACATCCTTAGAAAACATTGAAAATTTATTCTAAGGCATGAAATATCTATTCCACTAAGGACATAGAGTATTTTGGAGTGGATCTACGATAAGAGTTCTCCAATCCACTCAAAACTTAGTGTTTTTTCACCATAACAAGCTAAGTTTTCATTCCACTTGGTGCATTGTGTATTTGGCACCGGATTCTGATGTAGTTTTCAATCTACAAAAAGATTAAGTGTTGGTGATGTTAGCACGTTGCAAAGTGTGGAATGGTGATTTGTGCACTCTAGTGACTAAGTGTCGATAATATGCATTCTATTGAGTTCCAAGACTAAGATGGAGTGGAATGGCGACAAAGGCTATTTACACTACTTACAGTATGGATTGGTGATTCCACGGTCCAACCAAGTCAAAGATGATGTTAGCATATTTTTTGTGTGGATTACGATTTGCTTTATGCCATAGAAGAGAGAAAGAAGTTAGACTTTTTGAAGGCTAAGTAGCGGATTGATAGTAGACTTCATTCCACTCGTAACTCAATATATTTTACATCAAAGTTTGATTCTATTGGCCAAAGACATCAAAGATGATGTCAGTTATTAAAAAGAGTGAAATGGTGTTTCGATTCTCCCCTACTATTTTATAGAGCATTTATGATATTTGATCAGAGTCATTCACTAAGAACATCAAAAACATAGATTTTAATGATATTTTATGATGCATAAAAATGTGGAATCTTTTTAAATTAAAGAATAGTTGGTTTGAGGTAGGAAAGCAAAGTGTCGAAGGATTTTCAAGACCAAGAACTAGAATGGTTGCATATCTGTGGTAGAAAGAAGCTTCCTAGAATTATGAGCAGTCTAGATTACATTTCCAATGGCCTGAAGCTCAACTGCCATTATTGGACCAATAGGTTGTAGAGTTGAGCTACCATGGAAAATTGTTTCCAACGAATTTCCCAGACTCCAGCAAAAAATGAGATGAGGCCAACAAAGCTCTCTACTGAGCTGTTAAAATTGTAATTCTTGTAATGTTTCATTCAATTCTTTCTATTTTAAACTATAAATAGAGATCGAAACCTCATTTTTTAGGGTCAGCTCTAGTACGTTTTATTGTCATATTGTGTAAATATCTCTGCAAAATAATGGAAGGAGCATTACTCTAATTTTTGACTCAAGAATGTGTTATCTTTGCTATTTTTCAATTAAGAAATTCGAAGCTGTGAATTGCATTTCTATCAATGCTGTAACGGTTAGTTCATTTCATTTCCACTAGATTACTAGTTGTGAAGGTAGTTGAAATATGTTCATAGTTAGATATATGTTAATAGGAAGTTTATTTTTTCCAAATTTGATTATTGGTCTATTTTGCTAAATTGAATTATCAATATATTGGATATTGGAATTGCTTCTTGCAACACACCTCTGTTTATGCTTTAATATGTGAAGATTTCATGGTTTTCGATGTTGCTAATATTGAGTGATGGGACACTAGAAATAGTTTGTTGGAAGGTTTTTGCTATATATGCCTATGATGTTATCCTATCCATCCATTATTAATGCATAATTATCTAACCCTAAATCTTTTTCTAACCCTATTCCTCAAACCCTTATTGATTTTAATTGAGTCAACATCTTACTAAGTTGAAAAGGAAGCAGCCTACTCTGAGGTTGGATTGAAGTTATCTTTGGTCCATCTAATGTTGAGTTATGAGCTATGATTATCGGGTGAAGCCTAGAAATTGAATTGGAAGATAGACAGTTGTAGTGTCAAGTAAAACTTGATGTCAATTCAGTGCCCAACAATCATTTTGACCAACATGTTTCAATTTATTTACATCATTTAGATTTAATATTTTTTCATTTTTTTCCAAATCCCCTAGGTAAATTGCACTTTCCCTTTTTCAAGAATTGAAATTAGAGTTTCAATTTTTTTATGTCACTTAGAATTAGAAATTCCCCATTTCTTTCCAAATCCCCTAGGTAAATTGCACTTTCCCTTTTCAAGAATTTAAATTAGGGTCTCAATTTATTTCTAACACACGTAGATAGATTGTCAAAATTCCTTTTTCATGCACTTTAGCTTGCTTATTTCCACGCTTTCTAGATTAAATTTATTTTTCCAAAAAATCATTTAGATCTAGTTTCATTTTGAAAATGCATCTAGGGTTAGTTTCACTTTTGAAAATACATCTAGTTAGTTGTTTTCGCTTTCACCTCAGTGGTAGAAAATACACCATCACACACCCATGTGGCATACACAATGGTGAGATTGGACTTCATCCCCAATCCATCGCTCAAGATTGGTGATATTGGAATTCATCTCCTTGCACCAGCTCACCCCCTAGACACCATAGTAGCCCTCAGGAGTGATTTTTTGGACTTCATCACCAAAAAATCCCCTACTCTTGAGACTGGTTTTACAGAATTTATCATTGAAAGGGACCTTCAGAGTAGGATAGGATTAGACATCTTTGTTCACAAGGCTCACATAATTAGTGAACATGTAACTATCATTCTTGACTAAGCTCACCCGAGTGAAGCGACTGCCTGGTTGGGATAGTAGTAGGTCTTAGATAGTGCCACCTCTTATTGTAAGAGGTTTTTGGACCCATTAGCACAATTTGAGCTCCCCCCATTTGGTTATCATTTTACTGCACCCTTCCATTCAAGTCACCACTTGCCTATTGAGACATCATTCTATTTTGTTCACCCTTGGGTGTTGTTGGAGGTTCTATGCCGACGACAATCCTATTATTTCTAGAGTTCACTCCACTTCCTGTGATATTTTCTAGAAGCAAAAATCAACATCATAACACACAAAAACAAACATTTATTTTTTGATATTTAGCATTGATTCTAGTTATGCTTTGTTTGCATGCTCACAAAACTGGTTTTAGTACATTCACTTGTTAGAAACCTATATTCTAGCTATTTGTAGCTTGTCACTTTTAGTTTTCTATTAGATTCACTATCTAGGTCCAATTCACATAACATTATGCGAACTAGGTTTTTGTAGTTCTAGTTTGCATAGCGATATGCAAAATCTATCCTAAGACATAGAAACTTTCCAAATTTCATAGGGTTACCCAAAAAATTTACACAAAACACAACCATAACTTTATATTTCTATTTTTGGACAATTTGAGAACCAAATTGCACTACACAACACCATGCCTATCACTACTCAGAGTTGGGCACACGAGCAAGTGCATCTAGAGAAGGAAGCTTCTCATGCCATATATAGTCAGTCTACTCCTCCCCCTACCTTCACAAGGGAAGATTTGATGCTCACACCTGATCTCATTATAGATCTTGAGTCACTTTACCAATGCACTGTATCATGATGAAAATTCTATTTCTAGCAATATTATAGCCTCCTAGTTTGACAAAGATCATCCACTTATTCCCCACTCACCCCCACCTAATATTCCTTCCATGTTTTGTGACCACATAATTTGCACTACTCTAGGAAACTGATGCGTTGTCGTTAAGCGCATAATTAATTCTTAATAAATTTGTCAATTTAGGGTAGTGTACAAGGCTATCTATAGGAGTGAAGAGGGCTATAAATTAGGTCAATTGGAAGTAGTAAGTATTATTGGTAGGACCAATTGTGTGGGGGTTTTAGATCATTTCTATCTCTAAATTGCATAAATTGAACTTTAATCTATTTGCAAAAATGAGAACTAATTGTTAATTGCATAAATGAAACCCTAGTTACAGTTGTAAGAATGAAATCTAGTTAATTTGCAAAAATGAAATTCTATTTACTCTTGCAATTATGAAAAATGAAATGAAGCACAGAAAACTAGGTCCCGTCAATGCTCTGTAACAGAAGGTTGTTAATCTTCTATGTAGAGGTTGACAACAAAAACAATAATGCAAAAAAATAGTAGAAAACTATAAATTTCTAGAAATGAAAACCTACAGTAAATTATAAAGTTGTTGGGAATGAAAAGAATAACCAGATCTACTACTAATCATATCACAAAAACATTTTGAACAAGAATTAAACAACTAGGAATGTTAGCTATGTAAAAGAATGAAATTGACAAGTTTACAACTTATTCTGCTACAGAAAAATAAGAATAAAAACTTTTTGTTAGTCCTCCTCTTAGGTCTGGAAGTGGCAAACCTCCTTTTCTAGAAGAAGATATGAGTTGCTATATCTCTAAATCTTAATTACACTTAGGCATAATAAAATAAATGTAAGAAACTACACTTTTTATTGCTTCAAAAAATCATTACAATATTGCTGCCAAAATCTGTTATAGAACTGAAATTACTATTCCTTACTTCTTATTTTCTTGCCTACTTGCCTACTTACCTTGAAAAAAAATGGGAGCTATATTTTATAGATGCCTAAAATCTATTTACAAACATAAAATATACTATTCCTATCCTGCATATCAATTCCTATTATGTTGCAGCATTTCTTGGTTTTTATCCTAGAAGAGGATCAATTGATCTTTTCCCATGAATGGTGGCTTTTGGACAACAAAGACGACAAAGTCAGCTGGGGGATATTTTTCCTTAACCTTCTCAACCTTATTTCCATTTTTCCACTATCAAAAAATAGTCAAAAAGTCAAAAAGCACTTTCTATTGTCAATCCGAAGATAACTGCCTCAATCCGAAGAAACTGCATTCTGTCAATCCAAAGATGTTTTCTCAATCTAAAGCTCTTCGTATTGACTAACCGTGTGGTATTTAGGTGATCTCAGTTGCTTTTCTTAGGTGGGTTATCTCTTAGGAATTGATTGCAATAGCTTTTATCCTTCTCCATGTGTGAATTCCATGCCTTGCCATTCATTTGCAGCTTTCTGGAATTTACATAGCGAAACCAGTTTTTGTTGCACAATAACAATATTCTTGCACCATTTGCTAAAATTAGATAAATAAATGCTTGAAAATCATCAAAACAAAACTAGTAAATTGTTGCTATCAACCTAAGCATATTCCTCATTTAGCAAGACATGATAAAATAACATAAAACTGTACAAAAAACTGTAAAAATCAAAATATAATATCCTAACACATCAATCATCCAAACAATTAATACACAACATATTAGATCAACTTAACTAGCATATAAGATAATTCACAAGAGTTTTTAGACAATTTCAATGTTCAAAACATACTATGATGGACGCATTTCCAAGCCTCATAATTTCCCCCACAACTTATATTAATGCATGTCCTCATGCATTGTGTTAGGCTATGGAATCACATATATCCATATTAAAATTCCATGATCTATAGAACAATTTGGTGCCTATATAATATCCCCTGGTTTCTTGAAGGTTCTTGAGGCATTATTCAAAATGATCATCTAGTTGGGAATCTTCTTCAAAATAGAAGGGAACTGGAGAAATGATGGTTGGATGCATAAATATAAGACCTAGCCAATTATGTTGCATAACCATAATAATCTGTACCACCCCTTTTGCTCTCCTTCTGGACCATTCCATGTTTATGGGGGAGATAGGATCCATTTTCTACAAAGATATGAATTTTTTTGCCCATATGTTCCTGCAAATTGATAAGGCAGGAATAAAATTGGTAGCACAATAATCTTGGAATTTAGTCAAACAATCCCTCAAGCTATTTGAGTACATTATTTTAATGGCTGCCCTATTCATCAAGTCAAAATATTGTCTAGTAATAACTGTATGATTTTGCTGTACTGCTCTGACTAACAACTCACCTCTTAACTCAATCTCCTTATTTTGTGTCTTTTCCTGGTTCCATTAAAGTTGATTCTATAGAGTAGACATAAAAGCTCTTAATTTAACATATCCTATGCAAATTTGAGGGTGAAAATCTACCTCCTCTGGAATTAAAAAGTTGTGTAGAAATAGCTCACATAGCAGATTTTTTTGTTGTGTAGGACTGCTAAGGTAAGCTTCCAAAAACTCTTCAGTAGTTTCAAATTTATAGAGGAAACATGAGCTAATCCTCATGATCTACCATCTAAGATATATTTTCTTCAGAATGAGACTATAAAACTTGGCAGGTCGTCTAAATTGGACTAAAAATTCAACAATGTGACATAGATAAGCCACCTGTTCCTTTAATATATTGATTTTTGTGTCCTTTTCCTCCAACTATTTTCCTACTAGTTTCAAATTTTCAACCTATGTGGCAAGTTTCTCATATTTGATCACCCAATTAGCTATGTTTGTATTGTACTGCTCAAAGGATATAGTATTGGGTGGTCTGATTACAGGTTGGAATATTGGCAATAGATCCACTTGTACCCCTTTTTCCTCTATTTCTACAGGTTGGAAATATGTCAACAAACTACTTGTGTCCCATTTCCTCTATCTCTATAGGTGAAGAATCTGACAACACATCTACTTGTACCCCTTTGTCTTCTACTTCTAATATAGGAATAATAGTTTCAAAATTGGGCATAGAGATTTCATTCAAAGAAGTACTTACTTGATCATTCACATCTTGATGCGCAAAGTTCTCCTGTGTTGGTGTTGTTTGTAGAAGCAACTGTTGTGACTCTCCACTGATACTTTTTTTTGTATTTTCGAGCAATTCTAGAGCATCTTTAGTTTGAGAGGATGTTACTTCGGATTGAGAAGCTATTGCTTCAGAATGGAAGGGCACTGCTTCAGAATAAGCACTTGTATCTTTATTCAAAGGTTCAAATGCTTTAATCATGGGAAAATAATTACTTTCCTTAGACAATCTAAGCAATAATTGAACCAAATCCTCCTCATCATCTAATGAAGTCGACTATTCTTCAAATTGTGATTGTTTACTCTTTAGTTTCTCCACTTCCTACTGTAGCTCTTCAATTCCATTTTTTAATTTTTTCAATATTATCTTCTCTTTATTCAATCCATTTTATTTGTGTTTTTGTAACACTCTTGGCTGCTCTCAGTTGCTCTTTGATGTCCACCTCTTCCTCCTCTGATTCAAAAACTGATGCAGACAAATTATCTTCAGTTTATTGTTCAAAAATTGATTCATTTTCTGCTTGTTCTGCTTCAACCTTGTGTTCATTCTCTGCTCCAACCTCCTGTTCAATTTTTTTCTCAACCTCTTGTTCCTACTCAGGGAATTCTGGAAAGTTTTCCATGACTATATCTAGAATTACAGTGGCCTATTGTATTGTAGCAACTTCAGATTTATCTTGCCTAGTCTCTTCCTCAACCATTTATTTAGGGAATCCTAAAAAATATTTCATGGTTGTATCTACAGTTACAGTGGCTTGTATTTCTGTAACATTAGGACTTCCTTGTCTGGTTTCCTCCTCAACCATCTGTTCTTTCATATATTTTTGGTGGAGTCTTTTAGATCTCCTAGTTCTTGTTGTATATTTTTTCTTTCTATCATATTTTATTGTGGTAACAGGGGTTGTAGGAACAATTTCAGGCTCTGGTGGGAGTTATTATTTTTATCCTTCTGTTTCTTCCTCTATTTGGTTACGAATTTTACTCCCATGTTCTGAAAATTCAATAATATTTTCATAAAAATAGACCTTTTTCTATTTTCCTTTTATGCTGAAAGTCCTAGATCTTCTCTTCTTTTGTTTTTGAGGTCACGAGGTTGAAGGTTTTGGGGAAATGTGTTCTATTTATTTCTCTACAACAACAATTTCCTCCTCTCCTTCATCTTCTTACCCAAAAACTACATCAGTCAAGGCAGAGTAAAACCTATTAAAGCTTCTAGGGTTTCCACTAAAATGATGTTGGCACACTAGTTTAATAAGACCATGGTGACGAGGGCTCCCTTTTCCCTCCTGATAATGTTTTTCCATGTTTTGTAGCTCTTAGTGTAGGTATAATGGAATATTTACCCTAAATTTAGGTTGTTTCCTACCATGCCTAAGGTAATTTAAAATTCTGAAATGATGCCCTAACAAAACCATATACTGCCCCTCACAAGTTAAAAATTTGATGACCCATGTGGCTACTTCATCCCAGGGCTCTTGCAGGCTGGTTATTTTTACCCCCTTACACATGTTATTGTTTATCAAATATTCTAGCATCCTATCATCTTCTTCCATAAACTAAATAACTATATTTGCTAATGCATTTTTGCCACTTTTAGAAATTTGAAGACCTTGCAATGGAAGTTCAGTAATTTGACTCAAAACTTCAAGGGTTACCTTAATTGTGATGTCGTTTATGTATGCCCGATTATTTTTGAATTTCTGAGCAAATATGGCAGCCAAATCTTCAGAGCATCCATTAAATTTGTCCAAGAAAGGCATAAGCCCTCCATTTTCAAAAATCTACAACACTTCTAGATTTTCCCAAAGGAGAGTAGTATCTGTTGGCTCTATTTTTGTTTTTCACCCCATTGTTTTGTTATGCTATTTTTGCACTAAGAATGCTTCTCACTTCTACTGCCACACTTGTCTGCTGGTTTAAAAAAAAATAGGATTTTTCTTTTGGGTTGCAATGTCTCTATTTTTCTTTAGAAAGAGCTTCAATTCCTGTACCTCACCTCGTAACCATTTTGCTTTAGAAAATATGTCTTCAGAAGGAAATGTGGCATGCCTTTCTATTTTTTCTCCAGATACTTGGTCGATGATGATTGGACAGACGTCCTTCCCATCAAATCTTCCTTACTATTTTTAGCGTATTCATCCGACATGTGAATCTACCACATGTGTGGTTATCAACAATGAACTACGGTGACATGCTATTGGTTGTTCTACCATGGTTCCCATACTTCCTCAATGGGTGTAAAGATGAGACATATTACACCGTGCAAGCCAACGAACACGTGTCAATTATCACATGTAGTCAAAAACTCTACTAACCATGTCTTTTCTCTCTCCTTGAATTCCACGTGGAAATATTTTATCGACATCGTGTCTTTTTTGATTTTCACTTTTTTTTATTCCAAATATTATGCTTCATTCCAAAGACAATTCTTCATTCCAAAGACAAATAAAATTTCAAAACATACTCCCATAAATCCAAAGAAAAAAAATTTCAATCCGAAGACAAAGCTGGCGTTGTCATTCCAAAGACAATTTTCAATTTGAAGACAAAACTGGCACTATCATTCTGAAGATAACTTTTCAATCCGAAGATAAAACTGGTTTTGTCATTACAAAGACAATTTTCAATATAAAGATAAAACTGGCACTATCATTCTAAAGATAAATTTTCAATCCGAAGACAAAACTAGTGTTGTCATTCCAAAGACACAACAGGCACTCATTTCGAAGATCAGGCAAAAACCAAAATTCTTCTTTTCTTAAAACATGTTTTGATTATGCAAACTCTTATGAACACCTTTATACTAATGGTTAATTGTCATATACTATATACCAAATATTTACAATGAGAAAAGGGCAAGAAATATATACCTGGTTAAAACAAGTTAATTGATGGGGAACAGAAAATCGTTCACCCGCAAATCTAGAATATTCATTCATTAACTAGAAATCATTTTTTTACTCAGAACTAGCCACCAGGCCTAGTTTTTCTTTTCACTCTACAGCAATCTCTGCCTCACCATTCCTCTCTCACTACGTGCCTAGGTTTTTAAAGAGGTCCCGCGACCCTCTGGAAGAAAAACAACAGCCCTCGGGCTTTCAAATCTGTAACCCTCTATTACAGTAGTTTTTTGACCCCTTTCCCATTACAAATCTTGGGTTTTTATAGAGGCCCCGACCCTCTGAGCCATTATTACACAAAATGGCTGAATACACCCTCGAGTCCTATCAAGTCGCTCCTCGCACTCCGTGATTTGAACTATAAATTCTTTTTTTTGTCAAAACTAGCAACTATGACTGGTCACGCATTATCGAGCTGTTTGCATGTACTTGGTCTATGGGCAGAGTGCCCTGTGGCTGCCTATATCTTGGTGCCACGTGTCCCGGAAACTGCCGCCTGACCTCTGATCAGGCCCTTGTAATCGCCGCCTGACCTTTGTTCACTGTCATACTCCAGATGCACGGTAACAGACCCTGCATCCACCGTCTGATCCATCGTCTGACTTATGCTAGCTATCACTGTCACTCTGTCGTGGTCCTCAAAAATGTAGCATGTCGCGATATCGTGACATCTTCTCTCTCTTGCTCTTCTTCTTCTCTTCCTGTCGTGATATCACGACACTTCTGCTCCTTGGCCTTCTCTCTCCTCTTCGGGTCGCAAAAATGTGACATGTCGTGATATCGTGATATTTCTGCTCCATCGCCTTCTCTCTCCTCCTCGGGTCGCAAAAATGTGACATGTCACGATATCATGACATTTTGACTCCATTGCCTTCTCTCCTTCTTCGGGTCGCAAAAACGTGACATGTCACGAAATCATGACATTTCTTCTCGCTGCCTCCTTCCCTCGCCTTTTCATCATGAAAATGCGACGTGTCGTGAAATCGCGACACTTCTTCTATCTGGCTCCCTCTCTGACCTTCTTGTTGCAAAAATGCGACATGTCGCACTATCGCAAAATTTTTCTTCCTCGACTCCTCTTTTCTCTTTGGGTCACAAAAATGCGACATGTCACGAAATTGCGACATTCTTTCATCCTTGCCTTCGCTTTCCTCTTCGAGTCGTGAAAATGCGACATGTCGTGAAATCGTGACATTTCAGCTTCCTGGCTCCTCTCTCGCCTTCTGGTCACGAAAATGCGACATGTTGCGAAATCGTGAAATTTTCCTCCTTGAGCTCCTTCGCTTGCCTTCTGGCCACGAAAATGCGACATGTCATGAAATCGCAACATTTTCCTCCTCGGGCTTCTTCTTTGTCTTCTGGTCGCGAAAATGCGACATGTCGCGAAATCGCGACATTCTTCTCCCTTGCGATTCTTCTTGTCTGTAGGTCGTGAAAATGCGACATGTCATGAAATCATGACATTTTTCTCTTCTGCTCTTCATCCTGCATTCTGGTCATGATAATGCGACATGTCGCGAAATCGCGACATTTTCATCCTCGGGCTTTTTCTTCGTCTTCTAGTCATGAAAATGCGACATGTCACAAAATCGCGACATTCTTCTCCCTTGCGATTCTTCTTGTCTGCAGGTTGCAAAAATGCGACATGTCACAAAATTGCGAAATTTTCCTCTTCTGCTCCTCACCCTGCCTTCTGGTCGCGATAATGCGACATGTCGCGATATTGCGACATTTTCTCTTCTGGATTTCTCTCTCCTCCTTGGGCCGCGATAATGCGACCTGTCATGATATCGCGACATCTTCCCCACTTGTGCCTCTTCTCATTCTTTGGTCGTGATAACGCGACATGTCACGATATCGCGACATCTTTTCCCCTTGCGCCTTCTTTCTTCTTCGGGTCGCGATATCATGACATTTTTTGTCCATTCCTTCTCTTTCCTCTTTTGGTCGCGATAACGCGACATGTCGCGATATCGTGACATTTTCCTCCTTGCATTTCTCTCTCCTTCCTGAGTCGCGATAATGCGACATGTCGCGATATCATGACACTTTTTCTGTCATGATATCGCGACACCAAGGCGGAACACTTAGAATTTTCTTTCTGATGCAAGGTTGCTCTGCTGCCACTGGATGCTCCTGCATCAGACACCCGGGGTTGATGGAGAAGTGACCTTCACTTCAGTACTGTCTGTCACCTTTGTTGGTGCTAGTACTGTAGGTACTGCACACGGACTCAAAACTCTTTCTAATCAACCCCCTTCCACAAACACTGCACAGAGTGTCGATTTCCTTCCTTTGAGGCTTCATACAAGAAACCTCCTGCAAGCACCGCAGATAGTGCCAATTTTCTTCCTCTGAGGCTTCATACAGAAACCCCCTGCAAGCACTACACAGAGTGCCAAATTCTACTCTTTCCTGGTGCAAACTGCCTCATGTTCGGTGAATCTGTCTGCACACGCAGGAACTTCTTTCTCTCTTTTCAAGCCCTTCACCACAGATCCTAGCACAAACTGCCTCACGTTCGATGAATCTGCTTGCGCACTCAGGAACATTGGCTTTGATACCACTTGATGGGGAACAAAAAATTGCTCACCCGCAAATCTAGAAAATTCATTCATTAACTGGAAATCATTTTTTACACAAAACTGGCCGCAGGCCCAATTTTTCTTTTCACTCTACAGCAATCTCTGCCTCACCATTCCTCTCTCACTATGTGCCTAGGTTTTTAAAGAGGCCCCGTGACCCTCTGGATTAAAAACAACAGCCCTTGGGCTTTTAAATTTTTAACCCTCTCGTAGACACCAAAACAGCACCAATCCGATTATGTGACAACAAGCGCTGATCGCATTGACACAAACAACCCCTAGGGCAGCCCCCAGAGGTCAAACAGTGGTCCTAACCACTCCCAAAAGCAGTTTTGAGGGTCAAAAGTCAATTTTGCACCTTTTTGGCACCTTTTTCTCTATTCGTCCCACCCAGGGATGAATTTAGACTGGTATTCGTCCCACCCTGGGACGATTAAGCAATCGCTCCAGGGTGGGACGAATAGCAGGTTTGACTGGCAAAAAGTCAAACCTCGGCAACTCCGCCAGTTAACTGAGGCTTCAGGCCATGCAATTGTGAGGAATAGCTTTTATTCAAGAGGAGAGACTTCAGTCATGCATGTCTTTATTTTAGAGACCTCATGCAAGAAGCTTTTTTATCAAGGAGTTAGCTTTTCTCTGAAAATAGGACAGTTAACTCAAGTGGCGCCCTCGCATGCGCAATTCAAACAAGGAGACCATAAGGTCTATAAATTGGGGAGTTTTCCCACCCAAAAAAGAGGACAGAGAAGGAGCATTTGAGCAACGAAGTGCTGCCAATTTCATACCTAACTGCGATTTGTGCTTTTACATCCTTAATCTCTCATTCGAAAGGGAGGTTATTGGGTGACTATTGGAGGCGCAAATCCATACCCAAAACCCAATTTTTGACCACAACTATCCACAAAATTTGTCGACAACACCATACAATCAGTTTTGGACCCATCCCAAGTGGATTGGTGCCGAAACAGTGCTTCAATCGGTGGGCGTCCTGCCCCCGGGCGCTCCCCAAACTATCACAGTGCTAATCGCCCCACCCCGGGATGATTAGAAATCTATGATAGATTTCTTGTTTTTTTCTTTTGCATCTGATTCTAGATAGGTTAAATAGGTTACAGTTCAAATTTCATGTCATTCTGATTATTTTTGACCAGGTTATTGTTGTTTCCCGCTTTCACTAACTTGCAGATGCCATCTTCAAAATATGGATCCTAGAGGCAAAATTGGAGAAATATGAGCATCTGGGTCATCTCAAAATGCCCCCAATTAGCTAACCCCAAGTTTTTAGGTCATTTGGAGCTTCCGGGATAGGACATTGAAGAGGGTGCTTTCCGACAGGTTATTGCAGGTCTATTCGTCCCACCCTGGAACGAATACCAATCTGTCAAGGGTCTATTCGTCCCACCCTGGAGCGAATACAAAATTGTGAGGAATTTTTAGACTGTTCTTTTTGCAATGGTCTTCTGATGATATTTTTATGCTTCTTTCAAAGTTTCAGGTCAATCAAAGGTCATCTGATAGTCGTTTTATTATTTTCATGCTTTTACTGACAGTAGGCCTTGGGAAATACATGTTTCATTTGGTCTACAGGTATTATTAATATTTTTTGTTTCTTTGAATGCAGGTTTCCAATAGCAGAGGAGCAAGAAAGAGCAAAGAATCACATACAACAGCGGCGGCGACGTTTTGGTCCGCCCATCTTACATGTGGGCACGCGGAAGAAGGATTGTTAGCCATGAGTCTTGTGACAAGAAACACATTTGACTCTCCTATCCCCTAAAAAGGAAGGAGACGTATTGTAACACAATTTGTAAAGCGTATCAATAAAAGAGATTACTATATTTCGTATTGCTTTTATCTTGTGTCAATTTGCATACGTTATTTCTTGTTCTTGTGGCATATTCCTTTTTGTTTCCGTATCCTCGTGCTTTCAATGGCGATCACGGTGGGACCTGTGTCCTTTGATTTTTAAAGATTAAATTTCTGATTAAAGTTGCTTGTTTTGTTGCTTGCAGGTACCAAGTTTTCAAAAGCTAGACTATTTCAGGCAGAAATTCAGAGATATTCGACTTAGGCAGAGAAGAGGTAAGGGATTTAAACATCCTTTGTCAATTTTTTGTTTTCTATATTTTTTGTTCTCTGATTTTTGCTTGCATAGGAGAGTTTAGATGCTTGCCTGTTTCATTTTTTGCAACTTAAAATGAATCCCACACACCACGTGGTAATTTAAACCAAGGAGTTGGTCGTAAAACCCCAACCCTTGAGCAAGACCAAAGGTGGATTCCATTATCACTTTGGCTTGAGATATTGCATCCATTACCCCGATCGCGACTGTTGCTAGACGTAAATCCTGACGAAAGCTGACCAAGTGTAGCTAGGGTGATTCCTAGCGCATGAGGATAAGTCTTCTATGGTAGGTGTCATAAACAGAGTGATTCCCCTTTCGTATCGCCTATGTTCCACGTATCATCTGCTCTCACGTACCTATAGTCTCCCTCACGTAAGGGCGGGTATATAGAGAGGTTGGTATATCGGTCCGACAATGGTATATTGAAGGGGCGACCATTTATGGGAGTCATATGAGCCTACATTTTGCATTTAAATGGTCTTCACAAAAATTTTCAAAAACAAAACAAAAATCATCATCAAAAACACACTAAAACCAGTCTAGGACACACCATTAATCTTTAAAAGAGATAATCATTGCTTTGTGTGTGTATGTTCTTTTCTGCTTAGTGTAACAAAAAAAAATCAAAAATCAAAAAATCATAAACAAAAGATAAAAATCTACGTAGCTTGTAGAGAGTCATTACCATGGTATTCACCCGTAGTCAAGCCCACTCACGGGCAGACGCTGCGGAGAATGTCCAAGGAGGCACGAGTCGCCTCCGTTACAGTCCCAAGGATTTGGTCATACCACCTTGGCGACCTGACACACAAGGTAGTCCCCTCCACACCTTAATGGAAAGGGACTATAGGGGCACCTCTTCTAGGGGCACTCCTGTTCAGCATAGCACCCAACACACACCCTTCCATGAGGGGTACATCCGTAGGAGAGCTCCCTTAGATGCTCGCTATGAGTGGTCACCGCGCGATGAAGCGCTAGGTCAACATAGGGTTCGACGGGAGGAACCACATGATTACATTATCCCTCCTTCACCCCCTCTAGTTGTCAGGACTACAAGGACAAATCCAGAGCACAAGGCTCCTCAGGCGGGGCGAGCCAACTCCGCCCGTTCCTTTTTCACTTATGAGAGAGAGCACGAGGAAAACCCTTACCTTCCTCAAGAACAATATACATCACAGGAGCAACACGCCTCCGCAATTGCTAGCCATCAGGATCACCTACTGAGGACAAAGCCTCGGGGGAATGCCGCTACCCCCAACAGAGGGAGGCGGCCTATAGAGATCTCGGATCACCAAGACCGAGATAGAAATCTAGGAGAGGCATCTAGGCCTTCTAGACATGAAACGGCAGGACCAACTATCTTAGAATCTGCCCAGCATATCGCACGTCGGATGGAACTCACGTTACTTGAGCTAGAACGACAACAGTTAGAGCAATAGTATCTTCTAAATCAAGAGTGCATTCAACGCCAGGAGGATGAGTTGTTCCCATACACTATGCAGGCACGGACTCCAACCCCTCGCACGCATAAGACAAAACATTATGAGAGACACAACTGGGTGCGAGATAGGTATCCATGACCTTATCAACCGTTGCCTCCAATGCCTCCTAGACTTGAGCGGAAGGCCACTCCTCAAACCAATGACAGGCGCATTCTTCAGGCACCCACCCAGGTTCATGGGCCACCCTCAAAAATTCTTCAAGAAGCCTCTGAGGAACCTAAGCGAGAAGAAGAGCGGGATGAAATGCCCTACCAAGGCATGGGGGGTGCTATTCGGCCACCCCTCCCAAGGCCCCAAGTTCCCCACAACCTGCAATGGGAACAAATCAAAGAGGAGGAGCTGAAATCCCCCGATACAAGCAATGCGCTGCCAGAGCACTTAGAGTCGGTAGAGACCAAGATTTTGGGGCCCCAAAAGCCCAACTTATGTGAAACTCCTCTCAAAGAGGATCAACCCCTGGTTGTAGAGCTACCTGATGACGAGGTCTTCCATATCTCAGAATCACCAGATTCTGATGAGCCTGACTCTCTCGCCAAAGATGAGTCAGCATATGCAATAGCACCATGGGACCCGTTTGAGTCAGACAACACTAATTCATAGGTGGTCCCCATGGGTGATCATCACCAAAGTCTCTTAACATTATTCCCTTTGGAGGCTCCCATCGAGCCCGTGCCATTGCAGGAAAATCAGGTCCCCCCACAAAGCGCGAAACAACCCCATCGGGACCATGTCAATCTGCTCGAGCAGGACGAGCCTAGAATGTCGTAGACAGCTGTCGGGGCCAACGAGGGCCTTTGGATCATCGATAATGATTACAAAGATGAAACTGAGATGGAATATCTCAATCATGCACGATGACACAATCACCCTGTAACCCATGAAGAACTGATGGCACAACTAGGCATAAGACTAGGGCATGAGTGGCGCCTAGACCCAGCCCACTGGAATCAACTGTTGATTCCGCTCCTTTGGGTAGACCGCGAGCACCTTCCACCAAGAGATATCATAGCCACATCAGTGTCGAAGGCAGACCCTGCCCTCCTATCCGTGCATAGGGCCGATCCATTCATGCCAATCCCTCCAGAGCCAGATCCGATGCACAAAGATCATCAAGCTGGGGGTACCTCTATTCCCTGAAGAGCAAGTGGATTACACCAAACGCTCCAAAGGTGTCCATAAACCCTTTGGTCAAACCAAAAGCTCCAAGGATTATCGCAATCACTTGGTCACCCTAAAAGCTCCAAGGATTATCGCAATCACTTGGTCACCCTAAAAGCTCCAAGGATTATCGCAATCACTTGGTCACCCTAAAATCTCCAAGGATTATCGCAATCCCTTGGTCACATCCAAAAGCTCCAAGGATTCTCATAATCGCTTGGTCAACCCTAAATGCCCCAAAGGCATCTATAAACCCTTTGGTCAAGCCAAAAGCTCCAAGGATTCTCATAATCGCTTGGTCAAACCCTAAAAAGCTCCAAGGATTCTCATAATCGCTTGGTCAAGTCTAAAAGCTCCAAGGATTCTCATAATCGCTTGGTCAAGTCTAAAAGCTCCAAGGATTCTCATAATCGCTTGGTCAAATCCAAAAGCTCCAAGGATTTTCATAATCGCTTGGTCAACCCTAAATGCCCCAAAGGTATCTATAAACCCTTTGGTCAAGCCAAAAGCTCCAAGGATTCTCATAATCGCTTGGTCAACCCTAAAATGCTCCAAAGGTATCCATAAACCCTTTGGTCAACACCAAAAGCTCCAAGCGTTACCATAACTGCTTGGTCAAAATAAATATTCAAAAATAAACAAAAACAATACAATCATCAAAAATCACAAAAACAATTGCATTTCAATTCCATTTATACTCATAAAAATCAAAAATCACAAAAACAATTGCATTTCAATTCCATGCATACTCATAAAAATCAAAAATAACAAAAAAACATTGCATTTCAATTCCATGCATTCTCATAAACATCAAAATACAAAAATATAGGTTGCATTAGGCATCGCATCCATACATTATATATTTGCTAGGTCATACAAGTCAAAAGCACCATAGGCTGTCATTACTTGGCAATTCCATCATTTCCACATCAAATCCATTTTCATAAACGCATACATCCAGCATATCACCATTTTCTTTTAGCATAGTCAGTTGTCTCCTAAATGTATATAGGGTTTTCATCATTCAGTTGTCTTTAAATTTCTAGCCAAAAACTGTACACAGTTAAACAGATTTTACACGGGAAAGTTTTACTTGGATCACACCTTGTTACGTAGCATCCCAACACAAATTAACACACATAAAATAATTCCTAAGTTGTGTGAATGCAAGAGAAACCTACAAAGCAGTCTCGGGTACCATAGGTGAAAGATTAGCCTGTTCATCCCCCTGTGCGAATGGTTCTAGAATGCTGAGAATTGACAAAAGGACGAGCTCTTCCCTATTCATTCACCTTAATAAACAGTGGTTTTTACCACTACCAAATCCCAATCATAGTTGGTCCCCAAAGTTGTAAGGATTCGTACTACACGTCCCTGCCAAGGATGGGTAGTCATCCCCAAGACCTAAAAGGATCAACGCCATTCACAAACAAAATTCCAACCAACCATCATCCTAACCCTTTCCATTCACCTTTGGTCTCCAAGTTGTAAGGATTCGTACTATCCGCCCCTAACCAGGATGGGTAGTCATCCCCAAGGCCTAACAGATCAATGCCCTTACTTCATAATCTCCATTATCTCCTTTGGTCTCCAAGTTGTAAGGATTCGTACTATCCGCCCCTAACCAGGATGGGTAGTCATCCCCAAGGCCTAAAATATCAATGCCCTTACTTCATAATCTCCATCATCCCCTTGATTCCCAAAGTCGTAAGGATTCGTACTACATGCCCCTAACCAGGATGGGTAGTCATCCCCAAGACCTAAAAGGATCAAGGCCCTTCACAAGTTCAAATTTACAAAGCTCAAAATACAAAATCAAATAACAGTGGTTATCACCACTATTCAAAATCCTTGCTCAAAAAACAAAAGAAACATAAATAGAAAAATAAATAGTGATTTTCATCACTATATTGACGAGCAAGTCTCCCAAATCATTCAGCCAATAAATAACCTGAACTTGAATCCCTGGAATTCTCAGCATTCGAAAACCATCTAGGTGATCCTCGTTACAGGTTTGGTTGATAGCCTACCTGGCAATGGTGGTATCCTACCCGCACGACGATATGTCCGTCACATTAGCTTTGCGTGTGTGCAGACCAATATTTGCATGTGGATGAGCTAGCTTATGGTATCTTAGATTGTCACGTGGATTAATCTTGCTAAATACAACAACGGAGTTAGTGGAGCTAATTAGGTGATCCTCAATACAGGTTTGGTTGATAGCCTATCTGGCACTGGCGGTATCCTGATGAATACCACATAAACGAACTCAATTGCACACACAGGGATGTGAAATAACTTGGTTAAATTCAAGTCGGATTTAGACCTTGTTCAAAAGTCTTGCGAGATAAATGTACAGTCTTGGCTAGTTAGTTAAAATATCTGCATCTCAGAAAAGCTTAACTACATTTTCAAACAACTGGTACATTTCATTCCGTACATAACCATCAAAATATATGCAAAATACAAAAACAAAGTTTTCACATGCAAAGTCATTTCACAAAGTCATCCCATTAGTACAACAAGTCAGTCAAATCTTGTACAGTCTATGGTGCATCGACAAGTCATCAACAACTCATTTCATTCATTCCACATGCATACATCATACAAATTAGACACATCGCATTCATAAAAGCATTTGCATACATCAATGTAAATACATATACATAAAAACAAAACAGCCAATATCCACAAACAATAGCAGTAAAAGTGCTGAACAACGACACCTTTGCACTTGACATTCAATGGCATAAAAAACTGATGTCGGGGTCTACCTTGTCACTATCCTACTCCCTAAGAAGGCTACCATAGCCGGACCGCTCCACGGGAAGACGGATTTTTGACAATTTCACCCCCAACGACGTCCCCAATGGGTCAAAACCCACTCAAAAACAATAAAATAGTAAACCCCCAAAAACAACAAAAACAACAAAAAAATGCAACACAAAAACAAAGTAATAAGCATTGCCGGACACAAGTGCTTTTGCACTTAACTTCTTGGCATAGAAAATCGATGTCGGGGCTCAACTTGTCACTCTCCTACTTCCCCAAGAAGGCTACCATTGCCGGACCGCTCCACGGGAAGACGGGTTTTCGACAATTTCCCCCCATTCTGGCATCACCAAAAGGGTTTTTACCCACCAAAAATAGGTCCAAAAATCAGGAAACTGCTCGAGCATTCAACGGACAACATCTAAAGGCACCCTCACTTAAGTCATCTTGGGTCAAGCGACTCGTCGCTTTTCTCATGGCCGTCATTCCTTCATCGATTCGTCGCTTGAGGGGGTAGTCACACTTAAGTCATCAACCAACAAACACACACCCAATCAAGGCAATGGCATGCATTCAAAGAATCATTGACAAAGACAATCACGCTCCTGCTTGGGGCAGCAAACAAGCAATAATCACAAATTGATCAAACGCTTGGCATTCGTGAATCATGAACACAAGGTTCCCCCATGGATAAAAGGTTGCGCCCTTTGCCTATTCATGAATGATCAATGACCAAGCTCAAGTCACACCTCACCAAAATAGGTTAATACTTGAAATCAAATTCCTTAGCTCGTCAGAAGCAAGGATTCAAGAATGCATGCCCTTTCCATACTTGGGGCATCAAGAGTTGGTTAGGTTACTGAGAAACCCTAATCATTAGTGCTTTGGTTATCTATTTTTGCTCGACGCTGCGCCTTGCACAACGCTTCCCAAAAAGGGGCATCTGTAGACACCAAAACAACACCAATCTGATTATGTGACAACAAGCGCTGATCGCATTGACACAAACAGCCCCTAGGGCAGCCCCCAGAGGTCAAACAGTGGTCCTAACCACTCCCAAAAGCAGTTTTGAGGGTCAAAAGTCAATTTTGCACCTTTTTGGCACCTTTTTCTCTATTCGTCCCACCCAGGGACGAATTTAGATCGGTATTCGTCCCACCCCGGGACGATTAAGCAATCGCTCCAGGGTGGGACGAATAGCAGGTTTGATTGGCAAAAAGTCAAACCTCGGCAACTCCGCAAATTAACTGAGGCTTCAGGCCATGCAATTGTGAGGAATAGCTTTTATTCAAGAGGAGAGACTTCAGTCATGCATGTCTTTATTTTAGAGACCTCATGCAAGAAGCTTTTTTATCAAGGAGTTAGCTTTTCTCTGAAAATAGGACAGTTAACTCAAGTGGCGCCCTCGCATGCGCAATTCAAACAAGGAGACCATAAGGTCTATAAATTGGGGAGTTTTCCCACCCAAAAAGGGAGGACAGAGAAGGAGCATTTGAGCAACGAAGTGCTGCCAATTTCATACCTAACTGCGATTTGTGCTTTTACATCCTTAATCTCTCATTCGAAAGGGAGGTTATTGGGTGACTATTGGAGGCGCAAATCCATACCCAAAACCCAATTTTTGACCACAACTATCCACCAAATTTGTCGACAACACCATACAATCAGTTTTGGACCCATCCCAAGTGGATTGGTGCCGAAACAGTGCTTCAATCGGTGGGCGTCCTGCCCCGGGCGCTCCCCAAACTATCACAGTGCTAATCGCCCCACCCCGGGATGATTAGAAATCTATGATAGATTTCTTGTTTTTTTCTTTTGCATCTGATTCTAGATAGGTTAAATAGGTTACAGTTCAAATTTCATGTCATTCTGATTATTTTTGACCAGGTTATTGTTGTTTCCCGCTTTCACTAACTTGCAGATGCCATCTTCAAAATATGGATCCTAGAGGCAAAATTGGAGAAATATGAGCATCTGGGTCGTCTCAAAATGCCCCCAATTAGCTAACCCCAAGTTTTTAGGTCATTTGGAGCTTCCGGGATAGGACATTGAAGAGGGTGCTTTCTGACAGGTTATTGCAGGTCTATTCGTCCCACCCTGGAACGAATACCAATCTGTCAAGGGTCTATTCGTCCCACCCTGGAGCGAATACAAAATTGTGAGGAATTTTTAGACTGTTCTTTTTGCAATGGTCTTCTGATGATATTTTTATGCTTCTTTCAAAGTTTCAGGTCAATCAGAGGTCATCTGATAGTCGTTTTATTATTTTCATGCTTTTACTGACAGTAGGCCTTGGGAAATACATGTTTCATTTGGTCTGCAGGTATTATTAATATTTTCTATTTCTTTGAATGCAGGTTTCCGACAGCAGAGGAGCAGGAAAGAGCAAAGAATCACATACAACAGCGACGGCGACGTTTTGGTCCGCCCATCTTACATGTGGGCACGCGGAAGAAGGATTGTTAGCCATGAGTCTTGTGACAAGAAACACATTTGACTCTCCTATCCCCTAAAAAGGAAGGAGACGTATTGTAACACAATTTGTAAAGCGTATCAATAAAAGAGATTACTATATTTCGTATTGCTTTTATCTTGTGTCAATTTGCATACGTTATTTCTTGTTCTTGTGGCATATTCCTTTTTGTTTCCGTATCCTCGTGCTTTCACCCTCTATTACAGTAGTTTTTCCGACCCCTTTCCCATTACAAAGCTTGGGTTTTTATAGAGGCCTCGACCCTCTGAGCCATTATTACACAAAATGGCCGAATACACCCTCGAGTCCTATCAAGTTGCTCCTCGCACTCCATGATTTGAACTATCAATTCTTTTTTTGCCAAAACTGGCAACTACGACTGGTCACGCATTATCGAGTTGTCTGCGTGTACTTGGTCTATGGGTAGAGTGCCCTGTGGCCACCTATATCTTGGTGCCACGTGTCCCTGCAACTACCGCCTGACCTCTACTTAGGCCCCTGCAATCACCGCCTGACCTCTGTTCACTATCATACTCCAGCTGCATGGTAACAGCCCCTGCATCCACCGTCTGATCCACTGTCTAACATATGCTAGCTATCACTATCACTCTGTCGCGGTCCTCAAAAATGTAGCATGTCATGATATCATGAAATCTTCTCTCTCTTGCTCTTCTTCTTCTCTTCCTATCGCGATATCGCGACACTTCTGCTCCTTGGCCTTCTCTCTCCTCTTCAGGTCATGAAAATGTGACATGTCATGATATCGTGACATTTCTACTCCATCGCCTTCTCTCTCCTCCTTGGGTCACAAAAACGTGACATGTCGCGATATCGCAACATTATTGCTCCATCGCCTTCTCTCCTTCTTTGGGTCGTGAAAACGCGACATGTCACGAAATCATGACATTTCTTCTTACTGCCTCCTTCCCTCGCCTTTTCATCACAAAAATGCGACGTGTCACGAAATCATGACACTTCTTCTATCTGGCTCCCTCTCTGACCTTCTTGTCACGAAAATGCGACATGTCGCGCTATCGTGACATTTTTCTTCCTCGGCTCCTCTTTTCTCTTTGGGTCGTGAAAACGTGACATGTCACGAAATCATGACATTCTTTCATCCTTGCCTTCGCTTTCCTCTTCGAGTCGCGAAAACACGACATGTCACGAAATCGTGACATTTCAGCTTCCTGGCTCCTCTCTCGCCTTCTGGTCATGAAAATGTGACATGTGAAATCGTGACATTTTCCTCCTCGGGCTCCTTTGCTTGCCTTCTGGTCACGAAAATGCGACATGTCACGAAATCGTGACATTTTCCTCCTTGGGCTTCTTCTTCGTCTTTTGGTCGCGAAAATGTGACATGTCGCGAAATCACGACATTCTTCTCCCTTGCGATTCTTCTTGTCTGCAGGTCGCAAAAATGCGACATGTCATGAAATCGTGACATTTTTCTCTTCTGCTCTTCATCCTATCTTCTGGTTGCGATAATGCGACATGTCGCGAAATCTTGACATTTTCCTCCTCGGGCTTCTTCTTCGTCTTCTGGTCACGAAAATGCGACATGTCGTGAAATCGTGACATTCTTCTCCCTTGCGATTCTTCTTGTCTGTAGGTCGTGAAAATGCGACATGTCACGAAATCGTGACATTTTCCTCTTCTGCTCTTCATCCTGCCTTCTGGTCATGATAATGCGACATGTCGCAATATCGTGACATTTTCTCTTCTAGATTTCTCTCTCCTCCTTGGGCCGCGATAATGCGACCTGTCACGATATCGCGACATCTTCCCCACTTGCGCCTCTTCTCGTTCTTCGGTCACGATATCGTGACATATTTCCCCTTGCGCCTTATTTCTTCTTTGGGTCACGATATCGCGACATTTTTTGTCCATTCCTTCTCTTTCCTCTTTTGGTCGCGATAACGTGACATGTCACGATATCGTGACATTTTCCTCCTTGCCTTTCTCTCTCCTTCTTGAGTCGCGATAATGTGACATGTTGCGATATCATGACACTTTTTCTATCGCGATATCGCGACACCAAGGCGGAACACTTAGAATTTTCTTTCTGATGCAAGGTTGCTCTGTTGCCACTGGATGCTCCTGCATCATTAATGCAAGTTTGGAAAGATGACTACTTTTGTTGATGTTCTGCTGAGGCTTTCTGCAACACTTCAAAACAAGTGCAGTTGGTGAATTTGTACAATGATGGAAATTGTACCAAGGTCATGCATGCCAGAAAATAGGTTTTCATGCACACTAATTTAGTAGTTCCTCAAAGAGGTTTTCACCGCTGAATTATTCATTTTTCTCTTTTTTTTTTTCTTTTTGCACCTCTCATTTTTCTCTTTTTTTTCTTTTTGCACCTCTCCTTTTCTCTATTTTTTTTTTTTCTGATTTTTTTTTTTCTTTTTCTATTTTCTTGAAACTCCTTTTTCAAGTTGAATCTATTGAAGTGGAGGTGGAATATGAGATTTCTTCCACCTGTTGTACATCCAAGCTATCAAGTTGTTGCAAGAACTCCTATTTAGTTAGAAGTGTATGGTACACCCGAAGGCGATGTCCATTCACTACCAACTTTCTCCTTGAGTCATCAATGGGAGAGAGACGAGCTTCTCCATTTTCAAATACATCTTCAATATGGTAAGGTCCAAGCCATATGGTCCTCATATTTCCACGAAAGTCCTCATAGCGAGAATAAAAAAGCAAAGCCCAATCTCCTTGCTGAAATTTCTTCTGTTGAAGGTGACTGTCATGCCACAACTTTCTTTGCTCCTAAATTACTTCAGTTTGGTGTAGAGCATCCAACCAAAGTTCATACAATATATTCAGCTATAGAATCCTGGTCATCTATGCCAGTGAAAATTCAATCCCAACTTCCAAAGTAGTACGCAATGTTAGTAGCTCAAATTCAATAGGCAAGAGGGAAATTTTTACCAAAAACAAGTTCATAAGGTGTGAATCCAGTAGTGGATTTCCAGGTAGTATTATAAGCCCAAACTGCTTTAGGTAATTTATCTAGCCAGTTTCTCCTATGAAAAGCTACTATTTTTCTCAAGATCCATTCCAGTTCCCTATTTGTTACCTCAACCTACTTGTGGGTGGTAAGGTGATGATTTCCTATGTTTGATTTCATACAATTCTGTAAAAGCCTCAATGACTTTAGATGCAAATTGGGGTCCCTGGTCCGTGGTGATAGACCGTGGAGCTCCAAATATCTGAAAAATATGAGTATACAAGAAATCAGTGACCTTATCTTCAAGAGCATGTTTGAAAGCACACACCTCTACCCAATTTGGAAGGTAATCAGTGCATACCAAAATATGCACCTTTCCTTGAGAAGGTGGATCAATAGGTCCCACAAAATCAAGACCCCACCTCTCAAATGGCTCTAAAACTATTTGAGGTTGTAGTGGCATCTCATTTGTATGAGTGGGTTTCCCCATTCTTTGGCATGCATCACAATGCCTGATGTACTTTTTCACATCCTTGTGAAGAGATGGCCAATAATATCCCATTCCTAAAAAATTTCTAATTATGCTTTTTACAGAATAGTGTCCACCAGAGGGTTCATCATGACAAGCCCTAAGGACATCATATACCTCATCCTTTCGAATGCACCTATGCAACACATGGTCAGGACTGCACTTAAAAAGCATACCCTTAATCCATTCAAAGGAAGAACTCTGTTTGATCAATTGTTTTCTCTGTTTTGAAGTGAAATGTGGGGGAACTTTCCTTGTGACCAAATAGTTGGCTATATATGCAAACCAGGGTGATTGGACAGATATAGCAAATAATTTTTCATCAAGAAAAGTGTCCTCAACTAATTCCCCTTCCTCTGTGTTCTACAACCTGGACAAGAAATCTGCTACAACATTAGCTTTTCCTGGTTTGTTGATTATTGTGATATCAAATTCCTGTAGCAACAGTAACCAACGGATAATTATTGCACTCACCATAGGCTTATTCATCAAATATTTAATGGTTGTGTGATCTGTGTGAATGAATATTTGATAACTTGTGATGTAATGCCTGAATTCGTTGATGGCATAAATCACTTCCAAGAATTCCTTCTCAGTTGTGGTATACTTTTTCTTAGCTCCTATCGAATTTTTGCTAGTGTAGTAGATGGCATAGTGTTCACCATTGTCAATTTGTCCTAATGTTGCTCCAATTGCAGTATTGGAAGCATCTAGTCTGTATGTGAAATGGTAATGTCCAATTAGGTCCTCTTAACATAGGTGGAGTTACTAATTTCTCTTTTAGAGCTTCAAATGATTCCTGACACCTTGCAGTCCAGGAGAATTCAGAATATTTAGTCAATAGGGCAAACATGGGATTGGCTATTGTGCTAAAGCTAGGAATAAACCTGTGGTAAAAACCAATGTGTCCTAGGAAGCTTCTAACATCAGTTTGAGTTTTAGGAGGAAGAAGATTCTTGATAATTTCCACCTTCTTTGGATCAACCTAGATCCCTTGAAGAGAGATGTGATGACCAAGAACTATTCCTTCCTCCATCATCATAAAAAATTTATATGGATTTAAGGATAACTGGTATGTTTCACAGCGAGTTAAAACTTTGTTAAGGTGTTCCAATGTACAGTCAAAAGTCTGTCCACATATTGTGAAATCATCCATGTATATTTCAACACTATTGGTAGTCAGATAAAAAAAATTGCTAATATTGCTCGCTGAAATGTTGCTGGGGCATTACACAAACCAAAAGGTAAGACCCTATAGGCAAATGTTCCCCATGGATAGGTAAAGGTTATTTTCTCTTGATCTTCAAGTGCAACCTGAATTTGATTATACCCACTAAATCCATCAAGAAAATAAAAGTATTTCTTTCCAACAAGGGTATCTAACACCTGATCTATGAAAGGTAATGGAAAATGGTCTTTGTATGTCACTTTGTTCAGCTCTCTATAGTCTACACATACTCTCATTTTTCCATTTTTCTTAGGAACTATAACCAATGGAGAGACCCACCGGCTATCAGAAATTGGGTAAATGAATCCTACCTCCAGAAGTTTTTCAATTTCTTCTTTTACAATATCCCTCAAGGCAGGATTCAGTCTTCTCTAGGGTTGTCTTACTGGCTTGACATCTTCAGTATAAATCTTGTGGGTGCATATATCAGGGTGAATCCCTGACATATCTTTGTAGTCCCAAGCAAAAGCATGGACATGCTTCTACAAAATAGCTATAAGTTTTTCTTCCTCTTCCCTAGTAAGCCAGCTGTTAATGTTTAGAAATTTGCCTAGTTGGACTTCTATTTGTTTTGTATTTGGAAGGACTGAATTCACTTCTTCATACTTGGTGATTAGGGAGTTAAGAGGACAATGATGAGATGGGAGGAAATAAGAAGTTTTTGTTTCATTGATTTTTGATGGAAGCATATCCTGTATGGAACAGTGAGAAGGGAAGATCAGGTGATGGTGCCACCCATGTGGTAGTGAAATAGATGTTTCCTGTGATGGTATATATGGATTACCTTCAAAATTTTGATCCTCCTCACTCCCTAACAACTGATGGATATTTATTGCTTCCTCTTCTAACCCTTGTTCATGCAGAACATTCATTAGGATAGTTTCATTCTCTAAATTTTCTGTGTCATGGAGGTCTTCTATGTGTTCCCTTACTACCAAGGTGGCTAGTGTGGAAATAATCTCTTCTAGTTCTTCATATAAGTCAGGAAACCATAACTGACCTAAAAAATTGCTAGAGGGTCTTGTAGGAGGATACAGAGAAATCTGTTTTAGATCAATACCATTTGAAATGGTCATTTTTCTAGATCTACAGTCTATGAAGGCTGTTGTAGTTGCAAGCCAAGGTCTTCCCATAATGATGGGATATCCATGTGTTGAATTCCTTGGCTGTAAAACCAAAAAATCTATAGGGAATTCCCAAGAAGAGACTTCTATAGGGACATCTTCAATGATACCCTCAAGTTTTGCAAATTACCTATCAACCATTTCTAAAAATGTAAATGTGGGGCTGAGATGTTTGAGCTGTAATTGTTCCATTATATCCTTGGTCATGACATTTATTGCAGCTCCTAGATCTACTAAGACATTTTATATTGGTACTGAGCCTATGGTAACTATGATAATTGGACTCCCTGGGTCACTATACTTTGGAGGTACTAGTTTTCCTGACAAGAGATCAACTATCTTTCCTTCAACCTAAATAGTTTTGGGAAATGCTTTCTTTTTTCTTCCTGCTCTTCTAATGCACAAATATCGGATAGTACTTTTAATCATAGGTATATCCTTAATGGCTTGCAATAAGGGTAGTGATATAGTTAATTTTCTAAGTTCCTTGACCAGGTCTGACTCATAATTTTTTGTTGTGGTATTGAATCTTTCAAGATATGGAATTATCCCTGATGAAGGTAATTGTTCTACCTATGGTTCTATTTTTTCTTCTTCTTTCTCTGTTGTTGGTTTAACTCTAATTGGTTCCAAAGGTTCTTGCTTTTCATTTTCTTTGGTTTTAGTTGAAACAGGTTCAGGTACAACTTTTCCTGAACGAAGTTGGATGTTACTACAATCAAGAACATTTATTTCAGCATTTTCTCCAGCTTCAACCACATAGACAGGGGATGCCTATCTCATGTTGTTTGGATTAGTGATTGGTTGAGCTAGAAGTTGAGGTTGTTTCACCTATTGCATTTGTTGATTTTGTTTTCCCTTGAAAATTTTGATTTGGTGTAGGCAACAAATTCTGATTTTGTCCTTGAGTTCTTTGTTGCCTTGGATAGGACTGGTATTGTTGTCCCCATTGTTGTTGATTTTACATCCAAGGTGGAGTGTTTTGATTTTGATTCCAGGGTGGAGTATTCTGATTCTAGGAAGGATTGCTCCAACCTATTTGTGGGTATTCTTGTGAAGTCCACTAAGAATAATTCCAAGGCTTTTGGGGTGGATCTGACTATCCCCAAGACATATTTCCATGGTTGTTTCCCCAATTTGTAGGAAAACGAGGGGTATTTTGATACTGTTGAAAGTTTCCCCCTTGTCTTGGTCCCACATAATTGAGTTCTTCTGTTTGAATTTCTAGGACAATTTTTAGTTGTGGTAGTAGATGACATTTGTCAGTCAAATGTCCTTTTGAACAAATACTACAGATGGTTGAAATGGATGTTTTGTTTAGAGGAAATTCCTGTAAGGCATGTTTACTCCTGCATCTTGGGTAATAAATTGCTAGGGGTTCTATTGTTTTTTCCTTAGCAAACATTTCCCCTAGAGTTGTATTCAATTGCACCAAAATGTTAGTTTTAAAATTTGTAAATTCCTCTATTAGGTCCTTCACATCAGTGCCATTTGCACTTCTCTTTCTTCTTCTCTTCCTAGTGCAAGAATAATTTCTACAAAGTTCCACAATCTCATCCATATTATGAGTACTTACATTCCCATTTCCCATTAAATATAATACCTCTCTGGATTCATCTTGTAATCCCCTTAGAAAAATGGTTTTGCACAATTCTGGTTCTCCTAGTCCACACCTTCTTTGAAAAAATACAAATCTATCAAGGTAATCTTCTAGAGTTTCATCATCCTCTTGTTTAATTCTGAACAACTCATCTTTCCTATTACTAACATGACAATATTCCTGATATTTGTCCAAAAACACAGTCTCCATTTCATCCCAGGTTCGGACAGAATTTGGCTCTAAACTCATGAACCAACATAATGCTGAGTCCTTGAGTGTTGAGGGAAAAACCTTGAGTTTCTGATTATCATTGATATAATCATAGGTTTGACACACTAATTTGAATTCAAACAAAAACTGATCAGGATCTTCAGATACAACACCTTGGAAGGTTGGAAGCACTAAAGGTGAGATGGTTTTCATGGGAGAGTTTTGTGTTGGATTCAAATGGATAGGATATTCAAATGTTCTGGAAGGTTGGGGCATATCTAGATCATCATCTTCATTATGGACATGACCATGTTGGCCATCCCCATCTAGATTACCTCTCTCTACCATAGTTTCATGTTCCTTAGGAACATTCCTTAGGAACAGTTAAACCTATCCAAATTTCCTTCTCAAGAGGTCCAAAATCCTCTGTTGATGATGAGTGTGGTGATTTTTCTTTCTCAGGATGTTCTAATGATGATGAAGTTGGTGATTTTTGTTTCAATATTTCTGGTAGTTCAAACACAGGTGATTCACCCCTTAGGCGTGAAGATCTTCTTAATGGAACAAGCCAGGGATCACTTTGGATAATTCTACCTTTTTCATCCCTAGGCCTACTCATTCATAGTTACTCTTGAATGACATAAATTATAGGTCAATAGTTGTTACTTAACTAGTTGTTATATTCAGATTTTACCCTAAATTTTCATAGCTCAGCCTAATTAACAACTATTGGACTGTTTTCACCTTCTAGCAACACTATTCCTTGGCAACAATGCCAAAATGATGCATTGTCGTTAAGCACATCATTAATTCTTAATGAATTTGTCAATCCAGGGCAGTGTACAAGGCTATCTATGAAAGGAGTGAACAGGGCTATAATTTAGGTCAATTGGGAGCAACAAGTCTTATTGGTAGGACCGATTGTGTGGGGGGTTTTAGGTCATTTCTACCTCTAAATTGCATAAATTGAACTTTAATCTATTTGCAAAAATGAGAACTAATTGCTAATTGCAGAAATGAAACCCTAGTTACAGTTGCAAGAATGAAATCTAGTTAATTTGCAGAAATGAAAGTCTATTTACTCTTGCAATAATGAAAACTGAAATGAAGCACAGAAAACTAGGTCCTGTCAATGCTCTATAACAGAAGGTTGTCAATCTTCTGTGCAAAGGTTGACAGCAAAAACAACAATGCAAAAAAATTACAGAAAACTATAAATTGCTGGAAATGAAAACCTGTAGTAAATTGGAAAGTTGTTGGGAATGAAAAGAATAACCAGATCTACTACTAATCATATCACAAAAACATTATGAACAAGAATTAAACAACTAGGAATGTTAGTTGTGCAAAAGAATGAAATTGACAAGTTTACAACTTATTCTGCTACAACAAAATCAGAATAAAACCTGTCTGTTAGTCCTCCTCCTAGGTCTGGAAGTGGCCAACCTCCTTTTCCAAAAGAAGGTATGAGTTCCTCTCTCTCTCTAAATATTACTCACACTTAGACATAATAAAATAAATGGAAGAAACTACACTTTTTATTGCTTCAGAAAATCATTACAATATTGCTGCTAAAATCTGTTACAGGACTGAAGTTACTATTCCTTACTTCTGACTTGCTTGCCTACTTGCCTACTTGCCTACTTAGCTCGACCAAAAATGGGAGCTATATTTTATAGATGCCTAAAATCTATTTACAAACAGAAAATATACTATTCCTATCCTGCAGATCAATTCCTATTATGTTGCAGCATTTCCTGGTTTTTATCCTAGAAGAGGATCAATTGATATTTTCCCATGAATGGTGGCTTTTGGATGGAAAGGACAACAAAGTCACCTAGGGGATATTTTCCCTTAACCTTCTCAACCTTCTTTCCCTTTTTCCACCGTCAAAAAATAATCAAAAAGTCAAAAAGCACTTTTTGTTGTCAATCCGAAGATAACTGGCTCAATCCGAAGAAACTGCATTCTATCAATCCGAAGATGTCTACTCAATCCGAAGCTCTTTAGATTGACTAACTATGTGGTCTTAAGGTGATCTCAGCTACTTTTCTCATGTGGGTTATCTCTCAGGAACTTATTGCAATAGCTTTTATCCTTCTCCATGTGTGAATTCCATGCCTTGCCATTCATTGGTAGTTGGCTGGAATTTACATAGCAAAACCAGTTTCTATTGCACAATAACAGTATTATTGCACCATTTTCTAAACTTAGATAAATAAATGCTTGAAAAAAATCAAAACAAAACTAGTAAAGTGTTGCTATCAACCTAAGCATATTCCTCATTTAGCAAGCCATGACAAAATAACATAAAACTATACAAAAAACTGTAAAAATCAGAATATAATATTCCTAACACATCAATCATGCAAACAGTTAATACACAACATATTAGATCAACTTAACTAGCATATAAGATAATTCACAAGAGTTTTTAGGCAATTTCAATGTTCAAAACATACTATGATGGAGGTATTTCCAAGCATCATCAGAAACCCACCTCCTTTTTCACTATCGATGAGGAAAATCTATCTACCTCACCGAACTTTGCGTATCGTTTCTTTTAGCATCTATCTCATTCCATTTTCGATAATGAATCTTCCTTACTCAATCATCCTTACCCTGAGGGTGTATCCTTCACCCCTACCATAGATATGATATTATTTCCATCATCTTCCACCCTGATCACTCAGATAACCTCATCATAATTCCTTCTACAATAAGCCTCATTGCAACAATAATATACCCCACCCACATCATCACATCTTTACACTTCCCAAGCATCACAACCACCACCTTCCCAAAAATAATTTTTCTTGTCTTCTTATATCACATCACAATCGCCCTATCAATCACAATAATTATAACATCATCAACACCAAAAATCCCTGTGGACACATTCACCATGCCTTCCGTCATACCTCTATCTTTGAGGCCTACACTCCTCTCTCATCATTTCCACCACCTACGTTCCCTTATTTCAAAATATATGGTATGCCATCTTCTATTCCTCCTCCACCTTCAACCACTTCCACCTTTTGACTCCCTCCATATCCTTCATTTTAGGCTCCACCTTCCATACCCCTCTCATATTACAATCCACATTATCCATCTTATCTCACTAATACCCATTGTATTCTACCCAAATTTGGCCTTCCATTTCCCACTCCTCTAGCCATACATAGGTACCCTCTTTTGATGCATCATCTAGACTACCACCTTCATCCTTTTCACAAACACCATTACCTCTACCATAGTTTATAGTGCCTACATTTTTCACAATACCTTCTTCTTTGTCATCATCCCCCACTATGTAGCTATTATAACATACCCCCGTGTAGTAGTCACAGACCTTATAACCACAATGTCTCCATCCCCAGTAGAGATATGATCCTTAGTAGCATATCCCATCTACTTCAGCATCCTACATATTTCAATAACCAAATCCATGGGAACACCTGTAGTACATTCCTACTTCACAATGGGAAGACCAGTAGCTCCAATATCCTCTTTACTCTCAATATGCGACTACTTCATCACAATTCATCGCACTTCCATCACTTGAAATTCAACTCTTGTAAGAGGAAGTTAAGATGCTAAATCTTCATGCAGCTGGTTATGGGCCCTAAAAACCCAACAAACGAGTTCACCCCTTAGTTCCTATTTCTCCTTACCCATATCCCTTTGAGATTCCAAAATTTGACAAGTACAAAGGTAAAGAGGACCCATGAGAACATGTTAGTAATTATCACTTCTCCTATTATCAGCTACACAAAAATGATCCCCTCATGTTGCATACCTCTTACCTCTCCCTTTGGGGATAAGCCCTTGATTGGTACAACATGCTATCGTGCCATAGCCTATTCATGTTTGAATAGTTGGCCAATTCATTTTTGGAACACTTCTCCATCAATATCAAGAAGAAAATAAACTTTTTAGATGTCTACGCCTTATGATAGGATGATGATGAACCAATCACATATTTTGTGTCACGATGGAGATCAGTCATCCATGACCTAGCTCATAGCCTCCCATATATTGAGCTAGTCACATTATTTTCTAAGAGCTACCACAAGCATATCTCCACACCCTTGCAACTTCATCAAAGTTGCACATTTGATGAAGCCATTGCTCAAGCCAAGGTCATTGAGGACATCAAAGTCAAATTTGGAAATATTAAGCTTAGACATAGACCATATTACAAATCCAACTTTCACTTAAACCAAAATACACTAAATCAACCCTTCTCCAGACCACCACAAACTAACCAAGTGGTAGAAAATTCTCTAGCTTCTTCTTCGATCTCACCATCTCCTCCTCCACAACAACAATTATTTCAAACTAATGCACCCCTTCCATATAATTCACAATAGACTCATAGTCTTTGGCCTCAAATTTAGAAACATAATATTACTCCACTCTCTGAGCCCTTTCCAACTCGATTTTAGATATTGTATGACATAGGTCATATCACCTTGCCCAAAATTTGACCTATTAATGCAAATCAACCCAAGCCCCACAGGTATATTATGTAGGCCTTCTATGCATACCATATATAGTGCGGCCATGATATAGAATCTTGTTGCTCTTTTTTGTGGACTTGTCCAAGGCCTCATTGATCAAGGAATCATTTAGGTTTCAAATCCCCTCACACCACAAAACTAGAATTTAGGTATCTATCAAAACCCACTACCTGAACATAGGGGGACCTATTGAGTGGTATTTTCACCCAGTTGTGAAAGTACAACTCTCCTTTAGGATTTGGGTCCCAAATCCCCTCTTGCAAAGAAGTCAAACAAACAACTTCTCCAAGGTCTCCGCTGTATTAGCATTTGCAACTGTGTATTAGTAATCTCAAATGAAGATAATCAATTTAAATACTTGGAACACCTTAGTGATTGCAAGTAACCGTAAACAAGGGGCAATGTTGGTTTATTTCATCATGAAGCTTTAGTGATTGTTCATTATTTTTTTTTAGATTTTGTAATTTTTAAATGTTTATTTTAAATAAATTAAACCTTCTAGAAAAATAAAAAATGAGAAAGAAATGCAGAAAATTAAAAATAGAACACATTCAGTCTGATGCTATCCTGTTCCGACAAAACCGAAGATATGAGGTTTCCATGCATGCAACCTAACCTATTGGACCTACAAAACATGCACAATCCTGATAAGCTAAGTGATAGCTTCTAGGGATTTGAATGAGGTTTTCAGATTTAAGCATTCGCATGCAGCAACCAAGAAAAACTTGTATCAACTACATTTACAAGCCTAAAATCTAAAAAAGGAAAATAGACATTTAATCTTGCATGCAGAAAATGACTCCTCCTTTCTTGCCCGTAAGATGCAATTTTTTGAAATGTTATCTACATTAAATATTTGTCTTTTTACAATAACAGATATCTGGTTTTCCAAAACCAAAAAAAGTGGAAGAAAAGCACTCCAAAGCAGGCCTAGAATGGCTCATCACCCTCAGCTCTGCAACCCTGCTCCCATCGGTTTTTGACCCCTATGCCTGTCTTCGTTTGTGCCTTTAAAATTTCTGCTACGGCTCTCTGCTTCGCCTTGTGATGCTTCGTTTCATCTTCCAGATTGATTCATTTCGTTTCTCGATCTTCATTATTCTGACTTTCGTTTGAGCGTCGAAACGTTTGATTTTCTTGCTAACTGTAACCGTTCTGTAACCCTTACACCTTTATGCCACATGTTCAGTACTTCACTGCATGTTCCATAATGCCCCCCTGTAAATCGTGACCAAAAATAGCATGTCACGATATCACAAGGTTTTTATGTATGCAGCCTTGCTCCTCTACCTACTCTGCGAAAATGAGACATGTTGCGATATCGTGACATTTTTCTGTCAGCAACCTTGTTCATCATCATGCATCGCAAAAATGATACATGTCACGATATCATGACATTTTTTTGCTTCGGGCCGCGACGGAGAAACATGTCGCGATATCGCGACAACTTTTCATTTCTTGCCGTGACGGAGCAACATGTCGTGATATCGCGACAACTTTTCATTTTCTTGTCGTGATGGAGCAACATGTCACGATATCGTGACAACTTTTCATTTCTTGCCGCGACGGAGCAACATGTCGTGATATCATGACAACTTTTCATTTCTTGCCGCGACGGAGCAACATGTTGCGATATCGTGACGACTTTTCATTTCTTGCCATGACGGAGCAACATGTCGCAATATCGCGACAACTTTTTCTCTTTTGTGATATTTTACTTTTTTCCTTGATTTTTAGCATCTGGGCCACTGTGGTCTTCTTTGAAAGCATGCAAAAAATGTGGGTCCCCAATTTTGGGGTGTGTTGTGGATCAGCCACAATAGGACCAATCTCCAAGGAGCCTAGTCTAATTTGCAAGGACAACCCAGGTAGGTTAAAAATATCTAGCATGATCCTCCATCACATGGTGTGGTTAGAATTATTAACCTCACCACTTGTATCCAATGTTACTCAACACACCAAGACATACCCCTTGCCTAACCATTATTAACCTCACCACTTGTACCCAATGTTACTCAACACACCAAGACATACCCCTTGCTTCACCCTCGATATCATTCACTTCTCTCCAATCCCTTGTGGCATCGTAGTCTTAAAAACCCCTACCATAAAACATCATCACTATTTATGATAGCCTCATGCATCAGCTACACAATACCCCTACCAAACTATCTATTTTTGATATACTACAACAATATCAACCCCATCATGAGGTGTTTATTGACATAATTCGATCCATTGACTTTGAAACTCATGATATCAATGCCTTCATGAATTTTATAGGGAACATATCCTATTGCATGTAGCCATCCATCAATTTTAATGACATGATATTATTGAACTCATAGGCGAGGGACCTGATCCTCCCCTCCATATCCAGGCAACCATAAATGACATCACCTACAAGCATATCCTCATTTATAGTAGTTCCTCCATTAGCATCATCTCTACTACCGCTCTTCATCACCTACATATTCCACCCACTCAATTCACCATGCCATCACTCGACCTTCATGCCTTTGATGGTTTTGAATAACACAAGCTTATACTGAGAGGGGGGTGAACAGTATAAGACCACTTTTTACTTTTCTTTTCAATTCAATATTATGCAGTGTATAGATAGCAGTATCAATAGCAGTAATCAAAGCAATGCACAAAACACCATACACAATAGAGACATAGATTTAACGTGGTTCACCCAATGTGGGCTACCTCCACAGAGAAAATATTTCTTCTAAATATTTCTCAAATAATATTTTGGGAATCCTTCCCAATTACAATGTTTATGGACCTCTGTCCAAAGGAGATGTTGATCCCCTAAATCTGGTTTGTGGATCTCTATCCATAGGAGAACTCCTTCTCCTATGCTCTGGCTGGTGATCCTCTAGAAGACTGCCTCCACTACACTGACTATGGATCTCTCTCCACTTGAAGACTCTTGTCCTCACTCAGAAGACCTATCCTCAATGTCCTGGCTGATGGATCTCTATCCACTGGAGACTCTCCTCTCTGCTCTATCACCTCCAAAGCTCTGCTCAATAGGTTCACTCAAAACCTTCTCAAATCTGCACAATAGGTCCACTCAGAACCTGCTCAAATCTGCTCAATAGGTCCACTCAGAACCTGCTCAAATCTGCTCAATAGGTCCACTCAAACCTGCTCAAATCTGCTCAACGGGTCCACTCAGAACCTGCTCAAATCTGCTCAATAGGTCCACTCAGAACCTGCTCAAATCTGCTCAACAGGTCCACTCAGAACCTGCTCAAATCTGCTCAATAGGTCCACTCAAAACCTACTCAAATATTCTCAACAAGCTCACTCAAACTTGTCCAAATCTTCTCAACAAGCTCACTCAGAACTTGTCCAAATCTGCTCAACAAGCTCACTCAGAACTTGTCCAAATCTTCTCAATAAGTCCTCTCTAGGACTTGCTCAAATCTACATTGCAAGCTTCCACAAAATCTCACACAAAATCAGTCCACAAGCCTTCTCAAAGACTTGTCTCAAATCAGCTTAACAAGTCCACATAGAACTTGTCTAATCTCATAGAATCATAAAGAGAATTGTTAGAGACTCAATATGTCCTATACTCAATGCTCAATCACTTTCTCAACTCAATCTCATAGAAGCATAAAGAGAATTGTTAGAGACTCAATATGTTCTATTCTCAAAGCTCAATCTCAACTCAAATCAATCTCATAGAAGCATAAAGAGAATTGTTAGAGACTCAATATGTTCTATTCTCAAAGCTCAATCTCAACTCAAATCAGAATATAGAATAGTTTGTTTCATGGAACTTGAACAACCACTTCATGCATCCACTTGACTAGGCTTAATCAACTCTACTCAACCAATCACCTCAAGGAACAACCCTTTCTCACAAACCCTAGTCCAAGCATGTATCAACCAACTCAAAATGTTTCCAACAATGCTCAACAACAAATCTCACATAACAATGATACTCATGTTCTTTTCTAACTCAAGTTCAAGTTCTTTGCATCACCCATTGGCTTCAACAACAATGCTAATAAGACAAGGTTTTAATCACAACTCTCAATTCAGAAAACCTTGAAGCATAAACTCAAAGTACTTCACTCAACCAATGGTCTAAACAACAATGCTTATCAAACAAGGTTTAATCACAACTCACAATCCAAAAAAACCTTGAAGCATTAACTCAACCACTTTCGAAAAGGAAACCCTAATCAAATCCTTTTCACTCCAAACTTAATTTTCAATCAAGCCAACCATCTAACTCAACAAAGAAGAATTTTGCCCATACCTTTTCTTGAAGAGTAGTTGTCCTTACAAATCTGCCACACTCACAATTACTTCTTTGACAAACTCAATAAGGGTTAGAGGATAATTTTTATATCACAAAAATAATATCACAATTACACCTTATCACTCCAACTTAAACAATAAGCAATATCCTCACAATAATAAAAAACCCTTTATTCAAATACACCCACAAAGTCTTAACCTTCCAATATTCCACAATAGCAAAATTTAAGACTTGAAAATAAAAATAAAATTCTCCTTATACCTCCTAACAATATTTCTCAACTACCAACCTTTATCACAATGCAAAGACTTTAATCACCAAATACCTTATACCTCCAACTTAGGCATTAATAAAATAAAACACAAAATGTACCTTTGCCTTTGGAGAGTTTTGAACTCTCAACGCAGCCCACACAAATGTCTTTGCCCATGGCGCAAACCACCACATGAGCTACACGCTCATTGGAAACGAAGAAGCACCACGTGCTTCAACACCCTTGTCCTTTCTTGCCTTGCAAAATGGATGCGCCTAAAGTTTTGGCACCTTCAACACGTCCACAAAACACTTCCACTGAAGTTCGAACACCAACCACCATGCACACCAAAAATGTAAGCCCTCTTGCCACTAGGCCAAAGCACCTTGGTGGCTTCCAACTAATCACTTTAATACCTTTTGTCTCTTTCACCATCAAATCAAACCATGAAATTCACACAATTTCAACTCATGAGCTCTGCATTAATTCGTATGCACTTCTCTTCAAATCGAGCAAGGATAATTTCAGAAACAACTTTGGCAAGGTATTAATATGCATTTCAATTAAATCAAATGACGTCGATGCTTCCCTTTGGCTTATGACATCGGTGCTTCCCTTTGGCTTTTATGACGTCGATGCTTCCCTTTGGAAATAAACTTTGCCTTGTTTTAAAACTCTAAATCCAACCTTTGGATTTATTAAATTAATCTTTGGTCTTAAACCTTTAAACCCAACCTTTGGGTTTAGATATTTTCAAACTTTATAAACCCACTTTGGCAATATAAAATATTGTAATAAAAATTACAATTATTTTATTTGGGTTTTCACTATGGCACTTCTAACCATTATAATATTTATTTATAAAATTTAAATTCATCCTGAATTTAAATAATTTATAAAATAAATATTACCACTCCTTTCTAACTTCTATCTTTTGCACTGTTTCACTTGAACTTCTGCCTTCTTGTTGAATATCAAATGACCATCTTTGTTGCCTTTATTTTCTACTGAAATCTTGGTATTAATGATGACTCCATCTGGTGGCATCAATGGTGACATCAATGACAACTTTGACTTAGGGACTCAAAATGTCCAACAATCTCCCCCTTTGTCATTGATGGCAACCCATATCCTTTTACTGAAACCTGACCTTTCTTTTTCTTCTGCTCCCCCTAGGACATTGCTCCCCTGGCTCAATGCTCTCTCAAATATCAAATCTCTCCCCAATACACAAATCTCTCCCCCTTTGACATCAATGGCAAAGGGTCACCTTTGGGGCTCGAGGCTAAGAATGAGCCTCTTAGCTTAGCCCCTCCCCCACCTCCACATGAGGTGGTTAATTCTAGGGTGGGAGTATTTCTACTCCCAAAAGCACTATTCTTTACCTTTATCTTTCTCTCTTCTTTTCTGAGTTTTTTGAATCCTCTTTCCCAAGTCATCATCCCTGTTCCTGTCATCACTTCTGTTCCTATTCCTATTCTTGTTCTCATCCATGTTCCTATTCTTGTTCTCATCCATGTTCCTATTCTTGTTCTTGTTCATGCCCATGTTCCTATTCCTGTTCATATTTTTGTTCCTATTCATATTCATGTTCCTGTTCATGCCTGATTCTAGAATATTTTCTCTACACCATCTTGTTGTGTGACCATCATTATTGCACTTATAACACTTAATGTTATTATTCCTTGGAGGTGCAACTATCTTAGGACTTCTCCTAGTGAAGCCATATCCTCTTCTGTCATGAATTTTGCAATTCATTGCCTTGTGACCAAACTCATTACATGAGTAGCAATACCCTTGGAAAAGTTATCCTTTTCCATATTCCTATCTTTCATGTGTCCTGCACTATGAAGCCATGTGCCCAAACCTGTGACATGAAAAACATCTTCCATTGAAGCTTCCTTGTCTCGACCTCATTGGTCTCCTGTTCTGATTGTTGTTCCATCTGTATCTTCTTTGTGCATTGTTCCTATATTTTTTGAACTCTTTGTTGTCCAACTCATCCTCTGATGTCTCACTCCCACTTACACTGTCTTCTTCTGATGTATCTTCTTCTGAAGTTTCTTCTTCTTCAAGACTTGAAGTAGACTCTTCTTCCCTTTTCTTTTGAACCTGTTTAGAACCAAGACCTGTCTTGTTTGTTGCTCTTCTTTGTATCTTGACTATTTTATCCACACTCTTTGCACTGTTTACATACTTGTATAGCTTATTCTTGGAATCCTCTAAATATTCCTTTAGTAGGGCCACTTCTTGTGTTAACTTCTCACATTCCAAGATCTTTGCTTCTAACTTATCTTTGAACTTGCTTGCCTTAGCCTTTGACTTTTCTAAATCCTCTATGAGCAATAATATTTCTTCATCACATTCTTGAAACTGACTTTCAAGCTTAGAGTGTTGCTTTCTTACCTTCTTTACTATGTCAAGGGCATAGATAAGTTCTCCCTTGAGATCATAGCCATTCTCTGCTGAATAATCCTCTATTTGTTTACCTTTTTCCATATCATTTCTTTCTTTTGGCTTGTCTTCTATAGGATCACTCACTTCATCTTCTAATGCCATTAGAAGATTTTCATCTGGTCTATCAAGTGCATCTTCAAAATCATCATCACTGAAACTATAACCATCCCTTGTGCAATCATCTTCAAGATGTCCAAATCTACCACATCTAAAACACTTGAGAATAACTGGAGTCTTTCTCTTAACTGGTTCTTTCTCTTCAACCATAAATAGGACTTCATCTCTATCATTGTCTGAAAAACTAGCATCACTATCATTTGAGTACTTACTTGCATTATCCGCATAGTAGCTTCTCTTTTGCCTTTGGAAGAACTTCTTCCCTTGTCTATTTTGTCCATCCTTGCTTTTCTTCTGGTACCTATGTTTTTCTGATTCCCTGTACCTATGATCCTATTTTTCTTCATCATTGTTGCTCTTTGGCTCTTTGCACTCTGTTGCATAATGTCCATACTTTCCACAGTTAAAACACTTAACAGATCTTAGATCTATGGGTCTTTTGGAACCTTTATCTCTTCTACCATAATTTGCTTCTTCATCACTGGAAGACTCACTGCTTGATTCTGTCTTCTTACCCTTTTTCTTTTTGTCCACTTTGAATGCAACTTCTTTCGGAGGAATAGGATCTTTTGTTCTTATCTCAAAAGTAGTAAGCATGCCAAGCAAAGAATTCCTTGTCAAAGAATCACTATCAATTGATGTTTCTATAGCAGAAACCTTTTCACTATACCTTTTTGGAAGAGTTCTCAAGATCTTATCACAAGCATCAGACTCATCAACCTTCATTCCAAGACCTCTCATCTCATGTACAAGTTCATCAATCTTACTGAGATAGTCACGAATGTTTTCATCATCCCGCATTCTTAAATTTTCAAACTCTCCTTTGAGATTTTTGATTTTAGCTTTTCTGACACCTTTATCTCCTTCATATATGGTATGCAATAGTTCCCACATATCTTTTGTTATTTTACAATCCATAACCTTCATAGATTCTGATCTACACAATCCTTTTATAATCACATTCATAGCTCTTGAATTTGCATGCATTAGAAGCTTACCTTCTTTATCTGTAGGAGGATTGGCTACTGAATCATATCCAAATTCCACTACATCCCAAACTTCATTGCCAAGTGCCATCAGGTGAAATCTCATCAGCACACACCAATACAAGAAGTCACTTCCATCAAATACTGGTACTACATTATTGAAGGACCCATCCTTTTGATCCATTGTGTTCTTAGACCACTTTTCCTTCAAGCTATCAAACTCTTCTGAAGGAACCCGCTCTGATACCAATTGAAGAACACAAGCTTATACTGAGAGGGGGGTGAATAGTATAAGACCACTTTTTACTTTTCTTTTCAATTCAATATTATGCAGTGTATAGATAGCAATATCAATAGCAGTAATCAAAGCAATGCACAAAACACCATACACAATAGAGACACAGATTTAACGTGGTTCACCCAATGTGGGCTACCTCCATAGAGAAAATATTTCTTCTAAATATTTCTCAAATAATATTTTGGGAATCCTTCCCAATTACAATGTTTATGGACCTCTATCCAAAGGAGATGTTGATCCCCTAAATATAGTTTGTGGATCTCTATCCATAGGAGAACTCCTTCTCCTATGCTCTGGTTGGTGATCCTCTAGAAGACTACCTCCACTACATTGACTATGGATCTCTCTCCACTTGAAGACTCTTGTCCTCACTCAGAAGACCTATCCTCAATGTCTTAGTTGATGGATCTCTATCCACTGGAGACTCTGTCCTCTCTACTCTATCACCTCCAAAGCTCTTCTCAATAGGTTCACTCATAACCTTCTCAAATCTGCTCAATAGGTCCACTCAGAACCTACTCAAATCTGCTCAATATGTCCACTCATAACCTACTCAAATATGCTCAATAGGTCCACTCAAACCTGCTCAAATATGCTCAACAAGTTCACTCAAAACTTGTTCAAATCTGCTCAACAAGCTCACTTAGAACTTGTCCAAATCTTCTCAACAAGCTCACTCAAAACTTGTCCAAATATGCTCAACAAGCTCACTCAGAACTTGTCCAAATCTTCTCAATAAGTCCTCTCTAGGACTTGCTCAAATCTGCATTGCAAGCTTCCACAAAATCTCACACAAAATCAGTCCACAAGCCTTCTCAAAGACTTGTCTCAAATCAGCTTAACAAGTCCACATAGAACTTGTCTAATCTCATAGAATCATAAAGAGAATTGTTAGAGACTCAATATGTCCTATACTCAATGCTCAATCACTTTCTCAACTCAATCTCATAGAAGCATAAAGAGAATTGTTAGAGACTCAATATGTTCTATTCTCAAAGCTCAATCTCAACTCAAATCAATCTCATAGAAGCATAAAGAGAATTTTTAGAGACTCAATATGTTCTATTCTCAAAGCTCAATCTCAACTCAAATCAGAATATAGAATAGTTTGTTTCATGGAACTTGAACAACCACTTCATGCATCCACTTGACTAGGCTTAATCAACTCTACTCAACCAATCACCTCAAGGAACAACCCTTTCTCACAAACCCTAGTCCAAGCATGTATCAACCAACTCAAAATGTTTCCAACAATGCTCAACAACAAATCTCACATAACAATGATACTCATGTTCTTTTCTAACTCAAGTTCAAGTTCTTTGCATCACCCATTGGATTCAACAACAATGCTAATAAGACAAGGTTTTAATCACAACTCTCAATTCAGAAAACCTTGAAGCATAAACTCAAAGTACTTCACTCAACCAATGGTCTAAACAACAATGCTTATCAAACAAGGTTTAATCACAACTCACAATCCAAAAAACCTTGAAGCATTAACTCAACCACTTTTGAAAAGGAAACCCTAATCAAATCCTTTTCACTCCAAACTTAATTTTCAATCAAGCCAACCATCTAACTCAACAAAGAAGAATTTTACCCATACCTTTTCTTGAAGAGTAGTTGTCCTTACAAATCTGCCACACTCACAATTACTTCTTTGACAAACTCAATAAGGGTTAGAGGATAATTTTTATATCACAAAAATAATATCACAATTACACCTTATCACTCCAACTTAAACAATAAGCAATATCCTCACAATAATAAAAAACCCTTTATTCAAATACACCCACAAAGTCTTAACCTTCCAATATTCCACAATAGCAAAATTTAAGACTTGAAAAAAAAAATAGAATTCTCCTTATACCTCCTAACAATATTTCTCAACTACCAACCTTTATCACAATGCAAAGACTTTAATCACCAAATACCTTATACCTCCAACTTAGGCATTAATAAAATAAAACACAAAATGTACCTTTGCCTTTGGAGAGTTTTGAACTCTCAACGCAGCCCACACAAATGTCTTTGCCCACGATGCAAACCACCACATGAGCTACACGCTCATTGGAAACAAAGAAGCACCACGTGCTTCAACACCCTTGTCCTTTCTTGCCTTGCAAAATGGATGCGCCTAAAGTTTTGGCACCTTCAACACGTCCACAAAATGCTTCCACCGAAGTTCGAACACCAACCACCATGCACACCAAAAATGTAAGCCCTCTTGCCACTAGGCCAAAGCACCTTGGTGGCTTCCAACTAATCACTTTAATGCCTTTTTTTTGTTTCCCTTTCACCATCAAATCAAACACGATTTCCATAACTTTATCTCATGAGCTCTGCATTAATTCGTATATCATGCATTTATCAAATCGAGCAAGGATAATTTCGAAAACAACTTTGGCAAGGTATTAATATGCATTTCAATTAAATCAAACGACGTCGGCGCTTCCCTTTGGCTTATGACGTCGGCGCTTCCCTTTGGATTTTATGACGTCGACGCTTCCCTTTGGAAATAAACTTTGCCTTGTTTTAAAACTCTAAATCCAACCTTTGGATTTATTAAAATAATCTTTGGTCTTAAACCTTTAAACCCAACCTTTGGGTTTAGATATTTTCAGACTTTATAAACCCACTTTGGCAATATAAAATATTGTAATAAAAATTACAATTATTTTATTTGGGTTTTCACTATGGCACTTCTAACCATTATAATATTTATTTATAAAATTTAAATTCATCCTGAATTTAAATAATTTATAAAATAAATATTACCACTCCTTTCTAACTTCTATCTTTTGCACTGTTTCACTTGAACTTCTGCCTTCTTGCTGAATATCAAATGACCATCTTTGTTGCCTTTATTTTCTGCTGAAATCTTGGTATTAATGATGACTCCATCTGGTGGCATCAATGGTGACATCAATGACAACTTTGACTTAGGGACTCAAAATGTCCAACAGGTTCCATGCAACCCATAGTAGCTTCTATCATCCTACCTATGAGTGTAGGCATTATTCAAGGTGATATGCAATACAATATCTTTCTCAAACATCCATATATTAGAGATATGCAATGTGCTCCTTCCACCCTACATCATTGTGTTCTAGTTGATGGTGACCCATTCAAGATTTGCAACATTGCTAACCTCCCACCAAGACCTTTTTCATCTTCTACACAGGTCCTCCCTATTCCTTCACACCATTAGGCAGAGACCTCTACACCTTCTTTGACAAATTTTTCACCTTTGCATAGTTCATAAAGGACACCCACATGTCCTCTTACATTTGCTTCTAACATACCTTCGTCCTCCTCTATGAATCCCCATATTCCATATACACCTTCTCACCACCTTCCTCATGGTCTCCTCCTCCCTCCCAACCTTCTTCTTCCACTAATCCACCTCCCGTGTCTGTGCCTTTTTTACCACCATCTTTGTGGCCTCCCAATTTATCTCATCCATCTTCCTCCATAGAGCCTCCTCTTCTCCCTACTCCTCAAAAACCTCCACTACCCTTTTCTTTCACATCTTCTTGTAGCCCAACACCCACGTTCGCTACCCCCACATCGTAGTTTCTGCACATGGGTCATCCAATCCCCTCCACTACAACTGAATATCATGATTGGGAGAAGTGAGCCTCTCACCTCGATGACCAATTATTTCATCTCTCTACCACTAATACCCATGATTACCAAATCTCATATTCATCTTTTGACTCAGACTCACCACCTGATTCACCACCTCGTACATCACCCCAAGTCTCTATTTTTATTATGAACTCTAGCTCAAGTGAATATAATGTTCACGATGATCGTGTACGCCCTCCTATGATCCAATATACCCATGATTTTGGTCATCCTTCAGCCTCGATGCTAAACATTGGTACTGTATTTCTCTTGGATCCATAAAAAAATCATACCAACTTCATCTACATAGGTCTGGACTCATCTCTCCTAATAGTTGTATCCCCACCATTGCAATATCATTTTTGTGGTACCTTAGATCACATGTCCAACCCACACTTCACCTTACACTACCTTTTGTGTTTTCATTGGCATAGATTTGGACTAGGACATTATGAGCAAGGCTTGTGAATTCCTATCAACCCTCGGGTTCAATTAACCATTAATAAATCTAGGCTATGATATCACCCTATAGTCATCCATACGCTCGAATATGATATTCAAGGTCTCTCCCTAAATACTCCACCAATTCCTATACACTCATTGGAAGAATATATCAATGCTGACATTATGGATGATATTCGTTCTCATTATATTGTCAACATTTCATGCATCTTCTTCGAGGAAACACCATTTTATAACACTACCGCTGCTTGATGCATTGATGATCTAGTCGACAAATTTTCCACCCTTTCCCTAACAATGCCTTACTTAGAGTTCACATTTTCACCTCCCCCTCTGTCACCTACATATTCATTCATGCATCCACCTCATTGATGACAAACTCATTGTTCTATAAATCGATCTTGTTCTCCACCCATGGTGCTACACCCATCGTTAAATATGCCATGTTTCATGAGGGAACTAAAACTAAAATCACACTAAGTAATATTATTCACATAAGGGGATTTTATAATCCATTTTACAACCATAATCTCCCAAAATAGGATATGCTAATCAGAATCTATGACTAAGCACTCAAACTCAACTTGTTAACTCTCACTAAGCTAACAAATCTAATCCAAAGACTATGTCATCCAAATGTTCCAACATTTACAAGTTGGAATTAGATATTTATTAAATCACTCCTAGACTTAGGACTTAATACTTAATTAAATAAGTAAAGCTAACACCTAGTCTAGAACACACATTATAAATTAGACTTCGTACTTTAGGCTTTAGTAAATAATAAAGTAAACTAACACTAATAAATAATAACCTAGATCTAAAAGCAATTTGGTAAAAAAATTAGTAAATGCATTTAGAAGCATGTCTATCATGGAACCATGAGTGCCTTGATACCCTACTATCCTCAAATGATCGATGGAAAGTGATGAGGGACCAAAGAGGTAGTTGGAACCAATGCACGAGTTTGTTATCTACTTGCAATTATTTAATTATGCTCAAACAGACTAGCATTTTAGGGAGATATCCCTAAATGAATATGATTTATTAATTTATTCTTTAGAGTATGGAAGTTTTACCATACTTGGACATATGTAATAAATTGCAAAATTATGGGAAGTATATCTTAAATTTACTGCTATGTTTTGTTTACATTTTTTTTTAGCTTCTCTATCATTTAATGTTTACCTTCTTTAAATGTTGCTTCCTTCCTAGTATCTTTTGTATGTTTTTTGAGTTATGCTCTTTGTTAAATTAAATAGATAGAATTATCCTTGTTTTCTTGCTAAACATAAAAGAAATGTAAGTAATGAGTTTTAGGGTGAACTTAGAGGATGACCTATGGGATTAAGATCCCTTAGGGTGAACGTAGGAGACCTAAGGGATTAAGAACCCTTAGGAAGAATGATAACTAAGTTTATGGAAAGACTACATCTAAGTTAAGATAGCTCGTTGTGGAGATGAGATGGATAGCTTAACTCACAATACGCATAGCATACCTACATAGATTGACTTGTGTATGGTATGGTGATGGGTATATACCTTCGATTGACTGAAGGTGATAAGTTTATCTCATCAAGAAGGATGATATGGATAAACTTATTTGTGGTAACACATAATACGTCTACACAAATGGATTTTTGTGAGGGTATTTTTTGAGATGTAGCTCTTCGAGGGTCTTAGGGAATTTAAACAATAGATTAACTAAAGATTGGTTAGGACTTATGAATCTCTCTCCTTAGAATAAAAAAAATATTTTATTTTCTATGTGTTTTATAGTAGTAGAATTTGGGGGTATTATAGAATGAGTTTTCACCTCATGTAATTTTATTTTATGACACATCAAATTTTTTTATTAAGAATATATTATCCTAATTTATAAATAAAAAAATATTTAATATTTTTCAAGGAAAATTGGAAAACTAATCAAAAATATAAAATGGGGACAATTGTGTTGGCATTAAATGCCTATGTAATCATACATTTATAATATCAAGGATGGAGTGTCAATGCATATATAAGGATGAGGTGTCACCTTGCATGCACAAGTGAGTTGGTAGCAAAAGATGGTAGGGTTTGCCTTGTAGAAGATGCAATGTAGTATTTATTTGAGATTGTTAATGAAAAAAAGTGGAATGTTTGGACATCCCCCAAGGGGATTTTCCTTATTATTCTCTTATTTTGTGTTTGCATTTTATTTAGTTGTTCCTTGTTATATTTAGCTCTCTTTATTTCATATCAATGTCATGTTTAGTTTTAATATTTGGTATTAGAACCTCACCCCAGGATTAAATCCCTCTGAGTTACGTTGAAGAGGGGGTGTTGGACTAACTGCCACACCTCGAGGATTTGACTAAGTGGACTAATCCCAACCCTATATCCTAAGACTAACCATATTATGAGGTATTTAAATACACATATTATATCAAACACTAATGCCTCAAGGTTTTAGTATAATGGCAACCATATTTAGTTTTTTTAAATTGGTATTAGAGCCTATGGTCTTGAAACTAGGTAGTTTATGATATTGTATGAAGAGATGCAAGGGTTAATGGCTTACAATAGATCTGATGAGCTTCGATAATGGAAAATCTATATTAAGGACTATTCATTCTAGGGTTTGATATTTAAATCTTGTTGAGCTTTGACATCGGTAGATCCGGTGAGCTTTGACAATGGTAGATCTGGTGAGCTTTAGCAGTGGCAGATCTGGTGAGCATTGACAATGATATATCTGGTGAGCTTCGATAGTGATAGAACTGGTAAGCTTTGATAGAGGTACTATATTTTATCGTATCCAAATATTTATTTTTTGAATAGGTCCTAGAGTTTAAGGTTAGAAATGCCTGTTCTAGTGGTTTTATTGTGCAAGTTGTAGAGGTGTCCATGCATGAGGTTTCATTTTACAACTGGTATTATTCTTGTTTTAGTGTGTTGTACAAATATGAAATATTAGATCTATGTTTTGCAAAGTTCTTGAAGAATATGAGAAATGGTTTATTGGTTGTACCACAAGTTTTGGATAAGTATTAACTACTGTAACTGGTATAGCTTGTACCTAAATAAGCTACTATAACTGGTGTAGTTGGATTATTGGCTACTATAACTAGTGTAGCTTGTAGGGTTGTTAATGCTATTGTAACTAGTGTAGTTATACCTAAAATAGACTAGTGTGGATGCTAGTGGTGGTTTCCTAGTGTAATGTTCTCAAAGTTAGCTCTAGTAATATTTGTAATGTTTTAAAAATGGTTTTTTGGAATTTTTTGTTACCTTGTCGATATATGGATGAGGGTAACATGTGAAGCTAATGTGTTTAGAATATTGGAGATAGCTTGTAGGGTGGCTAGGTCTTGGAACAACTGGATATAGCTAGTGGAAGTTATAAACCTAGAGGTTGGTAGGAACCGAGTTAAGGCTAATTGTCTTCAAAAGGACTAGTTTTAGATTGTGCTCATGAAGGGTTGTGTTGAAAATAATTGTTTGCACTACATAACTACAAATATAGCTTTAATGGGGGAATGTTGGTATTAAATGCCTATGTAATCACACATTTGTTAAATGGATCAAAGTCCAAGGATGAGGTGTCAATATGTATGTAAGGATGAGGTGTCACCTTGCATGCACATGTGAGTTGGCAATGGCAAATGATAGGGTTTGCCTTGTAGAATATGCAATGTAGTATTTATTTGAGATTGCTAAAGAAAAAAAGTGGAATTTTTGAACATCCTCCAAGGGGGTTTTACCTTGTTATTCTATTATTTTGTGTTTGCATCTTTATTTTTTTGCTCTTTGTTATGTTTAGCTCTCTTCATTTTGTATCAATGTCATGTTTAGTTTTAACAAATTAATAAAATTTCATACCTTGTTGCTATAATCCTACTAAATTAAGATTAACAAGGATTTTTTACAATAAATATATAGAATGGATTTTTTCTTCTCCAAACTATATATATATATATATATATATTATAAAATTATATGATATATAATTCTTTTAAAAAAATATGTATATTTGTTTTAAATAATAAATATATATAATAAATAACGTGTGATTACAAAATCTATATTTTATATAAATGCTATATATGAATAGGTTTGCGTTGTTGTCTTTTAAATATACTTTATTGGGTCTATGAATATTTTAATGCCATTGTTTAATTTTTATTATACAATTTGTTACCAACCATGATTTATTATAAAAATAATACTTGAAAATTTGGAAATTTTATCCTACCATTCTTTTATATATAGATGTGGTTTCTTCAAAAAGACAAAGCTATGAGAAACAAATAAATTGAAAGACAAGTCAAAGAACTATATGATTACACCAACAATTTAATTAAGGATTAGAAATTCACAAAAAGATAAAACTTAGATACTCATGGAAGAACAAGCACCATATAGAATACAACTATTATATTTTCTTAGGAAAATAAAGTGGGCAAATAGACATTGGCTTGGCCTATACCAATTAGGTGAATGATTTACATTGCAGCAAAGTTGAAATTACATACCCTGGATCAAATTGGACAATGTTACAAATTAATGACTTTGACATTGCAAAAAGGTTATTACAAGGAACATGGACTAGAATACAATTGCAACCCATAATTGTTGGCTAATATTTTATATGTTGATTAGTTGAGAATCACTTTACTGCCTAAAATTAAAAAATCCATAGTTCCTTTAATTTGTTATGTGGGGTTGAATTGGGCTCCATCTATATTTTATTTTATTTATTTATTATTATTTTTTAAATTTACATGGTGGAATAGGTAGCCGCCAATAATTTGGATAGGCTATCCGAATTTTTATGGCCACCATAGTATTCTATGTTGTCTGTCCCGAAAGCCACCACACAGTTCTTTGGGTAATCCACTCCTATAACCACCATGCCACAATCATTTTAAACCTTTTACATCGCTAAAAGCACCAGTAAAGGGACACGTATTTAGTCCGACGAGGCTCGAGATTTGAACCTTGGACCTCCATCCCCCTTATGGGGTTTGGTCAAGGCTCCATCCATATTACAATAATATTAAAACTTTAAATTGCATTATCATGGAATGCCTTATTATAGGAGAGTCCATCATAATAAAACATTTGCACTCAAGTCACGCATACAATTGTATACCATATATTGTTGCATCACAATACCTTGGATATAAAATTTAGCTAGTTATATGAAATTGAAACAAGACATACTTGTATTATATATCTATTTAAATTTAGTAGACAAGCCCTACCCCCATATAAATTCAATCATTTTACCTGTCATCCAAGCCTTTATTATTAGGTCCACTTGAGTTGTACAAAATGTTAAGGTTCACCCACGTGACTTGAATGTTAGCTTCAAATGTGAAGCTCCTACTATAACTTTGTATATCAACATCCCAATTTCCTTCCAAAAGGATTTTTTTTTGTGTTTTTGTGTTGCATGTTTTTAAAATGTTCATGTGTAGATAGTTAATTAATCTTAACCAATTGATTCAATTCAATTTGAGATTGTTGCTCAATCTACAATTCTATTTGGCTTGATATAAGGCCAATGGCCACAAGAGTATATATTTAGAGAGTTAGTTGGTTAGAGTTATATTAGGGGCAATAATTGTTGTTAGAACTCAACAAGGCATAGAGGTAGCTTTCAAAGGGAATATCTTCTTCATTATAATGTGGTTGACTCCTCTTTTTCTTAAATCTCTTTCATATTGTTTTGAGTAAAATAACTTTAAAGAGTACTAAACTTATCAACTGAATTTTGACTTCTCTGTAGGGCCTTAAGATTATATTTATTATTCTTGTCCTAATTTTAAATGGAATATAATAACATTAAATTACGTCAAGATGTTTTCTTGATTGTTTTAAATTATTATTAATGCTTTTCAAATATGTCAAATTAGAATCCAAAGTTGTCTTAATCCCAATTTTAAAATTAAAATGCATATAAAAATATAACACAATTAATTTTATAATTTTGTATTGTATATAAATATTTTATTCTAAAAACATTTCAGCAAAGGATGCTACTATAAGAGGACAAAATTTCATTGAAGGAATCACATGAAATAAAAATATGAGGGTTTCTACTACGCTATTACAGTCATCATAATTCAGTTCCATATAACACCAATCTGACTTACATAGAGTGTATTATCACTGTTGTATGTTTTTCAACAATATGGAGACTGGAAGTACCTATCGAGGAAAAACAAATTTCCTTGTTGTCAGCATAAATTTTGTTAGAAATTAGATCTCTGACGGATGTTATCTCAAAAATCTAATCGTCGTATTTTATAACATGTGCAGTTATTACTGAAAGTTGCATATTGGAAGGAAACCTTACTTTATCCAACTAGTAAGCCTTATCCCTATGTGCATTCATTACTATGCATGTCAGAATATAAGCATTATCCCTCCTTCGCCCAACTAAATAATTCGGTGTTATCTTTCAAGAGAGATTAGTGAGGAAGCGATGAAATAGAAGTGAGAGGAACAAAGGAGGTAGAAGACAGAGACCAAACAAAGTCTGGGAAGAAGAGAATCCGAAGAACCACTTCGAAGAACAAGGATTTGAAACGACAAAATTTAGAGACTCCTATCTGAGTTCACCCTGCAACTCTGTTAAGGGAAATTATTGTAAGCTTCAAGATAAGAAGCACCTAGAGTAAAGGTTCTATTTTATAAACCTGTGGTAATAGTTCACTTTTGATTAATATATTACATATCATTACGCATATGTGCATTAGGTTAAATACTAGTCTGGTAAGAGTGGAAATATATATATATATATATATATATATATATATATATATATATATATATATATATATATATATATATATATATATATATTATTCAAGTTATTTCTTCATGTTTTTGAAAACCCTAGTGTGACATTATGTCATAGTCGATTTTACGATATTTTTCACTCCTGAAACTCCCTCTCCACCTCTTGCGAAAATAGTGATGTCACGTTATTTCACCCAAGTTGTGCACCGAAAAGAGATTTTCACGCAAGTTGCTCCGAAAAGGCATTTTCGGGGAAGTTGCTTCGAAAAGAGAATTTTTGGGGAAGCTGCTCTGAAAAAGGGATATCGCCCCAAAAATATTGGCGATTATTTTTTGCTAGCAAAAATCTGTATTCATTGCGTTATTCTTTCAAATTGGTATCAAAGCTTTTGTCAAAATCATGGAAGATAAGAAGTAATGGCTTTCAGATGTAACTCATTGTAGTTATAGATCCCATGTTTCAATGGAAAGAAATAGGATTATTGGAGCATCTAGATGAAGATCCTATTTGGGTCTCAAGAGCTATGGGACCTGGTCCAGAATGGTTATGCAGAACTAGTAGATGCAGTAGCCATGAGCGCTCTCCCAGGTAGAGTCATATTTGCTAAATGAGAATAATAAAAAGGACCAGAAGGTATTATTGTATATAATGCATGTTGTTGAGGAGATAATATTCTCATGAATTGCAGCAACAACCAAATCGAAGGAGGCATGGGAAATTCTTTTCTACTCCTTCTAGGGCACCAATAAAGTGAAGTTGGTGAAGTTGCAGATGCTGAGAAGAGAATTTCAAAATATATAGATGAGTGAATTAGAGTCCATGAGTGACTTATTTACCTGGATAATGGGTGTCATCAATCAGATGAGGTTGAATGATGAGAATGTGGAGAACCGGAGAATTGTGAAGAAGATACTGAGGAGCCTACAATCAAGGTTCAACTTAGTGGTGATTGCAATTGAAGAATTGCGGGATTTAACAACCCTCTTAGTTGATGAGCTCATGGGTTCTCTACAAACATATGAGCAGAGACTGAGTCATTCATATGAGTCCTCTTTAGAGCAATCATTCAAAATGTAGATCTCATTCTGAGATAGTAGAAAAGAAGAATCCCACCTAGGAGCCTCCAATTCTCAAGGAGGAAGAGATAGAATAGCAGAGGCAAGTGTGGAAGAGGCCATAAGTGAGGAGAAATATCAAACTCCAATGAAGGAGAGACAAGATACAACTTCCATCAAGGAGGAAGAGGCAATGAAATAAATCAGAAAGGAGAATCTAATCAGAAGTATGATAAATCAAAGATCCAATGTTATTACTGCAAGAAATTTTGTCATTATAGCTATGAGTGTAGAAATAAGATGACCAAGGATAATAAGAAACAAGCCCACTATACAAATGAAAATGAAAATGCAGAGTGTAGATATGCTTGTGGGAATCTATTGTTAACTTGTAGTACTGAGGAGGAGATCTAGAAGAATACCTGGTATCTCGATAGTGGTTGCAACAACCACATGTCTGGGAACAAAGATATGTTCTCACAGTTGGATGAATCCATCCAATCCAAAGTGAATATGGAGAACAAAAGTAAGGTACCTATCATGGGTAAAGGGAAAATTATTATCCACACTAGGCAAGGTGAAAGAAAGTATATCACTGATTGTATTATGTGCCCAGGTTGAAACACAATTTATTGAGTGTTGGACAACTTGTGCAGAAGGGGCACACTGTGCAATTCAAGAATGGAGCCTGTATCATTCTAGACAAAGAGAATGGGATCGTTGCAACTATCCATGACAAAGAACAAGATGTTTCTCCTACATATTCAAAATGAAAAGTTGTCATTTAGTGTATTTGTGAAAGATGCTACATGGTTGTGGCATCTCAAATTTGGTCATCTGAGTTTCAATAGCCTAAACCTGCTGCACAAGAAATAGATGGTGAAGGGTTTACCCCTTATAGAGCAACCAAATTAAGTTTGTGAATGTTGCTTAGTCGATAAGTAGCATAGGGATGCATTCCCTTTAGGACAGTCTTGGAGATATTCATAGCCATTGGAGCTGGTGTATTCAGATATCTACAGACATATGCAAACTAGCACATTTATCGATAACAAGTATTTTTTGACATCTATTGATGATTTCAATTGAAGGACATGGGTTTATCCCATCAAAAAAAAGTTAGAGGCTTTCAGAAAATTCAAGGAGTTCAAGGTTTTGGTTGAAAAAAAAAGTGACTATTATGTGAAGACTCTCAGAACATATGGAGGAGGTGACTACATCTCCAATGAATTCCACAATTTATGCAAAGCACATAGAATTCTAAGGCAGTTCACAACCAGATATACACCACAATATAATGGTATTGTAGAGAGGAATAATAGAACCAATATGGATATGGCATAAAGTATGTTGAATGTCAAGGCATTACCACATGAGTTCTAGGAAAAAGCTATATGTTGTGAAGTTTATCTGCTGAATAGGTGTACAAAAAAGAGTGTGAAGGATAAGATTCCTCAAGAGGTTTGGAGCAACCAAAAGCCGAGTGTTGCTCACTTAAGAATTTTTGGGTGCATAGAATATGCACACATCCTAGATGAGAAGAGAAAAAAACTAGATGATAAGGCAGAGAAATGCATCTTCATTGGCTATAGTGAATATTCGTAGGCTTACAGGTTGTATAACTGATACATAACTAAAAGTTTGAATGATATTTATTCTAACATATGTATAATATAAATACAAAACAGAGAATCACAAACTATTCAGAGGTTGCAACATCCTAAAACAATATGCTAAACAAGGAGCAACCACTCGAACCAAACCAATGCAAATACTACTAGAGACAAACAACCTACTAATAGACTAACAATGCAATCTACGTGGGCAGACAATGCCAAATCACGTAATACAATAATGCACAATAATAATAATAAATAATAAATACTTAGGTTAAATAAATAACCCTAAGTATCCTTATCACTCCTCCCAACCATATAAGCATGGACCCCAATGCTTTCACAATAAAGTGAGAGCGAGCTTAGGAGTGTTGAGATCAAAAAGAGATTTCCAATGACTATAAAATCGCCTATACTTTTAGAAGGATGAATTGGCTCCTCTTGGTGACATAAAAATTCAAATAATAATAATTAAATTAATTAATTTAATTTTTAATTAATTTAATTATGAATTAATTTATTTAAATAAATTAATTTGAATTTAATTTAATTTTTTTTTTGAAAAATTCCTCGTAGGGGGAATGGCCTTGCACATGGTCAAATTGATCACATGTAGCCTATGTTGAGCACAACATGCATAGGTGTGCTATGTCCACATGGGGGGCATGCACCCTCACGTGCCCAACATGGGCATGCGTGCATAGAGCACACACGCCCACACGTAGGGCATGCACGAAGGTGGGCCACTCACGGGAGCTTGCATGATGAGCACCATGCTCGCTTGCGGCTCGCGAGTATGTGCTCACACATTGTGAGTATAGCTACAAGTATATGATCGTAGCTTGCAGCACGCTCGTAGCTCACAGTGCAACAATGCGTATCACAATGCACACACACGCACTGTGAATGGTAACGTAGCGATGCTCGTAGTGTTCTCGCACGCTACCTTGTGGGCAATGCATGAGCATTGTGCCCTATGCTTGGCAATGCACCACTACTCACAGCATGCTCACGCTACCTCACATGCTGTATTGTGGGGTAGCTAATGAGCTATGCACTACGCATGGCAGTGCATAGAGGCAACTTGCCACTTTATTTTTTTTGTGCTTAGGGCCATGCATGTGTTGCCTGTGCATGCAATTTTTTTTTTTAATTTTAATTTACATGATTTCAATTTTCCTTCTTCAACTTTGTGTAGGGGCTAGATTTGGAGCTTTCGAGCAATGGGGAAATGGTGGAATCTACAACAGCTGACAATTCATAGCGACAGGAAATTCACAACAGGATTTAAATTTTACAGCAACACGCAGTGAGTCTGTTATCTGCAATGGATCTGGCAACAAATGGAAATATCGGGTAGCAGAGGGCAGTTGGTTGTAGGTTAGCCATGGAGACAAGGTAGTAGTAACTTTTACAAACTTTTTGTCTACATTAGGTAACCCTTCAATTTCTTCATCTTGAACATTTTTAATTTTATTGATTTTTTTAACAACCACAAGTTCTTCTATAAAGACACCTTCAATTTCTGCATTAATAGCAGTATAGTCCAAAGGAAGGATGATGGGCTCCATGCCCATAGATCCTGGTTCGATTCTAGGTACTGCTTCAAGATTTCCTTCAATAGAAATTTTTGCAACAATTTCTTCTGTAGCAATTTCTTCAATAATTTCTTCCATAAGAAGAATTTCCTCTTCTGCAACATTTTCTTCTTCTACAGGAAGAATTTTTTCTTCTTTTTTATCAACTTCTTCCATTTCAACAAGAAGAATTTATTCTCCAACTAATGCTTCTTTTACTGCCATTTCTTCTATGAGTTGGGCAGGTTGAATCTGCTACATATTAGCAACAATCATATTGATTCGTTGCTTCAATTTTATGAAGAATAATTCATATTGAGTAGACAACATGGTGTCTTACCCAAACAAGAGCAGAATCTACTGCTCTGATACCAATGATACATAACTAAAAGTCTAAATGATATTTATTCCAATATATGCATAATATAAATACAAACTAGATAATAACAAACTATTAAAAGGTTACAACATCCTAAAATAATATGCTAAACAGGGAGCAACCACTTGAACCAAACCAATGCAAATACTGCTAGAGACAAACAACCTACTAACAGACTAACAATGCAATTTATGTGGATAGACAATGCCAAATCACATAATACAATAATGCACAATAATAATACTAAATAATAAATACTTAGATTAAATAAATAACCCTGAGTATCCTTATCAATAACCCTGTGACAAAGAAATTAGATATAAATCAGGATGTGAAGTTCCTAGAGGATGAAGCATAGAACTAGAAATCTAAGACTGGTCAACTAGAGCCAACAATTATTGAGTCTAAGGACTTGGAAGAAGACAAAGTGCATCTGCTTGTAGCTTTTAGCAGTATTACCAGTGCTAGTAGCAGCACTACCTCATCATCATGGTCACCTCCACTTGCAATAAGAATCTCCAACCTAAAGACACTAGCAAAGACAAGGAACTTGCAAGATATTTATGAGGTAACCAAGAATGAAATAGATGAACATTATGATTTTGCTTTATTTTTTGAGTGTGATCCAATTTCATTTGAAGAAGAAATTCAGAATAGAAAATGGGTGAAGTCTATGGATGAGGAAATAGAAGCCATAGAGAAAAATTAGACTTGGCAGTTAATGGATATTCTAGCAGGCAAGACTACCATTGGAGTAAAATGGGTATATAAAACAAAGTTTAATGTCCAAGGTGATGTTGAAAGGCATAAGTCCTTATTGGTTGCAAAAGGATACAAGCAAAAGTTAGGGATTGACTATCATGAGGTGTATGCACTTGTAGCGAGACTTGACATAGTTAGAATAATTTTGGCATTGGTAGTCCAAAAATTCTGGAATGTTTACCAAATGGATGTCAAGTCTGCCTTCCTCAATGGAGTGTTGGAAGAGGAGGTCACATAGACTATCCACAAGACTATGAGCTAGAAGGACAAGAAGGTAAGGTCCTAAAATTGAAGAAGGTTATGTATGGGTTAAAGCAAGCACCTAGGACTTGGTATAGCCAAATTGATGCTTATTTTTAGGAGAATGGGTTTATCAAATGCCCATATGAGCACACTCTATACATGAAAACAAGTGCATATGGGGAGATGATCATCGTCTACTTGTATGTATATGATTTGATATATACTAGCAATAATAATATGTTATTTGGGATGTTTAGAAATGCTATGAAGAAGGAGTTCGAGATGACGGACTTAGGCCTGATGAAATACTTTCTTGGCATAGAAGTTAACTAGTCTACGGATGGTATCTTCATCTCTTAAGGTAAGTATTTTGTAGATGTCTTGAAGAGGTTCATAATTAGAGGATAACAAACCAGTGACCACGTTGGTTGCCACAGGCCTAAAATTGAGCAAGATAGATTGCAGCAGCAATGTTGATCCAACATTCTATAAACAACTTGTTGGAAGTTTGATGTACCTGATTGTAACTAGACCAGATTTAATGTTTACAATGAGTTTGATTAGCCAATTTATGGAAGACCTAAAGAATACTCACTTGCAAGTAGGGAAAATAATACTGCGGTATGTCAATGGAACCAGGAACCATGGAATTTTTTATGCCAAAAAATACCAGTTTGAACTTGTTGGCTACATAGATAGTGATTAGGCTGGAAGTATAGATGATAGGAAGAACACTTTTAGTTTTGCATTCCACCTTGGATCAGGTGTAGTATCATGGTCATCCAAGAAGCAACCAATTGTTGCATTATCAACTATTGATGCAGAGTATGTTACCACCACTTCAACCGCATGCCAAACAGTATGGCTACAAAGAATCTTAGGTGAGTTGAATCATCACCAAGATGGGACAACAATAATACTTTGTGATAATAATTCCGCCATAGCACTGTTGAAGAATCCACTGTTTCATGGCAAGAGCAAATACATAGATATTCTCTACCACTTCATCAGAGAGCTGGTAAAGTTTAATGAAGTTGTATTATTGTTTTGTAGGTCCAAAGACCAGATGGCGGATATCTTCACAAAAAATTTGAAGGAGGAAGACTTCAATAGGCTGAGGGAAATGCTAGGTGTCAAAGTATTTGTAAAATCTCATTTAAAGGGGGATTCTAGAAATTAAACCATATTTCACACCTGGTAAGATCTCTAATAGATCTTATCTCAAAAATCTGATCCTTGTATTTTATAGCATGTGCAATTATTACCGGTAGTTGCATATTGGAAGGAAACCCTAGTTTATCCAGATGGTAAGCCTTATCCCTATGCGAAATCATTACTATGTGTGGCAGAAGATAAGCCTTATCCTTCCTTTGCCCGACTATATAAGTCGGTATTATATTTCAAGAGAGAGCAGTGAGGAAGAAATAAAATAGAAGTGAGAGGAATAAAGGATGAAGAAGACAAAGACTGAATAGAGTTCGTGGAGAAGAGAATCCAAAGAACCACTTCAAAGAACAAGAGGTTGAAGTGACAACATTTAGAGACTCCTATCTGAGTTCACCCTGCAACTCTGTTAAGGGAAATTCTTGTAAGCTTCAATATAAGAAGCACCCTGAATAAAGGTTCTATTTTGTAAACCTGTGGCAATAGTCCGTATGTATATATATATATTCAAGTTATTTCTTGGTGTTTTTGAAAACCCTAATGCGACATTAAATCATAGTCAATTTCATGATATTTTTCGCTCTTCTTGTCCATCTCTCCCTATTGAAAATAATGACCTCAGGTTATTTCACCCAAGTTGTGCACCGAAAAAAGATTTTCGAACAAGCTACTTCGAAAAGAGCATTTTCGGGCAAGCTACTCCGAAAAAGAGATATCGCCCCGGAAAAACTAGCGATTCTTTTTCGCTACTGCACTATTCTTTTAGTGAAACTTCGTTTTCACTGCATTGTTCTTTCAAATTCCTCCATTCCATGTGAATGCCCTCTCTCTCTGGCTACTCTATCAATTTTTTCGAAGGGATACTTCTCTCAATGCTGTGAACATATTCCATAATTTTTATATCTCCTCCAGATGCTACTGTACAATTTGTGGCTTCTGTAGTGCTGTGGAAAATAGTCTGTAATATGCGCTGGAGAGTACACAGGACAATGAAAGTCCATTCATGAAATTTCTCGGTCAATCAATGTATTTTTTGAAAAACCTTGTAGAAGAGAAATTTTCTTTAACTTGCATAATTTTGTGGAAGGGAAACTTCAAATCTACTTTATCAATTTGGTCGAAAGGATATATCTCTCAATGCTGTGAACATAGTCCATAATTTTCATAGCTCCGCCAGATGCTGTTGTACATCTAGTGGATTCTGATGTGAACATAGTCCATAATTTTCATATCTCCATAATACAATAGCATCTTGTGGAGAGTATAGCCACACATTCTCTGGAGAGTACATAGGACAATGAAACTCCTCCTACTTTGTGACATTGATGAACTTGCCATGTCAATCAATGTCCTTTTGAAAAAACCTTGTAGCAGAGAAATTTTCTTTCTTTTCTGAAGTAATTGGTAACATCCTTTATTTTTAACAATTGTGTATGGGGTCAGACATTTTCCTTAAAATGCAAGTCAAATCATTGTTGAAGATGCCTCTATAACCCTTGCCTCTCCTTGGTAAACACCATTCTGAGTGAGGGAGGCCTCTGGTGGCTTAGGGTTGGTATCTGTCGTCAATATGGGGCGCATTCAGCAGACTCAAATCAAACTACTACCTTTTCTTAGATTGGACATGTCTGCATTGAAGGAGGAATTTAAATCGCATCAATAAAAAAATGCTTCGCAGGTTTGTGGGGTCATGAGGGAGCTTCGGAAGTTTTCTAAGTGAGGAAGAAGAATCGCTTGCGGTAGATGCGAAGTGACAACTTTGAAGTTTTGGCTGTTGAAAGGTGCTTCGCAAAAAACACTGCCGAAGTGGCAGCTTCACCCAAGAAATTTGTGAAGCACAAATTCGATGCAAATTTGGAAGCTTCAGGTAAATAAAATCTCGAAGCTCCTACTTCGAGCGAAATGGGACAAAATTATCACTTCGGGCCAAAGACTCCCCGAAGTTTGACTTTGGGGGGAAGACCCGCGAAGCTTGTCTTCACCTAGAATAAAATAAATCCGAAATTTTCTTGAGGAGGAAACTAGATAGAAAAAACCACACAATGAAGTGATGAATTACACGTTTTTCTAAAGGCAATTGCAATGCTTGATTCTTAGAGAAAAACAAAAAAATTTAGATTTGAGAGAAATAAGAGACGAGGGTTTACACAATAACATATTTATTAGAGGACGCAGATTATAGTGCTTCTTATACAAAAGCTATTACAAACATCTACAAAATAACTTGTAGGATAAACACGGAAGAAGGTTTTACGGAGGCTGCTGCTCCCTTCTTTGACTGTCTGCTGCTCTGTTCAAACGTTACTCTCCTCTTCTGCTTTGCACTTCCTAATTTTATAAATGACATATGGTCCAGTATTTATAGACAAATAATGAAGACAAGAGGCAAGAATAATTCACCAACCGACTGACAAAAATTAAATACCGAAGAGGGTTTTCCACAAATCGCCGAACAACCCCACCTAATCACATGTGTGATGTCAGGCCTTCATTTCCCAGGCCTGGATGTTGCTTCATAAATTTTATGGGTGAACTCCCGAAATGGAATTACTTCGCTGTGAAGCATTTTCAAGTGGCATTTTTTTACTACTTCGCAGCGAAGCATCCTCAGAGGGCAGGTTTGAACTACTTCGCAGCGAAGCAACTTTAGGAGGCATATTTTTACTACTTCGTGATGAAGCATTTGTGGACGGCATGAAATGTGGTTTAATAATTCCAACACCCTCATTTAAACTATATTTCACAAATTCTTTGATGCCCAACATTTCCCGCATCCTGGCAAATTCCTCCTTCAAAGGTTTTGTGAAGATGCCAGATACCTGCTCCTTGGACCTACAAAACTACAACTGTACTTCACCAAATTTCACTAGATCTCTTATAAATGATATGGGATATCTATGTGCTTCATCCGACCATGGAAAACTGGTCCTTCGAAAGGATGATGGTAGAGTTATTGTCACAAAAAATTGTTGTTGCTGCTTCCAGCAGATGATGTAGTTCACTTAGAACTCTTCTTAGCCAGACTGCCTGGCAAGCGACTGAGGTGGCAGCAACATACTCTGCATTTTTTGTAGATAAAGCAACAATTGGCTACTTCTTCAAGGACCCAGAGACAACTTCGGATCCAAAATGGAAGGCATATGCAGAAGTGCTCTTCCGGTCATCTATGCTACCAGCCCAATCGCTATCAGTGTAGCCAATTAGTTCAAGCTAGTCTTGTCTGGCATAGTGAAGTCCTCTGGTTTCTCATGCCATTTACATACCATAGAATTCTCTTTCCTACTTTCCAATGAGTGTCTTTGGGTGACTCCATAAACCTACTAATTAAACTCACAGCAAACATTAGATCTGGTCTAGTTGCGGTCAAGTACATTAGGATTCCAACTAACCTTTTATAGAAAGTTGGATCAATGCTTCTGCTGTTGTTAGTATTGCTCAACTTCAAGCCAGTGGCAACCGGTGTGATGGCAGGTTTAATGTCCTCCATATTGAAACGCTTTAGGACATCCTTAGCATACTTACCCTAAGAAATGAAGATGCCATCTGCTGATTGGTCAACTTCAATGCCAAGAAAGAATTTCATCAACCCCATGTCTGTCATTTCAAAATTGGTCTTCATGGCTATTCTAAACTCCTCAAATAGGCTGCTGCTATTTCCAGTATATATCAGATCATCCACGTACAAGCAAACAATTATCATCTCCCCTACTTCAATTGTTTTCAAATACAAGGTGTGCTCATATGGGCATTTTTGAAACCCATTCTCCTAAAAATAGCCATCAATCTAGCTGTATCATGCCTAGGGTGCTTGCTTCAATGCATATAGGGCCTTCTTCAGCTTCAAAACCTTACCTTCTTGCCCTTGCAGTTCATAACTGGGTGGCTAGTCTATGTAGACCTCTTCTTCCAACACTCCATTTAGGAAAACAGACTTGACATCCATCTGGTACACACTCCAGCCTTTCTGAGCTGCCAATGCCATAATCATTGTAACTGTTTCAAGCCTGGCAATAGGTGCATACACCTCATGATAGTCAATTCCAGACTTCTACTTGTAGCCTTTCGCTACTAATTTGGCCTTATGCCTATCAACTTCTCCTCGGGCATTGAACTTCATTTTATACACCCACTTGAACCCAATGGTATTTTTCCCTACTGGAAGATCAACCAGCTGCCATGTCTCATTCTTCTCAATGGCTTCTATCTCCTCATCCATCGCATTCACCCATTTACAATTCTGACTTGCTTATTCAAATGAAACTAGATCACACTCAGTAAATAAAGCAAAGTTAGAATATTCTTCATCTGTCTGATTATGGGTTACCTCATAAATGTCTTGCAAGCTCTGAGCATTCGCAGGTGTCCTCAAGTTTGGAATTCTACTTGCAAGTGGAGGTGACCGGGATGATGAGGCTGTGCTACTGTTGGCACCACTAATACAGCTTGAAAGTACAAGTGGCTACACACTATCTTCCTCCAAGTTTACAGGTTCAATAATTGCTAGTTCAGGCTAACCAGTCTTTGACTTCCAGTTCCAGGCTCCATCCTCCAAGACCTTCACATCTCGGTTGATGACAAGTTTCTTCATCATAGGATTGTACAGCCTATATGCCTCGCTTGTTCAATGTACCCTATGAAGATGCACTTTTCAGCTTTGTCATCCAGCTTCTGCATTTTCTCATTTGGAACATGTGCATATGCTATGCACTCAAAAACACGTAAGTGAGCCACACTTGGCTTCATATTGCTCTAGGCTTCCTAAAAAATTTTATCCTTTACACTCTTGGTGGGACATCTATTTAGCAGATAAACTACACAACTTATAGCTTCTGCCCAGAACTCATGTGGTAAACTTTTTACCTTCAGCATACTCCATGCCATCTCCATGATCGTTCTATTCTTCCTTTCAGCTACACCATTCTGTTGTGGTGTGTATCTAGCAGTCAACTGCTTTCAAATTCCATGTTGCTTGTAGAAATTATGGAATTTTTTGGAGATGTATTCTCCTCCTCCATTAGTTTTGAGATTCTTGACTTGATAGCTACTCTATTTTTCCACTAGAGCCTTGAACTCCTTAAACTTCGTAAATGCCTCTGACTTCAGCTTAATGGGATAAAACCATGTATTTTGGCTAAAGTAATCTATGAAGGTTAGGAAGTATTTGTTGCTGGCATATGAGCTGGTCTGCATGGGACCACAAATGTCTGAGTGCACCAGCTCCAATGGTTGTGATGCTCTCCAATTTTTTCCTAAAGGGAATGCATCCTTGTGCTGCTTACGATTAAGCAATATTTACAAACTTGGTTTGGTTTCTCAATAAGGGGTAAACCCTTCACCATCTGCTTCTTGTGCAACAAATTCAGGCCACTGAAACTCAAGTGATCGAATCTGAGATGCCACAACCAGGTAGCATCCTTCACAACTGCACTTAGAGACATTAATGATTCATTCTGAATCTATAGCAGAAACATTTTGTTTTTTGACATGGACATGGTTGCAATTTGTCCATGCACTTTGTATTTGATGGTACATACACTGTCTTTGAACTACACAGTGTGTCCCTTCTACATAAGTCGTCTAACACTCAACAGGTTATGTTTCAACCAAGGAACATAGTATACATCACAAATTTATTTTCTTTCACCATGCTGGGTGTGAATGAGGATTTTTCCTTTCCCCATCATGGTAACCTTGTTGTTGTTCCCCATATTGACTTCAGATTGAACTATTTCATCCAGTTGTTAGAACATTTCCCTGTTCCCAGTCATGTGGTTGTTGCATCCACTGTCAAGATACCAAATATTTTTCCTGCTCTCCTCCTCAATACTACAAGTCAACAACACATTTCCTCCTATCGCATTTTTAGCTTCATCTGTATAATGGGCTTGTTGCTGATTCTCATTCGCCATCCTCTTTCTGCATTGTGAGATATAATGGCCAAACTTTTTACAGTAATAGCATTGGAACTTAGATTTATCTTTCTTCTGATAAGATCCACTTTGCTGATTTTTACTAGTGCCTCTTCCTCCTTGCTGATGGAAGTTGCAATTGGTCTCTCCCTCGCTAGGGTTTGACCTCCCTCCTTGCTTGTTACCTCTCCCACGCTTGCTTCTATCTCTTCCACCTTGAGAACTAGAGGTGCCATGGTGGGAGTCTTGTTTGTCGTTGTCTCAAAATGAGACTTGCGCCTTGAAGGCTTGCTCCAAAGAAGACTGAGTTGAACGGCTCAGCCTCTGCTCATGTGTCTGCAGAGAACCCATGAGATCATCCACTGAGAGGGTTGTTAAATCCCTCGATTCCTCTATTGCAATTACCATAGAATAAAATTTCACTGGCAGACTTCATAAAATTTTCTCCACAATCTTTTGATTCTACATAATTTCACCATTCAACCGCATCTGGTTGATGACATCTGTCATTTGGGTGAAAAAATTGCTCATGGTTTCTAACTCACTCATCTATAGGTTCTTGAACTCCCTCCTGAGCATTTGCAATTTCACCAACTTCACTTTGTTGGTGCCCTGGTACGAGCTGGCCAGAATCTCCCAGGCCTTCTTGGCCTTGGTGGCTGATGCAATCCGTGAGAAGATGGTCTCCTCGATCACTTGCATGATGTAGAAGAGGGCCTTCTGGTCCTTCTTCATGTTCTCTTTCAGAAGGTCTTTGTTAGCTTGGGAGAGGGCGGTCAGTGTTGCTGCATCTGCTGGTTCTGGGTACCCATTCTCAACCAAGTCCCACAACTCCCAAGACCCGAACAAAATATTCATTTGTATACTCTAGTAATCATAGTTCTTGTCGTTAAATCATGGGATCTGCAACTACAGGGAATTATTTTTGAAAGCCATGCTTCAATATCTGCATCACGACAACAATGGCTCTGATATCAATTTGAAGGAGGAATTTAAATCGTGTCAATAAAAAAATGCTTCGTGGGTTTGTGGGGTCATGAGGGAGCTTCGCAAGTTTTCTAAGCAAGGAAGAAGAATCGCTTGCAGCAGATGTGAAGCGGCAACTTTGGAGTTTTTGCTGTTGAAAGGTGCTTCATAGAAAACACTGCCAAACTGGTAGCTTCACCCAGGAAATTTGCGAAGCACAACTTTGAGGTAGCTTTGGCAGCTTCGGGTAAATAAAATCTCGAAGCTCCTACTTCGAGCGAAGTGGGACCAAATTGTCACTTCGGGCCAAAGACTCCCCGAAGTTTGACTTCGGGTGGGAGACCCGCGAAGCTTGTCTTCACCCAGAATAAAATAAATCCGGACTTCGCTTGAGGAGGAAATTAGATAGAAAAAACCACACAATGAAGTGATGAATTACACGTTTTTCTAAAGGTAATTGCAATGCTTGATTCTTAGAGAAAAACAATTAAATTCAGATTTGAGAGAAATAAGAGACGAGGGTTTACACAATAACATAAATCTTATTTATCAGAGGACGTAGATTACAACGCTTCTTATACAAAAGCTATTACAAACATCTGCAAAATAACTTGCAGGATAAACACGGAAGAAGGTTTTACGGAGGCTGCTGCTCCCTTCTCTGACTTTCTGCTACTCTGTTCAGACGTTACTCTCCTCTACCGCTATGCACTTCCTACTTTTCTAAATGACATATGGTCCGGTATTTATAGACGAAGAATGAAGACAAGAGGTAGGAATAATTCACCAACCGACTGACAAAAATTAAATGCCGAAGAGGGTTTTCCACAAATCACCGAACAACCCCACCTACTCACATGCGTGATGTCAGGCCTTCGTTTCCCGTGCCTGGACGTTGCTTCGCAAATTTGATGGGCGAACTGCCGGAATGGAATTACTTCGCTGCGAAGCATTTTCAAGTGGCATGTTTTTACTGCTTCGCAGCGAAGCATCCTCAGAGGGCAGGTTTGAACTACTTCGCAGCGAAGCAACTTTAGGAGGAATATTTTTACTGCTTCATGGCGAAGCGTTTGCGGACAGGAAAAAGATGGTTTAATAATTCCAACACGCACCCACTCAGTGGATTCAAATCAGATTACTGACTTTGTCCAAATTGAACATGCCCCAGGTTTGAACCTAAATATTTTATTAATAAGTGCTCAAAGTATTACCAATCCACTAACCTAAAAAATAAATTAGGCAAATGAACAAAAGGGAAATTTCCTTTCACTTGCATAATTTTGTGGAAGGGAAACTTCAAAGCTACTCTATCAATATTTTCCAAGGGATATTTTTCTCAATGCTGTGAACATAGTCCATAATTTTCATATCTCCGACATCTGGTGGATTCGGATGTGAACATGGTCCATAATTTTCATAATACAGCAGCATCTGGTGGAGGGTATAGCCACATATGCGCTGGAGAGTACGCAGGACAATGACAGCCCTCCTACTTTGTGACATTGATGAACTTGCCAGGTCAATCAACGTCCTTTTAGATAAACATTGTAGAAGAGAAATATCCTTTCACTTTCTTAATTTTGTGGAAGGGAAACTTCAAAGCTACTCTATCAATTTTGTTGAAGGGATATTTCTCTCAATGCAGTGAACATGGTCCATAATTTTCATATCTCCGCCAGGTGCTGCTGTACATCTGGTGGATTCAAGTGAACATAGTGGAAATTTCCTTTGAATTTGACAGGTCAATGAAAGTCTAATAGGGAAATTTCCTTTAGCTCACATAATTGTCTCGAAGGGAAACTTCCTTTTAATTGCAGACCATTAACAAACAAATATATAAATAAAGTATAGCTGAGATTATCTGATCGTCATGGTTCCGGAGTTTTCTGCTTTGGGTTGTCCCTCATCTCTAGAGTGGAATCCTTTTGTATTCCTCGTTCCAATATTTAATACTGATATCATATTTGTGGTGACTACAGCTGGTCGATTAGCCCACCAACACGTCCGGTATGTACACGTGCACTAAATTAATCGATTTCATTTTGCACTTGATTCCTTTGTATTTTTATCCATTACTATCCTTTCTTCCGAGTTTAAATCTCAAGGGCTTCTGCTCCCGTGCAGCAGACAAATGTCTTTCAAGAAGCTTGAGAGGAGCTATTTCACTCCACCCGGGTGGCGTTTAGCGACTGTTAAAGAAGCGAGAGGTGGTGTGGAGGCAATTAAGGAGCGGGGCATATTAAACAAATTGGAAAGAGCGCGTCTTCTTGACGGTTGGATAAGCGGTCCCGGTTATGACTTCAAAATAGGAGATGATTTCAGAATGTGTCTCGGCTACATGCTTGTCGTTCCCACGGACAGTTCAGTAGGCAATAATCGTACGTTCTCTCGCATATTTGTTAATCCACCTCAAATGTAATTAAAAGAAAAAAAACTAAGTTTTTCTTTGCTTTTTTTAATGCTAAAACCCAAATGTCTGCTGTTTATGAGACATTCATCAGGTAGAAGAAAATGAGCACTAATAAGTAGTAGGTGACGCTAGAAGACGAAAAATAAAAAATAAAACCATTATGATGTCGATTATAGGGAAAAAATTAATTAAAATAAATCAGAGAACATTGCGATGAGTACATATCAACTCCCTCTTTATATATGATTAAATTTATTAATGATTATGTTTAAAATGTTTGTAAAAAACCATACTACTTTAGTGACTATTTTTTTATAAGTTGATAATAAAATCTATAAAAAAAACATTATCACAAATTAATTAATTATGAAAAATAATAAATATTATTATTTATTATATATTTATTCACATTTTTATATAAAACATGGATAAAATTATAAGAAATATATTTATTTTTATTTTTTATTTTTTATGTTATATATAATTTTTATTAAGTCATTTTGATTACAGAAATAAAACATTATATTGTTCTTATTATATTTCTAACAAGTTAATTAAAGTATATTCAACTTTGCCTTCCTATCAAATATAATTTTCATTTACTTTTTTGTCAAAGATATTCTCCATCTTCCTCAAAAACTGCTAATTGTTAAGTTTTCACTATCAATTCTTTTTATATTATATGTCTTCCATAATTTGAATTATGTGAGCATAAAATTCAGCGAAAGATTAAAAAATTTGTTGTTGTGTATCTATAAATATCTTGTTTATAACAACCTCACAGTTACTTAATACTTTTTTTAAGTTTTTTATTCATTAGCTTAATATTCCAAGATATTATTTTCATTGTTATTTTTTATGTGGGTTTACGCTTATGATATTTGCTTTTGTTTTCCATATCAATCTCTTTAGGCTTCTTTTTTTTTTTTTTCTCTTCGTGATGTTCTTCTCTTTCTTTCATTCCGAGCAATAGTTTCATCTTCATCAATCTCTTAAATCTTCTTATGCTACCCATAGTAAGACTTATCATCTTTAAGTTTGCGTTTGTTCTAAATATTTGAAGCGTATCTTGTTCTAAATATTTGAAGTGTGTCTTGTTCTAAAGATCTAAAGTGCAAGGAATAACCTCAAAAGTACAATCTTCTTTATCTTCCCATAGAAACTCTAAGTGCAAGGACACTCTTATGTAGCAATTATCTTTTTATTTTTCTCTAGAAAACCTAAATTGTTATGGTTTCCTTCATCCTCATTTCTTTATTATGCTTCTCTTGAAACCTTAAAGTGCAATGGATAACATCTTCACCCCTTTCACTTTTATTACTTGAAGAGGATTCTATGCTAGAGAAAAATGAAGATAATTTACTTGGAATAAACTTGACCTCTTTTTCATCTTTGTTCTAGGATTTTTCTCCATATCATTTTTTGCACCTTTAATTCCCTCTAAACTTGCTATATGATACGTTAGATAGGCTATCTTTGCCTCTTCTTTCAAAGGGGAATATATTTAACTGATTTACCTTTTATTAATGTTTGATTTCTTTGCTTTGTCTTGAAGTTTATCTTATTGTAAGATTTTTTTGTCTCTTTCTTCATAGTTTCCACACACATAACAATTGTGGCAACAAAATACAAGATTTTAATAATTTACTTGTCGATCCCATTGTCTTTATTCATATTTAATATTAATAGATTGTGGCAAAGGTTTTGAAATATCCACAATAACAAAGGTTTGAAATATCCACAATAACACTTTTGAGTCTATATAGCATGCTTTTGCTCCTCAGTAGATAGTCCTTATTTGATTAATTCCCCTAAGGTATTTTCAATATTCTTCAAAACATCCTTATTTATAAGCTGGTATGGAAGTCCAAAAAGCCTAACCCATACCTGAAGCTTCTTAATAGTTTCTATCTCAATAGAAAATATTTCATTCCATGGTATCAAATAAAGTGCATCTCTTCCCCTAAGCCATGAGCCACAAATCATTATTTTATCCCTAATTTTTAAACTAAAAAAGATGACGAGGAAAAAACTTCACGAAGAAAAGTATGAGTTATATGAATTTAATCTCCACTTCCACTTGATCCAATTTTGAATCTCCAAAAACCTTAGCCATGATCTATGGAACTTAGATATTAACCCCCTACTTTTAAGAACCATTATATAATGCTCAATCATCTTATCCTTGATACTCACTTCTAGTGTAACATTTGTTACCTAGATTGAACTTGCCATGTATTTTCTCTTTTGCTAATATTCAACTTAGGCCTCCATACTTCTAATTAGGGCATCTTGAATTTCTATTAAAGCTTTCAAATATGACTTTTGTTAGATATTAGCTAATGGGGCTTTCTCTTGGATTTCACTCCATCTTGACTCCTACTCTGTTGGGAATCTCTTGCCTTACACCCACTCAGTCAGCAATCTCTTGCCTTGCACTCACTTTTACCTTGCACTACCTCTTGGCTCACACTCCCTCCTAGTTGGCAATCTCCTGCCTTGCACTCACTGCTACCTTGCACTCCCTCTTAGCTCGCAATAGCCCTTGTTTTTTTTTTCTTTTCTCTATGTTTTCAGCAATGTTCTACACACATATGGTAAAGGTTTGAAGGATGAACCTGTCGCTCTTCCTCATGACTGAATTTTAACTTGTACTCTTTATAAGAAAAATATTTCTTCTTTAAAATAAATTTATTTATACTAACAAAATCAAAATTTTATGAATATAAAAAATTTGAATTATTAAAATTAATTTGGTCTCTGAATTTCGCCATTCACTATTCAAGACTTAAATTTTTGAGTTTCCTAACAAATTGAAACTCTATTGGATGGTTTTATCCTGTGGTGCTAAGACTATATTAGAGGATTCGTTTTTGTTTTCTGAAAAGTATTTTCCACCCAATCAACTAAATGTAGAAAATTACTTTCAGATACCGTATATGCAGATGTCACTGTCAGCGATGAAGGGAAACAAGTGGCATTGTTATTATGTGTGCAAGACTGGAATTTCGAAGTAGTTTATTGGTTGCTCAATTCGTGGGCAAAGACGGAGATTCTGGATCCTCGGGATGTTAGAGAAGGTAAAATGCCCTTCAGCAATGTCGAGCAATTCAAAAGCATGTGCGATATGGTCAGTCTTCTAGCCAGAAAATTTGAAGAAGAGGGGCCCCCGAGCGAGCAAGCCGCAAAAAAGAAGTTGTTTGACCCTGTTTCAGTTAAAGAGGTGTTGTCGGGCATGATTAAAATTGCAAAAGAACAGAATGAAAGAAATTACCGGCTTTTTGGTAAGGAAATTGAAATCAACAATGGAGTTAAGAAATTGAGTGAGATAAGGTTGGAGCCCACCTGGGTTGGAGTTGAAGCCGCGGCTTGGAACTTTTTGTCTGATTGTTTCGCATCCTCCATTATAGATTGTTATGCATCCTGGGGTCTTGAAGAGGTCAAAGATCAGTGTGTGACAGAAACCATTAGCGAGAAAAATTTCAAGATTGCCGCAGACATTCTCTTTTATATCTCCAGATTCCGCTGCAAGATCATACACGAGCCACTGGGACATTCTTTTGACGGCAATTGTGCTCAGAAAATTATCTGTTACTTGTCAGAGAAGGCCGCAGGTGACCCTCAATGTTTGGAACGGATGATAGAGAACAACGCAATGTGGAGGTGCTACGAAGATAATGGAAAATATGATGTTTTAAACAAGCTTTTGGCCCTTGTAGCTATGCAAGGTGATGCTCAGGTGGTCTTTAGGCTGCTAGAATGCGGCGCTGAGTGTGAAACAACGCTTGATGGGCAGACACAAAACGTTCTGCATTATGTTAGCGGATTCGGCAATGAAGATGAGGGATTAGCAGCTGCAGAAAAATTGTTGGGTAACTGTAGGGTTGCAAAGCGACAAGAGCTGGTAAAAGCAAAAGATTCGAATGGATGGACTGCTCTTCACTGGGCTGTATTCAGGGATCGGCCTCATATCTGTGAATTCTTTCTAAAATATGATTGGGCAGAATCGCTGACAAAAGCAACCGATAACGAAAGACGGACTGCTCTTCACTGGGCTGCTTACTGGGGTCGTCAAGACATCTTTCATGTACTTCTTAAACATAACTTTTATGTTGTTTATGAGAAAGATGCATATTATCAAACCGCTTTGCACCTTGCAGCTGAAACGTTGCAAAAAGAAATTTTATATGTGCTTATGGAGGAGAAGTATCCTTTTCATGATGGTTGTAGTCAAAAGGATGTTAAAGGAAGAACCGTCTTCGATATAGCTGTTGCCAAACAAGAAATAACGGATGACATCAAATTTGTGGCAATGTTGTTATCAAAATGCTTACAACCAGAAGCATATTTTAATGAAGTAAATCGTCAGCAGCTTCTACGCCAATCTTTACTGGAGGGATATACAGATATTGTAGAAAAGCTGGTGGAGAGTGGAACAAACCTGCCAGATGATGATGCCGGTAAGACAACTTTACATCTCGCTGCTGTTTTTAAATATGAGAGTATAGCAATGGATATGGTTAAGAAAATATTGATAAAGACTGGAAAACAAGAAAAGGAAAACTTCGTAGCGACATGCGACGGAAGAGGGAGGACTTGTCTCCACGAGGCCGCTCTGAAAGGATATACAAAGCTTTCTGAGTATCTCCTGGATATTAATCCAAAATTAATTACTGTGGAAGACAAATATTTTCGAAACCCTCTATATGATGCAGTCCAAAGAGGGGACGATGAGGTAGCTTTGCTTGAGATGTTGGTTGGAGCATATTTAAAGGAAAATGGGGCTGTAGAAGATTTGAGAGACCACAGGGGCTTGACACCATTGCACATTGCTGTTTCAGAAGGCAAAGAGAAATTTGTGAAAGTTCTGCTTTCCAACCTAAACTCTCCTAAAGAAGTGATAAAGAGAGCAGATTGCCTGGGACAAACAGCTCTTCATAAAGCCATAATCCGTGCACATTCGGATATAATAAAAATTCTCTTTAACTATGGTGCCCATCCACTTGAAGAGCGTGACTTGGACGGGAGGACAGCACTCCATTATGCAGTCCAGGCAAAAAGTGGACAAGATGGAATAGAGTTGGCGCAATTGATTTTTTCAGGATGTAAAAGAAAGGAAGAGAAAGCGCTCCTTCTGTGGGCCTCTGCAGCAGGAGTAGGCACTGCTGACCGAAACATAACAGATCCTCCCCTCGAAAAGTTTTTGGCTGAACAAAAGAAAAAATTCGACAGAGACAATCTGTTGAAAATGGCTGCTTGCTTAGGTAATATGGGAATGACCAAAGAACTGCTTACCAGAGGCGGTGAGATTGCAGACATTCAGGATCAACAATGGAGAGATGAATTAAATCCCGAAGAGAGGGAGAACGTTGTTAGAGGTACTTCAAGGTCCGTCCTTGCACTGGTTTGTTTAATACTTATGACAATGCATCTGTCATTTGGTTAAGAGAGTGTTGTTTGCAGTTTCACAGCAACTGGAGAAAATTGCAGAACAAGGAAACGACCAGCCTACCATATCAGATAATTTAGGTGAGAAACAGTCATTTGTCATCCAAAAACATTAAAGGGTAAAGGGTTAATTTTTTTTTTTTTTTCTTTTTAATTTAACAACGTTTCTATCTATGGAGCAGACAGACTTGACTTTGCATACGGTCTTGCTGTACTACTTATGAATCCTTACATAAAACCTCCGATTGCTGTGGGTATCTTTGGTAGCTGGGGTTCAGGAAAATCAAGCCTAATGCTACAGGTAGGATGATTTGATTATGTCTTGTGTTCTTCTAATTAGAATGGGAAATTGTTTCATTTGTTTTAGTTTCCTTTGTTTGTTTCAATTCAGATAGAAAGCATTTTATTGAAGACATCAGCAGAATTGGCGTTGCAAACGTCAAGTTCAACATCAAATTTTCCCGGAGTCAAAGATTCGAAATTTTCGAAAACTGGTGGAAAAAAAATTAAGAGATTGAGGCGACAGTTGGATGTGTTGTTAAAGAGTGACCAGTATAGCGAAAACTTCTTCGTGGATGTCATCAGTAAGATCAAAAGAAGTATAGAGAAAGGGAACGACTTAGGATCTCATACACAGGTGATTTTTTAAAATTTAATCATATTAAAAAAAAATAGGAGATTTTCTTTGTTAAATTTGCTTTATAACTGTTCAGGGGAGTGGAAATAATTCAGACTCAATAGTTCATCTTCTAAACAAGTACGATCCTAAATATCATGAGATTTTCAAATCACTAGCTGTGATGGATAGAAGCGATATGTTAAGTATGGAAGCTCAACCTAAGGCAGTTTAATTTCTATTCTACTTGAGCTTTTTGAGTGTTTTTTTTTTGGTTTTGTGTCTTTCTTTAAATTTAAATTAAGAGTGTAAGTCTATTCTTGCGGCAAAAAGCACCTGTCAGGCATGATGTTGTTTCAATTAGAATATATATATTTTAATTATTATAATTTTGATTTGTTCGAATTAAAAAAATACAATTAAAAAAATACTATTTAAACATGTTTAGACAGTTCAATCGATCGCATTTAAGTAAGTTCTATGCGGAAAATGATAAGTTTCTTATTGAAGAAAATAAAAACACGAGTTCCCTGTATCGCGGAATAGCGATAACGGGAAACAGAACACCTTATGAGCGACGGCGGGACAGGAAACAAATCTTTCAAAGTCTCCGTCTATTCCCTAAGTCGCTCGCACTAGGAGCGAAATGGAGGGAAAAAAATAATAGCGACGGCGATTTGGAGAATAAAGGTGTTTGAGCTCCAGATAGCGACGGAGGGAAAATAAGGGGCTTAGAGAGCGACGGAGTGAACGAAGAAAATAACGAGTTTGACGAAAAGAAAATAACGAGTTTGACGAAAAATATTTTAACTCCTTTTGTGCTCGAAATCGCTAAAAACATGATTAAAAAAGGGTTTGCGCGACATGGTCGTTTTTAGCGACGGCAGGAGTGGCCATGTGAGGACAAATTAGAGATAAAGACAAAATAACTCATTCCCCGAATCTCACAACTAAGATTAAACGGACGTGAATCGCTCAAACATTGAGCGATATTGGGAATATTGATAAATTGTGAGCGATGGGGGTAAAGATGAATGAGGTGAATGCAAATAAGACAAACCACAAAAGGACAAAGGCAAATAAGACGAAATAGATTCCTTTTTAGTGGTAAAGTCTAAAAATGTCGAAGATCGCTATTAAAATCAACAAATCCCATAATCGCTCAACATGGTGAGCGATAGAGAGAAAAATATACACCGACGAGCGATAGAGGGAAATAAAACAAAGTTTTATTTATGCAAGAGAAACTTACAGATCTTTCACCATTGAAAGGTTTACAAACTTCTGCAAATAAATGCAGGATAAACAAGAACAAAGAAGAGTCCGAAGCTGTTGCTCGGCTCTGTCAAATTCTGCTCCTCTGCAATTCTCTCTACCGGTATTTGCCCCAAGATTGCACTGTTGTGCACTACTATGATCTCACCCTCCGATCTACCTATTCTGAAAACACAAACTATCTTTTTATAGCCTACGAAAGGGAGGATAAGGATTGCCTTCTGATAGGCTTATCTTCTGACATGCTTAGGGTTTCTGACAGCCGAAGTAGGGTTACTGACCAATCGCCGAATTGCAACAACTAAAATAAATGCGGCGATCGGATTTGCGGTTGTCCATGTTGTCAGACGTCAAGTCACTCCTGACAGAGTGATCCCTAGATCGCCATCGCTGATGTGTTTTCCATGGCTTTGGTGCTTGTTTCGAGCGACAACGAGATGGGGGTCAGGTTTAATAATTTCAACACCCTCCTTTAAACCTGATCCTACAAGCCCTTTGACTCCTAACTGCTCACATAGTCTACTGAAGTCCTCCTCCTTCAAAGGCTTGGTAAAAATGTCAGCTATCTGCTCCTTGGATCTACAGAACTGCAGCTGAACCTCGCCTGACTTCACCAACTCTTTGATGAAGTGATACCGGATGTCGATATGCTTTGTCCACCCATGGAATACTGGATCCTTCGATAGTGCAATGGCGGAATTGTTGTCACAGAATACTATTGTCGTGCCTTGCGGAGGATGGTTCAGTTCTCCTAGAACCCTTCGTAGCTAGACTGCCTGGCATGCGGTTGAAGTGGCGGTGACATATTCTGCTTCAGCAGTGGACAACGCAACGATCGGTTGCTTCTTGGACGCCCATGACACTGCACCCGAACCAAGATGAAATGCATAACCGAAAGTGCTCTTTCGATCATCAGTGTTGCCAGCCCAGTCACTTGTTTGTATACCCTATCAGTTCCAACTGGTCTTGCCTGGCATAGAATATGCCATGGTTCCTCATCCCGTTGACATAGCGCAAGATGCGCTTGCCTGCTTGCCAATGCGGATCCTTTGGAGTCTCCATAAATTGACTGATGAGACTGACTCCAAACATCAAATCTGGCCGAGTTGCAGTCAAGTACATCAGACTGCCAACTAGCCGCTTGAACAAGGTTGGATCGATGCTTCTCCCAGAGTCCAACTTGCTCAACTTCAACCCCATAGCAACAGGTGTGATGGCAGGTTTGTTGTCCTCCATATTGAACCGCTTTAGGACATCCTTCGCATACTTGCCCTGAGAAATGAAGATGCCATCTATTGATTGGTCAACTTCAATGTCGAGGAAATACTCCATCAGCCCTAAGTCCGTCATCTCGAACTCCTTCTTCATGGTTGTTCTAAACTGGTCAAACAAGACATTGTTGTTGCCAGTGTAAATCAAATCATCCACATACAGACAGACGATAATGAGCTCCCCTGCTTCATTTATCTTCAAGTACAGGGTATGCTCATATGGGCATTTGACAAACCCATTTTCTTGAAAATAGTCATCAATCCGGCTGTACCATGCCCTAGGTGCCTGCTTCAACCCATACAGGGCCTTCTTCAGCTTGAGGACCTTGCCCTCCTATCCTTCGATCTCGTAATCGGGTGGTTGGTCTATGTAGACCTCTTCCTCCAACACTCCGTTGAGGAAGGCTGACTTGACGTCCATCTGGAACACATTCCAACCCTATTGGGCTGCCAATGCTAGGATCATCCTGACTGTGTCAAGTCGGGCTATAGGCGCATACACTTCATGGTAGTCGATGCCTGACTTCTGCTTGTAGCCCTTTGCCACCAATCTGGCCTTATGCCGATCAACATCACCTTGGGCATTGAACTTGGTCTTATACACCCACTTGACCCCAATGGTCTTCTTCCCTACTGGGAGATCCGCTATCTGCCACGTATCATTCTTCTCAATGGCTTCAATCTCCTCATCCATCGCCTTTACCCATTTTTTATTCTGACTTGCCTCTTCAAACTCAACTGGATCACACTCAGTAAAGAAGGCGAAGTCAGAATATTCTTCATCTTCATGATGACGGGTTGCCTCGTAGATGTCTTGCAAGCTCCTCGTCTTCGCTGGAGTCCTCAAATTTTGAATCCTGCTTGCAATTGGAGGCGATCGAGATGGTGAGGTTGTGCTACTACTGGCACCACTACTGCTGTTGGAGGCTGCAGGTGGCTGCACACTGTTCTTCTCCAAGTCAACAACCTCAACAACTACTGGCTCAGGCTGGCCAGTGTTGGACTTCCAGTTCCAGGCTTCATCTTCCAGGAACTTCACATCGTGGCTGATGACGAGCTTCTTCGTCACAGGATTGTATAGCCGATATGCCTTTGCTTCCTCATTGTATCCTGTGAAGATACACTTCTCTGCTCTATCATCAAGCTTCTTTCTCTTCTCTTTCAAAACATGTGCATATGCAATGCACCCGAACACATGCAAATGAGCCACACATGGCTTCACACCACTCCAGGCCTCCTGAGGAATCTTGTCCTTCACGCTTTTGGTGGGACACCTGTTTAGCAGATAAACTGCACAGGTCACAACCTTTGCCCAAAATTCATGCGGTAATTCTTTTGCCTTCATCATGCTACGTGCCATCTCCATGATGGTTCTGTTCTTTCTCTTAGCTACACCGTTCTGCTGCGACGTGTATCTGGCAGAGAGTTGCCTCCGAATTCCATTCGCTTTGCAAAAATTTTGGAATTCGTTGGAGATGTACTCTCCTCCACCATCTGTTCTTAGGGTTTTGACCTGGTAGCCGCTCTATTTCTCCACCAGAGCCTTGAACTCCTTGAACTTGCCAAAAGCCTCTGACTTCTGCTTAATGGCATAGATCCAGGTCTTCCGACTGAAATCATCAATGAAGGTCAAAAAGTACTTGTTGCCGAAAAATGTGGTGGTCTGCATCGGACCACAAATGTCTAAGTGCACCAACTCCAATGGATGTGATGCTCTCCAAGACTGACCGAAAGGGAACGAATCCCTGTGTTGCTTGCCGACTAAGCAGCCTTCACAAACTTGATTCGGTTGCTCAATAAGGGGTAAACCCTTCACCATCTACTTCTTGTGCAACAGATTCAGGCCACTGAAACTCAAGTGATCGAACCTGAGATGCCATAGCTAGGTAGCATCCTTCACGACTGCACTTAGGGACATCAAAGACTCACTCTGAATCTGTAGCGAAAACATCTTATTTTTTGTCATGGACAACGTTGCAATCTGCCCATGCGCTTTGTCTTTGATGGTGCAGGTTTCATCTTTGAACTAGATAGTGTGTCCCTTCTGCACGAGTTGTCCCACACTTAGCAGGTTGTGCTTCAACCCAAGCACATAGTACACATCACAGATTTGCTTCCTTTCACCATGCCTAGTACGAATGAGGATTTTTCCTTTACCCATCACGGGAACCTTGTTGTTGTTCCCCATATTCACCTTGAACTGGACTATTTCATCCAGTTGGGAGAACATCTCCTTGTTCCCCGTCATGTGATTGTTGCACCCACTGTCCAAATACTAGACATTCTTCTGGCACTCCTCCTCAATGTTGCAAGTCAGCAACACGTTTCCTCCTACCGTATTTTCGGTTTCATCCATGTAATGGGCTTGCTGTTGGTTCTCCTTGGCCATCCACTTTTTGCACTGTGAGATATAATGGCCATATTTCTTGCAATAATAACATTGGACCTTAGACATATCTTTTTTCTGGCCGAACCCACCTTGTTGGTTCTTCGGTCCGCCTCTTCCACCTTGCTGATGGAAATTGCAATTGGTCTCTCCCTCGCTAGGGTTTGACCTTCCTCCTTTTCCTTTCCCACGCCTGCCTCTACCTCTTCCTCCTTGAGAACTAGAGGCGCCATGGTGGGAATCTTGCCTGCCACTGTCTCGGAATGAGACTTGCGCCTTAAAAGCCTACTCTAGAGAGGACTGAGATGAGTGGCTCAGCCTCTGCTCATGTGTCTGCAATGAACCCATGAGCTCATCTACCGAGAGGGTCGTCAGATCCCTCGACTCCTCGATTGCTATCACAATGGAGTCAAACTTTATAGGTAGGCTTCTGAGAATCTTCTCCATGATTCTATGGTTCTGCATGATTTCTCCATTCAATCGCATCTGGTTGATTACGTTAGTCGTTCGGGTGAAGAAGTCACCCATGGACTTCACGAGCTTCACTTTGTTGGTGCCCTGGTATGAGCTGGCTAGAATCTCCCAGGCCTGCTTTGCCTTGGTGGTCGATGCGATCCATGGGAAGATGGTTTCTTCAACCGCTTGCATGATATAAAATAGGGTCTTCTGGTCCTTCTTGGTGTTCTCCTTCAATAGGTCCCTGTCAGCTTGGGAGAGGGCGGCAAGTGCTACTACATCTGCCGATTCTGGGTAGCCATTCTCGACCAAGTCCCACAGCTCCTGATATCCAAATATGATCTTCATCTGGATGCTCCAGTAGTCGTAGTTCTTGCCATTGAACCGTGGGATCTGCAACTGCAAGTTGTTGCTACCGAAAGCCATGCTTCAAAACTCCATGGGATGACAAGTCTGCTCTGATACCAATTTGAAGAAAATAAAAACACGAGTTCCTTGTATCACTATCGCAAAATAGCGATAACGGGAAACAAAACACCTTATGAGCGACAGTAGGACAAGAAAAAAATCTTTCAAAGTCTCCGTCTATTCCCTAAGTCGTTCGCACTAGGAGCGAAATGGAGGGAAAAAACAATAGCGACGACGATTTGGAGAATAAAGGTGTTTGAGCTCTAGATAGCGACGGAGGGAAAATAAGGGGCTTAGAGAGTGATGGAGAGAATGAAGAAAATAACGAGTTTGACGAAAAATATTCTAACTCCCTTTGTGCTCGAAATTGCTAAAAACATGATTAAAAAAGGGTTTGTGCGACACGATTTCTAGTGACGGCGGGAGTGGGCATGTGAAGACAAAATATAGATGAGGACAAAATAGCTCATTCCCCAAATCTCCCAACTTAGATTAAATGGACGTGAATCGCTCAAACATTGAGCGATATTGGGAATATTGATAAATTGTGAGTGATGGAGGGTAAAGATGAATGAGATGAATGCAAATAAGACAAACCACAAAAGGACAAAGGTAAATAAGATGAAATAGATCCCTTTCTAGTGGTAAAGTCTAAAAATGCCGAAGATCACTATTAAAATCAACAAATCCCGTAATCGCTCAACATGGTGAGCGATAGAGAGAAAAATATACACCGGCGAGCGATAGAGGGAAATAAAACGAAGTTTTATTTATGCAAGAGAAACTTACAGATCTTTCACCATTGAAAGGTTTACAAACTTCTGCAAATAAATGCAGGATAAACAAGAACAAAGAAGAGTTCAAAGCTGTTGCTCGGCTCTGTCAAATTCTGCTCCTCTGCAATTCTCGCTACCGGTATTTGCCCCAAGATTGCACTGCTGTGCACAACTGTGATCTCACCCTCCGATCTACCTATTCTGAAAACACAAACTGTCTTTTTATAGCCTGCGGAAGGGAGGATAAGGATTGCCTTCTGACAGGCTTATCTTCTGACACACTTAGGGTTTCTGACAACCGAAGTAGGGTTACTGACCAATCGCCGAATTGCAACAACTGAAATAAATGCGGCGATCAGATTTACGGCTGTCCGTGTTGTCAGACATCAAGTCACTCCTGACAAAGTGATCCCTAGATCGCCATTGCTGATGTGTTTTTCACTGCTTTGGTGCTTGTTTCGAGCGACAGCGAGATGGGGTCAGGTTTAATAATTTCAACACTTATTGCTGTAATTCATTATTTTTTTTCAGCCTACGGCTCCACTGTAAGTTCGTTCTATGCGGAAGATTATGGGTTATTAAGTTTATTATTGCTGTATTTCATTATTTATTTTCCTTAGTTTTTAGTTCTTATTTATCACTTATTTTCATTTTCAGTTCACAACAAATGTGCATTCATCTTCAAGAAGGGATTCTTTATTAGAGGGAAGTGTGCCTGCTATTTTAACTGTTAGATATAATGCGTGGAGGTATAAGAATGAAACAGAAGCATTGGCAGGTATGGCAGTTGAAATCAGTAAAGAAATGGAAAAATGCATGACTAAAGCTCAATGGTTAAGCACGTGCTGGAGGAATACTTGGAGGAAACAAAAACACAGCATCTGGATTGAAAGTATCTTTCCCTGTCTGCTTACGATTGTTTTGGCTTGTTCATTTCTTCTGATTGTGTGGCTAATATTGGAAAGATTCCATCTTAAAGTATGGGGGACAGCAAAATATACATTTTTACCCATAGCTGTAGTCAGCATAGCTTGGACTCTTACAAAGGCAGTAAGCAGCATTTTGAACCCTGTAAGCAGTCAATTGATGTACTATATCACAACTCCAGAACATACAGACAAACTTGGTTATCAAGAAAGAGTAATTTCAGACATTTCTTTCTTAAAAAATGAGATTGGCAAAAACTCTTGTTGGGTATTCAGCATATATGTGGCGCTGTTGCACTTGATTGCTGATTTGAAATGGTGGGTGACATACTTCTTCTCCAATCCCAAGTGTTCAGGAGAGACTTGGGCGATTTCAAAAGTAATGCCTGCATCAAGCACAAATCTTCGAATAATTGTTTTCGTAGATGATCTTGACAGGTGCCAAGAAGCAGTCATCTTGCAGGTATTTTATGGGTATTGTTTTTGTGATGTTCATATTAAGCAATCTTTATATGTTATACCAAGTATTAAGGTCATTTCTACATTGTACAGGTTCTATCAGCCATTAACCTTGTTCTAGCGGTATGTGAGATCAGCGTGGTAATAGGAATGGACAAAGAAATTATTGAAAGGGCAGTAGTTAAAAAATATGGAGATCAACAGACTAGTAAGTCTTTCAAAGCTCGTCAGGAATTTTCTCATAAATATATGGAAAAGATAATACAGCTGCCACTCGATCTTCCAGAGCCCAGTGAGAAGCAACTTAGGAAGTTTTTGGAACGTCACTTAGGTGTGTTCCACGAAGAAGCAAGTCAAAAACCAACTATGCCGGGTATGAATAAGTATCCAATTTTGGTGAAAAAAGATTTAATTTTAATTTTAATTTTAATTTTTATAATTTATGTATACATTGTTTTTTTCCAATACAGAAGAAAATAATTAATTATTTTATATATATTATTAATTATAACATGTGATGGATTGTGTTTATTAGTGGATAATGTTGAGATGATTAGTAAATCAAGTCAAGGTGGACTATCACAAGCCAGTGCAGGTTCAAATTATGTGATAGATATGTTATCAAAAACAAGTAAGTTATTATTATTATTTTTTAATATTATTTTAATATAATATTTTAAAATTATAAAAAATTAAAAATTTATATTTAAAAATTTGTTTGTAAATATAAGTAAAATATTTAAGGTGAAAAAATTTTAATGAATTAAAAAATATTTTATTTAATTTAATTATTTTAATATATATATATATATATATATATATATATATATATATATATAATTAAAAAATAAATATATAAAAAATGTTAAAAATTAATCATAAGTAAATACCTTATTAATAAATTTTTAAATTAAAATTGATAAATAATAACTAGTATACTATAATTTAGTGTTAAAGTTTTTAAATACAAGAATAAATTCAAGCACTAATAAATATTGTAATGTTGACATATATAATGCAGGTAGTTCTATTTTATCAATCCGTATAAAAGAGATGTTATTTACAATGTACAGTGAAGGAGAACGAGATGCTTTTTGTTACTTTGAGACCCTAACGTCAAGGTCCCATAAAAATCCTCGCCAATGGAAGGGTCTCCTCAATTACCATAGATTAGTGTGGAACATTTTATCATTAACCAATGAAGCCAAGAATTTGGTAGGATGGCAGGTACAACTAATCACTTGGATATTTATATGCTGGGAATGGGAAGAAAACATGAATATTCTTATAGAGGTAGGTTATAATATGATATTTATTTTTTATTTCGTTGAATTTTAATTATTATTAAAATAATAATTTATTTTAAAATGATTTGTTTTGCAGAATTGGAATAATATCAGCATTCTTAAAACTTCACAGCCTAAAGGTCCTTCTCTTCAAGTGATTGTAGAACAATTTGTCAAAGAACAAGAAAGTCATATGAAAAGTAAAAAGATAATGACTAGTCATGAGCTACAGAAATCAGAAGTGAATATAAGCAATATTCCTATAGCTACAAAAGATTGTGAACTTCATGAAAAAGTTAGTCCAAAAAAATTAGATGATGTGAAAGAACAATTAGAATCATTGAGAAAGGAAAACAAAGAATTAAGAGAAGAAGTGATGAGAAAGGAAAATAAAAAGAATGACAAAAATATGAAAGAGGTAGAAATAAAGCAGCAAAGTTGGTCAAGATTGAGGTTTATATTAGAAAAATATGATGTTACAATGGAAGGTATTCAGACATTTCAAAGGTTCAGATTTCATTGTAAAGCTCAACATCTTTCCTGGCCAACATCTTTTGTGGCCATGATTTAAAGAGGAGCATGTAAAAGTTTAAATAGTTGTTGATTTATATATTAAATATAGGTAGTTAGGTCTGTCAAGTAAAAATTATTATATAGTTTAAGAACTATATCATAAGATTCCTCACTCTTTGCATGAGTTTGAGAGTTCTTTTTTCAATATTACTTTAAAATGTTAAGTATTTGTATATATGTATTAAATCTATATATCATTTTAAAGTTTTTCAAATAAATTATTAGATTTCAAGATTTTAAACATGTTAAGAGTTAATAAAACTTATAAATTTAACTATACTGAAAATATTTACAGAATATTTTAATTAAATTTTTATGATTATCAATAATTTTGTTACTGCCATAAAAATTCATAATATTTTTTATATTATATTTTAATTTATCATTAAACCATCTAAATTTTATAAAAATATATTAAACAAAATATAATAAAACATCACATTTAAAATATCATTACAAGTATTTTCAAAATTATAAGGTGTAAAGTCATGCCCCTTTTAAGGTAAATATGACAACAAAGGTATCATCTACCTCGATGTACCATAACCGAGAAACTCACACCAACAGCTCACCATTTCTATGCAATAGTGAAATCAACAGCGACAAAAATAAACCTGTGAGGCTTTCTGTTAGACGTCAAACAACACTGCAATCAATGTCGACTATTCTTTTTTTTAAAAACTGTAATACACTACTCTAAAGGAATGATGTGAGACATAATTTTAAGGTATAATTATGGAATTCATGAAGGGGAATCAATTGCAATACAACATGGACACAAGAGTGTGACTCAAACCGTCGTACGAATGGAAGTAGGATGGAAAAAAGTTAAATGTCAACCAGTTTTGTTAAGCATTATGGATCCATATACAATGTTGTAGCTTTTAAACATGTAAATTGACCACATTCCCCTTTCCCGTTTAGCAATCACATTAAAAATGCATAAATGACATTATAGCCTAATGTAAAACTAAATATATATTTTTAAACCTTGTTCCCTTAAACCTATACGTGTAAGAAAATAAAGTTGAAAGAAATTTAAAAATACTAGGAGAAATATATAAAGAATATTTTTTATTTAAATTTTCAGTTAAATTTTTGAAATATTTCATTTGTTTTGTAATAAGAAAATTAATTTTGTTACTAATATTTATGTTTTTTTAAATATTTTATTGAATAATAAAAATAAAAGAATTTGATATAAATATTAGAAATGGGAATATTAATATGATATAAAGGTCAACATTAATTTTATGTCAAATACCAACTAATTAGGAGAAGGGATAAAAAACTTTTTAAAATTAGGGTCAAATTTATAGAATTACAAATGTAGCTTATTTTAGATAAATAGTGTTGATACATTTTTTTTTGTTTGATTGATAGAGGGGTTTTGAAAGGACCCAAAGCCTTTTAAAATATGAACCTGTGAATCCAACAAGGATCAGCAAAGAGAACAAAAATCCTTAAGTTTGAAACCCAATTTTGTCAACCAATAAACGGACAAGGAAAAAACAATTCTTGTGCACCACCGTAGAAGACAGACATCAAAAAACTAAATAGACATTGAAATACAGAAACTAGAAAGCAATATCTAGGTGACTTACACCATCTGATCAGGATGGCTAGTGAGCCTAAATAGTTGAGCAAGATTCCTAACCATTTTAGAGAAGATAAATTTTATCTTCACTGCTAACATCCGTGAGCCCTTGAGGAGAGTTGGTTCGCCACACACGGAAGGATTACTCCATGACACCTTTGTTAGCTAGTAAATCTATCACTTTATTTTCATCTATGTGCACATGTTGTATGGTGAAATTCATATATGTGCCAATCATTCTCTTGTAATCACCGATGATGTTGTTGATGTTCTCCGGTGGATCTTGGTTTCCTTTAAACCAAGTAATGGCAAGCAAGGAGTCTCGTTCTATAATAATTTGGTCAAAATCCAATTTATTTAACATCATCAGTCCTTGGTGGAGGACTCTCACCTCATCCATATTATTTATCTAAAGTCCAATATTTTTTGCATAAGCCATGAGAATTTCTCCTCTGTTATTTTTGATAATACTACCACTGCCTGCGCTACTTGGGTTTCCTTTCATTGTGCCATAAAAATTGAGCTTTGTCCAACCAAGAGGAGGGAAGGTCCGTTTGATGTTTGACCTATCCACTTGGGATTTGGGGACTCTACCCAAAATGTGACTAAGTTTAAAGAAAGCATACAAACGGGTTTCAAGACTAGGTCTAAGACACTTGTCAGATGGCATCAATTGAGCATTTTCAGACATAGGAGATGACACAGGAAATATCTGACTTGTGGTCTCTAATGAAATCATTAAAATTTTGTTATTACATTCCAACCAGACTTACCAAAGGTAATGATGGAGGAAAATAGACTAGAGGAACATGAGCTGGGAGTTGATGAAAGGATTGGAACATTTCTCAAAGAGGAGAGGAATGGAAGGTGGTTGAACCCAAGCAACATTGACAATCTCAAAAAGGGCATTTAAGATAGATCTGGAAAAAGGATATTCCAAAAATAGATGTTGGGTGGATTCCCAGTTGGAGTTGCAGAGACAACAATGATTTGGAATGAACATACTTTTTTTTATAAGGTTGTTTGTAGTTAAAATTGTGTTTTAGGATGTGAGCCACAAAAAAAGTAGACTTGAATTTTTTGAGCCACATAAACTTGTCAAGGGGCCAACGAGAAACAAGAGGACCTTGGATGTAATATGCTAATTTGACTAAAAATTATCCATCTTCACTGGGATTTCAAACTAGAGTGTCTCTTTATTCATTGCTTGGAATCACGTGCACTCTTAGAAGATTTGCTAATGTTGTTGCTGCTTTTTGGTAAGCAAGACCTAGAAAAATATGATTTTCTAGTGCAATACAATCACTTTTTTTCCACTTTAGATCCTCTAATCTACTTAGTTGTTCACACTTGCTTCAATTTTATTGCTTGAGTTGGTTTAAATATGAAATAATTGGGTAGACATGGTATGAAAGTGGTGTCGATTTGTAGTCTCTCACACTTAATTTTTCAATCTAGGTTAGATTTAAAGAACAATAGTCCAATATAGACATCCACAATTTCAACTTTTGACATGTATTATTTTTCCTTAGTTTTATTTGCAGGAAATGAAAGTTTGCAATAAATGAAATTGAAATGAAATTATGCTTAATGCAATTATGACTTAGTCTAATGTTTATGTGTGGATCCACGTTATGATCTAACAATGCATTATTTATTTAATATATTTTATAATTCTATATTATGCAATTTAATTAAATCTATGTCTAAGACTATTCTATATCCTAATTAATTCTACTCTATTTTAGGAGGAAGAGAGTAAGGTATTGACTGTTCATAGTGGGCCCTGCCTCTTACAGGTTAGTATTAATCTTTTCTCTTTTTTATTCTATTTTAATTCAGCAATCTATTTTCATTAAACTAATATTTATGCTATTTAATTCATGTGTGTAGGAAAATAAATCAAGTTACAAAAACAAGTAAAAAATAAAGAATTACAAGATACAGTTACCATACTCAAAATAAAATATTGCTACTAATGTATTACTTTATTTCAATTCTTCACAATTCGTACAATGTAATATTAGACTTTTCTCCTTGCTATAAACTAGACGTATGCACTAACTGGGGATCTTTTTCTAGGCCCTGATATTGTAATATATAGTTTGTACATTTGGTCTTACAATAGAACTCTTCAACGCTTTTTTGTTACATCTCGAATAGTTGAATATTGGATGCTAATATTACATAACAAAATAGTCTATAATTTAAACAATCTAATAACTATTTTGGACTTATTACAAACGGATCTATCCAAGTGGCATAATACGTAACAAAGACATATAACTTACTAACATAATACTTAAAAAGGTAAAACAACTATGTTTTCCTTTTCTCAAGGAGGACAAAGTCGTTACATTTTGATTACGTAAATATCTAACAACTAACAAATTAACAAATTACATATCTAATAAAAAATTACATAACAAATATTGGATCACATTCCAAATACTAATGTCAACATGACAATGACCATGTTGGCTGTGCTATACACGTTGTGCTAGTTGAGTTGTTAGCACATGTGGAAATTCCACCACATAAAACAGATTTACATGGTAAATCATTTTTCATAACACCTTTTCGTAGATACTTTCCATAGGTGGTATCTGTAGATGGCTTTGTAATCTATTCTATTATGTTTTCCATGAACTATTTTGACTGTGTTTTGCTTGTAGCATTCTCTTGCAATTACCTGCAACTTATAACTGTAAAAGCACAACATTCTCACGCAATATGTGTAAAATTACCAACATATATATCATAATATCACGTAGGCTAAATATATAAAAAAATATGTAAATCATGCATAACACTCATCAAAACGTATTCATAACCATTAGATCTACACCATAAAAACAAGAATAAAACTGCATATTATAATCACAATTCAATATTCATCATTCCCCCAAACTGAAGGGAATGCATGTCCCCATGCATGTCAAATTAGTACTACAAATATTTGAAAGAAATAAATCATACATAAATAGGTATAAATATGTAATTTTATCTATTTATGACCAAAAATATCATAATGTTTAAAATTTAAACGTTTTTAGATTTGATCTAGGATGAAACCCGGGTTGGAATAGGTAGATTTTTTCCAGCCCTCAAGTTCTATTGCTTGATTTTTTGGATTTATGCTTTGGTTTTGCCTTGAATTTTTGGATTCTCGATATCCACGATCTTCAAGTATGAAACTTCTTTTGGTATGCCTCCTACGTCCTTTGTGCCATATGATGATCCTTGCTTTGCTAGTGGAGACAACTACCCTACCGATTTTGTGATCTAGTTGATCACCTTGTCTACCTCCAATGAAATATCTAAATCAAATTATGGTTCTAGCTTTTGAATGCTACGTGTAGGACATATCTAAAATATAAACTTGGATAAGGTGGGTGAGCTATCCTCACCAAATATTTTTGTCAATTTGAAATGCTTAGTAAAATTCACCAACTTCCTCATTTTCTTCCTACCCATTGAACTCTTGTTGGGTGATGCACTGGAAATCAACAGTTGGGGAACTGGCTCAACCGGTTTGACCATATTTTTTGCCACTATTTTCCTTAGTAGATCGATTTGGATGGAGAGAGCTTTCTCCACCAATGTTGCATGCTTTGTAAATATTCTTCTAAATTTATCCAGTTGCTTCTGCAGTAAACACTATTGGGTATAAATTTGGGCTAAGGTTTTAGCAGAAGAGTTTATGGTAAGTGAACCCATATAAGGTTTGGATGTTTCTCCTTTCTCATGATATTAGGACTATATTCCTCATATCTGGTCTTATTCATTGGTGCATGGGACTTGGTGCTTTGGTAGTTTTGGTTTAGGTTGTTTTCTTGATCACATGAGATTCTTCTTCTTCCTCACTACCAAAATTAGAGCTCTCCTCAGATGTGGCACCCTCACTAGACTCAAAGTCACTTATCTTGGATGAATACACCCATAGCTTTACCTCTTCCACAATATTATCCCATGTAGTTTCAATTTCTAAGGCTTTGTGTAGGATGAGTACTTTGATAATATTATGATGGGCTATTAAATGCAATTTGGGTTTGATTTCAGACTTCTTGGATTGAATTTTGTCAACTACAACCTTCAAGGAATTAAAAAGAAAATATAGGAGGTCAATGACACAATCCTCATGCTCATGAAATTTAATATTGAGCAATATTTTTAGGTAATATCCCCCACACATTGATAACCTACCCTCTATAGTGAAGAAATTTATAAGTAGAGTGGCAACCTCTTGCCACTTCAAAGGAAGAGATGAAGTTGCCACCCCCTTGATCCATCCCCCCGATATTTGACAACGAAGCATTTTTCGCCTAACTTGTGACCAATTGGGTTACCCCTTTGTTTGTGGTTTTAAAATACTTTTGGCTAACTTTTGGAAGGTATAAAAATTTAGAGATAAGGCTAGGTGTAATATTAAATTCTAACCCACCCATGTTGATGACCATTATTGTGGGATCACAGTTCAAAATAAGTTGTTTGGCCACCCCTAGTCATACCCATGAAATCTCGTTAGAGCTTCCCACCATTTGGCTCTTTGGAAAAGCTTTCTGATGGAATAATCAAGCATTTGGATGTTTATGGAATATAGCTCACTACACTTATGGAAGACAAGTTTCGATGTTATGACAAGGATTTGGTATACAGAGGTGTAGGGAGTTTGAGATGGACGATTTTTGTTTCTATTTTTTCAAAAATGTTGGTTGAGAAATGAAAACTTGTAGAGAAAATTTACAAATACATGCATACGTCGATTATCATCATGTAGATAAAAAAATGATTTATATGATATTCAATGCTCATAAATATTTTTTATGCTTCAATTTCGTGCAGAGAAATTATACTTTGAATTCATGCAGGGACAACACAATATTTCATTACATTTCATAAAATTTTGATATACATATTTCTACAAATTCTTTGAGAATTTAAAACACTACATATATTTGTCACATAAAATGCATTATATTTCATGAAATTTTAGTACATTTCCCTTGCAAATTGCATTCATATTTCATTATGGTTTTCTACAATTTCTTGAAAAATTCTAAGAACTTACAGTCCTAGATTTCTACCCTTCTCTGGTAATGCTTTTGATTACTACTATGCCTTATGTCGTCATTCAATATCATCGCTTCTTCTTTTATGTTTTCTTGTGATTCACCATTGCTCTAAATTGAAAACCACCACCTACTTTGGATTCGTTCCTTGTACAACATTATCTGGTTGCTCTCACAAGTGGGTTGCACAAGGGATCGATCATTAAACCACTGTGTTTTATATCCTAATCGAGTTGGAGAGGAGATGTGATTTTATTTCCAAAATTAAGTTTTTCCTTATGTTTTTTTCACTATGTTAATGGTTGAATAAATCTCAACCCTTGATCCCGATTTGATCAATGATCCTTAAGCTTGATCTTCAATGCTAGCCCTCATTGCATCACATGGACAAGTATTGACGATTAACGTTGTTCACACGAGGTGGTTATCTTCCTTCATGATAATCATGGTATTTTAATGAGGCACGCTCATAGTCCGTCAGCTCTCCTTGATCCATGTGATAAGTCATGCTAATTTCACATTACGTCATCTGTCGGGTAAAGTTTTATTTAAAATTTTAATTTTAATCATCTTTGGAAAACTTTCAATTCTATTTTCCTCCTTTAAATTATATTTAATAAGCTTATTTTATTATTTTGCATTGATATTGTCCACATGTTGCTTTTCTAATTGATGTTGATTCCTAGTCATCGCTACATAACAAGTATGTTTCATTCATTACTCTCTCTCCAGCTTTGAAACCACTATGTGTTGCTTAGCATTTTTATGTGTATGATTTGCACTGCACAACACCTTTGTGTCTTATCCAGTGAAGAAGTTAAACTTTTAAATCTGTGCTACCCCCATCAATAGGCTGACATCTTCTCAAATTGCGTGTGTTCATACCTTATCATCTTATCCTAACTTTGAGTACCCATGCTCTGCATAAATGATGATACATATAGCATTTTTGAAGAAATGTGTTCATCTATTTTCCATCCACAAGAATCCACGTCATCCACTCAAGTTTCATTTTGTGACCTTATGCTATCACTATGTTAGCTTCGTGCATGGGTTAAATTTCCTATCGATTTGTTGACCCATACCGTTCGAGCATTCAAATCCACCATGCATGGTTTTTAAGGTCAAGCCCATGGCTTGAATTTTGTGCTATGGCTCATGAGGTAAAGTTTCATATGTTCAAACAAATTCCTTCTTCATTCCAAGGCTTTTATAATAAGTACCAAAAATAATCATCCTACAATACTTTATTATGCCTTGACATGTGGCCTTAGTCATACGCAAGTCTACCAACCAAACACATAGAGAATTTTCATGATGGTGTGCCTGTGGAAACACATTACTGAAAAAAACTACAAAAAGTAGCTACATAAACTAACTATGAAAATATACTAGGAAAATTAACTACAGAAAGTAGATACAAAAAGTAACTACAAAATCTAGCTACAGAAAACAATCTACATAAACATATTTGTTTTACCTGTTTTCTTTTCCACTCCTCTTTTTTCTTTTCTCCTCCAAACTATAATATAGAATTTATTGTTGTTAGAAATATTGAGTTTTCATTGATGTCAAAGGTGCATGGTATTCAAGGCAGAAATATTCTTCAAGGGTGAGAAGTTTATAAGGTTGGACAATATATCAATGGTGTCAAAAATGGACTTGGTGGATAGCAAACAATGGACAATTATGCAAGGCAAGGTATATCTCAAAGCAAGGCAAATATTTTTGAGTAAAGGATTATAATATTTAAATATCAAATTTAAATATTATAAAGAGATGGACAAAGGCTTGGGACAAAAATATGTAAATATTATAAAGAGAAGGACAAAGGCTTGGGACAAAAATATTTAAAAGAAGGACAAAGGTTTAAAGGTTAAATATTATAATATTTAAATCATTAGATTTAAAATATTATAATATTGATGGAGGAGCATTCAACGATGTAAGAGTGATCTTGCATCACCCAAATTTGTATTTGTTTTATTTTGGTCTAAATTTTTTTAGTGTTTAGAGGATGGAGAAATAGACCCAATGCCAAAAAAAATCGTTCCAATATCCTAAGCGGTTTAGGAGATATGTAAATTTTAAGGTCTTCTACCCTATCAAAACTAGTGAAAATCCTACTAGCAAAACTTGGAGGTCAATTTTGAAGGCCTTAGAGGAATTTTTTAGGGCTGAAATATGTTGGTAATTGCTATAGTGCATTTTTATGCCATAAACCACTTCGAGAGCTTTTTGAAAACATGTGCCAATAGTCATTTCGAGCAATGAACAATGAGTTATGACCTCGGGAAATTTATCCTCGAAATTCAAATTTCAAATAGATTGTTCTAGGCGGAAAAAGGGGAAACAAGGTATTTGAGGGGGAATTTCAAATTTGTATGGTATTGGTCTTTGTAATCTCCATTCTCCTCAGTAAGGAATACATGAAAATTACTACATTTCACTATTCTCTGTGGTTTTTGTGTGTGTTGATCTCGGTGTTGCTTCAAGTGGTATCAGAGCAAGAGTTCCTGAGTGTGTAAATAGATCATCGAATATGAGGTAGTTTACACTAGGATTTGTGGTTAGGGTTTGTGAGAAACATGATCAAAATACCTCCACAAAGAAATCATGGTGGTGGGAGAAATGTGGTGCTAGAAGAAGATTTTAGAGCTTTGCAGAGGTAAGTTCAAGCTCTGCAAGAGGAGCTACATAGAGGGTTTGAGCCAAGGAGAGAATATGGGAGTGAAGATGAAGATGAAGAAGAAGAGGCCTAGTTCAAGGAAGAATAAGAGGCAGTAGATCCTGCACAATCCAGATTATATAGAGCCATATCCCATATTGGAAAGATATCAAAGATGGAGGTTTCTACGTATTCTATAAATATTAATTTAGAAAATTTGATCGATTGGATTAATGATATGGAAGAATCCTTTGAGTATGAGGAGGTTGAAGATCCTGAGAGGGTCAAGTTTTCTAAGACCAAGCTAAAGGGTCATGCCAGTATTTAGTGGAAGAGAGTATAGTTGGACAAGAACATAACAGGGAAGAAAAGGATAACAAGGTGGGAGTGGATGGTGGAGAAGTTGAAGAGACAATTAATTCTAGCTTATTATGAGTTGGATCTGCTAAATAAAATGTAGTATTTGAGGTAGTTAAGCAAGTCTATTAAAGAATACATAGAGGAGTTCTATAAGATCCTAATCAGAATAGGCCATTATGAGGCCAACAAGGAGAAGGTATCCCATTACATAAATAGGTTGAGATCAAGTATTCAAGAGGAGCTAAGTATAGTCAATATGACACCCATAGAAGATGCTTACCAGTTTGCCTTGAAGGTAGAAGAAAAGCTGAACAAGATATTTGAAAGCAAACAAAGAGAAAGAGGTCATGGTGGAAGAACTAGTGGGAGAAAAAATGGAGGACGAAATGAGGACCAAAAGAAGAATGGAGAAGCAAGCAACAATCCAGAACAGAAGGGGGAGAATGCTTATCACCCTTGTGAGTAGAATAATGGCTACCAAAGAGGAAGAGGAAGGTATGGATGAGGGCTTGGAAGAGGAGGATTTCATGGAACCTATTTCCAATGTGGGGAATAAGGACATCGATCATATGAGTGCCCACAGTACCAAGGAGGGACAAATAAGAGACTTGAAGGTAATTCTTGGACTGTTGTTGTAGATGAAGGTGATGAATCTGAGCACTTTAAGGAAGCAAAAAGAGGATAATTTTTGGTCACAAGGAGAGCCTAGTTGAATGAGGATAAATATCCAAATCAGAGGAAGAGTCTATTCTGCAAAAGATGTAAATGTGCATGTAAGGTATGTAATGTTATCATTGATAATGGTAGCACTGATAACCTAGTTTCATAAGGGATGATTACCAAGTTATAGTTAAATAGAAGGAGGCACCCATATCCATATCGAATTACGTGGTTACAAAAGGACCATAGGGCATTAGTCAGTGAGCAGTGTTTAGTAAAATTCAATATTGGAAGTTATTATGATGAGGTCCTATGTGACAGCCTACCCATGGATGCTTGCCATTTGCTATTGGGAAGGCCATGACAGTTTGATCAGCATGCAATACATGATGGGCATTTCAACACTTACTCCCTGACGAAGGATGAAGTGTGCCATAAGCTAAAGCCCCTAAAGGAGGTGGACGAAAAGGTATGTAGTAGTGCCAAAATATATTTAATATATGATAGAAACATTTTGTATGGCCTAAAGCATGAGCATATGTGCTATGCATTAATTCCTAGAGTTAAGGATGAGCAATGCAAAGATATACCAATAGAGGTCTCAGGTTTGTTATAAGAATTCCCAAATATTATATCAGATAATGTACCTGAGGGTTTACCGCCAGTGAGGAATACCAGTCACCACATAGACTTGGTATCAAAAGATAGTTTATCCAATAAGGTAGCCCATAGAATGACTATTTTAGAAAGTGAGGAGCTAAACAGAAAAGTCCAAGAGCTACTAAAAAATAGACTAATTCAATAGAGCTTTATCCCATGTGTAGTACCTGTAGTACTGACACCAAAGAAATATGGGGAATGAATAATGTGTATAGATTCCAGAGCTATTAGCAATATCACCATCAAATATAAATTTCCATTTCCAAGGATGGATGACATTATGGACTGTTTGAGTGGATCCAAGTACTTCACAAAGATTAATCTAAAGAGTGGGTACCATCAGATCCGTATCAGATAAGGATATGAGTGGAAGATAGCCTTCAATACTAGAGAGGGTTTGTACGAGTGGTTGGTCATGCCATTTGGGCTAACCAATACACCAAGCACATTCATGCAGCTTATGAATGAGGTATTGAAGGATTTTTTAGGAAAATTTATCATTGTCTATTTGGATGACATTTTAATTTTTAGTAATACTTTGGAGGAGCACCTGTTGCATATTCGATGAGTTTTTGAGAAGATGAGGGAGGATTCATTGCTGATTGATTTGAAGAAGTGTATTTTTGTGAAGAAGTTGATGTACCTAGGATTTGTCATCTCAACTAAATATCTTAAAATATACCAAGAAAAATTGAGGGCTATCATTGAATGGCCTACCCCAAGGAGCTTTATAGAGGTAAGATAATTCCATGGTCTAGCCAGTTTCTACAAAAAATTATTATGAATTTTAGTAGTATTTGTGCACCCCTAATGGAGACAATGAGAGGGGATAAGAAGGAGTTTAAGTGGACTTCAGAAGAAAATAGAATTTTTGATATGTTGAAAAAAAATATCACATAGCAACCTTTTTTGGCACTTCCAGATTTCAATAAGGTATTTCAGATAGATTGTGATGCTAGTGGTAGTGCCATAGGAGCTGTATTGAGTTAATAAGGTAATACTATTATCTATTTTAGTGAGAAGCTTAATGATGCTAGGAATAAGTATTCTATCTATTATCAAGAGTTTTATGCTATAGTTCAGGTTCTAAAGAAGTGGAGACACTATTTATTGCTAAAATATTTTGTTCTATATACTGATCATCAAGCCTTACAATATATTAATAGTTAAAGAAAATTAAATCAAAGGCACTTAAAATGGGTTGATTTTTTATAGATTTATACCTTTTTGTTTAAGCACAGGAGTCGGAAGTCAAATAGAGTTGCATATACCTTAAGTAGAAGGCAAAATTTATTGATAGAAATGAAGGTGGAGGTTGTAGGGTTTGATGAACTTAAAAGTTTATACCCTAAAGATCTATATTTTGCATAGGCTTGGAAAGCTTGCTTGGCACCGATTACTTTGGATAGAAGTAAATGGTTGGATTTTCTAATCCAATATGGAAAGTTGTTTAAGGGAAAAAATTTATGCATTCCAATGAGTTCGATGAGAGAGAATCTAGTAAAGGAGAAGCATCGTCGAGGGTTGGTTGGACACTTTGGTTAGGATAAGACCATTTCCTTCATTAGTGAGAACTACTATTGGCCACAGTTATAGCAATATGTGAAGAGATTTGTACAAAGTTGCAGAGTATGCCAGAGGGCCAAGGGTGTGATGCAGAACACTAGATTATATTAGCCATTACCTGTACCAGAGAAACCATGGGAAGACATCAACATGGATTTTATTCTTGGTCTACCAAGGACATGGAGGGGGAATGACTCTATATTTGTGGTGGTTGACATTTTTTCAAATATGGCACATTTTATTTCCTTCTAGAAAACTAATGATGTAGTTTATGTTGCAGGGTTGTTTTTCAAAGAGGTGGTACGACTACATGGTCTACCAAAAAGTATCGTTTTAGACAGGGATACCAAGTATATTGGGTATTTCTAGAAGACCTTATGGAAAATTTTGAATATATATTTGAAATTCAGTTCTACATACCACCCACAAACTGATGGGCAAAGTGAGGTGGTGAATATGATTTTGGGTAACCTGCTGAGATGCTTGGTAGGAGATAAGCCCAAGGGATGGGATTTGGTTTTACCATAGGCAAAAATTGCTTACAACAATTCTGTCAACAAAAGCACTAATAAATACCCATTCCAAAATTTATATGGGAGTAGCCCAAGGAATGCTTATGAGTTGAGGGAGATAAATAGAGGGGAAAAGAGTAGTGTTGAGGTTGAGGACTTTGTAGAGCACCTGAAGAGCTTGTATGGAGAAGTAAAGAAACATATTACTAATATGAACACTCAATATAAGAAAAGGGCAGCCATAAGTATAAGTTTAAGGAATTCCAACTAGGAGATGAAGTTATGGTTCACTTGAGAAAATAAAGGTTCCTTGCTAAAACTTATAAGGAGCTAGAAATGAAGAAGTTTGGACCATGCAAGATCATAAAGAAATATGACTCACGAAATGCATATGAGGTAGAATTGTCAAGTGGACTTAGCATATCACTTGTGTTCAACATTTTTGATTTGGTAGAATATCATGAATGAGACAATGATGATGAACCAGTAACAAAAATTTGGGATATTCCAGCATCTGCTCCAGAGAAGGAAGAGATAGAAGAAATCATGGATACCCACATCGGCAAAAGTACCAAAAATAGGTAGTATGAAGAATATTTGGTTAAGTGGAAGGGCAGGCCTATTGAAGATTCATCTTGGTTTTCAAATATAGAGGTTGACCACCTTGGTTTTCCTCCAATAGTAGAGAAGTGAAGGTCACTTCTCAATTTACCCTGGGTGTTTGATGTAGGAGCATCCAATGGTGTAAGAGTGATCTTGCATCACCCAAATTTGTATTTATTTCATTTTGTTCTAAATTTTATTTAGTTTTTTAGAGGATGGATAAATAGACCCAATTCCAAAAGAATCATTCTAATATCTTGAGTGGTTTGGGAGATATGTAAATTTTAAGGTCTTCTACCCTATCAAAACTAGTGAAAATCCTGCTAGTAAAACTTGGAGGTCAATTTTGAAGGCCTTAGAGGCCTTTTTGAGGGTTGAAATATGGTGGTAATTGCTTTAGTACATTATTGGGCTGCAAACCCCTTCTAGATATTTTTGAAAACATGCGCCAATAGTCGTTTAGATCAACAAGCAATGATTTATGACCTCGAGAAGTTTACCCCCGAAATTTAAATTTCAAATAGATTGTTCTAGGCGGGAAAATGGGAAACAAGGTATTTGAGGGAGAATTTAAAATTTGTATGGTATTGGTCTCTATAAGCTTCATTCTCATTAATAAGGAATACATGAAAATTATTGCATTTCACTGTTCTCTATGGTTTTTGTGTGTGTTGTTGATTTTAGTGCTACTTCAAATATAAAGTGGTTTTATAAAAAATGCATCGACATCTTTGAAAAGCAAATATAAAGTCAAAAAATAAATTTACAAGCTGACCTCCTAAGGTGAAAATAAAAGCATATAAATATAAGTTTTAAATTATCTTTGCATAAGGCATGCATTCGAAGCACATCGATCGAGCGGAGTGGTAATGAGCAGAAGACGAAGGAGGAGAAGAACAAAACTTTGATGGTTGTGAAAGACAATATTAAATGCAATATTGTGCCCATTTGGTTCCAATAGTTGGAGCAACCCAGTCAGTTGGATAGGCTACATTAAGGTGTTTTTGTGCATGAGGTCTAAGGGTTGAAACCCGTCGATGGCAGTTTGCTTAGAAGACGTGGTGATTTTTGTTGAGTGGAAGCACATCACAAGTTTAAATAAAGTGAGATCATTTTTGGTGTTAGCTGCTGGGCTAGCCCAGTAAGTCAAGGAGATTTTGGCAAGGCACTGTGCTTTGGAAGATCTAGGGATCAAATCCCCTCCGTGGCAGTTAAGGTTTTTTGTGCAAGGTAAGGGAAAATATATTTTTTTAATTTAAGTAGGATATATAAGGTGCTACATTGATTATTATAAAATTTGAATTATGTATGTTATAAGTTGGAGATATAAGGTGTAATTTTAATTTTTATAAAAATTGTATTTTGCATGCTATAAGTTGGAGATATAAGGTGTAACTTTGGTATTTGAATTTTGTATTTTGCATATTATAAAAGAAGGAATAAGAGGTCACTTTGATATTGTTAAATATTTATTGTTTATATTTTTGATAAGTATTTTTGAGTGGATGATTTGATTTTTATTCAAGAAAATAAAAAGGAGAATTGCTAACCAAATTTTGAAGGGACAAACAAAAGGAAAATTATTTTTGTCTAGACAAGTTTGGGAAGCTCATGCAAAAAGAAGATCATCATTATTGAGATAGATTTAGAGGTATGGTGATTTAATTCCTTTCTCAAGGTGGTTTGGGTTGAAGAAAATATTTTTGTTGTCATATGGTTGGAGGTATAAGGAATTATTGGATGTGCATTTGAAGAAGTGAAATTTACTACATGCCTTAATGCGTTCATTATTGAAATGTAAAAGCATGTGAATAGAAGCATTGAAAGGGAAAGTGCATAAACATGTAATCTATTGAAAGATGAATAATGTGCAATAAAATATGGTGGATTCCTCCTTATATTTATTCATCAATTATTCAAATGGTGATTACAATATGTCCCCTTGAGGGCTCCATAACTTGATACATTTCAACATTTACAAGACTTAAGGGATCTAATCCCTTCAAAGGGGTTTAATGGCATGTTGCAAATTTCATCTCGCATTCCCACACCCAAGAGCTAATCTTGGGTTTATCTTGATATGTTTCTTAGCTCCTCCTTCCTATCTAGTATACCTGTACCTACACACAAGGGATCGAAAAGGGGTTAATAGCACATGCGTTTATAGATTTATAACCTTGAAAACATAGAAAAGTGTGCATCTAACATAAACAAAACTTATTACTAATAACATTAAATTGCTCTAAAATGATATATTAATAGATATTGTTGTAATATAGATACTTTAGGACAGATCTGAGCACAATATTCAAGGGAAATGTTAGCAAAAATAGTGACCGTCCCTGACAGGGACAACTAAGCCTACAACAATGGGGACTCAAAATGTGCCATCAAAACTACTCCAAATCTCACCAAATTTGGACCATAGGCTAATCTAAACATTCCTAAGAGGTCTATGGTGGAATTTCCTTCAAATTCCCTATTTTTTTCTAACCATCCCTAGGTGGGGCACCTACTGACTGCTAACCGTCCCCAAGTGGGAGGGTTACAAAACTGCTCAACTTTTGTCACCAATCCTAATGGGATCTGGTTCAAAACTGGTCTAAATGTTGTGTCGGTAGATGGGGCCAAATTACTCTTCAATTTGGTTGGTTTGGAATGGTTTCAATTGATCTCCAATGCCCCTGAAAGTGCCTTCAAATGAAGAGGGTTTCAAGGCAAGGTAAGGGTAAATTAAGGTTGCAAAAGGTGAGGTTACAATTGGGCAGCACTTCGTTGTAGAAATGCTTCAACTATCCTCCTTGAAAATGGGTGAATACACCTCTTTTTATAGCCCAAAATGGCATCTAGGGCAAAGGGGCAAGTCTTGCCATGCGAGGTAGGTGCCGCCACTTGTCCAATTCCTTAACATGCATTGGTGAGGGAAGGTTGCCCATTTGGGGCTCCCAATTTGTAGTCCCTGACTCCAATGATAGGTCCCCAATCAATTTGGGATGATTAGATGCAGAAATGGTAGTCATTGATTGCCATTTCACGCATCTATTGAATTTTTGGAAGGTCTATTTAGGGACCATCCCACCCAGGGATGGTTTTGGATGGCCATCCCTGGGTGGGACGGTCACCAACTATGATCATCCCTTGGTGGGACGATCACAAGGATATGCCCCAAAACCGCCCTAAACTGCTAGGAACCTTCCAAAATGTGTTTTGGAGCCTTATGCAAGCCTAGAGGGGTGCCCAATGGGGCCATATGATGTCGATAAGAGTGGCACATGTGATGCACTGATAGTCTTATCCGATTTACATGATTTTGGTGTCTATAGATGCCCCTTTTTGGGATGCGCTATGTGCAACAAAGCACTGAGCAAAAATAGATGACTAAATCACTAAATGATTAAGGTTATTCATTAACCTAACCAACTTTAGATGCCTCCATTGTGGAAATGGCATACATTCTTGGAATCCTTGCTTTTGACATAGTCAAAGGATTAATTTGGGTATACCTTTCAATCGCACTGTAATGACAGTTTTAGGGGCTTGAGGTATACTAGGTTTTGATGCCTTGTGTTCTTGTAAGCCTATACATGGGTGGATTCCTGAGGCTTCAAGGAGGTCAATCCCTATTTTTTGCTTATGCTGATTATTTGCCCTAGCATGGGCTTGAAAATTTATCTTTAGCAAAGTTTCTTTTGAATGTATGAAAATTTCACTTTTGAGTGTTTTTATGTTGATTTGATTTATGAAATCGTTATGATGACTACCCCCTCAAGCGATGAGTCAATGAGGGCATGACCAATGATAAAGTGATGAGTCTCTTGACATATATGACTGAATTGGGGTAACTCTCTGTTTTGCCCATGGTACTATATACCTGTTTGGAGGGGATTTTTGACTATTTTGATGAATATTTATGGAAGCAAAAGGCTAAAAATTTCATTCCCATGGAGAGGTCCAGCCATGGAGGCCTTCTTGGGGAGTAAAATAGAGACTTTTTATGGATCCAAAAATATTATAGGTTCAGTCTTGATCCCTCTCAATTTTTAGACCATTCTGCCTTGTTTTTGGTGGGTTTTTGACCCTATTTTTGCATTTTTGAGTTGTTTTTGTGCAATTTTTTGGTGACCATCCTAGGGGGAATGAGTACACATTTTATAACCATCCCAGGGTGGGATGACCAGCCAATTGTGCGCTCATCCCACCTAGGGACGGTCGGCTTCTTTTGGAGCTATATAAGCCCAAAATGGGGCATATGAGCTCATTTGTGCATTTTGCTTGGAGGAGTTGGAGAGGAGAGAGGTAGGAGAGTGATTTTATGAAGTGGAGAACTATAAAAATATCCACCCAACAACATGAGCCAGCCAGTGGATGCAACAGGTGGTGGAGCCGGTGCGAAACGGGTATGGAACACATGTCTTTCTCTTCCTATTTTATTGTGAAATTATGAATTTTGCTGCAATTTTCTAAATGCACATTAAATTAAGGTTAAGGAACCCTAATTATAATGTAATTTATTATTTTTAATGTTTATTAAGCTTTTACATGTTTAAAATTTTGCTTTTTATGCCATTTTTTGATGATTTTTAAGCTTTTTAGGCTTTTTTAGGGTTGTTTTAGGGGTCAAAATGACCCTATTTTAGCCATTTTTGGGGACCGTCCCTATGTGGGATGGTCACTAGTGGCCATCCCTGGGTGGGATGGTTACCAAATTTGGGGCCGTCCTTGGGTGGGACGGCCAAAAAGGGCCCTATTTTAGGCATTTTTTTTGGTATTTTTAGGTCATTTTTTGCATTTTTAGGGTGTTTTTGACAAGTTATTTTACATGACCAGATAGTTAAGAGTCGGTATAGAGTTCTGACTCTATTTTAGGTTTCTAGAGACATGTTGACTCCTACATACTAGCGATGGCTCGATGCCATTGGCTTGAAGTAGGTTACGTGGTTAGATCCCGTAGTGAGCGACCGCGCCTATCTGACTGCCTTGATAGATCTATGGGACCCTCGCACTAATACTTTCCACTTTGTTATGGGGGAGATGATAGTGATGTTAGAGGATGTATATCAGATACTACGTATTTTGATAGAGGGGCGTCCTATAGTATCTTCTCCTATAGAGTGACGAGAGGTCATGCTGCGGAGGTACTTTGGGGCGTGCTAGGAGGATGCAGTGATTGATCTTCTTAGTGGAGGGATATTAGTGATATCATAGTTTTAGGTAGGTGTGCTTAGTTGTAGGTATGCTTTATTGATGACATTGATCAGCAACATGTTACTTCCCGACTCTTCAGGTGCTAGGTTCCCATGGAACCTAATAGAGTTGGTGTTCACTCTTGTGGGTTGCACAGAGGATGAGCCTATAGTGATGGCTTGGGGTCCTACATTATTAGCATAACTATATGAGGAGCTGTATGAGATCCACTCTCGTGGGTGGAAGGGATTGGGCTATAGCTTCCTACTATAGGTTTGGGATTGGCAACATATTATTATGGAGCGACCATGGGGACTACCATGGACCACTCGAGCAGAGCTACTAGATAGGGATATTGGCTATGGGGAGCTATGGAAGAGGTCACATGAGGTAGGCTAGAGCCATCGACACACTAGAGAGGTTGAGCACTATGCAGAGGCTTTTGCATGGCTTAGAGTGATAGATATTGAGTGGAGGCCCTACAGGGATTGTCCCACCTGGAGGGAGGTTGAGACACAGCTACATCGAGTTCGATGAGGTAGATGGTTGATAGGGTGACATGGGATAGAGTGAGAGTACTTCCCTTATGATTATGTGCTATGATAGTTTGGGCTATGCCATGGGTTTCCTAGGGAGCCTATGATCTATCATCATCATGGGGATGAGAGGACTCTAGCATGGCCTATTGTAGAGGCACTAGGAGAGGAGTCAGATCCTGTGGTGGTAATTTTTGATTTGGATGATGTCGGTATGATAGAGGAGTATGACGCTTGGTGGGTTATCTAATAGTGGTGAGGGGAGGGACCACTAGGAGGGGATGCAACTACTAGAGTAGTGGATATAGCTAGGGGTGCTCCAGATGAGGAGGGTCAGGATGAGTCTCCAGATGATGAGGAGGTAGACATAGGTGAGTGGTATGTGCATCATCATGTGGTAGTGGATAGGGTGGAGTTGATTGATGTATAGGATCCACTAGACTTTGATGGGGAGGACCTTGGAGATCAGGGTATGTAAGTATAGTTAGCAACATGAGAGGCTATGATTATAGAGCTATGGGGTGATCTCAGTAGGGTGCAATGAGATTTTTTAGAGGAGAGAGCTCTACTATAGGCATAGGTGTAGAGTGCATAGATTGATATGGAGAGGTAGGCAGCTTTGATAGCTACTCTTCAGGCATAGGTTGGTGTACAGGGCCCTAGCCATGGGAGTTCCAGTAGTGATGAGATAGCCATGATGCGGGAGGAGATGGCACATCTCTAGGGTTTGGTGGTGACCTATCAGACTCGATGTAGAGAGGATCAGACCTATATGGATATGATGGAGGATGAGATAGTGCACCTTAAGGGGTGCATACCAGATCGGGCATTGGCCATTGGATCACAGCGTAGCCAGAGGAGCGATATAGGATAGTCATCTACCCAGATGAGGGCTCCTAGCTCTTCATGGAGGATGGACATATCTATAGGTAGCAGGTCTAGGGGTAGTATTTCTAGGAGTAGAGGAGCTCATGATGGACTCCTACTGAGGGTAGAGGAGAGAGTCATGGTGTCGGTCCTGCGTGACCATGGCTATGAGACTCTGTTAGTTATTTTTTTTATTTTTGGTTTTTTGGATTGTGAAGTCTGAGGACTCACATTTATTGTAGCCTACGGGCAGCTTATGGACTATGATGTAGCTTTTGGCTTTTGCATATGGATATATATATATATATATGCATGACTTTGCTTTGATCATTATGTCATCTTTTGTTGCTTTAGGATACTTATGCTATGCGATGCTTATATGCTTTATGATGCTTTTGATGGATGTCTAACATGAATGCATGTATTTATCCTATGCTTTGATTTGATGATGTGTAGATGTGTAAGTTTTCTCTATATGCTTTTGTAAATTAAAATATATGCATAAAATAGTTAGTGGTCATCTAAATATTATTGCTAATATTTATCCGGTATCTATCCTATTTCATGAACACCACTTAATAAACAAAATTTCATAAGGAAAAATGTGTATGATTTGATGTAATGATTGGTGTGATTTAATTTTATATGATGGATTTATGATGACTATTTGACACATTATATGCTAGCACCATAGACTTGTACAAAATGTATCTATCTTATTTTCATGTTTAATATGACACTATGAAATGGTTTTTGTAATTTTGACAAATATGTGATAATATGATGTAAAATGAAATGGATAATGTAATGTGATATGATATGTTTGGTAGTTTTTTAGAGACTCAAACACTCTAGTTACCTAATCAAAAGTCATGTAATAACTATGCAAGATCCTTTGACAAAGTATGCACCTACTAAGATAACCAAGATAATCAACATCCCTGTGTGTGCATGTGAGTTCATTACCATGATAACACATAAAATTGCTCTAGTGCAAATGGGATTACTCAACCCATCTGTATTAGAGATCAGTCTGCGAGTCTCATTATCCTGAGTTTTTGTACTTAGTTGGATTAGACCATTATGTAATCTAGGCTACAACAAGCTAGCTCATCCACATTCAAACATTGGTCTATACCTAAGCAAGGTGCTTATGTGATAGACATATCATCATGCGGGAGGATACCACCATTGCCAAGTAGGCTATCCACCAAACCTGTAATGAGGATCACCTTATGGTTCTCTAATGCTGAGAATTCCAGGGATTCAAGTTCAAGACTCCCTTATTTTCTTTTAATTTTGAATTTTTCAAGGGAGTTGCTCATTTTTATTTGTTTGAGCAAGGGATTTTTTGTAGTGGTGAGAACCACTATTTCTTTTTGCTTTTTGGTTTTTCTATTGAGAGTGATAATAATCACTATTTCTTTTTGGAATATTTTGAAGGTATAATAATCACTATTGATTTTTCTCTTTGGGATACTTGCCCTAGTGTAGGGCAAGGGATTTTGGGTAAGGAGGAACTTGTCCTTTTGTCAATTCTCAGCATTTTTGAACCATTTGCATAGGGGGATGAGCAAGATAAACTCTTTCACTTAAAGTAACCTAGACCACTTTATAGTTTTCATATTTCCTTGTGCTAGACTTGGATTTATTAATGTAGAAATGTGTTGGGATTTTGATGTATACCAAGCATTATCTAAGTAGGATTCTACCTTCTAAAAATCATGATAGCTTTCTACAAAATCTGAAAAGAAAACTAGATATGGTTGAGTGACCGAAAACTCTTAACTATGTTTTATCAACAATGGTTATTTGATGGGAAACAGACATATAATATGGAGGGTAAATGGAAATACTATGTGTAATGTAAATAGGTGGTATAACTAACTTTGAAAATTTTAACTTTGACAGATGCCTAATGTATAGACCTGGTGCTAGACATGTAATGATCAATTTTGAATGATGCATAATGCAATGATGAGTATGCCTAATGCAATTTATATGAAGTGCAATGAAACAATATTTTTGTATTTTTGATGATTTTGATGATGTTTTTGTATTTTTGATATATATGTATATATAGGTTGACCAATGGGCTTAGATGAATGCCATTGGGGCTTTTTGGTTGACCAAAGGGCTTATAGACACCTTTGGGGAATTTTGGGATGACCTAGACAATCATAGACTACCTAGGAATATTTTAGGGTGACCAAAGGGCTTATAGATGCCTTTGGGGATTTTTGGATTGACCTAGATGATCGTAGATAGTCTAGGGACATTTTATTTGACCAGATGGTCATCCTAGGCTTTGGGTGACCTAGATGGTATGACATAAGAATTAGACTACCTAGGGGTATTTTGTGGTGACCAAAGGGCTTATAGATGCCTTTGGGGATTTTGATTGACCTAGATGATCGTAGATAGTCTAGGGGTATTTTGGTTTGACCTAGATGGTCATCGATCGCCTAGGAGCTTTTGGGTGACCTAGATGGTCATCGACACTAAGAAACTATCGTAGACTACCTAGGGGTATTTTATGGTGACCAAAGGGCTTATAGATGCCTTTGGGGATTTTTGGATTGACCTAGATGATCGTAGATAGTCTAGGGGAATTTTGGTTTGACCTAGATGGTCATAGATCGCTTAGGAGCTTTTGGGTGACCTAGATGGTCATCGACACTAAGAAACTATCATAGACTACCTAGGGGTATTTTATTGTGACCAAAGGGCTTATAGATGCCTTTGGGGATTTTTGGATTGACCTAGATGATCGTAGATAGTCTAGGGGTATTTTAGTTTGACCTAGATGGTCATTGACCACTTAGGAGCTTTTGGGTGACCTAGATGGTATATGACACTAAGGAAATGTTGTAGACTACCTAGGGGTATTATATGGTGACCAAAGGTCTTATAGATGCCTTTGGGGATTTTTGGATTGACCTAGATGATTGTAGATAGTCTAGGGGAATTTTTGTTTGACCTAGATGGTTGTCGACTGCCTAGGAGATTTTGGGTGACCTAGACAATCATTGACATTAAGAAACTATTGTAGATTACCTAGGGGTATTTTATGGTGACCAAAGGGCTTATGGATGCCTTTGGGGATTTTTGGATTGACCTAGATGATCGTAGATAGTCTAGGGGCATTTTGTTTTGACCTAGATGATCATAGACCCCCTGGGATTTTGGGTGACCTAGATAGTCATCGACACTAAGGAAACTATCATAGACTACCTAGGGGTATTTTATGGTGACCAAAGGGCTTATAGATGCCTTTGGGGATTTTTGGATTGACCTAGATGATCATAGATAGTCTAGGGGTATTTTGGTTTGACCTAGATGGTCATAGACCGCTTAGGAGCTTTTGGGTGACCTAGATGGTCATCGACACTAAGGAATTTTATAGACTACCTAGGGGTATTTTATTGTGACCAAAGGGCTTATAGATGCCTTTGGGATTTTTGGATTGACCTAGATGATCATAGATAGTCTAGGGGATATTTTAGTTTGACCTAGATGGTCATAGACCACCTAGGAGCTTTTGGGTGACCTAGATGGTCATCGACACTAAGGAAATATCATAGACTACCTAGGGGTATTTTATTGTGACCAAAGGGCTTATAGATGCCTTTGGGGATTTTTGGATTGACCTAGATGATCGTAGATAGTCTAGGGGTATTTTGGTTTGACCTAGATGGTCATAGACCACCTAGGAGCTTTTGGGTGACCTAGACGGTCATTGATACTAAGGAAATATCATAGACTACCTAGGGGTATTTTATTGTGACCAAAGGGCTTATAGATGCCTTTGGGGATTTTTGGATTGACCTAGATGATCGTAGATAGTCTAGGGGCATTTTGTTTGACCTAGATGGTCATAGACCACCTAGGGGATTTTTATGGTGCTCTAAGCATGGAAAGGCCACAAATGACTAATATTCATTGGTTCAGGCTCTTCATTTCCTTTGATGGATGCTAAGCGATAAGTTCTAGGTCCAATATGGCTTGTAATAATGAATGGACCTAACCAGTTTATCACAAATTTGTCTCACAAATTGGGTGGCAAATTGGAATTTTGTTGGTTCTCTTTTAGAACTAAATCACCAACCTGAAAGTCTCTCTCATGTACTTTCATGTTGTAAGCTCTCTTAAGGCATTCTTGATAAACACGTAGATGCTCAAGGGCATTGACACATCATTCATCAAGCAATGTTAATTGATCTAAATGAGCTTGCCTAGCGGTATCATCGTCGATGAATTCTTGCATGGAAATACATAGCAATGAAATCTCTAACTCTAGAGGCATAATAGCTTCAGCACCATACACTAGTGAAAATGGAGTTGCCCCAGTGGGCATCTGAATGCTAGTGTGATAGGCCCAAAGGGCAAGAGGTAATTGATTATGCCAATATTTATGATTTTCCTTAATGGTTTTCTTCAATATGGCTATTACTATCTTATTGGATGCCTCTACTTGCCCATTGGCTTGTGGATAATAGGGCATGGAAAAGCTATGCTTTATGTTATACTTTGTTGTTAATGCACGCACATCCTTATTTTTGAAGGGTGTTCCATTATCCGATATTATTTTGGATGGAATACCAAAATGACATATGATATTATGTAGCATGAACTCCATGATGCGAGGTCCAGTCGTAGTGGTAAGGGGAATTGCTTCCACCCATTTTGTGAAATACTCAGTCACCGTTATGATAAATGTGTGATGGCCTGAGGAGGTAGGTGAGATTTTCCCAATTAAATCAAACCCCCATTGTGCAAATGGCCAAACCGATTGAATCGGTTGTAAGGCCTATGAAGGTACATGTGTCAAATTTGCATGATGTTGACACTTCATGCACTTCTTTACATAAGCGCAACAATATTGCTCTAAAGTTGGCCAAAAATAGCCCATGTGAAGAATGCGCTTGGCGATGGCCATGCCGCTAAAGTGACCACCGCATGTACCATCGTGTGCTTGGGCAATGGCCCAAGCCGACTCCTTTGAGTCTAAGAAATGAAGGAGAATACCTTCATAACTCCGATGATACATTATGTCTCCTAATAAGACATATTTTTCCACCTTTTGTTTGAATGCTCACTTTGTAGCATGCGACAATCCAGGTGGAATATTACCTAGTTTAAGATAATATTTAATCTGGATGGCCCAATATTGCTGTGAAGAAGCCTCAATTGTATGAATAGCGTAATCCTTTTGATGTTCATCTCGTGCAAATGCTGATTGAGAATGAACTTGGAGATATAGCATTGTGCTAGTATCAAAATAATTCTGAGAGAACAGAGTCCCCCAGTTGACGTTATTCAAATAATTGTGTAGTTGAGAGAACCTTTCATGTGAAGGCTCAATATGAATCATGTGAACATCTGGTGTGGCATTAAGCTCATCATGCATAGTCACAGATTGCACTAGCATTTTTACTTGAATAGTCATGATATCATCTGAAGGGTTTTGTGGGATTAGCGACCCTAAGGAGGCCATCATGTCCACAAAATGATTAGATGAATGAGGGAGTGCCTCTATATCATACCACTCAAATTTTTCTAGAATTTTGTCCACTAGGGCTTTGTAGGCTTGCAATATGGGACACCTACACTGGAATATCCCTTTAACCTGATTAACTATGAGCAAGGAATCACCAAAAATGTTTAACTTTGTAATTTTCATGGTGATAGTTGTCTGAAGACCTATGATGAGGGCTTCATATTCAGCATTGTTGTTGGTACATGGGAAATCGAGTTTAAATGAAAGAGGTATGGGAGCCCCTTGTGGTGTGAAAAACATGATACCTATGCCACCCCCTTGCTCACATTTAGAACCATCAAAGAATAGAGTTATGTCTGCCTATGACTCAGGCTCGATAGAATCAGGTGATTCTAAAACATGAAATACTCCATCATCAAGAAGTTCTATATTAAGAGGTTGATCATCCTGAAGAGGAGCCTCTACTAATTGATCGGCTATAACCTATCCTTTGATTGATTTCTATCCAATGAACTCTAGGTCAAATTCCATCAATAGCATTATCCATTTCATCGTGCGACTACTGTGATATGTTCTGCTCATCATATATCACAATGGATTATCTTTAGATATGACATACATGGTATGATTTAACATATAATGGCATAGCTTTTTAGTGGCAAAGACCACTGCTAAGCATAGCTTCTCAACGTATGCATACTTTATCTCATAGCTAACCAGTGTATGACTAATATAGTATGTAGCCTGTTCTTTATGGAATTCATTCTTTTGGGACAACATGATGCCCAATGCCCATTCAATGGCTGAGATGTATAAATAGAATGGTACTCCTGGTCATGGAGGAGCCAATACAGGTGGTGAAGCCAAGTATTGCTTAATTTCATCAAAGGCTTTTTGACATTCTTTATCCCAATGAAATGAGACCCCCTTGTGTAGCAACCTATTCATGGGTCGACACTTATCCGATAATTGTGCTATGAAGCATTTTATGGATGCGACCTTTCCTTGAAAACTGCATAGTTGCTTAATGGTTGTGGGGGGAGGCATTTCTAAGATAGCCTTGACCTTGTTTGGATCCACCTTGATGCCTCGCTTAGAGACTATGAATCCCAAGAGTTTACCAGATGTAACTCCAAATACGCATTTCTTGGGATTAAGCCTAACATTGTGTTCAATGAGGTGATCGAGGACTTTACATAGTATACCAACATGCTCATGGCGCAATAAATATTTTTCCAATAAGTCATCCATGTAATCTTCCAAAATTTTGTGCATATAGTCATGGAAGATATACGTCATGGCTCGTTGATAGGTGGCGCCAGCGTTCTTAAGGCCAAAAGGCATGACCTTATAATAGAATGTCCCCCAAGGCATTGTGAATATCATTTTTAGTTGGTCTTCTAGATTAATACGGATTTGATTATATCCAAAAAATCCATCCATTAGGGATAACATTTCATGTCCTACTGTAGCATCTACCAATGCGTCAATATTGGGTAAAGGAAACTCATCTTTTGGACTCGCTTTATTAAGATCTCAAAAATTTGTGCATATGTGAATCCTCCCATCAGGTTTCTTAATGGGCACCATGTTTGATACCCATGGTGGGTAGGCTACTGATATGATGAATTCCACATCCAACAACTTTTGTAATTCATATTTCACCATTAAGGCTACTGTTGGGTGCATTTTACGTAACTTCTGCTTGACTGGTTTGATCGTTGGGTCCAATGAAAGATTATGCGTAACTAGATTAGGATCTAGTCTAGGCATGTCTTTATAGGACCAAGCAAGAGCCTTTATCCTTGGTTTTAATGAACTCATCTTGTTCATTAGGGGATAGCCCTTCCCCTAGCTTAATAATATGGGGAGTATCGGGATCTGTACCGATCTCCCTATCAATTGTTGGCTCAATTGACATATGAGACCCATATTCCAACTGATGTGGAGTGGGAATTAGGTGAATGTCATTAGCTAGGTTTACTTCTTCCATAGGAAATTCATGTTCAACCTCAGCTTGACAAACATCCTGAGTAGTTCCTAGAGAGAATTTAAATGGTTGCAATTCTTCCTCATAGGGCCAATACTCTGATGGTGATGGGGGTGAGTCCCCCCATCCAAAGTCGATGGCCTCAAGATCGAGGTGCAATGGCTTCGATGGGTCACTCGGATTTCTCAATGGAGTAGTCAAATCTATAGAAATCATGTTAATGGACACATGATTCCCCTCCCAAGGGTGAGTAGGTCTAGAAACCTGATGTAATCTCTCAACTCGTGGAGGTGGCTCTAGTGGAAGTGGAATAACTGGTGGTGGCCTATGCGAAAGAGGGTGAGCATTCTCTTCATGTGGTAATAGCTGGCATCATATGGGGCCTTGGATGGGAAATAACATGTTCAGATAATATTCATCCTCATCATCCAAGGGGAACACTCACTCATGTTCATCATCTGAGCTTGGGTAGTTAATGGGTGTGATGCCATAATCTTCTTCGTCATCACTCATCCATTCGTGAGGAGGACCTTGATCCTCTTCCTCACTGGTCATATTGCAAGGTATGTGAGCTCTCCCCCACTTCATGGGGTTGGGAAACATCACTAGATAGACCTTGATCTATCATTTCTATGGGAAAATAATCTCCCAATGAATGAATATGATTTGTATTGGTGTATGGGTCACGTGTAAGCTTATTTTCATAACCTAGACATAAATGCTCTAGGCTCTCTATGAGAACATCCAATGGGACTGGCTTATTATGTCCCAACCCTGACTTATCATAGGGTAACTGATATTGGGGTTGACATGGAACATGGGGACCTTGCTCATATAAGCCTAAGCCAAAACCATGCCAATTGCATCGATGGAAATAATGTAGTGCATAATCTAGATTAGACAAATAATTGACATCCTCCAAAAAAGGTTCATCATCTTCTTCTTTCAGAGGGTTTGGCAAGGTTCCATATTCTAGACCCCCATATATGAAATTAGTTTGGTTGGGTGGTCGACCAAGAGGTACAATACTCCCTATGGGAAGATGAGGTCACCCCATATCTTGCACTATCTCTATTGATGGAACCATTGTGACATTCCTCACTAGATATTCTCCAATTCTTGTACTAGACATATGCACTGTGACCTGGGATGGTGAAGGTGGATGGGATGGAAGTGATGTTTGAGGTAACTCAGTATGAACCTCTGGAGGTGATTCCTCATTTACCACACAAGGAATCTCTTCCATGGATATGGTGGAAACTAGAGGTGGGCTCTCATCAATTGGCCTCTTTGACATGTTCCTCGATGGAGGATCTGATGATGTCGAAGGCATATCTGAAGCTGCACATGATGAGGATGGTATGGATGAAGTGGAAGGTGATGATGGAATGGGTAGACTCTGAATAGGTGTATTCAGTCGAAAGTCTACATGAGTCGAAGGTAATGTCGACTCTGGCATCTACTGCACCATATTGTAGTATTTGAAGGGCTCTAGATCGGTAGAGACTATATGCACTTGCCCTTCATGAGTGTATTTGAGACATTGATGTGCGATGGATGGGACACACTTCATATCCCATATCCAAGGTCTACCTAACAATATGTTATAGGCCATTTCACCTTCTAGCACATGACACAATGTCGATATGGTCTTGCACCCCACCTGGATGGGTAGGACTACAGTACCAACTGTAGAACATATCGTGTCATTAAATGCTCATAAAGTGTAAGTGGATGCAACAACATGAGATGTTGGCAACTTTAGATGCTTTAGAGCTTTGGTTGTTATGATATTTCTTGAGGAACCAGTGTCTATGAGCACTCTCTTGTACGGTATATCATTTACACATGCTATGATGTGCAAAGGAGGGTCTACCGCATCACTTGCTATTGTCTTAAGCTCATGTTCATGGAATGTTATTACTGGTTCTTGACACTATTGCACATGACCCACAAAATCCACAAAAGAGTTAGATTCCTGTGGTTGCAACTCTATTGATTTGAGAATTTCCATCAATGCCTCCCTATGTGGAGTAGATTGTTGAATCAGTTCATAGATGGATAATCTCGCTGACATTGTCCTTAAGCTTTGTGCAAGCTTGTTCTTTATTTTCAGTATTGGCCTAGGTGGAAGGCCTTGTATTATAGGTGGTGTAGGTTGTGACGTCGTTGGAACATCATTTGAAGCTACAGGTTGTGCAACTTGACTCGGATATCATTTGTTCCTAGTCACTATACTCACCATTCCAACATACCCCTGTATAGGAGGTGTTGTCTTCATGGGTGCAGCTATCATAGGTTTAGCAGGCGCTGCCTGTACCTCATGAGTTGGTAATGGATCTTTGTATATACCTAACTATTCATTTCTAGGAGCAGGTGGAGCATCCACTTGGAGCTCATTCCTCTCAATCATATTTTGTACTAGGTTTTTAAAACCATAGCATATTGGTAAATCATGGCCACTCTATCGATGATATCTATAATATTGATCCTCTCGGTGTCCCATAGGCTTGGGTTTTCCTATATCTAGATTGATGGGTTTGATATCTGGAAGATTAATCATTTTTGCAACCCATAATCGATCGAATAGAGAATCCATGGATTCAATGAAGGGAGTAAATTATCGCTTAGGGTGACGTTGTTGGGTTTGTCCCTGATTCACTTGACCATTATTGTTATAACTCGTAGGAGGAGGTTGGGCCTGATAGTTCACCTTTTGAGGAGGCATCACTTGTGTAGGCGTAGGGACATTTATGGCCACTTGATTGACCACTATCGGCTTTGTAGGTGCTGAGCTACTTTTAGGGTTCTTTGTCCACTCCTTCTTACGAGGTTTGGCTATTTCCCCCTCTTGGATTTTGATTTCCTCTATGTTTCTAGCTTGCGCTAGAGCTTCTTCCAAGGTAGGGTATTGTTGCAGTTGCAATATTGAAGAGATGGGTCTCAAGAAACTCTTTGAAAATAGTCGAGTTAACTCAGATGGTGGTAAAAAATAGGGTAACTTTGCTAGAAGCATCCACCACCTATTGCCATAATCAGTAATCGACTCATCATCATACTGCTTTAACCTCATGAGGTCAGTTAATGTCGCCTTTATTTTGGTGTTAAAGGCGAAACATTCCAAAAATGCATCAGAAAATTGTTCAAATGTGTAGATGCTATGTTTTGGAAGTTGGTTGAACCACTCAATGGCAAGGCTAGAGAGGGTACTTAAAAAGGTTCTTAGGAGCAATGCATCATTCTCCTGTATGTTAAAGCACAGATTTAAAAATCTTGTGACATGCTCTTGAGCATCTTCTTCCCCCTTGAATCTATCCAATTTTAGAATTTTGAAATGCTCAGGGTATATCGAGGAAGGAATGGATGGGTGTAATGGTTGACTCTTTAGCTAATGCAAAGTGGGTTTTTGTGACCCATTCCCAGCTGTCCTACCCTCTACAGTTTCTAAGCATGCCAACAAATCTTGATACGCATCCAAGGATTTGATTTCCTCTTCTTTATTTTGAACTCTTAGGGGTGGATGAGGAATATTAAGCATAGGTTGGGGTGGGTGATTGACATCATCCACGCCTCCATAAGGTGCTTCTACATAATCCTCATTTTGTTCCAAGTCATCGTAAGCCCCATAAGGTGTATCAGGTATGGGCCTACAAGGAGGAACGAATACCTCTTGAAGGTGATCTATGTTAGGCCTATTATATACATTTTGTTCAGGCCTAGGAGGTCTAGGAGGCAACATTGGATTAGGTCTAGGAGACCTATCTTGTTGGAAATTAGGTTGCCTCGGGTGAGCCTCCTGTCTACGCGTGTTTGGAGTAGAAGCTCCATTATGCAAAGTTTCTTGAATTTTTCGTTCAAGTCTTTCTTTTTCTATTTTCTACCACTACTCTAAGAGATCTAGGTGATGTTTATCAGACCTAAGTTGATTAAACTCGGCCTGGTAGTCAGCATACTTCTTGACCAAATGATTAATTTGATCAATTGTATTAGGTCTAAGTGCCTTAGCACTATTACCTTGATGTCTATCTTGTTCATGGGTGTTCGTAAGATCTATTACAACTTTCCCTCGATTGAGGGAGGCTGCATTGACTTGAGGCTCACCCCTAAATAGATGTTCCTGAGGACCTACTGGTGTAGAGGCACAACGTGCTTGCATTGACACATTTTCATGAGGATAATCTGGATGTTCCTCAGGTCTTCCCTCATAAATAAGGAAAGGTAAGGCAGAATAAGGCCACCTATGTTGATGAGTATCATACTCATCACCATTATAGCACCTTGGAGAAGGGTTGTTTGAAATCCTAAGATGATCATTCAACCCTACTCTAGGTGAAAATTCATGCTCCTATGCAATAGTGTGCAGAGTAGATCGAGCAAGCATGCGAATGCGTGGGATTTCTCTATTGGGTGGCACTCCATTGCATGGTGACTCTTATCAAAATAAGGCATTAGACATATCTATATGAGGAAAATAATTCCCCAAAGTGGGAGTGTTTCCTGTGGGGGTACCTCATGTAGGAGTCCCTTGTTGGCTAGGTCCCCTTCTAGGTACTCTAGTACTAACCATCCATTCATCTGCCACTTGGAAAGTAGGGATATGGTTTCCTAAGTTGAGACCATCACCTATGGGGGTGCCCCATGTAGGGGTCCCTTGTTGGCTAGGTCTCCTTTCAGCCCCTCTAGGGCCTAGAAGAGTAGGTGGTCTCCAAGGAGTTATGACCATGTCCTTGGGATCAAGGCGAAGATGTTGTATGTCTTCTTCCCTACTCCCCATAACTTCCACCCTTAAATGGGCTTGGCTATGGGTATATACCATAGCTATGTACTCTAGACTACTATATGATTATCTCTTTTACAATTTTTATGAATTTGAAACAAACAAACAATAGAAACACTCAAGCATAGAAGTGATTATCTCATTTTAAATATTTTAAATGTGAATCCTAAATTGTTTGTTGTGTTTCAATATGTGTTGCTTTGTAAAGAAAATACTTGTCATGTTTGATATTTTATTGGATGATATACTCAAATTTTTAAAGTATTTCACCTATATACTCACACAAGCTAAAGTATGGTGATGAAATCCATATCCGATGAGGTAGCATAGGTCCTACCAATCCTCACCCAACACCCCGTGCATAGTGATACACCCCTCTGAAGAGGAATGCATGCTATTTTGCATGGTTAGGACAGATCTTGGAGTCAGTATTGGCCAATAGAATAGGTCTTGATAGTACTCTTTCTAATGAGTCAATGGAGTGGTAATTACATCCATTATTGGTCTCGATCAATGGTTGGATATGAGAGCCCAATATTGTTGATGTTAAAATGAATCGTGGTGTGTGTGTGTTCCTTTTAAAATATTGAAATAAAACAATACATCATACAATGATGATTCACTAATATGCATGAAAGTACATTTTTATTTCAGATTTGTTAGTAGCATAAAAAGGAAACCACTAAAATTGATAACCTATATGAACTTAACCTTCTTTTGGTTAAGTTGCAAGCAGGCAAACCAGACAAAAAGCATATAAACTACTATTATTTTTCCTATTTTTCTTAATATGATTAATGCAATAATTTTGGAAATATGATATCTATCCTTCACATGCATGAAGAAGACAAGAAAAATCTGAAATTTCAGCAATTTAAACAGTATATATGCAAATTGAAGGTGAAAATGGGTGAAATTTCTGACCTAGAACTTGTTGTTTCTGCAATTTTTTGTAGAAAACCTCTGGTTTTGTAACCATCCTAGGTAGGGATGGTTAGTAGTTTTGGGGTCCATCCCTAGCAGTGTCACCTAGCTGGTCATCCCACCCTGTGTCACCTAGCAAAAAAATGGGTATTTTTGCTCAAAAATAGCCAAATCCTGCAATATTCAAGATAGAAAGTGAAGGTCAAAAATTAGAAAATTCAAAGAGGAGACTTACAAATCTCAAATACCATGATCACCACTGAAGAAGCAAAATTTACTACATGCCTTAATGTGTTCATTATTGAAATGTAAAAGCATGTGAATAGAAGCATTGAAAGGGAAAACATAAACATGTAATCTATTGAAATGATGAATAATGTGCAATAAAATATGGTGGATTCCTCCTTATATTTATTCATCAATGATTCAAATGGTGATTACAATACGTCCCCTTGAGGGCTCCATAACTTGATACATTTCAACATTTACAAGATTTAAGGGATCTAATCCCTTCAAAGGGGTTTAATGGCATGTTGCAAAGTTCATCTCGCATTCCCACACCCAAGAGCTAATCTTGGGTTTATCTTGATGTGTTCCTTAGCTCCTCCTTCCTGTCTAGTATACCTGTACCTACACACAAGGGATTGAAAAGGGGTTAATAGCACATGCATTTATAGATTCATAACCTTGAAAACATAGAAAACATGCATCTAACATTAACAAAACTTATCAATAATAACATGAAATTGATCTAAAATGATATATTAATAGATATTTCTGTAATATAGATACTTTAGGATAGATATAAGAACAATATTCAAGGTAAATGTTAGCAAAAATAGTGACCGTCCTTGATATAGGCACTCAGACCTGCAACAATGGGGACTCAAAATGTGCCATCAAAACTGCTCCAAATCTCACCAAATTTGGACCATAGGCTAATATAAACATTCCTAAGAGGTCTATGGTGGAATTTCCTTCAAATTCCCTACTATTTTCTAACCATCCCTAGGTGGGGCACCTATTTACTGCTAACCATCCCCAGGTGGGACGGTTACAAAACTGCTCAAGTTTTGCCACCAATCCTAATGGGATCTGGTCCAAAACTGGTCTAAAGGTTGTGTCAGTAGATGGGGCCAAATTACTCTTCAATTTGGCTAGTTTGGAATGGTTTGGATCGATCTCTAATGCCCCTGAAAGTGCCTTCAGATGAAGAGGATTTCAAGGCAAGGTGAGGGCAATTTAAGGTTTACAAAAGGTGAGGGTACAATTGGGCAGCACTTCATTGCAAAAATGCTTCAACTACCCTCCATGAAAATGGGTGAATACACCTCTTTTTATAGCCCAAAAGAATATCTAGGGCAAATGGGCAAGTCTTGCCATGCGAGGCAGGTGCCGCCACTTGTCCAATTCTTTATCATGCATTGGTGAGGGAAGGTTGCCCATTTGGGGCTCCCAATTTGGAGTCCTTGACTCTAATGATAGGTCCCCAATCAATTTGGGGTGATTAGACACGAAAATGGTAGTCTTTGATTGCCATTTCATGCATCCCTTGACTTTTTCAAGGGTCTGTTTAGGGACCGTCCCACCCAGGGATGGTTTTGGATGGTCATCCCTGGGTGGGACGGTCACCAACTGTGATCGTCCCTTGGTGGGATGGTCACAAGGAAGTGCCCCAAAACTACCCTAAACTGCTAGGAAGCTTCCAAAATATGTTTTGGAGCCTTATGCAAGCCTAGAGGGGTGCCCAATGGGGCCATATGATGTCGATAAGAGTGGCACATGTGATGCACTGATAGTCTTATCCGATTTACATGATTTTGGTGTCTATAGCATTATTTTGGTTGAAATTGAGAATAAATGTGCAAAGGATATAGATCAGATTTGTGAGCAAACTTGTGCATTATTTTGATTGAAATTGGGAGTAAATGTGCAAGAGTTATAGATCAGATTTGGAAGTAAATTTGTGCATTGTTCATGATTGATTTTGGGAGTAGATGAAAAGGATAAATCTATGCACTATGATTGGTTTTGAAGTGAAGGTGGAAATAAAAAATTACCAGGTCAGTAATCAAGTGCTAGACTAAAGCTACCTTTTTATGTAATAAATTTGAGACATGTGAAATCAAAATACTTAATGAATATGAAGAACATATTGGGAATTTGGTAGTGCATATCATTCTTTATATATTCATGAATATAAAAGAATTTTGGGTAGAATATGTCTGAATAACTTTAGTTGAGGAAAGCACATTGAAGAATATGTAAAGAATTTGATGACATCGTTATGCAAGATTTGGGAATAGATGAGAATTATTTTGTATGCAATATTTGGGAATAGATGAACATTATTTTGTATGCAAGATTTTGGAATAGATGAGCATTGTATGCATGCAAGATTTGGGAGTAGATGAGTAGTTTTTGTAAGTAGATTTTGGATCATATTATTGAGCACATTTGTGAGCAATTTTTGGAGCAGTGTTGAGCACTTTTGTGAGCAGATTTAAGAATATTTGTGAGTAGGTTATGGAGTTGATTTGAGCAAAGTTTTGAGCAGTATTGTGAGCAAATTTTGGAGCTGAGTTGAGCAAGAGTTGTGAGTAGTATTGTGATTAGGTTTGGGAGTATATTTGAGAAGTATTTAGAGTAGAGGGGATTGGTGTCTCCTATGGATTGGTGTCCATAAAACCAGAGTAGAGGGGATTGGTGTCCATAAAACTAGATTAGAGGGGATTGGTGTCTCCTATGGAGTTGTGTCCACAAAACTAGAGTAGAGGGGATTGGTGTCTCCTATGAAGTGGTGTCCACAAAACTAGAGTAGAGGGGATTGGTGTCTCCTATGGAGTGGTGTCCACAAAACCAGAGTAGAGGGGATTGGTGTCTCCTTTGGAGTGGTGTCCATAAACATGAGATGGTATTGGTGTCTCTTGTGGATTGGTGTCCATGAACTTGAGAGGGAGGTTTTTCCTATGGATTTGTATCCACAAACATTGTAATAGGGGATTTGTGTCTCCTGTGGGTTGGTTCCCATGAAATTTGTTGAGAAATTTATAAGTAATATTTCTCCATGGATGTAGCCCATATTGGGTGAACCACGTTAAATCTGTGTCTCTTATGTGTATTGTGATTTATGTATTGTTTCATTATTGCAATTATTGATATTTGAATTTATTACTTTGGAAAGAAAAGTAAAAATTTTATCTTATAGGATTCACCCCCCTTCTTAGTATAATCTTGTGTTCTTCAATTGTATTAATCCTTTGCTTTCCTCCAAATTAAATTTTTGGCTATATAGCCAAAACAAGGTAAGGATATAATTTTATATTTATTTATAAAGGTTTATATTATAGAAAATATATATATTTTTATTTATTTAGGAATATGGGGTTTTTTTACTTATATATATGAATAATTTATTTTTAAGCTAAGCCATCAATTAATATTGTAGGCTAATAAATTTTCTTTAGAATGGAATTATCTATTCCCAATAGCAAATATGTTATGAAAAAACATTGATGTCTTCCTTGAATTTTTAATAAAAGATTCCATGGATTTCATAATAAATATTTCTAATGTCTCAGAGAGATCAATTTATTTGCTCTAGTTCCCTTAGAATCATTGAGGAGTCCTTTGTGAGAGAAAAATTATAATGATCTTGAACATATATCAATCAACAATACTTTTGTTCACAAAAATAGGTCTCATCAATGGTTGGACATACTTAAACCTATTTTGGAAGAAGAAAGTGAGATAGTCATTCTGGTATCATTTTTGTTTTATCATTCCATAGCCTATTTCTTTTTACATACATATAGATAATTTTTTAGGGGTGCAAAGCTTTGGGGAATCAAAATTCCCAACCACTCTATCAAAATCTTGATGGAAATTGTCACCCTATCCTTACTACTTTACCCCTTTAAGTAAGAAGAGTTAATATTTTTGAGATTTAGACTACATAACCATTTATGGAAATGTAATCCTATCCTTACTATATTTTTTTTTTAATTTAGGGAAGAAATTAGAACTTTGGAGATTCAGACTACATAACAATCTATATGGAAATGTAATCCTATCCTTATTATCCTTTCCTTCCTTTTATTGCTTGTGGTATTAATGAAACAAGGTCTTTTACTTCCTTGCTTTTTTAATTTTGTGATACCATCATGACTATATGACCTCATTTCTGTGAGGCAAGAATATGTTTTCCCACATCAAATCTGACTTCTTACCTAAACTTGATATTGTGACTGAAAGGTGATGAATGATAAGATGAATAAAACATTGTATGATAGAATTCCATCATGAAATAAATGAAGCATATTTTAAAGAACATTGAATGATCTGTTCTATTATTTTCAAGAAATATTATTGTTCCATAATAAACTTATTTCATTGTTCAAGTAGTGTAAATATTTTTTTCCATCCATCTTATTTACTGGTACTTATACATCCAAATAAGAGTACTTGATTAGACTACATTATTTTTAACGACTGTACTTATTTTCTTAGAATATATTAGATTACAGAGCAACAAATTATTTAGTAGATAGTGTTTTGTTGCTTAATTTATAAAAGAGAAGTTCTTATTTAATAGAAGTTGATTGCATTTCAAAAATGCATTGCAAATCAACTTGTTTCTTAAGATGGTTTATAAATTCTTCTTTAGATAATGGATTCCTATAAAGCTTAAGCCTATGTCCATTAACTAATAATATTATTGTTGAATAATCAATGGTATTAAGTTTAATTGTACCATTTCTAAATATTTCTTCAATCTCATAGGGTCCAATCCATCTTGTCCTTAGCTTTCCTTGGAAATATTGGTAGCGAGAGTCAAATAGCAAGGCCAAATCCCTTGGTTGAAATTTTTGTGGTACAATATGTTTATCATGCCATTTTTTCTTTGCACTTGTGTTTTTTTATACCTGTGTAATGCCTCTAATATTATTTCATCTAGAATGTTTAATTGTTCCAATCTAGCTTTTTATGCTTGATCCAAATCCATATTAAGTTGTACTATTGTTTGAAGGGTCTCTATTTAAAATTTAATAGGCATGATAGCTTGCTTCACATAGACCATATCATAAGGTGATAGTCCTCCAAGTTGTGTTATATGCCCATGTAGCTTCTTTTAGTATTTCTACCCAATAAACCCTATTGACATCTAAATTTTTTGTTATAATATTTTCAAGTTCTCTATTTGTAACCTTTACCTATCCATTAGCTTGAGGGTGATATGGGGATGTATTCCTATACTTGATTTGATATATTAACAAAATGCTCAATCACTTTGGAGAGAAACTAAGATCCATGGTCTAAAACTAGTTCCCCAAGTGCTCCAAAGTGTTGCATTATATGTGTATAAATAAAATCATCTACAGGTTCAACTTGTGCTCGTGGCAAGGCTTTTACTTTAGACCACTTGGTAACATAATATATGCATACAAATATGTGTTTATTACCTTTACTTGGAGGATCTATTGGTCCAACAAAATCAATTCCCTATTTCTTGAATGGTTCAAACATTATTTGTGGTACCAAAGGCATCTCCATTGTAGGTGTAGGTTTACTAACCCTTTGAAAATAATCACATCTATCAATAAACCCATGGGAATCCTTATGTATAGTAGGCCAAAAATAGTCTGTTTGAAGTATTTTACTAACTTTTCTTTAGGCAGCATAATGACCTCCACAAGGTTCTTCATGTGATGCCCGAATGATTTCATATATATCATCTTCTTGCACACATCTCTTAATTATATGGTCAGGGTAAGACTTAAACAAAAATCCATTAATCCATATATAAGGGAAAATTTGATGAACTAACTTTCTATGCTCATACGGTGTGAAATTTTGTGGTATTTTTCCTGTTACCAAATAGTTTACAATATCAGCATACCAAGGAGTAAAAACAGAAAGAGCAAACATGTGTTCATATAGAAAATTATCAGGAATTAACTCATTATCATAAAAAATATGCATACAAGACAAATGATCTGCAATGATATTATCTTTACCTAATTTATCTACAATTGTGACATTAAATTCTTGCAACAAGAGAAGACATATAACCACTCTTCCTCGTACTATAGATTTGTTCATTAAATATTTAATGGCAAAGTGATTTGTGTGAACAAATACTTCATTTCCTATTATATAATGTTTGAACTTATTAATGGCATGAAATACAACTAAGAATTCTTTTTTAGTAACTGTATAGTTAAGTTCTGTCCCATGAAATTTTTTGCTCACATAATAAATAGAATAAGGTAATTTGTTCTCAATTTGTTGAAGTATTTCTCCTATTTCATAACCTAAAGCATCACAATATATATGAAAGATTAATTCCCAATTTGGACCCCTCAAAATGGGAGTGGTAGTAAAATTGTCTTTTATGATTTCAAACATTTTTTTAAATTCCTCTATCCAAATAAGATCATTTTTCTTTGTTAATAAGTTATGCATAGGAGAGTCAACTTTACATAAATATTCAATGAATCTACAATAATATCCTTCATATCCCAAAATGATCCTTACCTTAGTTTGTGTCTTTGGAGGTTGAAGATATTGAATAACTTGGATCTTTGTAGGATCCACTTTAACACCTTCCTCAAATATGTAATGTCCTAATACAATACCTCCTCTAATCATGATGAAATATTTTTCATGACTCAATGAGAGACTTTTTTCTTGGCATCTAACAAGAAATTTTTGTAATCTCAACAAGTTTTCTTCAAAGGTGTTACCATAAACTGTGAATTTTTCCATATCGACTTCTACACATTCATTAATTAAATCAACAAATATAGCTAACATGGCCCTTTGAAAAGTAGCAGGTGCATTACATAACCCAAAGGATCAAACTTTGTAAGCATAGGTACCTACAAGAAATGTGAAAGTTGCCTTTCCTTGATATTCTACTATTGAAAGAGTTCAAATTGAGGTTATCTCTCACGAACGATGTATGAGGATGAACTACCTTCATCAAATCTCTTGAGAAAAAAATTCTTGAATTCAGGTCATAAGAGGAGATGGATATGTTGACATTTTTTCCAAGTGAACCATTGGTAAGCTTTAGTGTCTAATTTGGAGGAGGCATATGAAACTTTTTCATATTCAAGCACATGATATAGTTGTAAGATACCCTCCATTTTAGCTATCCAACCACGTGGATACCCACCCTCAAATGTAGGCATATTAGTACTTGGAATATTAACACATATAGGCCATCTTGCTTGTTGATAAACTTCCTCTGTATCTTGTTTTACATTATCATTTTTTCTATGGTAATTACTTGGAGAAGAAGGAGCTTCTTGGTTTTGTTTCTTCAATAATTGCAAAAGCAGTGATGTCATGTTTTTCATACTAGACATTAGTTGAGTCAAACATTATTGTACTTTTGGGTTACTTGTAATAGGCTTTTCCATTTCCTCATGTGTGAGATTTTTGTGGGATGAGTTGGAAGGAGCCATGGGGTTAAAGCAGGATGGTCGGGGTTAAACTTGTTAATGCGTAAAGGAGAGTTGTATTGTGTACCTTTATTTCATAGAGGTATTCTTCGTGACTTCGAGGATTCCTAGATTGTATTATCTATGTTATATAGCCTTTTGTTTGGTCCTTTACTCCACCTACCACTCATGCACTTGCTTTATATATTTAGCAAAAAAATTGAATAAAGTTGACCAAATTTTTTTTTTGGAATAGGTAGCTCAAAACAAATAGGTGATTTTCTTGTAAAAGTTGTGCTTGTTAAATTTTTCTTCCACTACGAAATCTTCACTCCAACTGTGAAGTTATTTTGAATTCCAGTGGTTAGTTTCTTATTTTAAGTAGCCCAACAACTAGTTCAAGGGATTTTCTATGGAGTGACTTGCAATGACTATTTTGTGAGGTTTAATTGATATTAAATGGCTAGTTGGATGATAGAGGAATGAAGGGACACTCTAATGTAACTGAATTTTGGACAAACGACACACTCACTTCACAATATGAGACAACCAAAACAACATGAGATAATCAATATGGACACAATGACTGACTTACTACGTGACATGACACAACCAACGACCAAGATTAGGAACTCAACATAAGACAACTGACACAATATGAGATAACCATTTCAAACATGATGAATGGCTCACTATGCAATACAACACAACCAAAAACTAGGGATAGGAACAAGCTTGTTATGTAATATGACCCAATGGTGAGGTGGCAAAGACTAAGATAGATGATGTAATGATGTAAGGACAAACAATAGATATGGCTCATGACAAGGTGATGAAGGCTAAGACAACATGACTTATGACACCGATGATGAAGGCTAATACAACATGTTAGGTGACTGGGCATCTTCCACACGTGTGGGGGTTGTGACCATAGGAAGTGGTTCGATTCTACTTATGAGTACGATGGTATTTAAACCACACAAAAAATCCAGCACTTTAAATGTGGGATTATTCAATCCCTTAAACCCCCAAACATGAAATAAAGTAATGTGCGTACCTTTTACGAATTATTTCAATAATGCACATGGCACCTAGGTATTGGTCGAAATTTCAATGCATTATTTAGGATTTGAGATTTTGGTTTTTCATAACACAGATGCTACACTTATTTGCTATTTTTAATCTTGATGAATCTTCTACATTTCTATACATTGAATCTTAATGACAGACCTTCTATATCCTCGATAATTGATTTTGTATACCAAATGGATGTCTTAATCATTCACGGGAGCTACATATCTTCATGTTCCTTTGGTTTCCTATATAAAGGTCGCATGATACATGTTTAATAAAATTAAATTATGCAATACCTTAGCCTTATTCCTCCTTAAACCTGAATTCTGATTGGTTGATGAGGAAAATAAATTTCTAGGGTTTCTTTGCCCATCGAGTCTTTTATTCGCTCATAATCAAATATGCGATGAACATCTGATGCTCAATTTGCCTTGCACGACACTTATATTTGGTGTATAATCCTTGTTCTTATTACTCCTTAACCTTCCAAAACTTTGTGCATTAATTTATTAGCAGCCTTTGTAAGGTTCTTTGATAAGACAACCTATCAACTTAACTTTGTAATGTTTGTTTGTCTTTGCTCCATAGATTCAGTAAAAAAACTACCAATGATAAGGAGAATCATCTAAACCATACATGTTTTGAAATTTCTACTAGAATTTTAATCTTTGCTATCAGAAACAGGTCTTGCTTATAATCTTTGACAATGTAACCATAAGTCTGAAACCAATGTCTTAATCTCAAAATAAAATTTTAATTAAACTGTGGACTATAGTTTAATTTAATGATATTTTTTTGTGATGTTATGTGTTGTAGTCTTCTTATACATATTTTAAATCCAAATTTATTTGGACGAAGCAAAATTTTATCCCTGAACTTACTATTTTTTCTATGATATTTTCTTGATCACCAAGAGGTTGTATAGACTCTTCTTCGTAGGTATTTTTCTACGCTTGTATTTTAACACCACGACACGATAGTTCCTTCCTGACTGACAACCTACACAATGAATGCTTCAAATGGGAGGATAATTTTTTTGATGGAGAACTAAAATTTGCGCATAGAATTCGCTAAGCTCTGATACCACTTGAAACCAAATAATTACACAAAATTGTAAAAATATATATATATATGAATGGATAAAAAAATATTATTTACCACTTGATTAGGACTAAGTCCTTTACCACTAAGGATAGCTTAGTCCTTATGATTACGTATATTAATATTCCAGATGAAAGATGATTAATTTTGAATCAAACTATAACTATTAATAATGATTAAATAAATAAATCAATGATATTTGGAAATATAGTCGACTTGGCTATATTAGTGTTGTAACACAAATATTTGGATGTATTCCTTTCATATCCTCACAATTCCATGTAAATGTTGTTTGATGTTTTCTAAGTACATCTATCATTTGTGACTCCTGAATACTTGTGAGTGCATTGTTAATGTTTAGAGTTCTTCCATGTGTGATGTATATATGTTTAATTTTTTTAGTATTTGCATATGTTCCCATTATTTCATGTTCAAGAAAATTTAATTGATAGTTATAGGGCATCAATTTATGAGAGTGATTTGTACTTGCTTCATCATTAGACATGGAAAATTCAAGTGGATAACTATTTTTTTTATCTTGATCATCTAATAGTAGTGATAATGGTCCTTCAATTTCTTGTTGTGAATTTTTACTTAATACATTTATTGATATAGTTTGAATATCATCCAATTCATCAGGAAAATCATACCAAAGTTATTCTAAATAGCCTTGGTCTAATTTTGACTCAAGAAACAGGTTGAGATATTTAGTGTGCTTACCATTGGAAATGGTCATATTTCTAGATCTACAATGAATGTAGGCATCAACTGTTGAAAGCCATGAGCATCCCAAAATCAAGTGTTGTCCCCCTAGTTTCTTCTTTGGCTATAAGACCACAAAGTCTAAGGGATACTCCCATGAACTTACAAAAACTATGATGTCCTATAACTTTCCTTTTGGTTTAATGGTAGACTTATCTGTAAGTTGAAATTCTATAGAGGTTGGTTGTAATTTGTGTACCCCTAAATATTCTACTATTTCCTTAGTCATAACATTTATGGTAGCCCCTAATATGTTATGCAAGGTTGTAGCACCAATATGGACTATGAGTATAGGTATTCCAGGACCTACATATTTTGTGAGTAACCTTCCTCCAATAATTATCTCAGATAATTATCCAATAACTTGGATCGTTTGGGATTCATTTTTCTTTTTCCTCCTTGAATTTGTTATGCACATACTTTTGATTAATTTATATTAAATAGGAATATCCTTTATAAATTGCAAAAGAGGAATTTTAATGGTAACATTTTCTAACTCTTGAAGGAAATTGAAAGCTAGTTTGGAGGGTTCTTTAGGTATTGTCAGTTTTTCAGGACATTTCTTTCCTTTGAGGTATTTGTACTTCTGTTTGTTTTTCTAGAACATTTTCTAGTGAGGTTTCCACCTCATCTTTAGGTTTTTCATATTTTTCTACTTTTTTAAACAATTTTTGGGTAGGTTCCTCAATTTCTATGAAAGCCACTCTATTATTATCCAACACCTTTCTAGATCTTAATTGAATCTATTGGTAAGGCACTACAAATATTGAACATGTTTCATTAGTTTCATAGACTTGTTGAACTATTTTTTTATTGTTAGGATTGGGTATTGGTTGAGTTGGTAAATGTGGTTGCTTAGGAGGATTGTTCACATTATTTTAAGGTGGGAGGAGTCTATTTTGAGGTTGTTTTTGAGGGGGTTGTCCCCTAAATTGATTTTAAAAGTTTTTATTTTGGGGTGGTCCTTGAGACCAACTAGGTACTCCTTGATTATATTGTCCATTCATATTCCAATTAGACATGTTTTGACCTAATATTCCTTGAGTCTGTGGAGGTGGAATTCCTTATAAGTTGGCTATAAATTGAGCCCATGGAATTATATTCCACTCTTGATTTTTTGGATAATTATATGGGTTTCAATTTGTCTAATTTGATGCATTTGACCAATGATTAGGTCTTTGTTGGTTGGAATAACTAGAATTTTACCAATTAGATGGGCCATTGTATGGGCTACCTCTTCTTTGGGCTACAAAATAAACATCTTCTACCTCCTCAACTTTAGGTTCTTTTATATTATATTTGATAGTTGAAATATACTTGCGATTTTCAATACTATGATTCTTGTCTCAGATTTTACAACAAGAAAAAATGTTAGAAATATTTGTAATGTTAAGGGGGCATTCCCTCAAGTTGTGATTTTTCCTACACCTGTGATAGTATATCTCCTCAATATATTGCTCTTTTGGCTTCTTATCCATGAGGTCAAGAAATGTAGTTAATGTACTCAACAAATTAGTCTTTAGACTCTCCAACATGTTACCAATTTATGCTCTTGTCACTCCTCCTCCTGAGGATGAGTATTTTTATTTCTAAGAGGCTTATTTCTTGAATAATTTCTACAAATATTCATAATTTATTCAAATACAATTAGATGAATATATCTCTTAGCCATAATATTTAGTACATCAATGACATATTTTAATCCTTTACGAAAGAGTTCATTTAATATTTCTTTATTGAGCTTAATATTTATTATGGATCCCACAAACTAAAATATTTTAATATAGTCTTCAAGGGATTCTTCCTCTAGTTGGTTCATATGAAATAACTCAACTTTCTTATCCCTAAATCTATAGTAATCTTTATATCTTTCAAGGAATATATTCTTCAATCCCTTCTTTCCATCCAATCGGTTATAAACACTTTCACCTAGACCCATGAACCACCTTAAAGTTGCATCCTTAAGTATAGAGGGAAATAGTCATAACTTATGTTCATCAATAGTGTTGAAATAGGCTTGGTATACCACTTTGAACTCAAAAAGAAAATAATCAGGGTCCTCATGTGGTTTTCCATGGAAGGTAGGCAAAATAGTAGTAGATATAGGCTTTGGTTATCTCGTTAGCCTATCTTCTAGAGAAGAAATAGGAAAGGTAAAAGTTTTCTTTGCCTACTTCATCTCTAGTTTTCTTCTACTTATCCATGATCACCATTCCTTTGCCTACTCCCCCTTTGGTTTCCATCTACTTACCCATGTTCACTAATATGGTCATCCATTACTGATTGAAGGAATTCTAATATTAGACTTGGTATGGGTTCAAAAATATAGTGGAATTATCTATATGATTATCAAATTTAGGCTCTATCAACAAAAATATATTAGGATTTTTATCAAGTAGAGTTAATGGTAGTTCATTTTACTCTTTTGGAGAATCCTCAGTTCTATAGTGTCAGTCTCTTTTAATCTAGTAATATCAAGATTTTCACTAGAGTTTTCCTCTTGTTTTTCTTTGTATATTTTGATGAATCTTCCTTTTGAATCTCTAGGTCTAATCATAAATTTACAAAGCTCTTAAATTTCTTCTACAAAATTATTTATTCCTCATTAAATAGTTTATGAATATCATTGATTGGTTCTAACTTTTCAGGGGTCATGTAATTTTTTTGAAATGTAAAGTCTCATTTTACAAGACGAATCAGTTGAATAATAAAGTCTTGTTCTTAAATTATGCTAGGATTTTCAAATTGTAAATCATGACAACTCTTTGAAGTATATAATTCTATATGCTCTATGGTATATTTTGTTATATTCCAGACTCGCTTCTATGTCTTCTACATCTACTAATAAATTATGGAAAACTAGGGAATCCTCAAAGTAATGGTTTTAAGAAACACTTTGGTATGATCTTGTCACACCTACTGCCTTTTTTAGAGGTTAAAATTTCTAGATCTAAGTATGTAACAACCGCACAATGATGAAAGTAACATTGCTAAAAACAAAAATGCTAAAATGTTGTTACTACTTGATTTTAAGAAGCACTTCAGTATGATCTTGTCACACCTACTACCTTTTACAAGTTAAAGCTTCCAGACCTAAGATGTGACAACCATAAAATAACTTCTTGAAATCAAATGCTAGATAGAAAACAATAAATTTGAACCTAAGAAAGTAGAACCTAGAAGTGTTGATATGAAGAAAAATTTTGGAACTCCTTGTGCCACTCTGACATGCATGCATATTGGAACTTCTTGTGCCACTCTAACCACATAGGTAAGCCTCCATCTCACATGATCCAACAGTCTCCAATAAAAAAATATGGCATTTTTCTCCCTAAAAACGATGCCAAAATGTTGAGTTGTAATCTCTCACACTTCATTTGTCAATCTAGATTAGATTTAAAGAACAATAGTCCCATATAGACATCCACAATTTTAGGTTTTGACTTGTATTCCATTTCCTTAGTTTCATTTGTAGGAAATGATAGTTTGAAATAAATGGAATTGAAATGAAATTATGCTTAATGCAATTATGACTTAGTCTAATGTTTATGTGTGGATCGAAGTTATTATCTAACAATGCATTATTTATTTAAATTAATTTATAATTCTATATTATGTAATTTAATTAAATTTATGTCTAAGATTATTCTATATCCTAATTAATTTTACTGTATTTTAGGAGGAAGAGAGTAAGGAACTGACTATTTAGAGTGGACCCTACCTCTTACAGGTCAATATTAATCTCTTCTCATTTTTATTCTATTTTAATTCAGTAATATATTTTCATTAAACTAATATTTATGCTATCTAATTCATTTGTGCAGGAAAATAAATCAAGTTACAAAAAAAAGTAAAACATGAAGAAATTACAAGATATAGTTACCATACTTAGAAGAAAATATTGTTGCTAATGTATCATTTTATTCCAATTCTTAATAATTCATACGATGTAAAATTAGACTTTTTATCCTTGCTATAAACTAGATGTATGCACTAAATGGGGACCTTTTTCCAGGCCCTGCCATTGTAATATATAGTTTTTACATTCGGTCTTACAATAAAAGTCTTCAACATCTTGTGTTACATCTCGAACAGTTGAAGATTGGATTCTAATATTACATAACAAAATACTCTATAATTAAAACAACCTAATAACTATTTTGGACTTATTACAAATGGATTTGTCCAAGTGGCATAATATGTAACAAAGACCTATAACTTAGTAACATAATACTTAATATAGTAAAAAAACTCTTTTGCCCTTTTCTCAAGGAAGACAAAGTCATATATTTCAATTACGTAAATCTCTAACAATTAATAAATTAACAAATTATATATCTAATAACAAATTACATAAAAAATATTGGATAACATTCCAAATACCAATGTCAACACAATAACGAGCATGTTTATTTTGCTATATATGTTGTGTTGGTTGAGCTATTAGAACACGTGAAAATTCCACCACATCAAACAGATTTACACAGTCAACCATTTTTTGTAACACCTTTTCATAGATACTTTTTGTAGGTGGTATTTGTAGGTGGTATCCATAGACAACTTCATAATCTATTCTATTGTATTTTTTGTGAACTATTTTTACTATATTTTGGCTGTAGCATTCTCCTACTATTACCTGCAACTCATACCTGTAAAAGAACAACATTTTCACGTAATATATGTAAAATTACCAGCATATATCTCATAACATTACATAGGTCAAATATATTAAAAATTATGTAAATTATGCATAACATTCATCAAAATGTATTCTTAACCATCAAATTTGCATCTTAAAAACCAGAATAAAATTACATATTATAATCACAATTCAACACTCATCAAGTGGGTCACATTGGCTACTTTGTCAATCGACATGTGGGAAGCATCCTCCATACTAATCAAAAAACATTTACAAGAATTAGAGGGATTCAAACCAATGTCTCTTTAATTCTAAAAACAATACCCTAACCAACTCTCTACCACCATAGTTGAGAGAGGAAATTGAATACCACATATATAGCTCCAATTTGTTCCTACAATTCAAATTGGAAACCATGTGTCTCCAAAACCATCTCATTGATCATCCTTTCATTTTGCACAACATTTCTTAGGGGCCTTGGTATCATGTATATGATTATAATCCTAAAAAAATGTACAAGGGAATGATACAATTCAATCTTGTGCCCTCTATTTTCTAATGTATACTTCAAAACATAACACCATGTTGATTGTCAAATCATAGAAAAACACTCCAAAAACACAATCCATCTTCCCCATGAATCAACCTTGGAATAGTAGGGAAGCACTTTTGGTCCCATCCTCTTAGCTGTAGTGGTTACCATATAGGATGCGTTAGGGCACATCCCTTCTTCATGAAGAAAGGATATGACATCCCAAGGTCAAAGGGTGCTAGAACAATTCCATAATGAGGGAAACAAAAAAGTTTCAAAATAAAATTTTGGCAAGGAACTCTTAATTCAATAGTAATTAGTAGAACTATTCATCAAAGGATGATTTTAGAGGAAAATTTTGGTTTTTTCTTAATATTTTTTGACAAAGGAATCTAAAGATAAAATATCAAAAACAATATTGGCATAAATACATCCCAAGGTTTGGAAGAAAATTTTGAGGCATCAAATTGCATTTCTGCATGACCAAGCAATATAACTTCACACCCACTTTTATACCATGTTGAAATTCCTAATATTTTCTAGAAATAAACATAAGAAAAAAGTTTACTTAAATTTTATATAGAAATTAAAAGGATGAAATAGATTTAGGGCGCCGATAGGCACCATAAATAATTACTATCCATAAATAATATTGCACAACAATCTAATAATAAAAGAGAAGTGTGAGGGGGTTATTTTAGCAATACCAAAATATTAATTACATCATAAATTTTAACCTATGTTGACATAATAAGAGTGATTTAGATTAATCAAAAGTCATAGATAGGATTTAACCATAATAAGGTTAACCATAGGCCATAGAGCTTACATAAATAAATATTACAAATAATTAAAACTTTGTAAAATGAAATGTCCTTAGGCCTACCCAATACATCATACAATCTCAGTGCTTGGCCATGAATAAATTTATAATTCCAACAAAAATAAAAAATCTCCAACTCCAATTTTGTATGGGCGTGTTTCAAAATCCTCTTGGTAAAGATGTCTACCACTTTTTTTATATCTTTAACATACTAAAAAACCACCTTATTTTCCTATACTAGGTCTCTCAAAAAGTGATGCTTTAGCTCAATGTGTTTCATCCTTGCATGAAACATAGGATTCTTGGACAACTCAATTGCTCCTCCATTGTCATAGAATATCTTTGTTGGCCCATCTTGAGCCTATCCAAGATCCTCAAGAACTCTTCTCAGCCACAATCCTCATGTATATGTTGAATTAAATGCCAAATACTTTACCCTTATATAATACAAAGCAATTATGGTTTATTTCTTAGAAATTCAAGAAATCAACCGACTGCCAAAAGAGAATCATTGCCCTAATATAGAATTTTTCTCATTTATTGATCATATCCAATATAAATCTATGAATCCAATAAGTCTTACATTCTTGATTAATCTATAATGCATTACATACTCCTTGGTGCCCTTCATATACCTAAAAACCGTCTTCACTATTTTAAGATGTCTTTCTATTGGATCACTCATAAATCTAGTGCCAATTAGACTATAAAAATAATATATAGTCTAATAGAAGTAAGATACATTAAACTATAAACTATACTCCTATATTTCCTCTTATCAAACTTGGGACTACCATCATACCTCATCAACATATCACCACAAGCTAGTGAAGTATCCACATACTTGGAATCCTATAGTTTGATTTTTTTTAATATGTCTTGGACATACTTAGATTTCCTAATGAATATATTTCCATGTGATGGTGGCCCTCCATCCTATGAATATAATGCATCAAACCAAGATCTATCATCTCTAACTCATCCATTATTGCTTTCTTGAAGCTCTTCATCATGCATATTAAACTACTTGTAGAAATCAAATCATCAATATACAAGAAAACATAAATAACATCAATACCTAATGTTTATATGCAAAAAGTGGGATCATTTTTTCCTCTCATGAAGCCTCTCTCTAAAAATCATTTTTTGTCTTGGATTACTAATCCCTAGGGGCTTGCTTGAATCTATATAGAGTCTTCTTGATCTTGTAGACCTAATCCTCCTTTCCTTTCTTGTCAAAGCCTTATGATTGATCCACATAGACTTCTTCATTAGTGAACCTATTGATAAATACACTCTTCATATCCAACTAATGTACTTTTCATCCCTTTTGTGTTGATATGAATAGCAATAATCTTATGGTATCTTTTCTTGCAACAAAAGAAAAAGTATCCTCATAATCCACACCAAAATTTTATGCAAAACCCTTTGCAATAAATATTACCTTGTGTTTGTCAATTATCTCATCACCATTGAATTTTTTATTGTATGTTCATTTGGTACAAATATATATTAAATAATTGGTGGCTGAATTAACTACCAAATATTTTTATTTTTAATTGAATCCATTTAGGTTTCCATTGCCTCAACCCAAACCTTATTTTTAGATACCTCTTCATAGTTTCTAGGTTTACTAGTAATATAATAAAATGCATAAAAATATAATTCTTCATCAATATTATTAACAAGATTACCTATTTTATTTTAAACTAATTTCAACCTTGTTACTCTCTTTTAAATTTCTAGTATATTATTTGTGATGGTGGATATGGAAGTAACAATCATTTACTTATCTTTCTTAAGTTGTTTAGGATGGTGTTATTGGTACTATAGTGCTAATAGATAGTATACATGATACCTCCATGGGTGTTGGTTTAGAACCATGAGTGTTCTCCTTCTTCTCATATTCACTTTGATATTTTCCTCTTCACTTACAACATCTTCTCTCTTTTTGTTATGGTTTTCATAAACACCACTCTCAACAAAAATGCAATCCCTTTAAATAATAGATTTTTTTGACTACGAGTTGTGAAACTTGTATTTTTTTCTATCTTCACTATAACTAATAAATATGCAAGGCATACTTTTATGGGTAATATTTTTCCTCTTCCTATCACTAATAAACAACCAAACAATTCCATTTGAGCTAAACTAGATTTCTTACTATACCACACTTCATAAGGAGTTCTATTCTTCACTGCAATAGTGAGACTTATATTGAGAATACAAACTATTGTATTCACTTATTTAACAAAAATTTATTTTCATACTCCTTGCTTTCAAGCATACTAATGAATGATTCCAAAATTTTTCTATTCTCCCTTTTTTCCACTCCATTTTGATGTGGATTATAAGGTGTTGTAATCTACCTTTTAATGTTTTTTGATAAATAAAGGTCTTGAAACACTTTGGAGAAAAACTCCACATTTCTATTTTCTCTCAAAATTTTGATGATTTTTTCACTATAAAATTTATCCATTTATTTGAATTTCCTAAATGTTAAAAAGGATTCATTTTTATTCTTCAAAAATAAAACCCACATAAATCTAGTTGCATCATCAATAAATTAAATGAAGTACAAGTTCATACTATTATTTGCACATGATATATGACTACATAAATATGATTGAAATAACTCTAATGGATTATTTTCTCTCCATAATCTTGAATATAAATTTTACCTATGTTTATTTTCAAGTGTACATCGTTTACATACTTCATTTCTCCTTGCATGTATAAAATATGTAGGCTACCAAAGTTGAGGTGTCCAAACCTCTCATGTCATACCCAATTTGAGTTTTCAATGGTTGCATAACACACTCCTCCTAAAGTGTCCAATATCAAAATAAAAATCTTGGTTCCTTTAATTTAATATCTTCTAACTAGCTTCTCTCCTTATTTTTTTATCATAAATCAAAACACTCCTTGTTATCAAAAACATTTTTGAAGTCATTTTCTAAGATTTGACCTACACTCATGAGATCATTCCTCGTATTAGGAGCAAGGTAGACATCACAAATACCTCCTTTTACTTATATTGTGTTAAGGAGAAAATTCTCTATTTCAAAATGTACAAGCTTGACATATCACAATTAAACTTGACTTTTGACCCTCATCTAGTCTTACAAAAACCTACCTATAATGTTTTATATGGTTGGAGCAACCAAAGTCCAAATGCCACAACTCTATTCTAAAACTAGAATCAACATTACATGAAAGAGAATAATTTTAACTCTCATCTTCATGATCCACCTAAAAATATTTTTTTGACCACTTCCTTGCTTGCCTTGATTCTTGACTTCCAAAATTTGATAATCCTTTTTATATGGCTAGGTGTTTTGTAGTAGTAGAAGTAAATATTTTTTGTTCAAATTGTCTTTCCTTTTAGATTTTTGATTCTCCTTTCACTCTTGGTTTGAACCATCTAAAGAGTTATCTCGTATGGGTTTCTATTGATTTTATTACTTTCCTCATTGAGAACCTAAGATTCTTAACTTGGATTCAAGAACTTAATCCAAGTTGGGTGTAGTATTTTATATAGTTTTGGTGGACAAGAGAGATGCTACCAACTCTTATATATTTAGTGTATTCTAATATTTATACTTTTTGAATTTCACCATAGTATGGAGTCATATTGAAGTTAAAGATCTCAAAAATTTATTTACTACTAGCATCTCCTCCATGGTCCCTCCATAGAACTTATCTTATCTACTTTGTCGTTGATCCTAAACTAATATTCTTCAAAATATTATCCCTCTTGTATTATCATATTTTCAAAGGTCATCTTCAATATTTTAAGTATGATTTCCTTCACCTTATCTATCTTTTGGTAGAAACTATCCAAGGTTGTCCAAGCCTCATGAGCATTCTTGCAACGAATAATCCAAGGATAGATGATAGGATCAATTGCACTTTGAATGTAGAGGAAATTTACATTCATCAATATTCTATTCCTTTTTATTTCTTGCCATATATTGAGTGGAAATATTATTATCTTGAGAAGCCTCGTAGCTTGTTGCTATAATTTCTTAAATTCCTTTCCACACCAAGATCCTTCATATTTTATATTTCCAATAGTTAAAGTTCTCATTTTTTAATAAAGTAATATTCATTTATGCATCATGAAGAACCATCACAACAACTCATGTGATGGAGAGATCTTCTCTCTAAAATTTTGATCTAGATTTTTAGTTAATGAAAACCCAAAACAAATATTTTAGTATTAAATGACATTATTCTTCTCCAAAGAATATCTAAAACCTATTTTGATATAAAATATGAGAAATAAATAGGTGTGAAAGGAAGACGAGTCTCAATATAAATCAATTATATAAACAAAAATGATAGAAGAATGAAAACCTAGAATCATATAAGTTATTGGACTTGAAAACCTGTAAAATATGTAGTATTCATAAAAGAGATAAATATATAACATATGTTTAGCTCAAAATATCAAATCTAAACTTCTAAATATTACACAACACTCAAATTCTAAAAATCAAGGCTTCCTACAGTTTTCTCTTAGTTGAGCATAAAAAGACTCTACAAAGCATCTAAACAAAAATTGAAACAAAACAACATACTAAACTTAACTTATTCTAATACCTTATTTTATTATAATTATATTTATAGCACTTACCTATTCATAATTATAGGCATAATTAATTTTTCACCATAACTAAACTCATCTAAAGTTATTCCTAAAATAAGATAACTTTATTTCTAAGGTATCCCACATTTTACATGTGCTCTTAACTAAAGGAACGAGCTGGTTGAAAAAATAAACAATATTTTAAAATAATAAAATAAATAAATAATAATAATTATTATTAATTAATCAATTTTACATCGTGATCTCCAACATAAATCATGTATAGAAGCATCAATATAATAAGAGATTAAAGGGCCTAATGTATCCTTAGAATATACCACATTTTTAAACAAAGTAGCATAATGCATAAGGGATCAAGGTCATTCAAAGGAGGATCTAGAATTAGAGAAGAAGTAGATAGATATGTAAAATCTACCATATTGACAATTATACCACCAAAATTCATAGAAAAATATGATAAAAGTATTAAAAAACTAATATATTTGAAGTAAAACCAACTAAATTAAAACTCTAGGAATGAAAGGCCAATTGACAAGAGGAAAGGAATAATCTTCAAAAAGAGAGAATTTGACTAGAATAACCTAAAGGAATAAAATCATCATACTCCACATCATGTGTTAGCTTTTGAAACTAAATACTAAAGATAAAATAAATTCAATATCTAAAATAAAGTTACAATATGAAACATAAGATAATGGCAATATTCTAAATATATAAAACTCATAAATAAGTTCAAAAATAACTCATTTAAATACCATTACCAAATTCTCACAAAAATTGTATCTTTATTGAATAAATATCAACTACTTATACTTAAAAACACTCTCCAACTACAATACATGTATCTTGCATACATACACACACATAGATACATATACAATGGAATGTCTCTTCATATGATACACCCTTTGGCCTTCACTCTTCTAGAGAATCTTCAACTTTATTTTTTATGGACTCATGTGCACATGGACTATTGTGTACATTTACAATACCAAAATACTTTGCACACTTAAATAATCCATGTGCATTTATTACATTACATAAATTAAATACTCATCCTCTAATCTAGGACACTCTTTCCTAATCTAAATATGTACCAAATATGGTACATTACCATGTACCAAACAATATAATATATTCCAATACCCCCTATATTATATTATTTGGTTATTGAATACTTTAGTCTTCAATAAGGATCTTCATCTCTGATTTGAATCTTGTGTTTTTCTTATCTGCTTTCTTCATCTCATTCTTTTTTCGTATCCTGATCAAGTAAATGATTAGTATCTTCATAGAATACTATATTTTCTAAAAGTGCTTTAACTTCATGTTCTTCTATAGATTCTTCTAGTTCTTGAATTTCTTGAATCTCTTGAGCTAAGTGTCCCTTTTGTTTCCCTTTTCTATATTGTAATTGAGGTTGAATGTATTTATTTTGATGTTGAGATAGTTGTTGATGTGGACTATATTGATTTTGATATTGTCTTGATTGAAATGACCTATTTATTTGACACTTCAATTTTTTTTTATTCCTTTGATATTGATTGTTTCGATTGAATCTACAATAATTTGTACTATGTCCTCTTCTTCTATAGCACTGAAAAATTCGTACACAAAGCAATGAAATAAAATACTAAAACATATAGTAATGATACAACTGTAGATACCCAAAAGTCACACATTGCTATTTATGCATATCTATAGGTGATTCCAAACATCCCTAGGATATTGTAGACTATTGTAGACTATCGTATACATGCATAGACATGTGTAGACTTCCATAAGTTCACCATAGTAACGTGTAGACTTCCACAAATGGCTTTCAGGTCCAAAACCCTAATAAGCCCTCAAAACTATATTTTATGCATTGAGATACCTTCATACAACAACCTGAGGTGATGCATAGCCCATTTACATTCAATTGACACCCCCACGGGGTATTAATTGGTAAAATCAATTATAATTCAATTATAAAACTCTAATTTAATGTTGACTTCACTTAATCCCCTTTTTAGGGCAAATTGGATTAATTAACTCTTAATTCATAATTAGTTTTAATCAAATCCTCCCACATGTGCCAATTTAGTGCTTCCTAGGGTTTTATTTTAATACTCCCCTAAACATGCTTAAGGCCTAATTAGGATTAGAACTAATCCTTCCTCACACATGTGTGAGGATATGATATATCCTACTTAGAATGAGATGTTGCCACATAGCATCTATTAACCTAACCCTAGTCAGAATCAAATCTAGGTTTAGTCTATCTAACCCCCCCCGCACCTTGCATTTGCCTATAAATAATGGGTCCTAAACCCCTAATTAAGTTTGATTCCCAAATTCAACAAAGTACTGTTACTCTACAAAAATGGAAAGCCAATAGCACACAATCCATTCCAGAAGCATATCGATAGATTTTGATAGCACACAGAGACACCCTAGCTACCTTAGAATTGATCCATCAAATATATTTTACCAAAGGAGCATCACATCTCAATTCGTAGCCTGCCCTATGAATTCGGCCCTAATTAGTGACCCGGGTCACGAATTGCATCTACAGGCCCCAAATCACTCCATATTTGGGAGGTAAGATCTGTTTTAGCATGTTATTATCTTCTGCATATTTCATTTTAGTTTATGTTATAGTTTTATAGTCATTTTCATCTCCCTAAATATGGGGCCTGACTAAGGCAAGCCCTCTAACGTATTGACCCTTTGTTGCAAGTTTCTTTCAGGTTATGCAGTAAATTTGAAGTAAAGGAACACCAAAAAACAACAACCCAATGGTGGCCTGCATACATGGAAGCCCACCTACACTGAGGGACTCTAGAAGAAGACATCATATTGATTGTAACCTTATCAGGAATAGAGATGGATAAATAGCATCAAGACCCTCTTGTACCACATGCTCATTAATATCAATGGAATACAATTTCTTTTTTTAATGCATCATTGTGCTTTGCTTTAGATTATCAAATAATATTTTTCTATCCATATCATTTTGGCACGCCCAGTGGGACCCCCACAACGGATAGTTCTAGATTCACGTTTCTTGTAAATCTGACATTATCTTATATTTTTGTGTTTTGCAGGTACCAAAACTATGTTTCACTGAAACCTCCAAAGTCCTGGGAATCGTCCTAGGCTAGCAGATTTCTGATTTGAAGCCTCTAAACCTGATTTGTGACCCACCCTATGATTTAGGTCAAATTCGTGACCCGAATTGTGATTTGAGCATAGACACCTCAAAAACTCCCAAATCGGTTTGGGTGATTTTTTCAAGGGCTAAGCAAACCCCCCTTAGAATCAGAATGCATGTATTTTTAGTTTTGCTACCTCAGTTGCAAATTTTTGGAAGTATAAATGCATTAATTAGTTGAATGACCATTACGAGGCCTAGTTGTGGGTTCATTGCAAAGTAGTTAAAGCATTAGGGTTTCTAAAATTTTTAGGACCTGCAACTTTCCAACAAGTGTATAAAATTTATTTCTCAAATAAATTTGCATTTGTCTTTTGTTTTACATATAGCATAAGCCCAAGTTGTTCTTCCTTCGTTCATAGCTTACATTGCTAAAAGGAATTTTACATTCCAAATTGAAATCAGGGTTTCTAATACCCTTTTATATTTTTGAAAGTATTTTTACATTTTGAAAGTGCAAGTTAAGGTTTCATTATCCCTTTTACTCCGCACACATTTGTATTGCATGTTTATGTGTTTTGCAAAGTATATTATTTTGCTTCACAAATGCATTTGGACTAGCTCATTTATTTATAAAGATTATAATTTATCTAATCATTTGCTTTCGAAAAGGCATTAGGATTAGTTTTCTTTTGAAAAGGCAAGTAGCTAGCTCATTATCTTGTAAACGTCATTATCAAAAAACAAACCCACACACACTCACATGGTACCTTAAACAAGTGGTAATATTGGACTTCATCCCCAATCCATCGCTCGAGACTGGTGTGGATCAAGTTTCACTCTCCATCAGCTCACCCCCTAGACACCTAGTAGCCCCATAGGAGTGGTTTTCTAGATTTCATCATAAAAAAATCCCCCAATTTTGAGATTGGGCCCTCAATTTCATCACCAGTGGTTACATGCGCAGTGGGATAGGATTAGCACCTTAATCGACAAGGCTTGTATAATTTTTGGAATTGGTAACTGTTATTCTTGACTAAGCCCACCCGAGGGTGAAGCGAAAGCATGGGTATGTCGGTAGTAGGTCTCAGACAGTGCCACCTCTTCTTGTGAGAATATATTGCAAACTCACTTCAACATAGTGAGTTCCACCCCTTTAGGATACCATTTTACTACACCTTCCATACAGGTCACCATTCACATGTTGCAGTACCATTCTATCCTGTGCATTTTTGGGTGTTGCAGGAGGTTTTTTATTGATGAAATTTCTAATTTTCTAGAGTATTCACTCCATTTCCCATGATTCTACATAGAGAGTATCAACATTATAACACATAAAATAAACATAACACTTTTATTTTCTCAGCATTTAGAATTCATTCCGGTCTATTGTTGTCTGCATGATCACAAACCGATATCAACACACCACAGTATATATTATTTTGCTACACACAACATATCACTTATTTTACACTCATAGTAGACACACTTGAGTCTACATCACACAATTTTTATTCTTAAAAATCCCCTTTGACACATGCCACTATTCCTATGGTCACTCATAGTAGAGCGCGTGCGAAATCATGCTCTATGGAGGAATGGCCTCCCCCTTCCTCTAGTCAGTCTAATTTTACTCCTTAGATCATGAAGGAGAGTATTATAGATACATCTAATTCATGCATAGAATTCGATGCACAATTCACACACATGATGCCTCACGTCGAGACATCAACTTTGAATGAAATTCTTGCTACTTCACTTGTAGAGGATTACCTACTATTTTTAGCCCCATCCTGACCTAATCCCTCAACCAAATTATGTGACCATGCAATCTACACTACATTAGGATAGTATCCTCCATCATTCACCATATATGAGGAGGTCATGCCTATGTCACCCACCTTTGCACACCCCTTTTTCTAGAATCTATCTCAATCTCTATTTGAGAATGATTCCTCCCTTCTAAAATGTACCCGTATTGAGGTCACATCATTCATCCCTACCATAGGAATGGTGTCATACCCATCCTAATCCATTGTAGGAAGCTATAATCCATCCTTCAAAACTACACAACAGATCCCTACCTAGCAGGAACCGTAAACATTCCCTCAAACCGCACTCTTGTACTCCTCACAAGAGTACCAACCATCCTCTTCTCAAGAGTTGTTCTTCACCATATCTGAGGGTACCTCCAAATATCCTCTTTGGGAGCAAGAGATACAAACCCAAGTGGGAGTATACACTTACACTTTCCCCTCAACCCAAGCTCCTACCTCGATAGCTTATCCCACCTTTTCAGCAGCATTCCTACCTATCTCACAGGTATCTAAAGTGCATGATGCCCAACCCTTGGAGCCACCTTTGCCTATGATGACCTTTAGGATACCACCACCTATGCATTTTTAGGCTCCTACTACCCATATCCATCCTACCTATGTATCGACATCAGCAGCGTATATACCTACTAAACCAAATTATTCCACATAGTTTAGCTTTCCTACTTCCTACCCTCCAGGGTAGAGATAGATCCCATATTTTGATACCTCATCTCAACCACCCCTAGCACTAGTAGCATCGACACCTACACCACCACTAGATACACCTAGATTCTTTACACCTCCTCATGTTTGGTCATCACCACCCATGGTCCAACCAGTACAACAGGCTCCAAACCAAAAAGTACCCATGCCACAACCGCATGTTGTTGTCATAGTATTATTTTCCTCAATAGAAACCTACCCCACAACCTAGTGTTTCTGTAGACATGACAACACATGTTGCCAAATACCTTCCTTATCATGATCAAGCACAACAGTATTCCCCATAATATTATGAAGAACAAAAATACCAATACCCACCACATCCACAGGGTCAACCTACCATAGCTCAACCCTTGTCTCCTATGACACATGTACTTCAACTCTTACGAGATGAAGTCAAAATGTTGAACCTATGCACCTCTAGCTATGGGCCACAAAAGCCTTGCTATAATGAACTATGCATCAAGCCAGTACATCCATCAATCCCTATCCCTCCTTATCCCTATCGCTTTGAAATACCAAAATTTGATAAGTATAGATGTAAGGAAGATCCTAGAGAACATGTGAACAACTACCACTCGTCCTATTACCAACTTCATAGTAGTAACCCTCTTATGTTGCGTAAATTATCCCTATCCCTCGTTGGGCTAGCATTGTATTAGTATAACATGTTTCCGCACCATAGCCTATACACCTTTGAACAGCTAGCCAATTCCTTCTTAGAGCATTTTTCCATAAATATCAAGAAATAGACCATATTTTTTGATGTCTACACCTTACGACAACCCATCACTGAGTTTATTGCCATATGGAAATCAATTATTCATGATATTACCCATAGCCTCCCCATCTCAAATCTTGTAACACTCTTTTCTAAGAGCTACCACAAACACATTTCCACATCCCTCCAACTTCATCAAAGTCATACTTTTGAAGATGCTATATCACAAGCAAAAGTGATCAAAGATATCAAGGTGCAATATGGGAAGATTAAGTTGAGAGCTAAAACCAACTATAAATCCAACTTCTGATTCAATAGACCCACACCGAATCAACCTTACCCATGACCACAACAAACTAATCAAGTCGTAGCTACTACCCTAGCACTAGTACCGACTCCTCCACCCTATATCTAACAACCAAAAGCACTCCAAGCTAATGCACATGCCCCACCTTGACCACAAAAATATCATGGAATTTACTGATAGGTTCCACCACATAACTTTACATCCTTATCTGAACCATTACTAGCCCTGTTCCATAGATTGTACAAGGGTAACCATCTTGTTCTACTCGACATTCACCCATTAGATCCAAAAGCACCTAAATATCATGACTACAATGAGTAGTTCTTTTATCCCTTTCACAGGCAACATGACCATAATATCGATTTGTATCGCTCCTTTCGAGGGCAAGTTCAACACCTAATCTATAGGGGTATTATTCAGGTAGCAAACCCTTTAGCCCCGTAGAACCAAAACCTAGGAATTTTCTAAAACTCTCTATTGGATCATAGAGGACCCAATCCCATAGACCTTCAAAAAATCCTCTAGCACCCCCTCGCAAAGTTAACAATGTCTAGCATGATCCTCCATCATGCAGAGTAGTAGGCATGATAAACCTTATTACAAGAAACCAATGGTACCCATCGCACCAGACAACACCTATTGTTTCTCCCCTTATCTAGTTTACATCCCCACAAACACCCCAAAGGCTTAATGTCGTACCACCACCACCTCAAAATATGATTACCATCTATGGTAGTTTAACTCATCAACTACATAACGCCCTCACACAACTATCCATATTTGACATCCTACAACAATCTCAACCCCATCATGAGTCATTGAATGACATCCTACACTCCATTGACTTAGAGACACATGACACAAATACCTTTGTCAATTTCATAGGGAACATCCCATGATGCCTTTAAAATTCAATTATATTTTATGACCATGAGATAACAGAACTCGTTGGTGAAGGAGTCGATCCTCCTCTCCATATACAATCTAATATCAATGATATTATCTACAAGTGGGTACTCATTGACATGGGCTTATCCATCAGTATCATATCCACAGCAATCTTACATCACCTACAGGTCCCTCCAATGCATTTTGCCACACTTTCCCTAGACCTACGTGCTTTTGATGGTCCCATGAGACCTATCATAGAATCCGTAGTTCTGCCCATTCATGTAGGCATCTGTATGGTTCCCATCCTCTTCCACATAATTCAAGAAGAAATGCAATACAATATTCTCCTTGGTCACCCTTGGATCAAAGATATACAGTGTGTCCCATCCACATTTCATCATTGCCTCAAGTATGTACACAACGAATTTGTTCATTATGTCTCACTTGATGGAGACCCCTTTAATTTTTGTAATGATGTAGACCTTTCGCTTGTTCCTTCATTCTCATCTTCTCAATTATTACCTGTATCTTCTCACTAGTCAGTAGGAACATTGATATCCTCTCCAATTTCCACCCCAACACCCTAGTTCTCATGAACAACACAAGCCTTGATATCTGCACCATTAGCATCACATACTGGGGGACCTAAAACTGATACTATGCCTTCCCCACTAGCATTATCATGGCCTCCACAACCCTCTCAACCTTTAGCATTCTAGTTTCCACCAGTGGTATGGTAAACACCATTACCATTACCTCCTTCACCCTTGCATATAGAAGCCCCTATCCTTCCTACACCACAGACACCACCTCTTCCCTTTTGACAAAAACCTAAGATATTAACATCTCCACAAATCCCTACACTTGCATCGATGCCATCCCCTACATAGAACAAAAAACCTGTTCAACCCACAACAATCAAACATCATGAACCTAAAAAACCAACACCTAGCTCGAATGAACCTTCACACTCTTTAGCTGCCACCATTAGGGAATCCCAAATTTCTCCTTCCTCATCTAACTCAGATATGCCACCCCAATCGCCAGAGTGTGCCACACCACACATATCTATCTTCATGAAAAATAATGGCCTAGGAGACTATAACATATGCGACACCCACGTATGTGACACCCCTAACCAATCTACCCAAAATTTTGGTCATTCCTCAGCATCGGTATTGACTATTGGAATTGTCATAAAATTAGGATGTCCCAAAAACCACACCAACTTTGTGTATGCGGGAGTAGACTCTTCAATCCCCTCACCAACTTCTTCACCACCACAATCTAGCTCTGGTGATGCAATTACACACCTAGCCAACTCTCAATTTTTCTTGCGCTACCTACAACACTTTCATTGGCATGGGTTTGGGTTAGGTTGTTATGAGCAAGTGTTGTGTACAACCATTAACCATCGTATACTCTCACCTATCGATGAAACGGGTCTAGGTTATCGCCCAACCACCACCTATACATTAGAATATGAGATACAAGATCTATACTTGCATCCTCCTCCACACCCAACACACAACTTGGAAGAGTACATTGACATGTACATGCTAGAAGACATGCCTTCACCCACATCAACCATCATCATCCCCTATGATTTCTTCCAAGAATCCTCTACACCCGATACCTCCTTTTTCTATGACTTTTAGAGATTGGTAGAATAATTTGCTACTTTTTATATTTGGCTACACCACCAACAGAGTTAGACACACTCCTACATGATCCACCACCTATAGATCCAGACCCGGTGTTTCCTGGCCCACCACTGAAACACCTACCAATATTCCTGCCTATACATAGATAGTTACAGAGAGCAGCCTCTTATCCTCATTTACCACTAGTCATCCTCTAGCCTCCATTGAGCCTTTTAGGATGTGCACAACCTATCCAAACTCCATAACTAGATTCTACCCCACCTAATTCACCTACAAAATCAATTAATATGGTTGAGCTATATTTACATTCTCCCCTCCATTACAACCACAAGCAAATTTGAGATGATACCCAAAACCCAAACTTTATTGATCTCGCACACATTTCACACATACCAACACCTGGAGACTTTCTTCTCTCTCCTCACATCTTGCGGGTAGAAAATACACCTTCCTCATCCACGTCACACCAAATCCCTCAAGTCCATCACATGGGCATTTACATAGACGATGAGTTAAAGTTTAGCGAGGCCATCGATGACTTCAATCTCATTCCTATCTCTGAACAGTTGCACGATGGATCTCATATGCTCATCGAGGATACGATTGATGTAGACATCGATGACGATCTAAAAAATCCACACATACTTAAATTAGATGCTAGCCTCTCACTCGTGGAGCACATCGCCTTCATGAACTTCCTAAACAAGTATATAAAAGTGTTTACATGGTCTTACAAAGACATGCCAGGACTTGACCCTATCATGGTAGTGCATAATCTTATACTAGATCCCAATTCCAAACCAGTAAGACAAAATTTGTGACGCATGCATCCAACTATCGCATTGATAGTAAAATCTAAGCTTCAAAAGCTCCTAGATGTTGATTTCATAATACCCGTTGACTATCCTGAATGGGTATCCAACATGGTCCCTGTACCCAAACCATCTGGTGATGTTTGCTTGTGCACAGACTTTCATGACCTAAACAAAGCTTGTCCCAAAGAAAAATTCCCTTTACCCAACATTGACTCCCTTGTTGACTCCATCGTAGGTCACGAGATGATTTCTCTCATGGATGGATTTTTTGGATACAATAAAATTCAGGCCAACCCAGCTAATCAACACAAAAATTCCTTCACAACACCCTGGGGGACTTTTTGCTACAAGGTCATGCCCTTTGGCCTTAAAAATGTTGGGGCAATCTATCAACGAGCCATGACCTACATATTTTATGACCTAATGCACAAAAATGTGGAATACTATGTAGATGACCTCATAGCCAAATCAATTAAATGTGTTGATCATCTCGAAGATCTCCACCATATTTTTGATTGACTACTAGAACACAACATCCACCTCAATCCAAAAAAGTGCATGTTCGGTGTTACATCTGGAAAGATACTAGGATTAATTGTCTCCCAATGAGGCATTGAATTAGATCATAGTAATTGAAAGCCATCATCAAGATGCCTCCTCCTACCACCTTAAATAAATTATGTAGCCTACACGACAATATTACCTCTATTCACATATTTATAGCATAATTATCAGAAAAATTCCAACCATTCAATCATCTCCTACAAAAAGGAGTACACATTAAGTGGGATGAAAACTTTCAAGCCACATTTGATGCTATCAAAACCTACCTCATGTCACTGTCAGTTATATCACTGTTGTATCCATAATTACTATTGACTTTATACATCTCAACCACAGAGCTTGTGCTAGGTACACTCCTAGCTCAAAAGAATGCTCTCAAAAAAGAGCAGGCTATCTACTACATCAGTCACACGCTAGTTAGTTACAAAATGAGATATGGGTATATGGAGAAGCTATGCCTAGTAGTAGTATTTGCCACCCAAAAGCTAAGACACTACATGTTAAACCACACAACTTTTGTCATAGCCCGAGACAATCCCCTACGATATATGATGAACAAAAGTTATCACAACTCCCGCACAACTAAATGGATTATGCTCTTAACCGATTTCAACCTAGAATTCGTATCTCAAAAGTCCATTAAAGGGCAAGTTATTGCTGACCAACTGGTCGAAGCCCCTATAACTGACAACCAACCCCTACTCATCCAACTCCCTGATGACTCTGTCTTTCACATAACTAAATATGAGGAGTATGTCAAACCAGAATATGTGGCTGACCTCACCATGTTCTTTGATGGGTCTAGGTGTCTCTATGTTGGGGGTGCAAGCATTGTTTTCTTTACACCTGAAGGAGAACCACTCCCATTTTTATTCAAACTTGATTTTTCATGTACCAATAACAATGTAGAGTATGAAGCCCTAATACTAGGACTAAAACAAGCACACGCTATGCACATCAAGCACCTCCACATCATAGGTGATTCAATTTTGATTGTAAATCAAGTGTAGGAACTTTGGCTATGCAATTGCCTAGTCCTCCAAAAATACAAGAATATTTTCCAACAACTCCTATCCCAATTTGAATGGTATTACCTCGAATCTACACCATGCTCATCAAATCATTATGCAGACACCATGGTCTACTTAGGGTCCCTTATCCTAAAAAATCCAATGTCTAGCATAATATCTATAACCATTCATACACTTACACAATCTGCTATATCAACCACACCTCCCATAGACAATGGTGGTGTATATGTGGTAAAAACTGAACCTCACAACCCATGGTTCTCACAGATTAAGGAATACATCAAACTAGGCTTCCTATAGTGTGATTTGACCCACGCTCAATGCCAAACCTTTAAACAAAGAGCGATCTGCTACACTTTGTTGGGGGACATCCTTTACCATCCTAGCTATGACGGTATACTCTTGCGTTGCCTAGAACTATAAGAATTATAACAGGTTGTACAAGAAACCCATGATGGCACTTGTGGTGGCCATTTTAGTGGCATGGCAATTACCAAACACATTCTTTGTATGGGCTACTACTAGCCTAAAATGGAGCAAGACTACTGTGAGTATGTCAAACGTTGCATCAAATACCAACAACATGCCAACTTAACATATTTACCATCCCAAGCACTTCAACCAATATAGTCCATGTGGCCCTTCTCCCAATGGGTTCTGGATCTAATTGGAAAAATTACACCTGCATCCTCTAGCAATCATAAATTTATCATTACAACAAAAAATATTTTACAAATTGGGTCGAAGCCATCCCACTGGTCCAAACTATAGGAGCCAAAATTACAACATTCATCATGGATCATATCATATGCCGCTTTGGAATTCCCTCCCAAATTATTTTAGATAATGGGAAATATTTCAAAAATAAAACTTTCCAAGCTCTATGCAATAGATTTCCCATACATCATAACTTTTCAACCCCATATTACCCTCAAGGAAATGGCCAAGCTAGAGCCACTAACAAAACCATCTATTATATCCTCCATAAAACTATAGAAAAATCTCATCGAGACTGGCATAATCAAATACCCCTAGCTTTATGGGCCTATTGTACGAGCATTCGTACTTGCACTGGGGCAACACCTTTTTCACTTGTCTATGGGGTAGAAGCTATAATGCCCCTTGATCTGGAGATACCCTCTTTATGAATATCCATGAAATATTTCATTGACGATGATACTGCTTGCCAAAATCATCTAGATCAACTAACACTCCTCGATGAACGTCACATCCATACCATCGAGCACACACGAGTATATCAATATCACCTTCACCGTACCTACAATAGTAAGGTACATCAGCATGAATATCATATTGGCAACTTGGTTCTAAAGGAGAACTAGCAAATCACAAGTTAGCTTCGCCAGTAGCATGATAAATTCACCCCAAACTGGTTGGGTCCATTTATTATCACACAAAAATATGATTTAGGAGCATAATGTTTGGCAAATATTGAAGGCCTTAACTATCCTGAACCCATCAAAATCTTGCATCTTCATGATTTCAATGCATTATAAAAATAGTCACCATCACGAGTGTCACATAGTATTAGAAATAAATCATTAAGCACATCACTGAGTGAATCTGTTATTTTTACTTTATTATTTTGGTATACATGTACATTTCACCCTTCTGCAATTTTTATGCTTGGGTATTTGTTTTTCCTTTTGTAAGACTTACATCATCAGTGGGAGAGGTCCATAGCGGCCTCACCTACCACCATGCAAGACCATCTATAGCCATAGTAAAAACCCATTACATCGATCAATCTTGCCCAACCACCAACCACCCTTCATACTAGGTGCTCCTCATACTCATCCCATTTAGGTCACCACACTTCACCTCAACACCATTACCCTCGCCAGTGAATTTTTTCCTATTCACCACACTCTAGTGATAGCCATATCACCATGTCCTCTTTTGATGATAAAGAGGAATCCACCCAACCGCAAGCACAAAGATCATCCTCCCATCTATATGATGATCTCAGACATCACTATTCACCTCCAAGTCATCCACAACATCCCATAGGATCTTACCACCCACCTAATAGGGAATACATACCTCATAAACCTTTTCCTACATTTCTACCCGCTCCCCTTCCCAATGGCGATTCTACCTACACCTAGGATCTACAAGCCTGCATGGCCCAAGCTACTCAATATAGTCATGCAAACATCCCTCTTTCTCATTCGCATCACCGGCCAGGGCCATCACCTATGCCACTGGTCCTCAAGACACCATGTTCACTACTACAAGGCTTATCGCCCCAAAAAATCTTACAATCACCATAGTCATTTCATTTTGTTGCTTCCTCATCACATCCCTATCCTTTTTCTACCATGCATCAAACCATTCCATTCACCTTGGAATCTTGATCACCCCCTTCCCCAATACCATCACCACCACACCACAAGATACAACATCTCATCTCCCGTATCAAAGCTCTAGAGTTGTAGATGAGCCACTGCCATTGCACGTTCACCTACGATAGTCTTTCACAACCCATCCTTCCTCGCCAGCACACATATCCCTTCCTCGACCCATGACTTGACCCATACAAAAACCCAAACCCATGCCTCTATTACCAAATCATTTTTCACCCAGACCTTGCTCACCTCCAGTAGAGCCATACGCCTATCCTATGCTTATTCCACATATACCCCTTTCCAAAATGTTCTATCATCTCATGCACCAAGGTCTTACTGACCTACCCAATATTTTACCTATTGACTCCTCACGTCTTAAACCATGCAATTACAATGAGAATCAATTTTACATCTACCATCGCTAGCCAATTCATGATAACGAATAGTGCAGATCATTTGAAACCCTGGTGCACAACATGTTGCATGACAAGTGTACCCCATCACCAGAGCATTCTTTTTCATTTAGCCGACTTGTCAGTCCTCTACACCACGTCACTCCTAGGACTTTACCACCCTGTAGTACCCTAATAGCACCCACTTGCTATATTCATAATATTGCCAACTATAGCTCTAGCTAGAACTCCAACCATGTCATCACTTCATCATCCCACTCCCACCTGGATCTATGCCATTTTATGGTCACCAAAGCCTATTTCTTCTCACTTCTTCCACTTGTACATTCCACTTTTACATCTTGTTTCTTCTTGGAAACTATTACATACACTTATACATCTCATAGCTTATACATCTACTACACACACACACACCCCACATGCTAGGGCAACCATGATCATAGCATCACACTTTTTGTCATCATTACACACTTCACTTATCTATAAATAGGTTCTTCTAAAAATTCTCTTCCTAAACAACATAACTTTCTTCTTGTAAATATCACATTCTTCCACTTGCATCACTTACAGTTACATTCATTGCACATATCCATATGCTTTATAGTTAAAATTTTAATTCATGTTTGTACATTCTCCCCAAAAATGCGCCTCAGTAGGAATAATACATGCACTTGTTAGCATCACCACCTAGATGTCCATTCCCCCCTTTTAGGATCAGGGTATACATAGGTGTCATGTTTAATTTTGACTACTCTGTAGTTTAGGAAATCAAGTGTCACCCATAGCTACCGAGTCTTGTACATTCTTCTTATGGTCTTTTAGGCTGGTTTAACTTTTCTCATGAATTGCTCACAATAGGTTACACATTAACAAATTTGAGCCTGGAAAAGAGGACATCTTGAGTAGATATCATCATCTAGCGAACGGTATCCCCTGCTTTTCCTATAGCCTACATGGTCAAAATACGACCTGGGGATAAAGAAAGGGATCAAGCATAATCAAAAGGCAATAACAAAGCATAAAAAAATGCCAATGCTCTTAGAATAGATGAAAAAAATCATAGAATAGCAAAAAAAAAAAAAAAATAGCACTACCACAATCAGATAGGTCAACACTAGAATAGGGGCAAAAAACAAAAGGAAATACCTCTTGATATCACACATGTTATGTTTATCGTCTTTGGTCCTTAGCTTCAACATAACACTATGGGATAATTCCAAAAACCTACCTACTAGTGGAATAATCTTATAGGTGACAACACATCTCTTACATTAGCATCTCGTATTTGTAGAAATCACTGTTGTGGATGGATGAGCTAGCTAGTATGGTAGCATCTACAACGGGTTAATCCTATCTCCCTCAAAATGGATAAATGAACATTACACATTCACATACATAGGTCCAAGATAGACTTTGAACTAGCCCAATCATGTTATAAGTTGCCACAAAACCTATATAGCTAAGGGTTTGAGATTTGATTGTCATAACTATGTTAGTCAAAACCATTACACATGCCTTACATTATCCATTGACCCTAAAATCATGGAATGGATAGCATCTGATGCGTAGTCATTATACACATCATTAATTCTCAATGAATTTGTCAATCCAGGGCAGTGTACAAGGCTATCTGTGGAAGAAGGGGTGAACAGAGTTATAACTTAGGTCAATTTAGAGCAACAGGTCTTATTGGTGAAACCGATTGTGTGGGGGATTTTGGACATTCCTATCTCTAAATTGCATGAATTAAACCTTAATCTAAGTTGCAGAATTGGAAACTAATCATTAACTACAGAAATGAAGTCCTAATTACAATTGCAGAATGAGACCTAATTATGTTGCAGAAATAACAGTTGCAGAATTAAAAGTCTAATTATAATTGCAGAAAGGAAATCTATTTACTTTTGCAGCAATGAAAACCTACTTCTAACATGGAAATGAAACCCTGTCAAGGCTCTATAATAGAAGGTTGTCAATCTTCTATGCAGGGGTTGACAACAAAACATAAAATGCAAGAAATTACAGAAAATAGTAAATTCTGGAAATGACAGTCTGCAATAAATTGAAAGCTTTGCTGAAAGTGGGGATTACAACCAAACCATTAATCACAAAACATAAAATAAGCTAAGATTGCAAATATCATTAGTTGTTTACAAAGGAATGAAATGACAAGTTCTACAACTCATTCTGCTACAGCAAAATCAGAATAAAAACCTGCTGTTAGTCCTCCTCCTAGGTCTGGAAGTGGCCAGCCTCCTTGTCCAGAAGAAGGTATGAGTCTCTCTCTCTCTTAGATCTTACTCACACTCATTTACAAGCAATGTGAAATAGAAATAGTATACTTTATTGATTCAAGAACATGATTACAATAATTCTGCTGAAAACCTGTTACAGGACTGTAACAGTCACTTTCTGATTATCACCTATTTTCTCTATTCTCTGATTTCTCTATCTTCTACTCCTCTTACTACTAAACACCTGAATGGGAGCCATATTTATAGATGTCCTAAGATCTACTAACAAGCTGAGAATATCTCAAAAGATCTAATCCTATTATGCTGCAACAATTCCTGTTTTTATCCTAGAAGAAGATCAAACTTGATCTTTCCATAAATGGTGGCTTTGGTCGGCAAGGACGGCAAAGTCAGATCTGAGATATTTTCCCTTACCCTTTTCAATATTTATTTCCCTTTTTCCAGCATCAGAATTCGGTCAACAAGTCAAAAAGCACATTCTATTTTCATTCTGAAGATAAGTGGTTCATTCCAAAGATACTGCAATTCTCATTCCGAAGATCCGCTCATTTTGAAGATACTGCAATTCTCATTTTGAAGATACTGCAATTCTCATTCTGAAGATCTTCTCATTCTGAAGACACTGTGTTTTCTCATTTTGAAGATCCGCTCATTTCGAAGACACTGTGTTTTCTCATTTCGAAGATATCTGTTCATTCCGAAGAGACTTTGGAATGAACAAATGTGGGCTCCTTAAATGATTTCCTCTGCATTTCTCATGTGGGTTACTTCTCAGGATCAGATTCCAATGGTCTTCATCTCTTTCCACATGTGAATTCCATGCCTTGCCATTCATTGGCAGCTGGCTGGAATTTACATGGGAAAACCCAGTTTTTGCTGCATAGTAACAGTTTTCTTGAACTGTTGCCAGATTTAGGTAAAATGAATGCTTGAGACATATCAAAACATGATTAGTGAAATGCTGCTATCAATCTAAGCATATCTCATTTAGCAAGTCATAACAAAACAACATAAAACTTATGCAAAAAGCTATAAAAATCAGAATATAGTATTTCAGATACATTCATCATGCAAATAGTTAATACACAACATATTGAATTAACTTAACTAGCATATTAGATTAAACATAAGAGTTTGTAGGCAATTTCAGTGTTCAAAACATGTTATGATTGAGGCATTTCCAGGCCTCATCATTTTCCCCCAACTTATATTGATGCATGTCCTCATGCATTCTGTTGGGCTATGGAATCACATATGTCCATGGTCAAATTCCATGACCTGTAGAACAACTTCTTGCCTATATAAAATCCCCTATTCTTCTGAAGGTCCCTGAGCCATTCTTCAAACTGTTCATCAGGTTGGGCATCTTCTTCAAAGTAGAATGGAACTGGAGTGATAATGGTTGGAGGCCTAAATCTGAGACCTATCCAATTATGTTGCATGATTTCAATCAACTGTATTACTCCTTCTGCCCTTCTTCTGGACCATTCTAAGTTGATGGGGGAAATGGGTTCTCTTTTCTGCAAAGACATGGAAAGTTCAGCCCATCTGTTTCTACAGACTGATAATGCTGGCATAAAATTGTCATTACAAAAATTGTGGAATCTGTTCACACAGTCCCTCAAGTTTGTCAAGTACATTCTCTTCACATCATCCCTGTTCATCATAGTGAAGTGTTGTCTTGTGATAATGGGGTGATTTGGCTGAATTGCTCTGACTAACAATTCAGCTCTTGTTTCAATCTCTTTGTTCTACCTTTTCTCTTGGTCCCAATAAAACTGATTCTGCAAGGTGGACATGAATGCCCTCAATTGAACATCTCCAATGTAGATCTGTGGATGAAATTCTACTTCTTCTAGAATAAAGAAACTATGTAAAAATAGTTCACATAGGAGATTTTTCTGCTCAAAAGGGCTGTCAAAATATGCTTCCAGGAAATCTGTAGTGGTGTCTAATTTATATGGAAGACCTGAACTAATCCTCATGACCTGCCATCTGAGGTACTTCTCCTTCAGAATAAGACTGTAAAATCTGGCTGGTCATCTGAATTGGACTAAAAATTTAGCAATTTGACATAAATCAGACACCTTTTCTTTCAATGCCTGAATCTCTGTTTCCTTGGCCTCTAGTTGTTTCCCTTCTAATTTGAATTTTTTAGTCTTAGTGGCAAGCTTCTCATATCTAATCACCCAACTGGCTATGTCTGCATTGTATTGTTCTAGGGACACAGTATTAGGTGGCTTGACTACAGGTGGAACTCTAGGTAGCAGATCTACCTGAACCCCTTTTTCTGCCACTTCTACTGGTTGATCATCTGATAGTAATTCTACCTGTACCCCCTTATCTGCTATTTCTATTGGGTTGTCATCAGATAGTAATTCTACTTGTACCCCCTTATCTGCTACTTCTACTGATGGTGTAATAGTCTGAAATATAGGGACATCAATAGAAGTACTTACTTGATCTATTTCATGCTGTTGCTTGGACTGTTCCTGTGCTGGTGACTCATCTCCAATATTTTTTGCTATGCTTTTTGCCAAGTCTGAAACATCTTTAGAATGAAAGGGTGCTTCTGAATGAGAAGGCACATCTTCAGAATGAAAGGGTGCTTCTTCAGACTGAGCACCTATGTCTGCCTCAATAGAGTCATCTGCCCTAGATAAATCTACAAGCAATTGAGCCAAATCATCCTCATCAATGGATACGATTGGCTATTTTTTAGACTATGACAGCCTTTCTCTCAACTCTACCACTTCCTGTTGTAACTCTACAATTTTTCTTTCTTGCATCTCAATGATGTTTTCTCTCTCTGCAATCCATCTGGTTTGTGTCTTGACAACACTCCTTGCTGCTCTTAGCTGCTCTGTGATGTCTTCCTCCTCTGTTTCTGCTTCAGAATCAGATGCAGACAAGTCAGCTACAATAGGCTGCTCAACAGTTGGCTCTTCCTCTACAACATCTGTTTGCTCCTATTCAGGAGGCTCTATGAAACTGTCTATAATTGCATCTACCATTTCTGTGGCTTGTTGAACTGTAGCCACCTCCAAATTATCCTGCCCAGCCTCTTCCTCAATTATCTGTTCAGGGAATTCTGGGAAGTTTTCAGGGGCTGGTTGTATCTCTGTGACATCTGGACTGCTTTGTCCACCTTCTTGTTCTATGACCTGGTCCGCCATTTCCCTCAAGTGGAGTCTTGTAGACCTCCTAGTTCTAGATGCAAATTTCTTCTTTTTGCTCTATTTTTTGGTGACAGCAGGGGTTGTGGGGTCAGTTTCAGATGCTTCTGTTTCCCTTGTTGTTTCTTCCCCTGTTGGGCTAGGTGCTTCATTTCCCTGTTCTGACAAATCAGTTGCAACTTCAGAAAAATGGACCTTCTTCTATTTTTTTGTTCTACTGCCAGTTCCAGACCCTCTTTTCTTTTGCTTCTTGACTCGCGAAGTTGAAGGTTCTGGAGCAAGGTGTTCTATTTCTACTGTTGGGTGTGTTTCTTTTTTTGCAACAGCTTCTACAGTAGTTTCTATTTCATCTTCTGCAACATCTTCTACAACATTTCTTCTTCTGCAACAACATCAGCAGTATCTGTTTCTTCCTCCTCATCCTCATCTCCAAAAATTACATCATTTAAGGTAGAGTAAAACCTCTCAAAGCTCCTAGGGTTTCCTCTAAAATGGTGCTGGCAAACTAGTTTGATGAGACCATGGTGGCGAAGACTCCCTTTTCCTTCCTGATATCTTTTTGCCATGTTTTTCAATTCTTGGTGCAGGTATAGGGGAAGATTTACCCTAACATCTGGTTGTTGCCTACCATGTCTGAGATGATTTAAAATTTTTATATGATGCCCTGACAATAGTACATACTGCCCTTCACAGGTTAGAAATTTAATTACCCATGTGGCCACTTCATCCCAGGGTTCCTGTAGGCTGGCCCTTTTTACCCCCTTGCATGTGTTATTATGTGTTAAATATTCTGGTGCCCTATCATTTTCTTCCAGAAATTGATTAACTGTATTTACCAATGTATTTTTGCCAGACCTAGAAATTGGAAGACCTTCTAATGGCAGTTCAGTAATTTGACTCAAAACTTTAGGGGTTACCTCAATAGTCATGTCGTTAACGTGTGCCCGGTTGTTTCTGAATGTGTGGGTGAACATGCCGGCCAAATATTCAGAGGACCCATTAAACTTATCCAAAAATGGCATAAGCCCTCCATCTTCAAAAATCTATAGCACTTCTGGATTTTCCTGGAGGTGGGTGGTATCCGCTGGTTCCATTCTCATTTTTTACCCCATTTTCCTGTCTTGGTACGTTACAAACTGCTCACTTCTGCTGCTATTCCTCTGCTGGATCTCTGATTTCTGGTGTTTGCAACTTTGCAGGGTTTGGTTCCAAGTTTTCAATTGCCCTATTTTTGTTCTTTGAAATGAACCGTAATCTGAGCACTGTACCTCGTAGTCATTTTGCGTTAGCAAATATGTCTTCGAAAAGAAGAGTGGCACACGTTTCTATTTTTTGCTTCGAACACATGTCCATCAATGGTTGCGCAGATGTCCTTGCCATCAGATCCACCTTACTCATTTTTAGTTTTTCTATTTTTCCTGCAGACTCTCACGTGCATGTTTATTAGCATCAAAAATTGGTGGCATACTGTTGGTCACGTCCTCCATGATTCTGGTATTTTCTAAATGGGTGCAAGAACAAACCATATCCTTACTGACACATGTTCATTTCTCGTATGCAACCAAAATAATTTTATTTGATCGTGTTTCTTTTCTTCCTTGGATGCCACGTGGAGATATTATATTGAATGCTCTTTCCAAAGATTATGATCTATTGCAAAAACTTCATTCCAAATATTATGACTTCATTCCGAAGACAAGTCTTCATTCCGAAGATTATGATTTCATTTCGAAGACAAGTCTTCATTTCAAAGATCATGCTTCTTTGCGATGTCAAATCCTCATTTCGAAGACAAATCCTCTTTTCGAAGACAAAATCCTCTTTCCAAATATTAGGTTGTATTGCGAAGGCAAATCATTTCGAAGATAGAACTTCATTTCGAAGACAATTCCTGCTGCATTCTGAAGACAAATCTTGCTTCATTCTGAAGATGAAGCTTCATTTCAAAGATGATGCTTCATTCTGAAGACAAATCGTCATTTCGAAGACAAAGCTTCATTTTGAAGACAAATCGTCATTCCGAAGACAAAGCTTCAAAAAAATTTTTTTAAGATAATATCAAGAAACAAAAATTAGTCTGAAGAAGATAGCAGGCACTATTTTTGGCATTCTTGTTCCGAAGATTAGGCAGAAATCAATATTCCCATTCTCAAAACATGTTTTAAGTATGCCAACTCTTATGGATACCTTTTATGCTAATGGTTAATTGTTATATACTATATACCAATCATTTACAATGAAGAAATGTAAGAAATATATACCTGATTAAAACAAGTTAATGCAAGTTTTTGAAAGATGACTGCTTCTGTTGATGTTCTGCTGAGATTTTCTACAATATTTCAAAACAAGTGCAGTTGGTGAATTTGTACAATGATGGTTCAGAAATTTTCAAGGTTATGCATGCCATAAAACTGGTTTTCATGCATACCAACCCAGTAGTGCCTTAGAAAAGGTTTTCACTACTGAGTTATTCATTTTTCTCTTTTTTTTTTTTTTTTTTACCTCTCCTTTTCTCTCTTTTTTTTTTTTTTTTTCTTTTTCTTGATTCTGACTATGCCCATGAAGGAATTCATGATTTCCCTGAAATCATGCCCATGAAGGAATTCATAATCAAAATTTATTCATCTTTTTGTTTTCTTTTTTTATTTTTTTTGTATTTTTCTATTTTTTTCTTGAAATCCATGATCATGCTGATTGTTTTGAAGTGGAAGAGGAAATTTCTTCCACCTGTTGTGTATCCAAACTATCAAGCTACTGCAAGAATTCCTCTTTAGTCAGAGGTGTATGGTACACCCTGAGGCGATGTCCATTCACTACCAACTTTCTCTGTGACCCATCAATAGGAGATAAATGAGCTGCTCCATTGTCAAATACCTCCTCAATCCGGTAAGGTCCAAGCCATCTAGTTCTCAGCTTTCCAGGGAAGTCCTCATAGCGAGAATCAAATAGTAAAGCCCAATCTCCTTGTTGAAGTTTCCTCTGCTGAATGTGACTGTCATGCCACATCTTCCTCTGCTCCTGAATTACTTCAGTTTGGTGCAGAGCATCCAACCTAAGTTCATCCAATGCATTCAGCTGTAGAATCCTATCTGTCTGTGCCTGTGACAATTCAATTCCAATTTCCAATGTTGTGCGCAGTGTTAGTAGCTCAAATTCAATAGGTAAGAGGGGCTTTTTACCAAAGACTAGTTCATAAGGTGTGAATCCAGTAGTGGATTTCCAAGTAGTATTGTAAGCCCATACTGCTTCAGGTAATTTATCTAGCCAGTTTCTCCTATGAAAAGCTACTATTTTTGTTAAGATTCGTTCTAGTTCCCTGTTTGTTACCTCAACCTGGCCATTTGCTTGTGGGTGATAAGGTGATGATTTTCTATGTTTGATTTCGTATAATTCTGTAAATGCCTCAATGACTTTAGATGCAAATTGGGGTCCTTGGTCTGTGGTGATAGACCGGGGAGCTCCAAATCTCTAAAAAATCTGAGTATACAAGAAATCAGTGACCTTCTCTTCACGAGCATGTTTGAAAGCACGCACCTCTACCCACTTTGTCAAGTAATCAGTGCATACTAGAATATGCACCTTTCCTTGAGAAGGTGGATCAATAGGTCCTACAAAATCAAGCCCCCACCTCTCAAATGGCTCTAAAACCAATTGAGGCTGCAGTGGCATTTCATTTGTATGAGTGGGTTTCCCCATTCTTTGGCATGCATCACAATGCCTGATGTACTTTTTCACATCCTTGTGAAGAGATGGCCAATAATATCCTGTCCCTAAGATTTTCCTAATTGTGCTTTTTACAGAGTAGTGTCCACCTGAGGGTTCATCATGACAAGCCCTAAGGATATCATACACCTCATCCTTTCGGATGCACCTACGTAATACATGGTCAGGACTGCACTTAAAAAGTATACCCTTGATCCATTCAAAAGAAGAACTCTGTTTGATCAATTGTTTTTTCTGTTTTGAAGTGAAATGTGGAGGAACTTTCCCTGTGACCAAGTAATTGGCTATATCTGCAAACCAAGGTGATTGGACTGATATAGCAAATAATTTTTCATCAGGAAAGGTGTCTTCAACTAATTCCCCTTCATCTGTGTTCTGTAATCTGGACAAGAAATCTGCTACAACATTAGCTTTTCCTGGTTTGTTGATTATAGTGATATCAAATTCTTGTAGCAATAGTAACCAATGAATAATTCTTGCACTTACCATAGGCTTATTCATCAAATATTTAATGGTTGTGTGATCTGTGTGAATAAATATTTGATAACCTGTGATGTAATGCCTGAATTTGTTGATGGCATAAATTATTACCAAGAATTCTTTCTCAGTTGTGGTATAATTTTTCTCAGCTCCTATCAAATTCTTGCTAATGTAGTAGATGGCATAATGTTCACCATTGTCAATTTGTCCTAATGCTGCTCCAATTGCAGTATTGGAAGCATCAACCTGTATGTGAAATGGTAATGTCCAATTAGGTCCTCTTAACATAGGTGGAGTTACTAATTTCTCTTTCAGAGCTTCAAATGATTCTTGACACCTTACAGTCCAGGAAAATTTAGAATCTTTAGTCAATAGGGCAAACATGGGATTGGCTATTGTGCTAAAGCTAGGAATAAACCTGCGGTAAAAACCAATGTGTCCTAGGAAGCTTCTGACATCAGTCTGAGTTTTAGGAGGAAGGAGGTTCTTGATAATTTCCACCTTCTTTGGATCAACCTGGATCCCTTGAAGAGAGATGTGATGACCAAGAACTATTCCTTCCTTCATCATCATAAAACATTTTTCTGGATTCAAGGATAACTGGTATGTTTCACAGCGAGTTAAAACTTTGTCAAGGTTTTCTAATGTAAAGTCAAAAGTCTGTCCACATACTTGTGAAATCATCCATGTATATCTCAACACTGTTGGTAGTCAGATCAGAAAAAATTGCTAAAACTGCTCGCTGAAATGTTGTTGGGGCATTACACAAACCAAAAGGTAAAACCCTATAGGCAAATGTTCCCCATGGATAGGTAAAGGTTGTTTTCTCTTGATCTTCAGGTGCAATCTGAATTTGATTATATCCACTAAATCCATCAAGAAAACAAAAGTATCTCTTTCCAGCAAGGGTATCTAACACCTGATCTATGAAAGGTAATGGAAAATGGTCTTTGTATGTCACTTTATTCAGCTCTCTATAGTCTACACATACTCTCATTTTTCCATTTTTCTTAGGAACTATAACCAATGGAGAGACCCACTGGCTATCAAAAATTGGGTAAATGAATCCTACCTCCAGAAGTTTTTCAATTTCTTCCTTTACAATATCCCTTAGGGCAGGATTCAATCTTCTCTGGGGTTGTCTTACTGGCTTGACTTCTTCAGTATAAATTCTGTGGGTGCATATATCAGGGTGAACTCCTGACATATCTTTATAGTCCCAAGCAAAAGCATGAACATGCTTCTACAAGACAACTATCAATTTGTCTTCCTCTTCCCTAGTAAGCCAGTTGTAAATATTCAAAAATTTGCCTGGTTGGACTTCTATTTGTTTTGTATTTGGAAGGACTGAATTCACTTCTTCATACCTAGTGATTAGGGAGTTAAGAGGACACTGCTGAGATGGAAGGAAATAAGAAGTTTTTGTTTCATTATTTTTTGATGGAAGCATATCCTGTATGGAACAGTGAGAAGGAAAAATCAGGTGATGGTGCCACCCATGTGGTAGTGAAACAGAGTTTTCCTGTAATAGTACAGATGGTTCACCTTCAGAGTTTTGGTTCTCCTCATTCCTTAACAATTGTTGGATATTTACTGCTTCCTCTTCTAACCCTTGTTCCTGCAGAACATTCATTAGGATAGTTTCATTTTCTAAATTTTTTGTGTCTTGGAGGTCTTCTGTGTGTTCTCTTACTACCAAGGTGGCTAGTGTGGAAATAACCTCCTCTGATTCTTCATATGAATCAAGAAACCATAAACGACCTAAAAAATTGTTGGAGGGTCTTGCAGGAGGATACAGAGAGATCTGTTTTAGATCAATACCATTTGAAATAGTCATTTTTCCAGATCTGCAGTCTATGAAGTCTGCTGCAGTTGCAAGCCAAGGTCTTCCCAAAATGATGGGATATCCATGTGTTGAATTTCTTGGTTGTAAAACCAAAAAATCTACAGGGAATTCCCAAGAAGAAACTTCTATAGGAACATCTTCAATGATACCTTCAGGTTTTGCAACTGACCTATCGACCATTTCTAAAACTGTAAATGTGGGGCTGAGATGTTTGAGCTGTAATTGTTTCATTATATCCTTGGTCATGACATTTATTGCAGCTCCTAGATCTACTAAGACATTTGATATTGGTACTTGAACCTATAGTAACTATGATAACTGGACTTCCTGGGTCACTATACTTTGGAGGTACTAGTTTTCCAGATAAGAGATCAGCTATCTTTCCTTCAACCTGAACAGTCTTGGGAAATGCTTTCTTTTTTCTTCCTGCTCTTCTAATGCACAAATCTCGGATAGTACTTTTAATCATTGGTATATCCTTAATGGCTTGCAATAAGGGCAATGATATAGTTAACTTTTTAAGTTCCTTGACCAGGTCTGATTCAAAATTTTCTGTTGTGGTATTGAATCTTTCAGGATATGGAATTATCCTTGATGAAGGTAATTGTTCTGCCTGTGGTTCTATTTTTTCTTCTTCTTTCTCTATTGGTGGTTCAACTATAACTGGTTCCAAAGGTTCTTGCTCTTCATTTTCTTTGCTTTTATTTGAAATAGGTTCAGGTACAACTTTTCTTGAATGAAGTTGGATGTTACTACAATCAATAACATTTATTTCAACATTTTCTTTAGCTTCAGCCACATAGACAGGAGATGCCTGTCTCATGCTGTTTGGATTAGTGATTGATTGAGCTGGAAGTTGAGGTTGTTTCACCTATTGTGTTTGTTGTGGTTGGTTCTATTTTTCTTGAAAGTTTTGATTAGGTGCAGGCAGCAAATGCTGATTTTGACCTTGATTTCTTTGCTGCCTTGGATAGGACTGGTATTGTTGATTCCACTATGGTTGACTTTGCATCCAATGTGGATTAGTCTGATTCTAATTCTAGGATGGGTTGTTTTGATTCCATGATGGGTTGTTTTGACTCCATGATGGGTTGTTTTGATTCTGATTCCAGGCTGAATTACTCCAATTTGTTTGTGGCCATTCTTGGGAATTTGTCCATTGAGGATAATTCCAAGGACGTTGGGGTGGTTCTGATTGTCCCCAAGGCATAGTCCCAGGATTATGCCCCCAATTTGTAGGAAAATGAGGGGGATTTTGGTATTGAGAGAAATTTCCCCCTTGTTTTGGTCCAACATAGTTGAGTTCCTCAGTCTGACTTTCTAACACAGTTTTGAGTTGTGGTAGCAGGTGGCATTGATCAGTTGAATGCTTCTTTGAACAGATACTACAAATGGCTGAGATAGATGTTTTATTCAAAGGACATTCCTGCAAAGCATGTTTATTTCTACATCTTGGGCAATAAATTGCCAAAGGTTCTATGTTTTTTGCTTTTGCAGACATTTCCCCCAAAGTTGTGTTTAATTGCACTAGAATATCAGTTTTAAAATTTGCAAGTTCTTCTATTAGGTCCTTCACATCAGTGCTATTTGTACTCTTTTTTCTTCTTCCCTGCTTATTGCGAGAGTAATTTCTGTAGAGACCCACAATTTCCTCATTACTGAGAGTATTTACATCCCCTTTTCCCATCAAATCCAATACTTCTCTGGATTCATCTTGTAATCCTCTCAAAAATATGGTTTTACATAACTCTGGTTCTACAAGTCCACATCTCCTTTGAACAAAGGAGAACCTATCAAGATAGTCTTCTAATGTTTCATCATCTTCCTGTTTAATCCTGAATAACTCATCTTTCCTATTCCTTACATGACAATACTCTTGATATTTGTCTAAAAACATAGTTTCCATTTGATCCCAGGTTCGGATGGAATTTGGCTCTAAGCTCATGAACCAACGTAATGCTGAGTCCTTGAGTGTTGAGGGAAAGACCTTAAGTTTCTGATTGTCATTTACATAATCATAGGTTTGACACACTACCTTGAATTCAAACAAAAATTGATCAGGATCTTCAGATACAACACCTCGAAAGGTTGGAAGTACTGAAGGTGAAATGGTTTTCATGGGAGAGTTTTGTGTTGGATTCAAATGAATAGGATATTCAAATGTTCTGGAAGGTTGAGGAATATCCTGATCATCTCCTTCATCATGGACATAGCCATGTTGGCCATCTCTATCTAGATTGCCTCCCTCTGCCATAGTTTCTGGTTTCTTAGTTAAACTTATCCAAATTTCTCTCTCAAGAGGTCCAAGATCCTCTATTGATAATGAGTCTGATGATTCTTCTTTCTTAGGATGTTCTAATGATGGTGAAACTGGTGATTTTCCTTTCTCAGAATGTTCTAATGATGGTGAGACTGGTGATTTTTCTTTCAATATTTCTGGTAATTCAAACATAGGTGATTCACCCCTTAGGCGTGAAGATCTTCTTAATGGAACAAGCCAGGGATCCTTTTGGGTAATTCTACCTTTTTCATCCCTAGACTTACTCATTCATGTTTACTCTTAAATGACATAAATTATAGGTCAATAGTTGTTACTTTAACCAGTTGTTCTATTCAGATTTTATCCTGAATCTTCACAGCTCAGTCTAATTAATAGTTATTGGACTGTTGTCACCTTCTAGCAACACAATTCCCCAAAAATGATGCCAAAATGATGCGTAGTCATTATACACATCATTAATTCTCAATGAATTTGTCAATCCAGGGCAGTGTACAAGGCTATCTACGAAAGAAGGGGTGAACAGAGTTATAACTTAGGTCAATTTAGAGCAACAGGTCTTATTGGTGAAACCGATTATGTGGGGGATTTTGGACATTCCTATCTCTAAATTGCATGAATTAAACCTTAATCTAAGTTGCAGAATTGGAAACTAATCATTAACTATAGAAATGAAGTCCTAATTACAATTGCAGAATGAGACCTAATTATGTTGCAAAAATAATAGTTGCAGAATTAAAAGTCTAATTATAATTGTAGAAAGGAAATCTATTTACTTTTGCAGCAATGAAAACCTACTTCTAACATGGAAATGAAACCCTGTCAAGGCTCTGTAATAGAAGGTTGTCAATCTTCTATGCAGGGGTTGACAACAAAACATAAAATGCAAGAAATTACAAAAAATAGTAAATTCTAGAAATGACAGTCTGCAATAAATTGAAAGCTTTGTTGAAAGTGGGGATTACAACCAAACCATTAATCACAAAACATAAAATAAGCTAAGATTGCAAATATCATTAGTTGTTTACAAAGGAATGAAATGACAAGTTCTACAACTCATTCTGCTGTAGCAAAATCAGAATAAAAACCTATTGTTAGTCCTCCTCCTAGGTCTGGAAGTGGCCAACCTCCTTGTCCAGAAGAAGGTATGAGTCTCTCTCTCTCTTAGATCTTACTCACACTCATTTACAAGCAATATGAAATAGAAATAGTATACTTTATTGATTCAAGAACATGATTACAATAATTCTACTGAAAACCTATTACAGGACTATAACAGTCACTTTTTGATTATCACCTATTTTCTCTATTCTCTAATTTCTCTATCTTCTACTCCTCTTACTACCTTTACACCTGAATGGGAGCCATATTTATAGATGTCCTAAGATCTACTAACAAGCTGAGAATATCTCAAAAGATCTAATCCTATTATGCTGCAACAATTCCTGGTTTTATCCTAGAAGAAGATCAAACTTGATCTTTCCATAAATGGTGGCTTTGGTCGGCAAGGACGGCAAAGTCAGATCTGAGATATTTTCCCTTACCCTTTTCAATCTTTATTTCCCTTTTTCCAGCGTCAGAATTCGGTCAACAAGTCAAAAAGCACATTCTATTTTCATTCCGAAGATAAGTGGCTCATTCTGAAGATACTGCAATTCTCATTCCGAAGATCCGCTCATTCCGAAGATACTGCAATTCTCATTCCAAAGATCCGCTCATTTCGAAGACACTATGTTTTCTCATTTCGAAGATCCGCTCATTTCGAAGACACTGTGTTTTCTCATTCCGAAGATATCTGTTCATTCCGAAGAGACTTCGAAATGAACAAATGTGGGCTCCTTAAATGATTTCCTCTGCATTTCTCATGTGGGTTACTTCTCAGGATCAGATTCCAATGGTCTTCATCTCTTTCCACATGTGAATTCCATGCCTTGCCATTCATTGGCAGCTGGCTAGAATTTACATGGGAAAACCCAGTTTTTGCTGCACAGTAACAATTTTCTTGAACTGTTGCCAGATTTAGGTAAAATGAATGCTTGAGACATATCAAAACATGATTAGTGAAATGTTGCTATCAATCTAAGCATATCTCATTTAGCAAGTCATAACAAAACAACATAAAACTTATGCAAAAAGCTGTAAAAATCAGAATATAGTATTTCAGATACATTCATCATGCAAATAGTTAATACACAACATATTGAATTAACTTAACTAGCATATTAGATTAAACATAAGAGTTTGTAGGCAATTTCAGTGTTCAAAACATGTTATGATTGAGGCATTTCCAGGCCTCATCAAGCATCCATACAGGTAAATGCAATGATACAAGTGCTTCCTTGGCACATTTCAGTAAGTTCATACATGCATACATGCATTTATGTCAGATACCTTTGATACACATTATAGTATTGCATTCATTCTACATGAATTTCATATCAAATTACATTTATTGCATTCATCCCATATGCATTTCAAAATTACATCATAGTATCACCATTACTATACATACATTCATTACAAAATCATATTTGATATCACATCATATCACATTGGAAATACAATCATAACACTACTATACAATCCATTTATACCACAACACGATAATAGATCTATACCATTTCATACATGTATATCTATTCATCAGACATAGCTACAAATTATGTTGCATTAATCCATGCAAACATAAACAAGAACACTTCAAACCATTAAATAACACATATATATAATAGGCAAAATAAAAAAAGGTATATATATATCATCCATACAAAATTCTTGAAGGCTACAACCTGGAATCATGCCCATCATCGTCTAGCATCAAAACAAAATTCTTGCAAGCTATAATTAGTAACAGCTATCCTAGCTCCCACTAGGATTCTCCCCATGACCCTCACAGCTCAATCGCATCCATGTAGCCCGTCTTGACTCCACCCTAAAATCTGACATTGGATCCATAGTAGGCTAATCTTAAACCTTAGCTCTAGCACATCTTTGTCCCATAGTAGTCGCACTACATTGACTCTGATGTGATGGCACCCACACCTGTGACTATGATCCAAAATGCACCATAATCTTATCATAATCGGGTAGAGGGATCCCATGCACCAACAAGGCAGTCTCGCACATCATATTCTTAGCGACCTCTACTTCCAACTGACCAGTCAAAGTATCGATCATCTAATCCAACCTAGACATAGCAGCCCTCATCTCTGCCTTTTCTGCCTCTAACTGCTAAATATGATCATGCAACCCTTGTACATCCTTTGCAGCTGACCTCTCTAAAATGTCATTAGGAATTTTTTGTGCTATATCAGCAAATACCCTAATATCAATGGTATCATTGATACCACCCATATCGACCACCCTACCTCCCTCAGCCTAAGCTCCAATAGTCTACTCCATCCCAACCTCTACACCCACATCCACATCCTCTGCCCTCATGCCTTGGGTGCTCATACAGGCACCTACATAATATCATGACCGTCACAGAGGAAAATCCTCCTCAATAGTAGTTGTACTCACTACCCCATCTCGAGTCCTCCTACTCATCGTCCTCTCTAGTGGAGATGCCCCAGTAGTATGTGCCAGCTACCCATCCACCACATCTTTCCCAGGCTCCCAATACTATAGCGCCCACTAGGCATCAAACTCTAGTGTCATCCCTGCATCCCCTACATTCGAGATATCCATAGGAGGGTCTCTCTCCCCAACCCATGGTGGTACAATAGGGTGCTCTCCTCTATCTCCCTATCACCTAAAATAGATAATAGGAGTCCCTAGAACATTTTGTCATAATCCAAACTGGCGCTATACTTGATCAAACTAAAAATACTCAATCTGCAGAGTCTATATCCCAACCAACCATATGCCCCATTGTATAGCCTGCAACTACTCATCATCCTCTCTCCAACTCACTCCACCCATCCATGGTATCCATATAATGTCATCTGTCATCAACTCGCTAAACTTAATCCTCCACAAAATTGGATCACCCTTATGAGGCCTCTTCATACCCTACTCTGCCTTTGTACTCCACCTCAAGGCGTAAGGAAGCTCCTTATCCTCCACATGTATAGGCTGAGGTAACAAAGAGGTCCTCTAAATGGTTGTGTTCCCATGCCCATACCTGCATCAAGGGAATCACACTCAATCCCATCCGTCTACCCTAAACCACCTCATATAACTCATGATACGTTTGGGCCAAAAGCGCAGGAGCCCAAGAAAACACAACCTTGTGCTCCACTAAGTCACTAACTATGTCCAGCATGTTCTAGGTAAACAAAAACCTAGAACTATCAGGCAGGGCATAGGTAGAGATCATCATCATAGCCACACACTGCCTATCGGATATCTTCTTCTAACACCACAACCACTCATAGTCCATCTTGGCAACATCGATATCTCTCCACCCATCCCCAAATAATCTCTCCAAACCACGTCCTTCCTCCCATATTCGACTGCCCTCATAAGAACACCCTCAATCGATAGCTGATAGATGCGATACATGTCCTCCAATGTCATGGTAATTTCCCCTATAGAAAAATTAAAAGTGTTATGGTATGCATCCCACGACTCACACAAGGTAGACACAAATGACCTATTAGTGAAGATGCTCTTACACTCCCACACACCATGAAAGTGTATGTAATCTAACCACTGTAATTCCTCCTCAGTCTTCATCAGCTTTTCAAAACCTTGCTTAAACTTTCTCACCCGATTACGGGGTTCAAGTGACTTCACATGTTCAACACATAGCACAACGTCCATCAGTAACCCACATAACAAATCAATCACATATAACATCATCACTAAGAATTTTAAAATTAAAAACATTTAATTTGATACGTATCTTGAGACAAAATAACATACAAATAAAATTACAAAATACATCAACAACACAATCACATATCTGGATACCCATTTTTCATTTTATGGCAATAAGCCAAACACATACGACATACAGTACATATTGGTCGCCCAAACAACCAATAACAAACTCAATTGTACAACTAATATGGCATGCAATCCAAAACATGATCAATTAATATGACATACAAAAAAAAATCACATTTTTGGATACCCATTTGCCCACTTAATGGTAAATGTGTTGACAAAATTCAAAAACAAAACACCAATCAACATAGGTCTAACAGTTAAATCTATCCAAAAAACACCAAAATCGAATACATATCTAGGCACACAATCTAAAAATAACAGTCACATTTTTAGATACCCATTTGCCCATTTAGTTGTGAAAATTCAAACTGACATCAAGTACAGTCTACATTGGGCTTCCTATAGCTCATTTTCAGTTTATTACTATCTACACCATGGCAAGCAAATCAAAGGCATGTCAAATGAAGTCAACTACCAAAAAAACCAACATTTTTGGACACCCATTTTTCCCTTCTACGATGGAAGTGTTATCATTTTTTAAATATTCTACCTCTAACATGGCAAATCTAACGCCCTAGATTTCACACATTACACCTCAAACCATCGAATACCGAAATCACATCAAATGAAGTCATAAAAATAAAACAATCACATAATGGAATACCCATTTCCTACTTTAGCAAAAAAAGTGCAAAAATATATCAATGTCAATACATCGTTACCTCACAAACTCACAGTCAAAATTCACACCTACTCTACCCATTACCCGATAAAAACAATGATGAAACAAATCCAATTGAAAAACCAACCACACTTTTGGGTGTTGAGCAAGGTGAAACATCAGTATTGTCATTGTTGTCAACACAGTCAGATAGATCTATTGATACAGTGGATAGGAAGTTCAAAAGATATTCAGATGCAGAAGACAGGAGTTCTAAGGTTATTCAGAGTATGTACAGTGAGTTTCCAAGAAGACCGAAGTGGCCCATTTGCAAAATATCAAAGAAAAAGACAAGTAAGAAAAGTGTCACGATATCGTGACATATACAACAGGCAAGAAAAACTATCACGATTTCGCGACATGTTGGAAGAGAGAGAAAAAGCTGGAAAAACTGTCACAATTTTGCGACATGTTGGAAGAGAGAAGAAGCAAGAAAAATTGTCACGATTTCACGACATGTTGGAAGAGAAAGAGAAAGCAGGAAAAAATGTCACGATTTCGTGACATGTTGGCAGAGAAAAATGCAAGTGGAAAACTATCATGATTTCGCGACATGTTGGAAGAGAAAGAGAAAGCAGGAAAAACTGTCGTGATTTCGTGACATGTTGGCAGAGAAAAAGGCAAGTGGAAAAACTGTCGCGATTTCACGACATGTTGGAAGAGAAAAAGGCAAGTGGAAAAACTGTCGTGATTTCGCAACATGTTGGCAGAGAAAAAGGCAAGTGGAAAAACTGTCGCGATTTCATGACATGTTGGAAGAGAAAAAGGCAAGTGGAAAAATTGTCGCGATTTCATGACATGTTGGCAGAGAAAAAGGCAAGTGGAAAAACTATCATGATTTTGTGACATGTTGGAAGAGAAAAAGGCAAGTGGAAAAACTATTGCGATTTCACGACATGTTGGCAGAGAAAAAGGCAAGTGGAAAAACTGTCGCGATTTCGTGACATGTTGGAAGAAAAAGAGAAAGCAGGAAGAAGTGTCGCGATTTCACGACAAGTTCGAAGAAAGAGAGTAAGTTGGAAAAGTGTCACGATTTTGTGACATGTCACATTTTCATGACTAAAATAGGAGAGAGAAAGTAAGTTTGAAAAGTGTCACGATTTCGTGACATGTCGCATTTTCGTGACTCAAAAATGCCAGGAAGGAAGAGAAAGAAAAGGTGTCACAATTTCGCGACATGTCGCATTTTCGCGACTCGAAAAGGCCAGGGAGGAAGAGAAAGAAAAAGTGTCGCGATTTCGCGACATGTCACATTTTCATGACAAAAGAAAGAGAGGAAGCGTACGGAAGCAGAACTGTCATGATTTCATGACAAAAGCAGAGAAGAAGACTTCGAAGGCAGAAGTGTCGCGATTTCATGACAAAAGTAGAGAAGAAGACTTTGAAGGCAGAAGTGCCACGATTTTGCGACAAAAGCAAAGAAGCTAAGTACAAAAGCAAAAGTTTTAGGATTTTGTGACAAAAGCAGAGAAGAAGACTTAGAAGGTAGAAGTGTCGCGATATCACGACAAAAGCAAAGATGAAGTGTACGGAGGTGAAAGTGTTGCGATATCGTGACATGTTGTATTTTCACGGGCCAAAGCAAAGAGAAAGAGGAGAGAGAAAATAGTGTCGTGATTTCGTGACATGTATTTTCATAGGCCAAAGCAAAGAGAAAGAGGAGAGAGAAAATAGTGTCACGATTTTGTGACATGTTGTATTTTCGTAGGCCAAAGCAAAGAGAAAGAGGAGAGAGAAAATAGTGTCATGATTTCGTGACATGTATTTTTGTGGGCCAAAGCAAAGAGAAAGAGGAGAGAAAAAATAGTGTCGCGATATCGCGACATGTATTTTTGTGGGCCAAAGTTAAGAGAAAGAGCAAGGAGAAAAAGTGTCACGATATCGTGACATGTATTTTCGCGGTTAAGTTGAAGCCGATGAAGACCGACGAACAATCGACTAATTTTAGGGTTTTCAGTTGTTATGCAAGCCGACTAAGATTAGGGTTTTGATTATGAAAAAAATATTATAAAAGGAGGGTTTTTTGGAGAATTATGATACGTTGAATAAGTCATCGAATATGTGTACAAATTTTAGTCGGAGTGTGTAGAGAGCAAGTCATGTCGAATCGAGCTAAGTGCAAAATTCACAAATAGAGCAGAGTGCGTGAAAGGGAGAAGACGATCGTGAAGGTTGACTATAGCGAAGCAGAGTGTGCGAAGTGATTATGCAGAGAAAGTAGAAGGTGCAGTGCGGCTGTAGATTGTAGAAGTGTGCGAAGTGTCTGTTATGTGAATAGTAAAGAGATTGGGTAAGCAATAGACCAGTTAGGGTCTTGTAAAAGCAAAGGTATTTTTTTGGTAAACTTCTAGATTCAAAATTGAAGTCCAGGTTGTAGCTTGGCATCAGGGGTTGGTGCTCCTTTCTATTGGTGCAGATAAATAAGGGGTTGGTGCTCCTTCAAGTGGGTGCTGGTAAATTGATTGTAAAGTTGGTGCTTTGAAAAGGCTGGATTTGGATGATAGTCCAAGTAGTCATTTTTAAGGAGTAGCCACATTGGTGAACCTCGTTAAATCTTGTGTTGTGTGATGTTCTCTTGTGATACTTGCTCTATCTGGTTTTAAGCTTTCATTAGTTTTGTTTTAAGAGTTGTGTGTTTAAGTTTAAAGAGCTACACTGATTCACCCCCCCTCTTAGTGGCATTGTGAGACTAACAATTGGTATCAGATCCAAGTTCCTATACAAGCTTAACCAGTTAGGGTGATCTTGGAAGTAACACAATGGCAGGTGGTGAAGGTTTCTCATCAAACAAAGCACCATTGTATGACAGATCTAATTACGCATTCTAGAGAATTAGGATGCAGACATATCTCTGTGCTTTGGGTTATGACATCTGGGATTCAGTTTTTAGTGGATACACAATACCCATCACCCCTCCAAAAGAGGCTGACAAAAAGAAATTGTTTGAAAACAACTCAAAAGCAAAAAAATGCTCTCATGTGAGGATTAGCAGATAGTGAACTAGTAAAGATCATGAACTATAATACGGCAAAAGATATATGGGACAAACTGAGGAGTATTCATGAAAGAGACGATAAAATCAAGGAGGCCAAGTTACAAACACATCGAGCTTAGTTCAAAGCATTGAAAATGAATGATGATGAAAACATTGAGGCATATATGCTGAGATTCAATGGAATCATTAATGTGATCAGAGGACTCGGCAAAGATATTAGAGACTCTATCATCATGAAAAAGGTACTAAGATCTCTTTCTCAAAGGTTTGATTCCAAAGTCTTAGCAATAGAAGAAGCTAAAAATCTAAACTATTTTAGTATAGATGAGATGTATGGTTCTTTTACTGCATATGAGATGAGGATAGGAAGATCTAAACCCACATACAGAGAAGCGGCTTTTAAAGCCCTTAAAAATAAAAACACTAAACAAGAGTTCAAGGAAGAAGGGACATCAAATGAAATGGAAGCAAAATTTGTTAGAAAACTAAAAAAGGGGAAAGGAAAATACAGAGGGAAGCTACCATTTAAATGTTTCAACTGTGGAGGCATTGGGAATTTTGTGACCAAATGTCCACTTAAAGAGCAGAAAAAAAATGATGAAGGATTGCACCGTGAAAGAAGTGACTGGAAGAAAACGAATTTAAGAAAAGGCAACTTCAAGAAGAAAATTTTCATCTCCAAGAATGTCAGTTCATCAGAAGACAGCTCCGGTGAAAAGTCTGAAGAGGAAAAAGGTGAAACTCTCTTCATGGCATTTGAAGAAGCAAAATCAGAAAAGGAAGGAGTGAATTCTGAAGTATGTGGTGAAAACCCTGAGGCTGAAGTAGATCTAGAAGGTGAGTTGATCTCTGCACTTGAAGAGTGGGAGATAGAAAAAAAAAGAATAAGAAACTTTCAAGAAATCTTGAGGATGCAAATGAAATCATAACCAGTTTGAAAGTACAGATAGAAGAATCCAAGAAAATCTTAGAAGATCTCAAAGTGCAAATAACTATGAAAATAGATTATTCCAACAAGCTATAAGAAGAGACTATTGATTTGAGAATGCAACTAGAAGAGATGAATAAGAAAAATAGTTGTTATCACAAACATGAAGAAAGTTCTATGAAGCTGGATAAGATCATAAATGACCAAAGACCTGCAGGCATAAAGTTTGGTCTAGGTTTCATCGAAGGAGAATCATCAAGTGGATCAAATGCCAGAAATGTAGAATCCACAAAGATTGAAGATAAGAAACAGGTTGATCAAGGGAAAATGTCTCATGCAAAATAAAGCAATAATGCCAGGCACGAAAGGAGAACTGACAATGATGGATTCACCAATGTCACACATCAAATAAGAATAAGACCTATGGCTCCTATGGAAACATGGCAAAGACCATCTCCCAGGTTCAATTATCCCTTCTCTGGTTTCTGTTTTAAATGCAATGGCTATGGACATAAAATCTTAGACTGCAAATATAATGTTAGACCAAGGAATTTCACCAGTAGAAATGCTTTTTCTCCTCTGATGAATTATACAGTAGAATGTTATAACTGTCATAATTTTGGGCACATTGCAAGAAACTGTAGAAGCACATTTTCATCAAATTAGTTTCAGGGAAGAAAAGTTCAACCAAATAGGATGAGACAAAATAGAAAACTTCTCGTAAAACATGCACAAGTTGTTGATAAGGGAAATGTCAAACAAGAGCCCAAAACCACTATCAAAATGGAGTGGAAAGAAAAGGAATAACTTAAGGAAGAAAAAGAATCCTTAATCATACAAACAACATTTAAAGCACAGAATAAATATGTACCATGGATACTTGATAGTGGATGTTCCAGTCATATGACAGGTAACAAATAAAAATTTGAGAAGTTACAGAAATATGAAGGTGGTTCAGTAAAGTTTGGAAATAATGATGGAGCTAAGATAGTTGGCAAAGGTTCAGTTAAAATTATTAATAGGAAAATTAAGTCAGAAGAAGTCTTGTTTGTGGATGGTTTGAAACATAACCTGTTGAGCATAAGTCAGATTTGTGATAAAGGTCATGAGGTAGTTTTTAAGAAGCAGGGTTGTGAAGTCAAAAAGACAAACAGTGGAAAATTGATAGCAACTGGATCAAGAACATTTGGAAACCTATACATGCTCTCAAAGACTTTAGAAGGAGCTTGTTTTATTGGACAAGAAGAAGAAAATTGGTTGTGGCACAAGAGACTCGGTCATATAAATTTTGATAATCTAGTAAAAATCACCTCAAAAGGAGCAGTGAGAGATATTCCCACCATCAGAAAACCTACAAACAACATTTGTGCTTCATGCCAAAAGGGGAAACAAACTAGAGTCTCTTTCAAAACAAAAGAATACTACACAAGCAAACCTTTGGAACTAATACACACTGATTTATGTGGACCCATGAGAACACAAAGCATAAATGGTGACAAATATTTTATGTTGTGCATTAATGACTATTCCAGAATGACATGGATATTTTTCTTGAAGCATAAATCAGAAGCCTTTGATATGTTCAAGATTTTCAAAAACCAGGTTGAAAATGAAATATGAAAGAGGATCAAATGTTTAAGATTAGACAGAGGAGAAGAATTCATTTCAAAGGATTTTGCAGAATACTGTGAAAAATATGGTATTAGGAGATAGTTCTCAGCAGCTAGGACACCGCAGCAAAATGGAGTGGTAGAAAGAAAGAACAGGATAGTGCAGGAAATGGCACGGACTATGTTGTCTGAGAGCAGAGTAGCCGAAAGATTTTGGAAAGAAGCAATCCATACTATGGTTCATATTCAAAATAGGTACATGTTAAGAACACATGAAAGCAAAACTCCTTATGAATTATGGTTCGGTAAAAGGGCAACAGCAAAATACCTCAAAGTTTTTGGCAGCAAGTGCTATATCAAAAGAACTGAAGATAATCTTGGTAAGTTTGATGATAGAGCAGATGAAGGTATTTTTGTTGGTTACTCATCAAAAATCAAAGCTTACAAATGCTACAACAAGAGGCTAAAGGAAATTTTGGACAGTTCCAATGTTAAATTTGATGAAGTTAGAGAACGAGTAATAAGCTATGAAACAAACTACCCAATTTATGAAGAGGTTATTGAAGGAGATGAGGAAAACGAAATGAAAAAGATGCAAAAAATTGACTTAAATGATTTAAGTTGTGATTCAAAAGTGGAAGAAAATAAGAAATTCAAAACAGGCAGCTGGCAGAAAAATCATCCTAGAGAGAAAATAATTGGAGACCTCAAAGTTGGTGTTCAGACAAGAAGAAGAGTAGTAAGTGTATCGCTCCAAATTTTTTGCACCCTTACCTTCATGCTATAGGATCCGTGCCCGGAATGGGGATGTGAAAAGGATGGGACAATACCTCGGACTGAGAGGCCCTTGGAAGGTCCCGCCTCTCGGGGAGGTGTATAAGGGTGAATTTTTGATGGATGGTGGGTTCACCAAGAAAATTTTGAATGGCAGTTTCCACACCTAGGTTGATAGTGTGTTTGATGTGTTCATTTCATGCTTTAATTATTAAACTCCTAGGTTTGGCCGATATGAATCTAAACTATTATATATGCCATTGCTGATTTAAATGAATACAAAAAATAGAAATGGATGCAAATAACATAGAATATGCTAACTAGAAGGTGTCATACCTGATCCTGGATTTCTGATGGAGATTCTGAGTCTTGTAGTAGTTCAGATCATCTCATTTTATACGTAATCATCCCAAATCATAGAAGGTCGTTTGAAATCAGATAGAATCGTCTGAAATCTGATGAATTCGTCTGATGAATTCGTCAAAAACCTGCAATCACAAAAATAGATGCAAAATACCAAATATGCAAGTGCAGAAGCAAAGGATAATGGTAGAAATAATAGCAAACATGCCTAAATAATAGATTCTAATAACAAATAAGGAAATGCAATAAATTTAATGATTGATTTTAACTTTATCATGCGATTATGCTAAATGAGGTGAACTCCAAGATGCATAAAACATAATAACTTAAAACAATGTAGAGATATGATATGAAAAATGCAAAAAAATCTAAGAAAATGCAAACTCTAAACTCGGACTGCCCCAATCTGGACTACATTCAGGATCGCCTCCAATCGTACGAGATCATCTGCAATCGTCCGAGATCATCCACGACGATCCAAGCTAGCTTCGACTAAAAAATAGTAGAGTTCCTGCAATAAAATTGTAAAAATACCGAATGCAAGCAAAATTGTGCGAGGGAATAAGGAGCTAACTCTGCAATGAAATCCATCAACTAAGGGGTTGGGGTTCAGGGAGAATCAGCCAGCCAGCTAGGGGGATAAACTGAGAAAATCCCAATTTATATAGGATTACGAAGAGGTTTGGGAGGTTGGGGATCATCCCAATCTGGGAGATCTCCAACAAGGAAATCTCCAACTGCACAGACACGCTTCTGCCCAAGTTGGAGAGGTTATTGAAATAGAAGCTAATTATGAAAATTTGGTTTTGGGATGAAATCTTCTGGATTTTCTGTTCCAAACGAATTCGTCAGATCAGGGATGATTTTGTCTAATCTGAGACGATATCGTCCAACGGTCAAAACAAATCCTAAAAATGGTGTAGAAAATGGGGAAAGCGGGTAAAATGCGGTTTAATGGGCAGTTTGGGGTTGAAATTCAAATTTTAATATTTTATATTTTTACTAATGTTTTAACCGTGCCAATTTTAGGGTGCTACATTTTGCCCCCTCTTTAGCGCATTTTTTGAAAAAAAAGCGTTAAAGACAAGTTTTTCCTATTTTACGAGAAAGCAAAAATATACTCAATTTTTTAGACGACGATTCTTGGTCGAATCGTACGAATGCTGACTATGGTGCCCCCTCCGTGTTTTTACCCAAATCGAACGTTTGAGGTAAAAATGTGAAAAAGCAAAAATTTAAAATGCTGATTTTTAAATAAATTAAAGAAAATAGGGAAAACCCTAATTCATTTGTACTATTCACTTTTACTGTTCCAGAGCTCTACAGAGAAGAAACATGGTGGAGATAGCACACAAAGCGACAGAGGTCCGATGCGGGCTATGGGTAAGGATCTAATCCTAGTAGATTAGGTTTAATGTAACTTTGTGCAAGTTTTTTGAGTTAAATTTGATTGTTTGGGGCATCGCGACCATTTTTAGGCCGTTGACATCATTGGGACAAAATCATCTCGATTTCGTCAAAATCATCTCGATTTCGTCAAAATCGTCCCTATATCGACGATTTCGTCCAACAAGGGGCATTTCCCAAGTTGCAAAATTGGAGATGATTTCATCCTCACAAAGGACAATTTTGCCCAATTGGGGATGATATCATCCAATGGTGGACGATATCATTTTAAACTTGATTTTAAGTTGTTTAATTTGATTTTAATGATTGGTTTATTAATGATTTTGTTGTTTTATTGTTTATTTTGCATAAGGGATTACTAAAGAGTCGAGAGTGGAAATATGGTGGGCTAAGAGATGACATAGCCATGCTTGACCAGGCAGAGCGTGACTGACTTGGATTGGTCGGTCTACAGCATGTGGTAGAGATGCCAAAAGTGTTGATTGACATGGGGCTACTGACAGCCCTAGCAAAGAGGTGGTATCTAGGGTTGTCTTGTTTTTGGTTACTGACAGGGGAGATGGTTCCCACTCTAGAGGACGTATGGAGGATCATGAGGATCCCCATACAAGGATGGATAATGACACCTATGGCCAATCAGGGCCAGTCAATGATGAGGCTCACTAGAGACCCGAGCTTCACCCTGGAGAAGGGTGGAGTGAACATCGAGTCACTACGGTAGATGCCTTGGGCATCTAGGCTGACTCAGGTTTTTGTAGGAGTTGTCGATGGCTTACTGCTGTGCCACCAGAGTGGATGCAGACTATTGTGGGTGCTCTCAGACATAGTCTGTGACATGATAGACCACGGGTATAGATTTGCATGGGGCACCTTTGTTCTTTGCATGGGGCCACTTGTATAGGATCCTGTATGGGGTCATATACAAGGGAGGTCGATGTTTTGTTTTGACAAAACTACTACAGGTTTGGTGCTAGGAGCACATTGCGATGCAGAGGCCGATAGGGCTCCCATTGATAGGGGTTGATCGAGAGAGGCCCCAAGTTTTCTATTGGTGGCTACAACGGGGGTCACAGTGACGGATAGATCTGTCGATGTCACGAAGGTTGCTAGACGACCTCATCCCATACCAGATCACCTAGAGGTCATGGTGAGAGCACCTTGGGTGGGCAAAGGATGGGCAGGAGCTGGCTCACATCAGGCGAGTCTACTGGCTAAGGATGGAGCGAGGAGAGGTAGAGCTCCATCACTATGACCGAGTACTACGATAGTTCGGTCTACAGTAGGGGATCCCATCTCTCAGAGAGTACGAGTACTCTTGAACTATTTGGGATAGTACTACGCTGAGTGAGGCTCCAGATATGCAATGATTCTAGAGTTAGGACATGGACGATGCCCTCATCCAGCCAGTGGATGGTGACAATGTCGAGGTTACGGATGGCTACGATGCCTGGTATGCAGGCATCCACCCTCCTCGGATGACGAGGGCGTAGGGTCCAGTGCATGCTATGGTGTGCCAGATGGGGAGGTGATGGTAGGTTGCTATTGAGGTAGTGTGAGGTTGCAGGGGGAGAGAGCAGTGGCAGATCCCATAGGAGAGACGCCAAAGGATGGCACGGGCTCCATAGAGGCTATGGGAGACAGGGTGAAGAGAGGAGAGACTCCCTTCATAGTAGGGGGAGAGACCACCATCACCTGATAAGGGCAAGGGTGTTGAAACAAGGGAGAGCAGTGAGACAAAAACTCTCTAGGCTAAGGTTGTCTGCCTCTGGGATTAGGTGCAAACATTGTAGGATGAGGCTACATGGGTAGAGAAGTGAGCACTTAGGATCTGGCATGGTTTATTGCTTAGACCACATTCTACCAAGGGCTATACTATCACATGGTTCCAGAGAACCATAGGGTACCACTGCCAGCCCCTATTACAGAGCCGAACATGATGGGATCGTTGAGGACATCCTCACGATCGATGATGAGGACATGAGATACAACCCAAACCTCTATGGGATAACCTCCTCCACGTCAGGGTGGGGGAGGAGATGAGGCTGAGAGCTCGAGGGCTTCTCGAGGCTAGGTGTCTATGGACTATAGATTTTGTAGAGATTGTTGAGAGGATTGAGTATGCCAGGGTATAGATTGTGGCATACCAATCTAGTTTTGATATGATGTATATAATTTTTTGATATATATATATGATCTTGTTTCTGATGATATGACTTGTTCATATGTGTTTATGATGCTTTAATGTTTGAATTGTTTGCTTATTTGATTGAGGATTCATGTAATTATGTCGTTTTGAAATATTATAATTTGATGTCATGTTGTAAGATTTTAAATGAAATAATCTGATGTAAACAATTGGTTGTGGTGGTGTGATTTGATAAAAAAATAAAAAGAGACTTCTAACAATAATTTCAAAGGAAATTGTCGCTGTTATAGACCATTTCATGGAATCGCCGCTCACTCGGTCGTCAAGCTAATCCCAGTATAGAAATATTATTAAAAGTAAAAGAGTGCTTAAGAGACTGTCTTAAGACTTTGTGTTGTAATGATGGAGATAATGATGGTTTGATGATTTGTTTTCAGATTTTCATAAAAATAGTATGCATGAGATACGAAAAGAAATATAATTTTTCTAGGCATAAATTCCTAAGTGTGATAAAATTTTGAACAATTCCTTAGAATTTATACCATGGTTGCAAAATTGAATTTGAACATAATGACATGAAATAGAATAGGTGTTCGTTTGTTGGTAAAGCATAATTGTGTAACATAATGATGCAAGTCATATGTTTTGATGAATTTGTTTTAAAATAAATGGAAAATAAAATTAGAACAATGGTTTGCGCTAGGCATAGAATTATAGGTATAGACTTATACCATCATCGCGAAATCCAAAGAAGAAAATAGATTGTTGGTGTTATTGCAAGATGAATTTTTGACCTTTGATAAATAGAAAAAAAAAAAAAAATTGTTTGAAATTATTTTTAAGATTTTGTGAGAAGATGTATGTAATTGCTTTTATACAAACAAAAAATTCTGAAATAAAAGGATAAAATTATTCCGAAAAGAGTTACAGAAATATTTTAAATTATCTCAAAGAGCAATGTAGATTTATAAGGAATCCTCATGTGCAAATGTGACTTCATTACCGATCTTGATTTATCATAATGATACAAAATCTCTCAAATACAAATGTGTGTGCGATTGTATTGTTCATTCACCAATTTTGAGCAAGATAATTTGATACAAGTAATTTGCCGTAACCAAATGAATGTTCATTGACCATGATTTATATGCATGTAACCGTACCAGACTACTATGTAAGTTAGGTTATCAAGAGTTAGCTAATCCATAAGCTGACAGAGGTTTGTACAAAAGAAGGTCGCTAATGTGACAGACATATCACCACGCTAGGGATTACCCAAGGCCAAGCGGGTTGGGCACAAACCACCTGTTATGGGGCTTACCTCACAGTTTTCAAATAATTGAGAATTCCAGGGATTCAAGCTCATTCACCCTTCTTTTCTTTTCAAGGGGTAGGGAAAGGATTTTATTGCATTTTGCTTTTGCATTTCTCTTTCTTTTTTTCTTTTTTTTGTACTTTTGTATTTTTGCTTGATATTGGAGAAAATACTGAAATATTGTTGTGATGATACAAAATAACCTTTTTCTTTTTCTCTTTTTCTTGAACTTTTCTTTTTATTCCTATGCTAGGGATACTTGCTCGGATTAGCTGTAGAGCAAGGGATTTTTATTTTGGTTAGGGGTGAGCTTGTCCTTTTGTCAATTCTCAAAGATTCTAGACCATGTGCATGATAGGATAGCAGGGGAAACTTTTCGCTCAGGAAACCATTTCTACTATGTAGCATCATATTGAATTTGTAATGAAATCATTTTAATGTGAAAGATATACTTGGTTCAAGTAAATAACAAGATCAGTTCTCTATGCTCAAAACTTTATCTAATTCAACTGTGGACTTTGATATAAGAGAGATAAATAATCATACCAAATAAAATCAAGATATTTATACATGTGAATGTGAAAGTGCGAGATTCCAAATAAATGCTAATTTATCCCAAAATAACTAAAAATATAACAACAATACTTCACAATTTGAGAGGTACAAAATAAAAGATGTTTTTGAAGATTTGAATGTTTTTATTTTTAAGTTATGAATTGAAAGAAATACAAGATGATTGTTTTGTGAAACGTTTTAAATAAGTGACTAAAAAGGAAATAATATGCAAAACAAATATATACAATGATGAAATGACCAATTTTTATGCATAGTAACGTTTAAGATGCATAATGTTCATAGGTTCTTTAAGTTCTTTACCATCCAAGGTAGATAATTTGTATGCTCTTGATCCAAATTTAGCAGTGATGACATATGGTCCAAGCCAGTTGGGCTCAAATTTACCTTTAAGGGATTTAGTTGCATTAGTATTTTTTTTATTTTCTTTTAAGACAAGGTCACCGATCTCAAAATATTGAGGATCAATTTTCTTAAGATATGCTCTCTTAAGCTTGTTTTTGTAGGCATGAAGATGCTCCAAAGCATTGATGTGCTTTTCATCTAAGAGTTCCAGCTGACTAAATTTGCCAGCACGATATTCATCCCCTACTTCAGTATCTTGAAGTAGTAGAGATAAAGAAGGAACTTCTAATTCAAATGGAAAAATGACTTCAGCACCATAAACTAAGACAAAAGGTGAAGTTCCAATGGGGGTTCAAACACTATTTCGATAGGCCCACAAAGCAGGATATAACTGAATGTGCCAATCTCGACCGATTTTATTGACCAATTTTTTAAGAATTTTGATTAAGGTTTTATTAGATGCTTCTACTTGACCATTACCCTGAGGATAATAGGGAGTGGACCAGCGATGTTGAATTTTATATTTTTGACATAATTTCTTGACATATTTATTTTTGAAACAAGTTCCATTATCGAAAATGAGATTGGCAGGAATTCCAAACCTACAAATAATTTGATTAAAAATAAAATTGGAAACTTGTGTTCCAGTGCAATAAGCTAATGGCATAGCTTCAACCCACTTCGTGAAATACTCGGTGGCGGTTATGATGAATTTGTGTCCATTGGATGACACAGGGTTGATTTTTCTAATGATGTCTAGGCCCCATTTTGAAAAGGGCCAAGGAGATGAAATAGCCTGCAGTTCTTGTGCAGGTGCATGGACAAGGTCAGCGTGTTTCTAGCACTTGTCGCAATGTCGCACATAATTATGTGCATCATTTCCATGGTAGGCCAAAAATATCCTATCCGAAGGAGTTTCTTAGCAATGGCGCTACCACTAAAATGTCCCCCACAAGATCCATTGTGGGCTTCATTCAAAGCTGATCTAGATTCTTCTAGATTCAAACATCTCAATAAGATGCCTTCAAAAGATCTTCTATATAAGGTATTACCAATAATCACAAAGCAACTTGCTTACCTACGTAATAACCTACGCTGGTTGCTAGTACAACCATCAGGGAAGGTTCCTTTCTACAAAAAATTAAATATATTAGTATACCATGGTTCAGGAGTTGTTTCGTTGATGAGAAACACATCCAAAGGTTCTAAGCATGATTTGCTTGAAGCTGGTTCCTGAAGTCGATGAATAATTATGGTAGCATATTCATCGTCTAACTCCAAGGGTAAAAGAGATGCAGCTACAACCATAGCATCAGCCGCACGATTGCTAGTTCGAGGAATAGCTTCCAAAGTAACTTGATCAAACAAGGATAATAACTGCAAAACATATGCTTTATATGGGCATAATTTATCATCTTTGATTTGATAAACATAATTGATTTGGTTTATGACAATTTGGGAATCACCAAAAACCAATAAAATTTTAATTTTCAATGCCAAGGCAGCTCGTAATCCAAGGATAAGAGCTTCATATTCAACAGTGTTATTGGTGCAAGCAAATGTTAATTTGAAGGATAGAGGTATAAGATGTTTTTGTGAAGATATTAAAATAATACCCGCTCCAGCCCCACTCATGCATTGGGCTCCGTCAAAGTATAGGGACCATTGATATGAATGGTCTGCCTCTAGATTAAGGCATTCGTCAGGAAACTCAATGATGAGGGAATGAGTAGATTCTAAGGGTGTAGCAGCTAATTGATCTGCTATGATTTGACCTTTAATAAACTTTTGTCCTATGAAGGTGAGTTCAAATTCGCTTAACGCAAGAACCCACTTGGCTGTGCGACCAGATAAATATGGTCGACTCATGAGATATCGCAAAGGGTCAAATTTGGCAATAACATACATTTTCTGACTGAGCATATAATGTCATAGTTTATGTGTAGAAAATACGACTGCTAGGCATAATTTCTCTAGTATGGTATAATGAGTTTCATAACTGATTAAGGTTCTGCTAATGTAATAATTAGCACGTTCTTTCTTCTCATCGTCAAGCTGAGCTAACAGAGCTCCTAAGGCAGAATCAGAAGCAAAAATGTACAAGATAAAAGGACGATCAGATCTAGGTGGGGAAAGCACTGGTGGTTTGAGGAGATATTTCTTAAGGAGTTCAAATGCTTCTTGGATTTCTTTGTACCAATGAAAAGAGACATATTTCTTAATAAGCTTAAGAAAGGGTCCAGTTTTGTCTACCAACTTGTCGATAAAGCGACGAATAGCTTGAAGCTTACCTTGTAAACTTCATAATTCTGATATATTGGTGGGTGCGGGCATATCTATGATAGCCACGATCTTGAGAGGGTCAATTTCAATTCCACATAAAGAAACTATAACCCCTAATAATTTACCGAACTTAACTCCAAATATGCATTTAGCTGGATTTAGTCGGATAAGATATTCCCTTAACCGATCAAATACTTTCCTTAAGTCATTTAAATGATCATCTTCTTTGATGGAACAAGCTATGATATCATCTACATAATCATGTAGGATATCATGCATCATATCATGAAAAATATAAGTCATAGCTCATTGATAGGTTGCACCTACATTCTTTAAGCCAAATGGCATCACTTTCCAACAAAATGTTCCCCAAGGGGTAATAAAGGCTATTTTGGCCTGATCTTTAGGAGCTATCCTGATCTGATTATAACTAGAAAATCCATCCATTAAGGATATCATTCCACTTCCAACAGTAAATTCAATGATCTGATCCATGTTGGGAAGAGGAAAATCATATTTAGGGCATGCAACATTAATGTCTCTAAAATCGATGCAAACCCTAACTTTAGTGGCTTCTTTATTAGTTATTGGAACTACATTGGAGATCCATTCGGCATAATCAATGGCTTGTATAAAAATGACTTTCAACAATTTTTCTAGTTCTCCTTTGACTAGTAAGGCCACTTTAGGATGCATTTTTTGAAGTTTCTGTTTAACGGGTTTAGCATCTGGATGGACTACTAGATGATGCATAACTACAGAAGGGTCCAAACCTGGCATGTCTTCATATGTCCAAGCAAAGACATCTTCATAGTCTTTAAGAAATGAAATGTATTTATCTTGTTTTTCTTGACTCAATTCTGATCCAATATTGATTATGTGAGGGTTATGTTCGGTTCCAATGTTAATTTTTATAACGTTTTCAACTTCCATATGTAAATGTCTCTCAAAATTATGTGGGGTGGATGAAACACCTAATTCTTGTAATTCTTCCAAGGTTAACTTGGATAATTTGTCTTGAGAAGTCGTAGCTTCAAGCTGGGCTATACTCGGGATAGAGCCATCAAAATAAAATTCATTATATAACAATTCCTCAATGGAAACATCATGAAAGATATCTCCCTCCAACTCGTCATCGGATTCGACAATCATTTCGGGGTAGGCTATGGATAGCATATTGCAGGTAAAAGAATTATTCTTTAGACACAAAGAATCTTGTTTATCTAGATAATATTGATAACATACGAGATGGTCATCATCCTCAAATGGAAAGGGCTGACCTTTACTAGAAAATAGGCCCACACCACAGTGGGCAAGCCATGGTTCTACCTCAAAAGGTTCTTTCATACCATTTTGGAAAGGTCCCAAACCTTTCCCTTTATATCCCAATTTAAGCATTATGGGCTTAGCTTTAAGATAATCATTAGCAAAATAGCATCTAGCATATCCATCACAATGTGTCTTAATGTTTCTAGGTATTCTTCCCCAATCATATCCCTTATAAATGAAAGCACAACTCTCGACTTGGTAGATACTTCCCATAGGTTGTGGGAGGCCCAAGGTACGAGGAGAGGGTGGGAGTTTATTTAAAAGAAGGGAAGTTTGCATGGCAGTGTTGGTTTCTTTTGATATAAGAATTTTAGATAAATCGGGTAAGAGCTCATCAATAAGAGCATAAGAGGTAGAAGGAACATTTCCTACATCATCAGATGTGGAAAGGATGCTTGTAGTGGATGTAGATGTCATAGGGATATTGATGGGTGAGTCTATAGGTATGGAAGATATAGGAGTAAAACAAGAAGCATTAGTTGTAGTTTTAGGATCTTTTCGAGGTCCTAGTGTGGTTTGTTCAAAATATGGTTGAGCTATATGTATAGGTGTAGTTGAAAGAGTAGATAATGTTATGGGTGTGTGTTTCACATGTTTGGATGAATGATAAGAATTAGGATGTGTGGATGACAGGGCAGGGCAAAATTGAACTCCAACAGGTTCTGCCAAAGTGCACACATATCAAAGGGTCTAGGATCAATATGAATGGTAACCAACTGGTTTTTAAATTTGAATCTAACACACTGGTGTAAAGTGGAGGGAACCGCTCGCATCACATTGATCCAAGGGTGACCCAAAAGTATATTGTACGATGCAAGGCAATGTACAATAAACACGGTCGTATCTAGGGTTCTAGGACCAACTTGCAAGGGTATAGTAATGACTCCACATGTTTCTTGTGTCTCATCATTGAAGGCTTTTATAATCATATCAGTTCTTTTCATTTCATCACTTCTAAACCCAAATCGTTGGTAGAAGTCAAAAGTGTAGATGTTTAAAGATGAACCATTATCAATCAAGACTCGTTTAACGACTACATCTCCAATTAGGGCAGTAATATATAAGGGGTTATCCTTATGTAAACTATGTTGTGGGATATCTTTATCTCGAAAGTCAATACAATCAAATTCTCGAGTGATGATAGTATTGGACATGGCTTCAGGTTGAATATTTTGTGGTACCATCATTTGGCTTAATGTGAGCATTAATTCATCCCTATGGGTAGGAGAAGATCTTAACAGGTCCAAAAGGGAAATTCTATCTGTAGTATTGGATAATTGTTCATTAATATTGTAGGGAGGCTTAGGTTGAACATTAGGCACATAATTCCCTTTATTGGGATTTTTCAAAACAAATGGGGTTGATCCATCATTCTGAGTTTGATCCTATTGAGAGGTTTGAGCCTGTTGTCTGGTAACGGCTCCGATGGTTCCTACAATATTATTTTGCAAGTGATGAATAGGTCTTGGTCTAGCGTTTATGGCTTGTTCATTAGAAACTATTTGGTGAGAAGATGGTCTAGTAGTAACTCTTCTACGAAATGGTTCTTCTGGAACCATAGAACTGGTGATAGGTTGAATAGGATCTTATTCATCTTCAGAACTATTCGATTGATTTGAGGTGATTTCCATGTCACTTTCAGTCTCATATTCGATGTCACTAAGATCAAGTATCTGAATATTATGTAGAGGTCTGGTCGTAACTATGGATAAAGTTGTGTCAAATATTTGAGGATCATGAACAGGTAATTGTCCACTAATAGTCCCTACATATCGGGTAGGAGGAGGAACATTGTGATGCTCAATTTGATTGGCCACCTCTTTACCATGTTTTGGTAAAGGATGTTGAAATATGTCCAATGATTGATTGACATTCTGATTCTAATTTTGGGGAATGCTCTTTTGGGCGTTATTAGAAGGATTTTGTTTAGGTTGGAAGGCTTGCACCTCCATCTCATTATTATCAATCAAATCTTGTATTTTAAGTTTTAATATTTTACAAGAGTTGGTAGCGTGTCCAGGTCCTCTATGAAAATCACAATATAAATCAGCTTTGTATCCGGGTATGGTTGGATCAGGTTCTCGGATAGCTGGTAATTGGATCAAGCATCATGATAGTAATTGCGGGAGAATGGTTGATAAAGGTTGATTTAACCTAGTAAATTCTTGGGGTGGTTTATCAGGAGGTTTCAATATAAACTTCTCTGTTGTTTTCACAGTATTAACATTAGCAATGTTTCTGCTATCAGTGACTCCGTCACCCACAACTTGTTTATTTTTATATTGATTTCTAGATGTTTTCTCATCATCTTTATTTTTGAGCTGACCCATTCTAATGAGAGCATCTTCCACCCTTCGAGCTAAGTCTATAGCTTGATCGAAGGTGGTCAAGGTAGTAGTTGATAATTCATAGGATAGTTGTTCTTGTAAATTATTGATAAAAATATCCAACATTTCTCGATAAGGTAACACAAAGTGTAGTTTTCCTATCAACTATCTCCATCGAGCTAAGAAGTCAGCAAAACACTCATCTTTGTCTTGTTTTAGGTTGTACAAATATTTAATGGTTACATGCCTTTTGATATAGGCACTAAATTGATGCACAAAAGACTTAGCGATCTCTTCAAAATTTCTCAAAGAATGAGTGGGTAGTTGATAATACCATTCCAATGCCATCCCCCCTAAGCTTTTTGGGAACATTTTTAGTAATAGCAAATCATCATGTGATATGTCATGACAGGCTATCCTAAACATACGAAGATGCTCTATGGGATCTTTAGTTCCTTTATATATAGGTAGGAAAGGCATAGGAAAGTGTTTGGGATATGGTTGTGCTACAACTATAGGATCTAGAGGTTGACTACACATCTCTCGATAATTGTATGAGGGACGGTAGGGATCTATCTGGTCCATGCGAGAGACTAACTGTTTCACCATGGCTTCCAAATTACCAGTTTGTCCACCATATTGGTTTGGTGGTACATGAGTATGGGATTTGTGACCATAGGAAGGCGGGACATAAGGATTAGATGCTATATTGTTGTTATGCAAATGGTTGGTAGGAAGAGTATTATGAAGAAGATTTGTTGTAGCATTATGTTGTATCCTAGATTGTTGGAAATTGGTATTTGGTTTTGTTTTAGGCTTTTGTTGATTTGAGGTATATTGATCAATAGCTTGGCAAAATAAAGTAGTGAATGAAGGTTTCTTTTGTGTGGGAATAACCCTTGGCTTGGTAACAGGCACTCTAGGTGGTTGGGTAGCCTGTTGTTGTTGCATGTTTTGGATTATAGCAGCCATGTCCAAATTGGACGGTCCGACTTGATCACTCTCTTGATCAACAAAGGACAAAGGATTAGTGCGTGTGTGATATATGTCTTCTAGGGTTGCTTGAGTATCACTAATTTGATATTTATCCATATGAACTGCTCTATTAAGGGTGCCAATATTATTATTGAGAAATTTCCAAAAATGGTCCATGTTCTCAAAAGTAACAACTCCTTCTAGAGTTATTTTAGGAGATGAGGATCCTTCCTCTCTATCATTTTATTTTTGTTCATTTGCGTCCATAAATTCTTCTTCTTGTTGGTTTAAGGTTACTTCTTCCTGAATTGGGTCTTCAAGAAGGGCATCTGGTTTATTTGTGGTTTTTCCTAACCAATCTTCTTCTACTTCAATTTGTTTTCCATTCCTGAGTCTAGTCATTGTGTCTAAATTTAGGTTTTAGCAAATATATATTAATATATTTGCAACAGATCTTGGGAGGTATATATTTTAATTATATACCTACTATAATACTTAAAAGAAAATGTTTTGATTTTTTTTGTTATGATTTTATTTTGTTTTTGTTTTTGTTTTTATGCTTATAAAGACAATAAACAACACACTAAATACAAGAAATAACAATAATAAAATAATAACTTAGTTTTCTATAAATAGTTTATAGATATCATTGATAGGATCAAGTTCATCGGGAGTCATAAAGTGCTCCTCTTCAAATTGGAAATTGTTTTTCAAGAAGTCAACAAAGTGTGCTATGGTGATATTATCTGTTTCAGATTCTGTTTTGTAAAAATAAATCTCATGGCAATATTCTCGATATAACATAGCTCTAGGAACTCTATTCCATCTCTTTCTATTCGTAAGAATGACCTCTTGGTCCTCTATACGAGACATAAATTTATGTACTACAACTGCATTCTCAAGGTATTCCTCAAAGGTATACAACTCAGAAGACACAAGGGCTCTTTTATCTGCTAACCACCTATGGCAAGCTCTCTAAAGTTCATGATACAAAATTACTTGATCGGGATCCAGGATTCTATCTAGGACAAACCTCTTGATTTGCCTAAGTTCGGTTGCTCTAGATGAAATGAGATCCAATCTCCTATCAAGTTCGTCCCACAAAGGTTGAACCCTATTTGTTTGAGGTACTCTAAGCACAGAAGTAATCTCTATAGCTGCTAATTGATTTTCAACATTAATGGTGATAGCTCATCTTTTATTATAGTCTACCATCTAAATATGACATGCAAATTTTCTTAAGTCTAAATGCATTTATGTTTTGTTTTCTTATTATATATATTTTTTTATTTTTAGAAAATTTTTGTTTTCAAAAGGTTTTTGTTTCATGTCGGGTTCACCAAAATGTATCGCTCCAAATTTTTCGCACCCTTACCTTCAGGCTATAGGATCCGCGCCTGGAAGGGGGATGTGAAAAGGATGGGACAATACCTCGAACTGAGAGGCCCTTGGAAGGTCCCGCCTCTCGGGGGAGGTGTATAAGGGTGAATTTTTTATGGATGGTGGGTTCACCAGGAAAATTTTGAATGACAGTTTCCATGCCTAGGTTGATAGTGTGTTTGATGTGTTCATTTCATGCTTTAATCATTCAACTCCTAGGTTTGGCCGATATGAATCTAAACTATTCTATATGCCACTGCTGATTTAAATGAATACAGAAAATAGAAATGGATGCAAATAACATAGAATATGCTAACTAGAAGGTGTCATACCTGATCTCAGATTTTTGATAGAGATTATGAGTCTTGTAGCAGTTCAGATCGTCTCAGTTTGTACGTAATCATCCCAAATCACAGAAGGTCGTCTGAAATCAGACATAATCATCTGAAATCTGATGAATTCGTCAGATGAATTTTTCAAAAACCTGCAATCACAAAAACAGACGCAAAATACCAAATATGCAAGTGTAGAAGCAAAGGATAATGGTAGAAATAATAGCAAACATGCCTAAATAATAGATTCTAATAACAAATAAGGAAATGTAGTAAATTTAATGATTGATTTTAACTTTATCATGTGATTATGCTAAATGAGGTGAACTCCAAGATGCATAAAACATAATAACTTAAAATAGTGCAGAGATATGATATGAAAAATGTAGAAAAAGCTAAGAAAATGCAAAATCTAAACTCGGACTGCCCCCAATATGGACTACAGTCAAGATCGCCTCCAATCGTACGAGATCATCCGTAATCGTCCGAGATCGTCCGTGATGATCCAAGCTAGCTTCGACTGAAAAATAGTAGAGTTCCTGCAATAAAAATGTAAAAATACCGAATGCAAGCAAAATAGTGCGAGGGAATAAGGAGCTAACTCTGCAATGAAATCCATCAACTAAGGGGTTGGGGTTCAGGGAGAATCAGCCAGCCAGCCAGGGGGATAAACTGAGAAAATCCCAGTTTATATAGGATTAGGAAGAGGTTTGGGAGGTTGGGGATCATCCCAATCTGGGAGATCTCCAACAGGGGAATCTCCAACTGCGTAGACATGCTTCTACCCGAGTTGGAGAGGTTGTTGAAACAGAAGCTAATTATGAAAATTTGGTTTTGGGATGAAATCGTCTGGACATTCTATTCCAGATGAATTCGTCAGATTGGGGACGATTTCATCTAATCTGAGAAGATATCGTCCAACGGTCAAAACAAATCCTAAAAATGGCACGAAAAATGGGGAAAGCGGGTAAAAGGCGGTTTAACGGGCAGTTTGGGGTTGAAATTCAAATTTTAATATTTTATCTTTTTACTAATGTTTTAACCGTGCCAATTTTAGGGTGCTACAATAAGTAACTACTCTCTATTATCTAGCATTGAGCCCAAAAATGTTACTGATGCAAGAAAATATGAAATTTGGATGAAGGTAATAAACGAAGAATTAGATCAGATCGAGAAGAATGAAACTTCGAAGTTAGTACCTAGACCTGCAAATAAAAATATGATCAGAACTAAATGGATTTTTTGAAAAAAATTGAATGAAGACGAACAGGTAGTAAGAAATAAAGCAAGATTGGTATGTAAGGGTTATGCACAAGTTGAAGGCATTGATTTTGAGGAAAATTTTGCACCAGTAGCTAGACTTGAGGCAATTAGAATGTTTCTGGCTTTAGCAATCTACAAGAATTTCAAAGTTTATCAAATGGATGTGAAATCAGCATTTTTAAATGGGAAACTTGAAGAAGAAGTTTATATTGAGCAACCAGATGGTTTCCAACTTGGTGATGATCCAAACTTGGTTTGCAAGTTGAAGAAAACATTATATGGCTTAAAATAGGCACCCCGAGCATGGTATGCAAGGCTAGACAACTATCTCACTCAACAAAGGTTTAAGAAAGGTATGGTGGATAGTAATTTGTATGTCAAAATAGAAAATGGGCATCTTATTTTTCTTGTTGTATACGTAGATGATATCATATTTGGCAGCAACAAAGATGAGTCGTGTAAAGATTTAGCAAATAAGATGCAAAAAGAATTTGAAATGTTAATGATTGGTGAACTGTTGTATTTCCTCAGGTTGCAAGTTAATCAAAGTAAGAAGGGCATATTTATTTCTCAAGTTAAATATGTAAAAGAGATGCTAAAAATGTTCACAATGGATGATTGTAAGCCAGTTAGCACTCCCATGATGACAGGATGCAAGTTGAGTAAGGATGAAAAATCTCCACCTGTTGATCAAACTATGTACAAATCTATGATTGGAAGCTTACTGTACCTGACAGCTACCAAACTAGATATTTTGTAGGTAGTATGCATGGTAGCACGATTTTAGGCAAATCCCAAAGAGACTCATGTGACAACAGTAAAGAGGATTCTTCGATACCTCAAGGGTAATATGGAGTATGGGTTATGGTATCCAAAATTTAAATACTTCACCCTTATTTCATATTCAGATGCAGATTGGGCAGGATGTGTAGATGAAAAAAAGAGTACCAGTGGAGGTGCATTCTAGCTTGGAGACATATTGGTCGCATGGCACAGTAAGAAGCAAGAGTCAATTTTTTTATCAACAGTAGAGGCAGAATATATTGCAGCGACAACATGTTGTACATAGGTATTATGGATGAAACAAACCCTGAAAGATCTTGGTATCTGCTTTAGTGAGCCAATATTAGTTAAGTGTGATAACACCAATGCCATTAACATCTCCAAGAATCCAGTTATGCATTCACGCACAAAACACATCGCTATTAGGTATCACTTTTTGAAGGAGAAAGTTGCAGAAGGTGAGATTAAATTGGATTTTGTTCCAACTACAGATCAAGTAGCAAATATCTTCACAAAACCATTGCCCAAGGAAGTTTTTGAGTACCTTCAAAATAAATTGGGAGTGGTCACACTTCCCAAGAATTGACTAGCTATAGGGATCACATTCTCAGGGGGAGCATTTAAGTATTTGTTTATCTTTTTTCTCATGTTCATGATTTTTGCTAAGTGTAATAAATTGTGCCTGAGAATGTTGTGCATGGACTCAAGGGGAGTCTGCAATAGCCCTTTGGTATTATTGTCAAAGGGGGAGAAAAGTTACAGGAAAGTGCACGTGTGTTGCCAACAATTCCAAAGGGGGAGATTGTTGAGCAAGGTGCAACATTAGTATTGTCATTGTTGTCAACACAGTCAAATAGATCTATTGATACAGTGGATAGGAAGTTCAAAAGATATTCAGATGTAGAAGATAGGAGTTCAAAGGTTATTCAGAGTATGTACAGTGATTTTCCAAGAAGACCGAAGTGGCCCATTTGCAAAAGATCAAAGAAAAATACAAGTAAGAAAAGTGTCATGATATCGCGACATATACAACAGGCAAGAAAAACTGTCATGATTTCACGACATGTTGGAAGAGAGAGAAGAAGCAGGAAAAACTGTCACGATTTCGTGACATGTTGGAAGAGAGAGAAGTAGGAAAAACTGTCGCGATTTCATGACATGTTGTAAGAGAAAGAGAAAGTAGGAAAAACTGTCATGATTTCATGACATGTTGGCAGAGAAAAAGGCAAGTGGAAAAACTGTCTCAATTTCACGACATGTTGGAAGAGAAAATGCCAAGTGGAAAAACTATCGTGATTTTGTGACATGTTGGTAGAGAAAAAGGCAAGTGGAAAAACTGTCACGATTTCATGACATGTTGGAAGAGAAAAAGGCAAGTGGAAAAACTGTCACGATTTCACGACATGTTGGTAGAGAAAAATACAAGTGGAAAAACTATTGCGATTTCATGACATGTTGGAAGAAAAATATAAAGCAGGAAGAAGTGTCGCAATTTCGTGACAAGTTCGAAGAAAGAGAGTAAGTTGGAAAAGTGTCACAATTTCGTGACATGTCGCATTTTCGCGACTAAAATAGGAGAGAGAAAGTAAGTTTGAAAAGTGTCACGATTTTGTGACATGTCGCATTTTCGTGACTCGAAAAGGGTAGGAAGGAAGAGAAAGAAAAAGTGTCATGATTTCATGACATGTCGCATTTTCGTGACTCAAAAATGCCAGGGAGGAAGAGAAATTAAAAGTGTCATGATTTTGCAACATGTCGCATTTTCACGACAAAAGAAAGAGAGGAAGCGTATGGAAGCAGAACTATCGTGATTTCACGACAAAAGTAGAGAAGAAGACTTCGAAGGTAGAAGTGTCATGATTTCACGACAAAAGCAGAGAAGAAGACTTTGAAGGCAGAAGTATCGTGATTTCACAACAAAAGTAGAGAAGAAGACTTCGAAGGTAGAAGTGTCATGATTTCACGACAAAAGCAGAGAAGAAGACTTTGAAGGCAAAAGTATCGTGATTTCACGACAAAAGCAAAGAAGCTAATTATGGAAGCAGAAGTGTCATGATTTCATGACAAAAGCAGAGAAGAAGACTTAGAAGGCAAAAGTGTCGTGATATCACAACAAAAGCAAAGATGAAGTGTACGGAGGTGAAAGTGTCGCGATATCACGACATGTTGTATTTTTGTGGGCCAAAGCAAAGAGAAAGAGGAGAGAGAAAATAGTGTCGCGATTTTGCGACATGTTGTATTTTCATGGGCCAAAGCAAAGAGAAAGAGGAGAGAGAAAATAGTGTCATGATTTCATGACATGTTGTATTTTTGTAGGCCAAAGCAAAGAGAAAGAGGAGAGAGAAAATAGTGTTGCAATTTCGCGACATGTATTTTCACAAGCCAAAGCAAAGAGAAAGAGGAGAGAGAAAATAGTGTCATGATATCATGACATGTATTTTTGCGGGCCAAAGCTAAGAGAAAGAGCAAGGAGAAAAAGTGTCTTGATATCGCGACATGTTGTATTTTTGTGGTTAAGTTGAAGCCGATGAAGACCGACGAACAACCGACTAATTTTAGGGTTTTCAGTTGTTATGCAAGTTGACTAAGATTAGGGTTTTGATTATGAAAAAGTTGTTATAAAAGGAGGGTTGTTTGGAGAATTATGTGATGTTGAATAAGTCATCGAATGTGTGTGCGAAGTTTGGTCGGAGTGCACAGAGAGCAAGTCATGTCGAATCGAGCTAAGTGTAGAATTTGCAAATAGAGCAGAGTGCACGAAAGGGAGAAGACGATCATGAAGGTTGACTGTAGCAAAGCAGAGTGTGCGAAGTGATTGCACAGAGAAAGCAGAAGGCGCAGTGCGGATGTAGATCGTAGAAGTGTGTGAAGTGTCTGTTCTATGAATAGTGAAAGAGATTGGGTAAGCAATAGACCAGTCAGGGTCTTGTAAAAGCAAAGGTATTTTTTTGGTAAACTTCTAGATTCAAAATTGAAGTCCAGGTTGCATCTTGGCATCAGGGGTTGGTGCTCCTTTCTATTGGTGTATATAAATAAGGGGTTGGTGCTCCTTCTAGTGGGTGCTGGTAAATTGATTGTAAATTTGGTGCTTTGCAAAGGCTAGATTTGGATGGTAGTCCAAGTAGTCATTTTTGAGGAGTAGCCACATTGGTGAACCTTGTTAAATCTTGTGTTGTGTGATGTTCTTTTGTGATACTTGCTCTATCTGGTTTTAAGCTTTCATTAGTTCTATTTTAAGAGTTGTGTGTTTAATTTTAAAGAGCTACACTGATTCACCCCCCCTCTTAGTGGCATTGTGAGACTAACATTGGGTACCCATCTGGCCTATTTATCACTATGTGTTAAAATTTTACATAAAATTACAAAATATTTTTATTTGGGATGAAAACCTCCCCCCATCATTCATAATTTCCTAAAAAAATAAAACACAAACAAAACAAAGACAAAGATCACTTACCGGTGGGATCTTGTGCCTGATGCCAGCTGGTCTATGTCCCTTCATCATCCTAGCTCTCACAATCACTAATCATGCTCCTTGTGTGCCATCAACTACTCTTCCAATTTTCTTTCCACACACATGCGTCGTCCAAATGAGACCTTGCCATGCATATTTGGGCTTAAAAACCACTCAGCTACCATTTTGTGACCCAGGTCATGAGTTAGCTTAGAATCATGACCCAGGTCACGAATAGGGTCAAAATCACAACTCAGGTTGCAAATTCAATCAGAACACACCAGAACATCCCCAAAACCCTAAGAAAATAGGGAAATACCCTCTAAAACCCTAGGAGCCTCAAAAAATTACCTTTTAACACCACTTGCAAACACGCATGGCATTTTATCGATGAACTTGTCACATTCATACTTTTGGACCATGTTGATCTGGTCGTAAAAGAATAATAGACAACCATTGTCATTCTCAAGAAACTAGTATGGCATCATAAATGTCATACAGACGTAGCAAAAACACAACATTGCATTCATAATCATCCATTTCATTTTATTAGCATTACTTTTTATTTCTTTCCTCTTCTTCTCCTTCCCTTATTTTCTCTTCTCCTTCTTGGCTATCCAGTCAATGTTGTATGGTCACACTTTGAGTGGCTACATACCTTTAATTAGATCCCATTATTTTATCTTCTCCTTCTTGGCTATCCAATCAATGTTGTATGGTCATGCTTCGAGCAACTACATACCTTTGATTAGATCCCATTATTTTTCCTTCTCCTTCTTGGCTATCCAGTCAATGTTGTATGGTCACGCTTTGAGCGACTACATACCTTTGATTAGATCCCATTATTTTCTCTTCTTACTAGAAATCATATTCATCATGCATTGGTATCTTTATCAATCATTGCATCATCAATTCACCACACTTCATTCACCTCATTTTCGATTCCTCGTTTGAGGGGGTATTCATATCCAAAGTTAGCTTTGCATGCAACCACAACATCGAAAATCCAAAAGCACGATTGGCACATTTGTCCATGAAATTTTTTCTAAATATTATCATACGATTATAATCTCAATCCCAAATAGACATGGGTTACATCAGGAGATTTACTTGTTACTATGGAGAAGTCAATCTAGCATTCATGTACGTCGAGTACACAACAGATGATATGTTTGATCAATCCTAGTGCAATATTTGGAAATGGACTTCGCAACCACGTTGATATGGTCATGATTTGACGATCTAGATGTTAAACTAGATCAAATGGTTTGAAACTTGTTACCATGTTCTCATCAATCAATCAATAGCAAATATTTAGTTAGGCTTTTGTCCTAATCATACTTTTGGACCACGCTGATCTGGTCATAAAAGCAAAGCAGTCAAAAGTTGTTCTCAAGCAACTAGTATGGCATCGTAAATGTCATACAAACTTAGAAAAATCACATCATTGCATTCATAATCATTCATTTTCCCTTATTAGAATTGTTTTTATCTCTTTCCTCTTTTCCTTCTTTCCTTCCTCTCTTCTTCCCCTGTGGACATCCAATTGATGTTGTATGGTAATGCTTCGAGCGGCTACATACCTTCGATTAGATTCCATTATTTCTCTTCTTTTCTATAGATACCCGATTGATTTGTATGGTCACGCTTTGAGTATCTACATACCCTTTGATTGGATTCCATTCCCTTTCTATCACTTTTCCTTCTGCACAAACCCTTCATATTTTTGTATTAAACTGTGTTCTACACAGTATAGTAAAAAAAGGAGTAAAATGTAGACACCCAAAAGTCACACATTGCTATTTATGCATATCTATAGGTGATTTCAGACATCCCTAGGATATTTTAGACTATTGTAGACTATAGTAGACACGCGTAGACATGCGTAGACATGCGTAGACTTCCATAAATTTACCATAGTAACGTGTAGACTTCCATAAATGGCTTTCATGTCCAAAACATTAATAAGCCCTCAAAACTACATTTTATGCATCGAGATACCTTCATACGACAACCTGAGGTGATGCATAGCCCATTTACACTCAATTGACACCCCCATGGGGTATTAATTGGCAAAATAAATTAAAATTCAATTATCAAATTCTAATTTAATGTTGACTTCACTTAAGCCCCTTTTTAGGGAAAAGTTGGATTAATTAACTCTTAATTCATAATTAATGTTAATCAAATCCTCCCACATGTACCAATTTAGGATTTCCTAGGGTTTTCTTTTAATCCTCCCCTAAATATGCATAAGGTCTAATTAGTATTAGCACTAATCCTTCCTCACATGTGTGAGGATAGGATATTTCCTACTTAGAATGAGATGTTGCCACATAGCATCTATTAACCTAACCCTAGTTAGAATCAAACCTAGGTTTAGTCTATATAACCCCCATGCACCTTGCATTTGCCTATAAACAATGGGTCCTAAACCCCTAATTAAGTCTGATTCCCAAATTCAAAAAAGTATTGTTACTCTGCAGAAATGGAAAGCCAATAGCACACAATTTGTTTTTGAAGCATATAGATGGATTCTAATAGCACACAAAGACATCCTAACTACCTTAGGATTGATCCATTGAAGATATTTTACCAAAGGAGCATCACAACTCAATTTGTAGCCTGCCTTGTGAATCCGGCCCCAATTAGCGACCCGAGTCACAAATTGCATCTGCAAACCCCAAATCACTTCATATTTGGGAGGTAATCTCTGTTTCAACATGTTATTATCTTTTGCATATTTCATTTTAGTTTTTGTTATAGTTTTACAGTCGTTTTTGTCTTCCTAAATATGGGGCCTGACTAAGGCAAGCCCCCCAACGTATTGACCCTTTCTTGCAAGTTTCTTTCAGGTTATGCAACAGATTTGAAGGAAAGGAACACAAAAAATAGCAACCCAACGGTGGCCTACATACATCGAAGGCCACCTACAGTGAAGGATTCTAGAATAAGGCATCAGATTGATTGTAACATTTTTAAGAATAGATATGGATAAAGGGAATCAAGACCCTCTTGTAACACATGCTCATTGATATCAATGGAATACAATTTCTCTGTTTAATGCATCATTGTGCTTTGCTTTAGATTATCAAATGTTTTTTTCTACCTGTTTCAACAACCACAATGATAAAATAGATTATAAAATAATGGTGTCCCTTTATTGATATTGAATATGTTCTTTTCAAGCGGTTATAATGAGATCCCTCCTGAGGGGATTTGCTACCAAGTCTTGATACAATGAATACAATCATGAAATATTAAGGTGTACTCTACAGGATCTCTCTCACACCCACAAATCATATTGAAGTGGGTTTCTTGTGAGTGTCACAAGGGTTGATGATATCAAGTTCTTTTTCTCTTCCTTCCTCATAAAAAAATGTTGTTTACATACAATAAAGGGTAAAATAATGAGTAGCATATGCAAAGCCCTTCAAAATAGAGATTGTATTAATGATTATTAACCCAAAATAAAAGCAAATGAAGTGCATCAATGGAAAAATAATTATTGTAACAAAAAAGAAAAAATATGCTGAAGCTCTATTGAAAGAAAACAAGAAAAATAGATCACTACCTTGGGATCGTCTCAGGGTGGGATGGTCATGCCTGTGGGCCAAGATGATCACTACCCTATGAATGATTTTTTGAGGCCAATGCAGGGTGACTCTTGGGTTCGATTTGGGGTTTCGACGATGGATTTTTGCATTCATGAGGAAAAACTTGGTGGGTCTAAGTCAATATTTGAATTCGATATGCATGAATTGCACAACAAATGTGGATGCGATCTTCAACCTTTGGAGCAAAATAGCATCATTCTTTCTATGTATGGGAGAAGGAAAAATACTTGGAGGCTCATGGTCAAATTTTAGTAGCACTTCGTTGCTTGAAGATTTGAAAGCTTGAGATATTTTGAATGAGGGGTGAGCATTATTATATATATTCCTCGAAAGGAATCTAATAATAGCATCACCCTATACATGAAAAAGTGAAGAGGTAGTTCCCATTAAAAAAAGTGAATACCTATCTTTGAAATGTCAATGAAAATTGATTTTGTCATGCAATTGTTCTAATAAAGGCTTATGCACACACTAAATTGTGGCACAAGTTCATGTGTGGGTTTAACTAGTAATTTCAACCATAGTTGAGAAAATCAGAATCAGGTAGTAAATCGGTTAGTTTAAAAATCAGCAAAGAATCGAAATCAAAAAAAAATCTAGGAAAAAATCGGTATTTTTTATTGAAAAAATCAAAGAAAATATTAATTTTCATTAAAAGAAAAGTTTTTTTCATGCATATTAGAATTTTTTGGGAAACAATCGACAAGATTGGCAAAAAATCGGCTAGCCTGTGAATCGGAAAAAAATCGGCAAAATCGAGATTTTTTGCAGATTTTCTCAACTATGGTTTCAACTACCAGTTATGTCTCACTCTTTTTTTACTCTTGCTTTTGGTGCAACCATCTCAGGTGGGATGACCCTCACTAGAGATTGTATCTTGGTAATATGGCCTCTAGAGTTCATTCCTTAGAGGGATGACTATGGTTGTAAAGGGAAATTTCCCTTGTTTGAGTGATGTAAACCACTATTTTAGGCCATGGCACCACTCAAAGTGGATCACATTGTCTACAAGGAGTCTATATAGGTAGTCTTATCAATATGACCTATTTTAGGTGTCTATATATACCCCTTTTTGGGATGCATTATGTGAAAGCACAACGCGGAGCAAAAATAGATGACCTAGAGTCAAATTGAGGGTTGATGATGTTCATTGATTTGATCAATATTAGATACCCCAATCATGAAAAGAGCATGCATTTTTGAATCATTACTTTTGAAAAGTTGAAGAACTTAGTTTCAGTAAACCTTTCAGCCAAGGATTCATGGCTTGAGGTATACTTGATCTTGACACACTTTATAGTCATGGGAAGACACAGGGGTCTATAGGCCCTTGCTTCAAGAATGCCAAGGATTTGTTTGGTCAAAATTTTTGCTTGCTGTCAGCCCTAAGAAATAAGGGTATGATTATCTTTGGCAATGATTCTTGAATGAATACGATTTGCATAATTTAATGTTTGATTATTGTTTTGATTTTGAATTTTATGATTATATGACTACCCCCTCAAGTGATGAGTCGATGAGGAAATGGTAAAATTATGAAAGCGATGAGTCACTTGACCAATGACTTGATTTAGATTTTCTAGGACTATTGTGAAAGTAAAAGGGTGCAACACCTCATTACAACCTTGATTTTGACCCATTTTATTATTTATTTTTAGTGAGTGACCTTATGGTAATTTACTCATCCTACCGAATTGCATGGACAACCAATCACTGCAATCATGAGGTGTATAGAGTAAATCACTAGATATGAGATTCACTCAAATTTTATGAATGAATGTGACCAAAGGAGTTAAGTTCCTTTGGAGCCTTTTGGATTGATGTGACCAAAGGGGTTAAGTTCCTTTGGGGCTTTTTGATTGAAATTGTGACCAAAGGGGTTAGTGCCTTTGGAGCCTTTTGGATTGATTTGACCAAAGGAAGTCAGGTTCCTTTGGAGCCTTTTGATTGAAATTATGACCAAAGGAATTTAGGTTCCTTTGGAGCCTTTTGGATTGATTTGACCAAAGGAAGTTAGGTTCCTTTGGATCCTTTTGATTGAAATTATGACCAAAGGAAGTCAAGTTTCTTTGGAGCTTTTAGAATTATTTTGACTAGAGTTGAGGTCCTTCAAATATTTTTGATTGAAATTATGACCAAAGGATGTTATGTTCCTTTGGATCCTTTTGGATTGATTTGACCAAAGGAATTTAGTTTCCTTTGGAGCCTTTTGATTGAAATTGTGATCAAAAGAAGTCAGGTTCCTTTGGATATTTTATAATTATTTTGACCAAAGGAGTTGAGGTCCTTCAAAGCTTTTTGATTGAAATTGTGACCAAAGGAAGTTAGGTTCCTTTGGAGCCTTTTGGATTGATTTGACCAAAGGAAGTTAGGTTCCTTTAGAGCCTTTTGATTAAAATTGTGACCAAAGGAAGTTAGGTTCCTTTGGATCCTTTTGTATTGATTTGACCAAAGGGGTTGAGTTCCTTTGGAGCTTTTTGTTTGTTTCTATTTTTTTTTATATCTTCTTTTTTTTACAAATTTGATAGCCATATTGTGGTAGGACAACTATAGTAAATGAGATCGTCTAACCTTAGGATGGTTGCATAGATTTAAAAATATAAAATCAATTTTAGCAATTTTTTGATGTCATTTGCATAGCTAGAAACTAGAGGAAAATGGAGGCTAGAAGGAGGAGAACAACTTTTGACATGAAGCATTACCAAAATGTTGTCTGAAATTCACCATGGACCAAACCGAGACCTCGATGGCTAAAGGATTCAAAAGGAGAAAGCTAAACACAGGATTCTCTCCTTTGTTACCTCACAAAAAAAAATAAACCTCCCTAATTAAACCTATAAATGAACCTCACCAAAAATAATTAAGGCAAGGAACACACCTTAAATTAAAAATGTACTATAGGTTATTTTTTTATGCTTGAAGTTTTGCTTTTATTTGCTTAATTTCATCTAGAGTGTACTAGATTTGTCTTCGAATGTGACCTAATTGGGGGTCATATCAGGGTGATATAGTCCCTCTTGTGCTATTGGTGGCCATATCAAGGTGAGATGAGCATGGTTCAAAAACTAATGGTTATAAATGTGACCATTGTGGAGGTTGTCTCAACCTAAGATGATCTCCCCTGGAGATTGTCTCAACTCAAGATGACCTCACTATTTAGTGATTTTTGATTTTTGATTTTTTTGACCTGATTATCAAAATTTTAATTTATATATTCAATGTGTGCAGGCTCACCATAGATATCCCACAATATATAGTACAATGCATGATATGCTTACTAATGATGATTGGGAGTGGCTTGAGGCCATTGGTTTTAAGCAAGTGGTGATTCTAGAGGAAGTGATGGCATATCAGGCCTACCTAATGGCCTTGATTGATAATTGGGATAGTCAAACCAACACTTTTCACCTTTCGATGGGTAAGATGATAGTCACCTTAGAGGACATCTACAAGATTCTTCATGTTCTAATCGAGGGATGCTCCATAGTATCTACACCTTTTTGCCAGTAGAGTAGAGTACTACAGAGGGTATTCTAAGAGGATTAGGAGGTGTCTTAGCATAGCTTGGATAGTGATGAGGTGCTATTGGAGTTATGGTATGAGGTTGATGTCCTATCAATGAGATATGTGCTCCTAATATCATTCATATCCAATATACTACTACTTGACTCTTCAAGAGTGAGGTTCCCATAGAACCTGCTTTAGCTAGTCCAAAATTTGATCGAGTGCACCATTGAGGAGCCTTTGATCATGGCCTAGGGAACTATGCTATTGGCTCATTTGTATGATAATCTATATGAGATTTTATAGCAATGCAAACTTGGATTTTGTTACAACTTCCTTCAACAGATCTAGGGTTGGGAGCACATTTGGGTGGGGTGGACATATTATAAGGACTTCCTTGGTTAGGATAGGATCATATAGCGCATACGAATATTGGCTATGGTATGAAGTGTAGTAAATACTAAGAGGTGGGTCAAATTTGACCCCGCTTGAGTAGGATTGCTCCTTACACAAAATATTTTGAGATACTGAGGCTAGAGTAGGTGATATGGTAGTATTACAAGAATTGCCTACCTTGAATAGAGGTAGTTGAGTAGTTGAGGTATATCAAAAATAATTATATATGGTCAATAAACACGACATAAAGCAAGAGTACATCTCGTAATATCATGTTTATCGGTAGTTCAGTGTTCATCAAGGTGTACTTGGTGAGCCCATCATTTACCAGTGTTGAGGTGATGAGGTAGAATTGACTTGGGCTAGATTAGAGGTAGTGGGTGAGGATGCAGATCAGTAAGTGGTATATCTAGATGGGGATGATGTATGTACTATGATATATTACAATGCATGGTGGGTTACTCAGCTATGATAGGTAGGTTGACTTATGGGTGGACAAGTTGGAGTAGTAAGAGATGAGAAAATTATGGAGGTTGAGGATGAGCGATGAGTGCATCACTAGATAGATGGGGAGTGGGATCAGACATTAGAGAGAGATGATGAGCCAAAAAATGAGGGTGGGTATGACAAGGAGCCATATTATTAGGATTTTGCACTTAGAGCATAGGTCCATATATTGCAAAGGTAGTTACTTGAGTGAGACACAATAGTAGCCTTGCCCTAGAGACAACTAGACTAAGGGAGGTAGTAGTGGAGGCACTTCTCTGAGGAGAAGGATTATTTGTGGGCATAACTATAAATATCATGGGATTTTTTGGATATGGTGATAGTAGAGTGAGATGCTCTATAAACATAGGTGATAGGACTGATAACAGAGCAAGATGCTCTATAGGATCAGGTGGTAGCACTAACTATAGGATAGTGAACATGTGGACAAGCCACAAGTGATACAATGGGGCTATAGGCTAAGTTAAATAGATTGCAAACTCCATGAAGCAAATACTAGGATCAACATTGAGCAAATGACATATACATCCAAGAATTGAAGGATCATGTAGAGCAACTTGGAGGTTACCTACCAGCTTGTACATCTGTAGGAGGGTCCCAGTAGGGCCAACACAATAATTTTGGACAACATTATATGAGGCTACAAACTCCTAGGTCTACGGCTTTGTATAAGAGGTTAGCAACTAGTAGATCAGGGGGGATCACATAAATGTGGTCGAGGGTGGTGGTGACTCTAGAGGCACAGGCCCCGCTTGACTTAGACTCATGGTTTGGTCTCCTTTGGGTGTGAGGTTCAAGGACCCACTCTATTGTAGCATGTAGGTATTTTTGTATCATTATGTACCAGACTTACCACACACACACACACACACACACACACACACACACACACACAATATATATATATATATATATATATATATATATATATATATATATATATATATATATATATATATATATAGACTTTTATTATGGTCTATCATGTTTTTATTAATTTTTTGTATGTTATGCATAGATGCAATTGTGGATGATGGATATATTCCTAGACATTGTAGTATGTATGAATAGATGTATACCTATATGTATGCATGTTGATTATGTACTAATGACATTATGATGCAAAATTTGATTTTTATGTTTATATGCTAAAATATAATGAATGAATCTAAGATGCAAAAAAACCTAAATGTAAGCACCACAAAATGTATAAAAGTCATCAATAAAAATGTTAACATTTTCACAAAAGTCATACATTTGAAAGCCAACCATATGTAAGATGACAAAATATAAATGATGGATAAGGAACCAATAAGGTGCTATAGGGAAAAAACATGGTTTCCATGAGAATCAAACACCCTAGTTGACCAATCAAAAGATGTATATTGACTACACAAGACTTTGAAAGATATAAATCTGCTAGGAAGACCCAGATATTCAATATCCCTATGTGTGCATGTGATGTTCATTATGACACATAATACTACCCCATTGCTAGGTTGGATCTTAGAGCCCATTTGTGTAATGAGGATCATCATATGGTCATTTTGATCTTTATTTTGTATGTAGTTGGACTATATTAATAGGCAACACAAGCCACCAAAAGCTAGGTCATCTGCAAGTTGAAATTGGTTTGTACAAAAGAAGGTTGCTAATGTGATAGATATATCACCATGTGTAAGACTACCCCATTTCCAAGCGAGATCTTAGAGCCCATTGTTGTAATGGATATCACCTCAAGATTTTTGAATGACTAAGGATTCCATGGATTCATGCTCATTACCCCCTTATTTTATTTTAATTTCTTTGGAATACTTGCTTGTTTTTATGAGGAGCAAGGAAATTTATTTTCTTAGTGGTGAAAAACATTTTTTTTTTAGGTATACTTGCTCATTGTTTAAATGGACCAAAGGATTTTATTTCTTTGTGTAGAAGGAGCTTGTCCTTTTGTCAATTCTCAACATCCTAAACCATGTGCATAATAGGATGAGCAAGGAAAACCTTTCACTCAGGGTGGCAAGGACTATGTTGTAGTTTCCTCCTTCCTTGTTCAAACTTAGATTTTAAGGCGTGTTTGTGTGTGGGATTTTAAGATATACAAGGTAATATCAAAGCAAGACCCTACATTCAAAATCAAGATAGCTTTCTACAAAATCTAAAAGAAAAACTAGGAATGGTTGAATGACCGAAAATCCTAGTGAACACCCTATAGCAACTTTTTGGTTGTGTTGAAAAACACATTCACTCAAAAAGGAGAATGTAGATGGTAATGACAAGTGGAATGTGGAGGTTTTTCCTATGATATTTTGCAAACTAAAATATGTGCATAAAAAAATTCAGTGGTCATCTAAACATCATTGCTAATGTTCATCCTATATCTACCCTATCTTATGAGGACCCCTTAATAAACAAAAGCTCATAAGGAAAACTATAAATGATGATAATGGAGAAGGTGGATTAAGAAGGATGATAGATATACATGTGTGGTTCCAGATCCTAGCATGCAAGAACAAAAATAGTCCAAATGCTAATGCAATTAAAAAATATGTCTAATGTAAGTAATCAAATACAACGACATGAAATGCATGGTGGAATGCAATGCAAATGAAAATACATTTTTTTTGTGATTTATGATTTTTAAAATTTTTGTGGTTTGTTGTTTTCTATTTTTTTTTGTATGCATTGTATGTCATGCATAAAATACCCATAGGTGGAGAATTTTAAGAGGTTTAGGTTTCTCATTACCCTCAAGAGAAGCTAACCTATAAGTCCTAGGTCCTATATTTTGTGTGATGATAAATGGGCTTAACCAATTTACCATAAATTTGTCTCACAAGTGCGGTGGTAAGTTAGAGTTCTACTGATTTTTTTTAAGCATAAGATCTCCAACTTAAAAGTCCTTAATATGGACTTTCATATCATAATATCACTTAAGGATATCTTGATAAATGTGAAGATTCTCGAGAGTGTTAACACATTGCTCATCAAGAAGGATCAATTGGTCTAGGTGATGTTATCATGCAATATCATCATCGATGAACTCTTGGAGTGATATGCACAATGAATGAATTTCTAATTCCAAGGGCATAATGGCCTCAGTGCCATATACTAGTGAAAATGGGGTTTCCCAAATGGGCATCCTAATGCTAGTTTTGTAAGCCCATAATGTAATAGGTAGTTGAAGATGCTAATATTTGTGATTATATTTGATAATATTTTTTAGAATGGCAATGACTATTTTGTTTGATGCCTCTACTTGCCCATTAGCTTGTGGATAATAGGGCATGGAAAAGTTGTGTTGAATGTTATACTTTGCAGTCAAAGCTCACACATATTTTTTCTTAAATGGGGGACCATTATCCGAGATGATCTTGTATGGGGTACCGAAATGACATGATATTATGAAGTATGAACTCCACAATTTTAGGTTCAATCATAGTGGTAAGAGGGATAGTTTCTACCCACTTGGTGAAGTACTCAGTGGTCATTAAGATAAATGTGTGATAGCTCAAATATGAGGGCAAGATTTTCCTAATTAAATCAAACCTCCACTATGAAAAATTCCATACCGAATGAATCAGTTGTAAGGCTTGATAAGGTATATGTGAAATATTAGCATGATGCTGACATTTTATGTACTTATTGACATAAGTGCAACAATATTCTTCATGGTAGGCCAATAGTAGCCCATGCGGAGGGTGCTCTTAGAAATAACCATGCTACTAAAATGGCCAATATAAGTACCATCATGAGTTTTCAAAACTACCCAAGTAGGTTCATGAGGCTCTAGACAATGAAGGAGAAGACCATCATAGCCTCAATGATACAGAATGTCTCCTAACAAGATATATTTTGTCACTTTTTTCTTGAGTGTTCCTTTTGCAGCATACAACAATATCGAAGGGATATTACCAATATTTAGGAAATCTTTGAATTGGGTGAACCAATATTGATATTGCTGAGTCTTGAGTGAATGAACTACTTCTTCCTTTTAATATTCATCCCACACAAATACTGCTTGGGATAGAACCTTAATATAGATTGCTATGTTGTTATAAAAAGGATTTTTTAGGATAAAATACCCCTAGGAAGCATGTTTAAAAAAGTTATGAATGCAAGAGAACTATTCTTGGTACAGTTCAATCTAAATCATGTGGACAGTTTCATCATCCTTTGAATTCTCACATGAAATCATTGATTGCAAAAGTATTTTGACATGATTGGTTATTATATCATCAAAAATGTTCTACGAAATTAAGGACCCCAAGGAAGCCATTGTATCTACAAAATGATTATATGAATGATGGACTGCCTCGATGTTGTACCATTCCAATTTAGCTAGTAGCTTATCCACAAATGCTTTATATGACTACAAGATTGGAAACTTGCACTGGTATATTTCCTTGACTTGGTTAACAATGAGCAAAGAATCATAAAAGATATTTAGCTTATTGATTTTCATGGTCATAGCCTCTTGAAGGTCCAAAAGGAGGGCCTCATATTCAGCATTATTTTTGGTGCATGAGAAATCTAGTTTAAATAAAAAGGGTATAGAAGCCCTTTATAGTGTGAAAAACATGATTCCTGTGCCACCCCCTTGCTCATATTTAGAACCATAAAATAACAAAGTCATATCAACTTTATTTTTAGGTTATTCTGGTTTTGGTGAGTCTAATAATGTGAAAAAAACATCATCAGGTAACTCGATAGTAAGAGGTTGATTGTCCTAAAGAGGAACCTCTACTAGTTGATCAACAATTACTTGACCTTTAATATATTTTTGACTTATAAATTTGAGGTCAAATTCTATCAACAACATGATCCACTTTGTGGTACGGCTATTATGGTACATCCAAATCATCATGTACTACAAAGGGTTTTCTTTGGACATGACATACATTGTTTGGTTGAGCATGTAATGGCATAGCTTCCTAGTGGTGAATACCACTACTAGGTAAAGCTTTTCAATGTATGCATACTTGAGCTCATAGCTAATCATGGTGTGACTCATGTAATAAAAAACTTGCTCCTTATTTTATTCATTATTTTGGACCAACATAGTCCCTAAAGTAAAGTCAGTAGCTAATATGTATAGTAAAAATGACACTCATATTTGAGGTGGAGCTAATACTGGTGGTGATGCCAAGTATTGCTTTATCTCATCAAAGGATTTTTGTACTCATCATCCCAATTAAATGGGACCCCATTTTGTAATAGATGATTCATTATTTGAAATTTATTTGAAAGTTGTGCTATGAAGCATTAGATAGATGCTACCTTCCCTTGTAAGCTGCAAAGTTGCTTAATATTGGTAGGGGAAATAATTTCAAGTATCACCTTGACTTTGGCAGGATCGACTTCAATTCCTTATTTTGAGACTATGAAACCCAAGCGTTTTCTAGATGTAACTCTAAAGGCACACTTCTTGTGTTTAAGTCTAATGTTATGCTCAATGAGGTGACCAAAGAATTTCCTTAGAACATCGATGTGTTCATGATGCAGCAGATATTTAACGAGTAAATCATCTATGTAATCTTCCAAAATTTTATGCATGTAGTCATGAAATATGTATGTCATGGCCCAATTATATGTTGCACCAACATTTTTTAGGTCAAATAGCATGAATTTATAACAAAATGTCCCCCAAGGCATGGTAAAGGTTGTCTTGGGCCGATCTTTGAGATTGATCCAAATTTCATTGTAGCCTAAAAAACCATCCATGAGGGATAACATTTCATGACCTACAATTTCATTAACTAGTACTAAAATGCTAAAAAACTAATGCACAATAAAGAAATAATGATAGCACTAAATTAACACTAAAAGCATGCAATATAACACACTATGATAAAACAAGAAAATATAATGAACCGAGTCCCTTTTATTAATGATAGTTTGTTTTTATCAAAATGGATTACAATCACATCCCCTTTAGGGAGTTCAATAGTGCAATACACTAAATACATGATACAAGGGTTTAACCCACTCTGAAATAGTTCCGGTGCACTATGCAATTTTCTCACATCCACAAGCCATCCTATAGAGGGTTTCTTCATGATCTTTGCAAGGGATAATAATATCAAACTCTTGCGTTCACCCTTCCTTGCACAAAAACCTATAATCTGCACATAAGGAACACAAAATGGTTAATAGCATGTGTGGATGAAATCATAAATAAAAGTGATAAATAACTAGAACATGATGAATAAATATGTAAAACAAAATCTAACTATGCTAAAATGATAAATAGAAATGCTGCTAAAACTCGTCAAGACAAGAAATAAATAAAATAGATCACTTCCCTTGAGTTCATGTCTATGTGGGATGGTAATACCTGTGGGCTATCTCTAAGTAGGATGGTTATACCTATGGGTCCTCTTTGAGTGAGGTGACCGCTAACATATAAATACTTTTCTCAAGGCTCTTGCAAGGTGCCTCTTAGGTTCGATATTTTGGTTTGGTCAATGGATTGATGCGCTTCATGAAAGCATCTTGGTGGGTCTAGATTAGTCTTTTAAGTTGGAACATATGATTGCACAAAAAATGTGGGTATGACCTTCAACCTTTATAAGAAGCCAACAACATAGCTTCTACGATGAGAAGAGTGCAAAATCTTGAGGGTCCATGGTCAAATTTTGATAGCACTTTGTTGCTTTAAAACTCTAAAACTTGGTATCTTTTCAAAGGAGATTGAATGCCAATATATAGATTCCTTTAAAGAAATATATTAATGTCATAAAACCTTGGCATAAAAATATGGAGAGGTGGTTCACATGCTCTTCTCCAAAATCCCATGCAATTGATTAGCACATACCTTTTGGCTATTTTGGCTTATATAATTCTCCAAATCCTGAAAGGTTTAATTGGTCGTTTGGACAACCTATTTTGGTGTGGGTTCCTAGCATGACCATCCTTGGGTGGGATGGACTTGATTAGGAATTATCCCTTGGTGAGAAGGTCTTGATTGGGGATAGTCCCTTGGTGAGATGACCTCTAGAGGTCATCCCTTGGAGGGATGACTAGAGTTGCAAAGGGAAATATCCTTTATTTGAGTGGTGAAAACCATTGTTTTAGCCCTAGGGCTGTCCAAAGTGGGTCATATGGCCTTCAAGGAATCCATATAGGTAGTTTTATCAATATGAAATGATTTAAGTGTCTAAAAGAGCATTGATGTTTGGGAGGGGAAATTTATCCTTAGGAGTCACTTTGTTAAGATCTCAAAAATATGTGCATATGTAAATCCTCCCATTGGGTTTTCCTACGGGTACCATGTTGGAGATCCATTCGGCATAATCAATGGGTTGAATGAACCTTACATCCAATAATTTTAGTAATTCATCTTTAGCCATCAATGCTATTGTTGGATGCATCTTTCTAAGCTTTTTCTTGATCTTTTTGATTTTTGGATCAAGATTTAGGTTGTGCATGACCAAACTCAGGTCAAGACCCAACATATATTTATAAGACCAAGAAAAGACCTCTCTTTTATATTTCAAGAGATTTATGATAGGAGATTGTTCCTATGGGGACATATTGTGCTCCAATTTGAATTTTATAGGAATTATGGGACCAGTGCTGATATCCACATCAATTATGTCCTCAACTAAAATGTGGGATCCCTCCTTGAGATGATAAGGTATACGGATCAAATGGATGTCATTAGCTGGATTTGGAGAATCAATCATTTCATAAGGTTCAATATTAGCTTGAAAAACATCTTCAGATGGCCCTTGGGAGAAATGAAATGACTATAACATTTCTTCACAAGGGAAGAACTCTGCAGGTGATGGTAGAATCATAGTGTAACAAAAAAAAATTGCCTTATGATTAAGATGCAAAGGCTTTGAAGGTTCACTAATATTATGGAGTGGTATGGTTAGATCAATGGAATGGAGGTAAAATAGTTTCCATTCATAGGTGGGAAGAGCCTATCAAATATGGGTGGCCTCAAGTAAACTAGAGGTGGAATGACTGGATGAGGCCTAGGTGAAACCAAGATGACTAGATCCTCTAGCGGTAGTAGCTATCATAAAATGGACACCCTTCCAAGGAATAAATGAAGGTAGAATTTTTCAAGATCATTGAGTGGATCAATAGTAGTTGATTCATCCTTTGATCTATCTAAAGCAATAGATATTGCATCAGAATCATGGTAAGAAAAATCAATGGATATGTCATCATGATATTTATTGGATCCATCATATTATTCGATCCAATCATTATTAGGATCATTGTCTATGCCAAACTCTCTTCTTTGCCATTAAAAATCCAACCACTGGTATGTTATCAACTAGAGGACAAAAGAGGGTCCACATGGATTTGATCGCTAATCCATTGAATGTAGCTAGGACCGAGATACACTAAAGTTGTCTCATCCTCATCTTCTTCAAATACCTCACTATAAGAGTTAAAGGCTTCAATAGAAACCATTGTTATGGGAAGGTGATATCCTAGCAAATGAATGTAACCTAGATTGGCATAGTCATTCTCATCAATATCATCCTCAAATTCTATGGTAAGGAATTAGATTGAGTTTACAAGGAGATCTTTCAACATACACACAGAATACCCTAAGATAAACTTATCTATAAAGAGATGATACTATGGTTGGTAAAATGTCTAAAAAACCTGTTAATACCATCCAAAACCATTCTCGTACCAATGGTAGCGATAAAAGTACCACAGGAAAAAAATTAGGTTTGACAGATAATTGACATTCCCTAAAAATGGCTCATAATCATCATCCTCCATATGGGAAGGGCTTGCAGAATCATAGAAACCCCCATATAAAATATTTATTTTGTTTGGGGGCACCCCAAAGGGCACAATGGTACCAATGGTAGTGGTAGTAATTGAGTCCTATCCATGTCTTGCATAGACTTGATGAGTGGATTTGTTGTGGCTAGTCCACAACACACCCAAAAATTGGGGACCCACCTTTTTTTTTGCAGGCTTACAGAAGAAATCTCAGTGACCCAGATGCTAAAAATGAGGAAAAGAGAAGAAAATGCATGTGTTGAAAGTGTCACGAAATCGCGACATGTCGCGAAATCATGACCTGTCGCGCCATCACTGTCGGAAAATAGAAAAACATCACGAAATCATGACATGTCGCTGGAAAAAATGAAAAGGTGTCGTGAAATCGTGACACATCCCTGGAAAAAAAAGAAAAGTTGTCACGATATCGCGACATGTCGCTGGAAAAAATGAAAAGGTGTCGCGAAATCGCGACATGTTGCTCCGCCATGGCCCAGGCAGGAGAGAGAAATGCAAGAATGAAAATTTTCACGATTTCGCGACATATGGAGCTGCCACTGCTTGGAAATGAGAAGTGTCACGATTTCGCGACGTGTTGCTGTGAAAGGTGGAATATGAAAATGGTAGTGATTTCGTGACAGGTTGCGGAGAGATGGTCCGAAGGAGAAAATGGTAGCGATTTCGTGACGTGTTTTGGCAAAGTGTATGGACGAATAAAAGGGTAGCGATTTCGCGACGTGTTGCTGCGAAAGTGTACGGACGAAGAAAATGGTAGCGATTTTGCGACGTGTTTTGGCAAAGTGTACGGACGATGAAAATGGTAGCGATTTCGCGACAGGTTGCGGAGAGATGGTCCGAAGGAGAAAATGGTAGCGATTTCGTGACGTGTTTTGGCAAAGTGTACGGATGAAGAAAATGGTAGCGATTTTGTGACGTGTTGCTGCGAAAGTGTACGGACGAAGAAAATGGTAGCGATTTCGCGACGTGTTTTGGCAAAGTGTACGGATGAAGAAAATGGTTGCGATTTCGCGACAGGTTATGAAGAGATTGTCCGAAGGAGAAAATGGTAGAGATTTCATGACATGTTTTGGCAAAGTGTACGGACGGAGAAAATGGTAGCGATTTCACGACAGGTTGCGGGCAAATGGCATAGAATCAAAAAGTGTCACGATTTCATGACAGAAAGCCGTAGGATACTCCGAATAAAAAAATCGTCGTGATTTCGCGACAAGAAGCAGCCAAGGTGTACGAAAAAGAGAAACGTTGCAATTTCATGATAGAAGGCAGCATTATAGCCAAAAACAAAAAGGTGTCACGATTTCACGACATAAAATGACTGGACAGCCCGAAACGAAAAGGCGTCGCGATTTCGTGACAAGTTACAGCGAAAGGGTACGGAACGGAAAAGTGTCACGATTTCACGACAGGTGGTGATGAGATGGCTTGAAGCAGAAAAATATCACGATATCGTGACATGTCTCATTTTCATTGTGCAAGAGGAGAAACAATGTTGTTGGTCGAAAATGTCACGATATCGTGACATGTCTCATTTTTGTTTGAAGTGACTGCAAGAAGGGCTGTTGACAGAAAAGCGTCGCGATATCGTGACATGTCACGTTTTCGTGGCCAGGAAGGTGAACAGGCTGCATGTCATTTTTGTCATGATTTTCATAGAAATACATTACAGAAGGCGCAGAGAACGTGAGACATGTGGCATACAGGTGTCAGAGTTGCAGGAGCATTACATGCAACGGCAGATTTTGAACGTTTCAGAATCAAGCATGAAGTAAAAGCATCTAAAAGGCAAGAATTTGAAAAAGGTGCATTCTGGGAAGTGAAACGAAGAGACGCATTTCAAGGAGGTGAAATGAAGAGACGCAAGGAGAATCGAAGAGCCATGCCAGACAATATAAAACCCGAAGTGCAGGTTGAAGAAGGGGTTGGAAATTGCTGCTTGCAGAGTTGCAGAGGCAAGGGCTTCATGCCATTCTGGGCCTGCACTTGGGCAATTTCCTTCATTTGTTCTAGAATATTTAAGCCTAGAAAATTCTGTAAATTGTAATTGATGCATCATTTTGATACAAAAATACAGAGATTTGACATCTTATTGATAAGAAAGAAGGAGTCATTATGCATGCAAGATTTAATGTTTTATTTTCCCTTTTAGATTTCTAGGCTTTTAGGTGAAGTTTAATGCAAATGTTTTTGGTTGCTTCATGTGAATGCCTAAAATTTGAAATTGTAGTAAGAAACCCCAGAAACCCACACCTAGCTTATCTGGATTATGCGAATTTGTAGGTTCAATAGGTTAGGTTGCATGCAGAAACCTCATTATCTTCAGTTTCATCAATCAAGATGGTAGCATTCTGGACATAGTTTAGTTGCATCTTCATTTGCATGTATTTTATTTTCAAATCCTTATTTTATTTTCTGCATTTTAATTACAGTCATTTAAATAAATAACTGAAAGCTCATCAAAATCCAAGTTTGGAATAGATTTATTCATTTTGAGTCCACTATAAATTCAAAGTAAATTAAACTACAATGCCCCTTATTAACATCCACTTGCAACCCTAAGGTATTCCCAACAACTATATTGAACATCATTGGTACAACATAACAGGAACCTTGGAGAAATTACTTTCTTTGCAAGCAGAGGATTTTAGGACTCAGATCCTATCGGAGAGTGTGCTTTCACAATTGGGTGAAAACACCACTCAACAGGATTGAATATGACATTTTGTACTAGATACTTAGTGAGTCCAGGATTATCCAAATGAACTATGACTTGTGGTGGTGTGGATGAGGATAATGTGGCCTGACATGAATCTTCTATAGCAACAAATGATTTTTCCTCATCCATAGTAGTTGAAATATATTTTGCAAACATGATGAAAATGGATGGCAAAATCTCCTTGATTGGATCCTTCAATATTTTCTTACTTGAAGGATCTAAGGATGAAGAAGGGATATCGAGAGAAACTGATAGCGATGGTGGATATGGAGGAGGTTCAATGGATGATTGTGGTGATGGATATAGAATTTTTATGGGATTATTAGGTTATATTTCTAGATGTATGGATGATAAGGTAGACTCTTATGAGTGGTGCACCATATTGTAATACATGAAGATCTCAAGGTCTGCATGAACCACGTGAACTTGCCCTTCATATATATACTTAATACATTGATGCAATATGGATGGGACAAATTTAATGTATCACATATAAGGTCTTCCAAGAAATTTATTATACTACATTACACCCTATAATACATGGCACAACGTAGGAATAGTCTTTATCCCAAAATGAATAGGAAGGTCTATTGTGTCGATAGTAGAACATAAAGCATAATTAAATGCTCAGAGGATGAATATAGGTGCTACAATATCTGAGGTCAAAATATTAATATGGTGTAGTGCATCCATTGTAATGATGTTTATGGAGGAGCTTGTATTGAACAAGACTTGCTTGTAGGGAATCTAATTCACACTAGAAATGATGTACAGTGGAGGATCGGGCCCAATGGTGGGAGTCGTCTTGATATCATGATCATGAAACATGATGATAGGCTCCTTGTAGTTTTGAATGTGCCCCAAAAATTTTATAAAAGAGTTCGAATATTTGGTTTGCAATTCAACTGATTTTAAAATATCCATTAGAGATTATGTGTTGGAGACTGTTGTATGAGCTCATAAATGGGGAGTCTTTATAATACCATTCATAGACTTTGGGTGAGTCTACTTATGATTATCACCATAAAATTAGGTGGTGAACCTTGGATAGGATTTGTTGGTGGAAAAGGTTGTGATGTGGAAGGAACATTTTTTGGAGCTACAAGTGATGCAACTTGATTAGGATACCTCCAATTCCTTGTCATAATATTAATCATCCTCACGAGCCCTTGGTTGGGTAGGGCTATGTGGATCTCATTGATGTGTCATGTTTGATCTAAATACATATCATGTATTGGTAGCGAGATGATTTTCAATTTGAAGTTTATTCTTGTCAAGCATATCTTGTACTTTGTTCTTAAATGTGTAACATGATTGAATGTCATGACCATTTTGTCGATGATAAGGATAGTACATGTCCTCTCAATACCACTTACACTTTAGCTTATTAGGATCCAAGGGGTGAATCTCTAGAAAATTTATGGCCTTTGCCTCGCATAGTTGATTAAAAAGTAACGCCAAGGACACATGCAATGGCATATAATTGCAAGACGAGCAACATTGTTGATTTTGCCTCGCATAGTTCATACCTGATAATTAATTTCTTGTGGTGGAGTTTACTTTACAGGCCCTGGAACATTCAAGACAACTTGATTAACCATTGATGGTTTCTATTGAGTATGGTTGTCTTTTGGGTTTTTGTTCCATTCCTTCTTTCAAAGTTTTATTTCATCTTCCTAAATCTTAATCTTATCTATAACCTTGGCTTGAGCTAGGAATTCCTCGAATATCTGATATTGTTGGAGTTGTAACAATAATATTTTTTTTTCAACACCTCCTTGTGAATAGATGAGTTAGCTCCATCATAGGTAAGGTAAATGATAACCTTGAAATGATTTTTCATCACCTATTACCATATTCCAATATTGGTTCATCATCAAATTGGTGAAGATTATATAAATTACTCAATGTTGCTTTCGTTTTACACTAAATGGGAAGTGTTCTAGGAATGTATTTGCAAGATGTTTAAAACTATGAATGTTTTACCTTGGAAAATGATTGTACCACTCTAGGGTTGGGCTCAAGAGAGTTATCAAGAAGGTTCTTAGTAACAAGACATCATCATCCTAAAGTTGAAAGCAAAGGTTCATGAAAATAGTGATGTGCTCTTGTGCATAATTATCTCCTTTAAACTTATATAACTTGGTTATTTTAAAATGCCCTAGATATGGAGGAGATGGGATAGAAGGATGAAGTGTTTGATTACAAAGTTGACTCAGTGTGTGTTTCTAATAACTCGTCCTTGAAGTTTGCTTTTCCAACAATCTAATACACTCAGTAAGCACCTTGTAATATTCATATGAAATGATCTCATCTCCTTGCCCTTGCCCTCGAGGAAGGGGAGGTGGAATATGTCTAGTGGAAAAAGGTGGTTGATTGTGGTCATCAACCATATCCTCATAAAGTGAATTAGGGTACCCCTGATCCTGATACTTTGACCCTAAGTCCTCATAGACCTCATGCTCATGTTGAGCATTGTTTGTTTGATGTTTTTGGGGCCTACGGTTTTAGGGAGGTGCACATGGAGGATGGTTCTGATTGGGTCTAGACGATATATTTTGGTGGTGTGCAAGAAACCTTTGATGGATATGTTTCCTATGAGTACTGGGTGTAAAAATTACCTCATGAAAGGATTTTAGTAATCTCTCTTGATATAGCCTTTCTTGATGCACCCTATTTTATTACAGCCTCTATTGACTCAACTAATATTTCTCATCTAAGTGTTGTTTATCCAGTTGTAGCTAGCTCAAAAATTCTTGTTTATCAACATTCATCCTAAGTGCCTAATCCAACTCATTAGCAGTGTAGGGCCGATTGACCTTTGTATTAATACAAAGGAACTTGGATTGCTCTTCAGACCCAGAAGGGTTGGCTCCCTATTTTCCATGATTGATGGAAGCTGCATTGACTTGGTACTCAGGCTTAAATGTAAGCTCAATGTTCTCAAGTGGTGTAGAGGCACAATGTGCTTACATAGAATACTCTTCTTAAGGAGTAAGGGGATTATTAAAGTCTTCATCATCCTCATTAATAAGGATTGTATGTGCCAACATGGTTGTCTGAGTAGGATGACATGTGATATACCTATCTAAATGGTCATACTATAGAATAATCTATGGATAATCAAATGGAGTAGCTCGATCATATAGCCTCATCCATGGGGTGTACTCTTGGTCATGCTTTGATTGGTGGATAGAGTGAGTCGAAATGTGAACTCATGGCACTGACCTACTAGGACCCTCCCTATGCTAAAAATTTTATCTAGGGAAAGCACAAAGAGTATATTGACCATGGAGGTCATTACTTTGATCATATCAAGGATCGGTAGATGTGTCCTAAATGGGAATTTCCTCCAGGTCAAATTCCCTATAAAAACCAAGATGCCATTCAGGAATGACCATGTCCTTTGGACTAATTCAAATGCATTCCATGCATCCTTGAAATTTTTTTGTGGTGCTTGCTCTTGATCGATCTTGGTCATGCGTTGTTACCATGAATTGGATTAAACAAACAAAAAATAAACACATAAGAAGACAATGTAATTATCTTATTTAAATTTTGATTGTGAGTTGTTTGAGTGTGTTTTGATGTAATTCTTTATACCTATGAAAACTAAGGGTGAAAGAATAGAAAACTACTAAAATGTAGTTCAAGCACACCCCCTTGTCATGGAATGTAACTTAAATGGCAAAAAATGGGTTCCTATGGATATGGCTCAATGTAACCTTATGGGAACAAAATAACCTCTAAAGGGGTTGTGCTATCTAATTTTCTACTACCAGCCAAACTTGGATTTTTCTTAACCCACACATTTAAAGCATGGACAATAATAATAGTTGCATCCACTAATTATTTTCAAGAGCCCTATGGGAAAAGGGTTCACTAATCCTTCCTACTCTAGGTGTACCCAAGAGTAGGGGAATTTCTAGTTATGAAGTCTATAAAGCCACTTGCTTTTGGTCACTAGGTTTTCTATGGTGTGAGCCAATGGGTGGAGATGAAGCCCACCATCAGTGGTTTTTATCAACTATTGGTTATGAAATCCAACTCATTGATGTTAAAGTGAATCGTGATGTGTGGGATTATTTTTATTATGCAAAAAAGAAAAAAAAAGAAGCACTCAATGATATTTCGCTAAGGCATAAAATAATATTTTATTTTTAGAAATCCTATAAAAATAATAGAACTTCTAGATGTAGAACCCTACATGAAATCAACTTGTGAGCAGGAAACAACAAGCAATACAAATAGTGATAGATACAAAGCCATACCAAATAGATATGACTACTGATAGAGGTTGTCTATTACATAGATGTCCATAGAAAGTTGTCATCTGAACTAGGGATGACCTCAAACAAGGGTCTTTTAGACCAAAGATAATCACAGATAAAGATCGACATTGTAAAATTTCTCTACTCTATGCTCTATAATTTTATAGATTTTTGCAAAATTTTCTTATAAAAATAGAGACAAAGAATAAATTTATTCACATTGATGTCCTACGTTTGACGAAGATCCAACATTTTTTTATTTTTTGCTTTCTAATCTGAGATCATATTATTAAGGGATAATTGCCAAATGGGGGCTATCTTAGGGTTAGACAATCACCGAACAAGGGTTGTCTTTGTGGAATATGGTTAGGCCTACAACTTGCAAACAAAAAATAGATGATAATTAGCAGCATGAATATAATAACAGGGACTAGATCCCACCGTGATCACCATTATAGCACTAAAAATCCATACACCAAGAAATGAAATAAAAGACTAAAACATATAGAAATGATACAACCAGAGTGATAAAATAGATTATAAAATAATGGTGCCCCTTTACTGATATTGAATCTATTCTTTTCTAGCAGTTACAATGAGATCCATTCTAAAGGGGATTTGCTACCAAGTCTTGATACAACGAATACAATCATGAAATATTAATGTGTACTCCACAATATCTCTCTCGCACCCACAAACTATCTTGAAGCAAGTTTCTTGTGATCACCACAAGGGTTGATGATATCAGGTTCTTGCACTCTTCCTTTCTCATAAATCTATAGTATGCATACAAGAAAGGGCAAAATAATCAATAGCATATGTAGAGCCCTTTGAAATAGGATCATATTAATGATGATTAACCCAAAATAAAAGTAAATGAAATGCATCAACGAAAAGCAAACTATTGTAACAGACAATAAATAAACTATGCTAAAGCTCTATTGAAAGAAAACAAGAAAAATAGATCACTTCCCTAGGGCCATCTCGGGTTGATAAAACCACTACCCTATGAATTATTTTATGAGGCCAATTGGGGGTGACTCTTGGGTTCAATATGGATTTTGGTTGAATGGATTTTTGTGTTCATGAGGAATGGCTTGATGGGTCTAGATCAGTCTTCAAATTTGATACACATGAATTGCATAGTGAATGTGGATGCAATATTCAACATTTGTAGTGAAAAAACATCATGCTTTATACATAGGAGAGAAGGCAAAATACTTGAAGGCTCATGGTCAAATTCCAACAACACTTTATTGCTTGAATATTTGAAAGCTTGAGATATTTTGAATGAGGGGTGAGCACTATTATATATATTCTTCAAAAGCAATATAATAATAGCACCACCTTACACATGACAAAGTGAAGAGGCAGTTCGCATTAAGAAAAATGAGTGCCTATATTCAAAATCTCAATGTAAACTGATTTTGTCATACAATTGTTCTAATTTAGGCTCATGCACATGCTAAATTATGGTGCAAGTTCATGTGTTGGTTTAACTGGTATTTTCAACTACCAGTTATATCCCGATCTTTTTTTACTCTTGATTCTGGTGTGATCGTCTTGGGGTGGGACGACCCTAATTAGGGGTCATCTCTTGGTAATATGGACTCTAGAGGTTGTCCCTTAGAAGGACAAATAGGATTGTAAAGGGAAATATCCCTTGTTTGAGTGGCAAAAACCATTGTTTTAGCCCATGTCCCCCCCAAGGTGGATCACATGGTCTATAGGGAGTCCATATATGTAGTCTTCTCAATATGACATATTTTAGGTGTCTACATCTTTTGCATACTTGACAATATATATTATTCCATTTTGATCTACCTCTTGAGAATGAAACAATATTTTCTTGTGGACTATATTTTTACACTAATTCATTGTTAGTCATTTCATCTTTGACTAAATTATCTACTTCATATTCTTGTAGAATATTGACTAGCTCATCAAATGATGTATCTTTACTCAAAATTTAGAAATATGTAACTAGATTCTTGTAACTTTCAGGAAGTTCTCTTAGAATTACTTGAACAAGAAAATTGTCTTCTAACTTTTATCCTAAGTTTAATAACTTCCCTTTTATATCTTCCACTTTTATTAGAACAATTTTATACTTTCACCACTATTTACTTTTAGAGAATGAAATTGAGTCTAAATATTCAAGATGGTGGCTTTATTATTTTCTTCAAATATCTTGGATAGAGTATTCCAAGCTTCTATAGAATTTAGTGCTAAAATAATATATGGATATATATCATCTGTAATTGCAAAGGTTATTATCATGAGTGACTTTTCTTCATATTCTTCATACTTTTGAATTTCCTTAGCATCTTCAATAGGTTTAGTTTTTTCTCCTTTAACTATTTTCTAAATATTTTCTACTATCAATATTGATCTCACTTTGTTTTTCCATGAAGTATAATTAGGACCTTTAAGTAATTGAGATTCTAAAAGGAAAAATTTGTGTTGTCATAATTAATCCTTGTAGACTTCCTTATATCTCCCTAATGTTTGAGTAGTAAGCTAAATATAATTTTGAATGCAATTTCAAAATATCTAAACCTTTGAGGTTGACTACCTTATGACTCCTTAATTTAAAAAATATAATTTCTTTTAATTCTAAATTTCCCAATCCTATGTTGGTGTTGAATTCCTTATAACTCCAAACTTAGAAATTTAGAAATTCCATAAAAGAATATTTGCAAATTTTAAATTCCTAATTTGATGTAAAAAACCTTATTTCTCCAATCTCATCAAATTGCAAATATTTCAAATTGTTTTGTAAACTTAGATAATCAAATTACAAAACTTTAAATAAATCCTTTTAATTCTTCAAATCAAATTTCAAAACTTCATAAACTTTCAAATAGTAATAATTTGGTTTTTAAGGTTCCAAATTTAAATTCTTATCTCTCAAAAATAAATAGTTTCACTTTGACCTTAGAAAATAATAACTTTATGTAACCTTATTTCTCCTATCTTGAGCATATAAATAATTTTAAAATAAAATGGAATACCTTCAGTCTTGAATGCAAAAATTCTCTTTGTCAATAGTGTTTGACCATATCATAATTGGCGCTCCTCATTTTATTATGCATGTATGAAGAACTTGCAATACTTTGGCTTACCTTGGAAATATTATTTTATCTCTCCTCTATGATTGGTCAACTCAACCTTATGAAGGTGCTCTAAATAATTCTTTTATTTTTTTGTTTGTATTTGGAACACAAACCTATTTCCAGTCAACTCCTTTGTTGCATGTATCTTGAATGGCTCTCTTGGATAAGCCAAATGGTGTAACTCCTCCTACTTGCACTCAAACTTCCATTAATGCACTTCCTTGCATGCTCTCCTATTTTCAGCGCTCTCTAAATATCATTTACGTTGTGCTATATTTGGCTATTTCACATATGCCTTGATGTATCTTCCTTGAAAATTTCAATTAAAATGCTATTGATCTTCCACTTATCAAGTGCCACTTGGCACTAAAACTCTTCTTTGACTCCTAATTTGCTTCTCTTGCTCTCCTTAGGTGCTTATAATGTAACTCTGCCTAGTTTGGTGAACATATGACACAATGAGCATTACACTTTACAAGTGTCTCTCCTCCAACAAGATTTCAAACATCTCCCTTAGCCTTGGTGCTATATTCCACTTGAAATTTTCCCTAGCTCATCCTTCTGATGCTTTGTCTTCTCCACACATGTCCCTTCACCATATTTTGCATGAAACACTTTCTCCAATACTTAACACTTAGAGTTTGATCTAATTTTCCAATGCTATTTATTTTATGTAAATTCCTTTGCTATCTTTTGTAGAAACATCTCAATTACATTCATTTGGGCTCCTTGGGTAAAATTATGGCATTGGACATTCAACTTGATAGCTTTCCTTCATTGGTGGCTCTTCCTTAGACAATGGTGGCTCTTCCTTGAGCAATAGTGGTGCTTCCTTGTACTGTGGCAAATTTTCCTTGAATGGTAGTGGCTCTTCCTTGAGCTATAGTGACACTACCTTGGATTGTGATAACTTTTTCTTTAATGATGGTGGCTCTCCTTGATCTATGATGGCACTTCACAAATCCAAACCAATGCTTTCACCTCTTCTTTGCACGACAATTTTCTTAATGTTTTTACACTTTAAATATATTCTCTTTGATATTCTATTTTTCTTAGAATAATTCCCTTATTTTATTTCCTTTTACACTAATAAATTTGCACTTTCAAAGTCTTATGAAAACAAAATTTAATATTAATATTATTTCTTCCTTATTTCTCCTTTTCAAATAGGACCTAACTTAGATCTTTGTTGTTTTACTTTTACAAATTTTAGGACTCAAAATCTACCACATTATTTTGCTTTAAGAATATCTATTTCAACTCCCTTTTTTATAATATAATAAATCTAATATTGTGCTTTCAAACACTCAATGTAAAATTGATTTTAATGCTCAAATAATAGACTTATATTGCACCAAATATCACATACCTTTTTGGTCTTATTTTGTAGCTAATTTGTTTGATTATTTTGTGTACCATTTTACTATCTCAATCTTGTAAATTTTGCAGCTTTACCTCCTTTCACTTTTCTGCTCTAAAATTATCAATTTTGTAGCTCTAATTGCTGCTCAAATACCAAATTTCTCGCTACTCAAAAACTCTCTCAAATATACCCTGAATTTCTCCAAAAAATGTAGCTCTTTATTCTCCTTCTAATTCTGTCCACAAATCTAATTTTTGTGGCTTCAAAACTCCTCTGAATTTGTTCTCTCAAATCCTAAAACTAGCAGCTATTAGTGCTGCCCAAATGCTTTCCAAAATTCTTCAATTTTTGTAGTAAATTCTTCCTATGTTTCATTGTCCAAAATTGCCTCAAAATTCTCCAAATTGTTGCCTTATTTTTTGTAAAATATTCCTTAAATTTTATGTTCAAGGGTACTTCAAAAACTTCCCAAATTATCTCCAAATTACGTCTCTATACCTTCTTCAATTTTATGTTCTATGACCCTTCAATTTCTTCTTCGAAAATCAACAACCTTCTTCCTTTCAAATCAGCCTTTAAATTCTTTGTGGTTGTCCTAAATTTCTCAAAATTGTGGCCTCTTCAATATTTCTTTATCCTTCAATATTCTTGTTGAATTATGACTTCAAATATGATATCTTCCACTATCTTCTTCCTCAAGAATATGGATATCTTGAGGTCTTAAAAAAACTTTTCCAAAATTTGGCAACCTTCTTTCCAAAAATTTCTTCCTCTTGGGATTGTCAAATGGTGATAATTGTCCCAAATCCTTATTATCAAAACTTTCTCCTTGCTTGCAATATTCTTCCTCTATATTTCTCCAAAGACCACTTCTTCAATTTTGTAATGAGGCTTTTGTATAGCCTTCTTCTTCTTCTCCAAATTCTCTTGAGACCTCTTTTCCTTAGGTCTTCTAATTTTGTAGCTTCTCAATTCTTCTTCTCAAAAAAATTCAATGAGACCTTTCCTTGGTCTCTTAAATCTTCCAACTATGGTAATTTTGTAATGATATCTCTTTCTTGTATCTCCAAATTCTGCTACTTCTCAACTTTGCAATAGGACCTTTTTGTATCCCTTCTTCAATATTCAATCTCCAATATTCAATCTTCCAAATCTAGAAGTTCTTCAATGTGACATATTTCTTAGGTCTCTTATAGATTGAATTTGTAGTGTTCAATATTATATGGGGACCTCCTACATGGGTCTCCTCAATATTTAATGAGACCTCCTTAATATGTAATGTCTATTATTTTTCTGCAACTCAAAACTAATTCCTGCACGAGAAAAGTGCATAGAATTTCAAGAAATCAAAGATGAAATTCTTCTCTACCTATTGTAGGAAGCTTCTCAACTTTTGAGAACTAATTTTTTGTAACAAAAACTTAAACAATAGCAACCAAATACATTCAAATTTCCAAAATTATAAAATGAATAAAATTTACTAGTAATTCTCAAAACTAGTGGAAATAAATCCATGCTAAGTCTTGTAGGCAACAAATCCTCCTCCAGAAGAAGAGGAAGTGATCAAGATATTTGCTCAGTTTTGATAGTTTTGATAGTTTTCCCAAGTTTTGTAAACCATAAAGGTAGGGGTAAACTGTACAACCAGGAAAGCAAACCGTACAATGCAAGGGAAAATTGTACAATGTGCACTGAAATGCAATGAAATGCATAGGAAATGTAATTTTAAGATAAAATGGAACATAAGTTTGCTAATTAAGGTTTTAGACTTAGTAAAAGTCTAAATTTATGCATTCTATTATGGATGGGCAGTTGTAAATAACTAATTTCCTCAAGAACCACTTTGGAATGGCCTAGGAAATGTTATATAAGGCCCCATTTTCAAATTCATAGGTCTGGTTGTTGGTAGAAATGTATTGAGTATTTACTGGTTATAATCCAAGGAGATAGTTTGTTAACCTCTGAGTTATTGCAGTAGATTGATAGAACAACCATGTTGTAATTGCATTGATGATATAATGGAATATAAATACGTTTGTTACAGGTTGTGTATGATCCTGGCAATGATAGATGAGGAATTATGGTTGAATCTTGATGCATGTGTTTTTTGGTGAATGTTTGGGTTAGTTTTATGCATTGTTGCAACATATTGTAAGAAATATAGCACTGGTGGAGCTTGAGGATTGATCTATGAGCATGAAAGTACTTATGAATATGTCATGAACCCTATTGTATGATTTTTGAACGTAGCCAGTGGAAGTGAATCTCTCACAAACCCCATTTAGATGTTTTGCATGTTGCTAAGGAAGGATTAATTGACATATTAAACCTTTACAAAATATACCTGAGAGAGATTGACCTAGTAGAGTATCTGATTTGGCATATTTTTATACCTTCAGTTCATACAAATCATACACCAAAGTTCATACAAATCGTACAAAGAAAACTTACCCGATTTGGTAAACTAAGTGATGGAGATAAACTTACCCGATTTGGTAGTTTAAGGGAATCGACTTGAACGATTACAAAAAAAGTATACGAAAGCCTCCAAAATGGAGTATGTCAATTTTTCTGAGTGTAAAAGCATACAAACCTTACCACTGTATGATTTTGGATCATACAGTGTGAGATTTTGACTTTCGTACAAGCTATTCAATAGTCGTAAAAGGGTAGTTTGAAGGACTGTATGGTTGTACGATTTGGAAATTGAGTTGGGATTTATATATTGATCATTCTTAGCCCTATAAAATCACCTCCCCACTAGGAATACTACACCCCTATGCTACATTTGGTACCATTGCCTTATCAAATCTGGAATTTTTGTTAAAATGGGTCAAATTGATGAAGTGTGAATACTACAAAATTGGAGGTGAATGATGGACATCGATGCACGAAGCCATGGGAGATGGGAAGTATGAGAGAACATTATAGTAAGAAGGAGCATGAGGATTAATCAAATAGAAAACACAAGTAACTCAGATCATAGTACTCAAGAACCAGAGATAGAGCAAGTTTGGACATTCAAAGAAGGAGACTTTGAGGTATTGTTGATAGAGACAGAAGATGAGGAAATAGAACCACCTAGCGTAGAGGTAAGGGTTGACACAAAAAAGTGCAAGAGGATAGAGAGTGGATGGTGACACCTGAGAAAGTGACAGAAGGGTTGCAAGGGAGTGTAGAGGATGGAAGTCAGGCACCAGAGCAATAGGGCGTGAGGTCTCAGGAGGAAAGACCAAGACCATCTCCCTCACATCAGCGAAGGAGGTCGTGAAGTGAAGATGCATGATAGTTTGGTCATCGAGTGGTAGGACAAAACAAGATACCTCAAATAGAAAATTTTGATGACAATGGGAGTAAGACACCCCCTAGGAGGAATCATTCAGAGATTCCATGAGATACCTCAAGTGATAGTGATGATTCTCTGAAGATGGCTAATAAGGCAGCCAAGTAGAGATGTCCACCATTTTTAGGTGAGGGTAAGGAAGACCCCACATGGCACATTGGAACTTGCATAACCATTTGGAGAGAAAATGGTGTGGATAGACCAGATGATTGGGTAACTTTATTTCCTTCTACCTTGAGAGGATTGGCAATTGATTGGTATTTGAAGAGAGAAAATACCATATATTTTTAGACTTGGAACCAGATAAAGGAGAAGTTCATTGAAGAATTTTGACCTTTGAAGGATGATGGAGACATCATTACGGAAATTTGCATGACAAAGCAAAAATATGATGAAGATGTGAAATCCTATAACCGTAGACTAAAGCAATTAGTCGATAAGATGCAGATGCCTCTGGTAGATATTCTAGTAAAGTGGTGGTTTGTAGATGGATTGCTTCCAAAGTATAAGAAAAATATGAAGGTAGTACCATCAGAAACATATGAAGAAGCACTGAAGCATGCAAAGAATTTTGAGAGTGAATCAAAATAGATGTATACAGGAATTTTGTCTCATCCCAAGTCTAATGATTTAGATAGTGGAGAAGATGACACTATACAAAGGATAGTAGCATCATTTCATCAGGAGTTTGATAAGATGATAAAAGAACAAAAGATCAAACCTAATAGGAATGACATTTGGTGCACAAAATGCAAGATGGAAGGTCATACAAATGTGAAGTGTCCAAGGAATAACTATTACCACATATGTAATGTGATGGGACATGAGGTAATGCTATATTTATATAATGCAAGAGTACATCCACAAGTATTATCAATCCAAGAGTAGGAAGAGAAACCGAAGGCCCAAGGAAGCGGGCAACAAGCAACAAGTGGTGGTTATAGAAACAATAGATGAGGTGGAAGACCAAACCAAGGCAATCGACAAGGAGGGCAAAGTCATTTGCAGTATGACTCGGAAGGGAGGCCAATCATACAGTGTCACAATTACCAAGAATGGGGGCATTTTGCAAAAAATTATCCTTCACCTCAAAGGTAGGAAACACCACAAGCAAGCACTACACATATGTGTAGATGGTGTGGTATCGAGGAACCACAAAGAAGTGAATTACCCAAAATAGGTGAGTTCAAGTAACCCATAAAATGTTAGTTATCTAGACATAGAGGTTCCTCAAGTTAAGGAGGAAACCCAAGAAGTTTTAGCCATGATGAGGAATCAGGCTAAGAAGGATAAGTATCTAGAGCCAACAAAGGAAAAGCAGCACTGGAAAGTAGCAAAGAAAATATTGCAAGAAGAAGCTGAGAAGACTAAATGAGTAGAGTCAACAACTGATAAGGAATTGAGAAAACCATCAGACCAGGAGATAGTTGTGCAAAATCTGGTAGCATAGGTTTTGGATACCATAGTAGAAATTAAAGTATCAAACCTGTTGGAAGCTATTCTAGCATTGCAGAAAGCAATGGTGGAAGAAATACAACCGCATAAGGTGATGGAAGTGTAGAGCCAACCGATTCAAGAGAAGGAGCGAAAGGATCAGTTCATGGATCCAACTATATTAATGATTGATGTGGGAAAGAAACCCATATTAGTTCATATGGATATCCTAGGACACAAATTGACCCAAGTAATCATGGATGGGGGATCCAGTGTCAATGTGCTACTTGAAAGAACATGGCTAGAACTAGGTGCTCCATATCTTTGGGCATCGAGCTTTCGATTATATGGTGCTAACCAGAATGGTATCAAGACAAAGGGATTCTTGATAGCACAAGTGGTGATAGCTAACCAAGATTTTGTCTTGGATTTTGTTGTGATTACAATGCAAAAGCTTGCATACGATGCTCTCTTGGGGAGAGGATGGCTACGAGTAGCCAAAGTTAATCACAACTAGGGAAAGAATCAGATCACTTTTAAGAAAGGATAGCATAAATATATGATTAATATAGCTAATCAAAAAGTTAGTGAGGATGTAGCTATGACAAATGAATCAAAAAATTCCTCAGGAGATGAAGGGTATGAACCTGATGGAGAAGGAATGTTGTACCTAGACGAATGTAGTGAAGATGAAGCTAGATATGATAGCAGACTTCTTCATTGGCAAATGGAGGAGTACAAAATTTTTTAGCCCAACTACCTCTGTATTGAGTCAGAGGAGATCAAGGAAAAACAAGACAAACCAAAAGTTAGCCAAGAACCTAAGAAAGAAGTAGAAGAGAAATGGACATTCCCAAAAAGTTTTGTAGAATATACAGTAGGAGATGTGGAGATTGATACAAGGTTGACACACCCAAATAATGTAGAGAAAGTAGCAAGTGAACCAAAAAATATCAAATATGAAGGACCTCGAATAGTGGACATCAATCTAGGAATGGAGGAGGAACCTAGGATGATCCACTACGATGATGATTGGAACCTTGTACTGAAAGTGATGACTTTTAAGATATTCTTAGAATATAAGGATGTCTTCGCATGGACATATAAGGACCTGAAAGGAGTACCACCAAAGTTATGTGTCCATAAAATTATGCTAATGCCTAGAGCTCAACCCGTAAGGAGGAGGCCATACAGAATGAACCCAAAGTATGTTGCATTAGTAAATGTGGAGATAGAAAAGATGCTAGAAGCAGGAATCATCTTTAGGGTGACAACCAGTGAATGGGTCTCACCTATAGTGATCACCTTGAAGAAGGAAGTAGACAATATTAGAATATGTGTGGACTTTAGGAGTCTAAATGCAGTAACTATTAAGGATCCCTTCCCTATTCCCTTCATAGATTCTATCTTGGAAGAAGTCATAGGATACGAGATCTATTCATTCTTGGATGGGTTCTTAGGATACAATAAAATCAGTATAGCCAAGGAGGATAAGCTAAAGACCACATTTATTATGGAGAATGGCATCTACGCATACAATCGAATGCCATTCGGGCTCTGTAACACCCCAACTACATTTCAGCGTATCATACTATATATATTTGATCAATTGGAAATAGGGAACTTTAAAGCATTTTTGGATGATTGGTCCATTTATGGGAAGATCAAGGAACATCTTCCTACCCTCAGTGAATGTATGAGTAGGTGCAAAAATGCACAAATATCATTAAATCTTAGGAAATGCTTTCTAATGGTACCATATGGGAAATTTTTGGGACACATTGTGTGCAGTGAAGGATTGAAGATAGATCCTGATAAGATCCATGTGATATTGCACATGGAAGAACCATTTGATGTAAGTTCACTTAAAACCTTCCTTGGATCGATGGGTTACTATCGAAGGTTTATCAAGAATTATGCACACGTATCCTACCCATTAGATTCCTTGACGAAAAATAATGTTCCTTTCAGATGGATAGAGGAGCACCAAGGAGCCTTCGAGGAGTTGAAGGCTAAACTTGTGAGTAGCCCAATTTTGGTGTTCCCAAATTGGGATAAGGAATTCCATGTCCATATTGATGCTTCAAATTTCGCAATTGGATGTGCTTTAGCACAAGAAGGGCAGTTTAGGTTGGACCAACCTATTTTCTTTTCTAGTCACCTTTTGTCAAGGCTAGAGAGAAATTATAGTACAATAGAAAGAGAAGCTTTGGGAATGGTATATGCAGTGCAAAAGTTTAGGCATTACCTATTGGTGAATCCCTTTGCCTTCTATGTCGATCACCAAGCCTTTTTGTACTTGATAAATAAACCTATGATACAAGGATGAGTCAGTAGATGGCTCTTCACCCTTTAGGAGTTTGTATTTCAAGTAGTGGTGAGGCCTAGTAAGAAGCATGTGATTGCAGACTAGTTGTCTCGGATACGATTAGGGGAACCTGCAGGAACAAGAGTTCCTAATGAATTTCTAGATGCACAATTATTTGCCATCAATGTTGTTCCATCATGGTACAAGTTGGTTGGCCAATATCTATCCACAAGAGAGTTGCCACAAGAAATGATGATGACCGAGAAAAATAAAGTAATAATGAAGTTAGCACCCTTCCAGATAATAGTAGGATTGTTGTATAAAATGGGAGGTGATGGTATCCTACGAATATGTGTGATGGAAGAAGAAGTCAAAGCAGCACTAAAAGAGGCTCACACAGGCTTAGCAAGAGGGCATATGGGACCAGATGCGACTGCTAGAAATATATTGCTAGCAGGACTATGGTGGCCCACATTGTATAATGATGCAAAGGAGTATGTGAAAGCATGCGATACTTTCCAAAGGGTAGGAAAGCTAGTAAAGAAGGAGGACTTTATGCCCTTGCACCCATCACAACCACAAGAGTTATTTGAATGGTGGGGATTGGACTTCGTAGGACCATTGAAGACATATCAATAGAGGAGGTGTAGATACATCATAGTAGCAATAGAATACCTGACAAAATGGGTTGAAGCAAGAGCATTACCTGATAATTCGATAAAAAGTACAATGAGATTCTTGTACGAACAGGTAATCACAAGGTTTGGTATTCTGCTACAAATAACAAGTGATCAAGGAGGACACTTTGTTAATGAGATTATCAAAATGCTGACAATAGAGTTCAGGATTTTACACTCATTGTCTAGTCCATATTATCCCAGAGCGAACGGGTAGGCAGAAGCAACAAATAAAGTCCTTGTTTTGACTCTATATAAAACTTGTGGAATAGAGGGAGAAGATTGGGAGGAAAGGCTACCATCTATTTTGTGGGTATACAAAACAACTTTTAAACCTACAATAGAGCATACACCTTTCCAATTAATGTATGGATAGGAAGCAGTGGTGCCAGTTGAATTCTTGATACCAAGTTTGAGAGTCACGGTAGAGCATCACTTGGGTGATCAAGAAAGTTTGGAAGAGTGACTGACAGAACTAATAAATTTGGATGAAATAAGAGTCATGGCACAATGGGCGATTGAGGTAGCTCAAAAAATATAGAAGGTATGGCATGACAAACATTTAAGGAAGTTAGAACTTAGTTCGGGTGACTTGGTTCTAAAGTTTAATGGGAAGCAAGAAATCAAGCCAGGTAAGTTGAAGATGTTATGGCTTGGTCCCTATAAATTAGTTGAAGTAATGAATAATGGAGCAATCAAGTTATAGAACTTGAATGGGATAGAGGTGCTCAACACTGTAAATGGCTCAAAGTTGAAGCCTTACAAGGTACAGTGCTTATTCATTTCTTCAGAAGAAATTGAACGACAAAGATGAGTGGAAGCTCAAAATGAAGCTCAAAGTGAGCCAGGTCCATCATAGGAGGAGCCTGACATAGGAATCGCACACTTATTTGTAGAATGGGAGGAACCACGACCAACCATAGAACAACAAGAGTTGGCACCTCAACCCAGAGAAAGAAGAAGATTACGAGTACATGTCATATTTGTTGATGGGACCAAGCGAGTTGAAGAAGAAGATGAAGAATGGATTCCTCCAAATGAAAGAGGACATTAGGAGATAGTACTATTACCCAGGAATAGGGGAAGGCAGGAAGAAGCAACCCCAGTAAGTAGAAATAGGATGTATCCTCAGGTAGAATGGAGGGAACTACCCCAACAAGTGGAAGGACGAAGAAGGATACGACTAACAATACGATACGAAGATAGAGTGGACACATTTGAAATGGAAGTTCTAGAGGAAGATAGGAATGAGACCATTGATCAAGAATTGGCTGGACTTACTCCATTGGCTTAGATAGGGCTATTACAATAGAGAATGTGGTTACAAACTCAACAATTTCAAGAAGAATATCAAACATTGCAAGGTCATAATGCAATGTTGAGAGAGCAAATCATCCAAGAATTGGATGGCACAATACGAAGGTTGGAGGAACAAAGGGTAGCTAGGCTACAAGAGCTAGAAAGGGAACCTAAGGAGGTTGAGGGACTAACTCCAAGAAGTGGTGGAGGGAATGGTGGCGCAAGCACAAGTTCATAGGTACCATCGAGTGATCCACCAATGACAAATGAAGATGCAGAGATGCTTTGGTGAGACATTGAAGAGGCAACTACATCACCCAAACCATAAGGTAATGCATTGCTAGATTTGATAGACTCCAGTAGCGAAGGAATGCCTTGGCTCATAATGGAACCTAGTATAGGAAGTAGTGATGAGGATGATTTCCCAAAAAACCCTTAGAACCCTCGAGGTAACCATGATCCCCCAGCATGTACAACAACACAATGACAAATAGGGAGACCACAGGGACATCAAACCAACCTTGACCCACAAGCATATATAATATCCTATCAACAGTTGAGAAGATAAAGGAGAGAAGTACGAATATTGGAAAGAATGATGAATTTACCAACAGATTGGGTGGAACAGAGAGAAGAGAATCATAATCACTCAAGTTCTGAGATGGACTTTTTTGATGCATATAGAGAAATTTTGGCAACATCATCTCCACAAAGAAACTTCAAGGAAATAATATGGATATGTCACCTAGCACGTGCGGATCGTAGAATCAGAGCACTACAAAAATTATCACCAAGCACAAGAAGAAGTAGAAGTCCACTAGCCAACATTGAGTTGGTGGAAATAACTCCTGATACCCGAGCGATGGGAGGAAGAAACAAAGAAAGACCCCTAAGACTTTAGCCAATAAGGGGAGGAGGTATTCAACTACGAAATGAACAAAGAAAGGTGATGTTACAATCAAAGGAGGAAGAGGATGAGGAAGGTTCCGACTCCCTACTCCTATATGGCCTAGAGATACACCTTTAGCCTGTATGAACTAGATAAGGCATCTACGAGGGTTACCAAGAATTAGGGGAACCTTACCAAATCTTGGAAGGTGACATACATGGGGACAACCATCCTTAATACGACAAGGACCTCAACGAGTAATGGGTGGTAGAGGATTACTCCAGGAAATGGAGGAATCACCATTAGCATAGAGAAACCCAATGTCAAGAGGAATAGGATGGGGGAGACACTCACACAGAAGAGGCCTTGCTGGTAGAGGAAGAGTGCACTTTGTAGATGAAAGAAACTAGGGACAACTAAGAATCCGATCGCCAATCCTGGAGCTAGAATTGATCCAAGGGGATAGGCATAAAAGTCACTCGAATGATAGTAGAGTGGTAAGGACACCGCTACCAAGGGATCAATCACCTGCGTAACAAGGAGAAAGAACACCAGGTGAAGATACTCCAACTTGCAATTGTACAATTCCAAATTGTACACATGAAAGAGGAAGGCCAAGAAATTTAGTAACATCACAAGTGGAGATGAATCAGCCTAGGGAACAAGTACCGACAGGCGACACAACCACTCAAAATGTTATAGTTGAACCTCCAAGAGAAGAATTCGATGGGATCATACAAGTGAATGTCATTGTACGATTGCCAAGACGGTAAGTGTAAATAGATTAGGATTGAAAAAATAAAAATAAAGTGCCTTAATTGTGAAAATCCCTTGGGACACAATTAAGAAGGAAGTAGGTTGAAAACCGAAAATGGTGGCCTCTTCAAAGAGAAAGAAAATTGAAAATTTCTCTAAGTATAAGATCATACAAAGCAGAATGAAAGAAGAAAAAGACATAATTATGATATCGTACAAGTCAAATTGGTAAAAGAACATGGAAAATCATACGAAGAGGTAGGTTGTATGATTTTGATCATACATTGTATGATTTTGGGCATGTTGTACGATTTTCAACTACCCCATTTAATGCGACATGCACAAGAAAAAGCAGTGGTTGGAGGAAAAAGCGGGAAAAAGATAATTTTTTCAAAAAACATGCTGAGTTGTCAATCATCCATGCAAGGAGAAGGGAAAACATGCAAAGTGGCACAATTTATGATTAAATGGATTAGGGTTTAGTTAGGGTTTGAGAAATGATTTAAATAGAAGGTAAATTTGTAATTTCCTTAAAACCGTACAAAGAAGATTTGAATTTTTTTAGGAGGATGAAGGTGGAAAGCATGCAATTTAATAGAGAAGACTACATGGGCAGAAAAATTCATCAGTAAACTAAAATAATGATGACCCATTTCAATTAGCACCAAGGATAACTTTTCACATTCAGAGAAATCGAATCGGAGAAGGAAAGAAAGAGAAAAATTAGGGTTTGACTCCATGGAAGGAAAAATTTGAAGTACAGCTAGGAAGTAAGGAGGAATAGAAGTAGAAGACGGCCAAGAATAAACCAGGTGGTGAAAAATCATGCACATTAGGGTTTGCAGCAGTGATAACTTGGAGCCGAAGTGGGAGATTTGTAAGGAAAGTGAGATTTAAACCCTAAAATTGAACAAATCAAGAAAAATCAAGCTGGAAAAGGTAAGGGAAAGGAAGGAGAAGTTTGTACAACCACAAAGTATAGCCAAGAAATTCATTTTTGAAAATAAAATTGTGCCAAGGGTGGAAAAGTTGAAAAATTGCTTTCGAAAAGCACTGAAAAGGAAGATCGGGGCAATCCGGAAAATGGGTTGGTGAAATATTTAGAAAAGGAGGAAAAAATTGCAAATTTTTTACAACCTAGGGTTTGAAAATATGTATTGTATGATTTTGGGAGCAAGGTGTATGATTTCAAGAAAAGATAGTACAGTTCTTGGCAATTTTTAGCCAATTTTAGCATTTTTTAACAAATCGTATGGAATCATACGAAATTGTATAGATTCCATGGAGGGAGGTAGATAGAAAGTGATATTGTACAAAGTAGTATCACCCTATACAATTTCACACTATATATGTACGATTTGAGGAAGTTATGGCAGTTTGAAGATTGAACAGGCTAAAAATTAAACTATGGAAAAGAAGCAGTGTATGATCTAGAAGTGGCTGTTGAAGGTGAAACCATACAAGCATACAAGGAAGAGTATACTATATGATTTATAGTAAACTATACAATTTTAGGATTACTTTGATTATAGGAATGGTGGTTTAGATAATTAGTTAATCGGGATAATGGCAAGAGAATGATCTCAACAGAAGAGTTTGAACATCGGTTAAGGTGGATTACAGCCAATAGAGTGGAAAGGTCACCAGGACCCCTACACGAGAGAGAAGCATATCCACAACAATACCAAGGATGATAGTTTTAGTCCCGCATGATTGGTGTGGTACTCATCCTTGGAGGAGAGGAGGATATAGGTCGTGGAGAAGGCAGAACTATTGGCGAGTTGATCAAAGAAGAACACCACCAAGGTACCGAGAGGAGAGAATGGCATAGGAAAGGACCTCAAGGAGGGAGCTAAGAAGTGAAGTCCACATTCCAGATCAGGATGAATATCTAAGTAGCGGACTTGAGGAAGGTCAGGTGGAGATAACAAATATTGCATTTGTACAACATGGAGCGGATACATGTAGGCGATGGTGGAGTGATAAAATAAACAAGAACCATCCATGGAGAAAATAGTTTGTGGAGAAAATAGTTTAAGGAGGTTGGTGTAGATGTCATAGCACAAGTACCACCACACCAAAAAAATTTCTTCTACAACTACCTATTGCAGATGGTCCAGGCATATAATCCTATGACCAGAACTACTTTTGTCAATGTGGACAAAAGGTCAATTGTTAGCATATAGGTTTAGGATAGTCGACATATAGATAGTCGGCAGTTTATGGTCAACAATTTAGAGGAGAAGTTAGTTTTTACGTCTCTTTGCATTTCCTATTTGTCAGTGTAGTAGTTAGCCATATTTATACCTATATAATCTATTGTAATACTTATTTTTTATCTAGTATGAGTTTAAAGTTTTATAATTGGTATCAGAGCAACCAGGTTAGGGTAAGGGATTTGGCATCCTTAGGCACACATATCAAGGAGTAACCCATAGAGTATCATATGCAACTGGTGTGGTAGACCCAAGCATGCATCTCGAGGAGCAGCCCATAGAGCTGGAAGTAGACCGCAACATGAGCATCAACATTACATGTGGATTGAGAAGTCGACGTGGAGTTGACTTGGCAGATGATAAGCTGACGTGGCAGATGAAATCACTCACAAGGTAGGAGCTAACATGATAAGCTGACATGGTAGAGCTGACATGGTAGATGGTAAGCTGACATGGCAAATGACACAACTCCCAAGGTAGAAGCTAACGTGGTGGACACCTAGCTCTAACTGGGCACATAAACCTAGACACACATGGCACTATTTAATTGGTTACTGAGTTGGTAGAGTTTGTTTGACTATTTGGATGGAAAAAGATTAGTTTTTTTTATTATCTAAAGGCAATCAGTTATGTGGGGCATGTTTTTGCTTTTAAATCACCCAAGCATTGCCGCAGGTGCAATGTGGGACTAAAAGTCCTGGATTTTTTTTTTACTTTTCCCGACTGACAAAGGTAGAAAGGAAACTTTGTTCCCTTTTGTACCCATTGGGTAGCCTTCCAATCTAGGGCGCTCATCCATGATCGAGCATGGATCGAGTCTCGTTGGGGCTTAAAATTAAAAAAAAATATATTGCTTGGGCTCTTTAAGGTGAGGAGGCCTCACCTTAACTCATGGCAGGTGAGCTAGGATGAGTGGTAAGTCCCAAGGCCATAAGGTTGAGGGTTCGAAACCCTCTAACCCACAAAAATGTTATAAATGTTTTTTTTGCATAGTTTATATTAATTTTATCAAATAGTTTTTTAATAATTTAATTAAAAAAACATTTTATTTAATTAAATGTTCTTTTTTAGTTAAAATTAAAATTTTATTAGTTAAACCTTTGATAAGGTTTTTATTTATGCAATAAAAAAAAAACTTGCAAATTACCTTTAAACAACCAAAGGGGGATTATTCTCAATTTTATTCCATCCTAGCACTAAGGGGGAAATTTTTTGTGGTAAAAAAATTTCACTATTGCCTAAGAGGCAATTTTTGTAAGTGATTCGCACCATTGCCTAAGAGGCAATATTTGTAACAAGAAAAAAAGGGAGCATAAAAAGTGTTGATTTTATGCTTTAAAGGGGGAATATTTTTGCAACAAAGGGAAAATTTTGCAACCATTAATGTTAAAGGTAACTAGAAGCTACTTTGCCCTACAATATCTTCTAGCCAGAGAGACCCCTAAATCCTTTGATGAAAAGGTGCGAATATATGGACTGAACACTGTCTTCAGTCAGCTTCACAATGTTGTAATAGCAAACCTAAGAGCACCAGACCCTGGATACGATGGTGATTCTGAAGACAACCATTCCACTGATAGTAGATCTGAAGAGTCAGTTCCTGTTGAAATTGCACCATAGGAACCTGAGATCATTTATCTGAGTGACAATGACTCAGTTGAAATCGTGGATCCAGAACCGCATTCACCTGAAGTCATCATTGTTAGTGATGAGAGTGATTTAGTTGTTGATAAAATTTTCAATCAAGTGATAGGAGAACCTATGTAGGTAGAACAAGATCTCTTCGAGAGAATCGACCATGTAAGATTTGATTTAAATCTGTAATTTTTCCTTTGCAAAGCATAGTTCACTATTTGTATTGAGAAATAAAAGAAAGTTTTTCTAGTTTATTTCAAAATCTATGGCATCAAATAATAATCTACCCATAGTTGAGTTTCATGGGTTAGATTATGATTATTGGTCTATCAATATGAAGACCCTACTCATTGGCAAAGGTTTGTAGGATATAGTTGAGGAAAGCTACAATGAACCTAAATATTGGACCACTTTGAGTGCAACAGATAAGAAGTCCAAGAAATATGTTCAAAAGAGCAACTCTTCTGCCCTTTATCATCTCCAAGAAGCTTTGGATAAGAGCATCTTTCCCATGATTTCTTCTTGTTTATCAACCCAATAAGCATGGAAAGCCTTGAAAGATAGCTATCAAGGTAGTGATCAAGTGAAGCAAATAAGGCTTCAAGCCTTGAAAAGATATTTTGAAAATCTCAATATGCAAGAGAGTGAAACTATAAGTGACTATTGTGTGAGAGTGAAGGCAGTGGTCAAAAAAATGCAAACCCTTGGAGATGACATAAAAGTTGTAGTATTAGTAAAGAAAGTGTTAAGGACACTTCATCCTAAATGGAATAATATAGCCATAATTATAGAGGAGTCAAAAGATCTTTCTAAACTATATTTTGATGCTCTAATTGGTTTTTTGATGTCTCATGAAGAACGAATACAAGGTTCTCCTTCAACAAGCTATGGAAGTGATGACAAAGCTTTCTCATCCAATGAGGATGTAGGAAGAGGCCAAGGTAGAGGACAAAGACTAGGTAGAGGAAGAAACAGCTCAAGAGGTGGAAATCAAGCCAGAGGTGGCAATCAAGGAAGAGGTGGCAATTAAGGAAGGAACAGAAATCAAGGAAGAGGAGGTGACAAAACAAAGAAATCTTGTTTCAATTGTGGCAAGAATAGTCACTTTGCTAGAGATTGTTGGTCCAAGACTTCTAAAGGTATAAGAGGTCAATATGGCAACTATGGTGAAGAAGAAGGAAATTCAAATCTATTTCTTACTTATGGAAAATCAGATCAAAATCTAAATGACACTTGGATTTTAGATACTGGTTGTTCCAATCACATGAGTGGCAAAGAAGAGCTCTTTGCTACAATGGATTCCACCTACAAATAAAGAATCAAGATCGGAGAGGACAAATCTCTACAAGTTGAAGGTATTGGAGCCATGGAGGTTCCAACAAAATATGGCACCAAGAAGGTAAATTACATCTATTACACCCCCAAACTCCAACATAACTTACTTAGTGTTGGACAAATGATGGAGAAAAATTATAGGCTTGTTTTTGATGAAGGCAAAAGTGTAATTTTTGATAAGAAAAATTGTAAGAGTTGTTATTCAAGTACCTATGAAACATAATGGGTTTTTTCCTCTTAAGTTTGGGGAAAATGGGGGTGCTCAACTTGCTAGTATTGCTATACCACATCCAAGTGTACTTTGGCACTTAAGATATGGTCATCTAAATTTTGCAAGCTTGAAATTGTTAACTTCTCAAGCTATGGTGTGTGGACTTCAAAAATTTGATGAACATAAGGAGGTCTGTGAAGGGTGTGCTTTGGGAAATCACTCTAGATTCAAGTTTCCAAAAGGACAAGTATGGAGATCTCGACATCCACTCTAATTGGTGCATTCAAAATTTTTTGGTCCAATGCAAACCAAAAGCATTGGTAACTGTATCATTCCAAATTTTCCACACCCTTACCTTTAGGCTAAAGGATCCGCTCCCAGAAGGGAGATGCGGGAAGGATGGGACAATACCTCGAACTGAGAGGCCTTTCGAAGGTCCCGCATCTCGAGGGAGGTGTATTAAGGTGATTTTTTGATAGATGGTGGGTTCACCAGGAAACTTTTGAATGGCAGTTTCCACACCTAGGTTGGGAATGTGTTTGATGTGTTCAATTTTATCTTTAATCATTCAAATCCTAGGTTTGGCCAAATGAATCTAAACTGTTCTATATGAAATGTAGATTTAAATGAATACAAAAAATAGAATTAAACAGAGAATACAGATAATAAGCTAGATGAGAAAAGTCATATTTGATCTGGATGTCTGATGGAGGTTCTGATTTTTGAAGCAGTCAGGATCACCTCTGATATGACAGGATCTTCTACGATCAGACGAGATCATTTGAGATCTGACGAATTCATCAGACGAATTCGTTAGAGACATGCAATCAGAGAAATAGATACAAAATACAGAAAATGCAACTATTTCGATAGAGGGTAATGATGTAGAATGACAACAATAATATTAAACTGATAATTATAAACAAAACATGAGTGCATTACAATGATTTAATGACAAATTATGATTTTATCATGCATTAAACTATATGGGTGAACTCCAAAATGTAGAATAGTAATAAGTCTACCTAATGCAAAGCAAAACAATAGATAGTGGAGAAAGAATGCAAACTTAGGGCACTGATTGCCCCTAATGTTGACTGCAGTCGAAATCATCTCGAATTGGTGCGAGATCGTCCAAGATTGTACAAGATCGTCTGCGACGATCTGAGCTTGCTCCGACTAAAAAATGACAAAGTTCCTGTAAGAAAATTTGAAAGGGACAAAAGCAAACAATAGTCTAAGACATTCTAATGCATGTAAAACTCGAAGTATAGAAAAATTCAGCCAGGGAAATGTCAAGGGGAGGGCCTAAGATTAAATAGGCATAGGAAGGAAGTTGGGAGGTTGGAGATCATCCCAATTTGGGAGATCTCCAATGGGGGAAGTCTCTATCCGTGCAGACATGCTTTTGCCCAGGTTAGAGATGTCGTTGAAACAGAAACTAATTATGAAAAATTATTTTTGGGACAAAATTGTCTGGACGTTCTAGTCCAGACAAAATCGTCCGATTTGAGGCGATATCATCTGATCGATGACAATATCGTCCAACGGTCACAAAAAATCCTAAAAATGGCACAGAAAATGAGGAAAGCGGTTTAACAGGCGGTTCGGGGTTAAAATTTGAATTTGAATTATTACTAAGGTAATTTTAATTATTTAAGGTTTTACTGCACCAATTTTAGGGTGCTACATTTTGCCCCCTCTTTAGTGAATTTTCCGAAGAAAATGCGTTAAATATGATTTCTTCTCGATCTACAAGAAAGCAAAAATTATTCCCATCTTTAGGCAACGATTCTAGGTCGAATCGTACGACAGCTTACTATGGTTCCCCCTCCGTGTTTTTACCCAAATCGAACATTTGAGGTAAAAACATGGAAAAGCAAAATGTTAAAATGTTGTTAAGTTTTTTTTGAATAAAATTAAGAAAAATAGGGTAAAACCCTAATTCATTATTACTGTTCATTTTCCTAGTTTCTAGAGCTCTGGAGACAAGATGGTCGAGACAACGCACAGATCGATAGAGGTCCGGCGCGGGATACGGGTAAGGGTCTAAACTTAATTTAGAATGCTTTAATTTTGAATTTCATGCTTTTTAGATTAATTTTGACTGATTTTTGAGCATCACGGCCATTTTTGGGCCATCAACGTTGTCGGGACAAAATCATCTCGATTTCACCGAAATCGTCTCGATATCGCCGATTTTGTCCAAGGGCAAAATCGACGATATGGGGACGATTTCGTCCAATAAGAGACGATTCCCTCTTGTGAAATTAGAGACAAAATTGATCAAATTTTGGATGATATCGTCCAATAGTGGACGATATCATCATTTGTATGAAATTGCACTTATTTTACTTGAATTTTTAATCATTGTTTTATTAATGATTTTTATTGTTTTGTTGTTTATGTTGTAGAGAGGATTACTAAAGAGCCACGAATGGAAATACGACAGACTGAGGGATGACTTGGCCACTCTATCTCAGGCAGAGCGAGATCATTTGGTGTAGGTCGGCTTGCAGCACATGGTAGATATGCCATAGGTTTCGACAGATATGGGGCTATTGACAGCCCTAGCAGAGAGGTGGTATTTGGGTTCTTCTTGTTTTCGATTACTGACACAGGAGATGACTCCCACATTGGAGGATGTATGGAGGATTTTGAGGATCCCTATACAAGGATGGCTAATCACTCCCATGGCTAATTAGGGCCATGCAATGATGCGACTGTGCAGAGATCCGAGCTTCACCCTAGAGAAGGGTGGAGTGAACATTGAGTCGCTACGCCAGATGCCTGGGGCATCTAGACTGACATAGGTTTTGGCAAGGGTGGTAGGTGGTCTACTACTATGCCATCAGAGTGGATGCAGACTACCATGGCTATTGACAGATGTGGTCTACGACATGAGAGACCACGGGTACAGGTTTTCTTGGGGGAGCTTTGTACTATGTCGATTGTATAGGATCCTGCATGGGGTCGTATACAAGGACGGCCGATGTCTGGTCATGATATCATTACTACAGGTTTGGTGCTGGGAGCACATCATAGTGTGGAGGCCGATAGGGTTCCCACTGATAGGGATTAACAGGGAGAGGCCCTGAGTTTTCTACTGGTGGCTTCGTAGAGGGTCACAGCGGCAGATAGATTTGCTAGTGTCCCAGAGACTACTTGATGACCTTGTCTTTGACCAAATCACCTGGAGGCCTTGGAGAGATCATCCAAGGTGGGCCGAGGATGGACAGGAGCTGGCTCATGTTAGGTGAACCTACTGGCTAAGGATGGAGAGGGGAGATGTGGAGCTCCACCGCTACGACCAATTTTTGAGGCAGTTCGGTCTACAGCAGGGGATCCCATCTCTCATGGATTATGAGTTTTCTTGGACCACCCGAGATAACACTATAGTTAGCAAGGCTCCAGATATACAGTGCTTTTGAAGTTAGGACATGGATGATGCCCCCATCTAGCCAGTGGATGGTGATGACATTGGGGTTGCTGATGGCTATGATGCCTGGTACGCAAGCATTCACCCTCCTAAAATGACGAGGGCTCAGGGTCTGATTCATGTAGTTGTGCATCAAATGGGGACGTGGCATCAGGCGACCATTGAGGCAGCATAGGGTCACGGTGAGAGAGAGCAAAGGAGGCCACAGGCTCAGTAGAGGCCATGATAGCAGGAGAGGAGGGAGGAGAGACCCCCTTCTCCACAAAGGGAGAGACCACCATCGCTCGATAAGGGCAAGGGTGTCGAGGCAGGAGAGAGTAGCGAGATGGATACTCTCCGGGTGGAGACTGTCCATCTCTAGGCTTAGGTGCAGTCCTTACAAGATGAGGCTGCATGACACCGAGAGGAGGCCACACAGCTCAGAGATGAGGTTGCATGCCTCAGAGCATGGAGCGAAGGGGCGAGCACTCGAGACCTAGCATGGGTTATTGCCCAAATGACATTCTATCAGATGCTATACTACCATATGGTGCCAGAAGAG